>OX387286.1:2620000-5120000 GCA_947562105.1 Shargacucullia verbasci | reverse complement strand
ATTTTGTACGTGTTTGTCTACAGAGTGAAAACCGGAACTCCAGTGATTCAAGGATCAGAAAGAAACTCATCGAGTTCCGACAGCGACAGCGAATCTTCGTCCGATGATGAGTAATTTTATGTTATCAGTATGATTTAGTTTAATAAATGCATTTAGGTATTAATACAGTGTTATGATTTTTTATATACATCGCCAACAAATATAATGATAATTAAGTTTGTTCTGTCTTGTCGGCACGCACTATCACATTTGTATCGCTCATGCCAAAAGTAAAAAGCAATAGAAAGATTAGCCAGTCAGCAATGGTGGTATCGAAGCTGACCGCCCTCGTTGCTATATTGCTAATAAGTTTGTATTTTTCTTGTATAATGCATGTTAATTTAAGATTATTATTAATTATAAATCAACTTTTTATTTTTTGAAAGAGTATCCACGATTTTTCTTGCCAGTCTCTTCTCTATAGTACCTACACCCTTTGGAACCGTGAGCCGAGAGTCTGGACTTTTTAAAAGTGCCTAAAGAAGACTAGTTTAAATAAAAAACTGACTTTGTACCGGACGATTTCAGGTATCGTCACACGTGGAGGCTCCTTTCTTGCATAATTCAGCTTATACTGTCACAATGTTGGGTACAAAGTTTAGTCTTCTCAGTATGAGATTAGCGTATGTGGTGCGATGTGTGTTGGCATATGAACTTACACACACCACCAACAATTTTTGTGAAATTTAGACTTTTCTGCATAAAAGATAAGCTTTTAATCGCTATGTTATCACTGTTGCGATCAATAAGTCAATTTATAAAAAAAAAACCGTTACAAGTTTACGCACTCGATTGATTAACTACGGGTTATCGGTGATACCTAAAATGGAAACAAATTGAGGCAGACATATTGTATCGAATATGTGCTAACCGTACAGCAAATAATATATGACTCACGACCTTAACCTGAGGAAAGCCAGTGCCGCATCAAGACCCACAAAAACATACAGGACATACTAATATAAGTAAAAACTTCAACGTTGGATACTTACATAAGTACTTGCGTCCTAAATATGTATCTATAACAATAGATGAAAGTGGTCCATCAAGTCACGAATATATTTTAAACCATTACTTCAAATGGAATTTCTTCTCACCTTGACTGACCGTTAAAGTTGATGAAACATTATCTTCTGTTTTTCATCCCTGCTGAAAGAAACACTTTGTTTATTCTTTATAAATGGGCATTAAATGTCTTTGTTACATTAAAACCAGTAAAGATACTAGTGCCTAACTAGTTCAACAAAATACATATGTATGTATATGCGACCGCACAAAACGCTAGCATTTATCACTGTCGCCCATTTCGAAGCCCCCATGCAGGCGAGTACCGTTAAAAACATACGAATTTTTCAAAGTATCGGTAACAATGTGTCACCCAGTTCTCCACATTGCTCGGAGGTGTTAAAAATGCTAATTGACTGCAAACTGAATAGCTCTAGTAAAACAGTTGTTACCCGTTAGTCGCGTCCCGAACTTCATACAAGCAACATAAGTTGTCGGGAATTCAAAATGTTCAGTGTACAACTTGTGAAAGCTTTACTTGTGGTAAGTAACGTTTTATTAATCTTCTTATTGCATGCGGGTTTAAGTTAAAATCTTCCAAGCAACCCAGGAGGGACTCGGCCTTTTGGTAGGACAGACCTATGTATATGGGACTAACGCTAAGGGCCTATCCCTTAGCGTTGGTCCGTACGCACAGTAATACTGGCTCAATTTCACTCGCTATGGCTTTACTATAAAAATACACAGTTGTGGATGATTCCCGATGGTGTTCAGGAACAATGCAATAATTATTGCGTGTTTCAAAGAGTCGCGGATTTTTTTAATTTTTTACTTGAAACCTAACCTAACTAATGTTAATGTTATTATATGCTATTTTCTCATATCTCACTGCTGGTTGACAACCATCTAAAGCCACAAAAATTAATTACTGTCTAAAGTGTGCAAATATATTAATACGTAAATATAAAAACCATATTTATAAACATTTTTTCTTGCAGTTATCAATTCATGCCAGTTCTACAAAAGCATATTACATTAACCCTAATAATGATTGTGGCGAATATGGTTTCACGTGCGAACGAAACAATAGAGTGAGATTATGTGAAGGCTCTAAACTAGTGGGACCTGCGTTTATCTGCCCGGCCGGAACATTCTGCAATGAGGAATCTACGGAAGTTTGCGAGGACGCCATAAACTTTATTGACCAAGCACTAACAAGAACATTGCGTTGCCACCGAAACGAAAGAATTGCTAATCCCAACGTCCCAGGATGCAAGGGGTACATCCTCTGCGTCCCCAATGGAAGTCGTTTCCAAGGCATCAACTTCAAATGTTCAGGGAACACCATCTTCAATGGTTTTTCGCGAACGTGCACCTCTCCTCTAAAATACAAATGTCCTGTATCTAATGTGACCAAATCGAGTCCCGAATTATACGGTTCTGACAATAGAAAGGAATCTATCTACAGTGATGTCAAGCCTAAATTGGGCTCAAACAATCGATTAGTAGGTCGACCTTCACCTATCGAGTGTAAGAACTACAAATTTAGAGTGACACAAGATGACAGTCCTGACCGCGCAACCTACTTTTGCCCCCCGCGGCCCGTCAGGGGAGAATCATCAATTCGCTGCACAATATTTTCCAATCACTTCTGTGTCACCTTGGAAAGAGACGATGAGGACCAATTCGTTATTGACAGCGGTGCGCCATTCAGAAAGCCAAGAATGTAAAATTATGGAAAATACGAACAAATATGAGGACTGAATGTAAACAACAAGATTTTTTTATTTTCATTTTAAGGTTTACGAGTAGGTAGAAATTAAACGCATTTATTTAATGTAAGTTGTATACAGGTACATTTTATATCAGTAATTATTACTTATGTTAGTAGATAATACAAATAAACGATTTTAACAATATGAATAGAGTATAATTAATCTTAATACTAAGGCTATACAGGATAAAATATCTTATTCCTTTCCAAAACACAATAAACTAAAGAATTATCTATGGACAATTTTAATACTAGGTACAATTTAGTATTTACTCTCAATGGAACATTATAAAATATTCCAGTAATTAACATTCGCCGCTATCCGTCTCTACGCACTTTTTCTTCTCTTTATTGTAGATTTCCTCGCTTGCACATTTTTTTATCTTTCGGCGATACACATCTTTTATTTTAGTACATATGTAATATTTGTTGCAGTCCTTTGTATGTGGAAATTGACCTTCATTTTCACAATGAAATTCCAAAGTAGTGTTTGTTTTTTTACTTTCTTTAGATTTTATTTCAGGTATACTTTCGTCATTATTGATCTTAGAGTTTTCGCTAATAGAAGACGCTGACTGGCTTGGTTTTTCAACATTTTTTTCACATCTCACTGAAATCTTGTTCAAGTGGTAATTAGATAAGCATTGTAGTTTATACCTCACAAAAGTATTCATGCTATTTTTAACACAGATATAATAAATATTATCTTTAAAGAAGTCGTTAAACCGTCCTTCAAATAAACATCGGAACTGATTGTTTCTTACGCAATGCGATAAGTTTCTTGTACATTGTTTATTAATTTCGCTAAATACTGTGTTGTTAGGGCATATTCCAACTAAGGGTTGCAGTTTACCTATACAAGTATAAAATTTTCTGCAATCATTCTTATCAGCGTACTTGCCTCTTGTGTGATTCGAACAATCAAAAGTAGATGCAGTAGCGTTAATTGTGATTTTGTCTTTCGTGTTTACGTTTATTTTAATGTTTGCAGTAGAAGAATTTAGATTGTTTATAGTAATATCTCTTATTTTTAGTTCATTATTCGTTTGATTGCTTCGTTTAGCGCTTTCATTTAAATGACTGAGTATATCTGACGTAATTGTATGGTTTGTCGATTTAAGTTGTTGCTCTAAATTATCACTGAATGTGCTATCTTGTTGTGTTAAGTTACTATGTGACATAGTTACATTCTTTATATTATCAATATGAGATATATTTCCAGAATCTACCTCATGCAATTTATTAGGTTTAATATCTGATTTGTAGAGATTTATCTTTATCGAGTTGTTAATATTCACATTATCGTTTGTTATGATATCATTTGTCTGAGTAAAATATTGCGGTGACACTGACCTATTGTTCGTTACAGAAGACCAGCCTGTTGTTACCGCAGTGGGCCCAGGTTCATCGATATCAATAGCTTGGTCCTCCTTTCGATCAATTTGTGTAGTTAACCATAAATCGATAGGTAACACTTTATTCGGAATATAAATATCAGATTTCAAGGTTGAGGATTTAGTCGTTGATTTTCGATCAATAGAGAAGTCGGTTATTTTAAACATGGAATTTTTGTCACTGTCTGTAAGTATATCTGTTTGCATCGTGTTGTTTTCTGTTTCAAGAATCATATCCTCTCTGTTATTCAAATCCAATGAATTTGTATTATTTGTAGTTATATTTTGTGTACTATTTTGAAAATCAAATTCAATTACTATGTTTGCATGATCAATATTTTTTTCTGGTATATCATTATAACTGAAATTATTGACCGTCTGGTTTTGGAACATAATTTCACCAAAAATATTACTTTCAAGATGATTAGTTCCACTAACTTTATCTTGGTTTACTTTGATAGTTTCCACCAAAGAATCTGGGTCGGTTACTGAATTAATAACAGTTTCAGTAGTTACATCTGAAAAAAATAGTGGGTCAAAGGTATTTTCAATTGAAATTCTATATTGTGGCATTTCTGTAGGTATAAATGTTTCATCATTATCTCTCATCGTCTTAGCAATAGGTGCCAATGTACTTTGAGAAAACAAAAGTGTAGATTCGGTTGTCATCTGTGCATTCTCTAATATTTGAGATGAGTAATTTGGTGCATTGTGATATACAGTTTGTGTCTCAATTACGCCTGTAGTAACAAGTGGCAATTCTGTGACGATTTGTAATTTATTAGAATTTATCTCTTCGTGCATAACTAGTTGAGAAGTAATTTGTGTTGAACTTGTTGCATGAGCAGTAGTTTCAGTAACACCATCCAATGAACCAACACTGTCAGGAGTATTTCCATTAAAATGTTTATCTTTCCCAATTCCTACATCAGGAAGTTTAGAATAATCAGTCGCCATACCTTTCATAAATATTTTTGTGTCTTCTTCTGGTACTGTATCATCGGTATGTGTACTTGTTAGATTGATAGCATTGTATTTAATAGTACTAGATGTTGGTGTTTCAGTGTCAATTCCTGTCGATGATACTATCCTCGTGCCTTCGACATTTTCAGTGTGCATGTCTTTTATAGGTGACCTCGATGAAGATATTTCTAAATTTGATAAATTTTGGTGAAGCGTCGAGTTTTTAGGTAAGCTTTCTAATTGGTTTAAAACTAGTTGTTTAACTTTTGAGATTTCATTGGTGGCATTATACATAATTGCGCTCATAGAAGGCCTTAAGACTTGTGATGTAGTGGTTCCTGCATTATTACCATCAAATAATAGAGGATTCGTTTTATTGTTTTCCTTTGTATTTAACTGATTATTTAAAATAGACAATTTCATCGACCCATTTTTAAGCATATTTGCTGTTAAATCAGTTGTGTCAAATGGTATTACTGTTTCTATATTATCATCATTAACTGGACGTGAATCTTGCGTAGTAGCCTCTATATTTAAACCATTAACCTTGTTTATTATCGTAGTTTTGATCACTTCTTTATTGTGATCAACTGTAGACATTGTGGAGTGATGTAAAGTATTGAAATTCGTAACATTTTCATTAATATTCGTAGTAGTTACAGTGGAAGGAATAATGTCATTAATTGTTTCAGTGGCAATCCAAGTCATAGTTACTTGTTTTAAACTATGTATTTCTTCATTACGATTAATCATAGTATCAGTTCCAGCTGGCTCTTGCGTTGATATAGTTAGTACATGATCTGTGCCCACTTCAATATTATTATCATGTGTTACGTCCAATGGAGAAACAGTATTCATTTCAACTTTATAACTCGTTATAGATATATTGACATTATTTGGTACTTTTCCCACAGAATCCATACTCATTGTGGTCTCATGAATGATTTCTGGCATCTGAGTAGTAAATCCAGTGACATACTGATCTAAAGGTGGAGATTGACGCAGCTTTGTCTCTGGTACTTCACTTTGAGTAGTTTCTGTATTTGAAACGCGGGTCGAATTGTAATTTTGATTTATTGAATTGACACTATACCTGAAATTGCTGTTTTTTAATCCCAATTCCGCTTCAGAAATAGTAGTTTCGCTTGGATCATATGTAGTCCCAATATCTTTAACATTTGTATATATTGTCGTCTTACCAACGACACCTTGAACATTTTTTGTCGTTTGGTCAATATTTACCTTATCAGGAAGTGTAACAGCTTCCGTACCGTACTGCTGATTAATCACGCCCACATATTTATTTTCTAGATAACTTCTTACATTTTCAGTGGTTCCGTGATTTATAGAAGTATAATTGTCTGGAGTATTACGCATAAACGTGTCAGGGGTACTATCTGTAATATTTCTATTAGAATTCATTGTGGTATTATAAGGAGTAGATGTAGTACTAATATTTATAACTGTATCAGTTGTAACATTTGTTTGGGATTTCTTCTTAATACTAAAAGGTGTGGAACTTGGTGGTAACTTATTTATTACTTTATCTGTTGTATATAAATTTTCTGTTGTCAGGATCTCACTCGCTGTGGTGTCTATGATAGATGTCCGAAATTGAGTTGATTCAGTAACTTTATCCACAAATAAATCTGAACTTGAAGCTTCGTATGTTGACTCTAGACGCTCAATAGTATTATTATGCTCTTCTGTATTATTTTTTGTTATCAATGTATTGACAAATACAATTGGTGTATCTGTAGTTGCGGATATCTCCAACGGATAGAGAATAGAAGCCTTTTCTACAACTATTGAGTCATTACCGATTGATTGATTCAGTGTTGTATAGTAAGCCGCTTCCGTGGTATTCAGGATAATTCTTTCTGTGACTAACGAAGTTATTTCGGCTTCCGGCGTAGCATTAATTATATCAAAATCCAAATAATTAGTTGCAGTTTCCGGTATTTGATCAGTCGTAGTTAAAACAACTGTAACGTTTCGTTCTGTTATGTTTTGATTTACCGAATCAGTCTGATTATTTTTAATATCGATTAAAAGATGTTGTGTATATAAATATGCCATAGGAGTCGTGTTGATTTCAGTTCTAATTTCAATGATTTGATCAGTTGTAGTAATTTCATCCGAAGCATTCTGTTTTGCTAAGTTTTGATTAACTAAACGGGTTTGATTATTAATATCATCGATGTTCAGGCTTTGGGTTTGTACATTTAACGTTGGAGTTGTACTGATTTCAATTCTAGTTTCAAACATTTGTTCCGTTGTTGTAATTTCAGCAATAACATTTTGTTCTAAATTTTGATTAACTGAAATAGCTTGATTATTTATACTATTGATGTTAATGCTTTGGGTTTGCTCATTGATCCTAGAAGTCGTATTCGTTTCAGTTATTCTTTCCGGTATTTGAACAGATGTAATAATTTCATCCGTAGCTCTTAGTTCTGTTATGTTTTGATTTACTGAATTAGTTTGATTATTTATATAAACAGTGTTAAGTCTTTGGGTTTGCAAATTTATCTTAGAAATCGTATTCATTTCAGTTCTTGTTTCCGCTATTTGATCAGATGTGGTAATTTCACCCGTAGCGTTATGTTCTGGTAATTTTTGATTTGCCGAATTTGTTTGTTGGTGTAAAAAGTCTATCGTAAAACGTTTATTCATATCATTATTAAAGATATCAATTTCTCTTTCCGCTTTTTGTTCGATTGTGGTCATTTCACCAACAGTGATTTGTTCTCTTACATTTTGTGGATGTGGAAGTGAATTGTTATGTTTATTTCTACTATCGGCGTCAGAGCTGTGGCTTTGTGTTTGCATATTCACCATAGGAGTCGTGCTGATTTCATCTGTACTATCATATACTTTGTTTACAATGTTTTCTGTTGGTTTATTAAAATCATTAGCAACATTATTGGTTTTGTTATCGCCTTTTATCACTTGTGTAATGACATATTTATCCGTCGTTGAAACATTATATTCATATGAAGTATTTAAAGCAGTTGATACATCGGAAAATGAGCTTGTGTTTGTTACACTTTGAGGATTATTTGATATTAAATTAAGAAGTCCTCTGACGGAATTAATCGTATCTTTAGGTGTAAATATGTCTAAGAAGGAGGCAGTTATTGCTTTATCTATTGAATTTTCTAAAATTGATTCTGAGTTATTGGTATTATTAATATGATAATCTGTATTTGTTATTGTGTTTTGATTTGTTTGTTCAACAATACCACTATGAATGGAACTTGAAGTAACTTTTGAATTAGAAACGGCGTCTGTACTATTATAATTTTTAACTTTAGAATGTTGCGTCAAGCTTTCTAGTATATCTGATTTCGGTGTAGATGTAACTTCCTCAGGCACCAGGAAAGTTGTTCCAGTAACATTTTCTTTTGACGATATCACACTCGGCGAGTCGATCGGCAACGTTGAAGCCGTTTCACTATTTATCACTGAACTCGTTACACTTGTATCACTTTGTAAAGAAACTCCAATAACATTAAATTCGGTCGTAGTTTCAATTTTGGGGAAATCACATTCAAAAATATTTTTTAAATGGCACTCTGTTCCAGGTGGACACGGTATGACGAAGTCATCAATCGTAGTTGAGACACCTCCGCCCAAATCCACGCATATCCTAAAATGCGTGGAATTGACGCAATGGAAGGCTTTACCGCTGCAGTTAATATTCGCAGACGATATAATCGGTATAGCGAATAATACCTGAAAAAATAATGCGTATAAACATTATTTACCAAACAAAAGGCAAATACTAATAGCAATTAGAACGTTTCAAAGACGTTTCATAATGAAGAGATAAGTTTGGGCACCCATCTTTCAGCCAGCTCTCACACCGGAGCACCTAGTCACGAACAACAAACTACATACATAGATACCTATACTACTTACCAGAAATAAAATTCCTTTTAGGTCGTTCATTTCGTAAGCCATTTTGGTTAATAATCCAATAATGGCAAAATACAATCGTAGTTTTCGTTTTCACTTGTCGTTTATCTCATGAGGTTTTCTCGCGAATGTTGGTCTTGTGTTTCTCCCAGTAGATATCAATGACGGCATACAACAAATATTGTTAACAAGCGCGATTCGTTTACTTACATCACGAACTAGATTAGGCCGACAGAAAGTAAATAATGTTGACACCTTATTTCCTGCGGCTTTTCAGCGCGTATTGTTATTGAAATAGTCATTCCCTTTCGCAGAATAATATCGTAGATGGAAAATATGTAGGTATGTAATACTACAAAACCGTAATCGACTCGAGATTAGTAATATTTGACATGAAAATGAAAAATTTATTATACACAAAGTAATTAGTCTGACCTACGTCACTACAAGCCACTAGGCTTCTCTGTGGAGGTGAATCCTGGGTAAAAACTTGATTTTTACATTTTATGCATTTGTCAAGATTGCAAACTACCATCTTCCGAATGCAAAAAAAAGTGGCATAACAGAAACTGCGTGAGTAAATTAAGAAACTACCCTGTTTCATCTTCTATTTTTAAAAATAAATTCCTTATACCTAGCCATTAAATTCATAACATTTGAGTCATCATTATCGTATAGTAGTTACGTTGAATTCACTCAAAAGACCGATTCAGGTAAAAAACGTGCGTGCTACATAACAAACATGTGACATAAATGCCTTATTTAAATATAGTGTCAATATTATCAAGAACTTTTTTGACAAAGTCTTCAATGTATCCGTATCTTTCTAAATTATTATCAAATTAATTCATGTGTAGCATGGTTCTGTTACATCAGTATAGATTTTACCACAACAACAGATTTTGACGGGAGAAGGCTATTTTCTACTGATAGTAGGTACGGTAACTACCTAACCAACTAACAATATAGGTGTGACTGTATGTGTGTATTTCTAGAGTACACAAAGAGTAATAAAGTAAATATTATATTACCTACACGTAACTACAAAACATTTCTACTTAGATGTAGAGCTAATGTGCCGTTGTTTTAGGAACGAAATAAAACATGTAGGTGACACAGTTACTTGTAAAATATAATTTACTTAATATTTTTTTAAATTTTGCATTACATTTTCTTATCTACCTTAATTTATATATCACAACTGCAGTATGAATATAGTTTATTATCTGCAGAATTGTTCCATTTTAGTTGTTCAAAAAACGATTTAGTTTTGGGCTCATTCACAATTCAATAAATGTCATATTAAAATGCCCAGCGTTTGCCCAATCTCATAGATTTGAATTTGGTAATATATATGTAACTGATCGCTATTACCGACCAAACAAAAGTTATTATAGATAATGTAACTGCTAAAATAAACACCGCAAATTGCAAACCTTTCTCTTGATCGACTATAAATGAAATGCCCACTACAAATATAGCTAGTAGAGTACCCGAGATCGTTTCTAGAGAACTATGTAGTTTCGGCCATTTTCTTGCTCCAACAAAGTCTTGAACTGCCGTCTCCCAGCAACATGATATCGCTCCATACCCGAAACCAGCTATTACACAACCGATGGAGAATGCATCATGATTGTCAGCTACTGCTAAAACTGTAACATACAATATGGTCAGAAAAAGTGAAATTATGAATAATTATGATTACAACAATAATTCGATACTAATAAAGTCATAGACATTGTAGTTGAGCGGCGCTTGATAGCTAATTTCATAGTACCTTAGTAACAATACAATAAACCTCTCACATTAATCAGAGACCAAATATTTTACTTAGTGCTCATAAATATTAAACTATCTGTGTATCCCTATCGGCCCTATCGGCTATCTGACAATTTTTTTACTGCTTTTACAAATTTTACTGGGCCAAGACAGCAAGATTAAAAAATGAACTTAAGATAACAACAAGAAAATAACAAGAAGAAAATGAGTGAAATTGTTATACGTACCAAAACATCCTACTGTAGATATAATCAGGCCCACAAGTGTGACGTACTTGAAATTTCTCTTAGGTGTTTGTGCGAGCCATGGTATACTTAACAAGAAACATATCCATGTAAATCCGTATAATGTCATTAGGAAGTTTGAATCAGACATTGATATTTTCGGGTGCATTTCAGAAGCAATTTTAGGTAGCGATACCATAGTTACTGAAGTTAAACTCAGTCTACAAAAATATAACATCAATGATGGATAGAACTTCCAACATGACAATGACCTCGTCAAAGGCTTTATAAACGTATCATTAATATTATACACGAAATATGTCATTCTCCTTCGTATCGCGTAAACTCTATACGACGGCATCCACATTCGTCTTCTCATACTAGCATAGGCGGACTGACAACGAAAGCTAAATGAATTAAATATTTTTTCTCTTTGAATATCTGTTACAGGCGATATATTCTCATAGGTTACTTCTACCTCAGAAT
The DNA here is from genome assembly GCA_947562105.1 of Shargacucullia verbasci. Classification (NCBI taxonomy): domain Eukaryota; kingdom Metazoa; phylum Arthropoda; class Insecta; order Lepidoptera; family Noctuidae; genus Shargacucullia; species Shargacucullia verbasci. The sequence continues at coordinate 5,108,415 of OX387286.1, read as the reverse complement.
ATTCTTTCTGTTTATCACCATCACAATCGGGATGTGAGTCTCTTCTAATCTGATTGGTTATGCAATCATCAAAACTATCTCCTAATGTACTCAGTCTCTTGATGGCGACACTGAGCCGCTTTATATTTTTACTCCCATTTTTCTGTTTTATACACGGGTCCTCACTTTCACTATCTTCACTCTCTTCAGGTATTTCTGGTAAAATTTCAACACCAAATATGTTTCTCCTCTTTTCTTCTGGACTAGGTGGTGGTGTAATAGTGGCAACTATATCTCCATCGTCCCCGAAGTCCCCTTCAATGAAGTCAGGGTCACTGTGCAAGTTATCGTCGGATGGACTCTTCCAACATTTTTTGCTCATGTCATGAAGCTGTAACTCGGTCGTGTAGAAATTCTTATCCATGCCTTCATTGTTGAATACGGCGTATGTTTTGGCCAAATCGCTGTATCTTGAGAAGGAAATTGGTCTGCTTATACTTTCTTCGACTCTCAGTAACAGGATCGCAGGTAACGTTTGGAGCATTATCCCTCCAAGCACTATGTACGAAAAGGAATATCCATAGCAATCTATTAATGCTGCTATGATATGAGGGAACACTGACTGTCCAACTGCTTGACCGGCAAAACATAGTCCTCGGATTATTCCCAACCGAGAATCATAGGTATCAAATACTACTGCATCTACTTGAGCTGATATAAGGGATGACCCCAAACCTAAAACAGAAAAACTAGTTTATTGGCCTTAAAAATTATCTAAATTGGAACCTACCAATGGAACAATCATTACCTCCCAAGATTCCATATACAAAAGGCTGTAAATTGAATGGTAAGAATGCGCAGACGAGTAGACTAGCCACCACCATCGCGAGCCCGATGCAAGCCATGACGCGGTACCCCACAGTCCCACCCCACGAGTCCGCTGCTTCCCTGCACCAGCATTCTGTAATCATTAATCACACAAATAGTTGATAACTTTTTGCAATTAAAACAATAAGTCTCAAGTACAAGAATTTTTCCACAGAGGATTAAATTAGCGTTACACTAGAATGGCTGGAAACTCCACGCGTGTACACTTATAGTGGTTCTATAAATTCTATAAAAGCTCACAGCGTAGCTGATAAATATTAAATTTATAAAACCCTTACGTGTCAGGTTGTAGACAAGTATATAGATTGTAGGAGTCGAGAGACCGATCCATATAGGCACGTGCAGTTCATCCAAATGAATTAATATTACTCCATATGCATACACGAGGCTCGGCAAACAGATCTGTAAAATTAGAAAAAGAAAACTGTGATTATACCAATAGTGGTATCATAGGTGAGACATTAAATTTCTTTACAGACTTGCACAGAAATCTAATAAATAAATGGGCATCTATCGGTCAGATGCCTCAATGACGCAAGGAGCTCTACTAATTAGATAACGTTTGTTCTGAGTCTGACTAATGTTCCTAAACATAAGCAGACAGGAATCTTAGACCTCTCAAAACCAGGAACAAAACTTGGGGTTCTCCCAAGAGTATGTCTGGCCATGTACTCTCATGGGACAATAAATGATGATTATTTGATAAAGTAACTTAGTACCATTTAGCGGTATATCGGTGCTAAGATGACCCGCCATCTTAATATTATTTTTGGTTTCCTTCACTGTTCACTCTCTTGGTTACTGTTGCTTCACATCTGGGTCAAAATAAATGCGCAATAAAAGAGCTAAGGCCAGATTCATCATACTAAAGCTCAATATACTCTTGACATTGTAAATATGTCACACAAGCGACACGAACCAATCAATTTGGAGGTGATAAAATAAATTTTCATAGTAAATAATGCCTGTTATGTAATAACTGCGGTAATAGGTTTTCAATAGTTCTTGTTCCAATCAATCATTATGCACCTATAAGAATTATGCGGACAAGTACATTATATAATACATATAACAAACGTTACCGAAAACCTATAAACAAAGTCGTTTATAAGAACATGAATGTCGCATGTAACGAAAACTACTTAAATTATACGAATACTAATAGCATTGGGAACATAATTATTACGGTTCCATTGTCGGTTATTGAACGAACATATTCAATGACATGATATCCACGCTTACATGAAAAAAAAATACATACCTATAAATCACAAAGAAAACTTAAATGAAAATATTGTAATAGGATTAGCTAAGTGCGAGACAAGTCCTGCGCACGCGAATGCATCGGGTGGATTTGATTATAAGCATCTGTTTTCCATTCATACTAAGTCAAACTTGGGCTGGGCTTCCAAAAAATAACTTTGATTTAAAAAAAATAGACTATTATAATAAAATGTTAAGGTCTTATGTTTTTTTACATATTTACAATGGAGTACTAATAGGGTTCCTTCAATATGTCACTATGATATTTTGGTAACCAATTTGATATTATTTTAGCTATCACGAACTCGACCAATAACTTTGAAAAGGGTATTTTACTTTTAAAAGTTAAGAACCTGCTTGTAACAACCACTCGAATGTATTGCGTTTACTTTATTAGAATATTATCTATCGTTTACTGTATCTTTGTGCCGCAATAACTAAACAAGAACAAGACCATTTCTTTTTCAAAGATTTCTGTTGACTTTACTAATTTAGTGTTCCCATTTAATCTCTCGAACCAACAGTGACAGGTATAAATAATAATTCGCTATAGTAATGAAAAAACTATGCCTAATTACTTTTACGCAATTTTTTACGTGGTTAGTTAACTAGGTAAAAGTATGGGAGTAAGGAAGAGTAAAGGGGTGGCAGGGGCAGCTGCACCCGCGCCCCCCTTTCGGTACTCCCATGAGTCTAACCGTTGGGATACTTTTGAACTCACAACCGTCCGATCGGCAGTTCGAAACCATACTTATCCTTTGCCCTATATATCTCTTTTATTGCATGTCGCGAATAGAAAATTTATATCTCTTTTACTGCATGTCGCGTGAGTCGTGACGAACAAATCACCCAATCCCTTATCATTCACCTGTGCATCTGAGACACGAGTGTTTTCTCAGCACGTACGATAATGTGTGACGTCACTCAGCATTCATACAAATTCACGGACATTTCATAACGAATGAACAAAATGATCAAACCGACTAACATTGAAACAACTTGTTTTGTAACTCTCGGTTTAGTTCGCATGCATTATCGATAATATTTAATCGAAATTTTATATTTTACATCAGTACTTTATATTATGCAATACATCTATACCCATAAAAATACATTATTTTAGACATACGCACGTTTAAAAACACGACTGACACAAGTAGAGGCCAGCGCCACGTCGCGCCATGCGCGCTCTCATCAATTTCCATCTAGTCTTCTTTTTTCCTGCATTTTCCGAAGTATAATAACATTATCCATATAAACTCGCACTGAACGTTACAGTCGTTCAATCACATAATTCAGCGTAACATTTGTACCAACACCACGAACTTTAACCACAATAAGATGTTTTGAAATGAAAAATAAAAATATGTATTTTTTTGGTTTAATACTTGTAGCCGTGAGAGAGCATATCGTCGTATTGACAGCATTCTATACATCAGTCTTGTTATCAAAAGACACCAACACGTAGTTACTTTGTCTTATCTTATCGTCTTGGTGAAAGAAACCAATATTAGTTTCTAATCGTTTTTATTTTTTATCTTATTAATAATGATTTTGATTCTCGTTCAACTACAATTAATTACGTATCCAAAACTTTTTAACTATTATAAATAATTTCATAATTAACAATTGCATATTGCATATTGCATACACTAGTCGTGTGTATAACACGACTAGTGTATACATAGATGCATATACTACTTACCAAGTAAATGTATGTAAGTAGTACATCATGAAACAATCAGCGATAAAAAGATAGCTACCTATCTATAATAGATATTATTTGTTAGACCTACCAATCTACATAATCTATATTAATCTAACTACATACTACAGTACAGTATTCAAGTTATATCTCACTACTGCAGTCATTCGCAGGATCTAAGAACAATCGATACTATTAAGTACATTTATAGGCAAATTTATATTACATATTATAGGCCAACACTCATCCTAAGGTGACCCCTTGTCCCAAACCCAAATGATTTTTGTGGTTTCTCATATCAATGCCATCAAAAAGCTTCTAGATTATCGTGGTACACAATCACACAAATAACAAGTAGGTACCTAAGTATAATTAGGCTACTTATAATAATTTAACTAATGTAATTATCAACTTTGTGGTTTGCAATAAAGTTTATATCTATCGATCTATTTACCTAGATTGATTAATAAGCTATGAGTATGTACATGTAGGTACATTTACATACTCATAGCTTATCAATAAAATTGCTCATAATTATTTCAATAATGAAGTACCTACACAAAGCAAGGTAAGGTGCCTATGATTTATTGTTTTCAACCGACTTCAAAAAAAAGGAGGAGGTTCTCAATTCGGCTGTATTTTTTTTTTTTTTTTTTTTTTTTTTTTTTTTATGTTTGTTACTCGATTTCTCGAAGACGCCTGGACCGATTTCAAAAATTCTTTTTTTATTTGAAAGTGTATGCTTGTCATTTGGTCCCATTGTCATCAGGTCAGGACCTGATGGTGGAAACCCTGAGATATCGAGGGCATCTCTTGAAAATTGTAGGCGAGCATGGGGTAAAAACTTGATATTTATGTGTATATCTGATGAGACTACAATACTATGGAGGTTTAGGGCAGATCTGATGATGGAGACGACAGAGGATCGAGGGAACTCCTCAACGGTACATCTTAACTACCTCGTGTTTGGGCTTATTTTATTCGTGTTGACAAGATCTTTACACCGAGATGGGTAATGACTGCCACTGCAAGGTCCGTGATGCAGGTGCAGTACAGTTTAGGGAACTCCTTAATGGTTGATAGCAGCTACATAGTGTTTGGGCGATTATTCCGTCAATTACGGACCGATTTTAAAAATTCTTGTTTTGTTTGAAAGAGTATGCTTCCCATTTGGTCCCATTATCACCAAGTCAGGATCTGATGATGGGATCCTAGGGAAATCGAGGGATACCCTCAAATATTGTAAGACAAATAGCACGTTTGAGCTTTTTTTCTTAATAAGTTAGGTATTGGCGTCTGAAAATCATCATTTAATGATGCTGAGCTGATGATGGATGTCATAGTATTCCTCAACGGTAAAGAGTTAAGGGAATAAAACTTCCGAGTTTGGGATCACTCGATATATTTTGATGAGTCCCGTATAAAACATTTGGTTTAGAGGGTCTGATGATGGAGCCAGGAGATAAATGGTGGAACTCTTCAGTAGCTACTTGTAAACCCCTCGAGTTTGGGCTCATTTTAAACCTCTAAAAGTCAAAACTATCACAGTATTAGTTACAATAGTCGTCTTAATCTTTTCATTTCTCGTAATGCGTTTTCATCATGTGGTCGGCTAAGTAATTTATTTGATTTTAAAATCACATAGTGCAATACCGTTTAAGGTTTTCACTCGACTTGGGGCAACATACATTTGACCTTTGTAAAGTTTTTCAAGAGAATCGTCTTTACTAGGTCTACCCATCACTCAAAATTGTAAAATAATTAAATTTTTAACAAAAAAAAAACCGACTCCAAAAAACTCAAAAACAAAACTAATAACTAAAAAGCATAAAATAAATCTTTTATTATACAATATAGTAGTTGAAGAATATTGAAGTCGGTGCCAAGTAAAACATGCAATGATAAACCGACACGATTGGCGAAGTGCATTTGTCGTGTCCGACGCATAATCCGCTCCGCACTCGATAATTTCTACGTGAACTCGTTGTTTCAATGTCGCTATTATAGCAGCAAGGTATATTACTTTTATGTTTTACTTGGCACCGATTTCAATATTCTTCAACTACTATATTGTATAATAAAAGATTTATTTTATGCTTTTTAGTTATTAGTTTTGTTTTTGAGTTTTTTGGAGTCGGTTTTTTGTTGTGTATGTTTATGTATGTTCGAACCTATTGACGCGGATGCACGGATAAGTCAACATACAACAACAACACCAGGAATGAGCAACCGTCTAAATTTTATAGAAAAACTTGAAATATCTACACTATTTTTAATATAAACAAAGTGCGAAGTTTTTTAAGACTACAATTTATACTAAACTTTAGTGCGGCTACTTCTTTTTAAATTCCTCTTCTTTCGGTAAGATTATCGTGGGCGTGTCAAGCGTGGATAATAGAACGGATACTTGTTGAAGCACTAAACTTTTAAGTGACTCAGTACTTAGATAACCCATCTAATGAGTTATCAAGTTCTAAGTCATAAGAAGATTAAACGCTTTTAAAATAAAAATATTAAATAACGTGCTTTATGCCTTTGCGAAATGGCAACACTGAACTAGTTTCAAGATTGACATTGACTGACTTCATTCATGCCATTTGATGGGACAATAATGTCACTCAGGATCAGCTGGCCTGGCCTGTTTATGCCTGTCCGAATCTATTTATTTTGATTTAGATCATAATTTTGTTCACCATTAATGTATTCGATTATTTTATTAAAACCCATCTAATTCTTATTTAATAATAAATTCTAATCTATCATGTCGAACCAAGACATATTACAAGAATATTCAAATTCTTTAAAAAATCTCAAGAAGCAGTGCGCAGATGCTGGCATGAACGAAGAGGAATTCAGACGAATGTATTTCCAATCTCTTAAAACTATAGAAACAACTGGTCGCTCAGATAATAATACACCACGAAGATTTTTTACCAAGTATAGAATGATACTTATTGGAATAATCATTGCAGTGTATGTCCTTTATGATTATAAAAAAATCTACAGCAGTATTGTATGTAACCTGCAAGAGTATATTTACCCTGGTTTAAAAGTTCTAAGGAAACTTTCAATTCCATTAATATCATTGTTCCCTTCTTTAACTGGTGAGTTTTATGTAGTTCTTTAGTAAAATATGAATATATAATTTGCAATACCACTTATGGTTTATTACACTTGTGGTATATTGTCATTACAGATTTCTACCATGAAACATGTTTGATCCAAAATCCTTACTTTACTGTGGTGGACATGGATTGTTGGCCATGTAGCACAGTGAGTAATATCAGGCAGGTCAATGATCCAAGCCCTGTCAGCCAACACCAAACTGCACCATTTATTTATGAGGTAAGGTTCTATTTTTTCCTCCTAAAACTGGTTGCATCTCTATCACCTCACAGAAACTTCCCTTATACTCACTTCTTATTTTCTTATGTAATCTTTAATGTTTTCCTATAGGATATTGGATAGACGTTTCCCATAAGATGTGAAGGAATATTTAAATTTTTATTTTCATTTAATAAAATTTTTGCATTATACATATATTGTTTCAGACTGAACAACAAGTGATTAATATGGAAGCACTTACGAAAATGTACATGAGAAATAGAGACACATTTGATAAAGAATCACCCAAGATATTAACAAACAATAAGTATTATTCCAGTCCTATTGATCTATTTGATATGAAGTCATCTGATGACAAGAATTTTTATATCTGGTAGGTGTCAGCAGTCTCAGGTATTGAAACTCACCATGGGCTTATACTCCTATGATGAGTATTATTTTTTTATAAATATCTAATAAATCAACTTCGTTTTACAGGAAATTTAATAATATGAATGTGGCAAAGCTGCTACGTCAAGTTATACCTCGACCAAAAGTTGTCCCAAAGTTTGGACAAAGCACTGAGAGATTTATTATTGTTGACAATAGTCAGCAGTCATTTCACATTCCTGACACAGAATGCAGTTTCTCATTTCTTTTAGCATTAAGTGGATCTAGGGAAATACATCTAGTACCAGCTGAAGAGTGCAAACACCAGTGCAAGTCACTGAAACTTGAACTAAAGGAAACTTATTTATGTAAGTATAAGTCCTTCAGAATCAAATCAAAATATTTAAAAATAAAATTATGAATCAATAAGTAAAGAATTTCAATTGCAATCAAGGAAATACAGACATTCTGTGTTGTGTTAACTATTAGCTTTCATTTCACATAGAAATCACCTAATGATTAAATTCATTTTTTTATTTCAGTGTGGTACAACTGGTGGTATTGGCGACCTGCAGTTCAACCATCTATGGGAAACCACACCTTTGTTGCACATGTGGGCTCATACTGCTGACAAATTATGGAATTCAAATCAAACCAATGATTGGAATGTACATAACACCAATTTATTAACAAAATAAATAAATTTAACTAAAAATGAACTAAATACTTTCATTCAAACTTTTCTTTCAACTTGTCTTTGAAGAATACTGGTACTAGAGAGACTAGTGCAAAGGCACTGAGGACCATGACCGATGTCCACGACCATGCGTCGCTAGTCGACGTTAATTCGTGAAGCGTCTGCCCGGCTTGGATTGCAACAAATGATGGTGGAGCTACACCTGTGAAATAATTAATAGTTAGATAATTATTCAAAATTACTACTAGCATATTGTTACTCAAAATTATTGTAAGGTAGGCAGAGAGGAGTAATTTCAAGTAAATAATACTTACAAGATACAAAATTATATTCATGACAAGAAAATACTTATGGTCATACTACCAAGAATACTCAAAATTGTTTTCTTTGTAGTGTTTCAAAAGACAACATTTATGAACCAATTCATATGTAACAAAAAGTGCTTCCTCCTACAATTAAATTAAATAACGCTCCAAAGGAGGATGCAATTACACAGAGTAAATGTAAATTATATTATGAATCCTTCAAATAGTATCATAAATACAAATATAACACCAGCACACACAAAAAAAAGTGGTATGTACTTTTGACCAGACCCATCTAGTATTATGTATTTCGATGCGCTGAATCCGAATTTGAGGTCGGTTTAAACCGATCTCAATATCGGATTCAGCGCATCGAAATACATAACCCTAGATGGGTTTGGTCAAAAGTACTGACCACTTTTTTTTTGTGTGCTGGTGTAATTGAAACTGTATAAACTTACCAATAAATGTTCCCAATGCAAATGGCATGAGAGGCACACCAATTACAGGTGCTGTCATATTAATAAACCAGTTTGGTAAAAAGGGTGTCACCCTCAAAAATATAATATAGTTGAGCAAATTATTGTTGTGCTTTGTCACTGTTTTTGCCCACTGTGCTGCTTTCTCTGGGAAAAATTTCTTCACCAACTTCTTTCCCAAAAGATTTGATAGGAAGAAACATAAACTTGCACCAATTGCTGAACAACAACATACTAGAAGAAATGCTAAATAAAATGGGAACAAGAACCCTGAAAGAATACTTAAAAATATTGATCCAGGTATTGCAAATGTTTGCAAACTGTGGTATTTGTCAAGGAAATTAATGATATTACAATGAAACAACAAGAAATTTACTATGTGCTTGTTGTTAATAGCCTGTCAACAAGGGATGAGGCGAGACCCCCCCCCCCCCTATTATTTCTATTTTTTTTTTTTTTTTTTTTTTTTTTATTATTCTTAGGAAGGCTTACAGACTAATTACAATATTTAATAACAAAATAATATCTATGTTGCTAATTACAAGCCTCCACAAATGTGTACACATACAGAAAAAAAAAGAAAAAGATGATTCCCTTATACATTACGTAACTTAATTTACACAATACAAGTAAATATATTTTTTTTTTTTTTCTCTCATTGCAATACAATACATATGCATATGCTCTTTTAATCTCGATAGATTGATCAATTTAATTAAGAATTATGATTAATACCAAAAAATGATGAAGCTGAGATTCGCCTTGCTGTGCTTGCGTGGGTACAGAATAAATCAATGTCAAGATCACGTGAAACCTTGTTAAAACTATATGCGCTTCTTATGAAAAAGGCGTTTCGCCTATAGTTAGTCCTTACAAAAGGTGTATCTAAAAGAGGTCGTTGACGGAATCCAACATGATTAGTACGCAATGATAATTTTGAGACAAGTTCAGAACTGTCAATAGAGCCGTTTGCGATATTTAATTTGCGAAATTTAATATTGTATTAAATAACACAATATATTCATAACACAAACAAAGAGTCTGGTCAATATACCAGAGATGTTATTCTCTTGTAAAAAGGATACAATATGTAGATTAAAAATACTCCAAATAATACTTCATAAAAATATTTTTCCTTATAGCGGTCTAATACTAAACCTAGTTGTTTAGCATCATCAAGGTCCCATGGTAAATGCAAATGTTTCTGTTCATGCCTGGAAGTAAAAACATTAGTTTATAATATTGATGCCTGTGTAAAACATTTTGTTACACATTTCTTTAAGGAGTAAGGAGGAGTAGTTACTTTAAGTGTTTTCTTGAATGGTATCTTACTTTGTCGACTCTATTAAATATGTTTGCATGCTTACAAAGAAAAATAGTAATAAAATGTTACTTACTCTTCTAAATCTGGAAACTGTTTATATAGCAGACCTAAAGCTAACAATGATGATAGAAATATGATAGCTACTAGAACTAAAGCTTTAGGAGTGGATATATCTTCAGCACTCGATGTCACACCTGCTGTTGAACCTGAAATATTTACAATTTTCTCAGTTTCTGAGGCCTTACAATAAGAAATAAATAATTGGTAATAGGAATAGATAAGGAAAATTATTACATATTATTCAAGTAAGTCTAAGCTACGCAATAAACAGTGCTATAAAACAACAAAGGAACATTAGGAATAGGTACTTGACAAAGGATGGAACAATCCCATGCAATCGGTTCTTATATTTCTTATTCTTGGTCTAGTGATTGTTTGGTGTGGGATACGGACCGTGGAGGAAATATAGGGGTCTTGAATATCACCTTGAATGTTCCGCACGCGAGAATTTCTTCTTCTAGGATTAGTTACGCTCATTTTTTAGCTTAAATGAAATGAAATTATTATATTCAAAGTATCCCTCGATCCTACCTCCACTACCTATACGTTTCATACAATAACACGCACTTTACCAAAAAAAAAACTTTTTAAAATTGTAATCTAAAATTTTACGAATTCACTCTGACAAGAAGATTCGAAATTCAAAACTATGACATGACAACTCATGAAGTTGAATGATCACAAGATGAATGGTAAAATAAACACTGAATTATTTCTTTCTAATTATTTGTTTTATACAGAGATGTAGATAAAGTTAATCCTAACTTAACCTAACCTTACATAGGTACAAATTAAATTAGAACAAGATGATAATACGAGAAAGAATGACATGAAGACATGACAGCTTAGCATGACAGTGACGTACTGACGTAACTGTGACAGAAAGAGAACAATGGTGCCATGATGATTACGTTACGATTTACACAGCATTCATGTGTACTTGTGTAGTATAATAGTATTATGTTACATTGTTATTCTGTTCAAAATAGATAAATAAAACTACATTGAGATCGTGTCAAAAATGAATTATAAAGGCGAATACAGATAGATATAAATGTCTTCTATTTTATTATTACTTAAATAGTCAATCCAGTTTTCAGGAATATAATCTAAGCTACATCTTTTTCTGAGAGATACAAAGTACCTGTGTTCTTATAATACAGTATTTATAGTTTTCATCTAATTGAAGGTAGGCAGAACGCTATGACCAGAAGGCAAGAAGAGACATTATCCTCGGCAGATAAAAACGGCTAAATGACGATGGTGAATTTCAATTTATTGGGATGATTATAAGTACGAGAAGAAAACATACGTAACGTTAATTACTACCTGTTCTGTTTTCTTATAACCATTGATTGTATTTATAGGAATTATAATTCAATATATTCAATAATTCAATCAGATGTACTTCGACCCGTAAGGGCGGTTAACATAAGGTGGATATTCATTTACTCATATTCATATTCAATTTGCAGACTGCAGACATCTTGCGCTATGCAAGATGAGATGTAAAAATCTCTAAAAAAATGTTGTAAGTAGCTATAGGGTCACTTACTAAATTTATTACGCAGATACAACCGCGATAATAAAACTCAATTATTGCTTGAAGCTATTTCATCTAGGAGCAGGCTTGTACCGCTCTGGCTGGAATGAGTAGTAGTGATATTCTGAACCTGCGGGTCTACCGTGTAACGCCATTGGTAATGAATATTCATTTGCATTTAAAGACAAAATTAAGTGCCTTAAGATAGAGCTACCGTATAAATTTATGTAACCTTGTCGTTCAGAAGTGATCATCATTATCAGGAAAAAAATTACTCGGTATTGATGTTAGACCCGCTGGCCGAAGTCAGAAGGCAATCGACCAATCGTTTGTAGAGACTCAATTATATTGTTAAGAACCAATCAAACAGTTTTCATCTTAGAAAAAATTATATACCTACGTGGGTTTTGGTTGCGCCTAGCTATGTGATTTAAAATATATCTTATTCTGAGTAGGTACCTAAGTGGTTCGTCAAATTCAGAGCCATATGTTACCCATGCACAAAAGGACTAATGCTTCAATACTTTAAAGTAGTCTACCTATGTATAGGTATCTTCAAAGTGGTAAACAATATAGCAATGGTCTACAGAAACCTCTTATCTTACAAGAATAGCGAGAGAAGCGAGAGAGAAAATTGTTGGTCAAAAGAAACGTTGACTAGTTACTGTACATTTCTATTGGCGGGTAACATGTACAGTCGTACGCGCATCCTGCGTGGGAGGAGGGATAGGGGACCGCTCAGAACAGTTGAATGTGATGCCGCGTCTCCCGCGCAGCGCAGAACGTACGGCGACCGCGGCCAAACCACAGCGCATCGTATGCGCTCCTTCTTATTTACTAAGTAATCAAAAACTACAACCGTGTGTGTGCGAGTGATGTGATAAACCAGTGTTAATGGATTTAACACAGAAGTTAAATACAAGTATTCGCAACAAATCATTTAACGGTGTCGCCGGTGAAAGTGGGCTTTCTAAACGAACATAATTATTCCGTACTGAGATGCGGTCCTTCATGAATACTTAGGCAGCATACATGAGTGCCAGCAAGGAGGTAATGAAAATAAAATATTCCTTTAATTAACTATTGTTAGAAGATTGCTAAGTTTATCCTATATAGGTATATGGTTGATAGTTGAGATTTTTATACCAATTGATTAAACTATTACTGCGAAATCACTCTTATCTACAACTTCACCGAAATGTAAGCTTTTATATAGCTAAACGATTCATAGATGACTGTCCATTATTTTGTACTTTACAATAATGCCTTTTCATTATCCGGCTAGAAGCAGTACCTATACTATACCTTCCAAGATCCCTGTTCTGGTTGCGTCTTTTCACTCAACTAGTTATTTAACAACTTAGGGTAATACTAATCACGGTAACTACTATTACTGAGACCACGGGTAGGTACCAAACGTATCCTAAAGCCTACAAATAAATATGTTATGGCGCGCAAGCACTATTCTGTGAGGAGTCTTAACTCATTAATTCATTACATCAGTACCTATATATTATACAGGTAATGCAAGGAGATATACCCAAGTTGTGCTTGCTGGTTGCTACACTGGCACTGGGGTCCGTGTGGGGAAGTGGCGCGTGCGAGCGCGGGTTGAGCTGGTGGGACCGGCAGCGCGGCACCTGTGTCCCGTGCACGCGGTGCGACCCCGCCAAGCGACTGGTCGTCAGATACCCCTGCGAAATACATAGGGACACAATCTGTCAGTCGGTATACGAGGCCCAAATCTCACCCTTCAATACACCGAAACAGGTGAACAAAAAAGACAATGAAACGAGTGAACTGCTACCCAGTGATTACGAGTACGAGTATGTGGACTACGATAGTGAAGTGACTTCTAGTAACGATGAAGTGTCGTGGGACCTGCAGACGACCAGCCTCAGCTTGGCCGCGAGTGGCTGTATCGTGTTTTTCGTCGTGGTGCTGGTCATGTCTTTGTACCATGCAAGGCAGTGGAGGGTTATCAAGCGGGTGCTGAAGTCAGGTACGATATTTTATACAAATGAATCACCTAATATACTCCATGCAAAGAATATCGAATAGTTTTAATAAAGGACTATCATTATCTTCTTTGATAAATCAACTTTTAAAATTATTGCAAGTTTATCTACCTACTAATGTCGCTGACTATAGTACATAATGATAAAAGAATAATTCGTTCGAAACTGAAATTATATTCGTATCATAAATAAATAACCTGCTAAACATAGCTGTACCCTGATACACGATTGGCGCAGTGGCTCAACGATTGGCTTTCTGCGCTACATGTCGCGGGTTTAATCTCAACACTGAAAAATATTAGTATGACCTACAGATAGATACTGTAAACTGTACCCCCGATACTGGAGAAATTTTAGTGGGACAACGTTTATAAAAATATCACTCGCAAGTCATAACGGGTGGAGAAGACCAAGCTACTTTAATTGGCCATCGGGGCCTACAATGTATGCATACAGACATAATCAGCGTCGATTTTTTGGTGTTTAGTGCCTATAGACGGTGCTATTATAAGAACACAGAAACCAGGCATGAAGGCCTTGAATGAACAGCTAAAGGAGGGAGTAATGTGAATGCGAATAAATAAACATCGTAAGTGTTGAAGCTTCTTAAATTCAGGGTAAATCTTCTAATAAGAACTTCAATCTCGGATGATAGAGAGCCCAACGAGGAAATTTAGAAACTCGAATCTATTGTTAAATCCTAGGCGTGCAAATGTGCCAGAAGACTTCTAAGCCATAATAATTTTATCCATTAAGGTAAATATTTAAATTAGGTAGATACGGCTCTTGAAATTATATAACAAAATCTATCAATATTAAATAGATTCTGTCGGCTTGAGGCCTAACTCGTATTAAAGATTTGTACCACAACAAAGCGTTTATTGTTGTAGAACAAGATTTTATAGCCGAACTAGCGTGTGCATTAGAAACCAACTAGACTAGTCACATAGCTCGTTATACACTACTGTTGATATTCGTGAGACGTCATCGGCGTCTGGATAATAAAAACTACATTACACGGAGGTCGCGCAAGCTGATGGTTCATCCTGAATAAATAAACCACAATTTATACCGTCTAACGTGTTTACACCATGCGAATTATTTATATAGGGTTTGGTTCTTGTTATTGGTCGTTGTTGTACTTAAACATGCTTGAATAAATACATATGTATTGAACGAAACGAATCTTATGTTTTTGAAATTAATGTTAACAGCCTGTTTAGTACTGAGAAACTCGCATTATAATATGGAATATTGATCAGTCTTTGAGATTATTTACGCGTAGGTATTAGGTCATATACTTAACAGTAGAAAAATAAATAATCTTAAACACAGGAACATAATACAACAAGGATCCAATTTAAGGATAAAGATCTTACTAGTCAATCAAAATAATCAAATGAAACGTCATAAACCTAAGCTTGCAGGGGCGTAGGCGTAGACCCAATTCAATGGTGCGCGCGCGCACCGATCCCATGTAAACAATACCAGTTTGTTTGAACATGTGCGCTACTAATTTTGACCTGCGTAGCGGACCGCACGCGTAACAATAGCTAACGGTTTTGGATGCATTCGACTATTCCAAAATTAGAAGTATAGGTACCATAGATTCAGTTACTTTCATTAAAACCCACCTCTAGTATGGTTCTGGCCAAAATATGAAATGATGATGGCCTTACTTAATTACAATATCCTCCATAAAACGATACAAGTATCACAGATTGTACGTATTATTATATTATACTTAGCCCCGAGTGTCCCATTGTTGGGCAAAGGCCTTCCCCTGAGTGTTCCACTGATCTTTACACATATATCTGATTATACATATTGTATGTTAAAATTTGCAGATGTACAAGATTTGACAGCGAAGCTAAAATTAATGGAGGCGGGCGGCGAAGCAACAGCAGAGCCCGTTGTGGCGGCTGACCACCACATCTACTGCAACATTCACGTGGGCAAAGAGGCGTTACTTGGTACGTAATCATGCTTCACTTGTTTGTTCAACGGAGTTCATAAAAGTTCGTATCTCTACTCTGTAGTAATTAGACGTGTATCTTATTTTAGCTACAAATTAGCTCCAATGAATATTTACAAAGAACAAAAGCGTTCCAAAAAAGGGAATGTTTACGCGGTCATAACTCTCATTAACGGGCAGGGCGAGAGAGTGAGGATCCACGGTGCGCAGTCTGGCGCCATTCCAGTCAAGTTTAAAATACGGTCTTGCGTAGGCGTGGGCTGTAGTGTCTGGCACTGGCGCCGCTTTATTTATTTTCGATCAGAACGTCCTCGAGGTCAAATTCGTTTTATGCTTGGTATTCCTTATCAGTTTGGGAATTGGTTTTGGCAATGTACCAATCAATGTAGATAAGTACTTCGATGATATTATAAATCTGCCAATGAAAGAGATTTCTGACGGTAGCATTCCCATAATTAAATTGAGATTCACGCTTCAACTTCGATTTTTTTTTATATCATAGGCGGCAAACGAACAGACGGATCGCCTGATGGTAAGCGATTAACGTCGCCCATGGACACCCGCAACACCGGAGGAGTCACAAGTGCGTTGCCGGCCTTTTAAATTAGCTAACAGCAAAATTATAGAATCATTATAGATATCATTATAGTGATAAATGCAAAGGGACTGGATACCTATATGTACAGTGTTATCAATAGTTATATGCTATGGATAAATATAAAAATATCTCAGGTAATTAAAGATAATTTCGACATAAATAGTTGAACTCTACTTATGTAAATCTTCATCTACCTATCTCTTCGACTGTATTGATATCACGCACCCGCTACGCGGTGTCCTACAATAGCCAGCATACAAGCACCTTGATCCTAATTGTTGCTATATGGATCCACGGTACGAAGCATGGAGGCCATGGGATGCCGACACGCGCGTGAGCTCGATGTCGATCAAATTTTAATGGCTCTGTCGATACATTTATTAATTCTACACTCGATACCTTCGACAACGGGAATGGTGTTGCAATGGACACTTTCCAAATTGCGATGGAGTGCCTTTCAAAACGTGGGAAGAATGTACTTGTAATCCGTGACGCGTGAGATGTTGATTTTTATTAGCTACAGTTGAAAATGACCATTCTGAGTAATTATAAGTGTCTAGAGTTGTCTAGTATACAGCCACTATGTATTTTAAAAAATGGATAGTTTCCAAAAATCACATAGATTTACGTATAAAATATGTAAACACATCATGCATGTAAATATGTGTAAACAATAAGAACACATTTAATAGCGGGCGAGCTACTGAGGCCCTCGCGTAAAGAAACGTTTGTTTATATACTTGTTCGCAAATGAGGGCATGCTAAAATTATTTTTTCTCCGACTGAAAAGTTTCACATCTCCCTAGTAAGTAGTTTTTGCCGTAGTATAACCTACTCACAATAACGCCATCGCCACCGCGACCGCCATGAGCGCAATGTGATACAATATGTAGGTAGAATCCTAATTAACAGGACGGTCTACTAATTTTCTTGTGAAAATTATTCGTCTGTGCTATACATACATATCTCAGCACATACAGATGTACGTCGACTCATACTTATTAATAAACGAAATCAACCTCGAAATAAAGCAAAACATTTCCATTCCGAAGCGGCTGTTATCAGTTTTTAAAATTTCATCCGTTAATTCTTTAAGGTCTTTGGCAACTAGGATAATCCTGGCCGCATCGTAGGCAGGTAATCGACCCAATCTGGCAGTAACTAACGCACGTGTGTTCATTAGGGGGTTATTTGTAATGCAAGCTTGTCGCCGACGCGACCGCCGCTGCTTCCGCCCCAGGGCTTCACTCGCGCCGCCGGGAAGGCCCCACTTCCTGCTTATATGATTTTTGACAACAATCAATTTTAATTAACAATAAATAGCCTTTCCGATTTATATATTATTAAGGTGTTTGAACTGTAATAATTGTCCATCCAAATCTTGATACAAATGTTTGTAATGTCAGCGAAAGAATCAAATATTTAGGAAAACATAAAAGGTATCTTGGAAAGTTTTATATTAAAACATTTTTCTTCGTTCGCCATTCATTTGTATCGGTCTGCTAAATAATCTTTTTTCCCATTAACAACAGCTATTTTTAACTTGAGTAGACAAAAATAAACTGAAACACAAGATAATGTAGCGTCGCAAAAAAACTATTCAACGTTAGCTAATACCATCTTAAAGTTGGAAGCATTTCGATACGCACTACCTACTAGAATAAAGATGCGGGCTAGTGGTCGCAGAGTCGCAGGCGCAACCTTGTGCATTGAACTCGATAACTTATTATTCCGTGAGGTGCGCGCGCGTCGTGGGATAAAGGATCAGCGGGTGGTTTTGTTTGTTGGATCAGGGTTCGATTTTGGTGAAATCTGAGTGAAATCCAGAATCTGCAGGTAGTTACATTTATTTTTTAATATTTACGTTTCTGAGGTCTGTGGACTCCCAAATATTCTACTATTACAAGCCGTCTCTATCGTTTCGCTCCGATTTTAATCTTAAGACATCTCGAACTAGGACCAAATTTAAGTTGTACTTTTAACTCCTAGATAAATGATTGACATTTCATCGATCGTATAAATTCCTAATTAATTAGAAAAACCATCGCACATCGTACAGGTTCGTCCAATGGACAAATAATGCATAAACTGAAAGTCGAGTCACGTTTGAAAGATCGTGATCACGGCTAAATCGTTATTGTTGTTTAGGATTTCTTACAAACAGACACGATTTATGACAGCAGACAGTGGGTATACATACGTACAGCCAGCCTCAAAAACATTTAAGTTTACTTTGATCGTGTATAGAAGGAACTAGTCTTGCTAAATTTTACCCCTAGTATCTGCGGTGGGTACATAAAAATACAGTCATGTCATGGTTGTTGATTGTATGATACAGTGTATATCTACTGCTAGACTACATATATTTTAGGTTAACCGTACATTACACATATAATATATTAATACGTTTTCAACAGTAAATCATTGAGAAGAGCACAGCATCCAAGTTTTCCATAACACGCATTTAGTCAAGGAAGATTAAGATGCAACGGCTTCTCGATACCAGTCAAACAAATATTACAATGGAATGCATGCAATTAAAACTACAAAGGCAACATTCGCGCTAACTGTTGCCTCAAATGCAAAGCACTCAAATGTAAATAAATAGTAGCTCTCGCGACTACTGTAATTTTATAGTTTCCTTGTTTTGAAAGGTCTTAATTAAGAACGGTGTTTTGGCGTACGCATTAAAATAGTCTACAGGAATAGGTGCCCAGAAAATGTTTAGGTACAGTGCAACTTACAAAGTACAAATGATGTCGGTACTTACTGAATAATTTCAACAAAATGGCATCCAAAATTATGGTGTGTCGGGCCGACACCAATCCTATTAAATACTTTACATAGTTATTTAAGACACCAATATTCTCTTGCTGACCGTTACTCAATGTCTTACAAACTGTCTGTAAAAATGTAGATCCTATATTTCTCCAAGAAATCGAGGTATATGAGAATGCTTTTACAAATTATCTAGCTGCTAGTTCATAGGTAAAAATATGCGATCATCAAAAAATAAGATATAATTATAAGCGGATGCAGAGGTAAAAACATGCGTCACGGCACGCTCGGCCCCATTTCACTCAGCGCCAGGAAATGGCCCAAAAGCTTCCTTTCACACGATGTTTGCGCAGTCAATAAATAGATTCCATCAGATTCCACGCTATCTGTTTTATACATCTATCATAAATATAACAGCAGCTTGTTGAAGCCAGAGTTGAATTTATCAGAGCGAACTACATAGGAACATGGCTCGCGGCGCGGCGTACCCACTTTTAATAATTATTAAAAGTAAGTACTTAGATGTATGCTTATTTTTACATTTAAGTTATCAAGTCCACCGTATAAAATAGCAACAGCATAGTACCGTTTACATACCGAACCGAAAATACCTACATGATTTTCCAAAATACAAAGATTTAACATCTAACACCTATACACTACCTATTCATTAGCAAAAAGATCCAGTTAGAAGATATGAATTTTGATTTTTTACTTTTGAGAATTTTGTTAAACAAGTTAAAATGGATATTTCCATTTTAAAACAAATACATAAGCATGGTGTAATTGGATAATAATAATCAGATAGCATGGGAACAGTGGAGCACCCGAGACAATGTCACGATCGTGCACGGAATTGCAAATTTGCGAGTGAATTTCCTTTCCTTTCGGGGCTCCGGAAATGGCTCGTACGCTTGTTATGGAGGTGCTCTTTAACATGCACGGGCACGATGTCAATAACACTACTATATTGCCATCGAAAAATTTCCTATTTAATTTTTTCATACACTCGGGTATTTCTATGTTTATGTAAGGTCCAACAGTCGACTGCACAGAACCGTTTATGAGTTCACTTTAAATGTCAAGTTAAAATAAAAAAACTTGTAGGCCATGTACATATATTTACTTAAGAATAATCAAACTAGGTGCTAGCTACGTAAGATTTCGATAACCGCCTAAGTGCCAAACGGGAAAGATCTTCCTTTTTAGGGTTCCGTACCTCAAAAGGAAAAAGGAACCCTTACAGGATCCCTTTGTTGTCCGTCTGTCTGTCAAGACCTTTTATCTAGGGAACGCTTGGATGTATCGAGTTGAAATTAAAACCATTTACTTAAGTCTACAGTCCCTTGAAACTGCGAAAAAATCTAACTTATGCCGCAAAAACGTATTTTTCACACTCTCAAGAGAATCAAAATTTATAGGGTACTTTCCGTCGACCTAGAACTGTGAAATTTGGCAAGTAATATCGTCTTATACTACACAAGTACAGGGAAAAATCCAAAAACTATACATTTGTAATTAAATCATAAAAAATATAGTTTTTATTTGAAGTACGTAATCAATCATCGAGGTTAAGCAACGGTATGCGCGGTCATAGTTGCATGGGTGACCAAATCTTTTTGTAGACCTGAACTATTTATAATATGTACCTACAAATTTGTACGGAACCCTCGGTGGGCGAGTCCGACTCGCACTTGTCCAGTTTTTTATTTTTTACTAGAGTGCCAAAAGTGCAATTGGTCCCTTTTATGTACCAGTGAGTTTGTCATCAGAATAAACATTTTATTTGATTTTTATTTATAAACTTTTTTTTTAAGAGAATTCTCTTTCTTCCACACGGCTAGATTCTTGAGAAAAATTCTTGCAAAAATGCAGTCATAAACTGTTACAACTTGTGACCAATGGTTCGAATCCTTCTTTTATATGAGCCACGGATAAACCTACCCCTTTTCTTTCATAGCCTCTTCCCTCGTTGATGTATCGGTCGTGAGCGGGATTACAACTCGCAATGCAAAAAAAACGGCTCATGTTCCGTTTTATTTCAAATATATATATATGTAGGTAGAACAGTAGAGTGAGGTTTGGAGTGGTACTCATATGACAAGAATCTAGCTGCATAATGTTTACACACCTAAAAAGCTTCCAAACTTATAAGAGTGTAAAGGACAGCATTTAAGTTGACTAAATTCCTTAAGCCTAAGGTTCCATTTTTATTAAGTCCTTCGGTTACATGTTAATAAATCAAATCCGTATAAACTAAACTTTAAGTCCAGGTGCTAAGGCTTTGTATGCATCCATGGAATCATGAATACGTGTCTGTTTATTAATTTTCCGAACACGTGCGTATATAATAACGACAAGATCAATATAATATAGCAAGAGTACGCGGGAGGAAGTCATGGTCAATAAAACGTTACGATAGTTCCGTGTTGTTATAATAGTATGTACTGATGGCATGGTAAAGAACGGTACTTATATTGAAAAAAGAATGTGTCCCTTTATCGGATGTAATTATGAGTTTATTAAATTATACGAAAAAAACAAAAACAAAAGGCGCTCGTGTGTCTCGCCCGAGCTCTTATCACGCTACAAATATCACGTCGCGACGTACAGACTGAACGGCACATGATTTATTTTCTGCATCGCATCTTTTGCTTCACGAACCGCTACTCATTTTCAAATAAGATTTAAATGGTTTGTCTCGTTCATCAGACGGAACGAAGAATTGGCGAGCGGTTGAAGGTTAAATCAAATTGAAATGGGAATATCAGCGAGTTGTTTAGTTAGAAGCTTCCTGGAAATACAGATCGTGTATATGTTTCGTGCACGTTTCACGTTACTTGCCAACATTACTGTTTGTATAAACCAAGAACGCCGAAACTTATAAACGGTTATGCTTTACAACTAAATTAATTATTTTTGGAAATCTCGGGAACTTATCAGTCTAATCTGTTACTGATCGATTATAGAAATCGAAAAATACCTGCTAACGCGAAATATTATAGGTATCTAGGTAACCTTTTAAATATAGGTACAACCTGTGCAATATTTATTTTACTTGATCCTAGAGATACCAGCTTTTTTTTATATCCGCATGATTTTACGACTTGTTGCCCGCGAATAATATCTGCAGCTGGAGCCCGTTTAGAATGCAATGCGCACGCGCACAAGCAGTAAATTCAAATATGGCCGCTACAAACCGCAATTAGCATTGCCTTCTGTATGCAGAAGAACTTTTTATAACACAAATGGGTAGTTACGCAAGAGTAATTCCAAATTCTGTAAGTGTGCATATACTTTATAACGGTGTTTTTTGTTTCAGGGCCGAATTCAACCAAAAAAGGATTGGGCAACGTGTACACACAAGAGAAGCACAATACTTAAACCACCGACATTATTTTTCAACAATTAAACAGTACAAATAATTCTTAATTATTTTAAATGACCTCGCACATCACGTTTAAATGAATAAGAAAAAAAAATTAAGATGAAATATATTAATTTAAACGTCCGTTTCTTTATTTATTCATTGTGGTATTCTTATTCCTTATAATTTCATTGGGTATGCAGTATTCTGTTTAGCGATTACACATTCTGGGGCGAGCCGCCCACCGATCGTCGCGACTGCGTGTAGCAGCGGGAGCTGCGTTGACGCAGTCACTCTCCAAATAGATTTGACCGTACCTCGTCTAGCACACTTCGTATACCTACCAATAGTATAATAAGCAGCTATATGACAACTTAATATACGGTTTACATTTGATTGTAGCGTGAAATATGTTGGTATGGAAGGAAGACATTTTTCAATGTTTCCGCTGTACAATTCACCTGGAAATACGGGCACTATTATCGCGAGGTTTTAAGACAGGACAAAAGCTATATTATATTTCGGAAATAAAACAATAAAATTATTCAAAATAATTATATTACCAATAAAGGTACTCGTACTTACCTCCATTTACAAAACTGGAGAAAAATATCGATTATATTATTATATTAAATTACATTAAAAACTAGGTACTTACCAATATTAAAAACATACCTTACATCTCAAAAAAATAATTTACTAACAAACATCGCACTCAAATGCTAACAATCGGTACATGAAACCAATCATATCCCAATAGTGTTCCGATAAGAAATAAGGCTACAATGAAGCTTTGTAAATGTAGATTTATCAGAGCTAGTATTCAACCCTGTACCTAGAATTTATATTTTTTAGATCACATTATGTTATCAAAAGTTCCTAGCCCTGCTTTACGGTGTTTTAAAGTAAAATAATGAAAATATCTGCAAAAAAAGTGTGTGAACTGGAAAATAGTGGAAGACTTCCAAAGATAAAATGAACACAGTGAGTTACGTTGTAAAATTACGTTCACAAACCTAAGCTTAAACATTTGTACATTAATTATGGTCTCGGCGAGTGTCTGTTAAATGCCAAAGTTTATCTAAGAGAGGTTTTATTGTTTGAGGAATGCATTATTGTATTTTACCGACTTGGATTTGAGTTTATAAAACCTCATTATTTAAAATTGGGTTTGATGCTTGTTGACCACTCGTCAGTATATATCATAAAACCATAAAATCACAATACATCATCATAAGTAAAAAGATCATGCTAACAGAAGTCGAAGATTTTTTTATTTCCATAGGAAACTGTTAAGTCTAAAACTAGCATAACAACTTACAAAATATCCCAATCACTTACAGTAATATTAAAAACATTTTTGTCGAGATTAGGACAAATGCAATAAAGTCTTATTATAGAATTAGGAATACTTTGAAATGCTTGGTACTCACCTGCAGTTATTTAACAGTATAACTTTTAAGATAATCAATACACATCCTGAAAACGTACATCCTCCACAAAGTTAACATGGATGTCGTCGGGAGCCGCCGAATTTGGTTTCTTTTGTCAGATTTTAAACCGGTGGCACAAACTTCGCGCTTAAAATTACTACTGTAGTTTAATCATTATTTTTAAAAGCAAGGGAATGTGACAAATGGAACTTCACAGATTTTATTTTTAATCGAAATCCCTAATATGAAAGATGGTACGGTATTTATGTATTTAATTATGTACATCTTTGGCCACACAAGTATGGTGAGAAATTGATTATTATGATTCCTACTGGCCATGATTTGGCATGTTTGTACTTTCTGCTAAATATAGGGGGCTGGTATGCTGGGAACTGTAAGATTGAATTTCGAAATAACCACCTGACTGAGCAAATAACATAACAAGCACGAAGGCTGCTTACACTACTCCGCGCTACACATGCGAGCCGCAGACTTAGTGTATTCTAGTAATTGTAAGTAGCGCAATGGACCGTGGGTAGTTTACTAGCTGCTTCGAGAGATGTCAGCGGCCGGCCGAGCGCTGCTGGGCGGCGCGGGCGGTTGGTACGTCGGTACCGGGAACATGGGCCGTGGCTCGATTGACGATACCCCATCAAATCTAAAATAATAATGTTTTGTAAATACATACTTACATTCTTAAGACGGTTTAAACTGGCTAACTACTTTTCTTGGGTGCATCTAAGGTCTGTAAAGCTATATTTCTAGCCTTGGCTAATAAACAAATATCTATCTATAAGAGTTGTTTCTCAAAGGCCTAAACATGTATGCCAAGTAGCCTATCCTTCTGTTATTCTTAAATAGCAGACACAAAGAATTGAATCTATGGCGATTCCTATCTACAAAAATTACTTACTTGTTGCTCTTGTACTTGTCCGGCACGGCTTGGTAGGGCTGTTGCGAGGCGTGTGCATGTGTGCGCGCGAGTTCCCGCAAGCACGCCTCGAGGTCGGTGAGCGAGTAGCCAGAACAGCTGGCCAGCGCCGCTGGCCACGCCGTTCCCCCGCATGCAGAGTTCAGCCGTGCTTCCTTCGCGTCACACACATCACGCCTGTCCCGATCCTCACCCGCGCAACGCTCGCACAGCAGGCAGTGACGCGCAGTCGCGAGAGCACTGGCTGCGATGATCGATGGCTTGAACTGCAGGTAAGGATCAGCCTCCAACAAGCACAGTTCGGCAAGGTACTGTAGGAATGGAGCATATTTCAGGAAATAAGGCAAACATATTATTTTAGTTATGTATAGATGTATAGATATTATTCTCCAAATAAGAACAGTGTGTCACAAACAAGTGTGAACTTACATTACAAATTCTTCAGTACTTACAGCAGCTAAGTGGAATGTCCTCTTGGAAAGTCCATTAGAGATGCAGTAGTGGGACAAGAAGGCCAGAGAGGTGGGCGTGGACAGATCAAACGACAAGACCTTCAGGATCAGATGCTCCATGCGGAGTACCTCGCGCTTGGTGTATGTGTCGTCAGTGATGTACACAAACTCTGATACCTCTGGTGGATAAACTTCTTCATATTTCCTGTATAAATAAATAAAATGTAGAAGAAACAAATCAGGTCATACATAGACCTGATTTGTTTCTTCTGCATTTTGAAAATATGTAATACCAAATTCTGACACTATTTGCAAAGGAATTTAAGGTCAATATTACAGAATGATGCTTAACAGAGATCTCTAGTTGAGCACAGATTTTAATCTTGAAATGATTAATGAGAGAATTTTAAATACTTATATTATTTAATAAATTATTAATAATAATAAATTTTATATTATTTTAATCATCAAACCATTAATACATTAGTCCGATACTCACGCCGCGATATAAGTGGCAGCAGTACCCACGAGCTGCAATTTCGTGCGTACTACGCTCATGTAGGACAGGAAGCGGTCCACATAAGACACGGCCAGGTGCAAGGTCTCGCTCTGCTGGTTGTACTCGTCACACACCTCCACCAACCAGTCGATAAGGATAGAACGCATCATATGCGTGATGTCCGGCTGCTTGCGCATGTAGCGAGGATTGGCTCTGTTCTTGACCTAGGACATAAAACCAAGTTGGTACCCTGAGCAAAAGAAGTCGATTTTTAAAGAAATAGAATATGTAGACTCAGGCCGAAAAGTCAATTGCATCAACCTCGCAAATTCGTGTTCTTTCACTTTGAGACTGGGCACCTACTGCGTAGTCGTCGTCTGGTGGTGCTTTGTACTGGGTCTAATTTTGAGCTAATTAGCGCCGCCGATGTAGTCTCTGGCAAAATATGCAACCTGTTTTTTGCTTTCACATGTCATTACATCATGGAAATTAAGTTAATTGAAGCTTAAGCTAGTTAAGCTTTAACTCAACAGATGCTAATGTGTACAGAAACTAAAACTTGAAAAAAAAAATACCATTGAGACATAAAGTAGTTGTTAAAATGATGAAACGTCTGATTTGAGGAAAAATTTAAAAGCTACATTTATTTGTTTTTGCATTTAGTATCTTCAAGTCTCTTTCTAATCAAGAAGGCCATGGATGGTACAATATCTTTCTAACCTACAGATTGGTCATTGACACCATGAGGTGTTAAACAATCAGGTTTCTGTTAAGTGTACATTTCTAAATGCCATACACTGGCAGGACAAGTTTGCTGTAGAAGATCTGTTGTGCATGATGTCACTGAACCCATTTTAGTAGAAACAGCACATAAAGAGAAACCTTTATTCTACATAATCAATATAAAGGTTAAGAGATCAGCTTAAACCACAAACACTGGTGAACCTTGACCTATTTAAAGTGTAACCTTTTATTTATGTCAAGTGATAGCAAAATAAAAAGTTTAGTATCTATTACAAACAAATGTTAGTTAGACATTTATATATACATTTTTTTTTTAAACATTGCCCCACACTAGGAATAATTCCTGTATCGTGCGTGTGTTTACAAATACATATATTCACATACACAAATACCCAGAACCGAAACAACTATCCGTAGATCATCCAAATATTTGTTCCATTTGGGAATCGAACCCACGACACGCAGCGCAGCAGTCAATCTATCAACCAATGCGCCAACCGTGCAGTCAACACTATACAATATAAAACACACATAACTTTACCTCAATTTCCTTCATATATTCGTAGATGTCCTGTCGGTATTCCACCACATGAAAGAACATCTCACGGTCAGTCTGTGCTGTGGTAGCATCATCATCCTCGTCATCAATGATCTGGCTCTCATTCTTGGAGATGGACATAGAGAGCACACTAGAGTCCACAACGGACATAGGTGACTCCACCACATTCTTTTTCTCTTGTAATGGAGGCCTAAAAAATGGAATTAATATTGTTGAAGAAAGAATGCATTGGAAACATTCTATGAACTTCAATGTGTAGTGAAAATTTTTTTATGTCTTGAGAGGGTGGATGCAACGATGTGTGTAGTTTCCTGATGCAAAGGAGAGTCCATTGGCATTTGCTGGGCACACTTTTAGGCACTAAACAGGAAATGTGGAATTTACCAACAGATGAACTTAATAACATCATAAGCACTATACAACGAAGATACTGAAACTGTTGCCAACTATGTGAGCATGACGCCAGCCTGCAAATCATTATGATATAGATGCCAATTGTGCCCATGATAATTTTGTCCAAGTATAACATCTTCTCTGAGAATAATACATACAGGGTGTCCCAAAACTCAACGTCAAGCCGAAACGGGGTGACAGGATTGATCATAACCATCACGAGAAAAATCTGAAAAAAAATCTATCCCATGCAGTTTAAAAATTATGGGCATTTTAAGAAAAACCTAGAAATTTGATCAAACTGTACCATTTTTCGGTTATTGTGGTTATTCTTTTTTATTTTTGTTCATTTTAACTTTGGAAACGTAATCCTAAATAACATTTCTAGAATCCCAATAAAAAATAATGACACAATTGCCTCAAGTTTCCGAGAATTGAGACTATTTGTTAAACTACGAATTTAAAATTTTCAAGATTCGTCGACTTTGACAGGCCCTCCTATAAAAAAAATGTACTAGAGTGCCTTGGCAAGTGGCATTAAAAGTTGGCGCATTTAATCAGAATTCTAAAATGGTACAATACTTGTTAGTTCCATACAATAGAAAAGAGTAAAAAAATTAAAACCTCAAGTAACCCGATTTTTGCTATCTCATTTTACTCAGTTAAAATGTTTTTAATTCACACAAGCTCTAGGTAGGTTCTTAATTTTAAGACAAAATGATGAGAGAGATGGATAATGGGTATGTTCGCCATGAGTGAGCGAGACAGATAGTGACGCCACTTTTACCAAAGTGAAAAAAAGTTAGTAAAATTAGTAAAATAATTAGGTTTGTTGGAATAAAAGTCAGATGATAGAGAAATAACGTTTTTTATTACAATAAATGTTCAAATTGTTTACCATCAGCCTCAATACAAGTCCTACATCTTCTTAAAAAAGATCTACTTATTAGTCGGGCATATCTTCGAGAGTTGATCGCCTCAGTGAGCCATCATCCATCATTATCCATCTCTCTCATCATTTTGCCTTAAAATTAAGAACCTACCTAGAGCTTGTGCGAATTAAAAACATTTTAACTGAGTAAAATCTGATAGCAAAAATCGGGTTACTTGAGGTTTTAATTTTTTTACTCTTTTCTATTGTATGGAACTAACAAGTATTGTACCATTTTAGAATTCTGATTAAATGCGCCAACTTTTAATGCTACTTGCCAAGGCACTCTAGTACATTTTTTTTATAGGAGGGCCTGTCAAAGTCGACGAATCTTGAAAATTTTAAATTCGTAGTTTAACAAATAGTCTCAATTCTCGGGAACTTAAGGCAATTGTGTCATTATTTTTTATTGGGATTCTAGAAATGTTATTTAGGATTACGTTTCTAAAGTTCAAATGAACAAAAATAAAAAATAATAACCACAATAACCGAAAAATGGTACAGTTTGATCAAATTTCTAGGTTTTTCTTAAAATGCCCATAATTTTCAAACTGCATGGGATAGATTTTTTTTCAGATTTTTCTCGTGATGGTTATGATCAATCCTGTCACCCCGTTTCGGCTTGACGTTGAGTTTTGGGACACCCTGTATATGTGTGTAGTGCTACTTATCGCTAATTCTCTGCCTAAATAAATACAGCTGTTGTAAAAAGAATGGTAGGCTACAAGTAGAGGTTAGGAAGGTTCCAAGGTGCCACTTACCGAACTAAAGGTGGTTCTATAAGGCGATCTGGTTTCTTCTCAGCTTGATGACATAGTACTTTTACATTATCATTGCTGATGAATATGCTATCTTTCTTCGTGTCTTTTGCAACAAAAGGCTTAAAGGTGTGCTCTCGTTTCTTAACCTCAGCCTCTGAAGGTTTATCTTCGTAAACGCTGAAGGCGCGAAATTGCGCCACGGGTGGTACGATGTTCTTTTCGTTTTTGATCTGGCGCATCGTCCTGTTCTCATCTTGAACTTTACAAGGTCCATTCGTCAATCCCGTCTAGAAATAGTTTGATTTGAGTAAAAAAAGCAATACCAAATAATACTAACCGTTGAAGTGGTGATACTCACGAGCTTTAAATTCCGACTTTGGTTGCATGCAAACTGGCTGAGATCGCCGAGGGCACGCCGCTGGTTAGCAGCAAATATATCTGCGCTGTCTTTTCTAAGCCCCAGAGAGGCATTTTCTTGATCTTCGTGTATTCTAAAAGCCATCGCCCCCGCTTCCGTAAACACTAACAAAATACCAAATCAGCTTAGCGCGGGCCACGCGAATGCAGTAATGGCAACCGAAGCGGAAATGTGCAAACTTTTAGAACTAAAGGCACATTTTGTTAATATATTGTGAGTAGACTTAAAAATAAACGCAGATTTTGGCAAAATTCACCCTCAAAACGCAAGCGAAGCGTCAACGGACAACAGACATTTTAGATGTTTCAGCTGTTGCAGTTTACGTTATTCTATTGTCTATGATAATTTAAAATTGGACCAATAAAATCGCGAGATACACTAATAAAGTCTATCGTCTATGCCATTTATAAAACTTTATGCTTTTTGGCCGTTTTTGACTGTTTTAGGCGCGTTCCCTATTATTATTCTACTTATTTTTGGCCTTAGATAATATTTATGCTGTAATTCAATTTTTTTTTGCTATTGGTCTTCGAAAATATAGAATATCTTAATTTGATTGAAATTTGGTATTTTCATAAATCTTTTTAATACATTCTTCTTTCGCCGACTAAGCTCATCAATAATCCAAACTCAAAATTCCTCTAAGGGTGTTTCGTAAACTCCTAAAAAAGGACTTCATATTTCCAGTATACTATTGTAGTCTTTGACTTCATAATTATATAAAACAATATGTAAATCATGCTGCCAGACATTCTCATCCTCATATTCATCAAAAGTTTATTTACAGCTTCTTTCAACTCAATACAAGGCATTAGACATGTGTAAATATAGTTTAACAAATTATGTAATATAACTTTGTGTTTATGTGATAAATTATCAGATTTAAAACATTGCCGAATAAAAAAAAGTAACATATGTTTTTGACAATCCCAAAATAATTGCTAAACTCGCTGTTCGCTACGCTATTATGAGGCTTATAACCTTGTTATAAGAGTTACTAAAAGATGACTAAATACTGACGTGTAGTCACTGAACAACAAACTAGCGGTGGGCTGTAGCATCTTTGTTGGATAACGAAACGCAAATGTCTATCGGATATCAATAACGGTTATTAAAACGCGCTATCCTGCTATCCTGCTATTGGTCGCGTGGTACTTGTTATAGCGACTAATAGCGGGATAGCGGGATAGCGCGTTGCACATCAATGAGCAACACGTAATATGATAGTGAGGTTTTGATGAGCTTTTTTTTTTAGCTTCCCTATTTACTCATTATTCCCGAATTGTTGTTCGTTGTCGTCTCTTGGCGAGGACTAATGAACGACTCCGTGAAGTTTTGATGACCTTTTTTTTTCTGTCTATCGGATTCTTTGGATGTTAGCTACTTTAGCGTTAGCATGTTAGCAGATTAGCAGGTTAGCAGGTTTTTCAAATAACCTGCTAACCGTTATTATGACGATAGCTCGTTTCAATAACGTTTAAGTTGCGCAACGACCACCGCTACAACAAACATCAAAAATTTTACGTCAACTAAACTAACGTAAACAGATAGTCTCTGAGGGAGCAGATTATGATAAATTGTATATATATTAATAATTTATATGATAACAAGTAATATTTTAATTCCCTGTGATTATTAAGATCAAATCATTGGCAAATAATATGAATAAGTCAATTTTTGTTTTATTTTTTATCTTACATTATGGCTGTGATACTGATGCTGTTAGAGTTTACAAGAAATCTGATATTTTGAAACTCAGGTACGTTATCCTTTATTACTCACGTATTTAACAGTTTTCTCTTCAATCCATGAGGATTTAACTTATCGTCGTATGTATTTTTCAATTAAACTGTTTCATTTTTTACCAGCCTTGGGCCAATCTTGTGCTATTTACACACCTCATTTCAAATTCTAGTCCAGTAGTATCCAAGTTTATTTATAATTTTTATTTCAGAGAAGAAGTCCGTGATATGTTCCAACATGCTTATGATAGTTACTTACGTTACGCATACCCATATGACGAGTTGCGGCCGCTGAGCTGTGACGGTGTAGACACATGGGGAAGTTACTCACTCACCCTCATAGATGCCCTTGATACTCTTGCTATCATGGGCAACTATACCGAGTTCAATCGAGTGGTTGATATAGTTCTACAAAAGAAGAACTTTGATGCAGATATTAATGTGTCTGTGTTTGAAACAAATATTAGAATCATTGGAGGACTCCTAAGTGCTCATCTATTATCACATAAGTAGGTATTGTATATGTATTTCTTTTCTATGATAGACTATATTATATATTTCTATGAAAGTAGGTTTATAGTAATCATAATCATGGCTATGACTATGATATATTATATGTATAATGTCAATATTTTAATGGAAATGTAAGTATAAGAGAAGTCCCTTTAAGATTAGTTGTAATACCTTTAAATCTATGTAAAACCAACAATGCTAAACTCAATAACAAGCAATATATAGCATTTACAAACAAAATTTTAAGCCATATAGTGGCAGTTTCCCATTACCTTTTTTCTACAAATAAAATCTAGTCACAACAATCTGAACTGGATTTCAGAAAAGATCAAGTGATTGCTTCTCCAGATTTACAATGGGCATTTAATTAAGTATGATGATATACCAAGTAATACTTGTTAGTATTACTTGTTATTTATTCCACATGTTAACAGCTGATGTTATTAGTTAGATTTACTAACTAATAACATTATTAATTGTAATAAGTAACAGACTATTATAGCTGGAGTCCCACAGGGTTTGATATATGGTCCATTGCTCTAAGAATATGTATCATAATTTAAACGTTCTTCCACACATTGACATATTACTCTATAAACTTAAAATTCATATATCAGAGCAATTTTATTTGCATTAACTCCTTTATTTCAGAACTGGTATACAACTAGAACCAGGCTGGCCATGTAATGGTCCACTATTACGCCTTGCAGAAGATGTTGCACAAAGGCTTATTGCTGCCTTTGACACCACAACTGGTATGCCATATGGCACTATTAACTTGAGGTCAGGGGTCCCTCCAGGGGAGACCAGCGTCACATGTACTGCTGGAGTTGGGACTTTCATTATAGAATTTGGAACATTGAGTCGGCTAACTGGAGATCCTCTGTATGAAGAGGTATGTTTAAAATGCATGCTATTAATAAAATTGAGAATTAGACAATTAGTTCATAATTATCCCTAGGCGGCTTATATTTGTTCCCGCTTCCGTGAAATCATTTGAATGTAGACTTAATATCTTTATTCCCAAAAATATTTGTTTCATAGGTGGCCTACAATGCGCTTCAGGCTTTGTATCATCACAAATCACCGATTGGTCTGGTCGGTAACCACATCGACGTAATGACAGGCAGATGGACCGCGCAAGACGCTGGCATTGGAGGCGGCGTTGATTCTTATTACGAATATTTAGTCAAAGGTACGAAAAATTAGCACATTTTTTTAAAACTATGTACAGAGCCGGGTCTATGTATATAAAAAATAAAAAACATCCTGGAATCGAATCCAAATAAAGACTGGATGAAGCTCTATTAGCACAGTGAACAATCGCAACTGTGCTAATCCAGCCATAGGTAATGCTTTAATAATTCCTTATGTGTCATAATAATGATAAAAGAATATGAACAACAGGAAAAATATACCATTATTATATCTTTAAAGTATAATACTCTTTCCTAGGATCTATTCTACTGGAAAGACCAGAACTGATGTCGATGTTCGTGGAGGCTCGTCAAGCAATAGAGAAGTATTTGAAGAAAGACGACTGGTTCGTGTGGGCGACCATGTTGCGAGGACACGTCACGCTGCCCGTGTTCCAATCCCTCGAGTCCTACTGGCCAGGGGTACTCAGTCTTGTTGGTAAGTAAACATTAGTGTCAGATATTGTTGATAGTAGTTTAATTCATAAATGAATCAC
This sequence comes from Shargacucullia verbasci, assembly GCA_947562105.1. Taxonomy (NCBI): domain Eukaryota; kingdom Metazoa; phylum Arthropoda; class Insecta; order Lepidoptera; family Noctuidae; genus Shargacucullia; species Shargacucullia verbasci. The sequence goes on along the minus strand of OX387286.1, from coordinate 5,074,653 downwards.
GGAAGATGTAACAATCCCATAAGTGACGAGTGACAGTATTGTCATTTGTATAAGTGAAGTATTATTGAATTCGAATGCGTATCATTGAAGAATTATTCAAAGCAACTAGTACACATCTATTAGTTTGTTGCGGGGTTTATAGTTGAATTTTCTAGCTGGCTTTCAGGTAAATAAATTATGATCATGAGGAGTTACAAAGCATAGCAAAGCCACTGCCGAAATGTCAGTATCTACCTGAAATAATAATTCTAGCCTTTTCCCAGGTGAAAGCGATACAGCAATGCGTATAATACACAACTATCACAGTGTATGGAGGCAATATGGTTTCACGCCAGAGGTGTACAACCTTGGGACGGGCGAAGCGTCTTCATCGCGAGAAAGCTACCCTTTACGTCCGGAACTCATTGAGTCGATCATGTACCTGTACCGGGATACTCGGGACCCGATACTGCTGCAAATGGGAGAAGATATTTTGAGAAGCATTCAACACAGTGCGCGGACACCGTGCGGTTATGCTACGGTACGTTGGAAAATATTTTCTTCGTAAAACATAAGCTTCATTATTTTAATGGACGACTACCGACTCGGCGGAAATCGTCAGCTAAGGAACGTAATGGAAGTTGAAAATTTTTGTGCGGGATGGAGGCTAATTGTGAGTTTGTGAATGTTTAGGGAAGGCAAATTGGAGGATTGCAAGAATAATGAATCGCTTATCAAATGCGGCAACGTGTGTTTTCCAACACTATGTCTGTAAACAAATTATGGTGCTGTGATAACAAAAATCGAATCGAATTATACAACTGATACGAATCACGATAAATCTCAACAGTAATTAATTAGTATCTAATCTGTAAGATAGCTAGTACAGCTGCTGTTTCATTTGTTTTATCCAGTTTTGACGATAAATACCTATTTTCGTTCTTAGCATATTATAACGGGTATTTTTTTAGAATACAGACATTTCTTTCGTTCTTATGTGTACTTTTTTATTTTATTGTATTACATATTATTATTTTTATTTTTACATAACATTGTTATACATTTTTGTTTAAAAAACAAAGACTTATATACTTGAACATTTTATTATGAAAATCTTAATTTATTTTATTTTATTATCTGATATAGTAGTCTTTGTATGTCATGTAATGTAATATGGCATTGTGAGAGTTTTTTATTTATTTATTTTGTTATTATAAATTGCTACAAGTTCTTTAAAAAATTTCAACTCATTGTAAACTAATATTCTGAAAAGAGTATTCATGGAGTTTCTTGTCGGTCTCTTCTCCATAGGACAAACGTTTTAAAAGTGCCTGCAAAGGCCCATTTGAAATAAAAAAAACTTTGACTTTGAATATGATAATATATTTCCATGAGAATGATAACGCCCTGGGTGGGCTAAAATACGAAACCTTCGAGCATTGTACTTAGTTTTTCGCGAACAAACAGATTTCGCTACCCAAAATTTCAATGTCAAAGAATCAGAATGCTCTTCCTCGTTAAAAAAACTGACCTTGTTTATTAGTACCAGTGTTAACATATCGTACTTCTGCATTGACTTGCAGATCAAGGACGTGCGCGATCACCGTAAAGAAGATCGCATGGAATCGTTTTTCCTCGCCGAGACAACAAAGTATCTGTACCTGCTATTTGATCCGGACAATTTCATCCACAATCCGGGCGTACACGGCACGGTCATCAAGACGCCTAACGGAGAATGTATTGTGGATGTAGGCGGATATATATTTAACACAGAAGCGCATCCTATTGACCCTACCATGCTTTATTGTTGCCACGAAGCTAGACAAGGGTAAGAATATATTTCTATTTTAAAAAATCCTCGTTACTTCTGTCGATTCGGCACGCGCTATAACATGGAAATCGTTGTGGAAAGATTAGCCAGTGAGCAATGGTGGTATCGAAGTGGACTGCCCAGGATGCGCCAGATAATCTTAAGTTTGGTCACTCATGGACCTCCATGACTCATGAAGTCTTTCTTTGGTCCCCATGAGGATGAGGGATACATTCACGAGGGAGAATGTATTGCTCGCTTTGTATGTTTGCACTTGATTTGTTTTGTATACTTAAAACTAAAAGTATAATATCTGATAGATTGGCAAAAGCAACCACGTTTAACATTTTATTTGAAGTCCCGGGTTTATGTGAGTAATCCGGAACACGCATTGGAATGGGCATGACAAAGAATTAATAACCAGTTATTAAAAACCAGTCTTAATAAGTGAAGCTGCATTTAAATCACTCTACCACTGACCTAGTTTCACACCAGTCAGTATTAAAACAGATAATATTTTCACTATCACATAAATATTATTTGTTATTTTTACAGGATCAATATTAGCGAAGTACACAGAATATATCAAATACTTGAAGAAGAAGACAACATAAAAATTATGACAACGATTGAAGGTGCGTCTCCCAATGCAACAAATGAAACTATTGAAACTCCTCAATATGAAAAAGATCTCAATATGTCTGTTGACGTTAAAAGTGACATTATTGAGACTGAGAAAGTTGATCAAAACCAAGTTTTAATAAAGACTGAAACTAGAACTGGGTATGTCAACATTGATGGCACAGAGAGAGAGAAGACAAAGAATGATTCTACATTAAGAGATATAGTAAAAGAGCGAATCAATAGTTACTATAATACCACTAATACAAATCCAGAACCTGATGAGGAATTAACATCGTCGACAGACCACGAAACTCCAACTACAGAATTTGAAGGGAAATTTGATGTTGATGATATAATTGTCCCACAAAGTTCGCCAGAACTACTGCAAACACCCAGTGAATCTAAGGCAAAGGAAACTTTCAAAATATTACCGAAGGTAATACAAGACTTTTTAAACAGCGACTGGAAATCAAAGTCGAAATGTGAACCTCAACATATGTTAGAACGAATACGTAAAGAAAAAAAATATCCAGCTCATCCAGATGTCAATAAATTCGAACTACTATTAACTCCAGCGCCATCATTCTTACAAAGGATATCGTTAGCTGGCCAATTTCTAAATAAAAAGCAACTCGAAATGTAATACTATATTAAGTAGATATGTTTAAGTTTATTTATTTGGTATTTTGTATTTATTTGTTAGTTGAAGCAGTAAAATATAAACAAATAAAAACAAGTTTCAGTAAATAACAATATTTATTTTAAAGAACCTGATAGGCACTCCCACTGTGAAAATATTGTAAGTCAGCCATGTCAAACTCAAAGTCACTTGTGAGCCAAAAGCATGAAGACCGTAGGCTAGGTGGGCCGCAAAACCTAATCTTAAAGAAGACAAAATACTGAAAATCTTAACGAAAAAAAGTTGTATATTTATTAAATTTCCAATAAAAAGGACGTTTTCAAAAACAGTTTTTAACACGGTCGCGAGCCGCATTATTTGGGCTTTTTTCAAAATTGATTCGGGCCGCATGTAAATGCTCAGTGGGCCGCATGTTCGACATGGCTGGTGTAAGTGGCTAAAAATATATTTGATTTGACTTCTTATTTTTATGCATCCTCATAGACTAGAATTATGTCTTGGGTGAAAAAACGGGTGTAAAACGTCCCTTAAAGAAGCTGAGAGCTATTCTTTCCATCCTAAAGATGATTTTTTTTGTACTGACATACTTAGGAACCAACTGGTTATTTATTTATTTAATTTAAGGATCTCCAACAGAGGATGTACACAACATTATTAAATATAAACTAGAGTATGGTTCTGATCTGTGTATTCCTACTCCTCCGGTTATGGTTGTTTACGGAAATACTGAAGGTCAGTCATAACTTTTTTTACGAAATCAGATTTGATATGGTATAATTAAACATTTCTTTCTTACGCGCCTATTCTCCTACTCTCTCACCACCCCCATCCGTCCCGTTCTACACCCACACGTAGTCTGTTGAGCACGTTATATAGCGCTACAAATAACGGTTAATATATAAGTTTGTGGGTACTTATATAAATATGAAGTTTTTCTTGGTTATGCACAATGTTTTTGATTTAATGAACAGTATGCCTAGGTTTCGGCTTCGATGACGGCACACGGTGGTATCTCAAAAGTCAAAATCACATTATGAAGGCATGCAAATACATATTATTTCCATGCTTAATAATGTCCTCCTGACCGAATTTCGGTCACGGCGGCCAATCTCACCGGAGATTAGCCAACTACGCAGGAGATATTATAGAGCACAAGTGTGTGCACAAACACAGGTGCCCTCTCTATTCCTTCACTCTCATTGTCCGATGGGACGGCAATCCGATACGACCAGAGTGAGATCAGGCGCATGGCCAACGGCTTTACGTGCTTTCCGAGGCACGGTGTGTATTCACATACACAAGGACCCAGACCCGAAACAACTATCTGTAGATCACACAAATATTTGGTCCGTGCGGGAATCGAAACCGCTACACGTAGCGCAGCAGTCGATCTGTCAACCACTGCGCCAACCGTGCCGTAATTTCCATGCTTAAGGTCACACTAACACACAATGGACAGCTCTATTCCTCGATGCAAAAAATGCGCGATTATTTGTATACGTTACGTATAAAAAATACGTACCCCTATATCATGAATTGAACTGCATAATGTTGTTATCTTCATGAGAGGCTAGATGCAAGTACGGTGCTAGAATACTACTCTTCGAACTCTACACTGTCCAATGTCCATCCAGTGGAGAAAGCCCACGTTTAATGGCACTGGCACTGATTATAAATATTCTGTTTCCTGTTCATTATAAAATTATACAGAATATTTATGACAAAGAGTAAAAAACTAATTATAAAAAAGAAAAAATAAAGAATATCAGCGTGCGTCAACGAGACGCAATGTGACACGTTTTGACAAGAATCACAATGAAAAAATGTAAATACAAATTCTAGTAATTCGAGTATAATATTAAAAAAAATAAAAATGCCTACGTTCCCTTTGAATATGAGTAACCGACCAGCGAATCGTAAAGGTGCGTTGAAAGGTGGTGCGTGGAAAAGAAAGAGCTCGATGTTTTACCATACGTGTAAATTATCATGTCAGAATTGAAAACTACTGTATCAGAAGAAATTACTTTGTCTTCAAAAGGATACAAATTACAAAAATTTTTAGGTGAAGGAGCATACGCTAAGGTATGCTTTCTTTATATTTAATTACCATCTACTGAAAATATATAAAATCAATGCTTTAGTTTCCTGCACAAAATGTGGTTTTGTATTAACCATTTTTTAAATATGTTCTATAGGTGTATTTAACTGAGTATATTGGAAAAGATGAATCACATAAGGCTACACTCGCATGTAAGGTCATAGAAACTTCGAAAGCTCCAAAAGACTTCGTCGTGAAGTTTTTGCCACGCGAAATAGATGTGCTGATACGCTTGAATCACCCACACCTTATTCACGTACATAGCATATTTCAAAGGAAAACCAAGTATTATATTTTTATGAGATATACTGAAAATGGTGATCTGTTGGGTTACGTGTTAAAGAATGGCTGCGTATCCGAGAATCAGTCGAGAGTGTGGTTCCGGCAACTAACACTAGGTATACAATACCTCCACGAGTTAGAGATTACGCATCGCGACATAAAATGCGAGAACGTCCTCTTGACGGCGAACTTCAACGTTAAAATATCAGATTTTGGTTTCGCGCGGTTTTGCGTGGACGAAGACGACCAACCTGTTCTAAGCGAGACATACTGCGGGTCGATGTCATATGCGGCGCCGGAGATCCTTCGCGGTAAACCTTACCTGCCTAAGCCGACAGATCTTTGGTCCTTGGGGGTGGTTTTATTTGTGATGCTGAATAAGTCTATGCCGTTTGACGATACACGTATGCGCAAATTGTACGAGCAGCAGATGGGCAAGAAATATAGGTTCAGATCTCGTGTAGCCACTGCTATCTCGCTTGAGTGTAAGACAGTCGTTAAACATCTTCTGGAACCCGATCCAGGACTGCGCCACAATGCCGTACAAGTGCTCGGTTCCGAATGGATTGCTATGGATAGTAGGCTTACTAGTGAGTTCAAAACTTAGTGTTAATTCGTATACTACTGTAGTCTACTGCGGAATACGCCTCAAAACGACAAGCAACTGTCGTAGTCACCGTCCACACATTGGACTAGCGAATTGGTGACGCAAACCAAAGCGCAAAGGACTTAAGTTATCTGTTTTTAGTGTCATTGTCATGTTAGTAGAATAAGCGTGCTGTTAAGGTAGATGTTTATAGATATAAAGGTGTCATCAACTGACACCCCTATTTTCATTAACTATAGGTACACAATTTGTATGACCGTTTTACATAATTTTTAAATCTAAATAGCTTTGAACGCAGTAGAAGCATCGGCGCTTAAACGAGCCAAAGAAGAAAGGAGACGATTGTCAGACGTTCATAATCATCCACCTAAAAGACAAGGCGACATACTAGAAGGACCGACAAGGGAATCTGCATACAGGGTAATTTATTTTTACTTAATTTGTATGTAGACCTTATTTTACCTAATTTTTTTGTTGTTTGTCAGGGAAAAAATGTGTTGCCGCAGTACTTTCAACTTCCAGAAAACTAACATCAGGGTTTCGAGAAAATTTGAAAAACGTAAATGTTTGATGATGATGACGCTGTTATTAAATTTTTTGTAAAATTATATAAAAATTTAAACCTAAAACCTAAAAATTGTGATCTATTCTCAAGCGCGGCTACTGAGCGTGAGAATCTGGGTTTGATTCCCTGGCCGGGAACTTGTATTGGTATTTTTTGAAAGTACATTCTCTTTTACCTAAATCATTCTGGAGTCTACCCAGAGGATGACCCGCTTCCTTAAATGTGGGACTTAACAGCATCGCCGATAGGTGGGTGTACAACTGTACATTATCATTGCCTTTGGGGAATTATGTACGCATGAAAATAAAAGATACTAAATAACATTTCGATGCTATTTAGTATTTTTTATTATTATTAATAACTATTGTATTTTACAGGCGAGTGAAATGATAAAATCTCTGGCTAATGTAACTTCTAGGCAGAAAAAACCCGAGTAGATGGATGGTAAATCTAAGGTATTTTTCGATTAAAGGGACGGCAAACACTTTTTCATTTGTAAAGATCCGTTGTACAGAGAGCACCTAACAAAATAACAATCATTCCACAGTTTCATCACATGGATGAGGAACTAAAACTTACTGGGTCTGAACAAATAACACTCGCTACGCGCGGTTACAGGATGATAAAGAAAGTAAACGAAGGATCCTATGCCAAGGTAATTTTAAGTAAATAGTTGAATTACCTGTGTATCTTTTATTATATTATGTTATTAAACCATATCAAATAAAACAGGTGTATCTAGCAGAATACAAAAATCCAAGTAAAAATGATAAGTTGTCAATACTGGCATGCAAAGTTATTGACACCAACACCGCACCAAAGGACTTCGTCAAGAAGTTTCTGCCGAGAGAAATCGACATGTTGATCAAATTAAACCACCCACACCTTGTACATACTCATAGCATATTTCAAAGAAGATTCAAGTATTTCATTTTCATGCGGTTTATGGAGCACGGGGACTTGTTGGAGTATATTCTGCAGAAAGGGGCAGTGCAAGAGGACCAGGCACGAATTTGGACAAGGCAACTCGCTCTAGCCGTTCAGTACATGCACGAACTTGAAATAGCTCACAGGGATATCAAATGTGAAAATGTTCTACTCACTGCTAATCAAAATGCTAAATTGTCCGACTTCGGCTTTGCACGTTCATGTGTCGATAAAAAACTTAAAGTTATTCAGAGTGAAACGTTTTGTGGATCTCTGTCGTACACTGCACCAGAAATATTGCAGGGCGCGCCGTACTTTCCGAAGCCAACAGATGTGTGGTCGCTGGGTATTGTGGTTTACGTAATGTTGAATAGAGCAATGCCATTCGAAGATAAGCATATTAAACAATTGTATCAAGCACAACTCAATAGAAATTGGAAATTTCGATCGCGCTATGTAGACGCCCTTTCAGATAATTGCAAACGTTTGGTCACGCTAATGTTAGAACCAAACTTTCAAAACCGAATAAAAATTGACAGCATTATAAACAGTGAATGGATAGCTATGGACTCAAGATTATTAGGTAAAAACTTACTTTATATTTATGCCTATTAACATTATTTTCATCGTAGTACCTATGCTTCCTTAGTTATTGGATTGTATTAGCACAAATATTATAATACCTATCTATATAGATTTTTAATATTTCAATTCTAGAATGGACACCTCAGGAAACACAAGCATATAAAAAAGCCAAGGAAGAAAAACTTTTACTTCAAAGTAAACTTCTGAATCCGGAACCAGCAAAATCAGATAAAGACGTTAACGCCATGGCTGAATCTTCGATAGTTAAATCTAATGTCGAGCCTAGCGACTCAACAACTTCCTAGTAAAAACTAACATTATTATTACACTTACAAGTAATGAAAGACATAGTACTACATAGTTAGAGAAGATCTCATAGTAAGCCAACTTACCACGAACTTTTCTCCACTAAGTTTAAGTACTTACTGTGCTCATCTTTACTGTCTCGTCGTCGTAATAAGCGCTTTTCTTCCATTCTTCTCTATCAGACGTAATTTCCTGGTTCACTTTCTCTACATTGATGTCGGTTTTACCTTTTCTTTGTGTTTTTATAGCCATAAATTCTTCTTGTTATAAGCTTATTATTCCACTGCTCTACATTATAACGTGTTCTGTACATTCAAATCTGAAATTAATTCTTCGTTAATTCCTACGCAATAATTATTCAACGGCAAATTTATGCGCTTTAACTAAAGTAATTTTCAGCTTCATTTTTTTTTCCAAAAGACGCTTTGAAATATGTTAAAATGGAATATATATTAACGATGCGGTCTAGTAGCGTCAGTTACTAACCATTGTACAGCTATTGTGCTTATTTAAACTGAATTGTTGTCTGTGTTTTATCATAACATTATGTACATGGAAAGTGCTTTATTGGTCTAGCCGTAGTCCCTAGTACGGCTGCCGAGTGTGAAATTCTGGGTTCGATTCCTAGGTCGGACAAGGAGAGTGCTATTAGGATTTTCGGTTAGTCATGAGATTAAATCATCATCGGTCATGTCTGTGAAATGTAATATATATAATAATGCCCAACCGCTCGGGATATAGACGATATTGATGATATATTTGGATTTAGGCAACACATTCGAAGATTTTATATTTCTCCTTATTCAGAGACAATATTTTCGAACTTTGCCGTTTGCTACGAATGTGGTCCCAATAATCGTGTGACCAGGCGACACCATGCGTCTTGCCTCTAGACGCATTTGTATACTTTAAAACTGCACCTGAGAGGCAATTTTCTCATGTCAAAATCATCCCTAGACAGCCCTCATAATCACATAAGGTATATCTTGGAAACTTACTTGACATGCAACTAATGATCGGATGCAGTTAAGGTTTTGGTAAATTTTTTTATGGAGGGACTAGGAGGAGAAGCAGACACTATTTCATGGAGATTTATGTCGAAGCGCGTGAGAATTTCCCCCCTGATGTATTGATCGTGTAATGTTGGCGTTTGTAGCATGCAACAAGGCAACGCGCGCGGAGTTAGAGTAATAAATTCCTCTCCTGTCCTGTCAGCACGAGCTATCTCATCGGAATCGCTCATGCCATAGTGGAAATAATACATTTAAGCAAGGCGTCCGGAACATGTAGTTTTGTTATTTGACTTGTCATTAAAATACTGGTATCCTGTTTTATGACATAAAAGTGACAAATATAATGTCACATACCTGAATACTATAATTTCAACATTTACAGTACAAATACCCCAATAAAAATGAATAATATCTATATACCATAATATTTCCTCCACTACAATCGTAAACCAGCATGTTACCGTTAAAAGTGAAAATGAAGTAATAATCTTTGAGAATGTAACATAAATGGGTCCTGCGACCGAGAAGGTAGATCTTAGTACAACACAATCAGATCTCATGGTGTTACAAGAAAAAGGATTCATATTAGAGAAAATGATCGGAGAAGGTTCATATGCTAAGGTAACAAAACAAATTTATTTCAAGGAGCTGTTGAATATAATTTGGTAATACATATAAAGTAATACATTACACTCTTTGCAGGTTTACAAAGCTACTCATATGGTTGACGAGACTCGACACGCTATAATGGCATGTAAAATAATAGATACAGCGCAAGCCCCTCGCGACTACCTCACTAAATTCTTGCCACGCGAATTAGACATCCTAATACGAATCAACCACCCTCACATAGTGCATGTGTCAAATATATTCCAACGGCGCGCTAAATACTTCATTTTTCTACGTTTCGCAGAAAACGGCGATTTGCTAGATTTTTTGACACAAAACGGCGCAGTGCCAGAGAATCAAAGCAGACTATGGATGAGGCAGATTATGTCGGGGATTCACTACATACACACTATGAACATAGCGCATAGAGATCTTAAATGTGAAAATATATTAATTACATCAAATTATAACGTGAAGATAACTGATTTCGGTTTTGCTCGGAACGTGAAAACGCGCGACCGCGACCTTATGAGCGAGACGTACTGTGGCTCTTTATCCTACGCTGCTCCCGAAGTATTGAAAGGTGTGCCCTACTTGCCCAAAAGTGCGGATATGTGGTCACTTGGCATCATCCTCTACACTATGCTTAATAAAGCATTACCTTTCAATGAGACGTCTGTCAAGAAACTCTATGAGAAACAGGTACCTACTGGCAAATATCTTCCATCGTACGCGTATAGGTACCTACTATAACTTAATTAGATTCTTTTTGTAATATCAGTATTATAGTCCTCAGCAGCATCTGTATTATGGTTGAATATATCTCGACATTAGGTACGTTTACTACTACAGAGGCTGTTTTTAAGAAATAATTTTGAATGCATGCGGAGTAGCCGGCGGGCCGCTGTTTTATTGTATAATATGTACGTACTAATAATTTTGATAATGTAAGTATAAATATTCTAAAATAATGAAGTACATTTATCTGTTAGGTGATGCGTAAGTGGCGTTTTCGTACAAGTGTAGTCAACCAGCTGTCCTCAGAATGCAAACATCAAGTTACTCAACTAATGGAGCCTGACCCCAAAAGCCGGCCGACCGCCGGGAGTACCTTCAACGGGTCCTGGTTAGCGATGGACCAGAAGCTTATCAGTAAATATTTTCATTGTGATCCACACAGAAAATCACGAACGCCTACTATATTATTTTAATTTTTAACATTCTGCTCATCCATCAAACTTTTAGTATAGTGAAAGCACCTTGATTCCATAATACAAGTCTCTTGAACTTACTGTGAAGGTCGACAGTTCCATAAAAGTGTTCTTTTCTCGATGTCATACAAATTAGTAATATTTTTTTAGAATTGACATTTCTAGAAGACTCCTTACTAAAACAAGCCCAAGAAGAAGCTAAACAGCGAGAAAAGGAAGTAGACGAAGAGAGTGAGGTGGAAAGAATTGCAGAACTGCGTCGCAAAGGACGTGGTAAAGGTACCTACTCTGCGCATATTTTACCATTTTTCCCAATTTATGGAGCTGATGTTATTAACATAGTAATATTCCCAAAATGTTAGGGATCCCCACAGATAGGTATTAAAATACCTACTTTATTTCTGTTGCAGAGGGCTTGAAAGTCTTGAAAAACTCTGACCCACTCTATGTCAAATCACAACAGTTATTAGATACTTAATAAAGATTTTTAAAAATGAAAATCAGTAATTGTTCATTCAGTATTTATTAAACTTTTAAATTCTATTTTTATATTTTTAAGATATTGTAAAAATGTTTTTTTAATACGTAATTGTACAAAGACTTTGTTGTTTTAATGATATACATTGGTGAAATTATTCACTCACTAGTTTTTAACTCCTATTTATAAAGCCTATGGAAGACGAGGGACTATCGTAAAGGGCTTACAAAGTTTCAACATTTATAACATTTGGCACAACGTGTTAGGAACAGGATTGTGGATTATTCTATTGCGTCAAAAATTCTGTAAATGTTTCAAAAATCAACAAAACAATCACTTAAAACCTCTGTAACGTTGTGCGACTAAATCAGGTTTATAGAATAGAATTTAAAGTGTTACACACGAACTGACAAATATAAAGCAAATGCCACATTTGAATACAATATCAGAGATCGCGTGTGTAAATCGGTGTAACGAGAGTAATGCTTATAATTAAATATTATTTATTCCTCAATTAAACAAGGAGACATATAAGAAATAACTGTTTAAGCAGCCTCAAACCTATGTAATTAAATATATTGTAAACCAGTACACCTCTTACGACTATATGAAAATGACTTCCAGAAAATGGAAAAGAGACCAGATTAATATTGTCGCCTTTCAGTCGATTCCTAATATGCTACTTAATTACTTGTAAAAAGCGCTAAGTACGGCAAAACTTGTAACAACTGTATAATACTTATTATTATATTGTGAGGCGTTAGTTGAATGCGTTTCCATTTCAATTGAAAGATTTCTTTTGAGTAAAAATATCATGGAATGTCTATTGCTCGCTTGATAATCTGAATTTCTAACGAATTTGGATTACTTTCGCTCAACCAGCACATAAGTCTTCAAAAATATTCATATTCACTTAACTATAAAATAAAAGTTAAAATAAATATTTTCTTAAATACATGAATTATATCAATCTCTAAGTTTTATTGGTTGTCACTTATTTATAATTATTTTGCCACGAGACCTGTTACTCATCAACCTATATCGACCAAATGATGCAGTCACCATCAGATACACTGGATCACCCAACATCATTATGTTTAGCTCACCAAAAGTATACAAATATAGGGGAACAAGTGTTGTCAACATAATATGCATTACAGACACAGTGCTCATAATGATTTCGTTCATCGTATTTCGCTATTATTTCGTTGCGAAAGTTCCGTTTGGTGCAAACAAATTTAAAACTTTTTATATTAGAATAAGGTTTAGTTTCGTAATTTTAATGATATTACGAGCACTTTTATTGTAATTAATAATAACGATACTTGTTTACTAATTCTGCTGAGCCTAAGATAGTGAGTATCAAAGATCTTCAGGCCTATTTGAACACTTTAGCTGTTGTATTGTATCTGATGCTGACTGTACTAAGACGGGACCCAGTTTTATCATAGTCAAGTCGAAGTTATTTAATATCGTCCCATGGTAAATAACAGGACTCGGCTAATAAATAAATAACGACGATTATAATTATATAATTTATAACAAATCGATTTTATCATTCATGATTTTTGGCAGTTGCATTCAATATTAGACATTCGTTTTAAATACTAAACATCTTTATTATTTAAATTAATACCTTGGACACTCTTTCATCTTCGAGGACTAAGTCTTAAAATATCATTTTTATAATTTTTAGGGCCGAAACGCCAGGCCAACGTATAGAATTTAGCACCAACACACTTTCAAAGTAAGACTAATTCCTCGATTAAAATATTTACTAACATTTAAAACATTGACCACACTACTGTGCATAAATTAATTTTACAACAACTTTAACTGCAATTCTACCCTTTTGTCTCCTCTAAACTTCATTTAAGAAAATGCAATATGAATTTTACCGCCCCTATAATAGGAGACATACTTTTTTCACCCTTTGGTTCAATATTAACGTCAATAAATTAGCTAGACGAAGGTTATAAGTCCAAGGCGTGGTGTGTCGGCTACTGCGCACGCGCCTCGTCACGCGGGGGACAGACACCCGACGCGACGTCCGCTGTTGCTGATTTTGCTTTCATCATCTGTAAACATTGGTTACATCTTATAATATAGTTTAATGGTGTTTGGTAAGTTCCGAAAATAGGGTGTTTGACTAGTATTTAACATTAACAAAAATTGATTTTATTAAGAAGGCGATCGTTGAAATAGTTAATAAATAACGGAGTTTTCATTTTAAAGTTGCTTTTTCTACAAAACGAGTGATTTTTTCATTACTATGATAAGCATATATAAGCAGTATCCAAATTTTTTGATAATCTATTAAATAATTTGGAATAATATGGTAAGTTTGGGTCACTATTTCTTAAATTTTAAGAATAATAAATAGTATAAAAAATATTAAATAGTGTAAAAATAGTCAAACATCCTATGTTACGCGGCATATGCCATGTAATACCAATTAGAAAGATATTGATTAATTATAAGAATTTCATACATAATCAAATATATCGAAGTCTTCATCTGTTTGAATGTACAATATTAAAAAGTTGTTTCAACAGTAAAATAGAGAAATTTGGTTAAACTTACATTCTTGAATTTGCATTGTTACCCAAACCACCAAAAGCTAGAAGCCCAATTATTGCCGTGTTAAATTTTGTTAAGAAAGTACACAATCACCAAACTACAGTGCTCACTCGTTATAAAATAGTGCATTAAAAACACACACAATACCTTTCTACTTCTTCTCATTTCATTATTTGCAGTAAAATGTTGAAAGATTACGGTTTTCCGAGGTAGTAAAAAATCCCAAAATTTACTACCTACTTACTTTTTGTGTTGGCTATCCTGACAAAACTGTACAGTAGCGTTTACTTTTTACACTTTGAAATCAAAACGGGAATTGATGAGTATATTTCAGAACTTAACAAGTTCGTCATAATTTAGCTAATGTTGCCAAGTAACTGTATAATTTTCGACTGGAGTATCCTGAAATGTCTAGAATATTTCTAATAATATAATTTGTCCAATTGCGAACTCTCGCGAATAAATATTTGGTATTTTACAGAATACAAGCTACCCAAACTCGTCTTTCCAAAATCATCAATAACAGAGATATTTAAAAAAATATATAAAATCTCCAGCTCCAGATTTTTATTGTAATCATGGTTTACTATGGCTTCAATAAAAAAGCACATTTTCAAAGAATAGAATCATCAATTCTTGGAAAATTTAGTCACATGATTTGACTGTCTAGTATTACTGATGATTTAGGCAAGGTGCTACTGTGTAAACAGATTAGTGCGGTTAGTATAGGCGACTTACTGGAGAGTTTGTTATGTCACCTGAGCAGTCATCGTGCAGTGGACACACGAGGTCGCCCAGGTCCAGGTCGTCCTTGCTCTTCTTGCGTTTCAACGAGAACTGGCTTTTCTTTGGTACCTAATGGAACATCAATCGATGTATTTGTAAGAATAGCTAATAACGAGGCCATAGATGATACGGCGAGGATAGATTAAAATATGCGAAAATTTACCTTATATTTGGTAGTGGCAGTGAGTGGTTGGTAGCCGAGCGTCTGTTCGGCGTTACGCTTCTGCTGAATGACTTCTCGGCCGAGCAGGTCGTTAAATCTAGAAACATAAAACATTAACCCATGTGTTCTTCGATTTCGAACTTCGACTTTAAGTAGGTATATTGGGTTAGTCTGGTAGGGTGGAAGTCAAACCAAATATGGCTGCATATTATCAACAGTATTCATAGACGGACTCGGCCCACCACAACACAAGTATTGGGGATTTTCTAAAGATAGGTATCTGTGGCAAAGTTAACGTTGACGCTAAGGTGCAAGGCATCTAATTAGTCATTATAATTACCTCTGTGTGAGATGCCGTCGCAGTAGTGTCTTGCTAGCTGGAATGTTTAGTAATGCGGCCAGAAGCTCGGCTGTGAACCGCGGCTCCAATAACATTAGTCCTCCGTGAACCCCTGCGATTGCAATCCAACAATATTATACATGTTATTACTAATTGGCTACAAATAGTGCATCCTTTTCTCGTATAATTATTTTTTCATCAGAGGATAAGGAATAAGCAGTACTTTATTGGTCGATAGCAACTGTCTAATTATTCTTATGTAAAAATAGAGCCGTTCAAGAAGTATGTTGCGATCGAAGTCGTCACCGCATTTCGCTGTATCAAGCGGTAAAACTAGAATTATAAGTAATTAAATGAATGGTTCACTAAACGTAATGAATAATAATATAATTACCAGCGCCGCGTAGATTAGGTGCGTACTCCGCGAGGTCGATCTCCTTGAGCCACTGCATGACGCGGTGCGACGACCAGCGCGCGAGCAGCTCGGCCGGCACGCACGCCTCGGGCTCGCCTTCTGCGCCGACTGTTTCACCTTCCGCGGCGCGACGGATCATCGTCTCCGGGTCGAACTTATTGTCGCGGAGCACTTGGATGCCTGCCAATGGTGTAAATATTATAACAAATGGTATTCCAATGTTGATGTGTGGGGTACGCAGTGCCATTTTGAATTGTAATTGTATCAATTCAACCGATCCAAATCGGCCATTAATCTAAGAGCGAGCGAGATTAAGATGACGTGCTGCAGTCCACATACCTCTACGTATGGAGAGCGCATGTAGCGCGTGCGTGACGCGCAGGTGTGCGTGCAGGTCGGCGTGCGTGAGGCGGTGCAGCAGGCGCGCGTCGAGCGCGGCGTCGGCGGCGGCAGCCCTGGCGCCGCACGCGCCCACGTCCTCCAGCCAGCGGAGCGTCCACGCCGTGTCCAGCCGACCCGCCAGCGTCAGCAGCGGGTCGCCGTGCCCGCCCTACAGAAACAATATACTATTATACTATGCTAAATTACACGCTGCTTTGGAAAATCAGTGAAGGTCTACAATTCATTTATAAAATTTATCAAGTTTATCGCACAAGATTAGACTGCGGTGTAAGGAAAGGACAATCATTTAGCTTACAAGGTTGCGATCGTCAACCGATGCCAAAGCGATGCCAAATTTTAATGCAAAATCGTCTTTTGGACAGGAGCATTTTTCATGAAGTATACTATAAAGTCGATCCAATTCAATTAATCGTTTATCTATTGTTTACACTGTAAATATATCTCTAAACAACTCACCAGCAGATCGGTAAGCGCTAGCAAGATCTTCTTCTTGTGCAGCGGGTGTTTGATGGCGAGCTCCTTCTCTATGGCGTTGTGCGAGGCGGCAGCTATCACACCGCGCGCGTCGGGAGAGCCGCCCAGCCACGTGCGAGCGGCCGGCACGTACACCTCCAAACCGAGGCTCTCCAGCCATCCGCATGTGGTTTCACAGTCCCATTCGCGCACATCCGTCGTTTCCCTGCGCATATATGGGACATGAAATTCCATAGCAGTCATTTAAGAAATCTGAGATTCAACGTAGATAAAGTTATACATCATTTAAGAAATTTGAGTCAAATCCGCACGCAGGACCACCGCATCCGCCACGCTGCCGCGACCACTCACCTCCTCCTTATTTTATTATTGATTAGCGTGGTGAGAACCTATCAGTTAAACTCACTACGGTGGTCCGTCCCAACACTATATGGTGGGCTTCGGGAACTCTTAGAAGACCGCACCGAAGCCCACTACGGTTCCATGCCATCAAGGGCACTTCCCGGAAGGGGCGACTGTGTGTCACGCCCGGGCTGCCGCGACCGCTCACCTCCTCCTAGCTGAGACTCAACGTACATAAAGTGGTACAGTACCAGGCGGTGGGGTGCGCGCGCGGGCGGGGCGTGCTGGCGCGTGCGCGCGGCGCGTCGCCGCCCTCCAGGCGCGCGCGCAGGGCCGCCGCGCCCGCCGGGCTGCCGCGACCGCTCACCTCCTCCTAGCTGAGACTCAACGTACATAAAGTGGTACAGTACCAGGCGGTGGGGTGCGCGCGCGGGCGGGGCGTGCTGGCGCGTGCGCGCGGCGCGTCGCCGCCCTCCAGGCGCGCGCGCAGGGCCGCCGCGCCCGCCGGGCTGCCGCGACCGCTCACCTCCTCCTAGCTGAGACTCAACGTACATAAAGTGGTACAGTACCAGGCGGTGGGGTGCGCGCGCGGGCGGGGCGTGCTGGCGCGTGCGCGCGGCGCGTCGCCGCCCTCCAGGCGCGCGCGCAGGGCCGCCGCGCCCGCCGGGCTGCCGCGACCGCTCACCTCCTCCTAGCTGAGACTCAACGTACATAAAGTGGTACAGTACCAGGCGGTGGGGTGCGCGCGCGGGCGGGGCGTGCTGGCGCGTGCGCGCGGCGCGTCGCCGCCCTCCAGGCGCGCGCGCAGGGCCGCCGCGCCCGCCGGGCTGCCGCGACCGCTCACCTCCTCCTAGCTGAGACTCAACGTACATAAAGTGGTACAGTACCAGGCGGTGGGGTGCGCGCGCGGGCGGGGCGTGCTGGCGCGTGCGCGCGGCGCGTCGCCGCCCTCCAGGCGCGCGCGCAGGGCCGCCGCGCCCGCCGGGCTGCCGCGACCGCTCACCTCCTCCTAGCTGAGACTCAACGTACATAAAGTGGTACAGTACCAGGCGGTGGGGTGCGCGCGCGGGCGGGGCGTGCTGGCGCGTGCGCGCGGCGCGTCGCCGCCCTCCAGGCGCGCGCGCAGGGCCGCCGCGCCCGCCGGGCTGCCGCGACCGCTCACCTCCTCCTAGCTGAGACTCAACGTACATAAAGTGGTACAGTACCAGGCGGTGGGGTGCGCGCGCGGGCGGGGCGTGCTGGCGCGTGCGCGCGGCGCGTCGCCGCCCTCCAGGCGCGCGCGCAGGGCCGCCGCGCCCGCCGGGCTGCCGCGACCGCTCACCTCCTCCTAGCTGAGACTCAACGTACATAAAGTGGTACAGTACCAGGCGGTGGGGTGCGCGCGCGGGCGGGGCGTGCTGGCGCGTGCGCGCGGCGCGTCGCCGCCCTCCAGGCGCGCGCGCAGGGCCGCCGCGCCCGCCGGGCTGCCGCGACCGCTCACCTCCTCCTAGCTGAGACTCAACGTACATAAAGTGGTACAGTACCAGGCGGTGGGGTGCGCGCGCGGGCGGGGCGTGCTGGCGCGTGCGCGCGGCGCGTCGCCGCCCTCCAGGCGCGCGCGCAGGGCCGCCGCGCCCGCCGGGCTGCCGCGACCGCTCACCTCCTCCTAGCTGAGACTCAACGTACATAAAGTGGTACAGTACCAGGCGGTGGGGTGCGCGCGCGGGCGGGGCGTGCTGGCGCGTGCGCGCGGCGCGTCGCCGCCCTCCAGGCGCGCGCGCAGGGCCGCCGCGCCCGCCGGGCTGCCGCGACCGCTCACCTCCTCCTAGCTGAGACTCAACGTACATAAAGTGGTACAGTACCAGGCGGTGGGGTGCGCGCGCGGGCGGGGCGTGCTGGCGCGTGCGCGCGGCGCGTCGCCGCCCTCCAGGCGCGCGCGCAGGGCCGCCGCGCCCGCCGGGCTGCCGCGACCGCTCACCTCCTCCTAGCTGAGACTCAACGTACATAAAGTGGTACAGTACCAGGCGGTGGGGTGCGCGCGCGGGCGGGGCGTGCTGGCGCGTGCGCGCGGCGCGTCGCCGCCCTCCAGGCGCGCGCGCAGGGCCGCCGCGCCCGCCGGGCTGCCGCGACCGCTCACCTCCTCCTAGCTGAGACTCAACGTACATAAAGTGGTACAGTACCAGGCGGTGGGGTGCGCGCGCGGGCGGGGCGTGCTGGCGCGTGCGCGCGGCGCGTCGCCGCCCTCCAGGCGCGCGCGCAGGGCCGCCGCGCCCGCCGGGCTGCCGCGACCGCTCACCTCCTCCTAGCTGAGACTCAACGTACATAAAGTGGTACAGTACCAGGCGGTGGGGTGCGCGCGCGGGCGGGGCGTGCTGGCGCGTGCGCGCGGCGCGTCGCCGCCCTCCAGGCGCGCGCGCAGGGCCGCCGCGCCCGCCGGGCTGCCGCGACCGCTCACCTCCTCCTAGCTGAGACTCAACGTACATAAAGTGGTACAGTACCAGGCGGTGGGGTGCGCGCGCGGGCGGGGCGTGCTGGCGCGTGCGCGCGGCGCGTCGCCGCCCTCCAGGCGCGCGCGCAGGGCCGCCGCGCCCGCCGGGCTGCCGCGACCGCTCACCTCCTCCTAGCTGAGACTCAACGTACATAAAGTGGTACAGTACCAGGCGGTGGGGTGCGCGCGCGGGCGGGGCGTGCTGGCGCGTGCGCGCGGCGCGTCGCCGCCCTCCAGGCGCGCGCGCAGGGCCGCCGCGCCCGCCGGGCTGCCGCGACCGCTCACCTCCTCCTAGCTGAGACTCAACGTACATAAAGTGGTACAGTACCAGGCGGTGGGGTGCGCGCGCGGGCGGGGCGTGCTGGCGCGTGCGCGCGGCGCGTCGCCGCCCTCCAGGCGCGCGCGCAGGGCCGCCGCGCCCGCCGGGCTGCCGCGACCGCTCACCTCCTCCTAGCTGAGACTCAACGTACATAAAGTGGTACAGTACCAGGCGGTGGGGTGCGCGCGCGGGCGGGGCGTGCTGGCGCGTGCGCGCGGCGCGTCGCCGCCCTCCAGGCGCGCGCGCAGGGCCGCCGCGCCCGCCGGGCTGCCGCGACCGCTCACCTCCTCCTAGCTGAGACTCAACGTACATAAAGTGGTACAGTACCAGGCGGTGGGGTGCGCGCGCGGGCGGGGCGTGCTGGCGCGTGCGCGCGGCGCGTCGCCGCCCTCCAGGCGCGCGCGCAGGGCCGCCGCGCCCGCCGGGCTGCCGCGACCGCTCACCTCCTCCTAGCTGAGACTCAACGTACATAAAGTGGTACAGTACCAGGCGGTGGGGTGCGCGCGCGGGCGGGGCGTGCTGGCGCGTGCGCGCGGCGCGTCGCCGCCCTCCAGGCGCGCGCGCAGGGCCGCCGCGCCCGCCGGGCTGCCGCGACCGCTCACCTCCTCCTAGCTGAGACTCAACGTACATAAAGTGGTACAGTACCAGGCGGTGGGGTGCGCGCGCGGGCGGGGCGTGCTGGCGCGTGCGCGCGGCGCGTCGCCGCCCTCCAGGCGCGCGCGCAGGGCCGCCGCGCCCGCCGGGCTGCCGCGACCGCTCACCTCCTCTTTCTCCGCTACCAAACATACATATAAACATGTCTCGGTGATAATTCTCCTTTCTATAGTCCAAGATCCATTAACATACAGATACTCTACTTTCTTCATTCATTTTAGCATAGTGACAGCGCCTCTTCCAAACGAAAAAAATAAAAATAATTATGTCAAGGCAACATTAACATTCAATCCCCAAAAATTAACCGCGCACTAGCGCCTTACGGGTAAACCCCATTTCTTCCTTTTGACTCCCAGGCGCCGAATTTAAGAATTTGAGTATCTGTTTACTATGTAATCTATGACTTAGTATATAATTAAAGAAGTCTACAAAGTTTGTACAAATTTAAGTTTTATTGAGTTTATGGCTTAAAATCTACTGAACCATCTGTATACTTGTGGTCAGTAATTATTTTGTCGAGCCATATTTCAGAAACACATCTAAAAAAGCGATACTTAACATTCATGCATTTCCAAAAAACGGATATTACGGAGCTTACAAATAAAAAGTTTAGGGCTTAGGCGGTACGCAACACATGCTTGGATATTAAATTTTGTCTATTATGCAATAAGCGCATCTACAATCTATTCACATACGACACCAATAATTAAGACATTGACGAAGGCAAGGAAGCCAAAGATCTACCCCGAAGGAGTAAACAGAGGTGTTCTGTCATACTCCTAGTGCTGTGCATGATTTTTAGATTCATAGTGCTGTAAGTTTAGGCTGGTTAGCCTACAGCAGAATAAACTGAAATCATGTCAACTGTCCATTGAACCAGAAATTAGTTTCACAGCTATCAGAAACCAAACTTTTGTATATAATTACGGTTTATTTTCTAGAATGAAATTGGCAATTGTAGGTGCAAGTTAGATTGGACCAATATTAGAGCATATAGGGGACAGCCATGCGCATTGCGAAGCTGAGTTGTGTTGCGTGCGCCAGAGACCTAGGTTCGGCACGGAGTGTCCGCGGCCGCGCGCCACCACCATGTTGTTCTGTTTACCGAACGCCACGCGCGCCTCTGACGTCAGCACGGACGAGCGCGGCAGCGACGAGTACATGTGAGTGTTGCGCTCGATCTGACGACCGTAGTTGGCGGGCGGCGTCTGGAATGTCACCGTGGGTTTTTAGGGCATGCGATCACCAGAGGCAACAACACATCTTTTTTGTACATGTGGTGTTTATCTATAAGTACTTGTTATGCTAAAAGTCTGTTTTAGTGTTTTTATTTTTTGCATATAAAAGTGTATACAACTGTTGGTAAACTTAATAAAAACAAAAAAAATGAAACACTTTCGTGTATATTCTTACTTAAACAAGTATATCTAATAGACATCCGTATCAAATGCTAGTCTTGAAATTGTTTTGCATAGACGTAAGACTGTTTACTCTATTATAGGTAAATCTTGCTCAAACAAAAGAATGTGATAAAAAACTAGGATCAAATATTAGAAAACTTCTGACAAACATAACATGGCCATACAGTACACTAGCTGAACTCATCCCTCGTCAAAAGTACTATGGGGTTATTGGACGATGGGTAGCAGCGTCTTCCTGTAGCCTAGTACCTGTATAACGTAGTAACATCCGATCAACAATCTGCCATGCGAAAGGCAACTCTACTCATATTCAGTGGTGAACACATCAACAAATCCGTTTTGTTTACTTGGTTTGTTGATTCCAGAAAATATTTCACTTAGGAGATAGAAAAGTAATCGGAAGGCAGCCAGCCTTGAGATTAAAATGGATTCACAAATAACAACATACTCTGGGGGGCGCAGGCCTAGCGACAGGCATGGGGGACACGGCCTCGGGCGGCGGCGACCTCTCCAGTATGCCACGCTCCGCCGCGCGCAACCGAACTTCGCTTAGTTTCGATAGCAACTCCAACTTCTGCGTCTCGAGAGACGAACGTTGGATCATTTCCTGGAAAAAAATATTATCATAATTACGAATATCGTTTTACCGAGTCCTGCCATTGAAATTGATGGTTCATTTTATAAAGACTGGGAAAATTAATTAGTTTTCTTCTTTGAGAAATTTGTTGATCGGATAGATCAACTTCTTATCCAGATCAATTGTAAATTAAATGAGTGAACATTTTGTTCATGTCACTTGCAAAATACTGTAAAAGACATACATTAAATAAAACAAAATATCAATCCACAACCGCCTTTTAAAAATCAAGAAAACATATAAAAAAGCTATCTCAACCAACTGTGCCTCTAATAGGATCTCTAAATCGAAATGTCTAAACAGCATTGACGGTACCGTGAACGAAATTAAAGTTCAATCCGATAGGAATTTTATAGTACGAAGCTGTCTCTATCGGTATCTCGGTTGTTTAATAAAAAGGCGCATCTGGTTCGATGTACACACGCTACACATTGCCCGGGACGTAAATGGACTACAGAATTAGAATGATTTTAACGAACTGTTTATTTTATTTACCTATAAACACATTGATGAACCTACCTGTCTGTTTTTTATCTATTTCTAATGGGGTTTGGCAGAATATGTTTTACGGTTTCAGTAACAGCTTTAGAAACTTAAATAATCACATTTGATTTGCATACCTATAGAATATCAACAAAAAATAGACATTGAAAACAGGTTTTTAATTGAAATATATCTAGAAGTAATAATTTATTACAATACAAATTCACAAAAGTTGCTTGTGAGTGAGTTTAACTGTACCTAATCTATTACGCTGATTGATCCATTGGCACTCGCGGTTGGCCATGTGTGTAGGTGAAGCAATCATTATATTCTGTGGAGCGACTATTTTATCGAGTTCCAGGCCTAGATGTGATGCATCGTTACATTTAGCTATCAATATTGAATTCCATTTAAATCTTATGTGGCAATTTAGGCTAGGTATACACGAAAGTTCTTTATAGGAGTGACATAGCTTGTGGTCGTGACTTTAAGTCGTAGCTGAATTTTAAGAAATCCTACTAAGTGAGAGACCCCAATAATAATGTTCTGTACAGAATTGCCGACATTGTCCTTGTCGTTTATATTTGATATGTCGGACACTTCAGTCTAACAACTTTTATTCTGTATAAAGTATTACGATGCGTATAATCAGTGAGGCAAGTTGACAGAATATATGTATAAATCTCGTATCATAAATTATATTTAGAAGACATCGAACAACATTCTCGCACGCTCAGGCGACGCGACAACACAGTTCGTAAAATTTGCATCTACAAGACACGCAACAATAGTAATTCGGTCGTATAATGCACATCGTAAACCGCACGTCTTGTTGTATTAGGTGAAACTATATCTTCTGCATTTTACTAGTATTCCTAGAGCACGCATATACCTATACATATTATAATATTTCCACATAAATCTATAGATAAATTCCGAACATGTGTAACATCAGATGGCCAGCTCTTTAGTTACTTGTTTAGCAATTATCGTAATAGAAAAATATTATCTCTCAGTTATAAAAATAATATATACCTACACTATATTGCAACATACTTATAAAGCAACATCATGCATACTATTCGGCATATTCGGCAGTAATAAAAAGTATGTTTTTTTTAGGTATTGTTAAACTCCAACTGAAACGGATAATCGCGAAGCGCGCTCCGAAACGCAAAGAATCTCACGATTTGTTTATAAAAAAGCCTATCCTAAAATTACACAAATTCGTTTGTGGGGAACAGGGATTTCATTCATTAACCTAATTCTGCACGGCCGAATTTCGGTAGAGCCATACTTAGCAAAAATAAATGCAAGAAAGACTTTTATTAAATCAAAGTAGTTACACAGGAGACAGGATAACGATTGTACTCAGCAAAGTGACGATTTGATGACTCGAATCCTCACTCTATTGTGCGTTGATGAACGTTGAAATAAAATTAGTCAATGTAGAGCCCATTCAATCCTTAGTTCGAAGCGATTGTGACGAGCAGGCCGAACGAAGCTGAATGTGCTAAAGAGATCGGGCAATGCTTGAGGCGCGCGCTAGAAATTGTGCGGCCCACACCGATCATGATTATTCAATAGCCCCGTTCCACCGGGATCTAGGCCGTGCTGAATGTTAAACAGTTTACCGTCTTGCTATCATATTTATTAATTCAACTGCAAATCCAACGAACTTACAATGTCCCACTCTGCGCCCAACAAATCGGATTAATTCCGCGAATTGTTTAACCTAACTCATATTAATCAATCAGTAGAAGGCCTTTTATGTAATGTTTAGGAAGTAAATAAGACTGTAAACTTTCTCGGTAACTAACGCGCGACAAATACGAAACTTGCAAAGTGGCAAGACAAGCTCCACATCGAGTTGTAAAACAAGCAAGTCTGTTAGAATTAACACCAATCCCTATAAAAGGTCTAGTTACAATGTAAAATGAAGTAAATGTTTTACTTTAATGTTTTTAGGTTAGCAAAACTTACATTAGGTACCATTTAGTAGTGTAATAATAGTTAGTTAAATTTTCACCCGTTTTTAAATGGATTCCTGCACGAGGTCGAAAACAATGCCAATTTCAGCATCTGCCAATGCCAATTACATCTGTAACCTAGTATTTTCAACATGGCCCAGAATTTAGGGAATTAGGTTAATACTCCAGTGAGATTTGTTTGTTAAGACTGTAGTAATATATGTATTTACCTTTTGCAGCCTTTGTTCTGCGTCGTCTAATCTCTGCCTCGCGTCCTGCAGCGCACGCTCTAGGTCTGTCATCTTCTCAGTCTGCGCGGAGATCTGTTCCGACAACACTTGCACCTGAAGGTGCAAGCTCTCCTTGTCTGCCTCGAGCCGACGGACGCGGTCTTCCGCATCGTTCTGTAATGTTTATCACACCAATATAATCACTACAACTAACTAAAACATACATGCACATAACTATGTATATTTTCTCTCGTGCACTTTAATGTAACAAAACATGATTATGCTCTGTTTACGGTTCTGATCATATTTCCACAGAACTTACATACGCAAAACATCAACTGTTAGTGTTGTTAATAAAATCATCACAAGTCATAATTTAACACAATCTGACCGCATAATCGCTTACACAAAATAGCTTGAATGCAAACTCTTGGTTCATTGACACAATTTAACGAGTAGGAGGTATATAGCGACTTGTTGTATAAGAGCGGAACGTGTATATTAAACGCATTAAACAGTTTCCTTGCTCAATTCTTCAATTGTCTGAGTAACATTTTGTATACACTCAGCCCTCATACCTTGTAACTTCGAGTGGGCATAGGCAGAAGTGAGGGATTTGATGGCCAGGCTCGGTCGTGCATGCAACACGGCGGCGGCACCGGGGGTCCGTGACACCAACACATGGGAGGCCACCACCCGCCCTCCGGCCATCGGAAGTGCTCGTAGGAGTTCCATCGCCTTTGTAGCTCTGGAGGAGTGTCATTCCGAGATCTTCGCGGCCGAGGCGATGCTCGGACGCTTGCCGGGTGTTGTGGCGGCTTGGACGTCAGCGACGACCTTGTTTTGCGATCGCGTTCTAGGCGGTCAGCCGGCTTTCGTCGTCGTCGTTCCAAACTCGCTGCCGAATAATCATCTCCTCTAAGTTCTGAAACATGTTCTTCTCCTTCGTCCACCATATTTCCTGTCGGCATCCACATGAAATCGTCATCCCGTCGAGTGGAATTATCCAAACGCCGGCTTGGCGTCAGCGTGCGGTATTCAGCATCACCTCCTCGTGGTTCGTACTGCGGGTCATCAGAATCGTCCGCGCTAGAGGAGCTGGATTCTGTTTCAGATGATTCAGTTCGCGTCACCGCCACCGCGCCATCTGTCCACGGAGTGCATTTCACTGTCGCTTCATCAGGGCTGTCCGAATCACCGCCTGTCACGAGATAAGCGATAAAAATTATATAAAACGCGACGGAGCCTCATGAGCGATGCAAACTCACCCATCGGCGAGTACATGTAGGAGCGCACGGCGGGGTGTACGTAGCCCGCCGCCGCGCGCTCCTGCTCCTCATCGAAGGGCTCCGTCAGATATTCGCAGTCGGACATGAGGCTCTGCAAATGCGACACTGCGCGACAAGCTCTCGGCACGAGTCACCTACGTGTCTCTATTTTAAATTTTGGCTAAGTTCCAGTATTATGCTACGTCAGTGACTCGTCCGCAGATCGCGAGTTACGTACTCTCCTGTGGGGGCGGCTCCTCACTGGACTGCACAGAAGCGGAGTCACGTTCCGAGGCTTCTGACGCGGTGGACAAGGGACGCTCGCTAACTCCGGAGGCTCGCCGAGAACAATTTTCACCAAAATTTTCTTCTCTTATAGAACGCGCAACATTTCTGATCTCCGCGGAGGTCGATCGTGATTTGATCGGTCGAGGCTTTTCCTCGACTACGGTTCGATTGTGTAATGCCGCGATGGTGGCAGCCACGAGTGAGCCCCCGCGGCCGAGCTCGCGCATGTTTTAGTTCAAAATGAACGAGGCTTACACGAATAGGGCCGACGCCCGCGCCCGGAAATAGATCACGGTATATGCGCCTGATGCATTCTGGACACCCTTGCCGCTTTGATCCGAGTTTTATTAAGTAAAACAAAAATTTAAGTTCGTTATGTAAAAAAGCCCATTCTCAATTGTACGTCAGTAGGAAACGTTCATTCTGTTAATTTCACAGCGAAATTATGAAATATACAGCATTTTGTTTATGTACACACAACACACGGCAAAAATGCGTAATTGATGTAGGTAGCGTGCGACGCGATGCACACAAGCTGGCGCACTCACCGGTACACAGTTGACGCCTTCGTACAGGGAGCGGCGTGCTCGCCCCCACTCGTCATAGTTTTCGAAAGTATTTCTAGTGTAAAACTCGGCATTGTAGGTGTTCCACACTAATTCAGGATCAAGAGCTGATGGGTTCATTCCAACTTGTTCAACAATGAAATCGGGGTTGTAAGGTAATTGCGGCGGGTAGTAAGACGGGGCGCTTGGATCTGCCAGATTAAATTCATAGCGGCCCCTACACGAACCCAAACAATTCATATTGGCTCCTCTCCCTGTTCGTATCATAAGCGGCTATTCGATGGTATGTTTGCAATTTGAGAATTTATTTAATGGTACGCTAGGAACATAAAACGTAAAGCAGTCAATAAATTAATAATGTTATAACACTTATTTAAATTTCACTATTCTTAATATTACGACGTTCCAGTAAGAAACAAAAATGGCTTCGAAACAATACCAACAAACATATCACACAATTTATTAGATGTAGGTATTCTAGCGGCTAAAAGACATAATATAATTATTTACAACAGAAGTTACGTAACATTCATTATTTATACTGATTTATGAAATGTTATCAACAACACAACATCCAACAACTAAATTCATCTTCAAAATAAGATAACTCCCCTCATGTCGGAAATAGCGCGACAGCTGTTCTGTGGAGAATATCCGACAAAAGAGCCATTTTAATGCTCCACAGAGGGCGAGCACGTGTACTGAAGCCCTAAAAATAGACACATGTTGAAAACTTTTGCTTTCGTGAAGCAATTGTTGTTACTAACATAAACAATATCTAAAACGTGTTGATGATTCACAAAGTAGTAAATGTTGCGAGTTACACTGAGAAGATATTTTTGGAATTATTATAGCCCTCAGCTTTCTTCAACGCTGAAGTATTGCATACCTACTAAATTGGGTTATGCAAATGTGTATAAGTACCTCCCTTGCCGAATAGAAAATGGATATAGCCCAGTTTTACAACCAGACAGCAATCCGATTGTGATGGTGGCAAATACATTAAAATTGGATCAGTAGAATCCAGAAATCTACATTATTTCTAAATTTTCATTAACTATGTGATAATAAGATCCATACCCAAATAGATCCACCAAATTTAAAAAAAATAGAAATTACTGTAACATAATGACAAAGACTTTCCACGATAAGACCACGATTTTGCTTCTCATTACTTCAGTACATTCTAAATCATCATTGTATATTTCAGACTTCAGAAACAATAACATACTTATTGTATAGAATGCCTAATGCAGCACAAATAGAAAAATAATACAAGCGAAGATGAAATGAGCGTGCGTGGAAGAGTAATTGGAGTGAATTGCAACTAATCAGTTAGAAAACGTTGCGTATCATATTATTATCCCATATTATGTATGCGCTAATCATGTTGTGTCTAATGAAACATGATCTTATAGTTGCGTGTTTAGTTTCATTTGTCAATATCATTAAGATCAACGTCAATAAATTCTTAAGGAGAGAATCGTCTGACCGTAGGTTTAAGATTTCACTGAATGGATCTGAAAGATATATTATGTATGTAAATTGGTGAAATGAAAAAGAGTCTTATCTGAAACAAAATGTCATGATAGGAACAGGATAACATGAAAAGCAGTAAATTGTGGGACGTAATAAAGCTGAGATTTAATAAATTGGAAGACAAGGCTCGCGCGCCGAATGTCGTCGTGACATGGGCTCAGTGAAGCAAACAATTCTCAAACGATCCCGGAATTCTGAATTCGTATAATACCGAGAGGAAAACTGCGTCACATTACTTACTTATATAAAAATATGTGCAAAAAACACGAGCAGGCTTTAATATTGTGGAAAAGCGTAATACCTAATCGTGTATTGGTTCCTAATACTAATATCATAAAGTTATAATGCAATGCGGCCCAAATCCTTTTCCAATATCCGAGATTGAGTTTCTCGCCAATAACATACGAAATAGTGAAAACTGATAAATCGTACAACTGAGTATAATAAAGTTGTTTTATTCGCTCTTTACTCCTGAAAGTTATGTAGTCTTTTAGTAATTCTACAAACGTGTCCATATCATGAAAGATCCGTCCAATTAGAAGTATGGCTCACTTCGTTATTGGAAAAATTGACTTTTAAACGAAATCCGGTTTAATCGGACAAAATCCACGGATCACGTGCATAAATAACGTAGATGTAAGAAATAGTAATTTGAAGAAACAGAAGGAATAAAATAATTTACTAAATAGGGTCGATTTTGATTAGGTTACTACCTAAAATACTCTGTTAAGATTGAAGATTCTTTAGAAACTAGAATGGCCTATGTTCTAGTAATTTTACTGATTGATCCTACCCTTTGCCCGGAGGACTCCACTATGCTGACACAAATATACTTGTTGCAGTTTTTTTGCGAGCGAAATAGATAGCACTGTAGTACAACGGCAGTCGACTCCAAAATGAAACTCTACTACCACTAAAATAGTCTCAGATACGCTGGCTGATTGGTAATCGTAGTAGGATGTATAGGTAGGACACAAATTAACGTTGGTGCCCATTCATCTGGTATAATCACCTTGTTTCATCTTAAGACTCCTCCGGGAAGTAACGGTACAAGGGGTGGTTGTATTTATAGATAGCATTACAATCATTCTCTATTGTAAAAGAATAGATACTCATAACATTTTTTTTTTCAGTTCCATAGCACCGACTACCTACTTGAAACCTTGTCAAGATTATGTGAAATAAAGCTTATAATCGGAAACTCGAAGAACTTGTATAGATAATGAAATCGCTATTTGCATATGAAAGGAATTTTGTTGGTCTCTACGACTCAAAATTGTATACACAAAAATGCAATAGCTTTAGCTGTTAATTACAAAACAAGTCGTTTGTTTTTAAAGCGTTGTAGAACCAACCATTATTCTTTGAAAAAGCGTGTCTTTTGTAACTTAGTAAACGGTTCAGTAGAAGTCTGCGTCGCGTCGTGTGTTCAAAAAGAAAATATAAAACTTAATGGCAAGTTAGCCTGAAGTTGACAGGGAGTGACTGCCTCCGCGGTACAGGCCAGCGTCCCGGTTTCCTAGACGACGCAACTTTTATCCTTCTTTTATACACTTTTGTGATTCATCGATTAGCTGTCTGTTACGCTATGAGTCATATTATCTATTTTTATGTACAAATTTATAATACTCACGCTAAATATTGTTATACTAATGCTAATAAAAATATAAAAGTGATACAGAAATATTTGTTTCGGTCGTTTTTAATACACAAACACAGTACATTTTTTGACACACAAATCACAACAACTACAATAAAAATCTGACCACTACGAACGTTACGACTGAATGTTACTAACTGCTGCTAAAAATTCGTCACAATGTAAACGCTTTGGGACATTAGTGGTACGAAACATGTGCTATCTGAACAAAATAAATTATTTGAAGACAGAGTTTTCGCAGCACCGCACCGGCTAAAGTAGTGTTTGAACAGTATTTATTATTAAAAGATAAATTACTTTAATAGTGTAAGTTTTTTTTTTTCAACAAAAAACGCTACCCTAATCGCTGCGTTATTTTATTTATTTATTTGTGAATTTTCTCATTTTATATTTGTAAAAGGGTGCACATTTTAACAGTTGTCATAATTACAAAAATATGACATCAAAAATATCATGGCAGAATCTAATAATATCAGTTAATATTAAAAAAGGGACATTTAAAACCTTTTTACTTCTTTGATGAAGGTACAAAAAAATTTCAATTTATCTTTTCTATTTGCATAATTAAATGTAAATTATACAAATAGAAGAAGAATAAAAAGAAATGGATACATTTCGCTTCCTTTTTTCCACGATAAAATGTAACAAGCACAGTGTGCAAAACGCGGGTCGACACCCTTGTGGCCCGGTGGGCGGCAAATGGACTCTTGGGCGGGTGACTATAAATATCACTTGTTACTATAATATAGTGTTCCACTTAATTATTGCCTGTCGAAATAGAAAAACCTTATGTTTTCCGCGGGATAATATATATAGGTTAATCACATCATTGTTTATAAATTGGAAAAATAACATCCATCGCCCGGAAGCACGCCTTTACTATTTTAAGATCATTCTCGGCACACAATGAACTAATTCGGGATGTTCTTGTAAGCATGAATTAAAATCAGAAATACAGTGATGTCGAAACTTCAAATGGGTTAGACAGAGTTGCGCAAAACTACACTTAAGACGCTGGTCGCTGATGATGCCAAAATTAGGCCTTACGTATGTATTACCTAATCGTGAGATTTAGTCTACTCATATACTGTGTACACCTATATACTGAAGAGCGATTTTCATATACAGGCTGAT
Source organism: Shargacucullia verbasci (assembly GCA_947562105.1). NCBI lineage: Eukaryota > Metazoa > Arthropoda > Insecta > Lepidoptera > Noctuidae > Shargacucullia > Shargacucullia verbasci. Next base: position 5,042,781 of record OX387286.1, on the reverse strand, counting down.
TTAGGTTAAGAAGTAGCCATACCAGGACAATCATTACATTATTTTATCAATTAAAAACTTCCAGCACACTGGCAGAGATATCAACATTTACAGCATTATCCAAAAAGTTAAATTAATGAAGTTTTGGAGACGCAATAAATAAAAACTTCACAACGACAGCCAAGGGAAGTGAGTTGCGAAACAAAGCTAAAGTAAGTGACCCTTACCCTAATATTTATTCGTGTTCCTATTTAAGTTGATGAATAGAAGACGTTCATGTGTGTGCTACACATGACAAAAGGAGGACTTTTAGGATTCAGTACGAGATACGTTTTCGCCTGGAACGATGTATCATAAATATATTGGTAGTTCGCGTGTTGTTATCACAAAGTTATTACGTCCGAGCCTGGAACCTAGAGTTTGGAAACGGGTAAACCTGAAATACATCAGCCATTACCAAGCTACAAATTACCGAAGCCCAAAAGGTACTGTTTCAGCTGAAAAATACGCACAGATTGCAAATCGGTCAATTCGTCAGATAGACTATCAGACGAATATTTCCAATTAACAACGGGACTTTTTTTATAACGGGAATCGGCATGTTAAATTTGTATAATGTATACATATATATAGTGATGTAATCCAATCCATATATTAATAAAGCAACCATACCCTCATTAGAAATTATCTATGTTTATTAATCAATAAACTCAATTACTCTCAACTGACTTTTACAATTGCTTCGTCAGATTACTAACTGACACACTTCTTTTTTTTTATTTTATACCATTTTACACCACTACAATTATTGATTTGTAAGAATTAAGTGGATACTAACAAGCTTTCGCCCGGCACTTTTTAAATTAGGTTGGGTGATCATTCTGGCTAAGCTAAAGCTTTTATTTTAGTCTTCTTATATTGAAGGATAGGAAAAAGGATAAAGGATTTACACGGTAGCACCTAAGGGTTAGTGCTACCGTGTAAATCCTTTACCAATACCTCAAGACCTCTTAGGAGTTGATGTCTCGATGTTATTATACATCTGTCACAGACACGACCACAGCTAATGGAAGCATGAGTCTGCCACTACAACGGACTGTACTTGACCCAGTACTCCGGGATTTAAGTTTAGTATGCTTTGTAAGTACTTGACATGCATAGATTCTATTTAAACATGCTAAACGACTCTTCAGCGTAAAATGGGTAGTGCTACTCGTCCTGCTTCAATGTCAATGTTATTTCTAAGAAGTGTTTGTTTACGGTTTACGTTTAAGCTTTAACTCTATATTACTGTTGGTTTGTCAGTGAAGCAAATGCTTAAGCATCAACCCTACCATTAGATACCCATACAACAAGGTAATTAAAACAGTAATTATTGTGATAAAAGGTGCCTTTAACATAACTAGGACATATTGTTTTCTACAAACAACTATATAGTTAAAAACAACATAACACACAGCATGTATAACAATGAGGCAATAATGACCGACCCGACGCGACTGAGGCGCTCTGAATTTTAAATTACTCTTTGCACAGGCGAATTCGCTGAGCCAGCTCGTAAACAGCCTATGTCGATGACTGCGCAAGGAAACCCCTCTTTACGTATTGTCACGTTGAAACGTATTTATTAAATGTCTGTGAAGTATTTTTAACCCTAATTTTCACATGAGTTTTGAAAAAGAAACATGTTTATAAACAATCAACGACTGATGATTTTATTAATTAAGAGGTTATAAGATAATAATTACAATCAATTGAAATTAAACTCGTTAATCCAAAACTATCAATATCTGCAATCGCATCTATTTCACATCATGGTGAAAGTTGTTGGTAGCTTCTTTTAAGTTAAATAAGTATACCCTAAGTAACGAGACAGCTTTCAAACTGACAGCTACTTAAAAAAATGAATTTTAAAAGTTAGGTTGTACTGCTTAACTTTCCAGACGATTGCTTTGTAGCTAGACGGGTTTGAACCTCGCCTACAAATAGTTTATGGAACGAGATGGATGTTTAGTAACATTTAATACTTGGTTGCATAAATCTGTATATACAAATATGCTTTATTATTGTTCTACATTTAGCAAATATGTAAGTTCGGAAAGTTGGCCAAGCTGTGCCAGTAAAATCCGAACCAATTTGAACCGGTTTTAATTATGCTACCCTTAGTCGAAATACCAACATTGACGCTTGAAAACAAATTAAAGTGGATCGGGAATCAAAGTATGCAATAACAATTCACAATCCATTTCCTCTGAAATGTTAAAAATATTGTTCCTCGGTCAAAGACTAAAAAAATTAAAATATTGGATGCGCCTACACTTTTTTTTTACTCTTTATGTACTTGACGCATTAATAATATAATGCATCTAGTTGTTGATCGGTTGTAGTGATGCTAGAAAAATCAGTGATGTTTAAAAATACGAATACGCCATGTTACCACTTAAAATTCCTATCCATAATAATCACTACATATTATAAAACAAAGTTCCTCGCCGCGTCTGTCTGTCTATTCGCAATAAACTCAAAAACTACTGAACGGATTTCCATGCGGTTTTCAATCATTCACCAATAGACAGAGTGATTCATGAGGAAGGATTAGGTGTATAAGGTTTTGTGTAAATTGGCTGAAATATGACGATGATAGTTGAAGATGTCGGAAAAAATCATGCCGACTGGGAGCTTTAGTGGCGTATGCCGAGTAAATGCTCGACGTAATAGGCTGATACGACACTACGACCGAAAAAAAATGAAGGCGTATGTGCTCTGCTACCCGTGCGAAGCCGAGGCGGGTCGCAAAGTAATGACTAAAGGGAAATCTTATAACTAAAATAGATTGTTCTTTTAAACTTTTAACCGGAATTTAAATACATGTAAGTTTTAGAATATTCTTCAATTTGATCGATTTGCTAACTGATTCTTCCACGATGGGTCGATTTCAGAATATCATTCAGCGGAAACGGGTGGCAGGCATCGGAAGTACAGCGAAGCCTACTTTCGCGCCTGTCGCGCTGATGGGGCCAATGGCGAGGGCAGAGCGCCACAACTATTATTTGTTTACATTATGTCATGTCCATTTCATAAAAAACGATATAAATATAATTGACTGTATAGGTAGAATTGTATTTTAAGAGAAATTCTAAATCTATGTTTATTTTATAATAAAATACCTGATATTACTTATAATTTTATTTTTTTTCTTAGAAAGACATTCTTAATCTTTTGAATTCATTAATTACCGTTTTATTGTATTATATATGTGAAAATACATTGTTGCAGTACCTACCTATAGAGGAAATCGCAACCAATGTTCAACATAAAGTATACTGAAATAATCACACATCGAGCTGAACACTACGGGGCACTAATAGTGCTCGGGATACACAAACCAATAAACTCATACCACACAAACTATCATAATATTAAATAACACGATGACGTTGTCACGTGGGCCATCGATGGTGTGAGCCCCATTAACTGGGCTTGTTGTATCGAACTCTCAATTTATAACCTATTATTTAGTAGAAATAAATTCATATTGCGTTCCCCGCTCGAGTTTTCCGATCAAACCCCGAGTACCCGACATTTTAATTGAAATTCGGTTTGATGTCGATCCCATCTTGTAAATTAAAAAGTTGCGTTTTCACCTATTTATCCCATAAAAAAACATTGTTAATAGACTTTAGATTTTAAAGATATAAATACAACCTTTGCTTTTTTGTTGTTTTTTTTTCTGTCACATTAATAACCACAGCTATATTTCTCTCCTGGAAATAAATGAAAGACAGTGAAAATTATGACCGCTTCCTCCGTATCTTAAGTCCTTAATCCATAGCATGCCACTTACAAACTATGCTACTAAAGACTATACAGGCAACGAAAGGTTTCATAAATAATACTAGGTAATATGACGATTGCAAATACAGCTTTGCTGGTGAAGATTCCGATTTCTTAGTACACACGGTTTATATTTTCGTTCCAATAAATAATAAGCTTTCCCGTAATACACCCACTAAGCTTCCTAGTCAATCAATGAGAGTATAGCGCAGCGGCGCTGCCGCGTCAAAGGAACAAAAAATTTATAAAATCTTGCGGTTGCGGTACCGTAAATTTTAAATAGGCCAAAGAGACTCATCGATAGGTAATTCTCTTGCACGTACGAATCGTTAACTTGGAACGATTTTATTATTGGCAGAGATAAGAGGCGTGAAACACGGGAACTGAGTGTGGGGGCGCGGGAGGCTCGGAGAAATTCTAATTAGCGCTAATGGAACGCGCGTTCACCTGGAACTAGTCTGCGGCGGGCGAGCGCTTCGTGCCTTGTGAAATTAATGTTAAATATTTTACAATGCACAGGGTTATAATCACAGAATTAACCATTCCATGCCACGTACAAGGCCAAAGTTGTAATGTAACAACAAACTTTACTAACCCAGTTCTTCGGGGCCTTTCCTAATTTTATTTATTATAACCATTTCCAAGGGGATTCTAGCAGGGCTATAAGTATAACACATAGAGAATAGTTTTTGTTTTGTTCTGTTTAAATTGTGCAGGTAATTAGTATTATAGACACCGATTCAGTCTTTCATCAAACATTGATATTTTTTACACGGACTTGGTTGAACATTATTAAGTACCACAATATTAATGGTAATGATGATTGTGTTTAGATATGCAAATTAGTAAACCTTGTGGGAAACACGACATAAAATGGCGGCCATATTTGAAAATTATTATACCTTTACTTTTGATTATATTTTGAAACTTTAAAGGTTTCAAAACAGCATCGTCGGCAATACGAGACTCTGAAAGGGTAATATTTAAATACGTTTTGAGAAAACTCTGGTGCATAAGATCTCAGTGGTCTTAGCGGTCTCTTAGCGTAATCCGGGCACTACAATAACCTCTCCTCCTTTATTCGACTTGCACCAAGTAAATAAAAAATATAAAAAACTCAATGGGCAAAAAGTTTTCCTTAAAATAGTGACATCTTTTCATTATGCAAACAAAAAAGCACCACGTTTTATTAGAAAGGATTTTGGTGCATTTTTTCTTGGACTTACATTCGACTGTCTATTGCACACACAACATATTTCTGAAAAACATAAACCTCTAATGCAGCGACTATGCTGTACAGACTTATTATACATCCCCCTGAACAGCTTTTACAAACTTATCTTTAAGCTCATTTTGTCTTACCAGATGAAAACTTCGAGCCGTAGCTAAATACCTACTTCGACAGCTTTGTAGAACTGTAACTTGGACGATGTTTCAAAGTTACACAACACTACTAACGTGTTACATTTACAGCCGTACAGACTGCAGTGTTATTATAATAGGTCATATTTATGTATGGATCTAATGATATGGATTTAATGATATGGATCATTAAAATATTCCCATTGAGAATTTCATACATGCCAGAAACTCAAAACGGGCTATCCCAGATAAACTCCATATTATAGGTATTCGGATTCCATAAAGTTTACACGAACTATTTGAAGCTTTCAACTGTTTTATAACTTACTATACGGTGTTTGCAGCGTACAAGCGAGGTTAGTTACCCCGTATGTTGTGATGGAGGCAGCCGGCAATGAATGCATAAGTGGTGCACACGGCTTATGAGACCCATTCATCCACATGGTTCAATGCTGGTCAGTAAACAGCGCATTCATCACAATAAACGTGTCACCTAGTAGCCCATGTTCATTTGCGACTGATCGAATTATTGGAATAATTTTATTGAGAATAATAAATATGAAATTACATTAACATTAAAATGAAATTCCGAAAATTTTCAGGGGATTGATGCAATTTGGTGCCACGTGTGTGCATTATACATATTATTATGTATGTGCGATATAATTACTAGGTTAAAAAAAGCGCTTAATAAAAAGCGATCCGTATTTTAGCCAAAATAATAAATAATAATGATCGAGATAGGAAAAAAAATCTGATTAAAGTAAGTAAATATTGATGTGAATATAAAATTAAATCAACATTGAACAACGATACAGAGATAACCTGTGCGATCTATCACGTTATAACGAGGTCTGCGTCACGGCGTGTTCATCGAGCTGAAAGCCACTTGGCTATTCACAGACAGACAGCTGCCGACAAGCTGCGGGGACACAGACATACAGTTGTTCGAGGGCACGACGTCACTCATGTGCACCCGCTGATAAGGGATCAATATCAATCCGCTTGTTGTTTACAATCACTTGTGAAATTGGCGATCAAAGCTTATTTGGGCTATTTTATTTATTTTAAGGCCCAGTTTTTATTGGACCAGAAAATATAATTATCTAAATAGCGACTATGGACTTTTCACCAGAATAAGTAAATTTTAAAAAGTTTATTCACAATTGAAATCCTATTTATCGAAAAAAAAATACGCTACGCAACAATAAAAAAGGCGATAACAAAATAACAAAGAATAATAAGCAACTAAGGTGAAATTCAACAGAAGAGGTACACGTCTTGTAACTTAATCAAACCTTGTTGCTTCTCTGAATTCATAAGGCGTTTGTGAGCGTGCCCAGTAATTGTTCCTGAAGCATTTATTTTGGTATTTTAGTGATCTATAATAGAAGCAAGACATCTAAAAACTATTATTTTTATTATAGATAGACTCCACACTACCAATCTTTCTATCGATATCGCTTGGTACTTTTGTAAGCTACGTTTTTCAACGTCATTTCAAATAATCAACGAGTATACCTTAATCAACCAATATTTCTCTCGTTATATAGGTCCACAAAAAGATCGACATTTTTGCAATATCATTTCAGCTTGCGTTTATATATATATAATAAAATAGAATATAATAAACGCATACGCTTGCAAAATTTAATTAAACTCCACAATTATTAGAATAACAAAGAAGTAAGGACGGGCGAGCAATATTATACGTTACCAATAGTCATGGGAGCTAGCTAATTTGATTGTTCATTAGCGGGAAAAATGTGAAGGCAAATCAATTAAGTACATTGCATATCCTACGGTCCATGTATAATTGAAATCCGATTAATTGAATCGGTGGTTAACTTCAGCTCCAACTTCCACTTGAGAGGTGTCGCTCCGACAGGTAACCAAGTTAGTGCGCGTATACCGCGGATTGCGAATAAGTATAACGCGTTGAATATTCAACGTTTTACTGTAAGCATGGAAATTCTTCATATTTACAAGTTTCAATAGCGAATATTTTTTGAAGGTGAAACGGGTAGCTAAAAAACCATAATTTCCATAATTTTATGAAACTCGGAAGTATGCTACGTATTAGTTTAACGACGTGCCTGAAAGAGTAAAGACAGAGGCGGGAGCAAGTAGCACGTGCTATGTATGTATGCTTGTTGCGAACGTATTCACGTCAGCGAGCAAACGTACCATGGGTGTGCAATTAGTTCCCTTCCGCACACAGCTTCCAAAGGCTTTTATAACCGGGGGAGTTTAAAACGTAAGTCTTACCATGATTTGACTTGCAGGAACACCGAACTCAAATACGTTTGTAGGCATAATTTTTTGAAATCAATCAGGACAAGTCGTGATTGATTTCAGAATGATAATGATTCTCTCTTCAGATAAAAGATTTTGTGTAAACTTATTATGACGAGTCTACGGCATTTGACAATTTGAAACTTACAGATAGGGTTGGTGACAACGATTTTGTAGACTATTTTAATATTTTGAATGTTCCGGTATGCCGATTTTTGTATAAAAATGTTGAAGGCTTATCCCACACTCTGTGTTTGCAAAAAAATATGGTTTGTGCATATTTGTTCAGAATATACAATGTAAAAGCTCGCTACGCCGCTGTCTGAGCCAGTAGCTTATTATCTATGGGGTGAATTGAATTCCCTTTGTGGATTAGACCTGACGCAGGCTTGAAGATGTCTTAATTCTTCTAATCCGAGATGACCAACGATATAGTCCGTCTTTAAAAAATATTTACTGTGTCAAATGATTGTACATTTCTTTTAATTGTTACAAAATGTACGAATCTAACTAAATGGGTGAATCACATACATATTATACAATTTTAGCACGTTTGAGAATCGCTATAAAATATGAGCGAAAGCAAAAAGTATACATTTAAATATAAATGTTTTGCTGTTATATTCCTATGCACTCACCTAGAATAAAAAATGCGCTCATGTTGATTGTTCAACTCAGTTAATGAGAAATGTGATAACAATTAATTACAAAGGAATGAAATACCTACATGCAAACAGTGCAATAAGCGTTTGGTTTGGGTAAATGAAAATTATTTGAGACGTATACGGGGAATTTTGAAAAAGTCCGAAGTCAAATGTCAATAACTCATACAATGTTTTATACTATTGTACAATGTTCGATAGACCTGTCTTATTTAATATGCATCCGGCAATTCCGACACCGTCGGACGAGTCTTCAGTAATTAAATCATAGCACATTAATTGAACGGGAGAAAGTAAAAGCTTCCTTTAAATGAATCCATCTCAGAAAGATTATTTAGCTCTAAGGTAGTTTTAAATTAATTAGTAATACTTTAAGTGGGTGACCAGGATACGGCAGATGGGGTACATAAGATACATTACCGCAAATCGGGAGAGACTGATTTATGGAGTACCCTAACTCTAACATATACATTTTAATCTAGGTACTGATTGCGTCATCTCGTTGCTCCAATCTTATCAGAGATTACAGATATAACTTCAGATAAAACAATCTCACCTTCAGTATGACGCTACGAGAAATGCAGAAGAAAACAAAGACAAGGAAGTAACTCCTTTTCGCTATAACAAAGATAATAGTGAAGTACTTACTAGGGCGACGGAGTTGTTGTTCTGTTGTAGCCAGCGCAGTATGGCACTGGCGGTGGTGAAGTCTGGTCGTGGTGGGGGAGGCACCGCGTGTTGGAGTGACGAGGCCAGCTGCTGCGCCAGCTCGAGGGCCCGGGCACGCGCCGCTCGTCCCGGCCCGGTAGAAGCCGTGCCGCCCGCCTCTGGAACACCAAAGATACATTATAGAACAATGACAGATTTGCGAATTGTTTGTACAGAATACTAAGTAGGACACAAAGCGTCCTACAACTAAAATATGTGAGGAATAACAAACAAAACAAGAACAAACAACGAGACGAGCACGTCAACGTTACTAAAAAATATACATTAATTGAAATGATTAATTTATTAATGTAACACCTCACAAACCACTGTAACTACCTATGTTTACTAAATAAATAAATGAATTGATTGATTGAAAGAATAATGTGAAATCAAGTAGCGCCACAAAAACGAATTGCTTTATTCCCTTAATTAACTAATGTCATAACATAACACAGTGTTTTTTGTAGCTTGAAAACTTTATTACTCCTATCCGTAAGAAACTGTACATTTTCACAATTAGGAACAAAGCGGACTAAGTGGATGTTTCTGCAGCGCAATAGATGGCGTTGTTTAACTGTACGCAATACACAGTTGAACAAACTTATGAAAAATGTATTTTAGGAGAATTACCTAAGATATTGAGATATATTTCGTCTTAAAATACACCTGTATGATGACTCCTATTCGTAATAAAAAAAATAAAACACTATAGTGCTCTATAAGTTATAATATTACATTAAAGGCTGAATCGCACTATTAAAGTTTTCACAACGCTTAGTATATAGTAAAAAGAGTTTAGAATCACAGTTGGAAGTGTACGTCTTCTGCTGTGTCGAAACTTACTAGACATTGATCGCTGCTTAATGCAGTCGCATCTGTTTAGTAAGTTAACGTCACGCATTACACGATGTTAAACCGGCTGGCTGGTAGCGTGCGCCGACTCCTGATCGCCCGGACGGCCGGCTGCGACGGTGAGGCTTCGCGCACATTCCCTGACCGGCCTTGCAAATACGCGTTATTTAGTCTAGACCCCGGATTTAGAAGTCTTGAACACTTCCACGCGCAGGCGCTGACCAATGTCAGATGCCAGATTTTTGTTTTTCATAAAAGTATAACAACAAATTCACGATCACAGTTGTACTGTTTAGTGCCAAATGACAGTCTATCTACTATTATAATCAGTAAGCTACACCTTAAGAACGGTATCAATAACAGGTAGATACCTATTAAATTACGAAAAGATATACTGTCATTTGATACATCGTCGAGCTTCAATGCGCATTATGTGTAGATGTTGTATTTTTGCAGTCGTAATGTACGTATCACCTCCAAAGTATTTATAAGATCAAACTGCTGCAGCGCATGCCAAGTTTTAATGTTACTAGAACTGAGAGAGAATTAACAAACTTTTGCATACACCGTGGTACGGACGGGCGGAGTAAGGATTTGTCGTATTTTTCATGCGGGTCTGGGTCTCTGATTGTAGAGATGTTGGCAGAGCATGGCCGTAGCCAAGGCGGCAATGTCAGAAGATTCATGCTTCGACTCTCTGATTTGAAAATGTAGATATTATATCAACTCAACACTTCAACTTGTCTTGAAACTCAACACTTCAACACGTTAAGTTGATCTTATATGTGATGATATGAAAATGAATAATTATATATACATTCTTATAAATCTTCATTCATTATCCAACGGGCACAGCCAGCATAAGCGCCACGACACAAATCTCTTCGAAATTACTCCACTCGCGCAAATTGCGCGGGGACCGAGTGAATTGCATCCGCCTAGGAACAATGGCGCTTTTGCTTCGAGCACAAAAAAAAATCTTCATCATTTTACCCTTCGTTATAATAGTAGGAACGCTGAGATATCTTCATACTGCGCTACGGTACGACCGCATATTATACGAGTTGCTCTTTTATTTCCAGGATCAAATAACCGGACACGTAATTAGCACATACACACATGTGACCCCGCATTCATGTTTGTTTAGTGTGCCTACATACCATTGTGGTTTTAAACATACATATATAGGAAATACTACAGGTACATGACATAATAATATACGAAATGTGCATACGTTGCGGTATCTGGGAATCCGTGGCATCGGCGTCGCCGAACAGCCGCTGCGTACAGACATCCAGGAGCCACCACCTGGTCACGTGTTCAGGTAAATGCCAACACCCTGGCATTGCGATCACATATACCACTCACTTTAAATCATCACTGCTTAATTAATACTTCGTCTTTAGTCTTAAATGACATTGGGCACATGATCGTTTACTTCAAATATGTAGACTATAGGTATAACCATATAAATAACTCGCATCAAATCCTAAAACCACAAATAAAGCAAATAAATAATAATAATAACCGAAGCTTTCGGTGGCTTTTGTGCGTTGAAGCAGAGAAAAACATTTTATAACCAAGATATAGATTACTCTGGTGACCCATTGCGACTGTACTCCAAGGCAATTTTTACGTTGTCTCGTACGTACGGTGTATTTTCCCTATTGAACCATAAAGTGGTATTTTTAAAGGGAATCGTTTCTATTGGCTTTAACATTTTTCAAATATTTCTGTAGTTTGGCCGGTAAAATGTTGAAGATCGACAGGATCTGAAGAGGGAATCTTCAATGTTTGTAAGGAGGATTTTGCGATGCAAGAAACACACACATACAATGCAAGTCTAGCCTAGTTCCTATTAAAAGCGTTAAAGTGCCTAATTTGCGATATTTGTTCTCATAATTATTTGGGAAACGGTGTATTAAAAATTCGCTACTTTATATTTTTGTAACAGCTCAAGCAACAAGGCTTTAGCAAAAAGAAGTTTCTTTCTCCAAGGGCATATGTATATCGAGATAAACCGCATCCATTTGGACTTAGCGTACAATGGCAGATGAGAGGTAGGATTTACGAGCTCTGATGAAAATGTTGTGCGAAAATACGGGACCTGTTGAACATACGGAAAATGTAAGGTAAAAAAAGAAAAGACACAGTAGTGGGAATAGTAATTACGAAACTTTCTTCGTTCGCAGAATAAAAATAAATGAAACTAATGAACAAACAGAATGAGGCACACCATTTGTTATACAGAAAATTGCTCGAGATCTCCCCTAGTCATTTGTTCTACCGAGTAACTATTCAGTAATCTGAAGTATTAGAACAAAGCCGAAGCTTAACTATCAAAAATAACATCATCATAATATTATCAGTAGTAATCATCACTTTTGACATACGGATTGGCGACCGCAGTACATACAATAACTACGTTATATTTAACACAGGAGCACGCTTCAACATTTTTATGATTAAGTGGAAAGCCAGAAGAGAATATCCAAGCAAATATTTGCACAATGAGGATGCCAGCGATAAGAAAAAGGCCTAAAAATTTAATCTTGACGCCATCCAACTGAGATTAAATTCGCTTGTTTTTGTTTATTATAATTGACGACACGGTTGGCACAGTGGCTAAGCGATTAGCTTTCTGCGCTATGTGTCGCGGGTTCGATCCCTGCACGGAACAAATATTTGTATAATCTACAGATAGTTGTTTCGGGTCTGGTTGTGTGTGCATGTGACATGTATGTTTGTAAACTGTACCCACGACACAGGAGAAATCCTAGGGAGGGGCAACGTTTTTCAAAAAAAAAAATATAAAAAAAATATTCCAACGCTACATTGATCATAAAATAGAAGAAATCTCTAAATAAGATAAGATATGCAAGAGATAAACTTCAAAACTATTATAATATATAATAGACCGATCTGTGAGGAAGTCTAATCATACAGAATGTGAGTAGATTGAGATGGTCAATGGTATTTCCTGTCCCCTTATTTACTCACACCGTATGTAAAGATATCACGCAAGGAACGCGATAGATGCGTGTTGTTATACATAGTTAATTTTCAGTGACGTTCTATTTTTTCATATGGAATTCGAAGGTCCTAAACGTGCTTTTTTAACATCTTTTTATTTATTTTACCGCGGTTGAAATTGTCAAAATTACAAGTTTATCTAACACGTTAATCTTCATTATTCTGTACGAATTAAAATATCAAATATTTGTTATTATTGTTTAAGTTTTATATTAAAAAAAGGAATTGAAATATAATTAATTTAGAACAGATTATTTCATAATGGACTGGATTTAAGTAGGTAAGTAAGTACTGAATAGTTTTGCTGTGTTGCACTATTTTAAACGCAAGCACTAAATTTCCCGGCACTTGTCTTTGTGCTGTGCACCGGTCCTTAATAGCGTGAAATACCACTACTAACGTTAAAAATAATACCTTAAGTAGATACTACGTATATAAAACAATATATTCCAATAATATTAATTCGCATGTAGACCATAAAAGATCTTTAGTATTTGCTATTAATAATTATTACATGAGTAATTAAGTGAAAACTTGCTAACAATGGTGAGGACAATTTGACGCGTGCACATTAGCCGCAAGGACGTCTACGCGTCCGCGGAGGCTGCGTGCGGGCGGCGGACTGGCGCCACGCCACCCTCTGTTCAACAGTTTGCACCCTCTCCTCTCCCACGAAAACGTCACCCTTATTTCCTGCAAAACCTACAATCCGCATGTTACACTTCAAGTTTTCATTCATGAATTTCCGTAAATAGTGATGTAATATTTTCATACAGATGAGAATCAATGAAGCGTCAAGGATGCCCAACATCACACAATTAGAAGACCCAGTCGGAAAAACACTGCCAATCTTAGGAAGGAGATTATCGCGGGGATAATAAAGATTGGAAAAATAAATATTACGACCAGCCAAGTAGTACTACACCACTTTAGTTAAAGATTTTTTATTTCAACTAGGTCTTTGAAGACACTTTTAAAAGTCGAGATTCAAGAGTCTATCCTCTAATCTACCCACTCAACACGGAACCTACAAAGTGGTATAGACTAATTCATTTGTCTATATCAATGTTCTCATTAGAGATATTTTGGATTATATCACGCAGTATGCAGCAGTTACTGCCGACCCAACTTCACAACTATCCGACTTCTTTTTACTTGGTCTAAACCAAATTGGTCTCGAAATTAGTGATTAGTCACTAATTCCGAGCGCAGCCGCAGTTCCTTAATTCTGGACGACACGTGTAGGCACGTACGCAGAGTCAGAGGAGTCTTAATATGATGAGTTATCGCGTGATCGCGTCAAAAGCATTTTCATGTGCATCACACGTTGTTCCGCAAATGTTTCTCGTAACTATATGCAGGTAATAAATTGATAAAAGAGTAAGTCTGGTGATGTTATAAGAAATTCTGCACCAGCTCTTCAATGTATACTTTGTCCCACTCAAAGGAGTAAAGCCTTCCTTGCGTCCATGAATCCCGCAAATACGCAGATAACGCAGGCCCTCTTCAACATTGACTATGCAATGAATGGATCAATGCAAAAGCCATCATTAGCTTCATCCAAGTTTGATTATGGAAAACAATATTAGTTCTAGGTCTCATTTAAGGAATATAATAATAAGAATTTCAAACAAAACTGCAAATAAATTGTATGTGGTCATAAACCTGTGTGTGGTCTGCCTATCTATTTAAGATACCATCCAATTGTTTCGATTTATTTTATAACATAACATAACATAGCCTCACACCTGTATTCCCCGAAGGGTTAGGCAGAGGTGTACTATTGTACACCCATATTTAGCCGATGCTGTTATTGAGTCCCATGTAATAGGGGGCGAGCCTATTGCCATCTCATCATTGGGCTCAGTTCCAGACTCCATGCTGCTACTGAGAATTAAAACCCAATAACACTTTACCTGACCCGGGAATAGAACCCAGGACGCTCAGCAGTTGCGTTTGCGACCACTAGACCAACAAGGCAGAGATTTTATTTGATGAGTTTGTTATGTAACTATGATAGAAAAATACAGTATCTTCGATTTTTTTATTTAAATCTAAACAAACAATTAAATATTATTTGTGGTATATATTAGTAATAGTGTTCTATAACTTTTCAATTTAAATCGTTAGCAGTACCAAAGATATCATGGCGAGACGTACCACCTAAACTGAAGTCTCACAATTTGGTGGAACTCTCAAAGATCATGTAGGAGCTTTTCTGTTTTTTCATACCGGTAAATATTTATAGATTATTATCGTTTGAGGAAATTGGAAGAGTGGTCACAGGCGCAGCTGGTCAGTAAGAAATCTTGAGTTTGATTCCTATGTAGGATGTTGTTATTCAGTTCTGATAGGAAAGTCTCAATAGTAGCCTGGACTTTTGAATTTATGTTTGGTTAATAGCAATATATTTTCCCTATATGGTTGGATTAGTTAATAAGAGCATATATCGCACCCTCAGAAGGAAATTGACCCAAGTCATAAAGTGCAATTTGTGGAAAATTATCAAAAAGGTCTTCAAAAATGTATACTTTTTCAGGTCAGTTTAGCAAAAACAAAATATGTGTATCATGGGCTTGGTAACCCTGAAAGTAACTTGGATGTGAACATAGATGCTTTATAATAAATAATAGTCGAAAAAAAAACTAGGAGCATCATATTGTTGAAAACTAAGAAAATATTCAACATAAGCAACAAAGTTAGTTAGTTAGTTGAGTTAGTCTTCTGAGGTTATTGGTTATTAATAGATACTCTATTCATAACTAAAACTCACGAGTCAATTAATCTCAAAAGGTCTCACTTAAACGATTTTATGCTTAATATAGCCATACTGGAAGATGAATGAGTAAACACAAACCTCAATACTCATTGAACCATGAAAGTTATCAAAATCAATGTGACCCGTTCATAGAAGTTATTATAGGAGGATGTTAGCATAGATATTCGTTAACTACACTTAAATTAATGGACTTACCAGCTATAATGCCATCCATCTGCTGCAAAGCAGCTTCCAACAACTTTGAAGGATCAGATTCTGGCGAAGTTGGATTATTATCTCCATCAAGTTCCGTAGTTTTTCCCATTACACTAAGGTTTTGGTTTAATATGTTTAACAATGTGCTTTTGTTAAGTTACAGCTTTATTAAATAGTTCTTAGGAAGTTCATAAAACTAATGGAAAAAGTTAACTTTTTGTCAACAAAACTTTTGACATTTCAGTCGACGAGTTTTTTTTATTGACATGGCTGACATTCTCTTTCGTTTGGCACTGACACATAGTCGCCTAAGTATCTAAATTTTGCCTATGGCTTTTCAATTATCACACCTGTATTCCCCTAAAAGTAAGGCAAAGGCGTATTATATTGTACACCAACCACAGCTACATTTCCCCGATGTTTTCTTTTACTCCCATAGAATAGGCGCCTATTGCCATCTAACGGGCACAACTCCAAACTCTAAGAATAAGAATTTCAGAAAATCCTAATGATCGCTTTATTCGACTTGGAAATCGAACCCAGGACCACTATATATATTATATATATATATTTAATAGGCTTTAATTCATAACAAATAATCTTATGAAACAGCAAAACACCGCGCGCACCAATTTTTTCTTTGGGTGCACTGAAACAAAAATGCGAAGCGAAAGAAATGGAATTTCTTATGCAGGCAGCGATACTCTAGTCCTATTTCACCAACAGAGTAAAGCACAGAAATTACCAAAATACTGGACTTTAATTACAACTGATACCATAGGTCAGCAATTCAGCATCGCTTCAGTAAAAATTAGGATGCCGATGTTCATAAAGGCAGTGACCTACTAATACTAGTGGCCCGCTTCTCGTTTGCACTGACTGACTGGTAGTCATCCACAGCCCCCACAGTAATATTAAATACGATCAATCGATCAAATTAGTCTATCGTAATCCATTACCATTAATAGGGCCCTGGTCTATAGTGTATTATCTATGAATAGGGCTTCCAAAGAACGCCTCAACGTCTGGTTCCCCGCCACGACCTTATGCGTGGCCACTGAAAACGCGCTATCCCTTTCGCTCCCATAACGACAGTACACGAAATAAAAAAAATGTCCCCATACCAATGATTGATGGTGAATGGTTACCATTCTAATCAACTAAATTAGATTCGTCGAATAAAAGAAAGAAATCCAGGAGGGTCGTAGGATAGCAACTGATGAGAAGAATTAGAAAATAATAATTGGCACGTACTGCAATCACCAATCAGTTTGTTAGGCGTGCTGAATTGTTTTGTTTTTTTTTTTTTCAAAAATCGATTTAACGTCTCAATCTCTATCTCTGTTTTTATCTGTACCTATTGTAAGTACAGTTAAGTCAAATCCAGTAAATAAACGGCTTTGATAATTTTTGAATTTAGTATAGTACCGCCATACTCATATAGCGTGTTGTTGCGATACGCCATTTTCAACAACTGTCGTTGAGTGCATTAACACCAAGAATTAATTACCCAGGGTTAACTAACACCACTAAAATGAATACTCCATGTGTATGTCATAGTTTATTAATATTTCATTAGACCCTTTACCAAATTATTATAAAGTAAATAAATAGAACTACATACTTGGTAATAAGTACCATTTGTTTATAATCCATAATCGTCACAAGACGATAAGAACATTTTTTTATCAACTGCAAATAAACTTTTCATAAAAACAAGCAAACAGCCACATTGTAAATATGTATTCTTCTATACATAAATAAATAACATTCGATTTGATTACCCAGATTTTAAATGGTGTATAATATATAAATTTAACTTCTGTGTCAATATTTGAAAATACACACATATACATAAAATTTTAAAATATTTATATAACGATATTGTAGTCAATATTAAACTATTGATCTAAGGCACAATCTGCTACAATTTGATATAGTAACTATCACTCATGATTTCAAACTGGTTCCTCGTAAGTAGTAACCCTATTATATTTAAGTATATTAGTACAGTTTGATATTATTCTTCTTAATATTGATACTATAAAGTAACAGAAAAATATCAACGACAAATTCAATCTGCTTATAGTTACTAATTGCTTTCAACCATGTTAATTTCTATATCTTATATTACATACATAACAACTTAAAATAAAATTATAATGTTGGTAAGCTGTGTTTTGGTATTAAGGTGAGGATTGCTACACTAAATATTCTGATTTTATAATTATTACATATTATATGGTGTATATTATAACGTCCACTGAAGATACAACCAAATCTAGTCGTTATTTTAAGTCACGCTGCTCATGTTTCAATATAGGAATCAATTATTTTTCAAAATTGTGTTCAATTAGGGATAAAACCCAAAAATTTACATTAAAAATACTGTTTGTATCTACACGATCGATGATATAATTTTATGTCAACAATATTCTAAAACGTCGAATACTTTTAAGTTTACAATTTGTATTACTACCACACAAAAAATAAAATATTTACTTCAAACCGCAACAATCAACAATGTTATTGCTGCATTGCAAATAAATCAAATAAGACATATTGCAGTGTACGACGATGTTGCAATTAATTTCTTGCGTCCTACGTTGATTTTTAAGCAATGCAGACATCCATGTAATAGAAGTTAAATAAATACAACTACATCTTTAAACCTCTGCATTCTGAAAACATTTTATACTTAAGATCTGTTCTTAATTACACCTAGAATCTATAAAATATATTACTCTATTAAATATTAAAGGCAATATCTATCATTAGATATGGACGGATTAAGTAAAGGCGCCCAACGGGGGTTACCGATTAATAATATTAATAGCTCTTACGTTAACCTACACTTATATTAACATTTAATTGCGGCGCGACGGGACGAAAATATTTAATAAAACACTCATGTTCTACATAACCAACAATTGAAACAGCATAATATAAGAATCTCTATAAATAAATATGTGTTGCTCATTTCAGGTAACTCACTATGTCCATGCAACTCACGGACGGACTACCGTGCGCCGACTGCTAACCTAATACCAATGCAATAACAAAACAAATAAACTTCGTTGGTAAACATAATTTCAGTTCCATCTAAGTCAATTTAGTAAACTTATCAGGCAAGACCACAACCGATATTAAGTACTTAATAGCTAAAGGAATGTAAATCTCAGGTTAAAACAAGGAATGGAACGGGTTCACCAATGTAATGAAGTACAAATACTTTGTACAAGGAATGTACCTAAAAATAGGAATTATAATAATCTATGCATTTGAAGACAAAAATACACACTTATCTTCCTAATGCGTAAGAGAATTTAAAGATTTAAACAATCCTCAGTTTAAAATCTTTTGAAAGATTAAAATCGTAAATTTCTTATTATGAAAAATATTTTCATTACATAACAGTTTTGATAAAATTTTGTAGTTGCTACGAAAATGATGATAAAATCGTTCACCACAAACTTGAGCATTTTACTTAAAATAAATTATTTCACTATTTCGATTAACCCATAAATAAGGAGCTTAGAACTCAAGGATTAATAATCAATCTGCCTGCTTGAAATAAATTTGAAATAGGTACTACTAATATAAAGAATCTATCTTTACAGGCACCAATAAAAGCACATGCGACTTTCTGTGGAGCATTCCAGCCTATGGAAACATTTGTGAAACTATCGTTATTATGCTTTTGTGCGAGTACAACACCCAACATGCTCCGTGCTTGAGCTTCATTGAGCAAGATGTGCCAAGTATAGCCACTCGTTTATTTGTTGAATAATATTTACAACAATTTTACTAACTTCATTATGTTTTGTTATCTCAAATGGAACTCGAAACAGAAAGTGCTTTTTGGACTATATTAAGTAGATTGACTTTTTAAGTACATGATGAATTTTAACTTCTAAGAATGTATATGTATTTTAGAAAAAATAAATAATAACAACAAAATAATTTAACTTGTACATTAAGTATTAGTCGTGGACTTGCATTACATGCATTTTATAAAAGGAAACATAAATATAAATAAAAACGGAATGTAGAATTTATAATTCCTGTCTGTACACAATCACAATAATTAAACCATCACGGATTATTATAGGCTTTGCCTTTCTATAACTTCTCAACAGCGAAATGTAAAAATATATATTAATTTGTACACTCTTCACCATAAGTTTTATTTTAATAAACATTTGTAAAATTCACTATCGCACCAAAATACTCTAAAATTGATTTTTTAATCACGGTAATGTACAGTTAAGTACTTCAAGTCAAAAATAAATAAAAAACATTTTTAAGTTAATTTGAGTAGGTAGTCACCTATTCCCCTCCAAAGACTGAACTAGTTTCGTCAATCACACGAAATGGAATGTATACGTTGTAATTTGGAATGCAACAATAATTTCTGCTGAATTTCAGCTTATAAGTCTTATTATAACTCAAATTAATAAAAACGACCTCGTATTCAATTTTTAAATAACCAACTCATATCCCTTCTCATTTAAGTACTAAAATATCCATATAAATATCTTCGCACATTTTACTATTATAACCACTAAATATACCTTGACATAATTTGCACTTTAAAAATAAAAAAATAGCTTCGGGGGGACGTTCAGCATATAGCATATTCGAAGCACTTCAATATACAGTGCCTGATTAAAATTAGGAATATACAAAACAAGACAAGATCAGAGACACAATAAATTGAATCTAACAATCGTAAATACGTAAAGTATAAAGTGAAGTATCTTCGAAGTGCTTACGGACTATGCACACATTGCATACGAGAAGTGCATCATCAAACCAAAAGTCAGTGATCGAACGGCCCCCCTGCAAACAGTCATTGATGGCTCTTGCTCAGCAGGTGGGAGTTGAACTCGTACACGTTGCAGCACTGCTCGCCGCAGATGTTACACTTCCAAGGGTTGGAGTCACAATGACAGCCCTTGTGGAGAAAGTACAGTGTGGAGTCCGGGAAGGTTATAGAGCAAAACGTACATACGAGTGACGACGGCAGCATGGCGGCGTCCCCGTGCGTTGATGTGATCACGCCGCCTTCGGACGGAGAGGCTCGAGAGGCCTGTAATAGAAACCATGACTGATGAACAAGATCTTGACATTAGTGAGAGAAAAACTACTACTCTCCAATTATTGTAAATGAAAATAAAAGTTAAATCTTTATTGAACTCGACATAAACGTACGCTAGAGCCGCGAGCGCGTCCACGAGCAGAGATGCGCCGGCGCAAATCTTCTCTTAATAAACTTTTTAGCGGTGACACCTTGATCAGAGATGATAGACTCGAGGATACGCCTCGTTTATCGCCCCCATTAGTTTCGCCCTCTCGCATTTCGTTATTGCCCGAATCCTCTTGAGCGCTGGGTTCCTGAAATGATTAAAAATTATACATTACAAATTAAACATTACTATGGGCTCGTAGCTACATAGCTACCGCGCAAATCGGTCGATCTACGAAGTTAAGCAGCGCTTGGTGACCATTTTTACGTATAGAAACCCATCTGTGCCTCGGAAAGCACGTTAAGCAGTTGGCCCCGAGCACAGAACAGATAAAAGTGGTTAGAATGGAAATGTGGGCGTGGCAGGCGCGCCGCAAGTATGATTAGACAATGATACTTCAACCGAAATCACGCGTTCATGCTTTTAGTCGCTTTCGGAGTGCGTCTGTGTAAAGAGCTGCGCTAAAATTGCCGAAAAATGTCTTAAAATGCCGTGTTGTGCAATTATTAAAAAAGTGAGACATCAAGTATAAGGCAAGGAGGAATTACTTTTCACCGGTAAGCCATAAAGTATCATTTAATCAGTTTTTTTTACAAAAATATGTTTATAATTATGAAATTAGAAATAATGATAATAATATTGCAAAATATTGTAAAAAAAAATATACATTGCCGGTAATTAAGGGAAGTACATACGCAAATATCCACACGAACACATAGTTCGCGCGCATTGTATTGCGTTGAGAGATGCGATCTGTAAACTCGCATGGTCCGGCCGCGTTCGTTCGCAATGTTCACATCGAGATAGGAAATAGCGTTGTGCACGTCTCAGATATTTTTTTCAATAAGTCATCGGATTTTTATGGATGACAAACTGACCTCAATTAAGTATTTTTTTGTATGTTGAGATATAGCTAATGTCAAGGAACAACTAATGTAATGTAGTACTAGTTTTTATTATTTATTTTAGGTTTCCAAAGGATCCCAATATCCGAGAGCATTGGATGAATGTAACGAGTAGAGAAAATTGGATACCTACAAAAACAAATACCATTTGCTCGGAAAATTTTAATTGCATTTTATTTAAAAAAAAAAAAACAAATATAAAATATACCAAACGTATGTTATTTAATAAATAAATTTTAATTAAGGGACAATAATAAGATTAAATAACTGTTTTTCTACCTGTGTTATTTATTTACGTATTACACCCAAATCTTGTGAGAAAGATCGATACAAATAATAGTATTTGAGGTTAAGAAATGTCAATAAGTAATTTTATCTATTTAAATAATCGGCTTTTAGAATAAATAAATAGCTTGTGCGTTAGATATACAGCTTAATTTTTTATAGATACGCAGCCGTACTTGAATTCTAAACAAGTTTCTAAAATATATTCATCGATAAATATGGGTACGACTCTAACTGTGATACCAATTAAAAACGTATTTAAAAAATTGCACAATCGGCATTTTCTTAATTATTCAGTATTTTCTATTGAATCAACTATTTTATTAATAACTCTTTATGACAGTATTTTGCACACAAATACTAAGTATTCCTTTTGCATAAATATTACTTATTTTCTATTGTGCAAATTTTATTATTTAAGGAAATTGTAAAATTATCACTTACATGACAACACAAACAATAAACGTCAAAATTTGCACGGTTTCAAAAATTATCACGAGGGAAAAATATCCTTATTACATTTACATTAAGGTTAGTTTTTAAAAGTAGTGATTATCGTGCATTTCGACGAATAGCTGATAAGTATTTTATGTAGTGTAAATATAACGTATAATGTAAGAGTGTGCAAATTGTGGAATTTTGACGAATAGCTGTTAAGCGTTGTATGTAGTGTAAATATGACATGTTATATAGGTGTGTGCAACTGGCGACAGTGGTTCTGATACAAAAGTGGCTCGATGGCCCTTCTAACCTATTTTATCTGTTCTGTGGTCCCGGGTGTCATACGAAGACCTATGACAGTCGTTACGGGTGTCAGTAGCCCAAAAAGTCTGACAACCAGTCTAACCTTAGAGTATCAGTCTCCCAGTTACTGGGTGGCGGAGGTCAGAAGGCAGTCGCTCCGTGTAAAATACTAATACTCAGCCGCAACCGGTTAGATTGGAAGCCGACCCCAATGCAGTTGGGAAAAGGCAGGCAGATGATGACAAATTAAACATTAATTCCATAATCAAAGTTCGGACCATAGGGCAGCCTTACAGAGGTAAAAGGAGAAATATCACAAAAACTAAAGACATCATATAATATTACTTGTAAACTGTGCTCACGTGAAACTGGAGTGAAATAACTGTAACTTACCTGTTTGATAGGTATGAGAGTGATGGACGGAGTAATATTAGTGGGTATTCCAGTTGACAAGGAGCTGCTGGCGATGGCGCTGTCGCCGGACTGCGGTGAGCTGGGGCCCTCGCCGTTCATGCGCGACTCTACAATACATCGGAGGATTTCTCAATTTTTTTTTATATTAAATTTTTTGAGGTGCATCCTCGTACGACGGTGAATACGAAAAAATATAATAGTTCAATATTTAATTTATGCTTTCGTAACTAATAACCCAAAATCATTTATTTAATGTTTATATAAAGCTAATATTGTTATTTATATTTACCTGAGTTACCTAAATGGTTTTGACCTGGAGAAAAGGTTTCGTTATTGTCGGCCATAGAAATCTCAACGTGTGGGGTCAAATAGTGCATAGGTGGTGTAGCATTATCTACGGAGCGAGCACCATTGCTGTCGCCACTGTCGGAATAAGTAGCTGCGACGGACACGGACAGACTGGAACCCAACGCGCCAAGAGCGTTGATGGCACTCGGATCCATTGTACCATCAGAATACGCCGCATTGGCGATTCCCGCAGCAAGAAGCGACACTGAAGAATTATTGCCTGGACCTGGGTTGTCCAAATCAATGCCGTGCCTGTGAATTTAATTATGTGGTGGTATAATAATGTATATTCACTCACAATGCATTTGAAACCTGCTTAAGTCGAAAGAAAAGTTGTGTTAGCCTAACAAATCAGTCATGTCCTAGAACGATTCGCGACACTAAAGCGTCACGCCTCTAACTATAAGTAAGTAAGGAAATTAAATTACCTGTTAAAGAAGTGAACCCTGAGACTTTTCATGGTGGGAGCACGATAACTACACAAGGGGCAAGTTTTAACGAGGTCATGCTGTCCAACGTGTTCGTTCTGAAAGTGCGCGCGCATGGCAATTTGGCGCTGGAATCCTCGGTTGCAGATTGGGCAATGATACGGCAAGCTCTTGGTGTGAGTTGTGAAATGTTCTGCCAAGTGATCTTTTCTGAAGAATCTTTTTTGGCAAACCCGACATTCGTACGGCTTAACTCCAGTATGCCGCATTTTATGCCGACGCATATTAGCGCCATTTGAAAACTTCATGTTGCACACGTCGCATTCAAACAGCTTTCTGTGAGGTCGGGGATCGGCATTCTGAGCCGCAGCCACATTGTTGTTGTCAGGGGAACATTGGGCCATGTGGGTGGTTAAGGCTCGACTACTTAATGTACTAAAACTATTGCATGTGGTACATTTTAGCAATGTACCACCCCTTTTTGGAGTTTCTTTGCTGTTGGTGGCCACCTGAAAATATTAATAAATATGCTGTGATCTGAGACAAATACATAATTTATCTTTTGCTGCGCAGTAGTGCCTCTTATTCTGCTGGTAAATTTTGTGCCTATGCCTAAATAATGAAAAATACTCACTTCAGCCCTCAAGGCCAAAAGCTGGGTACACCCATGCTGTTTGACAAATAGACACTTTGCTTTGCCCAAATGATGCAACTGTACCATGTAATGTTAGGTCTAAAGGTCACTGGTAAATACTTGTGACATACTATAATACCTATTTTCCTTGTTTACAATTATTTAATTTCATACAATTCCCATGTTATAAAAATCAGCTGATAATATTTTCTTTTTATTTACAATGAATTCATAGAATAAAATGTCTCAGTCCAATATTTGCTAAAGCAACTTCTGAATGTGACTCTAAGTTTGATTTCCTATGTTAGAAAGATGCTGAACTTTTCTGTCAAGAAATGTTGTCCTTATAAGAAACAAGTAAACACAAAAAAAAAATCTAGTGACACATAGTGCAGAGTATGGACACATTGTATATATTCTCATACAAAAACTAGGAGAAAAAAAGTACCATCAGTAACTTAACATCTTGTAGCCATATAAAGAAGGTACAGTCAGTGTCACAAGTAGATGAACTTTTTACTTTAAAATTGTTTCAAGTTTTTGGTGCTGACTATTATACATATTATAAACCTAATATAGAATAAGCCCTAAGCAATGGCAGTTTATTACAAATTCCCATGTTGTACATCATTTCAATTCTTGCTAGTTACTTTTCAAATTTTACAAAACGCATAGGATATTTTAGTAAAATTATGATATTAGGTGTTACAGGTTTCACTTGAATTGACTTTCTATTTACTTCTTGATAGTCCACTATATGTAGAAGACACAAACATTAATTTAAAAAAATCTACTGCTACTTATTTAGATTTGGGTGAAAGTTAATAAACAGATGGTAAAAGGTAATAAACATTTAGGTCGCCACTTCAAACCAAGTGGCCACCAATTTATCTGACTGATAGGTGTGATAAGTATATGATATTTTTGTTTTTCATCAGGGAATGCTAATAAATGTCAAGTTAAATCAGCTGGTTATCATTTGTATACAGTTTTGTATCCAACTCCCACATTATGGCAATTCTATTATTTTTTCATTAACTTTTAGAAGTTTAGTGTGATATTTACAATTCAAAATATTTGGGACTTCTTGTGATTGATGCTGTGTGTGTCTTGTGAATTCCGTAGTTAGTGTTGGTGTGAAGTTGCTAGTGAATGTACTGCTTTTTATATACAACCCTTCTAAATATTATGACTACTGCCATACAAGCAGGAAATAAGTATAGCAAATTATTTGCTCACCAGATAAGTCTTATTATTATTTGGCTTTCAAATGACAGATTAGGAATTACCTATTTAAAATAATACCATTACTACATTGGAATATTTGGAATTCCCATTAACTTATAAAGCAAGGATAACTAATCTAATTACTTTTAATGGGCCAAGTATAAAATGCAATCCCATAATGATAATGAGACAATCAGTATGAGTAATGTTAATCATTAAGAGATATCTTACATGGGAATTGATAATGAATATAATTCAACCTTTGCAGAATGGATTATTAAAAAGCACCATGTTAAATAAATAACATTGATGTCTTACTGATCATTTGCCCCAGTTATCAAAAGAAAAGTTTAAGCTATATATTTGCATTTCCAACTCTGATCCCTATACTCAGAAATTCTACTGAAATTTATTATTACAGCTTACAATAAATACCAAAATGAGTACAATTCTCAAATCATTCTGCATGTAGCAAGACAGTCAGACACAAGCTAGATATTAATCTAAGGAACTGACTTGAAGACACCAGACGGAATCTAGAGTTCCCAATATGATCTATACACTTTGGACTACATATAACATACAATTTGGTAAACTAGATAATCTTGACAAGTCTATTAACAGTTACTAAAGAGCTTACTGACCGGTTCATTTTTGACTGCAGACAAATTCGGTGACACGGTGCCGGAGTCGGCCTCTGTTTCCCCTTTTGATGACATCACATTACCAGATAGTGAACTTTCTGATCATCACTCTCCCGCCTTCCAAGACTACAAAAACATAAACACATCAAAACAAGAACTGACTAACTAATATAATTGCCAAATAACACATTACACACTAAACAATGTCTTTGAAAGCTTAAAAACACAAAACAACTTGTTTCTCATAAGAATGGCGAGGTGACCCATTTACGAAAACATACGAATTATCTACTCACAATATATTAGTTTTTATACACTATCTATCATATAATACGTTCCATATTATATTCGATGTATTGCACAGGAAGATAAGTCGCTATTAACACGGTAATAAATCACAAACTCACGTTAGCTTGATACGTCGACAACCAGAACAGCGGTATTTTAGGGAGAGAGATCGCTATGTGGCCTAATTCAATGCTTGAGTTCGATGCACAAAATACGTGTTACGCGTATAACTGTAAATGCATAAATAAGTGGATCCCCGGTTTGCGTGTGTTATTTCGGCTTTGAGATACGATATGTGATTTTTGTAAGCCCTAAGAATGAATTTCGTAAATGAAATTAATAACTTTTAACCAAAACCATTTTGATAAAAACCGAACACCTGTAAAGTGTTTTTTTTTCTTCTACCTCTCCGTGATATTTGAATGTGGCAACTAAATATGACGTCAGTCTCAGCCAGTTTTGCGTATAAAATTATTTCGTGTATGTAAAATGATTTGTTGAAACTCAATTTATTATTGTACAGTTTTAACCATTTAAATATTCGTTAACTTATCAGAGTTTTTCACACTATTCTGCTGATTTATTTTACGATTGTAATGAAATCAGCTGTTTTCTTAATCATAAAACTCGCTACAATGTTGACTACTTGGCAACTTAACAATATTTAGCGCAATAATAAAATTAGTTGATGACTATTATTTCTTAAATTAAAGCTTTTCGAAACCCGCTACTTAACGAAAAGCTGAAACGTAAAAAAAAATTATGATTCAATAAACTTTGATTTCGTTGAGGAAGGACAAGGGGTTAACGTCTCATCTCTGTATACCGCGCGCGCTATATTCGGGCAACACTGATGCTGAACAGTTGTCAATTGTCATTCATTGAATCATTTTTGTCAATATTGTCATTTTGCATGTCAGACCAGACAAGGTTGACTATATTTCTTCTAATTTCCATTGTGATTGTGAAACATTATTACTTGTGGTGTAAACAAATACTTGAAAAATAGTAATTGGCTCCTATTTTTATAAACGAAATCAGTATGCTCATCCTTTGATAAATTGTGGTGCTTACAAACCTAAAAAGTGAAAAAAGTATTATGATTGGCACTTAAAGGGTAACAGTTGTGTTTTTATAATGTGTTCTTCCACAATTATATCTTTTCTAAGGCAATGGAGATTGTGGATCAGGCCTTTCTTGATCGCACTTTATGTTGTATTAATTATAGTATTAGTACCAACACTTATAGCCCATTCAATAAACAATGGTTTTAAGAAGTCTGATCAAGGGGCTTTGGTGGGTGGAGGATTCGTTCTTCTCGCAGTACCTATATCCATATGGCAAATAACACAACATGTTGTTCATTATACAAAGCCAATATTACAAAAACATATAATAAGGTTAGTATTCCTGCAACATTCATTCATTTCAGGAAATGTAAAAGAATTATAATTATTGGTTGGAACTATATTCCTTAAAAAAGGTTTACATAAGATATGCCTTATTAATTACAAATAATCAAAATATAATGCAAATCATTTGAACACTTAATTAATAAGTATCTTTCTTATCTAAATATGTCAAATGTCTGTTAGCCCAGTGAATAGATATGTTATATATATTAGAACCTCTTTCTTATATTCATTTTTATACACAGTGTGATGTTTAAAAGGTACCTGTTTTTAAGTTCAATTTCAATTTATGAATATGCTAAATTATCTATATAAGGTACCCTGTTATTATTTTTATGATTTTGTGTATCTTGTTTGGTATTAATGACATGTTCTTTGTTCATATTTTAGAATATTGTGGATGGTACCAATATATGCTTTGAATGCATGGATAGGCTTGCAATTCCCAGAACAATCAATTTATGTCGATTCTTTGAGGGAATGTTATGAAGCTTATGTTATTTACAACTTTATGAAGTATTTGTTGAACTACCTTAATGAAGATCATGATTTAGAAGCGCTGCTGGAGACAAAGCCTCAAGTTTATCACATATTTCCTTTATGTTGCTTAACACCATGGGAAATGGGAAGGTAAGAATAAAAAGCATGCATTTCTGTTTATTCCATAAATGGACTTATACACATATATGAAGGTTTTTGTTGATGATACAACTTTACATCCACATCTCTTAAGGTAACTCTTTCTTGACTTCTTTGAAGAGCTGCCTGTGGTTAAGCTTCAGTTAGTTAAAATGCAAAAAATAATATGATAAAAATATATATGGTAGTGCGGGTGTTCACACATTTAAGTTGCATACCTTACGTTGTGGATAAGATAAAATATACAACAATGGAATCACTTATCAAAAATTCCATGATTTCTTTTATACTTCTATTTAATGTAATAACCAGCAGAGGGATGAGGCAGAATACAGTTATAGTAATGTAATGACATAAACATCATTCTGTGTTTTTTATTATATTTCTATTGATAAAACCTTAATGGTAAATACATACAGCTGAAAAACAATGTGATTCATTTATATGAAATGACATTACAGTGACCATAATTATAATAGATCACAGCCTTTTTCACTCTGGCATAATATTAAGTGTACTATATAGTAAATAAATACTTACAATAAGTATTTGTGACTATTGTTAGGTTAATGATGACATCATTTGATTACATTTTAAAGTTTAGCGTGTGTGATAAAAAATATGTTTCTTCAATATACTATCATTAAATAAAAATTTTGTACATTGCACTTGAATAATCCGAACTGTTTATCTTTTTCATACTATTATTTGTGTTACTTATACATTGTATTATGTAGCCTACCGACATTAATATGTTTATTAGAAAAATGACATCATACAGATGTTTGTTTGTTTCAGAGAATTTGTACATAACTGCAAGCATGGAATTCTACAATATACAGTAGTGAGGCCCATCACAACAGTAATATCAATGATATGTGAACTGTCTGGGGTTTACGGAGAGAGTGACTTCAGTCCAAAAGTGGCCTTCCCATACATGATAGCTATCAACAATCTATCACAATTTGTGGCCATGTATTGCCTTGTACTGTTTTATAGAGCAAATAAAACTGAACTGAAACCTATGAAGCCTATTGGTAAATTCTTATGTATAAAAGCTGTAGTCTTCTTCTCGTTCTTGTAAGTTCCTTACTATGGTTGTTATTTTTTATCCTCTTTTATGATATATGTAATAATAATATATTTAAAAATTTGTATTTTCAGCCAAGGAGTGATCATCAATATACTAGTTTACTGTGGAGTAATATCAACTATATTTGATATATCAGATTCTGATAAGATAAAAATCATGTCTTCTAAGTTACAGGTAACTAATTTCAACTTATTGTATCATTTACATATTAAAATAGAACTTGTTGGCCTTGAAATAAATAAAAAAACGTTGAACTAAGACAAAATGTTTCTATATATTAATTTGCCTACCTTTGCTTTTTTATGCTTTAAACAATTGTGCTGTTTTTTCAGGACTTTTTGATATGCATAGAAATGTTCTTAGCAGCAATTGCTCACCACTACAGCTTCTCGTACAAGCCATATGTGTCGCCACAGGACTCGTCGCCGTCATGCCTGGGGTCTTTCCTTGCGATGTGGGATGTGTCAGACGTCAAGAGAGACATATCGGAGCACCTTGGTGTTGTTGGTATGTTGAAATATACTATTATCATCATAAAACTTCTACTTCTGAGGAGAGGGTCCTTCATGATTAGCAGGAGCAGTAATAGGCTGAATTGTGATTCCAAACACAAATTTATTTAGTGGATCATATCTCTTAAAAAGCTTAATTTGGCTGTTACACATTAGAATGCATTAAAATAAATTATTTTTAATAACCTAGTCTACGATAGGTTTATGTAAGCGATTATAAAGAGCCCTAAAGAGCTCGTGTAGTGTCTCCACCTCGTCTCTCAACCTAACATTTATTTCTATTCCAACAGGGAGCTCATTCAGTCGAAGACTGAGAGGCAAATCAATGTATCACATGGCGCGCGGCTACGACGAAAGTTCAAGGTTGGTGAGCGAGCAATCGATCCCATCTAGTTCGGCTCCCAACCTCACTGTAGAATTTGAACCACCGCCTGTGGAAGTGCGTCCATCCGTCTACGGATCTCTAGATAACACGGTCACAATGGTGTCGAACTCTGAAACGGAACCATTACTTGACCTCGTCGGAGATCAAACTAAAGACGACCCTAAAGTATAAAAATTTATGAAATAGTCATTTAGCAAATTAAATCAACATAAGTGGCTTGATGCTACTTGCTTTATATTTTCACATGTACGAAGACGCATCACAAATATTGAGACGATCGACGATACGAGATGTCTATTTTTCGGATTTCTTTAGACGTAAGTTTTATCAATCAATCGTACATTCCTCACGAAGAACAATATTGTTTCCGAAACCAAAGTACGAATGTACTAAGTTTTTTGTTGTTGTTTATTTTATGATCTGCAAGTCTATCTTATATTAGTACTAACTGTTAATAATAATATTAGTATAAATTGTGATATTTATTATAATAATCTGACTACATGTAATTACTTATACGTTAAGTTTTAGAAATAAAATATTTGTTTAGTAAGATGTGATCATTATTTTTCTTCCGTAAGAATTCCTCAGACTCTCTTTTAAAACTTGCTATCCGCCAAAAGTGGCATGTGGACCACAGATTTTTTATATAAAATATTTCACTCCACCTGTGTCTGTCGAAAAATAACTTAGATAGGTATTTGAATTCTCGATTTATTTAAATATCTTAGAATTAATAAAGCGTTTCTTAAAATATTAGATTTCATTAAGGTCAAGTCAGATTTGTAGAAGTCGAAGTGAAGCGTCAATGTCATGTCTGCGTCCACGGGACCCCGTGGACGCCGATGTCAAGACTCCGCGGAATATCGCGATATTTGTTCCTTGCGACACACAATGTAAATACGTTACACTGTGGAAATAAAGTCACATATGGCTTGTACCGAATTCACACGAGTACCGAGAAGTGCCGATACTGCGATTCGCTACGACTACTCCACTATGAATTGACCCTTACAAACCAGTTATTATAAATCATTTGCATAATATATTCTCACATAGGTATCTACTATAAAAATTCAATGCCGTTATTTATCTGAAATGAGTTCAAGTAGTTATGACACAGTTACGACACTATTTCTCATATGATACTTGAATAAAAATTATTCTATACGAGCCTTTTAGCCTTGTTTTTTGTAAATCTAAAAATAATAAATATTTTTCTCATACAGCATTTAATAGGTATATCAACTAATTCCAGTGGCTCAGGAGTCTAGAATAAGTTTCATTAATCCCGTTCAGTGGAATAAAAGCGCAGAGCTCGGAGAAGGCCAATCGGCAGGCAAAGGCGCAAAGACTAACTATAAAAAAAATTACACTAGGGCCTCCGATTACGATAAATGAGAACAGACCCAATCGAGTGAATTGTAACATTTCGAATATGATTGTATGTAAAAATATTCAATACTCCATTTACAACTTATCTAATCATTATACAAATAGCCTCTTAAAAATATCTCATTGTAAAAGCGATAGTGCTGGAATGACAAAATTCTTTGTAAACATAAAATATTATTAGTACCATAGGGTATCTGTAGATATGTAAATACTAGTGTTCAATAATTATAATACTTGTTTATTACTTGTCAGGCTGTGTCAAGTTCTTTGATTCAATCCTTGTTCTGCAGAAATTTTCTAAAGCGCTCAGTCCAGCCTTTAAACTGTTCATTTCAATTTTATTCCATATTGTTCCCATTATAAGATAGTAGAAACACAGGCCAGTTATAACTAATTTGATAACATCATAACATATACTGTTTGGCCAATAACCTACAGTACCTATTAGGAACATTAATAATAGTCCTCCAACAGTTAGAAACAGTGTTTTAGATTTTGATAAATTCACCATTGCCTCTTCACAAACTTTAATAGCTTGTGTTGCTGTTTCATCAAATGCATCATCTGTGCTACTTTGTTTTAGCCTCGTCTTATTGTCTGATGGTTTTACATGTAATTGTAATGAAACTGCATTGTGATCAGAATATGAAAATTCTTTGCCAGGTACTCTGTCAGGCAGTGGGTTGCCGAAATTAATTACTTCAGCCTGAAAAAATAAAAATTATCATTTACATCTTAGGGGTGATCTACATCTATCAAATCTAAACTAAACCTTGTAAAGATACATACCTCCCAAGCAGGATTTATTTTATATAAAATGTGATCTATTCTTTTTCCCTCTGGACAAATTTTTACTTGATTTGGGTCAGAGTAGCTGTTCGTTGCGCCGTCACAAGTTCCCGAGGGTCTCGCATTTGCAGGGACTTTTGATCCAAACTCAATGTCCCAGGGGTCAACTAGTGGAGGTAGCTGGGTGATTATCCTTAAAATGTTTAATAGAAAAATACAGACTAGTTCATTAATGTTTGGATGTTTAACTGTTTTATATCGGTTTAAAGATCTTTATTTCTCATTTAGACATTAGTCATTTACATGACAACAATAGATATTGTTATTATAACCTGGTGTGGGTAGTTGCAGTTAATTACTAAAAATGATTGCCACAAGATACGACTTCGCTGCATAATATGATTGAGTGGCCCAAGTTATAAGCGTTTTTCAAGAAGTGATTATTTGGAAATGTAAGCAGATAGCTTTTTTTAAAAAATGGTGAGCAAATTCGCTTCCCTGACATCTTTTGGAAGTCTGTTGTATAGCTGTGCTCCCGCCTATGTTAGAGTATTTTTACCGTAGTTTGTTCGAATACCAGGTAATACAAGATGGTTTGCGCGATGAGCTGAGTACTTTTGTGTTTGGCCTTTTGTTGTGAAAGTAATGTGCAAGAGAATAAGTTTGTGCAGTATTTTATATACGAGTATGCATGTGTTGTATGTGTATAGTTGTTGAATATTCATGATTTTTGTTTCTTTGTATACAGTTTTGGATGGTGTTAAATAGTCATATTTGTGTAGGATTTTTATTTTTTTGTTTTGTAATATTTGAATTGATTTTATGTTAGTTGTCGCAGCGCTGCCCCATATTTCAATAAGGTAAAGTAGATGAGGTTTTAACAGGGTATTATAGATAAGAAGGCGTATATTCTATTGCTTATCCAAAATCAGGGTTATAAAACTATATCTTACTTGAATGACAAATCTCCAGGTGCTGCATTTAGGTCTCCTGCCAGTATAGAAATGTCTGCAGGGGCTGTAGTCAAATTAACCAATTCAGCTGTGGAGTATGCTTGTAACACTCTGTGTGCCAAATAAATATCATCCTCATGATATTCTGCATGAAGCTAAAAAGAAAAGTATTTTACTGTTGAGTCATTACCAAATGATGTAGGTACATACTATTATATCCGATCCTTTTATTATGTCGGTAGATTTTATTTTATGGGAATTGCAACCTAGGCCTGTGTAGTGGAATAATGGGGGACACAATGGAAAAATAATGAGCTGAATAATTTATATATGTATATAATACACATTAGTTTTTAAAACATTATATGCAAAAAGAAATCCTAGATCTATTCAATTATTGAAGATTCACATTTACACTATTGTTAGTATCAGTTATAGGGCTCCCGAATGATCATTATTATTATTCAGTACAATGAAAGGATTGATTTGGTAACCAGTCTATGACATAGAGCAAGAAAATTAATACAAATGTAAGTAATCTTTTACTAGTATGCAAATGTTGACACTATTATTATTATACTGTCATTTTCTTATCAATTTCCACATGATAAAGTTATTGTAACAATGAGTTGTTACAGATAAAGTGAATTGACATGGTTAACCGAAGACAGCCATCTTTATCTTAGGCAGTTTAGAGATAGTGATAGAAGATTAACACATAAAACTGTAGCTGACATATCTACCTGTAAATGCTATAAATATATTTAATTTGCTTTATATGATTTACAGAATTTAAATATATATTAAATGCTCACTACTCACATGTGTGCAATACACATTAATAAGTCTGTTGCCATACTTAATGCGGCACAGGCCAACTCCTTTACCTCCAAACCAGTCTCCGTGATGAATCTTGTGAATATAGCCATTTAAAGCCCATTGATGAAAGAAGACATCTTGTATTAACCATTTTGAAAATACACATAGACCCGATCCGAGGACACCACTGTAAAACAAAACTCACAATGTAATAAGTTTGCAGTACAGTAAGCCATCCAACTTTAGGTGTGGTTTTGACCAAGTGCCATTATTTATTAAACAAATATACACCTGTAAAAATAGTGTGAATATGGTAAATTGCTTTTCAAACTATCCTTCAAATACAAATAATCTTTTTCACTCCACACTTCTTGTAAACAGACTATAGTGTGAGAGCTATCTTGTAGATATTTGGCTATTGCTTCAAATCTTTCTTTTCGATCTTTAGACACCACCGGTATTCCCCTGTAATGAACCACATTTCAATCAAACATTTAAAGCTACAATGCATTTATAGAAACAATGCAAACCTTGAGACTAATTAGCAAACTCCATCTCCTATTATTCCCAACAAGAATGATTTGAAATAAAAAGGCTAGAAAATTTAATGAAACCAAAACAATCACAGAACACTAGATGTGTATGTATGCTAACAATGCCTTAAGAGAGCTATAATTTTTAAATAATTCCTGTACCAAATACTGTGCGGGAAGCAACTGTCGATCCCAAAATGTTTTTTCCATTGTTTAGGTGATAAATTACTTTACATACTTACCAACAGTTCAGAGTAAAGATATTCAAATAAAATTCCATATTTAACCAGTAAATTTCTCCCGAAACAAATCGTATTAACTAAATAAAAGTAGTTTTACAGTGTTCCTTATACTTTATTTCTTCGGTTTCGGAGTGTACTGTAGTGTCGGGTTTGTTGAAAATAGAAATGCAAAATTGAAACAAGATTTAAGACGTGAGCGAGATCTATTTGTCATTTGAGTTTTGACTTTGACAAATAAACAGAAAGATTTTTTTTTTTTTTTTGGAATTTTATGACCTGGTAACTAAGACCTTTAAGTCAAGTCTTATTTTATTTTATGAAACACTGCACTATGTACTTATCACTTCACTTTTATATTGTTTGAATAGTGTTTTTAATATATTTATATATCGGTTTGTAAGTGTTTTTGTTTTTTAATAACAATTCAAGTGGCGGCGGGCGGGATGAAGAATCGCACTTAAAGTTTACATCACTAAGTTCACTAGCCAACACTAATCTGTCAAGCAAGAAGTTTTGACAGTCAAAAATAAGATGCTCCATGGTTCCTTCTTGGGATTCACAATGTGGGCATGTATTGTTTATATTAATGCCAAGTCTAAAAAGGTGTGACGGTGCAGTATTATGGCCAAAGCGTAATCTATTTATCGTAGTGATAAATTCTCGGCTGGCTTCTTTCAATTTATTGTACCAGGGTCTAACAGGTAATCTTTCTTGAATACTTCCATACCACTTTCCTTTGATGTCTTGGTCTTTCTTCCACATTTCTATCCATAACTTATATATATTTTCATTAATACATTGCAGGAAATCAGTCATAGGAATTTCCATTGCGTTTCTAACATCAACAGCATTATAACCTTCATAAGCAGTTTTATCAACTATCTCATTGCCAGAGATACCTCGGTGAGAAGGTACCCACAGGAAGGCAATTTTGATGTGCTTAAGATAATATTGATGAATTATTTCTTTGATAAAATACAGAATATAATTTGACTTAAACGAAACTGTAAGGTTAGATAAGGCTTTTATCAAACTCAGTGAATCAGAGACAATCAAAAAGTATTTACAATTGTTATTTTGGCGAATATGTATTAAAGCCTGATAAACTGCATATGCCTCTGCAGTGAATATAGTACATGTATTGTGCAGAACAAAGCTTTGAGAGAGTTTAGCATGTGGATCATATATAGCAGCACGCACATAATTACTCCCCCTACTGCCATCAGTGTAAATAACATAATAATTCTTATTTTCTGCCAAAAATTGCAACATATCTAAATTATTATTAATGGGATTTTGCAATTCTTTGATGGGATGTGAAATACACTGATAAGAGAAAGAGTAACATGGCCATGGGCACTGTTTTCTAATACCAGTAAAACTATTTTCTGTTTCCAGCAATATTTTGGACAATGTTGGAGATTTGCCATTCAAGAGATCTTCTCCTGTTGTTAGAGGCCCAGGAGTTCTACTTACAGAAGGTACAATTTTGTTTATTATTTTTCTGTTATTTGCAGCAATTAATTTAAGACAGAATCTCTCTGCAAGTAGGATACGTCTCAAAATTAAGGGCATAATTTTAGTCTCCACTTCCATGGCCCTTATGGGAGTAGAGCACATTGCACCAGAAATTGTTCTCAAAGCCCTGTTCTGCAATAGATCTAGTTTATTTACATGAGTACTATTTATATACACTAGTGAACTATAATCAAAATGACTTCTAACTATACTTTTATACAAAATTGACAATATTTTCGGGTCTGCTCCCCATGAGACACCTGCAAGACATTTAATTATATTTAAACCTTTAAGAGCATTCTTTGATATATATTTAATATGTTCCTTAAAAGTTAAATTCCTATCTATTACTATGCCTAAAAATTTCTTTGAATTTACTGGATTTATAAATTCTCCATTATAAATAACTTTTGAATTTGTGTTCTCATTGCCAAATATCATAACACTGCTTTTGGAGGGGTTAATTTTTAAATGTAGCTCATCATTATAATAGTGAAATAGTTGGGACAAGGCTCTGTTAATATTGTCAATTGCAATTTCTACATTATAATTACTACTGTAAAAAACAATATCATCAGCAAACTGCAAAATATCTACATTACTGTTTACAAATTTACAGATTTCACTTGTGTATATATTATATAGCAAAGGAGATAGTGTAGCACCCTGCATTGTACCCTTAGATGCACCTTTTGGACCATACAATGTATTATTATGTTTTACATAGAGTGTTCTATTATTCAAAAAGTTATATATCCATTTACATAGCTGACCAGGTACGCCTAACCTAGACATAACTTGTACAAGTATAGCTGGATCTAGACTGTCGAATGCACCTTGAACATCTAGAAATACACAAACAGTGTGTAATTTTTTATCCTTTGCATGTTTCAGGTCTAAAATTAAGGAAGTGAAGCTGTCTGCACAACTTCGCCCTCGACGAAATCCATATTGAACATGTGGAATGATGCCGTTAGATTCCATATACCAATCCAAACGATTCTTAATCATGTTTTCAAATATTTTACCAAGACATGAAGACAGTGATATTGGTCTATAAGAGCTGGCAAGCTCCGAAGGTTTATCTGGTTTGAGTATCGGAATCACACATTGTGTTTTCCATGATTGTGGAATACATTTACAATGCCAAAGTAAATTAAGAATATTTAGAAACATTTTTTGTGCAGACTCATCTAAATTTTTAATAATACAGTAGGGGAAATCATCTAAACCAGGTGTAGTGTCTTTCCGAGATAACAAACTCATTTTAAATTCAGACCATGTAAAAGCATCTAGCAAAAATTTGGAATTTAGATTATCATTATTTAGTTCGAAAATATTGCCTAAACTATCAGCATCTTTTAAATTGCAATTGTCGGATAATTTATCTAGAAATGGAGAAATAAACTCATCTTTATATGATTTATTGCCAGCTCTTATACCTTTGAACATTTTTAGAAGATTCCAAATCTTACTTATAGGAGTAGTTCTATTGAAAGTGTTACATAAGCTATCCCAACCTATTCTTTTTTTTTCTGATATAGTCCTTTTTTTTAATGCATCTTTTCTTTTGTAATCTAGATAGTTCTCCATAGTGGGTTCACTTCTATAAAATTTCAATGCATTGTAAGAGGCAGTTACACTTTTTTCACAAATGTCATTCCACCAAGGAGCTGGAGGTCTGCTTCTAAAATTATTTGGTTTAGTGAGTTTAGGAATTGTCATATCTTTTAAATTATCTAACCGAGAACAAAAATCATTATAGGTTGAAATAGGATCATACAATTTTAGGACTAAATCATTAAATATTGTTTTGGAAATAGTTTTATACTCCGTCCAATTTGCTTTTTTATATACATACCTATCAACAGGGGGATTAATATGATATTTATCTATATGTAGTGTAATCTCTGTTATTGTTGGGTAGTGGTAGCTGCCCATGGAATCATCATGTACAGACCACTCGCATATTGATGCGAGGTTAGCACTAATAAAGCTAACATCAATTGCAGACGGATTTCGCCTCGGGTTGTTAACAGTTGTAAAACTACCATCATTTAAAATACATAAATCCAAGTCATCAATGATATTAAATAAATCCTGACCTCTGCTCTTAGTGGACAGACAACCAAATGCAATGTGGTGCGCATTAAAGTCACCACTGACAAATATAGGCTTTGGAAGATCATTAATTATATTACGTAGTCTATTAATCCGTATATGCCCACTAGAAGGAGGACAGTATACACAAAGAATAGTCAAGCTATCATGCACAGTAGTTAAGGACAGAGCAACAGTTTGAATGTCTTCATAAAATCTAGTGTTAAAAACTTTGTACTTTAAATATGGTTTAATCAGTATTGCTACACCATTATGAGTGTTATTGGAATTTTTATTATAAATGTTATATCCGGGTATTCTAAAACTATTGTCTTTAAACCATGTTTCGTTAAGTAAGCAAATGTCAACATTTTGTTTTTGTAAGAACTGAATCAATAAGGGTTTTTTACTATTAGCACTTTGAATGTTATACTGAGCAATACGTAGCTTAGACAGTGTGTGACTTGGATCCATTACTTGAGATTTTTAAGTAGTGTTTCTTTAATACTATTTACGGTGGTAGGCGTATTATCTCCCTTATTACCCAGTTCCACCAACGTCTGTACCAGGGCCATAAGTACATCGTTGTTGGCAACTATTTGGGCTTTGATGTCTACCTTAGGAGGGACATCTTTAGATTTATTTACACTATGTACAGGATTATTTACAGATACAGACTTATTTACAGATGTATATACAGGCTTATTTACAGATTTATTAACAGTGTCAATTGGTTTAATTTTTGGAGGTGGCAGAGGTGGGAATTCAATATTATCACTCATGTGTTGTTTCGTCAATGTAGCACTTGCATAAGTAATCTTATTTTTCTTTTCTAAAATTTTATTTAACTTAATTGGACATAATCTAGAAATTGCAAGATGAGGCCCGCTGCAATTACAACAGCAGATCTCTGTTGGTCTATCACATTCTTTATATAAATGCTCACCTCCACAAATGGAACATCTTTGTTTGCCATTGCATATCCTAGCAGAGTGGTTGAATTTAAAACAACGGAAACATTGCTGTAATGGGGGTATATAATCAAAAACACGGTATGAAAACAAATCATATTGTACATTGTCTGGAAGTACATTCGATAGAAAAGTAATGCTTACTGTTTGTAGTCCTACTCGCTCTTGCCCAACCTTTTTTGTGAATCTTCTTATAGCTATAATTTCATATATTGATGTAAGTTTGGTGTATAATTCTTTATTGGAAATATTTGCTGGTACAAATCTAATTATACCTGTTTTTTCTATTTGCGCAGCCGGAATAAAGGCTTTCAAGCCATGTTTGTTGAGAAAAGTGGTGTTGTTAATGAAGTTATTGGCCGTATTATACTGTTTAAATATTACTGCTATTTTATTTGCGTTTATTCGTTGTATAGCCGTCACCCCTTTTATTTCACTGGAAAATATATGATTGAGATAGATAGGGCTCTTATTGCCTATTCTATCCTTGTTGTTGGTAGCTTCAATAAACACTTTAAAATCTAGATATGTGGCATTTTCTGGGTAAAGTCTCTTATAGTCTGGTTTAATATATGGAGAATAGTCAAGCTCACCGCCGCCGCCATCCATGTTTATGTCTGTCCCTCCGCCTCCGGCCTCAGGCCGAGGACGTTTATGTGAGGTGGGCGGGTTATCCCCGCCCCCCTCGTTTCCTACCATTTTTACAGGTTTGCACACCTAGTACTGTTATTTTAATTAACTTTTAAGCAAAAAATTAGGAAATATTTAATAAAAAAGGAATTTGAAAATTTTTCTGAAGCGCTCTTTTTTAAAGTTCCCGCCAGAAACCAAACAGAAAGAAAAGTCATACTCACCATAGACTTAGAATTTCGCTTACATTCTAAATCTATGATACTCACACATTGTTTTCCCTTCATTGGCAAATGGCAAATATTCACACCTCAGATTCACACATAGGTACTCATAATGTCACCATCGTCGTACTTTTTATAAATGAATGGCAATAGATACAAGTTCATAAAGCCTAACCAGGCCTAACCATCATAAAATCAAGTATTGCCAGCTGCCACGCACTGGCTTTAGCAGAATCATTTTACACACACGACACACAATGTTTAGATCACTCAGTGTTTCCTTTTAGGGATTTCGCCCTTTTTCAGGGTGAAATGACTCTTATTATGTATAGTTTAGGGCTATTTTATTTTGACCGGGAATTAGGGACATTTGGGGTATAATCAAAGGTGGTATTGTAACCCTATTTACCACTGATGTATCAAAGGGGATTCATTCTGCATCGCGGAACAATAGCAACAAAATATATGATTAATTAATCATTTAAGTGTATTAATTACTAAAAATGGAAGAAAACGATGAACGATGATGAACCTACTTTTTCTAGAGATGAAAAATCGACGGTGAGTAAAAAAAAAATGTACTCAAATTTAAAACTTCTCGGTTGAAGCATGCAGCCAATGTTCTTTTATTTATTTTATTGTTATTAATAAATTAAAGAACACATAATTTTATGTAAACTATGTGTTCTTTAATTTAATTACGCGCCTTAAAACCTAGGAATTTCAAAAACTTTTTAGGGTATTTTAGGGATAATATAAAAATAACTGGAGTTAAACCAAAACCGTAAGTAGAAACACTGGTATGCGTATTCAACCCATAAGCGAAATTCTAAGTCTATGATTCAACCACGCAAAAATTACCTTCCCTGTGCAACAAACATGAGAACATATGTCTATGCATGAGAATAAATGGAGTGGTCACTGAACACATACCACGAATATGAAATAAAATACTGAAATTATTTTCCTCTTTTTATTCTTAATTAATTCTATCTTATACCTAACTTATCGAGAGCCAACACTTGGTTCATAATTTTATTAGCTGAAAGAAGAATTAAATTCCCCAAATCGCCATGCCAGCATGGAGTCATCAATAGTGAAGTAAGGTTAAAGGCGGATTTTCTATGTTCGCTGCACTAAGGCCCAGAGCCCTGAACTAAGAAGTTACCTATAATATTAACATAATGATTTCTAGACGGGATAATACATTAGTTAAAAGAAAGTATTTTGGCTATACATTTCTTTCTCGTTATAAATGCTATTAGATCGAGATATTATAATGTTGCGAGTGGATTCATACACAAATATTTTTCCACAAATTTTCTACATGGCGAGGCACACCTACAGCCTACAGTATGGTCAGCAACAAAAGTCATTTAACCCTTTTTAAGGCAGTGGCCACTATATTGCCACCATATAATTGACCACCATTGAACAGAAATAAAAAGTTTAATTAAACTTATGAATATTATATTTTCCGTATTCCTTTACAGGCAGTGGCAACTATATTCCCACCAAATTTTCACGAAAGAAAAACTACATAGGGCATTCATAATATATTAGGTTACAATATCCGTTTTGTATAAATTTTTACGTCCTCATTCCCACTGCCTTTTAAAGGGTTGAGTTGGAAGCGCCAGCTTAGCCCGCCTAATACAAATTTATTTGATTTTCGCAAATTGTAGATCAATAACACGCTGTAGGTTCATACCAAAAGTATTCGCGACAACAACTATTCATTATCAACAATTTACGATACAAAACTGTAAATATAATTATATAACATAGTTATCGTCGCGTTTACTATTATAATAAACCTACAATTTGCGAAAAACCAAATAAAATTTAAATCCGGCGGGCTACGTTGTAATGTTCCTTAGATATACATATGTGCAGTAAGTTATAAATAAACAATAAATGGTTTAGTGATTGACTCGGCTTTTATATCGTGTAAATATATTAATCAATTATTATTTATATAATATATATTAGGAAGGAGTGATAACCCAGCGGTTGAACGCTTGCCTTCCATGCGGGAAGGTCTGAGTTCAAACCCGGCCCGCACCTCCGACTTTTCGGAATCATGTGCGGATCAGAATTTGATTGCGTTCCTTGGCCGTAAACTCTTGCATTTACGGCCAAGGAAAACATCGTGAGGAAACCGGCACACCTAAGAGGGCTCCATAAAGTTTTTGACGGTGTGTATAGTCCGCACACCCGCACCGGGCCAGCGTGGTGGACTAATGCTAACCTAACCCTTCTCATTCTGAGAAGAGACCCTTGCCCAGCAGTGAGACAGTAATGGCTTGAATTTATATATCTATACATATAAATAAAATTGGAGTGTTTGTTTGTAATATTGAAATAACCGTTTTTTACTACATGCTTATGAATATATATACGGTACATACACCAAAATAACATTTTTTACAATTTTTGTCTGTCTGTCTGTTTGTATAGGCTAATCTCTGAAATGGCTGGACCGATTTTGACGGGACTTTTATTGGCAGGTAGCTGATGTAATAGGGAGTAACTTAGGCTACTTTTATTTTAGAAAAAATAGGGTTAAGTGCATTTGGTCTCACTAAAAAATACATTGTTAAGTTCCGACATCCACGCGAACGAAGCCGCGGGCACAGCTAGTTACATATATATTTTGAACTGAACTGTTACACACATTTGTTCCTGACTTTCGACACTTATTAGTGTCGAAAGTCAGGAACAAATGTGTCTAAAGGAAATTACACAGTGTATCTTGATGCTTACTCAATAAAAATAATTTATTTTATATTCTACTGTCTACTATAAAGGGGAGTACAGATTAAGGGACAGTTCAGAAACAAATGTGGTTGTGCTTCAAAGCCTAGACGTGCTTAAAGATGCCTCGTGTGGTAAGATTGGACAGATCGCCGTAAACGCGTTACCACAAACCTAATGGGCAGTCTCGAGCTGAGCGTGGTTAAACTCTTCGACCTTGAGACGCCTTTACTCCGTATGGATCTTATTATAAAATTAGTCCTTGTTTGTAGCAATAACACGTAAATGTTACTACAAAATGCCGAAGCGTATTCATAGCTAACTGGCTTGAATTTCGGTATTAGGTGATTTTCTTGCATCTTATAACGCATAACGACGGACGACACGGGTGGCGCCGTGGCTAAGCGATTAGCTTTTTGCGCTTCGTGTCGGAGGTTCGATTCCGACACGGAACAAATATTTGTATGATCTACAGATTGTTGTTTTGGATCTGGCTGTGTGTGCATGTGACATGTATATTTGCAAACTGTACCCACGATACATGAGAAAGCCCAGAGAGGGGTATTTACAGTGGGGTGTTTTCTTAAAAAACAAAATATATATGTATATATAACTAATTCGATTTTCACTGTCAGACTGTCAACAGGAATGGCGGAGAAGTATATTAAGTT
This sequence comes from Shargacucullia verbasci, assembly GCA_947562105.1. Taxonomy (NCBI): domain Eukaryota; kingdom Metazoa; phylum Arthropoda; class Insecta; order Lepidoptera; family Noctuidae; genus Shargacucullia; species Shargacucullia verbasci. The sequence continues at coordinate 4,998,270 of OX387286.1, read as the reverse complement.
AGCTAGCTAATATTAAGGTGCGTTCACGACTTCCCAGTACTGCACAATAGGTCCCACCCACGATTATGGACTGACTACCCGCACTTCGCAGAGCCACGAATCGTATTCGTAAGATTACCTTATATTGCATACAAATAATACTGAAATTAGTTCGGTTGGTGCGTACGGATTGTATGGTGGTTACGTGTAGCTGCGCTTTGGCATTCAATTCCTATAGAAATATTGTAATACCTAATATAATTTATTTTAAATTCGTTTTACGCATGTAGTCATTAACATCAACCTCAACTTCAATATACTCGGCCTCTACTGACAAATTGACAGGTGAGTTCGACATTGATTTGCCTTCCTCTGCTAAATTCAAGTGGAATTCTTCGGACCCTGTTACTTCGCAGTTGCTTTCCTTATCCTCGGGTCCTTTGGACTTGCTTTCTTCCTCAGGTAGTTTGGTCAAGCCAGAAAGTTTGAGAGCAGTGGAAGTTTTGAAGCTGCCTTCATCTTTTCGTGGTTTCCGTTCTATGTTGTTAACTTTGGGCGTTATACCTCCTTCTTTGTAGTGTAATTGAACGTGGTAATCTAATTTAGCCTGGAACATATGTTTATCGTTTAAATCTACTGTTTAATTTGATTAACTTACCTAATTTATAACAATTTTGATATTATAAGCTTTGCACACAAGTACACAGCATTTTGTACGCCGTCAGTGCCATTGCAAACATAATAACCCGGTTCCATTGTAATGCATTTGAAGCGAGTCGAAGATCCGCATATTTGGCAATAACGCGTAAATCTTTTGGTCTAAAATTGTGCACAATGAATTTGAAATCAACATTTTATTTAAATTAATTTACCTTTGTTGATAGTTGTGCATGACACAGCATACACTCATGATAAATCTTCATATGTTTTACTAAGATGTGTTGTTTCAAATTGCTTTTTCTTGAGTAAAACCTGTAAATAAGATTATTTATGTTTTTGGAGGAAAATATATATAAAATATATATAATACAAAAAACCTCAAGGGAGCCAAATGGTTGTTCTGTGCAGCTCTCTCTTCTCACAATTATCAAATGTGTGATAATAGTCAAGGAAGGCATAGTGCAGATAACTAACCATCTGAGAGGCTTGCATACAGTCCTCCATGGCGTGTTTTATATTAAAATTATAATATGCATTAAAATTAATACTATAGCATTTAATTATTATTTACCTTGGACAGTTTTCATAAGGACAAGGATAAGTTCTATTCATTTTTCTCTCGCCATGTGTTTTCAGGTGTCTGACCATGTGTACTCTTTGCTTGAATGACCTTTTGCATTCATTACAAATAAACACTGAAAGAAAATATAAAATTAATGTTGCTATTTATAATGTTATAAAATTAATGGGATCATGTAGCTTTGGAGTCACCACCTTCAGCTCAAATAAAACGTTCACCTAGTTTTACCGAAAAAGATCAAAGCAAAATTATTAAATGGTGTTTATAACATCAAAAAGTATTTTAGTTTAGTTATACCAACGAATGTTAAGACAGTCCTAATTCTTATAGAATATTTCCTTATCCTATTTAAGTTAATTAAAAATATTTTTTCACCTTCGGCGTCATCTTCGGCCGAAGGTGACGGCATCAATCGAAGCTCGGCCCCGCCTGGGGCGCACATACTAAACTTTGGTTGGATAACAGTGACATTGCTCTCTACTAAAGATTTCAAAGATTTTAGATGTCGAGGAGTCAACGAGTCTAAAACAAAGGAAATCAAAGTGAGGGTATTTTTTATTGTATTTGCGAGAAGTTATTATATTTATGATGTAAATATGTATAATTGTATACACCCTAAATTTCCCAAAATTCATTGTCATCATGTATATACCGCTTAAGTGATTAGATACTTACAATTTTTATCATGATCAGTTTTCTTATGTTTTTGATATTTTGACCAATGGTTAAACACTATGTCACATTCTTCACATTGGTATGTTTTATGATATCTCATATGTCTCTTCTTCAAGTAAGGACTAACAAATCTGTCTGAGCACAAATCACATCTGAAATTAAATAATGTGCTCAATTTAGGGTGTCCATGTATGTAGATACATGGATGGCTTAAATGTATCATAGTTACAGATGTGAGGGTTTACAATTTAATTAATGGTGGCTGGAATTATTTTTCTAAACACTTTATATGAAAACAAGTAAACAATCCATATAACGATTTTATACTCTTTACCTTTGAAAAACCCTTGACCAGAAAACAAGTGAACAATAAATTCACCTGATTGGACAAAGTACTGTCAGGACCAAAACTGAACACATTTATTCTGCCGCCATAAGGAAAAAAGACGTATCTAACATTTTTTTTTCAAGATTGAGTTATTTACATATTCGGAATCAGGAAAAAAAGACCCACCTTCCAGTAAATTGTCGTAAATTGACTAGAACCCTATGAATCTTACTTTTAAATAAGACGCTTCTGCTTTAAATTGTAATATTTACCAAATAGGAAAGACGTTTCTGACATATAATAAGTTGAAAAGACGCATTTAAGTAGAAGCGTCTTATTAATTTACAAAATATTTACTTGATCATAAAATGAAAAGACATTACTGCAATTGTCGTTAGAAGAAAAGACGGTTCTGCGTAAATGTCCTGTGCCTTTTCATCTTAGTATTACGAAAAATTGCCGGGCGCAAGTGGCAGTCGTGCATTTCTACTTAGTATTGATAGTTGTGCGGGGTCGCGGTTGGAAATACTGTACAATCAGTTGCGTCTATGCAGCTAGAAATTACATACGCGCGCAACTCTTTAGACCAGCCATACTCAACCTTTTTTTATAAGGGCCACAAAAAGGTTTCAGTTATGGTGCTGCGGGCCACAACATAAAATTTTGGTGTCAATAAAAAATTTAATTTAAATATAATTAAAAAGATGAAGTGTTCACAGTTCATCTGACTGGATGATCTTATAAGTCATTATAATGTGAGGTTATCATGCAGCCTCATGCAATCTTAACAAAATTTTGAAAGAGCTTTTCTTTTAATGAAATTTCTGAATCCCTCTATCACTCAATGCAACGCAACGTACGGTAGGGTTATCTAGGTACCTATTTTACACCGCGTGCTCACACTTTCTCTGGGTATGCGCGAAATTTAAAGTGGTTGACAACTGGACCACTATGCCAGCTGGGCCACTCACAAAAGCTCGGCGGGCCGCATGCGGCCCGAGGGCCGCAGGTTGAGTATAGCTGCTTTAGACTATAACTATGGCGAATTCTAAGAAAAAAATATTTTATGTATGTTTATGAGTAATTTACGGTTCATTATTATTATCACTATTACCGGCAAAGCATATAATACAAACATTGTATACAATACATAGTGATTCTATAAATGTATAAAATATTTTAACTATTGCTTATATACCCTGCCTAGTCAATGTATGCAATACCTCGGTATTATATAAAGTAGTCGAAGCGAGTTCGGGAACGGAAACTTGGGGCACCCCAACACGGATAGGTTAGGTTAGGTTAGAACTGTGACCATCCGCCGGATCCACATTGTGTTCTTAATATAAAGTGGTATTATACGTATGTACTTAAGACCGACCGATCTTTAAACAAAAGGCTATCCCGCCAACCGTGTATTTAACACATTGTCGGTTGAACATTCGGTATTGTACAGAACACCTAGGCAAGGTATAGAATAAATTATATTTCATACTTTGCTTGAATGTTATAGGGATTCTATAGAATGCCTCGGTATTCTATAGAATACTCGATCATACAGATTGCCAACATCACTACCCACGGAGTAAATACGAAGAGGAGATGTTGTAATTCCATTTCCCTATGAAACATTGCGTGACATTTTGCGGGGTGAGGAGGTGTTAGATCCCGCCCACTTCTTTATTTTCCATCTGCCGGTCTATAGCGAAACTACTCGCTCGTTCTGTCGATTTTACTTTGTAGTTATATAACTATCTCACGCTAGATGTCACTAAGTGCAAGATGCAACAGGGTCGTACTCAGAATTTTCGTACAAAGGAGTAAACTTTTTTATTTATTTTTTAATTAATTTTGCGAACCATCTTGATACTATTTTTTTTTTTATTGAAATAGTTATTTCATTATGAAAAAAAAATGTTAGAATAAAAAGGTTTTTGATGAAAGACGAATGAAGATTATTAGTTTTTCTCTTATTTCTAAATGACTTATTTTGTTAAAAAGACTTACCAAGATTGTTTACAAAGCTAGTAATTTTAGAAAAAAAAAAACACTTTCCGTTTACGCGACAATCCATTCGAACCATTAATGTCAAATAAATAAGTAATACCAGACTAAATCAAAAGCCGCATAACGCGAAAAAAGCTTCATACTTAACATGATTTTTTTGATGTGGACAAGTAGGCAAAACTAATTTCAGAGGCAGAATAAATAATAGACAAATTATAAAGAAAAAAAATTAGTAGCAAAATTCAATTTCCTGCAAAAATAACTGCCATGGTTAGTTGTTGTCGGTTGGTTGCTCTATCGTTTTCTACGGTTGCAAAATGCTTAAAACGAATATCATAACAGCATCCGTTCTGTTAAGTCGCAATCTTTAAATTCTCCTAATTTTCGTAAACATAAAATTGTATCGGATACACTAAAATCCCTTATTCCCTTATCCCTTATGGGCTTTAAGTACTTTAAATTGAGTAAACAACAACACCATACTAGTAGTCTTGCGGAGGGAAAGTACTTTAAATAAATTATTGTAGATAGAATATTTAATTTATATTTTTATGTCCAGCGTATTTAATGTAATAAGTACTTTCCATTTATGAGACAGCCGCGGGACGTTCGTTAAAATAATTGTATTCTAAATACGGCCCTGTATTTTGTTATGTTTATGTTTGTTGTTCATAATTGACGATAGATGGCGGCCTGTTTAAAATTTGATATAAAATCTACAAAAATAATATTTAAAAAGTCTTTAGGAATGAATGTTGAACAAATTTCAGTATATATGATTATTAAAATATATTAATACTGAGCTCTACGTACCTAAATATTTTTAGTTCCCATGACACAGTGTCGCCATCTAATGTCGGGTAGAGAATTATATTTGGAAACGCCCTCCCTAAGAGATTTTTCTAGAACTATTTTAATAAATTACGCATAAAATTACTTACAAATTAAATGTGATGCCATTCATAGCATCAGAACGTCTATCCGAGTAGTTTTTACAAGATAAAACACAACACTTCATTCTATTTTTTCTTCTAGCGCGAATATACCGTAAAATGGGAAAGTTTACAAAGTTGTGTACAGGACGAACGCCAACAATACACTGACTAAGGCCACGCCTACGTGATGACGTCAGGACCTAGTTGGAGTCACAGTGCACAGTTGGTTAGGCCGTCTCCTCTTTGTATTTACTCCGTGTCACTACCTACATACAAACAATGTGTAAATAATTTAACTTCCAATTACGAATCAAGTGACAGTTATTAAATAAATAGATGATTAATGATTACACTAGTAGGCCTAGCACGAATATTTTGACGTATAGAAATCTAACCGTATCGTTAATGTCAGTTAATTTTCAATCGAAAACACAACTTTTCTCTAAGAATAAGTTTGAATATTCAAGTGAGTATTCTTTTGACTTTCTGAAATTAAAAATATATTAAATTGGCTGTAAAACGTGGACGTTGAACCAAAGGGACAGAGAAATGCAAACGGCGTTGCTGGAGAATCAGTTGGACTATCTGTCAAAACAAATTAAGGAGTATTACTAATTGTTAATGAGGAAAGACAGTTCGACACAGTCACTTCCTTCAAAAAATTTTAGAAGGAAAAATTGAAGGAAAGAGAGGAAGGGGAAGTCCTAAACGAAACTTTGTAAGACAGGTGAAGGAGAAAGTAGGGGTAGTTGTATCGGAGAGATCAAACCGAAGGCAGAGGATAGTAAGCAGTGGCAATTGATCCACCGACAAGAGCCAAGCTCTTAAATTCAAGAAAAATAAGAATTTAGACACACTTTGACAGTATAAAATTTTATGATGAGAACACCAGAGAGATGTATATGTGTTATAATATGTAGATAGAAGATAATTATTATGTTAAAATGTTATTCAGTTTAATTAAGGTGCGTGGGCGCATGTGCATTTCTGCAGGTAAAATTTATTAAGTTCACTGAATATTACTAAGTTGAAAAGCAGCAAATGGCTAAAAACGTCTTTTTAATTTAGGTAACTAGACCTTGTAACTGATTTCAGTATCAAGTAAGAAAGAAGTTTCTAAAATTACTAAGTTGAAATGACATATCTAGCCAGAAATGTCTTTTCATTGCAGTATCACATATTTAACTTGTATTTTCTTACTAAAAAAAATCAGAAAATGTAAGTTATTAAATCCCTAACATTCATTTTATAAAAAAATTCATCTACATTCCAATAGATTAAACCTTGATCCACACTTTTGTAAAACAAAATTATATTACTTCTTTTTTCTTAGGCACAGCGAATTATTTAATTTATAAAACACAAAACGTTTTTTATCTCTGTTTTAAACTTTATTTAGATACATCTTTTTTCCATATGACAGAAGTATTGAAGTTACAAGTACAACATACAGGGGGTTATAAAGTGAATGGAATTGTACCAACCAAATGTTAAAAAAACATTTTGTATTTTTATGTTATTGATCAAAAGGATCAATTCTTTCTGTGTCAAAGTCTTTTCCCAACTACATTGGGGTCGACTTCCAAACAGCTGCTAACTGGTTGCTGCTGAATATCAGTATTTAACACAGAGCTGACTGCCATCTGACCTCTGCCAACCAATTACTGGGAGACACCAATACTCTAAGTTTAGACCAAATGTCAGAGTTTTTAGGGCTGCTTACACCCACAACAACTGTCATAAGTTCTCATATGAAACCCAGGATCAACTGCTTAACATGCTTTTTAATGCACAGAGGGGTCTCAATGTGTGTAAATGGTCACTCATTCAAGAACTGATTGCGGCAAGCACTGCTTAACCTCAGATTGACCGATCAGTGCAATAGTATTATGTAGTTTGATTATACATACTTGAATGCTTTAAATCCCGTATGTTCATACATGTGAGTGCTTAGTTGATTTTTCTTTTTGAACTGCATGGTACAAACTTCACAAGTGAATTGTTGTGAGTGGACAGTTTTTAAATGCCTCTTAAGATTCTGACGATTTGCAAATGCTTTCAGACATTGAGGGCAACTGAAAAAAAAAAAAAAACTATTTTGGATTATAATAAAAAAATGTGTGTTCATGCAATACTCATATTAAATGCTATTTTGCAGAGCTTATGCTCTTGTATACACACTATGGTCAGAGGGTTGTCTTATATGTAGACTACCTGTACAGAATGATTTCCATTGTGCAGATCTCCAAACCCAAACATAGAAGGAGTAAATTATATCAAGAATAGTATTGAATGCTATGACTGTCTGTATAAGCCTGTTTAACAATATCACATAAAAATAAAAGAACACTAGTGTAAGTAACCTCAGCGGTAAATAATTATTACAATTATGTAAGTAAAGAGAATCTTATTAGTCTTTTACAGTCTTACCTGTAAACAACATGATCATCATGACGTGGCATATGCACAGAACTTATATGCCGATCCAAATGACTTTTGCTTGTGTACGCTTTCAAACAATTAGGGTGATTACAGGGATAAGGCCTCTGAAAGTATCAAATTGCTTATTATTTTTTTTCTCTACTAAGTATACTAAAGTAAGGACAAGTTTGGAAACTTACGATATTATTGTGAGCTAAAAAATGTTGTGCTAGTCTGTACGGTCTATCGAAATATGATGCGCATCCTTCATATGAACAATAATACACTTTCTTTTGTTGTTCCTCCTCCATGGTTGGTTCAATGTGTTCGATACCCAGGTACTTCGTTCATAGAACTATCATTGTAAAATTACACCCGTAATTATAAAAAATAATCAACATAAACTGTTAGCTAACGATATTGTGAAGATTTCATAAACATTATTTTTACAGGAAATTCGTTTGTAGAAAACTTTTATCCTTTCAAAATCACTTGTGCAGTACAAAAGCAATAGCTTTTTTTTCTTTGTGTATATGTAGTGTGACCATCTTAAAAATAGACAATTTACGATTACAATTTTTTAAATTACATTTTTAATAACAATTTAATCCTACACTGGCTGAAAATCTGCCAGGGTCTGTCTACTCCTCTACCCTAAGAAAATATGTAATTTGTAATCGTTTTTAATTACGATGAGAATAAAAAATAGCAGTTCAATGAACTTCTTAAACTTTAGTCATATCTAAAATAATTATTATACGGTTTATGAGTCACATTAATTTCGTTATCTTCGGCCTTTTCATTGCCTAGATACATCGATTTTAATACCATCTTCCTAATCATTTCTTTCGACAGTTTAAAGGAAACACAGTTCTTGAGTTCGTTTATAAGTTATATGTACTTTAACTGTTATTTTACTTTGCAAAACATTTTTTTTTATACGTTGCCCCACACTAGGAATAATTCCTGTATCGTGGGTGCGTTTACAAACACATATATTCACATACACACAAACACCCAGACCCGAAACAATGATCTGTAGATCATACAAATATTTATCCCGTGCGGGGATCGAACCCGCGACACTTAGCGCAGTAGGCTAATCGCTTAGCCACTACGCCAACCGTGTCGTCGCACGCAATTTTTTCGTAATATATTTAATTCATTTCATTTCCCAGTATAATCGTTGACAATTGTTGTACGGCTTACATGGTTAGGTCTTACAAATGCAATCGTCTTACAAACGGCTTGACACGGGAGTTCCCAGATTACCAACATAATTTAGGTTTCGTTTTTTAACTACATATCTAGGTATTTGTTCTTCAAAAACAGTTTGCCGAGTATTCCCAAATCCTGCCAATTTAATAAAATGTTAACATAATCTGCGTCAGTAAAAAATTAAATCGTAACACTAATAATCACACTGGCACAAAAGTTATCGACAAAAAAATCGCTATGGTATTAGTCGATTCTGTATTGAAAAACAAATTGAAGCTGGACACCACAGTTTTAACACGATATGTGATTCAACTATTACCACATGTTTATAATTCATATTTATACTAAGCTGAATATTAGACACCTGACTCAGTATTAGTGTGTGATCTCTCAGTAACCCATTAACCCTTTCGTTTCGTTCAACGAAGCAAGTTTGGATTGTTAGTGACCTGGCATGCCTGGCAAACTGGCAACTCAAATCGAGTTACAATTAAAATCATCGATGCGTATGTTAAACGTTATAATGTGTCCTTTAGTTCGTTAATAACGCGTGACTGAATAAGTTAAAATGGATACAACGACTATACTATACGTGCGATTGACATTTTATTTCGGATGATATATATTTTAATTGTTATATTCTTTATATACACACTTCACAAGTACAATTTGTCAAAATATTATTTTAACTGAACGCTATTTACCGAATAGTAGGTTATTGACAAAATCGATTCATCTCAATTTGTATCTCTACAGGGAACTGGCTCCATTCACTTGGTGCAACTCTAAATCATTCTATTTTGTCCCGTATTCACCAAATAATGCGACGTAATCGTAATGATAAAAAGCAATAAAATTATTATTAAATTCGTGAATTGTTGAAATTTTTAATGTGACTTTTGTGCATTTTATTGTTAGTCATTAGGAATTCAATAATTTTACAGTGCATTAGTAAAGTCAGCTGACGTACGTAAACAAAGGGCATGTCAATATTTTGTGGAGTGGTGAAATACCTTCGAAGTGATTTGTGATTTATGTAGATTATTTGATTCTATTAAGATGGATATTGACGGTTCTTCAGTAACTGGAGAGATTGACCAAAATTTATTATTACAATTTAGCTGTATGAACACAACGGATAGAGATGAACTTGTTAATCAAATGCAAAGACTCTTGGGGCCTAGTATGAATTATAACACAGCCAGTTTTTTCTTGGACATGAGCAATTGGTAATATTTTAGTTTCATTATAATTTTCACTAATTAGATTTATTTACGTCTATCAAAAATAGTCATATAATTATTGATTACAGGAATTTACAAACAGCAATATGTTGTTATTTAGACTATACTTTACCAACAAAACTTCCATCCATGTCATTAAAAGCTGCTCAAAATCAAGAGACTGCAGTGGGTCCTGGTGCTTGGTAAGTATAATATTGTTAAATAAGGATGTAATATTTGTTTAAACTGTAATTCTGGGAATTGTTGTGTAATCCAGAATTAGTCATAATTGTTATTCAACAATCTAGGTAACCTTATATTATTGGATGGAAAGTTGACTTGTAGTTTGTACAGTGCAGGAAAATATTTATGGTTTGGTTATATTTAATTGGAAACCCTAATTACCTTAAATAACATTATAATTGCTTTCAGTTTTGAACAAAGTTGGAGTATTGCTAATACAGGAGCAGAGGGATGGCCAGGCAGCTGCAGATTGATACAAGCAGGAGGTGAACCACTTGGTGCTACCCCAGTCTATGTTCCACCATTACCTGCAGGACATTCCACTACAGTTACATTAAAATTAGTAGCCCCTACTACACCAGGCATGCACAGAGGATATTTTCATTTGGTGAATGAAAAGGGAGATCAAATAGGGGGTGAGTATCCATTAATAATTTGAATTTAAGTATTTACATAGGTAAATAAACAATACTAGAAATTCTTATTTTTCAGATTTGTCAGCATAAACTCTCACTCTAGGTAAACTAACCTTAACATCCCCCAAGATTACTTTCTATATGCTCATGTGAGACCAATTTATTGAGACATGTACTACATATATGTGCTGAATATTTTTTATTTTTCCTTTGTATTGTACTGTAGGCGATGATTTCAATTTATCTTATTTTAGATACATTATGGGTGGAAGTTACAGTGGAGTCCGAGATGACTATGGCTCTTGTTGAGCAACTAGCTGCTCTACCAGTTCCAAGCAGTAATTGTCAGGTATAAAGTTTATGAAACAACCATTTTACTAATTACAGTGGCGTAGCGTAGTGGGGGTGGCAGAGGCGGTCCGACATGGGCGGCACATTTCACAATAAATAATAATAATAATACCTATATCTTATAAATATTTGAATAATTTAATTTCATATCTGTGTCACACCTACAATTCAGACCGATTAAAACGAGCACAGAACTTTTTATTTTTTATTCTATGATGAAACCAGGGAATCCCCTATTTTTAAATACCTAAATAAGGGGGTGGCCAAATTTGCCTGCGCCCGGACCGCTGAAACCCACGTTACACCACTGACTAATTAACTGTTTCATTGCCACAATTTTATAGACAATCAAATGGATATTGACAAGTACATTATACATTCTTTTAACTGCCTCATGGCTAGTGGTCGCAAGTGCGACAGCTGAGCATGAAATTATGGGTTCGATTCCCGGGTCGGGCAAAATGCTATCAGTCGAGTTTGTCTGTATAACAAATTTCCAATACCAACACGAAGTTTGGCACTGTGCCCCATTAATGGCAATAGGTTCTCCCTATAAACAATGAAATAAGAAATTAAATTATTATTATACATTGCTATCTCTCATACTGCTCAATGTCTATTATTGAGTATCAGTCTAGTCTAGACCATTCATCTCTAGTTATACATATATTATGGTATATTCATCTCATAGTTATAGCACCATATACAACAAATTTTGCTGTATGGATGCACCTATTTTCCTTTTCACATTAGTGCATTAAAGGTATGTTTTTCCACATACTAAATTAACAGTTATACTAACAAGAAAAGACAGAAAGCACAGAATTAGATAATAGTTGGTGTGAGGAAACTTGGGTTTTCCATTTTTGCCAGTGTATCACAAACTCTATACCTTAGTCAAAATATGTGGCTTGGCCGTTTCGCTACCGTCACATGGTCGTAAGGTGAAAAATTTATTCACTGTTCATTACTTTTCTGTTTTACAATAGTTCTTGTAGTAACAAAACGGTCAAGCCACATATAATGACTAAGGTGTAGAGTTTGTGATGTTAGGGCTTGTAGAGTTAGGGCATGCAGAGTTAGAAGCTTGGCTCTACATGAGATTTGATAACTTTTTGATAGTGCAAGCCATATTATGGTCTCGTGTTGGCAACATTTTACATGAAAATGTTTTTGGTGGGATAATAATATTTCAAGGAGAGATTATGCCATAGAGATTATTTATATATAGAGAGAGAGACAATAATTATATACAAGTATGTATCCTATTTTTTTAAATGACAGATTTTGATAACAAAGATTTAATAAATTGTGATCACATCTTTGTTTTATATTCTATATGTTGATTATTTTCAGATGCCACCACAAGACGACCAGATGTGTTGATGAACTTCAGTCACATAATATTTTGTAAAATTTTCATTAATCTAACATTGATTATGTTATTTCTTACGATATTTATAGGGAGTTTTAGGGGCAACCTTATGTCCTACTTGTGAAATAGCCAAAGAATAATCACAACACTATTCTTGTTCAGTTATTTTTTTGTATTTTGCTATTACTATTGTAATGTACTAGTTTACCTAATTATACATTTCTATCATAAAACATGGCTGCTACAATTAATATTGTTCCTAGTCAAGGTTGTAGCCCAGGATCTTTTTTCAATGTTTTTTACAGTTATGGAATATGACTACAGAAAAAAATGGTGTTGATTTAATTATTGACTTAGTCTCTGACTATGGCCTTGATTCAGTGTCCCTATGAAATGCACATTTATTCATTCATCATATAACATTGCTATAAAAAATCAAAGACTCATTAATTAAAGGAAAATAATGTACAAAATACATTATACACTAAATGTTGATTAGCTGTAAGACAACAAATTAAGAATTTGTTAGATATTGTTGAATTTTACAAAATGTAATAATGATTTTATTAGAATTAATTATTTTTAGATTGCATTGCCATGAATGTAATTACTGTGGGGGATTAATTTTATAGTATAAATAAGCAAGTAAAAAAATTAAATAATTTTGCTGAATTATTTATTTTCATACAAACAGCTATCTTTCTTTTATATTTTATAATTTTACCTATTACTATATTACCCTTGAACACTAAATATCTATTTAGCTCTTCATAAGGTCTAGATACAGTATAAAACTTATTGTGTCAGGGCGCCCTGATACGGCGTGGCATCCATCTGTTTCTTAGAAATTATATTAGCTTTACAATAATTAATGCTACTGGTTAATACCCGAGTCTTGCCGTTCTTTCATTATTTTGTTCAATTCTTGATCATTTAACCATAATGTTATGTCGTCCGACCATAGGCTTCCCCCAAAGATATCATTGAACGGAAGATCCATTTGCATTAAGTATTATAACATAAGTTACAAATTAAATTATGTATTACTAAACAGCCATTTCCATATCTATTTTAGGATGAGGTTTGTATCCTTTGATAATAAAATCCTCATATTTGAAATCATCAATCGAATTAATTTCACGAGCAAACTCCAATGTGGGGAATGGATTAGGTACCCTCTGTAGTTGCTGCTTCAATGGTTCAATGTGATTTAGATAAACATGAGTATCTCCTGTGGTGTGCACGAATTCTCCTGCCTGTTAACAATGGCAATTGTTATTAGTACTCTCATATTAGAAAAATTACAGAAGGATTAGTAATAATGATGCAGTGAGTTAAAGTATTACCTGTAATCCTGTGATGTGTGCAATCATGTGTGTTAGTAGAGAGTAGCTAGCAATATTGAAGGGTACCCCTAAGCCCATATCTGCACTCCTTTGGTAAAGCAAACAGGAGAGTTTACCGTTTGCAACATGGAATTGTGCAAGGCAGTGACATGGTGGTAAGGCCATTTTGTTCAGATCGGACGGGTTCCATGCACATATCAACATTCTTCTATCTGCTGGTCGATTTCTGCAAATATTGCAAAAATAAACATTATTAGATACCATAATTTCATTTTTTTTGCATGCCATAATTTCAATTCATGAATTCATCATCATACATGGTATTCATATATAAAGCCCGGTTGGAACTTCAACTGTCTTTGATCACAAAACCTTCTGAAGTTCATATTGTGTACATCGTTTTTTTTAATCTGCACTATTTAATTAAAGTTTTTAGGGAAAGAAAAATTTAAAATTTCGGTACTGATACTGACGGCAATAAAAACTGAAAGTGACTTTTTTAACCGACTTCAAAAAAAGGAGGAGTTTTTATGTTCGGCTGTATGTATTTTTATTTTTAAATTTATGTTCATCGATATTTCCGTCAATTATGGACCGATTTTGTTTGTAAGGAATTCTCCAGTTGGTGTCTTTGTCACCAAGTCAGGATCTGGTGATGGGATACCAGGGAAATCGAGGGATACCCTTAAATATTGTAATATCAACAATAGTTGTATCAACGGTTGAAAAGAAAAGAGTTGGGGAATGAAACTTCAGAGTTTGGGGTCACTCGATATAGTTTGAAGAGTCTCGTATATAACATTTGGTATAGAGGATTTAGGTGATGGAGTTAGGAGGTAGATAATGGAACTCTTTAGTAGCTACTAGTAAACCCCTAGAGTTTGGGCTCATTTCAATATTCGGTACCGACACCGACTTCAATATTCTTCAACTACTATATTGACATAAACATATATTTTTTGCTTTTCGGTTAGTGTCGCTTTTCAGTTTTTTGAAGTCGGTTATTTTTCCATGGGATTTTTGTATGAACTCAAGACCAGGGAAACAGGACAACATCGGGTCAGCTAGTTAAAAATATAAAAATAATAATTAAAAATATAAAAATAATAATTAATAATAGTTAAAAATATAAATATCTTATTGGCATAGCTCCACGAACGCAAAGAATCGGATATTTTTTTGTGTCTGTACATCAGTAATCACAGATGAACTACCCCTTGGTAGGTGGAGCTAATGAAAGCCTTGACAGTTCTTATCGGGGAATATATTTGTTTATTTAGATTACTTTCACACATGTACAACATACAGTACACTGGTAACAATAAGAGGGACTGACATTGTCCCTTGTGTATCGAACAATGTTGGTCGCTCGTAACATTTTAAAGATAAAATTTGCATTATACCGGTACGTAGATGACTAAGCGATTCAGCATAGACGTATACCCTTACATGCAGTGATGCCGTGAAGTCAACAGCTCAGTGAGTTCTGACGTGATGGCTTTGACCAGGAGAAAAAGATTTCCAGAGATGACCGTAGCCGAAGATACTGACTGAATTCTGCTCAAACGGATGCTGGGATAAGCGGGATTTGAGTTTTTATGCCTAAATCTATGTACTATGCACGGACTGATCCTTGGAATTAGGGATGTTACGGAGCTTCGACTCCGATTCCGATATGTCGGAACCTCCGATTAAAATTATACCTCCGAATCCGGCTCCGGTTCCGATATATCAAAACGGAGGTATATATCGGAGTTACAAGTTATGACTTGCTATCGCTGCAGCGCTACGAGCGCTTTCTACGTGACACTAGTATACTATTGTAGTCTTTGACACTGACAACTGACGGAGTACATGTGTTCTTTGCAACTGATGAACGAAGAGTGAACGAGTTGCGACAAGTTTCTTCTTTCTTATTTATTTACATTTTACATTCGTAGCTTTGCTCCGACTCCGACTCCGATTCACCTCCGACTCCGCGGAGGTCACTACGAGAACCTCCGACTCCGATTCCGCCTCCGATAAATCCACCTCCGTAACATCCCTACTTGGAATTATAGTAAGGTCAAATTGACAACCCCATCCCCGAAATCTTGGGCTGCGATCACGGCTGTGGAGAGTGAAGGTGTTGATGATGATGCTATGATGATATCATAATTCTTACTGCTGTTGAAGTCTTGATGCTGTCAGATCTTTATTGAGTCCATTGAAAAGGGGGAATTAATCGGGCCGAAGCAAGCTTTTACAGCACGATGTAAGATTTTAACGCACAAATGTAGCTCTTTATAAATCACTACATAAATCCCCCTTAGGGAGTAAGTCGATACTGATGACTAGTCTTACGAGTGCTTACTAGACCCAATTATGGTTCCAGTGGTTGTGAACCGAGTATTTTCACCACCAGGATAGTCTTACGCGATTGCTGCAAGAATTTAGTTCTTGATGCTAGCTGTTAGATTTGTTTCTGATTTGCTTGAATTATAGGGGGGAATGCTAAGGGAATTGAAGGCAACGATGATGGTGCTTTCCACTATCTGCATACTAGGTATGGTGTACCTGTAATGAAAAGTGAGCATCCTCTGACCAGGTGACTTGTTATGCCTAGAGAGTTGAAGGCAAATGGTTGAAGTTCCAATTGTATTCTGTCAGTGCAGATAAGATGTTGATCCGCTCCATGATCACATCACATTGTGCTGTAGTCTGGTGGTCCAGAAACAGGTTAAGCATTGCATCAAATAAAATACAGCGTATCTAGTGACTTGCCTGCCCAGCAAAAAGACTGCATAATGACCACTCTAACTGCAACATTGGGAGCCATGACATGTCAGATCTTGCACTCCCTTGTTTGCCAAACAACAAGCGAAAATGGCAGCCGTATGGCTAAGACATTGGCTCTCTGGAAGCATAATATAATAAATCATAATCATCAAAAGAATCTGAGGAAACAATACCTGAAACTACTAAGTTTCAGTCTATCTGTGAGGTTAAGCAGTTGTTGGTGAGGTCAGTCCTTAAATAGGTGAATTTTTCAAATTTTGAGACCTCTGTGCTTCAGGAAGCATGGTGAATGTTGGTATATGGTATACTAGCTTCTGCCCGCGGCTCCGCCTGCTTTTTCCCGGGTTAAAATGTATTTATTCCAGACTATAATCTGTCCCTTTGCCAAATTTCATCCAGATCCGTTCAGCCGTTCAGGCGTGAAAGAGTAATAAAGATCCATCCATCCATCCTCACAAACTTTCACATTTATAATATTAAATTAGTAGGTTGACATGTCATATGAATACGAATCGCATGTATACGAATATACAGTGGTGCAAACTTTTTTCAAACTTACGAGAATATCACTTATTGCATGTCTTTTTGTATTTCTCATGGTATCGCAAAACTATTCCACACTATCAGTGCATACAGTTATAACATGATTAATTCAATAACATATACATAAACTTATAAACTTTTTACATTAAACCTTAACATATTATTGCAAACTTACTGGCTGGCCACATAATTAAGAACGCTGGATGGTTTATTTTTTATTCAAATATAAATAGAAAACACTCTGTAACTAGGCCACTATTCGGGTCACGGATTTTACATCACTAAATGGGGCCAACATTTGGCGCCATTTAATGATGTAAAAGTCAAGAAGTTGATTGTTTCATATAAAAACAATGGGGAAATATAAGTTGTATATAATAAAAGTTGTGATGAATCTACAAGGGAAGTGATAATAAAACTTCGCGATAAGAATTGGTCATATAAAAAGATAGCCGATCTTCTGCAGTGCTCAAAAATGATGATATTCCACGCTGTGAAGCATTTTAACACGTATTTACATACATTACATATTCCGCGTGTACCTAAACAGAGAAAGTCATTTCGGCGAGACGATCGAAATATCGTGCGTTTGGCAAAACAATACCCTTTTGAGGGGTCTAACGAGTTGAGAAAAGAATATTTTGGTGAAAACAACTCTTCAGCGATCTCAGCGCGCACTATCCGAAGGCGTTTGGTAGAAACGAAGTTGAACGGAAGGATAGCTAGAAAGGTACCCATGTTGAAACGGTGTCATAGGCAAGCCCGGCTTGCATTTGCTAGGAGGTATGAAAGCTGGACAGTAAGACAGTGGAAAAATGTTCTTTTCTCTGACGAGACAAAAATTAATAAAGTATGTTCTGATGGGAAACGATATGTTCGACGCCCTCCGAATACAGCATTCGACCCCAATTACACAAAAGTGACATTAAGGCATGGTGGTGGAAATGTGAAAATTTGGGGGTGCTTCTCTGGTCATGGTGTTGGACCTGTTAGACTGATAGAAGGAAACATGAATCAATTCCAGTACAAAAATATCCTGGAAGAAACAATGTTACCATATGCTGAAGACGTGCTTCCAATTATTTGGACATTCCAACACGACAATGATCCGAAGCACACTGCACGCACCGTTAAAGAATTCCTCACATCTCAATCAGTTTCTGTCTTAGAATGGCCACCAAACAGCCAAGATTTAAATCCCATAGAGCATCTTTGGTGCGAAGTCATGAAAAAGGTTTCAAATCGACGGTGTGGTAATCTAAGTGAGTTATACAATGTTTTTTTAGAAGAATGGCGCTCTATTTCTCTTGAAAAATGTAAAAAATTGATAGAGTCAATGCCTCGCCGGTGTAAGGCAGTCATTAAAAGCCGTGTACACGCTACAAACTATTAACCTAGAATAAAATGTATTAAATTGACGACACGGTTGGCGCAGTGGTTAAGCGATTAACTTTCTGCGCTATGTGTCGCGGGTTCGATACACGCACGGAAAAAATATTTGTATGATCTACAGATAGTTGTTTCAGGTCTGGTTGTGTGTGTATGTGATATGTATGTTTGTAAGCTGTACCCACGACACGGGAGAAATCCTAGTGAGGGGCAACGTTTAAAAAAAAAAAAAAAGAATTTTTACATTGTCACTGTCTTATTTACTGTGTTTTTTTTTTAAATCTAAGTATCTACTGAAACAACTCTCGAGCAGTTTAAGAATCGTTCTTAATTATTTGTCCAGCTTTATTACTATTTGAATTTGTAACTATCGATAATAAATTAAATTCGTAAGAAAAATAGTAAGTGATTTTAATATTTACTCCTAATCTTATTTACTCTATCCATGTAGCTATTTCATACCATAACTAATTACTTTTAAGAAGGAACATAAAAGTACACATGACATTGTTTTAAAAAAAAAGTCTGATACTACAAATCGTTCTTAATTATAAGACCACCACTGTATGTATATATTACATATTGTCTTGTCCTTAGAAATAGCCTAAATTGATATTTGCAATTGCAGATACGTGCAATGTCAGATCAATACTAGACAACAGTAATAAATCCTTTAAAAAAATGAGGATGTAAGTTTCCCATCCTTGCGTATACAATGAGAGATCTTTTTTGGGAACACAATATATCTTGTACTAGCTTCGGCCCGCAGCTTCGTCCGCGTGGATTACGAATTCGTGTATTTTTTTCGGGATAAACAGCTTACATTTTCAATAAATAGCCTATAACATGCAAGAAGAATTTTTCAAATCGGACTTGTAGTCGTTATTGTATTATATTATCCGCGCAATGTTTTTTTTGGTTGCATGAAATTTTGAATCGGTTGTACCTTCTAAAGTATTCATTTGAATAATATAACGTAAAGGACAATTTTCATCTACATTAAATGCCCAAGCTAACTAACGTATTTATATGGATAAGGGTTCATACTAAGTTGGAGAAAATGGCTTCGCAAATAACGTAATTATTTTTATTAATATTTTGAAGATTAAAGTGGTTATTGTGAGTCAACCGTAGGAGATAGAGATATCCATCCAGCCATCGCGGACTTTTCCGTAGGGTTTTTGAAGAACTACAATTCTCTAGTACATTATTTTAATGTATATCTATTGGTTTACTCGGCGCACGCCAGTAAAGCTCCCAGTCTGCATATTTTTTTCCGACATCTTCAACTCTCATCGTCATATTTCAGGCGATTTAAACAAAACCTTATCGAATTTTACACCTATATCAGGTGATAGTTGGAAAAGTGGCTGGATACTGGCTAGTGACTGGACATTTGTTGTATCTCTAATCATTACAGAAGTCAGTAGTTCAAAGGTCTGACAACTGATATAACCCTGAGGATATCAGGGTCTCCCAGTAATAAGGTGGGGAAAAACTTATTTTTAACTAAATTCACAAGGTCTGAACCGACCAACTGCATAAGAACCTTGCCTTAATCTCGAAGAGCTTAGGATCTACATAGAGGGATCCAGTACTTGTTCAGGTAGGTACTCAATTTATTTTTTTCTCTGAGGATTTTAATGTATGTATGTATTATATCTATGCAACTACGTACCAACAACATATTTGAGGCCAATGAATAGGTATATCTCTAGGAGCTCAGCAGTAATGGCTTCAGAAGTAAAGGGTTCATCTTCTATCATGTCAGCACAACCTTTTATACCATACTGGTAATTTTTTATACCATAGTTATGACATGAACAAGATATACTGTCCAAGTACTCTTGGACAGTATGACAGTCCTTATAGCCCTCCATAGTCACATTGTGAACTTTGGGCTAACCCTTCAATGGATCAATGGTCAAAGTGGTTTCCTAGACAATGTTGCAGTGGATGAGTTCACTTTAAGTGAATAAATATGTACACATTGAGGCCAGAACCTAATGCCTCTTCAAATCACATACATACCTTATATACTTATGTTAACTTGGTAAGACAACACAACTTTTGGATGAACCATGGTGAGCACATGTAGGTAGCTACTCACATAGAGGAGCAGGAAACAAGGGCACACATGCTACTGAACTGCACTTAGCTTCCCCTTACAGGGCTAAGTACTTCAGTGATTTGAGTACTCTTCTCTATTCAGCAACATCCAATGCTTGTTAGATTTTCTCCTTTAATTAAGAGTTGGGATGGATGGAATAAAGGTATTCCTACCTACATCCACAAAGTGCACTTCATCATAAAATTGCAGAAAATCTCCCAGCTACACCATCACATTATTATAAACTAGCACACAGCAATGCAGGATTTGTGTTGTCACTTTGGTCCAACTGATGTTGCTGCTGTCTGTAGTGTTGGTGGTGGACTTCTGACATACCTTTCTTTTTAGGTTGCTTTTGATGAATCGCTTTGGTGATTCAAAATTTTATGAATTTATAAATAATGTAAATTAAATTTCTTTAAGGAGACAAAAATCTTACTTTATGGTGTCTATAACATTTTTCAGTTGATCAATTCCTTGTCCTGTGTAGTCAGTCTTGGCATCTACATATTTAGCACCGCTGTGTCTCCACTGGAAACCATAAACTGGCCCAAGGTCTCCTGTGGGGTAGAAAGTAGAAGTTCTGACTTAACTAATTGTAATTCCAACTTAAAATATGTAAAACATTTTAAATTAACTTACCTTCTTCCCTATCTGTGAATCCTAAATTTTCCAGAAAACACTGAGATCCATTGGCATCCCAAATATGTACACCTTTAGCAGCAAGAGCCTTCGAATCAGTGGAGCCTGATATCATCCATAGTAATTCTTCGATAACACCTCGGGTGAATACTCGCTTAGTGGTAAGTAAGGGGAGGGTGTTGTTTTGCAGTGAATACCTTTGCATAGCCCCAAATATAGATAGGGTTCCAACACCAGTCCTGTCTACTCTTTGGTCACCTGCATTAAAACAGATTCAAGTTATAGTATAATTTCAGAAAATCCCACGGTTTACATTGAAAACAGTACTGTAGGTTTACTCTATTTTTGTATGGGAAATGGTTAAATATTTCCAAAGCAAACTTATGAACTTACCTGTATCAATTATTCGTTGCACAAGCTGTAAATATTGAAACTCGTCATGGATAACCTGAAGACCGTTTAGAAAACCCATAATGGAGCAAAGATATTAAGTATGAATTGAATTCAGAATGACTTGATAATCATCTAATGTTATCACCTAAATATAACAGTTTGTAGGCGTCATTCTTCAAAAACGCGGCAAAATTGACGGATCCAGGGTTGTCAGACGTGTGTATGTGCATATGTACCATAAACGTTTTTATATTTGTCCCTCTTTACTTTAGAATAGGCGTATACTTTGTATTATATTACTAGTTTACATAGACAAACAGTCTCCTACATAGGTCTACTCAATAATGCGTTACCAAAATATCAATGTGTAAGCGTGCAACATTTACACGCGTGTTACTAAGTTTCACTTTCAATGACGTGATTGACGTCTTCGCCAAAGACTACAATAGTATACTGGTCTTCGCGTTATCGATATCAAAATCGGTAGTAATATTATTGGTAGGTACAATAGTATAGACATGCGCAAAATGTGTCAGTAAAAAGATATGAATGAAGTATATCTTTTTGCTCAACGAAGTACTTCACTGATATACTTCAGTACTTCATTTACTTCAATGAATGAGATACTGAGCCGCGAAGTGTGATACATTAGGACGAATGAATAATGATCCGCTTTACTTTTCACTTTTATGTCTCAAGTTCAGAGGCCCTAGTGTAAGTTTCTTTCGACAAATCCGATTTACTACATCGAACGCGTTCGGCGCTCCGATTGGTCCGTTTTGTGCTCTCCACCAATCGGAGCGCCGAATGCGTTCGATGTAGTAAATCGAGTTTGTCGAAAGAAACTCACACTAGGGCCTCTGTACTATATCTACTTTAGCAAATTACAACTAGTCCATGACTGAGACATTGACTTAATGAGCTCGCGAAGTGTAACGACGACGAATAATGCGCTTCAGTTTCAGTTCTCGACTTTCTTTCATACTTTAATACAGGCTTAAGACTGTCAACCATGAAATTCTGTTCGAGTGACTGAGTGCCACGAGCGAGCTACTTTGTCGGTGCGGATAAAGGAAAGAGATGTATTGAGCTATTGAGCTAGTGAAGTAAAGACACATTTGAAAGTCCAGTGAAGGAAAGATATGTTTAGTTCACAAAAGTGAAGTACTTCATTTCCTTCATTCATTCACGAACTACCCATGTCTAAGCAGTATTCTGTAGTGGTAGTAATTTGAATTTGCCAGGCTTCTTGTATTATGTAACTTTTAATATTTAAAATAAGAATTTCTTAATGTTTCTGAGAAACTCCTCCACCTCTGTTATAAAGTACAACGTATTACGATTACGACATTATTTTTAATAACCTTTGTTCCTTAGTTAAAACTGTTATTGATTGTTAAGAGAACATTTACTATCCTATCCTACTTCCTACTATCCTATCCTATCCTACTAATATTATAAATGTGAAAGTTTGTGAGGATGGAAGGATCTTTGTTATTCTTTTACGCCAGAACGGCTGAACGGATCTGGATAAAATTTGGCACAGAGATAGATTATAGTCTGGAATAGTAAATAAGCTACTTTTTATCCCGGGAAAATGTACGGGTTCGTAAACCACGCGAGCTAAGCCGCGGAGGGGTGTGCTGGACTTCTACCGGCTAAAATCACCACGGTGATCCGCCTCGAACCCATATGGTGGGCCTCGGGAACTTTTAGAAGACTGCACCGAAGCCCACCACGATGTCATGCCGAACGGCACTTCCGGGGTGACTGTAAAGAGGCCACCCCCTCGTGCACGACCCGGGGGACACTGTATAAAGGTTTCCCCGTTACCCTCGCTGGGTGCTGTGTGCACGGCAACACAGGACCACAGTCCCACACCGTGTCGCCGTCTTCTCGTCTATCACAACAGTGCTGTCTTGACATTTCATAAGTGCTGAATACTATTCTATTCTATTCGATAAGAATAAAAGATGTTGACTACTACTAAAGTTGGTTTTGATTGTATTGAATTAAAAAAAATTGGTACCTATATAAAGGAATGTTAGATTGAGATCACTTTGATGACAGTGTTGCCATCTCAGATTTGAAAAAAGGCGTAGGCCAGATTAGAAAATTATGTAGAATTAGTAAAAATTTTCGTATGAAAAGTTCGTAGATCTACGTACCTATTTTTTTTCTGAGTGAAATAAAGAGGGTAACACTGAATAAAACGAGTGTTTGACAATTTATTTAAATTATTCATTTTCATTATTATTTTCAGGCAAATTGAAATTATACTTAAATTTATTAAAATTTTTAATATGTTCTTGCGAAGGCTTGCGATTTTTTAAGCCACTTTTCGTTAAAACTACGCCTGTTAGCGTTTCAGTGAAAAGTCGATTTCTGATGTTGGTTTTTATTAAGTTGATCATTAGTATCACTATCATATATCATGAGCATTAACGGAACAAAACGTTTATTAATTATTTTTCGCGAAAGAAAAGGAAATTATGCCCATTCAGCCTATGAGTTATGTTATTTTGTAAATTTGTACAATTTGATAGAAAATACGTAGATTCTGGGACTGAAGTTCGTAGGTTTGTAGGAAAGGCCTAATGTACGTAGATCTACGTAAAAAGACGTACAGTTGGCAACGCTGCTTTGATGGCAAAGTAACCAGTGACGTAATTCCGTTCTATATGAAGATTTTTAATATTAACTTCTAAGTTCTAACTATAAACAAACTTATATTCTACCGTCCGAACAATTCCTCGGAGCACTCCCCATAATATAGGCGATAGAAGATGCATAGCGACTAGCGAGGCATGTGGCCTCCGCTATGCGTCATATTCATATTCATATTCATATTCTTTATTGCAAATCCACAATGTAAAGATAAGATGGTAATATAAATAACATGGTAGCAATCGTGGACCCTGATGGGCACAGCAAATAGTAAATTAGAAGAGAGGAAGGCGTTGTATATAGAGAAATATTTAATAGCGTCTTCTATCTATCGTCGTCTATATCTTTACGCAGCGTCAAGGGGTCAAGCCGGTTTGAAATATCTTGGCAGCCGACCGATCGAGGGAGAAGCTGGTACTGGGGTGCCCCTGCCCAGAGATGAGAACAATATTCCATATGGGGGCCGGACCTGCGCCTTGTAAAGTAGTAGGCGGTGGGCCGGAGTGAAATACCGTCTCGATCTATTGAGCACGCCAAGCTTCTTCGAGGCTAGCTTAGCCTTACCCTCTAGATGGCCGCGGAACTGGACTTCGCTCGATATGTCGACACCAAGTATTCCAATATTGGCTGAAGTAGTTAAGAGGGTGCTCTCAAAACGAGGAGATACGACCAACGGCAGTTTTTTAGCGGTGAATACGCAAACTTGTGTCTTTGTGGGGTTAAATTGGACCAAATTAAGTCTACCCCAATCTGAGACTTTCTCCAAAGAGGTCTTCGTTTGTTTCGGCTCTCGATGACGTTTTCCCGAGAAATGTTAGCGCGGCCGGTATAGAAAGCATCGCCTGTGCTGTCATCCGCATAACAATGAGTGCCGCCATAGACTTAGAATTTCGCTTATTACATTCTAAATCTATGAGTGCCGCTGATTTGCAACATGACATTGATATGGAGGAGGGACAGAGTAGGCGATAGCACACAGCCTTGAGGGACACCAGCGTTTACAAACATGGAGTCAGAGCATTCACCGTCGACTACGACCTTTATGCTTCTGTCTGCAAGAAAGCTGGTGACCCATTCGCATAGTTTCTCGGGAAGACCATAGGAAGGGAGTTTCGAGAGAAGCGCTTTGTGCCAGACCCGATCAAAGGCCTTCGCTATGTCCAAACTGACCGCCAAGGCTTCTCCCTTAGTCTCGATCGCCTGTGCCCAACGATGTGTCAGGTATACTAGAAGATCACCAGCCGACCGACCCTTACGAAAGCCGTACTGCTGGTCACTAAGCAGCTGATGATCCTCTAAGAACCGAGGGAGCTGGCAGTTGACAATGGACTCCATTATCTTCGAGAAAAGGGAGGTTATGGCTATTGGTCTGTAGTTGGACGGATTTGAGCGGTCGCCTTTAAATTTAATATACAAATTCAAATTAAATTAACAATTTTGGGTTTCAAAATTTACTTCGCATGAGTGACATCCTTTGGCTTAATGAATAAATGTTAAAATTTTGGCATGTTTTCGCGCGAAGACACGGTTCCGCTTGGTCCATTTCTTCTTCAATCAATCACATACAGGGCTGCATTATCTTACACTGACCTTGATGCACATACGTCTATGACGTCACGTCGGGTGTCTTATATTCATGTCTATGGCGCACGAGGCACCGATATCTATTAGTTTCGTAGTGACGGAATGTTTCAATATCGATATCAGTATTAATCAAAGTACGGCACTTCGTGTGTATCAGAAGATTCGTGTAAATACATGTGTAAGGGCTAGCAAAATTAAGTACATTCCTTTTAAGGACCGCATTTTTTTTCAAAACTCAACATTTGATTCGAAATAAAAGTGTTTTTTTAAACTTTCGTGTCTATCGACACTTTAGAAACTTAATCAAGTAACCACAACATTAGACGTCTTCCTATAAAGACTACGGCGCGGCGCCTGGGAGTTGGGACACTAAGAAAATTTTGGCTAGTATAATTTTGTTTTTAATATAAACAAAGACCCGTATTGAAATAAAAAATTAAGTTTACGGTTTTAGGCAATAGCAAAAATAAGCCCAAAGCATTTGTTCATGTATTTTAATGTGATAAACATTATGATTAGATATTATGGGCACGGAATCGATTGTCTTCTGTAGAAGACTGCGGCGCTCAAAAGGTTAATGAAAAATATTAAAAAATATATCAGATTTTCATAAAAATGTTTATTATTAACTAAATACTTTTTTATTTAATGTAAATAAAGTGGAATTTCCAAAAATCTTAGTGGGTCATAGGTCAAAGGAAACTACTGGCAAAATTTCAAATTCTAAGGTTTTAGGTTTAGGCTATGCGTTGATAAAGCAGTAAGTCAGGTCAGGTCTTTTTATAATATGTATGGATAGAACATTACAATTTCATATAGGCATAGTACCTATGAAAGTGGTCCCGGGTCCCCCTGGTCCCATACATTGTTTCACTTTGGCTCGCGAACCGAATTAGCAGGTCTGCCGCGGTCGAACCTGATTATCGATAAGGGACAGCACTGACCTTACTGACATTCACTAAACAGGTGAAGTGTGATGCCGATGAGTTGCATTAAGTCGAGCACGTGACGTTGTGTCGCGTCGTGCTACTTTGTAGGTGAACTGAACTGGCGCAATACAATAACCTAATCGCCTATCAACTGAATAGAAACTGAACTAGACTTTGTTATTCTACGGATAAGAGTTTAAATTGTATTTTTAACAATTTCATTATTAGGGGACGAGGCTTTTTAGGTGTTGATTATTATTCTCTTGACATAAGATTAGTGAACAATATCGATTCCCGTTATTCTTGCCGGTTTGTTTACATGATTCCATGCTTTATTACATTAGCCTAGTTGAGCATGAAAATAAGTCGTTATAATCAAAATCAATACAATACAAATTATTAAGATGTAACCTTCAAAACGAGAGCGTTTGTTGATATTTTGGAACTGAAACTAGACGATGCTTGGTATAGCAAACTGTCCTTGTGTTGCTGCTGATAGCGATATAAGAACACGGTTTTCCATATTGATATGAAAGCCAAATATCGGCTATGTAACCGATTGCAAATAAAATTGAATACAACCATGTCTACAGAATACAGAATTTCGATTTTTTATTATAATCTAGCAACAGAAAGAAATCAGCAGCAAAATGTGTCAGTGTGAAAACTAGGTATGAAAAGTCAATTTCATTTAATGTCATGTCAGTAATATCAGTGACTTATTTTCCCATCAGTGCTGCCAAGACAAAAAAAATAAATAGAATATAGCGTAGAAATTCGAAATTTTAAGTCTATGGAATATAGAATGTACGTTAATGACATCATAGACAAACCGCAAAATAGCCAAAGTGCCAACTGCGATTTTAAGTTTCCACGACTCACGAGATATACGAAATTCTGTCTTACAGTCTATTCTTAGTTATACATAATAAATAATATCCATGACCGACGGTTTACACAAGTCTGTCAAATGGAGTACCGAGCTCCTACACATTACATACCACCATAGATTAACTACCTACAGATAAGTAGTCACCGTGGCCACTAAGTGTAGTCTCTCTCGCTTGGACAATAGGTGTTGTCAGGAAAATCAATGTCTTTATTTTGAACGTAAATTTATTTTTACCCTTACTGTTTTATATAATAATGAGAATGTATTTATTATGAATAACTTTATTATTTATATTAAACAAATTTTCTTTTATTGTCAGGTAAATGTGTATAAATTTAATCTTTTGTTTAAGATTACTTCCATTTCTAATATGGAACTGACAGATATTATGGAACTTTTACTGAAATATATTATGGACGTAAAACTATTTACCGATGATCATGTAAACACATTATATCTAAAGAAATAATATATCAAAAGGTGGCTAAGGCTAAGGAACCTCAAACTTTATATTTAAAAAAACGGTTATCAAAATATTGCCACGTGAACAACTGTTTCTTCCCGCATCTGTCAACAAAAGATATTGTCCTAAACAGGCAAGTTCGTCACCAATGATAGGAACGATGGTGTGGGGCGTCATAACGCCATTTACATTCAGACGTTCAACAGCCATACTACCACTTCATTTCTTAAATAACCTCTAAAATACAGATTACGATTATTTACCAGTAATCTTAAACGAAATAATTCTGTGAAAATAACCACAAAGAATAAAAACTTAATAATTATCTAAGTAACCAACGAATTAATGAAAATAATTTGGGTGATGTAATTATGTGATTAACGTTTAGCAATTTAACCAAAGCTCGAAAGATGGCGCCAGCATAAAATTATCTGTATAACATTAATTAACTTTTCATATATTATAATCATACACTAAGCTGCGTAACGAAACAGAGGTGAGGTAGACATGGGCAAAGTCGTGACTCTGGAATCACAGCGACCGTCGTTCCTGTGACAAAAGAATTTCGATTTGTCACGTCGATCACGCCGAGTAGCTCGAGTCCAGAATTCGAGTCAATATTCGAATTTTCGACCTTACACATGAATCATGGAAATGACTGAGACAGCACAACAAGTACGGTGACTCAGTGACAGTTACGGCGCAGCGAGCAAGCCGCGGAAGGAACAACGTTATTTTATCACAACGTTATTTCTAAACGAGTCACTGTGATTTTTTTAAGAGGCCGATTACAGTGTTTTTTTCACTGTGAAGTGATTTATCGCCCAAGTTTAAGGTGAGGTAAATAAAAGAATACACTAGCAACACTAATGTTTCAGATGTTAAGTTATGTTACAATATGCAAAATAACACATTAATTTCACAGTATATTCAACGACTAGTAGTGTCAGTTCCTACCCATGATATCTGTTATGATATCTCCGACGTTATTGACACTCTAATAAATTGAAATAAGTCCACTTACGAGTGCAATGATACGCGATACACGATATACGATTTTTTCGTGTGCTACTGTTTTTGCAGCCTAAAAAACTGCAATATCCCATAGTGCACACACCACACACACTCTGGAGACACACTTGCTACTTTATATGAACTTATTTAATAAAGAAAACTAAAATTTAAGCGAAATTTATATTTCGTGTTTTCTTTAGCATATTTGTTTGACCACGCAAGTGTCAAATTTGACAATTTGTGGCTAAAAATACCAGTCACGCAGATAAGGACAAAAAATAAAGGTTGCATCTCCTTCTTTCATGTTTTTCGTAATAAATGTTCCTTGTTTAACTTGGAATATAGCACTCATTGGTGAATATTGACAATTAATATAGCACGATGTCATCACTACAACCATACCTACCTGGGGTATAAATATCAGGGCTATTTACTTCAATTATCACTTATCGACCTTGAAACTGAACGCATCTCATTGTTGTTGTTTGCTACTTAACGGTGACTGATCCGTGCGGTATTTTTGTTCAGTGATTTCTAAGAATTGTTAATTATTTTGTTATTTTTGTGTGATAGAATTGAAAGAACAGGGTAAGCGTTTTGTAAATATGTTTTACACATTTATATAAGTGTACTTTTCGTTTTGTGTGGGTGCTACGCCAACCTATTTTTCTCCGTTTTTTTGTTACTGTAATTTTGTTAAGAGCTACAAAATTGTGGCCGCAACTGGCCCGCTCCTGATTTAGTTTAAAATGTTGGTACATCTATCTATTTTATGAGGAAGTTGCAGCAGTTGCCCCAATTTGCCCGCGCGGCTGCAATATGCCTGCTACGGCGCATCATAGCGCCGTAGATACGGCGTAGCACTTGCTACGAAACTTTTCAGATACTAAAATCAAATTTTCCTTTTCAAGGAGGCATTTATTCGAGCTGTAGTGTGCGCAAAAACCGTCAGATCTTAAAAAAAATGTTTTAGATTTTTTTTAGCGTCTCTTTAGGATGCTGAAAATGTAGATACTGCACCTTTATCACATCGAATTGTTAATATATGTAGAAGTCTTGAAAAATTCTGGGTTAAGTCAGCACGTATTAAAAATAGAGTTTTAAATAATTATTCTAATTGGTCAGATGAAAATGAATGTGTAGAACTGACAAGAAGTGTTGATCAGAGCCATTTACAACCGGGACCGTCCCGTGCCTGCGCCGCACCTCGAACTACTGGTAATACGGCACGATAGTTTTTTTTTTACTCTACAGTCTCTGCTGAAGTTACGGGTTTACGTAAAGAATTACTTGATTGTTGTAGTATAATTTTACAGGCTTTGATTTAATATCGATTGTATTAAGTTTAAAGAATATTCTTTGGCGCCAATTAGTTGTAGAATATCCGTGGTACAATCGGCCTGCTTACGTCCACAAAATTCTCATTCACGGTGCTGATGTATCAAAATATGCTCTTTTATCTATTCTATCTTTTATCTATATATAAATACAGACTTAATTAACCGAGTTTTACTGAGTTCAGAGGCCCTAGTTTAAGTTTCTTTTGACAAATTCGATGTACTTCATCGAACGCGTTCGGCGCTTCGATTGTCCGTTTCGTGCTCTGCACCAATCGTCGCGCCGAAAGCGTTCGATATAGTAAATCGAATTTGTCGAAAGAGACTTACACTAGGGCCTCAGACCCCGTTATATCTGGTCTTCGGAACCTTCAAAGAAAAAGAGCTTTATACCTAAGGAAGTTATGGAATTATTAAAGTTTTAAGTTGCATGTTTATTTTAGACTTTTTATTGTGTAAGCTGTAAATATAATTTCCTTTGTTTAGTATCGTCAAATCATAACACAATTTCATATTTATTAATAAGTTAGTAAGTAGTGTTTTTACTTATGAGGATTATGTATTTAGCTTTAGTACTTGAGAATTTATTGATTTAACAACAATTAATTACATTTCGGTACCAAATTGTTATAACGAAACTGCGTACGATTTAAATATTATTTTTTCCAGTTTTATGATGCTTGTACACCATTAAAAATAATTTGTATTTTAATAAATTCGTTTTCATTTAATCAAGTACAAGTTTAGTCTTTTATTGAAATTTTACATCGTTTATAACAATAAAGAATCACGAAAATCAGTTTTAGGAGGTTTTGACCGCTCTGCTTTGGGCGCGGAACCACCGTGGTCTGGTTTAAATCATTTGAAGATTTATTGCCTTTAGAGAAAACAACAATTAATAAAGAAAAACATATTTTCTTCCGATGACACCATTTATCAACAACGGTTGCTAGGTTACAATATTAGTTTAAACCTATTCTACAGCCAGCACATTGTGCAATTACCATAAAGGTAATTACTATGAAGGTAGAACAACACCCCCACTTAATCCACAATGCCCAGTACAGAACTGATGTTTCTGTCTGGTAACTTCCTTTGTTAACATATCTGCAGGCATAAGGGATGTCTGACAATACTTGAAACATATAACCCTTTGCTCTGCCAACTCACGAACAAAATGGTATCTTATATTAACATGTTTAGAACGCTTCCCTATTGCAGGAGAATACACAAGCTTACTTGCACTTTGACTGTCACTAAAAATAGTAAGAGTATCCTTTAGGTCAGTCAATTCAGATTATAAACCATTAACAGAAACAATTTCTTTAGCAACCTCACAAATAGTGATATATTCTGCTTCTGTGGTACTTAATGCTACGCATCGCTGTTTCTTAGATTGCCAAGCTACCGCAGCACTACCGAAAATTAGGGCATAGCCTGAGAAAGATTTCCCATAGGGCCCATTTCCCCAATCAGAATCGGCATAAGCACATAAAGGTTTGTCACATTTTTTGTAACACAGCGATAAATCTACCGTCCCCCTCAGATACCTAAGCACACGCTTTACCGCTGCCACGTGTGTAGCATCATTGCAGTTGTTAAATTGACTCAACATCGTTACTGCAAACGATTTGTCAGGTCTTGTACAACATGCAAGATACATGACTGATCCTATTATCTCTTTATACTGTGTATTATCATTTTTGGGGTCAGATATTAGAGGAAGATTCGCTTCAACCGGTGTGCTAACTGGTTTACAGTCTTGCATCCCGTACTTCTCTAGAATCTTATTGATATATGTCTTCTGTGAGAGTCGGATCTCTTGCTTATCCATATTCCGCTCAATCCTCATCTCAAGGCATTCTTTTGCTATTCCAAGACCCTTAATTTTAAAAGAATTTCGAATAAGCTGTTTCACATTTTCAGCTTCAGCAGCAACGTTTGTAAATATATGAAAATCATCATGTGATAGCTACAAACGCATTTCCATTCTTCTTCGTATACACGCATTGATCATAATAGGATCGCGTAAAACCCATTTTTGTTATATGGGCATGAGTTTTTTCGTTCCAACATCGAGCAGCTTGTTTCAGGCTATATAATGCTTTTTTCATCTTTCAAACCTTGCGATCTTCATAACCTGTTGCTTAGTGCAGTTAAATAATACGTCGTCTGGTTTAAATCACTTGAAAATTTATTGCCTTTAGAGAACACAACAATTAATAAAGAAAAACATATTTTCTTCCGGTGACAACCATTTATCAACAACGGTTGCTAGGTTATAATATTAGTTAAAACCATAGACTTAGAATTTCGGTTAAAACTAAACCTATTCTACAGCACACATACAATTCACATTGTGCGATTACCATAAAGGTAATTACTATGAAGATAGAACAACAATATAAAACAATCAGGGTAAAAATAAATTTGCGTTCAAAATAAGGGACATTGATTTTCCTGGCAACACCTATTGTCCGAGCGAGACAGACTATAGCGGCCACGGCTCAGATAAATCAATCACGGTGACTACTTATCTGTAGGACATTTATTAATAATCGTATATCTAATTTTAAAACTAACTACTTATGCTAATGTATTAATTAAAAAAAAACAAAAATTAAGAAAACCTATCCTAAACGAATACTTGGGCGTCATAGTACTCCTCCACATCGCTGTCAAATGGTAACGTGCCCAGAAGCCTGGCAGCATTACCACGTTGAATGGCAATGCTTATTCTTTGACCAAAGAATAGGCCAGCCCTCTGGTCACTTGTACTGTCGACCAAGCAAGGTCTCTAAAAAAAACGTGCATTCGGACCACATGACCCAAGCGTTTCGACGCCAAAAGGCTGTAGGTATTATAGTTAATCTATGATCCTATCGGATGGATTGACGGTTGCTAATAGCAACAGTCAAACAAACTACAAAATATTTTTGCAATTTTATCAGTTCATAAAAATATTGCAATAAATAACACCGAAAAGTAATCTTAGTGACTTTTGATGACACTTACAAATTGCAACTAAAAAATAAAAATACTGATTTCCAATTAATTCGTCGTTCAGTGCGAGGTTGTTGTTTGGTGATCGTTAAAGTAACTTATTTTAATTTTAATCATTACTCTTAATTATTATTTACTAACCCACTGATAATATAATTTCCTCGCTGTATAAACTTAATATTATTAATAATATGTACCTATATATATACGAAGGGTTATTGTATACGGTATAATAAATTTATTAATATTATATTTTGTCTAGTTACCTTAGAATATGCCTGCATTCGAAGCGCCGAGTGTGGAGCTAGGCAGTGCGCCCAGGACACCAAGTTTAGTCGCATCACCTTCACCTTCAGAGATCTCTAGCGCCAGTTCACCTGAACCTCCGAACATACGAGCTACTCCGTTATTTAGGTACAATAAACTCTTAAACCAGTTATATTTACGAATAAACATAACAAACATGTTATGTTTATGTGTTAATATAATTGAAAAAAACAGTATTCGTAGCCAGGAATCGAACCAGTTGATTTTGGAAAAAAAATCACACGCTGTATTATTACACCATCCGATAGTGTCACTAATAAGGATCAAATCTGGGACGTTATGGCATACGACAAACTGTATATATTATAAGAGAATTGTTTTCATGAACATAACAACTTTCTAAGACAAAACATTTTGGTTAAATAACTTAACACTGAACTTTTTATGTTTAGATTTGATTTTTAAAATTATAAAATGCAGTGCGATAATCTAATGATTATAAATTTGGTTATTACATACTACATGTATTGAAAAAATAATACATAAAACGTTGCACGTGTTTTATTCAGAGCTTTAGCGATGCCTCCTCCTGAACCGGTACAACCACCGGGTCAGGACGAGCTGGAACGGCGTCTTCCTGGCTACAGACGTATCGTCATACCCCGAGAATTAACACTGATAGAACTGCTGGTGAGTGTCCAAGCCTTATCCTCCCTTTATCGTTCTATAATCGGATTCATTATCATCACGACTCATCATCATAACGATGGTCATGACGACTTATTGTCTCTAACGTCTCATTAGTCATTAACGCCCACCGATATCGATGCAATATGCAGCTGCGTTATTGCACAAACTTGAAAGAATCCAATAAGCTGAGCATATAAATATCTGTTCAGAAACAAAGCAGCGGTGTCACGACAGACGATGAAGTTCTGCGTATTCGTGAAGCTAAGCTCCGCGTAGTTGCTGATCGAGTTGGCTTGAGGAGGCTCCACGTGCTCGCTCCAAGGCTTCGTACCTTGACTCTGGACGGCAGTGCACTTTCATCCCTGCGAGATCTTGGTATCGGATTAGTTCATCTCAAGGTAAGTAGATAGTTGGCTTACTTGTTAAACGCCTTAATATTTCTGAGGCAGAGAAATTCACTAAGAAAAAGTTTGTTATGGCAGCTAGGTCCTGAAGGTAATTTGACAAAATAACCAAAAATAAAATATTTTGATAGATTTATGTGATCCCACAGAGGGTTCACATATTATTCATAGTTCATATATTAACACATATTTTCGTCAAACAGATTTTGAGCATTAACCGATGCGGCTTATGTACTTTGGACGGCGTCTGGGGTTTGGGAGCCTTGAGGGAACTGTATGCTGCTGGCAACCGGTTGCAAGACTTGCAACCCTTAGCCGCTTTACAGAAATTGCATACGCTCGATTTGGCGGAGTAAGTTTGTTTTTTATATAACTACCTATTTATAAATACCTATTATATTGTTGAGATTAAGTCCTTAAATTAATAATACCTACCTACTTTTGGTTTTATCAGACCAGAGGTATCCAGACTCTCAGCGGCACGGAAATTTGGCCAAGCGCTTATCTCGCAATAACAAAAACTTTAAGTGTGTCTTATGAAGGTAGTTCGAAAAAATGTTTACTCTTAGTTAAAGAGGGTAATTCATTATGTTTGAGTGCACTATGGTGCAACTTTTAATTTTTAGTTGAATCGTGTCTCATGGGCGACTAAGTCGCAAATTTAAATTTGCGTGTTGTAAAAGTTTACGGTTAGCTTATTCAATTATTGTTGTTTTGTGCTTTTTATTGATAAACTGAAGGTGCTTTAACACAATTAAAAATGCCATTAACACCAGCACAGGTTGCACAGGCATGTAGCATTAATTGACCAATGGTTGACACAGCGTGAAGTTGCTGTGGTGCTTAATGTACCACGTTCGTCGATGCAGTATGCCCTAAAACGTTCCCAGGAGACCGGCCACTATTCCCGTAGACCAGGCAGTGAAGGCGTCAGATGCACATCGGCCCGGGACGACCGTTTTATTGTCCTGGAAATTTTAAGAAACCGCTACCTGACCCCTGTTGAGATACGCCAGCGGCTCAAAATTGCAAGAGGCGTGAATGTTAG
Organism: Shargacucullia verbasci; assembly: GCA_947562105.1. Lineage (NCBI taxonomy): Eukaryota > Metazoa > Arthropoda > Insecta > Lepidoptera > Noctuidae > Shargacucullia > Shargacucullia verbasci. The sequence continues at coordinate 4,962,360 of OX387286.1, read as the reverse complement.
TGAGCGTACGGTGAGAAGACGAACGGAGGAAGTGAATTTAAAAGCCCGTAGACCAGTACGCGATCCAGAACTCCTCTGACATCACCGAGTAGCTTAACTTCAATTCGCACGTTAACACGCCAGCTGGACTCACGAGCAATGGGCTCGAGAGCTATTCACAGATGAGTGTTGAATAGCTTTGCTTGCCATGCGTGAGTTTCCATGCTCTATAATGGTTTGGGGAGGAATAAGTTCCGATGGTCGTACGGAGTTGGTTATCGTCGATAACCGGCTAACTGCAGCCCGATACATCGAGGAGGTCCTCCAGGGACATGTTTTGGTATATTCGGCATACATTGGGCACGACCAATTCCTAATACACGATAATGTACGCCCAAACGTTGCACATTGCATTGAAGAATACCTTCAAGAAGTTGGTATTCAAAAATTGCAGTGGCCAGCTCGTAGTCCAGACTTAAACCCGATTGAGCATATCTGGGACATGCTCAAAAGAATGATAAAGTCCACCTGCGACCCGCCAGAAACTTTTAACCAACTTCGAAATGCAGCGTTGAGTGCTTGGGAAAGTATACCGCAAGTTGATGTCAGAAACATCATTCAAAGCATGCCAGATCGAATGCAGGCCATTCTTAGGGCTACAGGAGGAAACACCCGATACTAAAACGTAGAGACAACAAACCAATTTAGGTTTTTTTTATTATTCTATAGTGTTTTAAAATTGATAGAGTAAATTTCTTTGTTTCTGCAAAAGTGCCCAATTTAATAAATAAACTAATTGGGTGTAGTGACGTTTTCAATTTCAAGTTCTAAAAGCATAAGCAACACTTACTGAGTGCATCTACCCTTATTTCAGTGTCAAAAATACATATAAATGCGAAATATCGTGAAATTTACATGTGGCCAAGTTTCCGTGCCGGTGAGGTATTTATTAAAAGATATTTGAGGTGGCAAATCACATACATCATTATTTAATCGACAAGACAACGAACCAATACCGATATGCAGTAGGTAGTTTTGGCAAGCTTTTAAAATTTTCTGCCTACCCTGTCTAAAAACTGTGCACGCCGCTGTAGTATAGTAGGTAGTATATGGGTGTCACTCAAACATTATTATCTATATGTTCAAACTAGAAGATTAATGATAAAATGAATATGGACTAATTCTCGATTTTTTTTGAGATGTTTCTCGATGCACACCTTAATATACAGTTAAGCCACCATAGTCGCCATTTTGAGCGAGGGCGGTGAATGGTGATGTCAGCAGAATTTTCGTATGTTTATCGCTGCCTAGAATTGCTCTTCTTTCTATTGTAATATCGTTGTCTACTTACAATGCAGCAATCCTATATCGGAGTCGAGTCGCCTGTGGACGCTGGGTGTCTGCGGTGCTCTTCGGAGACTCACTTTGAGGGGGACTCCTGCGGCAGACGATCCAGACTACCGCTCCCGGGTGGCGACAGCGTTGCCTATGCTAGTCTATCTGGATGAGAGACCTTTGCATACCGATATTGAATGTATGTGTATTGTCCCATCCATCATACTAGATATACTTATTTATTTGTATTTTTGAGTTGTTGTTGCTCATATTTTATGCTACTTTCTTAAGCTACACTGGAAAAAGTACATAATTAATTATATAAAATATATATTATATATATGGATTATTAATATATAAATATATGCCTGCCTATTCTTTATTTCTGAATGCAATGTTTATCACTTATTTTCATATACCATGTAGTCAATGAAAGTATCTACCTAAAGATATGACTGTCGTGTTGGAAAGTACGATTACTTATTTCATGACTTCTAAAATCTGCAAAGACTCATTCTTGATAGATACCAAATATTTACTAATCTTTAGAATAAAAAAAAAAAAATGAAATAATATTATTATTTTGCCAGACGACTCCGACGGAATATTCGACGAACTGTCATCTTCTTCGGAAAGTGAAGGGGAAGCGGAAACAGACTTATTGCCAAAAGTTACCGAACCAGCACTGTTGGAGCCCGAGCCGGGACCTTCTACATCACAAGAGGTAAATGTTAGTTATTAGTATCTGCGTATCTAACATCCTTACGTTTTTTACCCTCAACTATTTACTAAGGATTAGAATCAAGTCCTCGCCTACTAATCAACATCTGCTTCGTAAAAGATAGGTATAAGTATTTTTGCTTGCCTACTGATATAATTTTCTTCGGTTGCCCTGTTTGTCATGTGTGCTGTGTTGTTTTTCCCTTCGTCCACTTGTAGTACACAGAAACTTGGGAAAGAAAGAATTTGGTGTTATGATGCCAACAATGTATACAAATGGACACTATTGCTTGTGGGTGAGAGTACGTATCGGCGAATGGGAAAATAGTCTTTGTAGTCATGAATATCCTCAAAACGCAAGATAACTGAAGGAGAAATCTACAGGAAGGTTTGGATACAAAACTTTCACGTAAGATGACTGTATGGAATGTGAATGTAAGTATACCTATAACATACCTATATTCACACGTACATATTAGTACGTTATGATAAAATATCTATAGTAAGAAGACAGCCTACAGATACATGAACATATGTTAGTCGGTAGGTACCTAATTACCTGTTTTGTGATGCATGGATATGAATCTGAAATGCAGAGACAGAGGAAAGTGGAGGTCACTTGGTGAGCTCCTGGAAAGAATGACGTGATTAGAAGTCTGATATCTATCCAGAATACAAACAAAATATTACAAAACATTAATTTCTTATAAAATAAATTGTGTTGAATTCAATTTTAAAGTACCTGCTAAACCACATTATCAGGTATACTTAGTATAAACCACACAGCATAAGGTCGTTGCGTGGACGTATGAGCAATTAGGTTATAGCATCGATCATCCATCAATATATAGGATTTCCTGGAAATGTTAAATGTTATTTATTTGACACTTAACTTATTAAATAACCGTAGTGGTTGAGATTGACGTAGGTAATGGGTATAAAAATTATGTTACCTACTGTTCAAGCGTTTAAGCTTATCTTCATTTTATTATTTATTAGATGATATTATTCACACGGATGTAAAGAATTGGTTACGGTTTTTAATATTTAATATAATATATTAATTAATTGTTCATTCATCATTGTAATGCGTCAGTGAAAATTTGATTTTATTTATATTTATGTATTTTTTTTTTCACATTGAAAACTTTGTGTTCTCGTACCTCACCTTATGGATTAAATATACTTAAATAAAAATTATACCTACTTAAAGAGCAAACAAAACCCAGGCAGCGACGCGAGTTTACTTTGGTTCACACAAGAATATCGCAGATAATTCTACTTATTTATAAAAACAAAAAAATGTTTAGGATATCCCCGAACAAGGTCCCGAAGGAGACAATGGAAGCGAGTGTGATATCACACGAAGGCGTCTTAGACGTCCTGCCACAACAGAGAATGCAGGAGTTAGGCCAACGCGACCGAATGTGAAACCGCGACCGAAAACTGCCCAAGACAGACCAAACATAGACGAACCGACTAGACTACAAATTCTCCACACACTTATGGGTAAGTACGGGATGTGCACAGAAATGACCAAATAGCGATCTGTGGCAAATTCTTGTAATTAATATAATATCTGTATTTACCTACTTATAATTAAAACACAGCCTGAAATCTCGTCATTCTATCAATAGATGATGAATGGTTATGCAGTGGAAGTAAGCTGACCTCCCTGGACGCTGTCTGTGGAAACTTAGCGAGAGCTTTGCGCCGCACTTCTAGTGTGTATCATCGTCGCTGTAGAGGTTCGTCTTTACTTATAACGTCTTTAATTATAATTTCTTCAATATAATTATGTTTCCATGAGCTGCTTTTGTGGTTGTAAATGAAATGAGGCCATGTGTTTGGTATTTAGTCCTACAGTAACACAAAAAGTCTACGATTTTCACGCTAGTTATTTTTTCATATTGAGGGCTCGTCGCTACATAGCTTAGACATAGATCAGTTGATCTGCGAGGGAAAGCACCATTTTCTGTTACGGTTACTTGACATAGGCTTTACACATAACTAAGGTATACGAAACGACAAAGGTTTTCGTTTGTTTTACAGATGGATTAGCAATCGCAGTGCCACGAAAGAATAAAAGGATTGATTGATTGTTATCTGCACTAACATACCTGTTTACTGATTTAATTACCGCTCTTACTTTTGATATTATCATCTTAATAATTATTATACATACAACTAGTTAGTAGGTAGATATAACACCTAATCAGAATTTGTAACACCGACTCTAAAGACCCATTATTAATAAAACTACACAATAAACCTGATTGAAAATAGATCGCCAGACAGATACGTTATTGGTATTTTTTCGTCGTTTTGGAAAAAGTACATTGGCCCCGTGTGACGTCACGACTTTTGAAACTAGCATGACTGCTTTTAATTAGAACATTTTAGAAATGCCCATTTTTTTGATTGTCTTAATTTCCGTGTCTTAGTTTCCATGCTATGAGTATTAAAATATGAGTGACGGTGAATTGGTTGTTCAGCTGTCGTCAACAAGATAAAATTAAACATAAGGGCGGATATATACGCAGATTACTAAAGATCTATTGCTTAATATGCATTGTAATATAATGAGTACTGCTTCTGACCACTTGCTACAAACGAGACATGATTATCAAGCAATGTATTTTTTAACCGACGAATGAATATACTTCTTTAAAAACGAAAACAAAAAAGCAAGATTAATAGTTAGCCTACCTGTCTAGCATAACTATTAATCTTGCTTTTCACAACATAATTTGCGTTAAGTTTAGTAGGTATAGAAGATTTTGAGTAAGTTATAAGGCTAATATTTGTGATAATTTAATGAATAATTACATTTTGGGATTCAACGACGGGTTATCGTTACTATTTTGATTTTGCAATTATTATTCCCAATTGGTCAGGTGTGCAAAATTCTTACTTAAATCTAAGGTCATTAATATTTTAACACACGACGATGGATATTGCAGTAAAAATTACGGCTAATTCATCAGTTTAGTAACTAACTAGTAACAAACTAAGATTGCTCAAACTTATGGCCTCGACCTAAGCTGATTCTATTGTGCGAAAGCTGTGAAATTGTGCGTGTTCTTTGTTAATACTGCTAACAGCGCAGGCTTATGAGATAACCAACAAGGCCTTGTCCCTTATGACATGGATTTTCCCTTGAGTGTTTGCCTTTTACGTTTACTGATTGTATTTGCAATAATTGCTTATGTTAGAAAGCTAGCCATGAGGATCTTACTTATTAGAGCGTGGTTTCGAGTAGCCCCTATTATTTTAAAGTGGATAAGAAATTCTGAGAATATATTTAATGTAAAATTCTTTTGCCTGATTTTCATTTCCTTCCTATATTTCGTTATGAACTGGTTTCGAAAATCAAAGCAGTTAGGGTTGTTTAGCAGAAGATTAGTTGAAGTAGCACCTGTTAGATTTTTTATATACATAGGTACATATATCACTTAGATGTTCTGGATCAAATAACAGGTTATTTCTTATACATATAAATTTTAAACATATCCACAACAATACCTAAAATTGTTGCAGGTGGGAGAATATAGTAAGCTACCGTTTAGCTTAGCACAATAGTTAGTCTCTTAGTTAAAATGTTGTATTGCATTGATCATTCCGTTCCTCTTGTGGAGGAAAAGTGTTAGGTGAGGCAAACCTAACTAAAATATTTGGTAATTCAACATGTAAAGTTAACTTTACCGTTTTAACAGTAGACTCGGAGAAAGAATTGGTCCAACAGACTATGGAAGAGGCTTCGAGAGCACTAGCAGCTGAAATACCTCGCGCTCCGCGACTTGAAGACTGGATTAAATTCAAAGAAGAAACTGGGTAAAGATATACAACACGCTTTCTATTTTATTTTATGACACCCTGTAGATACTAAGATATCTACAAGGCACGTGAGTAGTATTGATATAGTTTTTCTTTATTAAAGGATAATCTTTCTTGTAATCGAATGTAAAAATATACTTTCATTGAAGAGCACGAAATATGTATAAAGAAAACAACTCTTATTTTCTTTCGTACTATAACCAAGAAAATGTCTTTCAAACATATTGCATTTCTACTTGATTCTTATTATGGTTTGAGAGGTGTTCTAAAGCTGTCAAGGGAAGACAGCAGATAATATAGCCTAGAATAGTCTTTTTAATTTAAGAAAATCTTAATAAGACATGTATTTCTTTCACAGGATTGACATCAACATAGATTTTAACGAGAGACCAAAATGTCCAGATCCCTCAAAGATTCTTGAACGTCTCGAACAAATAGAGAAGGAAACCCAAGATAGATTCAAAGAAGAAACATTAAAAGGAAAATCAACAAATACGGAGATAAATAATGCTTATCTGCCGAATAGTGCATTCAATAGTTTGTCATCAATGAATGATTATGAAATGTTTCAGACAGATACAGTTTCACTCGCATCAAGTTCGGATATTAATTCGTTTTTCGACGACGTTAATGAAATGCATTCTGTGAGCAGAGATAGGGTTAGGTTTCCTGGTAATAATGACTCGTTTACTGAGTAAGAACTACTTTCACTAACGTATCTTGATATTTAGTGCTGGGATCCCTTTATTCAACTACACTACAGACTTGATTGAAAACCTGGTATAAGTACGTTTATTGTATTTATTTTTGTTTTGTTTGAGTTTTGCCAAGATAATGGAATTATTTTTCAATATCACTTAATATAATTAAGTCTTCTAGAGTAGTTTTTAATAAGGTTGGCACAGAATTTTACACCCTTAGACATTGATTGTAATTAGTTTCGTGACTTAATATAATTATTTATTGCGTTATACTGTGAATATAATTATATTTTCTTAAAATTTTAATTGCATTTAATGCTCAAATATTTTGATATACTCTTCGAGATCTTCTTTAGTTTTTTGTGAAATATGCATTACCTATATGTATTATGTAACAATTAGTATAAATATAAAATATATTGTTATTTTCTATGATATTTAAAAGAATGAGGTCAGAATGATGATTTCTTGAGATGTTTAGTGCCATAGTGGATTTAGCAAGTTCAATAATATTTATTATATTACACCATGTATTATCGTCACCGTATATCATCATCAAAATCGTAATACGCACCATCAACGTAATTTTATTTATTTTTTAGCTATCCTCTTATATTCAATCTCTCTTATATTTTTTGTCTTCTATATCCTACAAAATGTTTTGGTCTTTTGTCCCCGATTCATTCACCATAAGGCCCTGGTATTTTCGACCTTCCAGTGAGGATTAACTAGGCTACTAGTTCATCCTCACTGGAAGGTCGAAAATACAATGGTGAGAGTTTCTAACCTATATTTTGGGAATAATAGATTTGTTTCATTTTGTTCAGTTTTCGATTTAAAGTAATCATTTCGCTATTTTTCTATTGTTCTTCTAAGATTTTTGTATTACTGTTGTTTCAGGCTCGCCCATCATAAAATCTTCGTATTTTCATTAAGAGTTATATTTTGGTTTTTACTGCTAATCTCTTTTCTCTTTCGTTATCTTTGTGTTCCGAGTAGCCATCACGATTATGATAATTATGTTATTGATTGTTTCTTAAAATTGGATTTAATCATGATTCAGTTCATCAAAATTATATGAACTTTTATTGTATTCTAAGTGCTTCTTATGTTGGTTTTTATAAAGTTTTAATCATGTTTACATATTGTTTTATTTTATTTGCTTCTGTTAGCTTTCTTGCTTGAACACTGCGTTCATTTGGAATAAAACTAAAAAAAGTAATGAATTCAAATACTATTTCGAGATAACTTGGTTGGAGTCTACAGGCGACTACTTCGTATGGTGCGCTTCTTCATACGGGACTATACTTTCTTATAATCGCTTTGGATGCAGTGTATTAGTTACATGTGAAACTCTACAAACGCACGGCAGATAGGGCTCGACCAGTACTACCAATCATTATGGCCGTCTATTGTTAACTTAGATCTGAGAATTACAAACTCACATTAACCACCAATTTTATTTAATATCGGTAAAACTTATATGGATATATTTTACTATATCTATATTTATTTCATTGGCTATACTTAGTTGCTGCCTTATGGTAAATACACCGACCCCGTAAATACACCGACGGCAGAGAAAATCATCTTTATGATTATCCTATTTATTTATTTATTCTTTATGCACAATGTACAGAGGCGGACTTAATGCCTTAGGCATTTTCTACCAGTCGACCTTAGAGTGATGCAGAGAGAAAGGATGGTAGGTGCACGATACAATTTTAACGTTAACGTTAATAAATTTATGAGGATACATTTTAATAATACAGTTACTTACATATCACATACATATATACATAAATATGCATATTTACATAAATAATATAATAAATAAATTATAAATAATAAGAAAGCTGAGATGATTCTGCCAATTTAGTGTGGAGGTGTTCACGCAATTTCCGCTTGAAAGAGTAACGACTGTTGGCCATCCTGATTTCCAGAGGGAGAGAATTCCATTGCATTGCATTGCATGCTATAATACTTCCTACTTAATATTATAAATGTGAAAGTTTGTGAGGATGGATGGATGGATCTTTGTTAGTCTTTCACGGCCGAACGGCTGAACGGATCTGGATGAAATTTGGCACAACGATAGATTATAGTCTGGGATAGCACATAGCCTACTTACTTTTTATCCCGGAAAAATGTACGGATTCGTAAACCATGCGGGCGAAGCCGGGAGCGGAAGCTAGTTGCAAATAAATTATTCTTGCTGGAAATGTAATAAATAATTTACCCATTCAAGCAGCGTGAGGTAGACAAGACAAAATCTATTGTTTGTGGGTACCGAACTTATCATTACATAGCTTGATAGATTAAGAGGTTTCAAGATTATTTCAAGATGCTTCCAAAACGTTACAAACATAAAACAACTATCTCAAGATTTGGACGAATAAGTCCGAAGAAAAAGAAATCGTATTATAATTATAGTATATATGTATATATATCGTAAAAAGTATTTCAAGTTAATACAATTATTTTCTATATCAAGCTAAAAATATATTTACAAGTAAGTACTTATTATACATACATATGTATTTAGGTATCGCTCGTGAACCGTATTTTAGCACATTGTGGGCATTGCACAATGCAGGCATATAATATTCATTATTCAATCATCATCATGACTGCCTACCAGTTAACTAGCTCAAGCAGTGTTCACATATAAATGCCAATCTATATATCGCTATTGACGACTCCCATTTTTATCGCCTAATCCTATCCCATTTGTAGTAATATATCTAATAGAATTAGTATTTACGTAGTTTTTGTAAATTGAAGTTTTAGTTATGACAGTATTATTTATGTTGAAGATGTGATGTATGACGGTGTGACTAGCCCGAATGTTCTAGATAAAATAAGTATTAGGACATTTGATAATTTTCCTTTCTTGTAAAAAGTAACTTCAAATCAAATTTAACTTGCTCTCAGATTCCAATAACGCCTAGAAAACAGGCTTCCGAATTAAAGGCTTTTTTCTCTTGTATCTCACAGCCTTAATTTTAAAAGATTTTTTGTTGATATATTAATTATTATATGTTTATCTATAATCAACTAAGGTGCGTTGGGGTAAGATCGGCAATGGGGTAAGATCGTACCGATCGAATTTCCGGCTGATTCGACCACTTTTTATATGTTGTTCTCCAACGCACCTCATTTTAATTTTTAAATAAACATGATGGAAGATATATGGGTATTGAATTTTATTGCTAGCCTTTCTTATCATCTTCTCTATAATTATCTAAAAATAATAAAGCTAGCTTAATCAGAAGTGATTAACTGTTATTAGGACATTCCGATAATGGATAGGTACCTAACTATAAACTGCGAGTGTGAAACACTCTTTACGACTAAACCATAAGTTTAGATCTCGCTCTACGGCCAGTCATTCTAACGGAGTGGACCGGAATACACGCATTCACTCCACCGGCAACCGAGAAATTATCTAAAATGAGTGTGTGCCAGTATTTACATCGTGTTGCTGTGTCGAACTTTTTAACTTTATACTATAACGTACAGATGTTAATTGTGTTTGCTTTGGCGTATTTAAAAAATCCATTCTCTAGTCCTTGGGCCCAAAAACTGAAGCTGGAACCACCATCACGACTGACAGATCCTAAATATGGAGTACACAAGTACATAAAAGTTAATGTAAGTAAATATTTTATTTGATGAAGAATGTGATGACGGAGTTGAATTTCATTTTACTGCAGAAGTGATAAAGTGCAGGGCAATTGCTATTAATAAAAAAAAAACATGGATTACCAGACGACAGGTGCAATTTTCCCGCGCCATCTATCACTAATTAATTAATAATGTATACCTATCGATTAATTCATATAAAATTAAACATTCTTCAGTTTTGTTATTAAAAAAGATCAATGACATAAATATCCACAGAATTTCAAGATATACATCATAATGAACTGTAAATTTTTTTCACCGGTGGTTTGAATTAATTAAAAATCTATCTACTATACTCCTGTCACTAAAATACGAGTCTGTATTAGTCGGTAGACCGTTAGAAAAAACGGGATTTATCAAAAAATACTATACATCACGTCTAATCCTATACATTACATACATTTTTATAAGAACTTAAATTCTTTCATACCGATTGTTTTAGCTACTTGCCGAACTCTTGACTTCGACCTCAAATTTGCACAAAGTTAAATAAGTAGTCTTTATTTTAGTTTCTACTTAACACTAATTGTTTCGATAAGTAATTTATCTGGAACTCAATATCATAGCAAAATTTTAAAATTTTATACGGAGAGTGACTACAGACCTAGAAGCCGTTGGACTTTTCGTAATTTTAAATTAATTTATTAAATTAAATAATTATTCTTCTTAACAAACCATTATACTGTGCGATAAATAGCTGTATCTCATAGTATAATGCTATTCTGGAATAATTCGTTACAAAAACTTATGACATTGGCAAGTTTTCATCCATATAAAATCTTGTATAATCAGCTACTTTTGTCGCCGAATGTAATCAAATTATTAATCTATACATACATACATATTAATAAAATTGGAGTGTCTGTTTGTAATATTGAAATAACCGTTTTTTACTACATGCATATGATACGGTACATACAACAACATATCATTTTTAACAATTTTTGTCTGTCTGTCTGTTTGTATAGGCTAATCTCTGAAATGGCTGGACCGATTTTGACTTAGGCTACTTTTATTTTAGAAAAATTCTTATATTTTAGAAAAAAATAGGGTTAAGTGCATTTGGTCTCACTAAAAAATACATTGTTAAGTTCCGACATCCACGCGAACGAAGTCGCGGGCAAAGCTAGTTAAAGATAAGATAGTATTACTATGTAGACTGTTGATTATTTTGATGATGTCACTACATCATAGACTACATAGTCTACATCATATACTATCTTATCTTTAACAGATTTACCTATTACTGTGTCCGTTAGTCATACTTATTGTATGTAAAATCTTTACAATATAATAATTGTGTTCTACCTAGAATGACGCTAAATAAGACATTCTACAATTTAAAATGATCCCAGTCATTAGGCAAGTGTGAGTCCGAGAGTAAGAGAACTCAACCGCCAAGTGTTCCGTTTCTAAATTTATTTGTCTTCATCTCGTAAACAAAGGCCACCTTAATATGAATTTGACAAAATTAGGTTTTATCGATCTCAAAGTTAGTGCGAATGTGGTGTTCTTGTCTCGACAATAAAACCTTACCCAATGTCCTAAGTGCCCCTAAATCTATACAATGAAACAATGAAATGACACAACCCTGCCACTGACAACGAAATAAGTGTGGTCAGTTATTGGGCTAAAATTATTTAGTCTAAACGAACCATTAGAGCAACAAGAATGTGCGTAACAGAACAAACACTGTCGAACATTTAAAAACAATGACCATTGACAACTTTAATTTGGACTTAGTTACGTGACCATTAATTAGATACCTATATCAAATAGAAATAGGTTCTTTTGCCACACGTTCTTAAGTAAGTGATTATACATACATATGTGATGTGTCTGTCCAGTAATTAATTACAAGAGCTGGTCCACGAAGTATCAGCTCGGGACAATTGTTTGAAACACGAAGTCATTACTCGTGCGAGTCAGACATGCGAATGCATAACGTGTTGTGTACAACATATGAGTCTGCTCTATACAATAATATTCTACTAAAGAGAATACACGAAAGCCGTTCCGCTTTCTGTGCTACCGCGTTCTTCCGTAGAGTTGTATAAACCCAACCAACCTGTTTTCGCATGCCTCCCAAGCAGCCACTGCTGGGACTATTTATTGAGGTCACAGGGTCACAATGCCATCAGTGCTTTGACAATACTATTGTCAAATATAAATAGTGACGCTGAATGTCTAAGAACTGAAAGATGAGCTATCAACGATAATACCAAATTTCGTCGAGAAGTATAGAAAAAACAATGATGCGTGAGGATCTAAAGCATTCATCCTATCTCAAACCTTATATTTAATTCACATTAATATAATACGGCAGAATATTATAGTAACAAGATAGTAATATACCTACGCTTAGGATCAACGTCCTCCTTAGAGTATATGTATAGAGACTATCCTGTTTAGAGATTTATTTTGGATTCGGTCCCTAGACTAAACAGATGCTGCTGAATCAGTGTTCTAAAATATTTAGTGAGATGCAAAATCATAGGTATGCTGTCTTTACCCCACTTAGGTCCCCTTATTGCTACCTAATATTGTATTATTGCATGGCAACAGGCAATTGGCGTGACCCGTTCGTTCAACGTGTCATGAGGCACGGAGGCCGGAGAGGCTACATGTGTAAAGAACGGTCACGGTTATTAATTGAGTAAAATTTATATATACCTGTACTGGTTTCCTTATAATTTTAATTTCATTATCATTGTCAAAAATGTGTGTTGTAACATCGCCTGCGCTGTTACTAACTGGTTCCTAAATTCAAGTGTATAATCCAACGGTACAAAATTTTATGTAAGTGACGAGTGACGTATTAAAACTTGATTTTGAGATTTGAAACAGCTTCAAGGCCGCATCGCGCTTTCCGACCACGAGGTTCCAAAACTTTGACCCCTGGTTCGACAAAACGACGGTGTAAAATTTTGGGTTTTGTAATGCGTAGATAAAGCGTAATAGAAAAATCAATGGCGATAGGCGGTTCAGATGAATTTACTCATATCTTATGTGTCCATTTTCAAACGATCGTGTATGAGATTATGTAACTTCCAAGAAACACTGGCACATGTCACTCTGTCATGAGATGTAAGTACCTGGAAGGAGAAGACCGGTCAGTTGAAAAAACTTACGTGGAAAGATGCTAATGCAGTGGGTGCTAGCTAATGTACATGTCTGGGTCACATAACAAGAAGAAGGAAAAGGAAAATAACCATATGATGGTTAAGTTAGGTAGTCTGAAGATCTATTCCATTAGGGAAGAGTGGCTCCTTTCTGAACCGCCACTCGTAAGATAGTCCTCCGATATACAAATCCACCATATAGACGGTATGGAAAACCTAGTACAAGTAGTAGAAAATAACAAAGGAAACCTGCACACCTTAGAAGAGACTATAAAGTTCTTAAAGCTTTACTAAAAAAGCCTAATTAAACCTTACTCTTCTTATATTGAAAAAGGGGCTGTGCCCAACAGTGGTCGCTATAATAAAGTATACTTAATGCGCGACAAGGGACATTAGTTGGACGGTTATGATGCTACGTTTATATTATTTATTTTGTTCACAGAACACAAAATTGCATTATGTGGAAAGTGGTGATTCTTCAAAGCCTTTGATGATATTCCTTCATGGATTCCCAGAGTTCTGGTACTCTTGGCGACATCAAATTGTTGAGTTCAAAAAGGATTATTGGTATGTAATATTACGACTTATAAAACAACATCTTAAACGTCTGTATATGTCTGTCTTATAATTATCCACCTCAGCAACAATGCTGCCACTGGTGCTTTTTTGTGCAGTTTTTGTGAGTGCAACTGCCCACTGCGGAATTTAATATTGACTGTTTTTATCAACGCCTTGTCAAATAGGTAGATTATTTTTGTTGCTATCGAGCGATTCATAGGAGCAAAGAAGATTTGGATAATGGCTTCGAAATTGTTAACGAAGTCTGAAAAATACGAAAATACCTTAATTTTCAAAACATGCAGAGTGTTTTACTTGATCTCGTGTAGATACGTGTATGGTGTTCTCTGGGTAAAAGGGGATGACCTTGCCTCTCAGTTCATTATAAAACAATATATTTACGTTTGTTTGATGTCTACATATTTTCCTTCTTGATAGACTTAGTATACGGAAATTGGTAAAAACAGAGTCTCCATAAGACAGGCTTTTCTGTTCACACAATTCTATTTCGTACGAATAATAATTATGTTTCCAGGTGTATAGCCGTTGACATGAGAGGCTACGGTGATTCAGAGAGACCTGAGGGCGTTTCTTCGTACAAAATAGAACTACTGGTTGAAGACGTAAGAGATCTTGTTCGCCAATTAGGTAAAGTTTCATTTTTTTTTTATGAATGTGCTTGTACTAGCTATGTTAGCTAGAGCCATATACATACATATGTGGGTAATGAAAGCTAAATACCTACAGTAGGTAGGTGTACACTCAGATAGACACAAACGGTATTATAAAACAAGCCCATAGTAAGAAATCGTTTGTCGAGTCTAGAGATTTTTATACTTACATGAATAAATTAAGCTGAATAGAAAATATTATGGGTTGTGTGTTTCTCATGCAGATAAGTACCCGGATTTAATATAACCTGTTAAATGTTTAATATACGGTAATTACGTGTTAGATTGGAAAATTTTCATATTTTCTATCCAATACGAAGTGCTTTGCCGTTGATATTATGAACCTACTGTACAAACATCAAAGGGCAATCGGATGATATCACTGTATGCATCCATATTGCACACCGTATGTTGCATAATACCAGACGCTGTTTATTCAAATGATAGGCAGGTAGCTACTCGTACATTTTAATCGAGTGATTATTTTGAGTCACCTCAAAAGTCACCATTATTATTGAACTTTTAAAGAAATTCGTTTTTTCACACTATATATATATAGTCAAATTATAGCTATTTGTTTTGCCTTTGCCGCAATCGTGTCACATAGTGTGATTTATCCATCAGTTCCATTGTATCAAGCTTCTCCTACTGTTATTTTAGGTCGGGAAAAATGCATTCTTGTTTCCCACGACTGGGGTGGTTTGATCGCCTGTCAGTTCCGTGACCAATACCCAGAGGTATTGAGTGCACTGGTCATGCTAGCCAGTATCTCCAGTACATCTTGGTTGCATGAAATTTGGAGTAACCCTATTCAGAGGAGGCAATCATGGTAAGTGACGTCACCAATGTAATTGTCCTGCGGCCGTTTTAATAAGAGTAAATAAATAATCACATTAATTTTTTATGCATGTGTGTCAAATATCAACAAGAGAATGTGTTTATATCAATATGATAAGTAATGTCGTAGGTTCTATATGAAAAAAATATATGATGCTGTATAAGAATTCTCGGTAGCAGCCTAATGAAGTTTAGAATTTTGACCGGTGTACAAGATAAGAAACATCTCTGTCTAACCCTTTAGCAACACGCTATGAATATTAATGAAAGGAAGAAGAACGGAATGGTTGGAATCGCACGTTTAATGAATTAATACATACTTTCTTGATAAGTAATACTATCGATTAAATATAAGTATGTCACTGAGTTATGTAAATTACTAAAGATAACGAGCAAGACACCCGAGTAGAGTACTAGTATTGTATATGTATGTATCTATCAAGTACCTCTTATCCGCTTACCGATGAATGAATAATGTTACCGTATAAATAAATAAGAAAGCACATTGGTCTCTTGCCTTTTTATTTACGCGTAGGCGCGGTACCATGATCGTAAGAGAAATCATGTGTGAAATGTTGTAGCTATTACGAAACACTCCTTCGGCATTCTGTTTTTGCAAGTGGATCTATTTATATGAAGTTACGTATGTTTATCATCATAACTATAGAGTCTTTTTATAATTTATCTTTAGATATGTTGATTTTTCTATTGATAAACTACTAATTACTGATAAGGTACCATTAATATTTGAACACTAAAAGATTATTTAAAATTCTTTTTAGTTGGTACCTACTGTATTAGAATCGAGAATAAATGACCCAGAATGCACTGAATAAATAAAGATTGAAGTTAAATAAATAAATAAACATTCCTTTTCAATTATTTAGTTATCTACTCATTTGGTACATTTAGGTGTGACCTAGTGTGCAACTTAATTTAGCGTCTTTTTTTGGGCTGTGCTATTTATGTGTAGTATCGATTACCTTTTCATTTGAAAGCTCGGTATTATAAATGTGCCTATACAATAATAGGTAACTAATTAAAACGTGTCGAAAATCGAAATCTTTAACAAGCAAAAATAATTTCGTCTAAATATACAAATATGTACATACATTTGACTCGGTATAATTGGACAGATTAGTAATGGAGCGCTTCTTGCAGGCTTTTTTATCAAGAGTTTCCTAATGCGTGATAGGTTTAATTATATTCGTTCTTGGGTAATTTGGTAAAAATAAATACGTATTGACGTACGTTTTTACATTGGGTAAATCACATATTTTGCAGTGCTTATTAAGTTTTCGGATACCCTTGTTAATGGTTAGGTATCACGATTAATTACCCGTTAATTTGAATAAAGACTAGTTTACCTAATAAAACACCCTATAAAGAAAAATATCTATACTATAAAAACGACTTTTCTCAACCTGTACAATATTTTCTAAGAGGTTTAAATATGCAGATTATTGTTTTTCATAATTATTTTTTTGTTTTTAAATCTTGTCTTTTTTCAGGTACGTCTTCTTATATCGAATGCCTGTGATACCAGAGAAGGCTTTGCTGATAAATGATTTAGCTATGTATGACCGCGTCATGTTGTTCCCTGACAAGACTTCTACAGATAAAGAGGACATTGAATGCTACAAATACTGGTTCCGCAAGCCATGTAAGTTTTCTAAACGTTCAGTACAATTCCTGGTGTCGCCATCTGTTGCTAGTTTTCTTGAAATTGTAAAATAGGTTCCTATACCGGGGGTATCATATTTCAGTGACAAACTAATTATGATGACTTATAATCTATTATGATACAGTGTCAAACATAGAAATCTCAATAATTGCCTGATTATTTAAATAACTGCTTCATTGGTCTAGCGGTCGCGCGACTACTGAGGTTGAGGTCCTGGGTTCGACTCCTGATTCTGTATGGAAATCAATAGTAGCAGTACGGAGTCCGGAATTATGCCCGATAGATGGCAATAGGCTCGTCCACTATTGATGACTATTGCATGGGACTTGATAACGGTATTTGCGGAATGTGGGTGTACAATGGTAAATCCATGCCTAACTCTTCGGAGAGTACAGGCAAGATGCTATATTATTATTTAGATTTCTGTGGTGTCATTTATTTGCGAGAGAGACAGAAACTTTTACGAAACACGTCACGAATGAATTCCATGAACACTAGTAATTTGTGGTTATATGGGTAATTTACCATAACGCGTTCTGACAATAATGAAATACCACTGCCATCACAGCGATTATGTGGGCGGTACATTATTAAGGTTTTAATGAGTTTGAGCTCATTGATAAAGCTTCATAATGCCGGCATCGTTTAGCCAGTTGGCCGGCACGTGGCGAAGGTACCAAAGATTATTTTACAAACATATGGTGGTTTAACGATGTGGGTAACTAATACAATAAAGTGTATGGAATTCAAGGATAGGTAGGTAACTATGTCTTATATCCATATGATTATTTTGAAGAATGAAAGCGAACGTTATCATAGTGTTGTTCAGTCAAGCAGAAAAGCTGCCGAATGAAGGCTATACTTAATTTATGTAACTGACGCGGAAAAAAGTTGAAATAATATAGGCCTAGCAAATATCATTGCCTCACTGGTCTAGCTCACCACTTGAGTAGCGTGAGGTCCCGGGTTCGAATCTTGGGTAGGATAAAGGGTGATTGCGTTTTACTGTTAGGAAAAGAGAAGTTAAGAATTTTGTATAGCTACATACATCCTTATATAGCTATACAAAGTTTTTAGCTTCTTGGTCCCCACTTCTTATTAGCAAAGTGTATACTTACAACAGGGCCTGTATATTTGCCTAACATTCTAAAATTCGTGGGGCATTGTCAAAATGTCTTAATTTTCGACGTTTTTATAATAAGACTAGCTTCCGCCCGCGGCTTCGCTTGCGTCTTTTACGAACCCGTACATTTTCCCGGGATAAAAAGTAGCCTATGTGCTATTCCAGACTATAATCTATCTCTGTGCCAAATTTCATCCAGATCCGTTCAGCCGTTCTGGCTTGAAAGAGTAACAAAGATCCATCCATCCATCCATCCATCCTCACAAACATTCACGTTTGTAATATTAGTAGGATAGGATTAGTAGGATTCTACAGGTGTTGTTTTGTACCTACCGGTCAATGACTTGTTTATTTCAAGGCCGAGTAAAGGTAATTATAAAAAGGTAACAATAATGTTTGTAAGTAAATACTTTATTAGTTAAAGAAAAATTAATACAGTAGAAGATACAATCTTCCGTCTGGATTACATTTATTGTGCTTGGAGCGTACCTAACATCGTTGGATTTGCTAATTAATTGTCAGCATTTTTAAAATGATTAACAATTTAGCACTGCTATTATTAACACGCGCATTATTTAATGCGGGGCTGGCTGTACACGATATGGTGTGCTGGCACTGTACCTACTCTTAAGTATGGAAGTGAATGTTGCGTCTGGCAGAAGAAAGAGTCATGAATGTAGGTAAATTACTTCAGTAGAAATACGTTCCTCTTGTGTGTGTGTGTGTGTTCCGAGCAGTACCTAAGACCATATGTAAGGTATAACTTTGAATGACAGAATAATAAATAGTGTTACAATTTTTGTTCAAGCCGCAAAGATCTCTATCTTTGCAGCTTGAACAAAATCGCCTAACTAGTGACAAAAAAGAAAAGTAGGTTTGCTTCAACGGTTTGGTCATATGGAGAGGATGATGGAGAGCCCGATTAACGAAAGGGATTTATTGCGCGAATTTAAGTTGAAAAACTCCATGAATGCAAACAATATGGTATGGTATGCGTTAGAAGCGTTAAATTGAGTTCGTCAAAAGAAATTTACATTGGGACCTCAGCGTGTTACTTGCGTAAAATATCTTTTCACATGGCATAGTAAATAGGGGGGCAGGTCGGGCGATAGACGGCTGTCGAAATGATCTATTTTTCTTATTGCAGTTGCCTTAACACCCCCAATAAACTACTACCGAGCGAACTTCAGATTCGACTTGCCAGAGATTGTGGAGCACAAAGAAAATGTACCCATGCTAGTCGCCCATGCTGCCAATGACGATTTTATCAGTCATAGCATGCTGAATACCATGAAGAAAGAATACTCCTGCATAGAGACCACCATAGTCGAAAACACCGGACATTTCCTTCAACAAGAGGACCCTGAGAAAGTCAACAAAATTATCAGAGAATTTCTTTCTAAGAATAATGTTTAGCTTTATTGTGATATTTTTAGTTCTTCTTTTGCCAAAAACATGCTGCAATGGTCAGTGCCGGATTAACCACGTAGCAAGAGTAGCAATTGTTACGGGCCCCGCGGTAAATGGGACCCCGCGTATCCAAACCCGCCCACCTCCGTTACACCTGTTTTCCGACTAAGATAATCCACGTCAGACAATCGGTAACCGATTATTTTGTTGGCGAAAATAAAACACAGAATTTCAAACGGTAAACGCACAAGTTCTGCAAAAAGTCACTTTATACTTAAGAGCCCATAGCAGATCAAGGGCCTCTCGATAGAAATTGCTACGGGCCCCGCGTTTGCTAAATACGGCACTGGCAATGGTCGGTTGGACGATTGCTGACTGGCGAAATGACTAATGGATTTTGTTTTGCAAGTGTCAAGTGATTTTTGTTATAAGTATATATTTTATCTGTGTATGCGTGTACCTATGTAGTCATTGGTTTATTTGTAAGTAATGTGTTTATTGTTTTAAGTGCCTACTAGTAACTTACACCTACTTATATATAATTATTTCCATTAAACTCGTTATAATTTAATTAGTAGTTTTTTTATTTTTAACTCTTAAACCCTATTATTACGTTAACCCTTCTACATCATAAGTTTGTTTTGTTTACGACTAAGTACCTACATGTGGATAATGCAATAATGTTCTAGAATATTACTATTATTATAAGTAGATTGACGGAACGATTGGTGTAGTGGTTGCGAGATCGACTGCTGCGCTACGTGTCACGGGTTCGATTCTCGCACGGAACAAACATTGTATGACCTACGGATAGTTGTTTCAGGTTTGAGTCTTTGTGTATGTGAATACACACTGTGCCTCGGAAAGCACGTAAAGACGTTAGTTATGCGCCTGATCTCTCTCCGGTCGTGTCGGATTAACGTCCCATCGGACTATGAAAGTGAAGGAATAGAGAATGCACCTGTGTTTGCGCACACACTTGTGCTCTATAATATCTCCTGCGTAGTTGGCTAATCTCCGGTGAGATTGGCCGCCTTGATCGAAATTTGGTCAGGAGGAAATTATTATAATTATAAATACTATAAAATAAAAGCATTACATTTAATGAGTTCCTTACCATACCTCACGGAACATCTCACCAACATCAGACGTAGTAGTTCATCTTCAGAAAATACAGATGTGTGCAGGCCTAAAGCTGGACAAACAATGAATCCTTTGGCAGGGAAAAGGAGGAAATATAACCGTTACATTTCTTTCCTCACAAATGGGTGATGAACTGACTATTTCTGAAGGATTTCCTAAGAAAAACGGAATTAGAATAGAATAGTAACACATTAACAAGCGACATCGATGATTAAGGAAATATTAATATTTGAGGTTTTCAAAGACATTAATAATAAACTTATCAAAAGGTTCTTAAAAGTTCCTTATCAGGTGACAATAAGGTTCGCGCCTTTAATGGTTGGGTCATGCCAGTCCTGATGTACTCCTTTGGCATACTCAAATGGACTCAAACTGAACTAGACGCCCTGGATAGGAGAGTCCGGACGCTGCTGATCGCAGATCGGATGCATCACCCACGATCGTCGGTAATGAGATTGTACATCCCACGGAAATGTGGAGGACGAGGCTTTTTAAATGCTAAGACGCTCCACAACCGTGAGGTGTGCAATCTCAGGGAATATTTTCGTAAAAGCGACGTGTGTATGCATCGAGATGTGGTGACAATGGACAAAGGTCTCACCCCGCTGTCGTTGGCTAACGAGAACTGTCGTAAACCTGTGGTACTAATTACCAATGATCGCAAGGAGGTATGGCAAGGCAAGGAGCTACACGGACGCTTTTTCCGGGCTCTTCATGGGCCCGATGTAGACTTCATAGCGTCCGTATCTTGGCTACGCTTCGGTGATCTCTTTGGGGAAACCGAAGGGTTTGGTTGTGCAATTATGGACGAAGTTATCTTGACGAATAACTACCGGAGATATGTATATCATGAAAGACGGGACGGTTGACATATGTCGGGCATATCACCATCCAGGTGAGTCTATCAGACATATCATATCTGGCTGTTCTCGTTTGGCTAACGGCGAGTACTTACACAGACATAACCAAGTGGCCAAGATCATCCACCAGCAACTTGCTTTGGAGTACAAACTTGTGGATTTTGAGGTACCGTATTAAAAGTATATGCCCGACTCAGTTCTCGAAAATAACCATGTCACGTTGTACTGGGATCGGTCTATCGTCACTGACAGGACTATTGTAGCCAATAAGCCTGATATAGTGGTGATAGATCGATTAGCGCGCCGCACGATGATAATCGATATACCATTCCGCATGACGACAATCTCGTAAAAGCTGGGAAAGAGAAACAAATGAAGTATCTCGACTTGGCGCACGAGGTTGTCGACATGTGGAATGTCGATTCGGCTATTGTCGTACCGATTGTTTTGACGGCCAATGGCCTGATGGCTAAGAGCCTCGACCAACATCTCAAGAGGCTCTCGTTGGGCGGCTGGGTCAAGGGACTGATTCCTGAGGTTCCTCTCTCTAGAGCCCTAACCACCGGTAGTTTGGACCCTATTCCCGATACCGGTTGGTCCCTATTTTTTTATATTTATAAATGTATATTTTTTTATTATTGATTATATTTATAAATTTTAAAAAAATGTAATTAAATTAATAAAGGATAAAAAAACTTATCAATAATAAAGTAGTCATTAAATAAATTTGTTACGATTAGCATTTCATACATTTCTTAACTAAATCTTTATTCTTTAGTAACATATCGTCGGCTAAAGTCGCAAACCTTTTCAAAAATAAGTTTTTGATACCATTAGATAGCATTTTTCTGAACGCATCTATTAGCAAAAATTAATATTTTTAAATACTCAAAAAATCCGAAAAAAATTAAAAAGTTAAATAGAAAACCTTATAACTCCGCATGAACATATTATTTCGTTGGTAACTCCAAACCGCCATTTTGTTAAAGGAAGACCACGTATGTCCCCCCGCTCAGCACTATTCGTGATGTTGCTGTGACCGCCTTACTACATTCTTTGCTTATATCAATAATTGTAAGATTTAACAAACTTAAAAAGTGTGATGAATATAATATTTATTATCGAGCTATCTTTTAAAGATGGTTAATTTGATATTAGTATTAAGAGGTTTTTGTGATTTAGGTTGGATGTTAAATTGTTTTTAATTAGACAAAAGGTTTAATCTGAAACTACCAGACTTTAGATAAAAGGATTTAAAAAAATATATTATCATTTAAATTTTGTTACTAGCCATATCTAAAGCCAAAAGAGGCTATTGTGTTTAAAATAAAATTTATATTTTTTTAAATTTTATGTTTTAATTAATATACAAGTCCATAATAATAAAGTGTATTTCCTATAGCAAAACTCTTAACTCCCAAATTGTGTTAAAACCTATTATTTTTATTTATTTTTCAGGAAAAACTCTTAACTCCATTTTAATTAACTTGTCGTAATTTTTTATTCAATTTTATCTTGTAATCTGTTTTTAGGTTTAATTTTAGCCGATTGTTATAAATATCAGAAAACAAACTTCATACAAAAAATTTCGTGACTCAGTTTTTTTGTGACTCCTGTAAAATTTGGTCTGAGGCTCTAGTGTAAGTTTCTTTCGACCAACTCGATTTACTACAACGAACGCGTTCGGCGCTTCGATTGGTCCGTTTCGTGTTCTCCACCAATCGGAGCACCGAATGCGTTCGATGTAGTAAATCAATTTGTCAAAAGAAACTTACACTAGGGCCTCTGATGGAGTTATGAGGTTTGCGACTTTAGCCGACGATATAAATCATACATTAGGCATCGTCGCGTAGTCGTCGTTCAAAACTTCTAAACTGGTAGGTTAGGATAGGTTTACAACGGTGAGGAGCGAGCGCGTCACGTACCGACTGACGCAGGTGTTCATCGGGCACGGTTGCTTCGGTGAGTACCTGAATAGGATCGGCCGCGAGGCCACGGCTGATTGCCACCATTGTGGAGGAGGCGGCCAGGATACTGCACAGCACACGCTCGAGGCGTGCCCTGCGTGGGCCGCGGAGCGGCAGATTCTGGTCGACCAGATCGGGCAAGATCTCTCTCTGCCAGCCATAGTATCGGCTATGCTGGCAGAATCGAAAAAGTGGAGGGCAGTGGTCTCCTTCTGTGAAGCAGTCATGCTCCAGAAGGAGGCCGATGAGCGGGAACGGGAGAGGACCGATCCCGCTCGACGGAGGAGGAGGCGCCGGGGAGCAACCGCCCCGGCGCGCAACACGCCGCAACCCCCCGCCTAATACACCTTAGCGGGGGGCCTTAGGGGTCGCGAGCGCGCAGAGTGGGGACTCTGCGCGCTCTCACTTAGCGACCCCCGAGAAGACTGCGACACGCTGTGGTCCGTGTCGCCGTGCACACAGCACCAGCGAGGGTAACTACAGTCTCCCCCGGGACGTGCACGAGGGGGTGGCGTCTTTACAGTCACCCC
Organism: Shargacucullia verbasci; assembly: GCA_947562105.1. Classification (NCBI taxonomy): domain Eukaryota; kingdom Metazoa; phylum Arthropoda; class Insecta; order Lepidoptera; family Noctuidae; genus Shargacucullia; species Shargacucullia verbasci. The sequence continues at coordinate 4,938,196 of OX387286.1, read as the reverse complement.
CTCCGGGAAGTGCCGTTTGGCGTGGTGGGCCTCGGTGCGGTCTTCTAAGAGTTCCCGAGGCCCACTATATGGTGTCGAGGCGGACCACCGTGGTGAGTTTAGCCGGTAGGAGTCCGGCACACCCCTCCCCACCCACCCCAGGCGGAGGATAGCCCATGATGGGTTCTCACCACGCAAATCAAAAAAAAACAAAAAAAAAAGGTTTACAACGATGCGATACGTTATTATCCTAAAACACGTTTTCAGCAACCATTTTCACAGTTACTATCCGTATACAATTTTGCTAATATATTTCAAATTAATTGGTTGGAAAGGCCAAACAACAGTCTATCCTTTTTCATTGACACCGATCGTTATTAAGACAGATTAAGACAGTGCGCCCTAGTATTAAGCCAGTGTTGAGTAATGCCGGGATGAAAGGTGAAACTATAATTCTCTATATCGTGAACTCAGGTTTTTGCCTAAAAGTATTCTTATCATAGATTATTTATTACGATATTGGTTATAAAGGTATACACAAGATTTTATAGTAACATTATTTTAGATTTTGCAACACATTGGAAAATGACAAAATAATAATTTGTCTGCGCAGTAAAAAACAGATTCGATTCTCTGTGATCAAGGTCATGTCACAGTAAAATGGTACTGAATGTAATAGAAGTAGAATTCATTTTTTGTCTCTTTTTTGCTACTGGACTTAGCTTTGGAACAAGTAGTGCTATCTCCTTCTACGACCTTTTCTATTTAGTAACTTAATACTCCGCTTCAAGTGAAATGAAAGCTAATGGCTGCTGGTACTCTAATCACGAAACAGCTGATATGCGTCTTTTAGTTTTACATGAAAATCGGTGTTTTGTTTAAATTTATTGCATAAAATTGCTTAGATGAAACGTTATTCGTACGGCAGTTTTGTGTGGATATCAGGGTTGGTGTAGTTCTGTTTTAAAATCGATTTTTAAAGTGATCTGTTGTGGGTTTTCTACATTGCTGGCTTTTTCAGATGTCACTGACCATACAGCAAATAATTTTGGATGCAAAACGACTCGCAGGACGTCTCAAAGAGCGCGAGACCGAAGCTGATGCTTTGCTGACCGAAACTCAGACCGCTTATAGACAAATACATACGATGAAACAGGTATGTGGTTGCAATCTGATACGGGTACATAATTGTGACGCTTAGTCTATCCATTGTCTAATTATTATTTACTTATTTAGTACAAAATTCCACCTGAAATTACATTTTATTGTAATAACTAATACATAATATGAAATGTGTGTGTATTTTCATCAAAGTTGTATGACCTTGTTTGTTTCCCTCACATGTTGTATAAACAGTTGGCTTTCACATTTGTTTTAAAATAGCTCAGACCTCTGTTTTACAAAACGGTGCTTCAGTTTGCAATAGAAACATAAGTTTCAAAACCTACTCCAGTTTCTAAATTTCAAGCTATGAATGACAGTAGCAATGTTTATTTTTAAAGAAAATCTTGAGTAGTATTGATTAGGAAACCTGTTAAATGTGTGTAAACAAGGTAAGTATTTCTTTAATAGAGATATGCGTGTAAAAAAGATACATAATATTATCATCCTGCACAAATATTATAAGTTATTTAAGTCATATAAACGGCATGTAACTGGTTGGTAAGAGATGAGCTGGCAAATTGTCCATAAATGGTGTAGTTTTAATAACCTGTGCCTATGCCAAGTGAAGTTTTAAGAAGCATTGTTTTAGTTATTGTAATTGGTTATACCATTATGGCTATTTACATGTTCAGTGTCCCAAAACAAATGACTTTGGGACTGATGGGCCAACGCATTATAGAAATGAATATCTGAAGGTTGTCCTACTGGTACCTAGCTAGTAAAATATGTGCATTGATTTTATTATTATTATTTGAGTCATTATATCCTAAGGACATTAATTGTAGTGGTCACTTGATGGCCTACTTCCAACAGTTGATTTACTAAAAACTAGCTGTTGTCCGCGACTCCATCTGCATGTCCAATTTTGCAGGAAACATTTTAATTTTTTCTTTACATAAAAACCTTATTCAGATTATACACAAACATTAAAAACAAAAATTGCCTAATTGGTCCAGCCATTTACAAGTGATATCAATTAACAGCATTTGATTATTATTTATATAGATAAATAACTGAATGTAGTAGATGGATGGTTCAAAAAAATGAATTATAATAAAATGAGTTATCATAATCCTCAGATATTAATTTATTTATACACAGATGGACTGTGGACACCAGCACCCGGGCTCAATAGATTTTCTATTGTGTCTAGTTTGGGTTACTTGATGGTTATAAATAGGTATCCTCCTTGATACCATAAGTCATCCTTTTCCTATGTGTTTGTAACTAAAATAATAACTGATATAATTTAATGCTATTTATTACAGTATTTATAATTTACAATATAGACTAGTGTATATTTTGGTATCTGATAAGGACGGAAATTATGTTAAATACATTATCAAAATAGATGTTTTATAATAATAAAAATCTCCTTTAATAGCTCTTGTCAAAGGAGCGATCGCTACTGCTCTCTATTTTCTACTTTCGTTTTCATCGTTTGTACGACTCACCTCCTACTTTCTCCTATAGCTTTGTCTACAACTTCTAATTGTTCCTTTTATAATTGTCTTGAAGAAATTGTTGTGTCGAAGACATAGATTCTACTTTATTTGTACTAAGCTGCTATGATGATTTTTCCATTAGTTTGACACTTCAAAAACAATAAAAATTTAAAAAAAGCCATTCAATTTTAAGTTTGAAAATTAGATGTATGTTTCTTAAGTATGATAGGGTTTAATTTATAGTATACATATAGTGATTTTTTCTATTATTTCTTAACCATTCAATGTTAATGAACTATCCTTACCACTTAATAATAATCTAATAATATTTCAGTATAAAGAAGAAGTTGATACTCTGAATGAGGCATCTCGAGAGCGTCCAAGAGGTGCTCTTATCGCGAGTATCGAGCGGGAGTCGCGGTTGATGCGCGACGTTCAACGCGAAAATGGTGAACTGAGGGCTGCGTTGGAAGACCACCGCCGAGCACTGGAACTCATCATGTCCAAGTATCGACAGCACACTGAGAAGAGAATATGGGAGTCAAGGATAGACTTCACCAATGCTATCAATGAAAAACAGCAAGATGTGTGTAGAAATTTTATTCCATTCACTTATACATAGCTATCCCAAACTCTTCTAAGATAAGAATTTTACATGAGCTGGTTTCTTATTACAGTTGATCCGGCAACAAGCAGAGAGGATTAATGAGATGACGAGTATCATGTACAAAGCCGTCACTTTGGATGAAAATGGTGAGGCGCGGAAAGAAGAGGAACTTTACCAAAGGCTCATTACAGAAAATAAGGTATTATTTTATGTAACTTGAATATGCTATGGTAGAATAATTTAAGGTGCAATTACTTGCTGCTGGTAGTAAGTTTCGAAGTTCGTGAAGGTCGCTTAATCTCACATGATTTTTAGTGAAACATCTGTTTTTAGGCTAGTAATGTATCTACTCCATTTCATCTCATTAACATATAATTTCAGGGTTTGAGAGAAATGTTGGATCTGTCAAGGAGATACGGTTCGGACCGCCCGTGTGCGCCGCCCACGGAGGACAAGGACGTGCAGACGGACGGGCCGCCGCTGACTGGCGCGTGACGGTCCGCGGGCGAGCCCTGCCGCCTGTGAGCGACGCGCCGCTCTCATAGGTAGACAACACACCTCCTGTCCGCACATTTGAAACCTTCACAGCACGGACTCCTGTACTCAATAGTGTGTACATACTTACTTAAGATAACTACGTAACTCATGTGTCCAAAATCCTTCAGAAGTTTAGATGCAGTACCAATGGAAACTCCATGTAGATGTTAACGTTGATATATTGACGAAAATTAAGGTTGCATCAGCTGCTAACTGTATGCATTCGAATTTAGACACAATGATCGTCTTCGATGGTATCCTACGTAACTGTCGGGCGTCTTGCCCACTCCTTTCATTACAGTAGTACTCTTATGTAGATGCGTTAGTTGGCTGAATGTAATACGATTGTACGACTGTGACGCTCTTGCTGTGATATGACTAGCAGGATATCATCCACTTACGACTAGTACTTACTGTCCTTTTTGTGTGGTGCATCTATGGTTGGAACTATGTCAGATGTGCAGGCAGGGTGTCCATACTTGCTGACAACAGTCACCGTTCCAGTATACAACTTGTATTTTATTGTTACTCACATGTTTTGGATCTTAGGTCTTTTGACATTACGTACCTTTCAGATTCACATTTTTTTGTATGTGAGTGTTATAAATTACATACAGCGAAGAAATCGGTTTCTCCTTTGGTTGTATTTGATGTTAAATATTATAAATAGGAGTATATTTAAATGGCGTTTCCAGTTAGAGCTCATGTTATATCTATATAATGATGAAATGTATCGTGTTCACGCAACGTCTCTAGTAATAATGCCATCTTGTGAAACTAAATCACTGTATGGCAGAAACTGTGATCTTTAGTATTGCGCTGTTAAGTTGTAGATTGTTTGATTCATTGTGCTTAGTATCTGAAGACTCAACCACTTACTAGTATTCATTTGTTAGATAATAACATTATATGACTTCATTTATTCTTGATTCATATAATGTAAGGTACCTTTAATTATTAATTACACCTAATTAAATACCTGCAAAATTACGGTATGTGTGGTTGAACATTATGTTCATTTTGATACCATTTTAATTTAGAGATACTTATCTCATTTTCATAATCTATAATTTAATTGTAATACTCGACGTGTACCTACCATAATTACGTTTAAAATTTTAGGAAATATTAATTTTTAACATGATCTTAGACTTCGACTCGAATTACATTTAGAATAAAAAAAATATACCTTAATTTGTCATTGCAGTCCTGTCAGTACCGCCCTTACATAACTGTAGTAGTATGTAATGGTAATATGTAGTCGCAGCTATTGTTATCATTACTTAATCACATGATGTACTAGTCAATTCATATGAGCAGGTCAGGTACTGTGTTTACACTACATACGATTTATATTTATTTTCATGTTGTTGAATTGTAGTTAAAATAGAAAATACATATAACAAGCGTCATCTGTTGATAGTTGTGCGTGCAGATAGACTGCAAGTGTACGTCAGTAAAGTATTTACTTAAATATGCAATATTTTTTCAAGTAATTTAGCGGGATCAGCTTTGAATGTTAGCATACTTAATGATAGTAGAAAAGTCGTAGGTGATTCTTGGTAGGGAAATTGGTAAATTCTTAATAATGCCAGAGGCATATGCAAGCAATACACTAAACTGTTAATATGTAAGTAATCTTTGTTGTTGCGATTCACTTCATGAAAATTATTTTAGTGTACAATAGTAGTGGTAGCCGCGCTTATCTTGCATTTCCTTGAACATGTTACGGTACAATATTGAATTATAGAGAGGAAAGTATTTCGTTACGATAATTTGAGACGTGACAAATCGGTCATATTCGTTTGAGATTTTAAAATCTTAGTTATTAGAAATATATGTTAGAACTTGTTAAATGAAATAAATCTATTTTATTGCCCCCTTTACTGAGTTGTGTGGTTTACTTCAATATGAAAACAATTTAACCAAACATCAATTGAAATTAAATATTGCGTCAAGTTCTTATTTAATTTAATTAGTGTATAAGTATCTTGTTAAGATAAATTTAAGAGTGCTTACTATACCTTTGTTTGTAAACTGTTCTATTCTATGGCCACGACAGGCCGACACACCTGCACAAATAGCAAAATATTAATAAATTTCCAATTTCAATACTGTTTTCATTTGTAGATTATCGAGTTGTAGATCATTACTAGAACCAATATTACGACCATAGTAAAATTTACAGTGAAGTAATTTTGGAAAGAAATAAGAGATCTTTGTTGGAAAACTATTTTTACAGTTAGTTAATTAGATGTTAAATTATATTTTAAGGGACCTCGGCTCCAAAATATAATAATTCATATACCTAATTATATATATTATAGTATGTTTATTATATGTACACCCTTATAAGAGGTTTAAAAAAAACATGTAGTGAAAAATACAAGTTAGATTAATGTTTCTGCTTAGTTCATATGCATTTATATTATACCTCAATATTGGGAATTATAACTCCTGAATATTTTGTTAAAAACTTGGTGGTTTCTCATTAAACCCTTATTGTGCTAAAATGTTTAGTTAGAAACAATTCTTATAATGAGTAACACTCTAAGCGATAAATTTAGTCCACATGAGACTTGTAATTATTTCATATCTGTAAAATGCCGATTTAATTGGTAAAAAATGTTTTGAAGACCTATAGATGATGCCTCTATTACAAGCAATGGTAGAGGTCACTAGATTTTTCTGCTGTAGAACAACACTGTAGATCAAAAATGATAATGTATGTTTAATTAAAAATGTAATTGATAATTATATGATATAAAAGCTAACACTTCTTTTATTTGATATGTGTTTTCCTATTATCTCTCCCTTCTATTTTGTACAGGTTTTATAAATAAGACACATAATTTAAGAACATCAGTTTTATTTATTATCTACAAGTATCTAGTAGCCATGTAATTATTAATCAAGAAAAGTTGAGATATTGACATGATAATAATATTGTCACAATATTTTGTAGATGCATGTACAGTTTCATATTTTGTAAAATTTTATTATTATTTAAGTATATTATTATATTACGGTACAATCCTAAAGATTGAGTTCACTTCACACTTGAGTCCATTCCACTGATAAATTTAATATAAATAGGCAATATTAAGTCACAGGCTTACAAATTATAAAAGAAGAACTAAATCACAGTTGTACACTTTCTACAAGGAAGTAAATGCAGATGCATATATTTATGTACATTGTATACAGGATATAATAAATAAAACCCACATCTGTGACAAAGCAATATATTTGACAATCTTAATGTAACACAACTCTATCAGAAACCCACCTAGGCAAAATACAACATTCAAATATAACTTATGGATCATACCCTCGTCTGAGTGTAGTCTGTGGGGAACTTGAAGGAGTGCTGGCCAAGGGCCTGGATGTTTGGCAGCAGGCCTGCATTAGGTATTATGTTCCAAGAGAGAGTTAGAGTAACATTGCTGTGTCCTCTGAAAAGTAAAAAGTTGAGTTATTAACACCTCATCTTGCTACATTACTTCTTGTTTTACTGGTTTTAATTTCCTCTATAAAATCATGAAAATTTTCATTCACATGAAATAGGATTTAATATTTAATTTGAATTGAGTAAATATTCATATTGTCGCTTAGCTAACAGTACCATGCAAGTAAAATTTAATAAGTTTTCAGATGGGACAAAGAACTCATTATATTCCAGAAATGGTGTGCAATGAAGTATATTGTATTATAAGGTATTTTTGTTTATATTATACATTTACCAAATATTTCATAAGAGATCAAGTCAATTTTATGTCTCTTCTGATACTTATCAAATTTAACTTGCATGGTATTGTTACCTAAGTGACGATATATAAACTAGATCCAGTAATACATTTGCATTTAAAGGGAGTCTGTTTGTTGAATTTAGCTGACATAAATATTTGCTATGCTATTTTTGACTGGTTTTATAATTGACAAGCAGATTCATGCTCTCAGTTGATGCTAAAATAAAGACATGTTGTTTAGTACCTACATTGTATGTAGTTTTCATACATTGATTTGTACATTACATTCTTAATTTAAATGTGATTTGTGTACATTTTACTATAACAATTATAATAATAACTCCAGACTCATGTACCCACATGAGTTACGGGTCAAACATGACCAATTACTGAAGGCTATACTGGTTATTTATGGATCAGTGGCAGGCTTTGAACTATCTCTGCTCCTCTACCAGCATCACAGTAAAAGTTGCTAAATTTTACACAAATGAAATGACTATACTATGGAGACCAAGTAGAGCATTAATATTAAGAAAAGGCAACACTTACTTTAGACCATTTCCGTCATCCCAAAAATAGTATTTTGTGTTCATGTTCTTGAAATCCAGGAGAGCATTTTCACCTCTCAGTATGATTTTGTCCCATAGTACAACCTGGTTCAACTCATTGTTTGGTGTTATGTACTCAGCAGTTAGATACAGGAACAGTTGCTTTACGTTCCAGTTGAACAAGTGAGAGAGATCCGTCTTCAGATCAAAAGTTAGAAAACCAAGATCATTCCTTTCCCTTGATGCCCCATAATCTGGTACATTTTTACTGTGAACATTATTCATAATTTAGTACAAAATAGCGGGGGTAAATGCATAAAACAGGTGTTATATACTCACACGACTACTTTTACTGTGTTCATTTGAGCAGCAGTTCTGTAATCCACAGTTAATGTGGACAAAAAGCACAAAAAGGTAAGACATGCTAGTACGCTTAGCGTGTACGTAAGTATTGCATTTCCTCTCGTTAACACGGAATACATTTTAAAGTTAGGTTTTTGTTAACTTATAACTTAAAATATATGCAGCGGTGGCATAGAAAACCACTGCAATAGGCGTTTTTAAAATGCTTTTTGACGTTGCTGACTGGTGACAGGTCGGACAGTGTACAGACACGTCACTTGTCAGTTTGAAATGGGATTCGTTTCGTTTATTTTTTGTTGCATATCTACTTACAACATCACGATCGACATAGGATAAACAATAATATAGTGTGCTTATTTTTGTTTTAATTTATTAATAAATGTTTAAAAGATAATTTAATACCGAAAAGATAATTGTATTGCGCTATCAGCACTACTTGTTTGGTTTTGATATAAGCTACGTTTCGTTACACGCTGCCTAAATGTACAACTCACTCAACAATCCGAATAAACGATTAGGTACATCCATCCTGAGCATCCATCGAAATAATAATAGGTCTTTACCCATAGACTTAGAATTTCGCTTACGCTAAAATCTATGTCTTTACCTATGAAATTGCCGTTTTGCAGTACTGGCCATTTCAAATCAATATATTTGGCTAAGAATTCTAATTTCAAATTAATTTTATTTCAAAAATCATCATCATCAATGTTTCGGGAGGGAGAAGGAGTAGGTATTGTATTGAAAATAGGTTTTATGTTAAAAAAACAGAAATTTATAGTCCATTTTAAAGAATTTATTGAATTCCAAATTGAATAATTATATAATTTTACAACTACTTTATGGAGCACAATGTCGCTAGTACCTATTGATACTTTATCAACATATTTAATTACTAAATATTAGTTTCGATAAAATCCGCAATATGGTGGAGCTCCAAGTTTCTCAGGCTTTAATAAATATCTGTCTTGAATATCATAGCTAAGGCAACAACAATGACGAATACCGTATTTAAAGTATGAATAACAGCGTTATTGCAAGGTACACCTCCAGGGACCGAGCGACAGAAGCAGGCTCTGGTGACGTAACTACCGTTTCTTTGTTCGTAGCAACCACTTGTTATAGCTTCACCCAAATCGTCGATAGCTCTTGTGCACATGTATGTCGAATTATCAACTGTAATTAAAAAATGTACTTCATTTCATCCTTTCCGGCCCGTACCAGAATAGACATTCTAGTCCCACAATTTGATTATTATTTGCGAAGTAAAACATCGTGAGGAAATCTGCAGACATAATTTTACTCTAAAAAAATGATGTGCTCATAAAATAGGTGAAACCTGTACATAACCCTTCCCGCCCCCCTATACCCAATCTACGCACGCTATCTATGCTAGCGGTAACAGCTTAGCGCTAGCAATGCTATTGTGTATGGGATTGTGATTGTAATGTTATGTATGGGATTGACATTTTCGTATGCCTATTCGACAGCTTATGTCACTTCGCTGGCGTTTCTATTCTCTAGTCACAAACGACGATTACAGATACAAATTCTTTGCCGCGGACCCAGCAGCCATAAATAAAGATGCAAATTGGTAAACATAAATTATTTGCGATTCTCACCATGTCCATTAAAGTAATGAGTGTACTGAACGCATACGTCGTTACTAGCTAGAGGACATGAAGCATTTCCAGCGTGGTACCTCCAGATATATTCAACATCTGGCCATGTTCCATCATCTGTAATAACAAAATTAAGTTACAATAATTGTATAAAGTTGGTAGTCCCAATTGGACACACCAGATACCTGAGACATTCTGTGTTAACAAAGACACTTAGAAAAATTATTATTGTACAGTCCGTATAAAAAGCACGACAAGGTGTTAGGACCTATCTTCAACTAAGAGACTAACAAATATGAGTTTGAAAGGTTCACTACTAACAAAAGATTTCCTTTATCCGTAACCGGATGATAAATTTGATCACGTCTGCATAGGCATATTAAAGCTATATTTCATAAACTTACAAGACACAACGAGTGGTTCGACGCAAGGCACCCCGCTGGCGAGCCTCGTCGCGTCCTGGCACGTAGCGTTCAGAAACACACTTTCGTTATTCCATCTGGGACCCAGCCAAGTGAAATGGAAGCATCGGGACTCAAGGGTGGTTTGCGCCGCTATGAAAACTGCGCCTGAAGTTATACGGAGGTATGAAAAGGATTATACTAGGAAATTATTGATTTAGTTTTATTATTTATCCGGCAATGTGCATTTTGAGTAGGTATGTCTGTTGACTAAAACCTATAGTGTTTATTCTTTAGCCATTATATTTAATGAAATGCAGATATATTTTATTTACACAAAACATATTTGTATCAAACCATTCAATTTTTTCATACTAGGAATCCGACTAATTCATATAATATAATTCTCGACGAAATAGGTTGAAACGATAGAGTTATTGTACTGCTTTACTGAATTTTATAATTATTATAGATAGAATAAGGTTACTTACATGTTAGGATAACACCAATTGATATCATAAGACTATATCGAGACATTTTCGTAATATTACACACTAATCGTTCACTGTAAATTCATTGCAAAATAAAATATACATTAATTACTGTTCCTAACTACTTACTGTTTATTGTTTATCAAGGAGAATAGTTTTATGTAGGTACAATGATTTCTTATCACTATAATTGTTGTCAATATTATCGTCATTATTCATTGCCGGAAAATGGGACTGATTTTATAAGATAAGATTTATCGCGATATTAATTTTTTGTCGTATAATTTGATAAAAAAACGTTCCCCTGAGCCCGACGCATTCGTAGGTCATTCATCTAGTGATCACTACAAGTTTTTACACTTTAATGTTTTGTTGTGTAAATATTTATTTGGTACTAATCTATGGATTCACCATACATTGCGCGTTTCGGTCTATATAGTATGTACATTATAACTGCATGGCAACAAGAGTAATTTTTGTAATGGCCAATCTGGGTCTATTAAATAGGTTTAGTCAAGACGAGTAAGTATCTTGGCTATAACTAGCTCAACTATAAGAGTACGAAGAGTCCTAGATCACTCGTAGGGTATAGTTACAGTTAGGGTCAAGAAAGGAAGGAACCTTACCATAAGTGAAATTCTAGGTCTAAGTTGGTTACGCGGGTAAGTGAGATGAGATTAGTAATTTCTTTAATATTCAAATTAAGTAGATAGTCTTAATATTAGAGTATTCAGTTAAATAATACGATTTGTGTTTTGACTATGGTAGGTTTGGCAAGTATGAATGTAAAGAAAAAATATGTTTCCAATTATAAGTTTTTACATGGCTGTATAATATGTCCCTTTTTGCGCTCGTCTCATATTAGCTATTTAGCATTTTTCGTCATCATTATGCAGGATGGAAGACTTCACATGGAGGCACATTGTCAATTTGCATGACAGTGTGGGAGCGGGCTCGGCCGCGGCCGGAGCATGTTCAAATGAAATTATTCCCCCCTTCCCCTCCCGCTCGCGCATCGGCGGACGATAAGCCGATTTCACCTAACCTCGTTCAATCAGCGAGCACTGAAACCGAATGCACTCGCGCAGATTTTCATCAGAATTGATAGGGTACAACGCTCCTTTTTTCCATTTTTCCGCATACATTATGTCTAAGTTTCACATTTGGCTATTTTTATTGCAATGTCCCCACTATTTTTTTGTTAAATTTTCTTCTTTCATTTGGTCAGTTAACTAGTTGATTCTGGTGTAGAGGTCGGAAAAACAGCTGCTTTGCGAGAGCCTCAGGGTTCGATTCCCAGGCTGGACAAAATTATTGGTTTTTGTTGTTAAATAATTCTCCATAGCAGCCCGGTAGATGGAAATAGGCTCGCCGTCATTACATGGGAGTTAATATATTTTCTGCATCTATGAATTATATTTTCACATCGCAGATCTCCAGTCGGTTTACCAAGCGAGAATTATTGCATTTTACTCACATAACCAATAATCGTAGCTTTGTCTGCTAGGAAGCCAATGTTAGACGGTGATAGTCTACTTCCTTAATTAAAAGATATAGGTACACGTAAGAAAAAAGTTTACTTCAATCCGGTTGAATTTAAATACTTACTTACGCTGTTTCTACAGACTAAGGAGCAAAATATGAAGATAATGTGGGTAACCAAGGATAAAGTATAAATTTGTTTGGGTAACATAAAATACAAGCAATATAAGTTACCCACTATTTTCTTAATATTTTTATCTATCCATCCTTGTCTTTTCCGAACTATTTTTCGCTTCTCGATTGAGACTTGACGATTGCCAGACTTGACTAATATCTGGCAGTCGTCAAGGGTTTTCGGCTCGTGATTGTCAGCCGTTTGACTACCCGTGGATTCGGTATCTAAATCGTATCGTCTGCGATTGAACATTGTCGTCGTCGGAATTATGGTGGTCCCGTCTGACCATCACTTTAGAGCTACCGTATAGCTTAGACTCAGTAGTGTAGTGCTTGTGCCTAGTGAACGTGTTTCATCAAGAAGAAGCAGAAAGGAAGGGTTGCTGAGACTACCGGAACGACGTCGGGGTAGCATGTTAATAAGGTCAGTCGTAGCAAAGTTTAGTGCAGCTTCTCAGTATACTTGGTGTTCTTAGGTATCTGCGTCTTCATTCACTTGGTGTCACTGCTGTCGTCACACCGCTATTGTTTTGCGTGCTTAGTAGGTACTATTTGGTCGCCGACGACAACCCATGTGAATTTAACACAAAAAGAGGGTATATGTATTTTTGGATATAAAGCTATACCTTCTTCTGTCTGTAATCTATACATATAATAAAATTATAACAGGTCGATGTTTGTACATTAAAGATATTGGAGAAAAACTGCTATGGGGGTCTTTATTAGTGCAACAGTCTGTCTGTCTGTCTGTCTATCTGTGCGTTGGTACTCGCATCACGCAAAAATTACTGCATGGAATTGAATGCAGTTTTCACCGATGTATTGCTAGAGGTCTAACTTAAAATATAGGCTCCATTTTACTGCAGGAAAATATCAGATTCTAAATTCCACGCGTATGTGCTATTCCAGGCTATATTCTATCTCAGATCCAGATCCGTTCAGCCGTTCTGGCTTGAAAGAGTAACAAAGATGCATCTATCCATCCATCCATGCGTCCATCCATCCTCATAAACTTTCACATTTATAATATTAAGTAGGATGTATTTGTGTTTCGCATTGTGTAGTGTCCTAGGGTTTGTTTGACACTACTGCGAGAGGTGCAAGCTTTATATTTCTCACCAACAGCAGTGCAAACATGGTCAGCAACGTCTAAAAGGATAGAAAAATACACCGCTAGACAATATTTGCTTTAAGGTAGCTTTTACGTATTTGTACGGAGCTCAAGTTTTTGTACGGGTGAATTCAAAATGCTTTTATTTAAGTACAAAATTCTATTCCAGACCTAGTTTTCGACATTTAACAATTGCTCGCTTGTTCAGTAAGTTATATTTGACTTTTTATTCATGGCTGGATGTACCTACCTATTCATATGAAACAATAATCTTGAGAACATCCCTTTTTAGGGTTGATATTGTTGATATTATGTAAAGATTATTTGCTATCAGACTCCTTTGAAGAAAATTAATCATTTTACTTTCAATAGCATCGTAAATCCCTAAATATAATGAGGCGTCTTTATGTTGAAACAATATAAACAGACATAGACCCACATGAAAGGTACCTAGACAGATTACTGACAAAGGTACGAGACGACGCGTTTTGAGCTAGATAACATGACACGCAGACAATGAGCCGTCATCGGCAAACCCTTCATCATTGGCTCTAACCAAATATATAGTTCGACCTGTAGAATATTTAATTAATAGACGTCTCATATATTTGGCTATAATAGGTTGAATTTGATTGAAAAAATAGAATTTATTTCACAAAAAATTAAATACACTGAATATTAGCTATTTTTGATTGAATTGTTTTTAATAATTTGTTTAATATGTATTTTCGTAAATTGTCTATTTGTAGGCGGTTTGTCAATTTGCCGTGTATGGTTTAGGGGGAGGGGGGGTCATGACCCCCACGACCCTCTCGTACGACTACTGCTAGCAATACATCAGTGAAAACTGCATTCAATTCCACGCAGTAGTTTTTGCGTGATGCGTGTACAAATATATAGACAGACAGAGAGACGGTAAAAATTCTAAAAACTGTGGTTTTAGCTTCTGTTGCAACAATAAAGACGGGGGGTCTTATTAGTTTTTCTCCAATATCTATAATGTACAGACATCGGCCTGTTATATTTTTATTATATGTATAGATAGATATACATACATTTCTCAATACAGTTGAACAAGTACATATACCTGATGTACCTAGATGATTTGTTCTCAGGAAATTATGATATATTTGAGTGATACCTACACTATTAAATTACCTAAAAGTTGTAACAATTTACTATATTTATTTAAAATTCCATTTAAAAAACATTAGCATTTATTTAGAAAACTTCATCTATATTTGTTGACTCTGTATATCTATCTCCGTATTCAACTGTAGGATAGCGTTTATGTCTAGTCTAGAAATAATGTAGCTACAGCAGAAATATCTTACTTCGGTCCATTTTTGATGACCTAGTTATTCCAAGAGTGCTTTCGTAGTTCGCATGAAATCTTTTCCAGCACTACATATTATAAAATAAAGTCCCCCGCCGCGTCTGTCTGTGTCTGTCTGTTTGTCTGTTCGCTATAAACTCAAAAAGTACTGAACGGATTTTCATGCGGTTTTCACCAATCCTCATGAATCACTCAGACAGAGTGAAGGTTTAGGTGTATGATTCGTTAAGGTTCTGTGTAAATTTGCTGAGATATGACGATGATAGTTGAAGATGTTAAAAAAAATCATGCTGACTGGGAGCTTTACTGGTATGCACCGATTAAATGCTCAACGTAACAGGCTGATACAACACTACGACAGAAAAAAATGAAGGCGTACCTATATGCTCTGCTACTCGTGCGAAGACGGGTCGGGTCGCTAGTGTTAATAAAATTGATTAAACGCCATAGTTACGACTTGCATAACTATCAGTCTCTCGGAATTTATTGCGCGCTATTTAAGTTGGATCCACCCTGTAGAAGATTTTTAACAACATGCTCTACATATTGCGCTGAAGTTTATATTTTCTTGTTTCATTTTATTACAATTTACTTCTTTTAATATAAGACATGTTGTCTGCTAGCGTTATTTTTGTCGTAGAAAAGATCTTGAAATTTCAGTGCATATACAAATGCATTTACATATATGAGAGAATGAAAATGTCTGCTGTATACATTTACACCTCTTCTACAATGAGTTTTTATCCAGTTTCTTTTTCATCTTCTCACCCAGGAAAAAGTAAGTTAGGCGTTACTTCCACTTGCAGCGCTCCCATGGGCATATTAAAAAATTACGCGAACTCCCAGATGATGAAAAAGTACAATTTCAAATTCTAGGTTAACTTATTAAGTTTACAAAACAGCTTCCATTAATCTTAGTTTCATAACTTAAAGGCCTCTTTGTTTCTTTCGGCGCCCCTGCTAAGTATGAAACGGCTTTAATTAAGATATCATGGGAAATAAACCTCTCAACTCTGTGAAATATTAGTCTCTGGATCGTGAATTAATTGTTTTTTTTTTTTCTGGTTATTATAAAAATCTGAATGTTGTTAATTTATACGTTGCGTTATGACATAAAAAATGTTTTGTGGCTATCAGTATTACATTTTGATTGTTGTTTTATGACCGAATGTCTTTGTGTAGCTCGCAAGCTGGGTATTGGCTATAAGGAGTCAATATTTCTATTGCGTATATACTTAAGTGAACCAGTTGATATTTAATAACTTGCTACATATACACGTCGGCACGGTTGGCGCAGTGGTTGAAAGGTCTACTGCTGTGCTACGTGTCGCGGGTTCGATTCCCGTACGGAACAAATATTTGTATGATCTATAGATAGTTGTTTCGGGTCTGGGTTTTTATGTATTTGAATACACACTGCGCTTCGGAAAGCACGTAAAGCCGTTGGTCCTGCACCTGATCTCTCTCCGGGTCGTGTTGGATTGCCATCCCATCAGACTATATACAGTGAAGGAATAGAGAAAGCACCTGTGTTTGCGCACACACTTGAGCTCTATAATATCTTTTGCGTAGTTGGCTAATCTCCGGTGAGATGGCCGCCGTGATCGAAATTCGGTCAGGAGGACTTTATTATTACATACTTACGAGATTTACCAATAATATGTGTGTGGCTATCTGATTCCGCATTAGCAGTCACTTGTTTTTATGCATCGCGTGTTTAGGGAAAATAAATCAAGTAAATATCTATATTATTCTTTATTTGTTTAATAGTATAGAACCCACTTATTCTAAGCAATACATGTACAAAAGTATAAAATACATTGATAGAAGCTATCTACAACTATAGCTATATATAATTATGTACAGGAGTACTATTCATAAATAAAAATATTTACAAAGCAATTACTGAATACAAGTAGATTGCGTTACATTATCTCTATTACAGGTCGGTAAACATTACCTCCACGGTTTACTACCAACTACTAACGCACCGTACAGCGCCGAGCGCACAAAACTTTATAAGAAATACAACTTCAGAGTTTTCATGTTTTCACAAAGGCTATAAATCCCAACGTTCTGCTGCTTTTGCACTGTTTACTGTTCACCTACTCGCAATACAGTTTATCACGTGTGCACTACAACAACGCATTCACAGTTTAAAGTTTCGTTTCTCGTGCAAAAGTTACGTGTTATCATCACATACACTAGTGAACACAATATTAAACTTATAGTCCACACTTGATTATTGATTTAATATTTCAATATTTATTGGGCTATTTATCCTACGTAGGGGAAGGGAGCGAAAGGCGGCGGGTAGTATCCAGGGTAGCCGGGAGGCGCAGCGCTCGGCTGCACCGCCACTGATGATGTGACGTAGGTCGTCAGCACCGTCGGCACAACTTGAGTGGTGAAAAGCGTGGTGTACACTGTCTTCGCACCAAAGGTTAACTTCAATACTTTACTATTTGTAGCTGTGACTTCGGTGTTAACAACGACTGGTGTCGATGTAACAGAGAACTGCTGAGGGAATAGCGGGTTGATTGTCTGTAATGGTAGTGCCGGAAGACTACTCGTCCCAATTTCATATTCCGTTTTAGTGATGGTAGCTACCGGCCTAGAGATAGTGCTCTGAATAGTTGCTTTGCCGTCAAACACCGGGATTACATGGGACTCATATATCGTTTCGTACTTTAGTATTGGTTTGGACGTGGTCACAACATCAGGGATCTGCGCGGCAGCCGCTGGGTTCAGAAGTCTCAGGAGAGCTAGTTGCTGAGCTTGTTCTGGTGTTAACGCTGGGGTAGGTGGGTTTGGAGATTCAGTAACGTGGTTGCCCTTGTTCTGGCCATGAGCCTTCTTTAGTCTCAGGTGATTTTCTTGAATCCTGTACTTGTCTACTTCGGTAAGATCAAAGTCTGATCCGATGTTAGCCAAATCTAAATCGTGTGGGAATACGCGCCTAGGAACTCCATCTTCATCTTCATTGCTATCTCCAAAATCTAATTCCAAATGTAATTCAGAACCAGCTTCGTCAAGACGGCTATTAAATTCTTTTAAGGTTTTGCTTGGAATGAATTGGAAGAAGTCCATAGGAGGCAATGTTTTAGTTGCTGTTACGAATCTAGTGACTTGATATGTTTGGATGAAAGTTAAGCTACTAGTCATGTTAACATCTCTCACAACGGGCAAAATGTGTGTCTTCAACATGTGTTGAGTTGTGCTAAATGTTTCGGTGAATGTTTCAAGGGGAGGCGTTTCCATGTCTGATGATAATGTTATCGCAGGCAATGTAGCTATGCTTGAGTCTAGGAGATTGTGATCCTTTTCATAAGGAGATGCTGTCGCTAATATGTTTTCTGTCAACGGTTCGTTGAGAGAACTTTGCGAGTTGACTACCAACGTGGGTTCTATACGCTTTTCAATTGTAGAAGTAACAGTAATGATACGAGTATTTTTGACACGTCCAACCTGGAAGTAAAATAAAATGTGTTAAACAAGTTCCATAAACAAGGAAAAAATTGTAAACCTGAATAATGATTACCTGGAATGTATAAGGAGACCTGATAGTAGCAATTTCGTAGTAAACATCTCGGAAATCAGCAGGGGTGGAAATTTCAACTTTCAACGTTTCCACTGGCGGCGGTTTCTCAATAGAGTTGTCTTCGGTGTCATTTTCAAGGAGAGTACCAGGACCACTCTGTGAACCTGATAGTTCTAAATCATTATCGGACCTCGCTTGAAGAGATATATCATTGGTTTGCGTATCATCAAGAAGCGGATTTGGATTAGGCGTTGTTTGTTGTTCGTCGTCAGCATTAAGTTTACGAATAGTCACTTTAGGCTTTGGGCTGGTTTTGTATTGCCATCGCCCGGATCCCGGGGCTCGGTTCAACTTAAATTTATACACACTGGTAGAAGCTGCTGGTGTGACTTGTTCGACAGGTGTGGGTTGAACCCGCGGTTTGAATCCACGTTTTGACTGGTTGTCGTTGATGCTCGAGGGCGTCACAGTCGTCTTATGTCCAGAGTTACGGTTTGTTTTCCTTCTATTGGAAAATGATGGAGTCGCTGTTTCACTGAAAACAGAGACGGTTGCCAATTGAGGCGTATTCACGGGACGACCAAACCGAGTACTGAAAATAAAATTATTTACAATTGCCGATGATCACAGTCATAATAATATCTTTCTATTTGATAGAAATATTTATTGTTTATTAAAATATGCAAAGCAAGTTAGTTTTACATGCTATGACACATTCTTTTGATAGTCAAATTATGATGGATAAATGGATAGTCGGCAATAGTACGACGTTGATGGGTATGTATGTCGATAAGTCTCCATACACATAATATATTATATCTTTACATGCATGCTTATAATGTAATGGGATGTGTACAATATGACCAATTTTATACATTTACCTAAAGTCAAGTGTTTTGCGAACACGACTGAGTATAAAAGTTCATTTTAGTAAGTGATACTATGAAGTTAGGGAGTGTCTAAAATTAGAGCAATAAAATTTAAAGAGCGTCTATTATGGGTCAGTATGAGCAGGAGCCATAAAATACTCGTGTTTGTGTTACCTTTGGGTGCGTTGCGAATTTACTCGATTTTTAAATTTTTTGCTCTGGACAGGAGGCGGGCTATTGTGGCTTTCACTTTCGGCATTGTTTTGTGATCTGTGACGATTTTTGAACGAGCCTCCGCTGTTATTTTGTCTGCGCGTTGTTTTACTGTAATTGCTGTCATCGTCACTAATTGAAGGCGTGGGTTCCAAGTGTTGTCTGTGATTTTTAGAAATGGATGGTCCAACGGTCTTTAATATTCTATGCGTAGGACTGGGAGATATCTTTCCTCTATGTCCTGCTTGTGGAAGTACTTTTGAATTGCTGTTTAGAACCTGAGCATATTTACCAGATATAAAAGTACCAATCACACTAGTTTCATGAACCGTTGTAAGTCCATCTTTAACAATAGTACCTCCCAGAGTTGTTACCAAGCCTAGAGGATGATCATCATCATCCTCTGGGGCAGGAGTTGGTTGGTGCCTGTTTTTATGACCATGCTTCGGTTTTTGTCCAGGCGCTTTAGACGGCCGTATGTTGATAACCTTGTATGTTTCTTCAACAAATTCGGAAGGCTGGCGTGATAAGAAATCATATTCAGGTTCCCCGATATTATTGTTTGTAATTAAAATGGCAGGTTCTTCTTCAGCTTGGCTAGATTTTACTTCAACAATGCTGCTGACTTTCGAACTAATGATCGATGGCGGTGGGCCTTGTTTTACTTCGACTTTACTGCTTACAATGTTCGTGACAGATTTCACACCATCGTTTTTCTTGTTTTTGGCATTGCTCGATTGTGAATTTTGCTTGTTTGATTTTTGGGAGGATTGTTTAGGAGAGCTACTTTCGACGATTTTGGACGGTCCGGCGACTACTTCGACTTTTGTTATAATTTGTTTTTGTTCTTTTGCAGTAGATTTTGGCACGTTTGGTACTTTGTTATCTTTTTTCGGTGGGGAAGATACAACTGACACAGCACTGGATAGCACAGCGGGGGCGGCGGGTTTATTAGTTTTATTTTTATCGGATATTTTGCTTGGCTTGATAGCTTCAGGCTTGATGCTGGTGACCGATGGCGGAGGTGGTTTAGTTTCGATTATGTTTTCTTGCACTGATTTTTCGGTTTTCGGTGGTTCTGAAATTATACAAATAAATATTTGAGTCATAATTCGGTTGTAGAAAATAATGAGAAATGTAATTCATATAATTTAAAAATAATTATACTTCAGAAATGTTATCTAAAAATGATCTAAATAACTACAAAAAAACAAAGCTAAAAATTGTTTAATTGAAAAATCAAAACAAAGAAGCGACCTGGTGGCGGTGCAGACTGAGGTGAGAAGACCATGACCGTGTTGCCTATTGTAGTGGTGAAGTCCAAGAACCCGTACACTGTTTGTGTAAGGAAGTTGCCGGCAGGCGCGGAGTTGACTGGCTTTCCTTGACCATCGTAAACTGGCCCGTCAGCTAATACTACACTACCTGTAATTTAAAAAAGTAGTGTAAGTTATTTCAGTTTATCAAAACCATAGTTAAACTGTACTCTATACTAGATGCTACATTTACAAAAGAAGAGTTAATATGATCCGTCTTTAACCTTATATGCCATTTTTATCGCTGAACATATCTCTGAAAATAAATCACTCCAACGTTGTATACTCTAGGACATCAAGCTCACTTACGAGAGATTTTTTTTTATGTAGAAAACTGAACAGAATGTATCGATAAAGGCGAAAAGCCAGTAACGGTGTTACTTCAGTACCATTGGTTGGCAAATGATCTGTGATAGTACCTTCATATGGCTTAAAAAAGAGAGGGTGTTTACAAACAAAGTCATTGGCAAGATACGGCCATAGTTAAGCTAATGTTGTGTGAACGTTAAGTAAAAGTTGTTGATATGAAAACAAATGTTGAGCTTCGCCTTGAATGTGGGACGTGAATAATTAAGGGTTTGTTTACATGGCTATTTGTCTTTATTTCATAAACAGTCTAATCAATTATTACAGTCATCACATATGTATCTATGTAAACATATCTCGCTTTGAAGATGAACATCTTAGGGTGATAGTGAACCAGTAGAGGAAACCTGGGTTTGCCTGCTTGTCTGCTTCTAAAACAAAGAGTACTGAAAACAAGGGGTTATCTTCTACATAGATTCAATATCTACAAAAAGGTTCTTGTGAACTATGTTCGGTACCTTTATCTAAAAAATAATTAAATGAGTTTTGGAAACCCATTTATATGCAGCAGATTAACATTTACTGGAAACAGCGTGACCATGTATCTAAACCGTTTTCAAATGCAAATACTCCTTTTATGTCATGTAAAATAAAGTATTATGTAAAAAGCGTTCCATATAAAAGTTGGCACACCGCATATTTCAGCGAAAAGTACTAAACCGACTCCTCGTGTGCGCGTAACGATATAAAATTTCAATTGTGCCTCTGGCATTGGAAAGTGAGTAAGAAATTCCAGGATAGGATCGTGTCGCTATATCCTTGTTAGTTCCGCACCATTTGCCAGCAAGTGGGCTGAGATAGTCCACCTTAGATACAGATCGAGGACCTCTTGCCCTCCACTATTCCAATCTATGTGCTTTGAATTACTTTGGCTCGACCTTTCTGTATTTTTTGTTCTTCAAGTACACGTTTACACATATTCTCA
Source organism: Shargacucullia verbasci (assembly GCA_947562105.1). Lineage (NCBI taxonomy): Eukaryota > Metazoa > Arthropoda > Insecta > Lepidoptera > Noctuidae > Shargacucullia > Shargacucullia verbasci. Next base: position 4,915,957 of record OX387286.1, on the reverse strand, counting down.
CGAGCTCTTTACTCGGTAATCCTTATTCATAAGTTTTTCGTATTGACATGTTTACCCTATTTACGCATTCTGTGCGTTCCATTCAAACTTTTTCAAATGTATTTACAGGAGTAATATAGAATATTTTCGTCATATTCGGATTTTTTTTCGAAGAAATCTATAGAATGCTGTTCTATAGTTCAGCCAGAGCAATTCATGATATTAGTTCAGATATTGGAGTAGTTCTGCCTAATGTACCTACTCTTTGAGTGATTATATAAAAATTTCATCATAAAGTCCCTTACGTGGAAAGTGAAGGTTACTCGTAATATATTATTTCCATACAATAGAGGTTTAGGGTCCTATTTGTCACCCTTGGTTTCGTGACGGTCTCTTCTGCAGTCTCGACTTTTTAAAAGAGTTTGTAAAAACATAGCTGAAATTTAAAAAAATGACTTTTACTTTGACTAATTTGACAGACCTTTTATAAGTACTCGGAATTGGGTTACTTTTAAAATATGTTATTGTAATTACTACCTAAGTAGGTACTAAATAGTAAAATCAAATGATTTTACTGTTTAGATTTTGGATAAGACTGTTGCTAGTTCGACTTGTGCAACCAAAGCCAGTCTATCTAATGGACCTATCCTCTACTACATGTCAGTTTTTCAAATAACCAAGACAATTTAGTAGGAGTGGGTGATACAAGTCGTATATAGATACAATATCTATATACCGGAACAATATCCAATATCTATATATCGGACGACACACACACTATATACAATATCGCTCGAGTGGCACTGCACATAGCAACACAATAATAATAATGTAAAATATGTATGATACTCTGAATACTCAGATTCCACCGAACCGCTGCACCACTTTCGTTTCAGAGTATCGTAGATTCAACCAATACGCCATACCGCATACGTTCACTAAAACCAAAACGTTAAAAAATAACAGTACATGTGGTACTACTTTGGTTTCCGAGTACCATAGATTCCGACCAATATATAGATATTGAAATATAAAGATTCGATATCTGATATTCGAATCCGATTCAATACAGCGTAAAGACGATATTACCCAAGCCTACAATTGAGTCTCTAGACGTCTTGTTACAAGTGTATGCACCTTAATTGCTTTTGTCGTCGTGCCGAATCTACACACATAAAAGCTCAAAATAATAACGACTGTTTTCAACGTCATGTCAGAAGGTGTTAAAAAATAAGATACGCCTTAAAAGCTGCCAATCATATACTCACATAAATGGGCGGTGACCGCCAAAACAGCAATTAGTCTTCGATCCATGGCGGGAGACTTTATATACTAAGCGCAAATTAGATGGATGCCTGCTGTTGTAAGCCCACTCTCATCTCGTGGGACAACCGCATTCTGTGTTGAAACCTGAAACAATTGGGACAAATTATTGATTTTTGTTGTAAATTGATTTAGGTATTTATTGGTTAACAGAACATGTGATAAGTAAGAATTTAAGTCGAAAATGCGGCAACTAAAGTAGTCCGGATGTAGGTAAGCTACCTACAAGTTCCATTTGATCGTTTATTACATCAGAAGGATAAACTACAACTCAATTATAAGATAGTTGCAATATTGTGACGATAACCTTCCATCGTTTTGTTAATTTTCTTAGGCGAAAAAGAAAACTTAATCATGTGGATTGATTGTAAACTGAGTAAATATGTCATATGTTATAGAAGTTAAGATAGAAGTAATAAAACAACTCAACCTATCGGTTTGGTTGCTGAGAAACAATAAATAGATACAATTAATGTTTCGTAAATGCAGAATGTCCAGGTAGAAGGTCACATTTATAAAGTTAATTTTCATATGAATGAATACGAAATCAACCTGTGCACCGCAACGCATCGACGGACAAAATAATCAGTTGATATGCAAAACGCCGGGCGGCGCGTGGTCGCGCGTCTGATTTCGGCGGCCGACCGATTTCATTGCACAAAACCAATACAAATTTTAATATAAACATGTTTGGTCGATTGCTCATTACCTCCGTAATTATTATGGCATCCCCAACGCATTAAAACATTGTTATTTTAATTCAATTCAGAAATATTTTATCGGCTTTAATTTACTCAGATGGTTGTGTGACAATAATACATTGATTTCAGCTCGCTGACTGATTAATATGCGTAAACGCAACTCATATTTCTGGTTGAATAACAGATTTGGTGGTGGCTCAGATAAGTATTAGAGTACAGTGCACGTCATGGAATTAAATTCAGATACGTATCAGTAAAAAAAAAAACATTTAATTAAAGTATTGTTTTCCTTGCGGACCTCAATGCGTTTCTATGTAGTTGGCTTATTTCAAAGCTTAATTTGGCTTTGGCTTCCTAAGTCATTACAGGCATAAATCGTTGTAGTACATTTCAGCCTCGCCTGTTTATAAAGCTGTATAATTTACGATGTTCCCAATGATTGCGGCTGGTAATTCACGATTGGCATCCTTTGTGGGGCTGTGGCATTTGAAGGCGCCATTCGAGGGACTAATCTTAAGGCCGCTAACATTAGTGGGAGAATTCTCCAAATGTATAGATTTCTACCGATTCAAATTTGACTTAACTGCTACATTTAAGGATCAGACAGATTTGAGCACTAAAATGTTTGCAGAACTTCTAAATAAATTATATAATTTTAAAATGTAGTATCTTGGCCCAAGTTTTCGTAAGTATTAGAGACGGCAGTACCTACGTGTAATAAAGTGCATACCACACCTCTCAACGTGACATCTCCGGGGATGCAACTATACATATAGGGAGATGCGTCCAAGCCAAATTCTCGGGCGGATTGGCATCCATTGTGCCTACCACGAGCTCAGACAGGCCTGCATAGCGGAACGTATTGAAACCATTTGAATGCTTAGTGAGTTCCGATTGTTGGCACCGAGTGCATTGCAATGTGTAAGGGAATTTACAGAGTATTATTATGTACCGACTTGCAGAGAGCGCCTTTACTGGGTGGATTGTGCTCATTCAGGCGTACAGCTGTTATTTGAAATATTTAGTAATATTCGCGTGATTTGATCGGTTCCTTTGAGATCAATCGGTTGTTTATGTCAAAGAGATGATATTGCCTTGGTCTATTTATTTGGATCTGTGTAAGTAAAGCTGTAAAAAACTGACTGATTTTCATCACTGTATGCAAAGAGTCTAAGATTGTATCGTTTTTAAATAAAAAAGTAAAATATTATTATTCTTAACTGATAAATGAAATCTTCAATCTCAGAGAGTTTAGTTTTCTCGATAAAGATAGATAATTTCCTGTATTAAAGACGTGGTGTCGTGTACTATGAACCACGAATAGGCAACTATTACGTAGGTAGGTCCTCGATCATAAGGCAGGACTACATCGTCGTGAAAGAGCCAGCCTCCTTTGTGACGGGTTTACTACAGTCTATGGGTTGTTTGTGTGTGTGCGTGTGTGAATGGCTGCCGGTATGCAAGTGTTTGCTCGCGAGATGGCGCGGTGATGGAGCGGTGATGTTTGTGGCTCCCTCCCGTCTGGAACTATTCAGCCGATCTCCTATACTGAGTAGGGGCAGCATATAAAGGTAAAGGATATATTTTATGAGTAATTTTACGGTTATTATTATCATATCGTTTAAGCAAACAGATTAAATGTGTATTGTGCACACAAAGGTTTAAAGTAAATCAAATACATAACATCAAATCTAAAGATAGCTTTTTCGCACAAGAATAAATAATTTTATATGCATCATGTTTATTTATATTTACTTAGAACATTAGACGGAACTAAAATAATGTTTAAATGCTACATGTACTTAAAATGACTTGCGCACACATAAAACAAACCGGTGTAACTTGTGAACGTTTTTTCCTATTGTGTATTGTGACAACGTAATGGTTGTTACCGCGCTTTCCGGAATTTGTGGTCAGCTAGTGGGCAAGGTTAACTTGTATTAAACAGATTTTCTAAATTTTCTCTGTATATCTTGGATTTGGTTTGATTTGAGCTTGAAGCTTGAGCGAAAAAGAAGCCTTATTACAATTATTAGGAAACTTTGTTCTGTTTCAGTTCTGTGGTTTGAACAACGTGATTCATGAAGCCATAGGACAGTGGCCACGTGACTTCCGTTTGTTTATGAAAGGTCTATATAAAAAAAAAACACCCGATCATGTCGTTCGGGAGTGATCGTCATGATCAAGAAAAATTACGTGGTCTAATAGTTGGCTCTAAATTTCGTCTTTCAATTAATAGGTAGAAGTGATTGTTAGGACATCCAATGCCACCGGCGGTAGACCCGCGGCTCGTTACTGAAGTAGGTAATGGAATTTAAAAGAAAAATTATTTACCAGAAATGATTAATAATTCCTTTTTTTTATGAATATTGACTCGCTTAATCAGTTTAGAATCTGGCATTGCTAGTTTTTAGTCTATATTATTTAGTTGAAGCTGTTTGTGTTGACGGTACAACCTGTATCTGACCAAGTAGGCAGCCGGTCGGTTCATCCCTCTATTCAAACAAAATTTAATGAGGCGTACGCCCGAGACGAGTGTGTGCACACTCACACGGCTCTGGACGAGCCGAGAATTATACGCATAATGCACACCAAATCCATTCTGATAGCCGTAATAAATAATTCATTATACCACGAATTCATTTTTACGAATATCATTCAGCAATTTCGTTTACGGTAGCAAATATTCGTAATTATTATCACGCGTTTGTCTCTGATATTTCATCGGAATGAAATTATAACAATTGTTGCTCACAGCAGAAACAAAAATATTTTCAGTGCCGAATGGCGATCGAAGATTTTGATTAAATTTTAAAATTATTTATACTGTATTCATTATTCGATGCAACCTTATTAAAATTGCACAAAAGAGAGGAAGGCAATGAAATTAACGGAAGGTAACGAGTACGATTATTTTTGTATAAACTTTCTCACAAGTAATCGTTAATGAAGTTTAATTGAATATCTTAGTATGCGAGTTCAAAGCATTAATTTCAAGGTTACTGACAACTTATAAATGATACCTAGACATAAAAAGAATCTTAGCAAAAATATAATTGTTATTAAGACATGATTGTTCGGATTCTCCCACTGTTATGGATATGTATCTCGATTGCAAGTCATCTCCGGCCATTGGAAGTTGCAGAAATCATTAAGATTAGCCATCACCATTTCCCATTCTCATTCTGCGAAGTATTAAGGAGATATCTTATGTATGAGTTTAGATTTCGTTCTATGCCACTGAATTTGGTGGTTATTTTTTGTGTGTAAGCATGTGTCATAAGGATTCGTAAAGGTGTCTCCATTTTTTATGTACACGGTACATATAGCTAACTCAATCCTGCGTTACTTATTAAACACTTAACACCATCAAAGACTGATGACCGCATTAGTCTCCCAAGTTTCAAACAGATTAAATATCAGGAGGGTTTATCAAACTAGAGAACGTTTTTACTCAGGTAGGTGTACTACTATAGGGACGTAAATCGGGATTTTCAAGAATGTTTTACGAGTTTCTATTCAGTACCGAAAGCGTAAGCCTCTTTTCAGATTTCCAGACGTCTTATAACGGCTTTAATCCTCGCCTTGGAAATGTGCGGATGCGCGACAATGCATCATTTCTTTACTTTGCTTATGAGGAAAAATGTCTGCAATCCTATTTCTTACCCTCCGATAAAGTTTTCTGTTATTGACGCCTCTCCCTAAAAGCGAATGTTGTTGCCCAAATAATTCAACGGGGAAAGAAATATTTGGTTACAAAGCTATCAGTAGAATGTTCCTAGTAAGGTATGTAAATATTTGGCGATCGTTGTCGGTAAACTAGAGACGAATGTTGTCCGATAATTTATGTTGGCAACCGTGCCTATTGTCGGACAAACAACGCGCAGGCTCGTGGCCAAATTTATATTCCAAGTTTGGTCGAACAAGGGCTGGCCACAGAAATGCCCTCCCGACTGAAACCGATAAAGAACTTACCAAGCAAAACTGATACAAATGAGCGTAAATAATACAAAAGCTCAATGTTTATTCTTTGTTTGGATAAAAGTTTTGGTATAGAGGAGGAGAAAGTCGGCCATGTACTGTGTTGAGTCTGAATAAGATGCATTTGTAGCGAAGGTTTTTGATTCAATAAAACGCAAGGATACGAGTGAATTCGTAGTCCGCGCAGAATATTATGTTAAGTAAACAAGCTCTCGAGGACGGGCACTGACGCACCGCGCTTCGCATTGGACACTTTGCCATTGGGGATTCCATTGGTTAAGTTTTCATAATAACACTGTTTATGGAATGGGATATTAAAATGCATGAAAGGTACTAATCCACAGTTCGTTCGTCGTTTTTCTATTATCCTAATTAGTTTACACACCATGTCGTAGGCACACAAGATTACAAGTAAATTGCCGATTGACGTGCTGAATCTTAACTATTGCTATTGTCTCTCATTTAGCATATATATTATACCAATCCAAAAAAACAGCGTATTTGTATTCCCTTTAACACTGGCATTATATTGATGAGTATAAACTGTGTCCTCTAATTCTATTTAATAATACAGTTGCGATATTGCAAATTGTAGACGCATATATTGCACACTCATTCATTCTAAATCAGCAGTTAAGTTGATTTCCGTGTAATAATCTGCGCTGCATGCGAGAGAACGGCAACTAGTTGGTAATAAATAACGGTTTAGTTGGGAAAGCACAATTTTCCAGATGAGAAGGAGCCGCGCGCCGAGCCGTTTTGGCTGCATCCCAGACACGTTTTGCATTTTATTCAAAACGTTGACGTGAAGGATAAAGTTTTATTATTTTACTACATTGACGTGATCTGACTGCGCCGGAGTGATGGCCGCGTACCTGCTGATGTGATTATATTCAAATCGGAAAACCGTGAAAATTTTGTGAATTTTTCCTTACGCTTCCGTTTTACACGTCATTCGTGGAAATTGAGAAGACCCACAAAACGTAGTTTTGGGTATGCATAGTTGCCGGCTGAAATTTTGAAATTCAATTTGAATATGAGTGTGTAGTTTCATAGCATAGAGATGGGCACTCTCTTTATTCCATGCTTGTCTGGCGATAGTAAAACAGGACAAAAAGCAGCAACTTCTTTCTTCTTGTGCGGTTATCATGTATAATGCGGTCACCAATACCTTTTCCAAGAATGGTGATATTGGTTTGATCATTTTCTTTAACCGTTGATTGTAGCGATCATGTTATCCATGTCTGGAATGAACATTTACAATATTTTCTGTGATTTAGTCAATATAAACATAATTGCCATGATAGATTACGTCACAACTGCAGAAGTAAAGACCCCAGACAGGGCATGTATTTATCTCATTGTCTCGTTTACATTCAATGCAAATTGTGTGTATGTGGAACGAAAGGTCCAATGCGTGAACATGTTTAACATGCCTAATGACTAATGAATTGTGTTCGAATACCAATGTGCAATGTTCAAGCTAAAATTGATTCAATAAGTATTCCGTTTGACCTTTAAGTTCACTCTGTTATAGCAATAGATTCGTTTTTGAGATTTTGTAAGTACTGTCTCACTATCCCAGGATCGGTCGAAGTGATTTTAGTTTTTTTTTTTTCGTTTAACGTTTCTGAGTCAGGACACACAATAAATTAGTACGTACATCACTCCCTAACCTAGCTATAAGTTATGTTAAGTCTGTAAGAATAAGAAATGTTTCGTCTAAATGTCTTTTCAGTTTACTTTCGCCTACGGGCCACATCATCTGCCTGGGCGGTACTTAATGCTTATCAGATGTAGATATTGTGTGACGTATAAACAGACGCTTGATATATGGTATGGATTCATTATCCTTAATTATGTTGGTGGTCTACCATAAATCAGGGTACACTACCTTATCGAGAAAAACGGTTGTTTCGGGATATGCTACGGGGATAAAAAGCTACGCGCTCGCCAATGTCGCTACGCGTTGCTTGCACCAGTCAAGGGATTCGTTTTTTAGTAGCATTGGATTTTTCAATATACCTACACAGTCAGACCAACAACAGTGAACGATAGTCGAGTACTAAATTTAACTTTACGAGCTCTAAAATTTAATTCGCCTATTTGTTACAACGGTTACACTAACAAGCAGCCTGTGACCCATTGTGGCACTAATCAGACGTAATTTTGCTGATGGCAAATCCTATATTACGTCATTGTTTTACCCAGAGCCCTTACAACGTGACATATCCGCTACGATAGACATTTAAAACTAAACGAATATTCTTGGGAACCTTGCAACTGCAAGTACAATATTTCAAATGCTAAGCATGCATCAGTTAAAAGTGAAATTGCGAAACAAAACCGTGAGTAACTTCCTCAATGAGCACAGTTAAAATGGTGCTCCTTGGCAATTTCGTAAGTCGGGCCCACGAGGCATTTTGATCAGCATCGTGGAAATGAGTCATAAAGCGAGGTGCGAGGCACGAAGGCGCGCCGACACCGTTTAGAGGTATAGAGCTGAGATAAAGAACAATAGATACTAAGTACCACTAGACATAGCACCTCTCGCCTACGTCTAATGTTATATTATGTGAGAAAAACGCTTTTGATCGACGCGACCTTACTCGAGGTCACAGAGGTCAGATTAGTCACAATATTTATAATATACTGGGCGGGTCATACCAAATAAGTTATAAGCCAATTATATGGCTTAGTAAATATAGTATAAGCAATACTTTTCGACTTAGTCCTTATATGTTTATGTGAAATTGGTTTTAAATAATTGGTAATAAACTAAAAGTATATTATCTGAGTTTGTACTTTACGTAAACAACACTACATGTTCATATTACAGTAGATAAAGACAATACGAATAGAAGCTTTTGTATTTATGCCCCGGTCCAGAAGGAACAAACAATACTAAACAAACAAATATTTTACCTAAAATTAATTCAGTAGTTGTTTACAGGCGTAAGCATATTAGGACAAATAGGTAGCTATCCCAAACAATTGTGAGGCTGTTTACAGGTTTCCTAATAAAAGCGGTTGAATACGACCACCTTGTTTATTGTGAGCAGAAAACAGAAGCACCTACACCGAGGTCTGGGAGGTATTGTGCCCTCTAACAATGCGATCGATGGCGTCCGCGGCGACCAGACAAAGGACAGGGGAATATTGTTTGTCACAAAATTTATTATGGCGGCAGACAGAGTGGGACGCGTGCGATGCGGGCAACATATCCAATATATCAGCGGCAACTGTAACGCGGCTGAACGCAAACATATTTACGTGCTGTGCTGCGCCGGATTGTCGGTCCGAATGCGACTACAATGTGTTTGTAACGCTGAAATATTAACTAGGTCAGTGTAGGAACTGTAAGAATATCATAACTACTGGTCTTCGTGCGACATTTGTAAACATTAAACGAAAAAAAAAACTGAATATTTTACCTCCCATTGCATACGTGCAATTAACGTAATCTTAATTAGGTAATATCCAGTAATAAAGATATATCTACCGTTAAAATAATGAAGTAAGACCGTTAACACAATATATGGACACTAATATTATAATAAACAAAGACGCTAGTTCTAGGCTAGACGAGACGGCGCGGCGGCCACATTCCTTTCACACCTCCATAGACATCGCGATAATGAGCAAGCTTAGGTGTGAAATAATTGAAGTAGTCAACGATAATAATACGCTAAACGATATTTATTAGCGGTAAGTCACGAGTAAATATTTAAAACAGGATGTCTAGACCTCACACTATCTGAAAACCGTTTGATATTTGCAATTTATTTGATTTTAGAATGTAATTACCTATTATAATTCTATACCGTAACTTATCTTTTATTATTGTTTATAAGTCAGTAAGTATTGTGGGTTATTATTTTTGTGTGAATAGTAGGCAACGCGAAATTAAATCCTTAACATGCACGCTTCACGACATCGTCAACTAAAACCTTCTTGCAGAGATTCGATCAGTGTTCTTGAATAGTGTTGTATTCCAAAATCAAAACAAAAGGGATGTAACATCAAACCATTCTAATGGCAATTTATAAGTATTTTCATTTCAGTTTGTTTAGTAATGTAACCATAGTCCACAATAGTAATGTTAGAGCAATTTAGTTGGTTTCAATGAATGCGTGTAAAACGATCGTTCACCCCCGGACAAACATGGGGTCTTCGCTTCGTTTATTGTTCGCTTTATAAGTCAATTCTAAGCGAATGGCGACTACGCGACTTGTTTACATCATGGTTTTATGTTTCTTTGCTATTTTCGATTTGTACACGCATAGTTCTGTCTTGTTTTGTTTCCCTTTGTCTATAACGAGCGGTGCAGAAACTCTTGTTTTAATGTTAAATCATATGACCTATATTATTTTATTTCAACTTTTTCATATATATATTTGGCTGCCTGATCTGAAAAAAAGTACTTATACGCTGTAATCGCCTTTATTATAGTAACGATCTTAGAAACGCTATTGACTTTAGCGATAATGATTTTCGTCTGAAGGTTAGCAGAAATTTCATCTAAGATTGTCGAGCTAATTACATTGTATTATTATTACCTATTGATCAACTTGTACCTAATCAAGATTAATTTTTTGATGAAAAACTACAGAGACGACAGTCACCAAATTGTTTATCATATTTTATCAGTGGCTAATTCAGTATAAGAAGTCAACTTATAAGTAAACGAAGTTCAAATTCATTTTTTGTCAAAACTTACATTTCCTAAAAAAATAAATAGAACATTTTTCTAGAACACAGTTATTGAATTAGCAAAAAAGTCGCATGCATTGAACTTTGAATCACAATTGGTGAGAACCACCATTAAGACAGCAGAGAGGATGGGATGAAATGTCGTAAAAAATAATTAATTAAGCGTTCCCAAATCTGGGCTACGAGGAAGGCTGGCATTCTTTCCACATTAACATTCTTTTACTGAATTATTCATGTGCATTTAATTGAATAGCATTTAAATTCATTAGTCTTGCTCCACTCTTATCTGAGAGTTTGCCATTATCATTTTGGTGTTCATTTTTCATGGTAGGAGGTGTGTACTGCCTTAATTTACGAGATTATTTTTACCTTCCTCGTTTGAATAAAATACTGTTTTAAATACAAAAAAATATTATTTCCTATAATTTGTATTGTAACTTTCACAGTTAATAATAATAATGTCCTCCTGACCGATTTCGGTCACGGCGGCCAATCTCACCGGAGATTAGCCAACTACGCAGGAGATATTATAGAGCACAAGTGTGTGCGCAAACACAGGTGCACTCTCTATTCCTTCACTCTCATAGTCCGATGGGACGGCAATCCGACACGACCGGAAAGCGATCAGGCACATGACCAACGGTTCACGTGCTTTCCGAGGAACGGTGTGTATTCACATACACAAAGACCCAGACCCGAAACAAATATCTGTAGATCGTACAAATATTTGTTCCGTGCGGGAATCGAACCCGCGACACGTTGCTCAGCAGTCGATCTCTCAACCACTGCGCCAACCGTGCCGTAACTTTAACAGTTACTCAAATCATAAAAGACTGTGATTTTGATTAGGTATAACCGTTTATTAGTGATAGAAATGATTCTCACGCTGACATTAAGAAAGAAATAAGTTTCTCTTAGAGTTATAGATATAAGCTATAAAACGTCAAGGTATCATCTGTTAACCATAAACATGAGAATAGTCGCTCCTTTGTCGCTAGAACTGCTCACGTTCTCAACTAGATGTCACTAGTCATAAATATAATACATAAGACCACGATATCCTAATAAATGTCAGGGTAGAGCACTTACGATGTCACATATCTCTGACACTTTACTGACACAGGCTCCTGAATTTTAACGTCAGCTTAGGTAGGTATCACATATTTTTATACGAGTACTTATATTTTCATACTTATAGATACTTCAAGTGTTTGCTGCCAGCTTACAAGGGTATTCTTTCCATTTATCTGTTTCAGCAAAAATTTTGAATTTTAGATCAGCCAGTGGCCCGACGCGGCTTTTAATGGATGAATAATACCATTCTCTTGTGCTACCCAGTAATGGGATCTCAAATATATTTCAGAATTCACATTATTTTGATATCCCGAGTGCTTCGTGACAGCTCTTGAAACAAGTTGTAATTTAGTTTTCATTCACCTTAGAACAATAATATTTTAGTTACCTGTATGTAAATACCGACTAGTAATAAACTTAGAGATGAATAATAGCTTGGGTAGGAACACAACGAAGTTATATCGGCCCATCGTAAGTTTGTAATTTAAATGAAACTTATCGGCAAATAGTTATAACATTTCTATTGATCTTCTAAAATGGCGGGGTTATCAAAATAGTTCTTATATCTATCAGTTTGTTTAGAAATTGTTAGAAATTTCATTACACGAAGTCACACCGTACAATAAATACATATATATGGATGTAAATGAAATTACAAATAAGGTATTTTGGATTTCAAATTTCGCTTGAAAATTTACATAATAAAATAATCTCTCGTTACCTCTTATACCGCTGCGTTGTTTAAATACTTGAATAAAATAATGTAAAGGTAATACTTGTTTATTCTAAACGTTACCATTTTATTTTTCCGAATCCAGAACAAGTTATTTGATCACTATATAAGATAATTTTGTTGTGCTTCCCTGGAAATTATGTACTTTATACTTAAGGAAATAGAAGTTATTATACAATGGACTGGTTAAACTGTTTATTTCAATGTTATTCCAACTAATTAGCTATTACTGTTTCCTTTGCGAGGTAAACAAGTTTCCATATTCTTCTTCTCTGTAATTATTGCTTATAAAGAAAACCTTCGCATTACTTTGTACCGTTTGAAAGAGTATTTAAGTAGTGGTTGACTTCAAACGAATATATAAGTTTACTATTGCTCAGTTGCTGTTGGTATCTTGGCTTACAGGTTAACTAGCAGTTACCGTGACTCCTTCTGCGTAGATTTTTTCATACAAACTTTAAGCTCCTATGTTACCTTAGAGGTTGAATTTCGGAATATGCCTTTGGATGCCTAGAACAAATCAAGTTTGTATGTTTTATATTTCTTGATTATTCGTTATTAGTCAGTGAAGGAGTGAGTGGTGTTTCGCTTTTATATCATTTATAACTCCAACCCAGAAGAACATATTTTTTTCCAAGAAGGCCAACCTTAGCTTGTGAAGAAAATAATAGATTACATGTGATTTTAGACGGCCTGAGGTTCCCACTATAACCAGAAGTTTTCCTCCAACAAGGAATTGCAGTAGGGTTTTATATCCGTCATTAAACCTACGTTACTTTCTGAATAGATGTCAGGTAGGTACTGGGATCTTGACTTTTTAGAACAGTATAATTTAAGAGGTTACATCTCCACGTCGCTCTTGACCTTGCATAGGCTGCGGAAACAGAGCCTTTGCTAACCACCAGATAAGAAATTTTGAATGTTTTTAAACCGTGATGAAACCTTCTGTCTCGCTTCGTTTCCTTGAAATTTATTTATGTTCTGTAGTTAAATCAGTTTCAAGTGAACCCATACCCGTGTATTGGTAAATCAAGAGTTGCTCAGCTTCATGAAATATATTCTACATTTTTCACGTGATTTTCAATTTATGATTTAAGAATTAGGCACTTATACAGGAAAGCAGCTGAGGTAACTAGATCAAAATTAGGATTAACAAAATAGATACTCTAGACATACTCGTATAAATCATCGAGTGAACAACACAGGCTTGCGAAATTACGTATGTTATTTAAATGGATGTGAGAACGGTAGCAATAATCCTAGCTTCATTTCTGAGGTACACTTTGCACTAATGCATATCTCATAAGTGTTTACATATCATGAACATCAACCTATTTACGTCAGAGGGTTTCAATGAACCGTGAGAAGATCGCTAGCTGATGAAAGGTAAACATTTTGTGTTTTTCTCTTATCCCTTGTTCTGATGAGTATTCCAACGACCTTTGAAAAATGTCTTCACATTCGACGGTAAATTATAATTATTTTTGAAGCGATCTAATAATAAATGAAGTTTAAGAAACGAATATAAATTGAAAGCTCAAAGGCTTTGAAGCTTAAATCAAATTAATATTTTATCAGAAATCGGAAAATAATTGAGCTCGAATTGAAGATGTCTTCGTGATGAGTTGAAGCGATTGTTATGTGACAATGACGAGGTAAACGGCGATCTGACATTTAATTTTAATGTGATGGGTATAATTATGTGGTTTAACTGATTAAATTCGAGAATCTATTGTCAAAACTACAGTAAAGTAATAAGAGTGACCTTCATTGATCCATCGTTGGACTAATTCACTCTTGATGAATAGCATTTAATTTCCAACCAAACCAAGTACTATATAACGTATTTTTTAAATTAGTTCATTAATCTATAGTCAGACACCAGCGACAGCCAATACTTGAGGTCAACGGCACCGTGACAAAATTTGGCAAAATATATTTAATATATAATCTCCCGATGAAAAAATGAGTTGATTAATATAAAATAAAAATCACAAAACTTTGTAAACGTTGCTACGCCATAGAGACTACGCGACGCTACGCAGACTACGCTATGCTACGGGGATAATGCTACGGTATTGACGTAACGCCTCATTAGTTACAGATGCACCGGTCACAGTTCAATAGGTAGGACTAGGAACTCAGAGTTTGGACTTTACTAGTTGGTTTTGCTATTTCTCAACAAAATAATGTTTTGTTGTAAACCTAGACCAACCTATTGTTGTATAAAGTTCTGTGAAGATAAAGTAAAAAAAAAAATGGTTCAAATGCCATTTTTGCAGCATTGATGAGTAAGGGAGTAAGAGTTAATGATCAAAATGACCAAATTCGTGTTATATAGTTGCGTGTTTAATGCTCGCGCGCCGCATTCGGCCAACATTTCCATCGGCTGAGATTACAATTGAACATGCTAATGCTAATATGCATTAGTCAGTCTCCGTGTAACATGATCTAGGCTTTCGGCTGTATATTGGGCAAACAACCCAATAATAACTGATTGATGTTGGGCAATATGATTAAATTGGATGTAAAATTACAGTACCCGCGACGCCATACATTTTTTTATACAACCTCCCGTTTCACTCCCGGAACATTTCTAGGTATATGGCATATCCCGAATTACAAATTGTAGGCTTTGTAGTCTCTCACGATCAGTCAGTGAGCGAGCGAATGAGTGTAGTTATAAGACTATTATCTTTATTTTCGATGGCAGCGCAACGTTTTTCTCCTATTGAGTTTTTTATGAAGCATTTCATAGAGAATCGAGCATCGCAACATTTTATGCCATGGTTGTTCACATTTTCTTTGACACAAAAGCGTAATTGGTGTGAGTGGTAGGCCAGTGTTCGACTAAACCCGTTTGAAAGGATAGGACATATACAAAAAAAAATAGTAACCGGCTCCTGCATCATTAACGAGTAGATCTAATTCCCAGTAAATTAATCATTTCCCGTTTTGAAATTAATTATTCGAAACAGTGGAGTGAAAACGTAGAATTAATCCGATTATATGCGTTTCAAATAGATTCCGATACCTAAGCATGAAGTCAAATTAATTCCACATTTTTGTTCTACAATCCTCTATATTATGAGCATAAATTCATACAAGAGTTATTCAATTCAAATAGTAGTAGTCACGTCTCTTTCATTTGCGGTGTACACGTATTGGCCTATTGGCTTCAGCCCGCCGGCCGTTCTCGTTACTAGCTCGGCGTTTTGCGGTTCGAACACCACTCATTCAAATAAGCTAGCTTATCTGCATTTAGGGTGACCGTGAGCTCAGCGGGACGTGTGCTTAAAGTAATGATACTCAAGTTACGTGGTCGTTAGCTTAGTATTCATTCAGTTAAGGTTGAGGTTCAAAGATTTGGAACCACAGTATTGAATGTGACTAATTTCGTTCGCTTTAACACCTAGTTTGAATAGGAGAAGGACAGTGAGTCTAGTTTAAATTACGTAAGAAAATATAACGTCTTGACTGATAACTAAGTTCACTGATTCAGCCATCGAATCATTCGTTGAATCAGTAAATTTAATTTTTTGGTTAGATTTCTTTAATTTTTAATTAAAAAATTATGAAATGAAATTGAAATTGTTTATTTTGTTAAGATTTAATTACATTTTTATGGCGTATATCATTGGAAAGTTTATTGTAAAAGCGTATACATTGTTCCATGTTTATGGTTTCATGTAACTAAAGTATTATATTATATATTATTATATTTTAGTATATTAATTTATATTGACTGAAAATGTTAAGTTTCCACTCTTCATAATGATATAATTATTGAGTGGTTTAGAGAACTATACGTAATGATACGTACGATTTAGAGTCCGTGCTTCAGAATGAATTCATTCAATTGTTAGGTTGCTATCTGATCAATGTTGATATAGATTACAATCATAAAGTTGATATTATAAATGTTATTGTATTAATATTTCTTGTTCGTATATATTTGTTTTTCTTCTCGAGTACACTGCCTCTCAGTCACACCCCTATTTTTGCACAAAACTTAAGCGCCTACCTTAAAGCCTAGTTTAAGTGCAATCTTTCATTGACCCATCGCATTCTTTACAGAGCTTAAAGTATTTGGGGCCAAAACGAATCTTGGGCTTTCTGTCAATACGGCCCCAGATTACAGTAGATAGATGGCCACTGATAACGACACTATAACGTTCTTTGAAGTTTTTGTAAGTCCACGATTTGCAGACATTGATATGGTTACCCTACTTACTTTATCTACCTGTAGTGATTTGCTCCCGCTTTATATATTGATCGAAAATCAATATTTGGAATAGACTAAGTTAATTAACTCGCGTTGGTGTGGTTGTTTGTTATTCAGCACTCTACAGGTTGATCTTTTATACCAAAATATGAAACAATATAGCCAAATCTGATTTGGAATGTTAATTTTAATTCACCCCTTAATTTATGACATTAAAAGGGATCATTTTTGTTTATTTAAGCATAACGAAACGTTTCTTATTTGTATAATTATCACGTTTCCACAAACAAAATGATGTTTTATTCTTATTTACGCCGCGGAAAGTAACAGTACCTCTGGCATTAATAACAAAAGCTATGGCTGCCCGTTAAGGAAATTTCGTTTAGATTATAATCAAATGGCAACGTAAACAAACTTTTCGCGCCACGTGACGAGCATCAGAACTGCTCGGGACGATTCTAATTTCACGGCGTGACGAAGAGGTCTCCTCATTTTCCTGACGGTTGCGGATATTTTCAATTTTCCCGACGGTGGCTCCTTTTTATTAGTTGTTGTTTCGCCTTGAATACTAATCGCCGAAGAATTAACATTCACGTGACATCTCCGTTGCTTATCCGAGACTATGTGGCCGAGCCGAGCTTCGCATCTATTCTAAACGGTCGCGGTGTAACATTCATTTGTTGTTTTGTTGTTGATTCTAACGTTTTTCCTTTGTTTGTATATCAGGGATTGTGTTTTCCTCTCCCTCAGACATTCGCGTTTATTTATAACTAGCTGTGCCCGCGACTTCGTTCGCGTGGATGTCGGAACTTAACAATGTATTTTTTAGTGAGACCAAATGCACTTAACCCTATTTTTTTCTAAAATAAAAGAATTTTCTAAAATAAAATTAGCCTAAGTTACTCCTTATTACATCAGCTACCTGCTAATAAAAGTCCCGTCAAAATCGGTCCAGCCATTTCAGAGATTAGCCTATACAAACAGACAGACAGACAGACAAAAATTGTAAAAAATGTTATTTTGGTGTATGTAGGTACCGTATATATTTTCATTTGCATGTAGTAAAAAACGGTTATTTCAATATTACAAACAGACACTCCAATTTTATTTATATGTATAGATTTCTTTATCTTTGGAACAAGTTCAATAACCGTAAACTTAGAAAGATTTGCTGATGATGTACCCGTACCTAGTTCTACTTGTATTTGTTTCTACTCGAAGAGATGGGAACCTTGATTCACCTTTGTAAGGATTGTAGCGTGTGTCGTTCGCCTACCCCCATGTATAAAGGGGTTATGTCAGCCATGTATGTATTTTGTAATCTAAATATAGATGAGAAACCACTTCATTACAGACAGTATTACCACCACGTAAACAGAGTATCGATATAATAGTTTATCTATCGACAAGCGTTTTAATTAAGCTGGAGGTTATTACGGGCGATGTCACTTGCCTTGACAGTTAACACGTATAGATATTCTGACGTTGCATCTAGTTATTAGTTTCCTACCAAGTTATTATGATATTCACTTTGCTCGCTTTAACTTCAGCAGAACATAAAGCAGCGCTTAATTACGGAGTATTTATGTTTCTGCTCTATAATATCTAATATTGCAGGTTTGTTTATACATCTTCGTCTACTTTGATCTCATTTGCTCAAGTTAATTGCTTCTTTTTATAGCTTCATATAACTTAAGCATCATTTTATTGCACTGCATTTCACATTTATTTCTTTCTTTCAAAACTATAAATCAGTAGGTACGATAGTTAGATGAATAAAGAAAAGGTTAGCATTATATTTGAGGCTGATAATGCATTCAGCTATAAATTAAGTGTAAGTGCGGAAATGAGGTGACGGTTAGTTCGTGCTGGGCGGCTCCGGTAGACAGCGTACTCGCCTGCGCCGGTGCCAGTAAAGTAGCGAGCCGACTAGAATAGTGCTGCGGCGTAATTAAAGCTGAACTTAATCTCCTGTCACCGTTTCACTGCTGAAGCCTCGCGCCCACAGACTTAATTAGATTTTTGATGAATGTTCCACCCAATCGTGAATAGGTACATGCGGCTTGTTGTGAATAAACATGTTTCGGTTTAGTGTGACTATGTATACATTCTATATGTCTTTCAATGGTTTATTCATAACAAAATTTCTATTAAATTATACTAGACAGCTATGCTAACGGTACAAAAATGCTATTAGGAGGGCGATTCAAAAACAATATAATTGTTGTGCAAAAATATAGAGGACAACCTTTAAATAGAATCGTATTGGTACGATATAAACAAGCGTTCAACATCTGGATCCTTATTCAATGTTCAATCGACCGTGACTCCAATGGTATTCGAAGCAACGATAAGTGGATCGAGTACTTTTGACGTCGGCAAGTAGGAGCCTATCACAATGGCTGGCTGATCTTCAGCGGGCGGGGGAACTTCGCAGATAACCTTTGCCCTAATATTTTGATTGAACCGATGTAATACTCCAAGGTCGACGTCATTGTACACCCATTGTGTACGAAGGCTCACTCGACGATCCTATTCAGAACAACCAATTATAGACCGGACCATTTTGAAACCAAACCATCACTCTTATAATAATAAATAATAGTAAACAGAGGGTCCTCATTGTGAAATCAATTCTGAATTTTGAATCGATATTATATTACAATGGGTGGCGAATACGTGGAAACTGAACGGCCTGATCCTATTTAATATCAAACAATGTGGAAGCCTTCTCTGTAGGCCACCGAAAATTAAAGCAAAGTACTTAATTTTAATATTATTCAAACGAGTAAGTACTGATAGGGAATGTTTCTTTTGGGGAATTGAATACAACGAGTAGCTTGGGGCTCGGGACGGAAAACTTATCAGAGCTCGGATTACGATGTCAAAGAAACAAAATAAATTATTTATGAAACGGTTTATTATAAAGTACATTAAAGGGACTAGAGTTATATATTTTATTTATGTGTATCATGCTGGGCTGCCATAGTTATGTCACGCACACGATGATTCAATCAATACAATCTTTCAAGACTGGCTTATTGAATCATCGTGTGCGGTATCCTCTTCAAAAATGTATGAAATAAATCAGTAATTGATAGGTATTGTATAAAAAACGTATGACGTTGATTTATGGTGAAGCTTGACCTACGTCTCTCGTGATTTTACCTATATAGGTATTGATAACGATTGATTAAAATACGAACAAATTTCATGTCAATTATAAAATTGACTTGCGTCGTGCGGTGTGACACCTATGATAAATATTCGAGTTAGCAAAGTCATAAACAGCCAATGGTAACGTTTAATTACTGCGAGCTAACAATCTGTCGT
The DNA here is from genome assembly GCA_947562105.1 of Shargacucullia verbasci. NCBI lineage: Eukaryota > Metazoa > Arthropoda > Insecta > Lepidoptera > Noctuidae > Shargacucullia > Shargacucullia verbasci. The sequence goes on along the minus strand of OX387286.1, from coordinate 4,895,895 downwards.
GTCACTTCACGTCGTGTTATCGTGTGCATCAGTTAACGCCTCGAAATGACCTTTTACTTCAAATTTCATGTCGTCTTCATCCAGATGTTCAAATTAACAAAGAAGGCCGCGTGAATGTAAAAGTACTTCGATTCTAATGAATGATGCGTATTGATGAATGAGTTTACATAATGGTATTTTGTTATGACGCATGTCATACAAGATGTATTTGGGTTTGATTATTTCAACGTTATTTTCTACAATAAATGATGACTGTTATGTTTCTTTTAAAGATGACTTAGATATTTTTTCTATATGCTTTTTTGACACTGTTTTTGTTTTACCTTTGATTTCTTTTTTAGTTTGGTATATTCGCTTTCCTAAAAACGAATTAAAAATTATAGGAAAAAAAATAAGTATGTCTACCATGGCTAAACGGGACTTTAAATTATTTCAAATTATACATATTTGATCGTCTTACGTGTGTTTAACAATAAAATTCCCATTAGGTACATATTATCATAATCTCTTCCTCAAATTCCTTTCAAAAATGTTGAATAATATAGTCATTACTGCCTAACCTCGCCTTTAGTACCAAAAAGTCATGGGCATTGGTACATTTTATTGTTTTCTAAATGGTGCGCGACTGTTTGACTGAATATTATTTCAATTGGAGGGCAATCAATCATTTCAGTGTCAATAATTGGATGCTTCATGTGATATTAGTGGTGTAAATATTGTATTTGATAATTATATGTAATGTGTAATGGAGCTCACAGAATTTTCTATCTATATTGCTTTGTAAGCATGTTTTGGAATAGGTAATTTTATTAACAAAAGTGAATAAAAATTGAAGTTTTTTGTTTGGTACATAATATTTATAACCGATTCTCTGATCGATTGTACTAAATTATTATATGCAGTCTCGATTTAAACAAACGAATCATTTGATTTATTGAACTTTGGGAGTGCGGACACGAACTCAATTATTTGATGATCGAGATAACTTCTTATGATATTTCAAGAACCTTAGGCCAATCAAATACCGCAACCTATTATCTCATCGAGGTTAAAAATCTTTTTTTATTTTTATTTCGTGACTAAGACATGTGTATGCGCATATAGGGCTTTAGTTCCGTCGTTCACCATGAAACGTGTATAACCTCGCACCGAAGATATGACACGTAATTCCATTCACGACTCTCAGCCAATCAAATATTATTATTGATGCGAAACGATTATTTGAATGCTTAATGCAATTATGTATAGTAAAATCTATTTGTTGAGGACAACGTCTTGCTATTATCTCTACGACGATACCGTCATTACTGTCAATCGCTGTTATAGTCATGTAGCTTGAATATCAAAATTTCCTTGATGTTAATATCGAATTTACAACAACACGTAGTCTTAACTGATCAATTTAATATGGTAAGAGGCCCTTGTCTAAACGAGGCGTCTTTAAATCTAAATTGATGTAGTAAAAATAAAAATCCTTATTACTTTGAAGACTTTTAATTCAAAAACATAAATAATATCCTGAAATGACGAGATAAGTTTAAAAGCATTTCTTTTTAATGGAAAAGACGTGGATTTATATTTATAAATCAAATAAGTATCGAAATACGCTCCGACATAAAATTGGGAAATGGTTCTTCTACTTAAAAATCTAATCACATTTTAAATATCCGGTAGCGACAGTTGCACTCATTAACAAGACTTTTTTAACGTCACCCCTTTCTTCCAGTCTTCTATGGACTAAATTAAAGGTACATAAAGAAACTATTATTAGAGTTTTAATTGCTCAATTCAGTGCGACGATAAAAAGGGTCGTCTTAGTCCTGCTTTGCATACTTTGCGAAATAAGCACGAAGGGAAAAGCCGGACTGTATTATTCATCTTTCTTGGCTAATAGATTTTTTCATTCAACTTACGGCACCGAGAATAAATGGGAGATTTTTTGAATTAAAATTTACATAAAGAAATTTCTATTAAGATGAGGGTTAACTTTAGATTGCGCCGGGGAATTAGTATTTAGCTTAACTGCATTTATGTGCAACTGTGCGTTATTAAGCGCAAGTGAATGAATTTCATATTCAGCCATTAAGAGCACATGTAGGAGATTGTTTCATAGTACGTTAAACATATTTAATACAAAGTAAAAATACTAATAAAACAACTTAAAGTTAATAGGTACCAAAAAAGCTATCTGATTTACAGCGTGATTTATTAACTGAATTCATAATAAAGCTGTGGCGTAATAATATTCAAGACCTTTATGAATTTAAAATTAGCAATTTTATCTGGTAATTTTTCATTCTGACCCAATTTAAGAAAAACATAATATTTTAGCTGCTTATTTTCCTGTCTACATTAAAATGAAAATTGTGAGTTCAACAGAATTGACATATACCTATGTCCTATACGAGCAATATATATTTTACTAGCATCCGCCCGCGGCTTCGCCCGTGAGGTGTACGAACCCGTGGATAAAAATCTATGTGCTATTCCAGACTATAATCTATCTCTGTGCTGTGCCTTCATCCAGATCCATTCAGCCGTTCTAGCGTGAAATAGTAACAAAATCCATCCATTCATTCATCCATCCTCACAAACTTTCACATAGTATATAGTAGGATAGGAATTAGTAGGATTTGTTTGTTTGTAATCGCGTTCTCGAAAACGATATATGGGGGCGAAAAATCGAGCCTAGGAAGTTTACGTCAATTCCATGAAAAAAATTGTTATCAGTAAAAAAAAAATTGTTCTGGGCTCGTTCGCCCAGATATTATTATTAATACGGTTCAGTATACTAAAACAACTATAAACTTAAAAAGACTTGCAGAGAATAAAAACATTTCCTGTGCAAAGCTCTTCGTCTATTCGTTATCTTGTATCTGTAAGTTCTACTGCAGGGAAGCGATTCATAGTGCGCTCTCTGTACATATTATATGTATATAGACGTAAACAGATATATATTTGCCTTTGAGAGGGTACTAACGAGGCGGTCGGCTATCGACTTCTTGTATTTGCATATGCAGAGCCGTACATAAAGCGGCATATTACAGGTATTGCAGAAAGAAAGCCACTGGAAAATGAAAATAATGGACTGAACCGTACTGTGAGTAGTTTATTGAAAAGTATTATTGCAATAACGAGTTCCAGCATTTTATATTGTAATATATACATTTATTGTGATATTGTAAGCGTATAAACATGGACCATTGAACTTAGGATCACTAAGAGAGACGTGCAATTAAAAGTCGTGAGGAAATATTACCACAATCACCACAGTTGGCATAAGAATTGTTGCAGTATGTTATTGTTGGGGTAGGAGAGTCCCATTGCACGGTTTTCTGACATAATACATCTCCGTTTTCATCCTAGTAACAAACCACGATGTGGAATTATTCTAAAAAGGGTTAGTTTTTATTTCGTTTAGTTTTTGTCTAGGGATGCAAAAGTAAATATCGTAATATAGGCGTAAATTGTTAAATGATTCTTACGCATTGTTATATAAATATTACAATTATGCGTACAACTAGGTATAATTAATGCGTCTCACAAACGATGTTGCTACCTACGTTCACAGTAATTACGACACAGACACTTAGGTCGAAAGTAAGAACACTGCGGTCTATTAGTTCGCCCGGTCTACGTAATAGGGGCTCATCATTACACGAACGAGCGCGTTACATGAGAACAAGGAAGAATTATCGCGCTGCGGTTTATTACCCGACACCCTCTGGACGCGGATGTTCCGGGCAACGTAACCCGCAAGTTTTTCCAACTCTGTGATTCATTTGGTTAGATTTTCTGTTGCTTTCTCTTCATTTTCCTTTGGGGTCCCTGAAGAAAACGTCTCAACTCTACCTGTGGTTGAGGTAAAAAGTTACAACGAAATTTGGCCAAAAGGTGTCATTTTTCCTAATAACATGATATTGTGATCATCAATTCGTTGCCAAGCCTAATTATTAAGGCAGGCCGTAGTATCATACCCATAGTTTCGCTCTAGTTAAATAGCTTCTTGAGTAGGTCGGTAATACAAGGCCTTCACAGTATTACGAAGCTTCATGAAATATATTTTATTCGTGATTATATATTCCATGAATAACTTATATCTAGCTCCCTCTAACTAAATACCGTTGTACGAGTAATTGTGAAGGAGTTGTCTTAGTGTAATTATGTAGGCTCCGATACAAGGCAAGATGCGGCCGACGCCGATATTTGATATTGTGAGGAAAACATGCAAATGAAAGGAGCCCGGGCTTACTGCGTTCAGTCCTCGGGGCACACACTATAGAGTTTATAGTCTAGTATAAATCATTATTTAAACCTCTCCCCATTCATGCATGAATACACGTTAGGTAATAGAATGCTTTCAATGCACAGGCTCTTAAGCATCGTTCAGTCCGCACGTCTAATACTTGAGAATTATGAAATACTAGGCGTATTTCATATAGCACGCCGCCAATACAATTAGGCTCTTCATCAAAAATAATGAGCGCACCGTCAAAGATAATGAATTCATTATGACTCACTTTGAAAACTAGATACAACGTTTACGATCATAAAGTGTTTTAGAAGATAGTGTTAGAACTGGGTTATGGAGCGAGCGGTAATCTAGGCGTTTATTCATCGTCACGCGTGTGTCAGCGCGGTCGCATCATTATTCGTAGACATGCATGTTTCAAGAGAGCATGCTTTACAACATGCGCCTCTGTAGAGCTATAGTGCGGTTGTCGGCTGCGCTAAGGGCCCTTAAGGCTTCGCAATTTACGTTCGCGACACGCATATGCAAGATTTGTGATGCTTTTATTAAGTGCACTCACAAATATATTTATGTGCACATAGTTGTCGTATGTAATGCACATTGTGAACATTTATTTTATTTGTACTGAATAGATTTTGAATATAAAGCAAATGAGGTAAATGAGTAGACTGAAATCGTGTTTTTAAAGCGAAATATTTTGAGTAGTATCACACCATGGACATATCGAGAGTTATAGAGACTACACAAACCTTTGCTCATATGAACTACAATTTAACCAGGTACAGAACAAATTTTTGTTTGACTCTACAGTTGATGGGAGCTGACAGAGTAATACCAGGTCGGCAACAACGCGGGCTGTCGCTCATACTTGATCCGCATCGATTATCCGCCGTCAATAGCGCCGAGCTATTCTAGCCTGACTGCCCTTTGTTGCATTCCATTGTTGCTCTGTGAAGCCACGCGTTGCTATAAGAGACACTCCAACTTGCTCTGAAATCACTGTATATTGCAACCGGTGACTAGTTGCTTTGTTCGTCTGACTTGAAACTATGATTGTCAACTCGTTCGATCAGACAAAGGTGATATGTCTCCGGCACAATAAGGTTTGAGCGAGATTGCAGATTTTGAACGATAATTTGTAATGATTAGGTACCGGTTATTTCGTACCTTTACTTATAAATTTATAATAGGTATGCCTACTTAAAATGTAGGTTGTAAATTTCGTCAGCGAAATTGATTGCAAATTAATGCGTTTAAATTCCGTGAAGTAAACTATGACAGTCATATTTTATCTGGTGGATTAGCATTCCCTGTTGACCTCATTGTGTTTGTTCGTTCAATTTGATTTTTAATTTTGGAGTTTTTTATTTTACGATAGTATCACATCTTCACTGATTTTGTGCCGCACGTTATCAAAATTCGTTTACATCGGTTCAACATAATGTTTGTGTCGGACAATACGGCATGCAGTTGAAACAAGACGGCGCAATCAATCCAATAATTCGCAGCGGAGCAGCGCGGTGCAATCGCATCATAGTGTTGGGATTCGCATCAGTCCCCGGTTCATTTGGCGGTCATTATTCCGGGGCACGTCTCGCGCCGCACGTCCGTCGGCACCCATGTCACTCATTGCTCAGTTGTTCACAGCCATTTGTAAAGCAGTCTCGTTAATTACGCGTATGGAGCATGTAATAATTACAATTTGAATTGCGAACGCTGGAATAGAAGTTTCTTTACGGATGAATTGCAACAAACTCGGCACTATATATTTTACAGAATAGCTGTTTCTGTAAAGATTACAGTGTCGATTTTTTATGTGCTTAATGAAATTGTTTACGATATTTTCTTTACTACATACATATATACAAGTAGAAAAGGTGGCATTGAGAGTGAATATAATAATTACAATTTATATTATTTTCGTCCTTCATTAAATTAATGTTACGACTGAATAAATTTCGAATGAAAAATGATCTGGTGTCTGTTAATTTGGAGCTAGAATGATCATTAGACCGGGCATATTAATTAAGACTGAAATAATTTTGCTGAGATTAAATCAAATTACTATTCACAATACGAGGCTTATTGGAAATTCTATTGTGCAGCCTTCATTGCTTGAACTGGTGTGATGAAACATTTGACATATCACGTAGGCATACTTCGTACGGTAATTAATCAGTAGTCCATTCACGAATACGAATTCGCAATACTATGCACTTATAATTATTTTGTGTTTAATGTGAGAAACTATTTCAATTTTGAATCCGTAGCTGCTATAGAAGTTGTTTGTACGGAGTCGCTGGGTGTACCAACGTTAAAAAAAAAAAACAAATGCTTGTTGCTTTCCAGAAGTAACACTATGAAATACTGAGTTTGTAAAACTAAAAACAATAAGTTGCTATCATCGCCGGCGAGTATTTTGACTCCTTTTATCGGACTCGAAAATCAGTACCTAAAACTTTAGATTCTTTCAGTGTATGTTGTAAGTATACGGATATTATATAGAGTTGTTAACTAGTAATTTGAGTTATTAAAATGGCTTAATTTGCAAGCTACTGAATAGTGCTTTTGTAACTTATCCAATAACACTACAATTATATTTCAGATCGTTGAACTAACATCCCTTAGTCGTATTTATGTGATGTTTGTCAGTCGCTATTGCGTGATAGGGGAGACCGGGTTTGGTAGTCACATTTACGCTATTTTGATTTTTTAAGTGCCTATATTCTTGGCATAGCAGTGATATTTATATATCAATGGATAGTGCATCTAATCTAGTTTTAAAATAAATAAATACTTTTTGACTTTAACATTACCCACTGAGGAAATATAACATTTTTGAGATAAAAGAAAAGTGTGACATTTAACCCCACGTCAGGGATGGTTGTCACAGTATTTGGGGTAGGTAGTCACATAGTAAATCAAGGGGGGAAACACATATATATATATAGGTATTTTTTTAATTTAAATCATATGAGTATTTTTATTAAAATAAAGTGTTGAAATGGTACCAAAGTAAAGGACGTAAAATATCTTATTCATTATAAAAAGAATAGTCATCAAAGTTCGCTCTAAGCGAATAACTTCCATGTAAGAAAATTAGAATTCTGGTAACGTAAACAACAAAATGGATTCATAGTCACTATAGTCAGTCACTAATCTCTTTGGAGGCAATATTTTTAAATAAAAGTACTCAAGCTGACGATATAATATTAAGTCAGTCTAAAAAATCAATCAGAATATTCAGAATCGCAATTTTGGCAAATGTAATAAGGTTGCCCAGGTGTGCATGCTTCGTGAATCCAAAACTTGCAATCCTGGCACTGTATCCAGACCTGTCTAGACTTGCTAGCTGAATATGGACATAAACAAAGCAAGCAAAACTCTTCATTTGCTTTCGCATCTTCGTCCTTGTCAACTGCTTTCAATGTAATCTTCTTTCCTTTAGAAAGCTTTTTATTTTCTTTGTTATTACTCTACTTACGTTTAGATACTTTCTTCTTCGCTTCTTGTTCTTTTCTTTTCTCTTCTAAATAGGCCTTCTCCGGTGTATCTATAAGAATTGCTGATTTATATTTTCTTCTATCAGCTCGCTGTGTCTTGCGCGGAGGACCTTATGTAGATGGTGTTGATACAGCGATGTTGCTTATCTCTTCGGCAATAAATTTCATACAATACCTTGTAAAAGTGCAAGAATGAATTCCTAAATTTCCTTCGCGAGAGATTTTATAAATACATTTGCCATCGTTTTACACTTCTATTGCAGCACGCAGCATCAAAGCTGGTGAAACAAGCCCTCGAGCAGAGTTTCTCTTGTGATGTCCTGGCATTTTTATGACTAGCTCTAATACAAACAAACATTTATGTAGCAAAACTCCAAGAAGCCAACAAAAAAAGGCAGCACACATGCATGGGGTTGGTTGTCACATGTGACTACCAGCCCTCGTCAAGCTGAGATAACCTGCCCCAAAACACCTTTTAGAAAATAACCTTCATAAATAAATTCAAGTCGGAGTATATCTATAAAACTATATAATGATATCATGGACTATATATTTAACATAATAAATACATAAAAAGGTATATTACAATGCAAAATTTAAGCATACTTACAAGAATAGACACAGATGCACAAAAAATTACTTTCTCTGTTCGAAAAAAACGAACGTATATTTCTCTGTCACGGCGATTCTGAGCCGACTGAACTGAAGTGAGGAGGCAGGTGATGCCTTCGCCATTCTTCGACGCCGATCAATGTTCGTATTCGTTCTTTAAGTTTTCTGTTATGACCACTGTGACAACCAACCCGTGAGACAACCGTACCCGGTCTCCCCTACAACTATAAATTGGAAGTGTTATCGAATTGAGTTTTGATTGTGTTTCCGTAGCAGCCGTATCGGAATGTAGGTCGTAGTTACACATTCGACACACGCCACTAGCGACCCTTTACACTCGTCCGCACGTCAGAAATCATCCACTTACCCTTTATGCGGATTAGAACTCGGCGTGGAAAATGTACCTCGTTTATTATGAAAGGAATATAAATATGTTTATTCCGTTAGTCGTATTTCAAAAGTATGCGTTTTTCGCACCCAATCAAATGTGAAATATGTATTATTGTGATGTCTGGAGCAATTTATCGTATTTTGTTTGGATTGGCTGTGTACAAGAATTATTGAATTTCTTTGCTTCGCAGATTAAGTGCGGCTTATTTAAAAAGAAAAGTAAAAGTATAAAAATAGATTTATTTTCAGTTTTTAATCAAATTTATTTTATGGTTTTAAAAATATCTCTCTATAACCTCGTTGTTCATCACATAATGTTTTTCTAATGAGCTGTCACCTAGTGTATGACTTAATATGACAACATCCCTAATGCTCGCGCAATCCTTCAATCATAATCCCTGTGATTACTGCACGTCTGATTGCATACACTGGAGATAATTTGCACCTGCGTGCGTGATAGGCAGTACACTTATGGAAATTAGCTTATAATCTGAATGCAAACGTGCCATGATTTGCTTTCAATTTCGTAAATAGGTCGCGATGATTAAACCGTCCCGCCATTTTGCTACCCCGTTGGATTTTCGATGTCATTCGTTCGCTCACTCAAATCAATACCAGACTTTTGCATTTTTCTTTCCTTTTTTGTGATATATGAATATGGCTGAATGTTATTTGGGATATTTTTACCTCTACTATTTGTTTCTTCTGGTAGGTTGTATATGTATGTTTAATTTAATAAAGTATGTTCAATATTGCATCTTCAATCATTTTTCTCAACGGTCTTGTGTGAAGACTTTGACCAAAAAGTTGTGTAGAATACCCATTATTTGAGCAATTGTAACAATAGCAAACAAGAAATAATAGTTTTCCATTAGCTTGTGTACAGCACATAATGTAGAATATCAAGAAATGTGTTTGTTTTGGCAACGTACCACACTACGCTTGTAAATGATTTTTCATTACCATTTGTTGTTTGTTGTTAGTGTAGTTCCGAAACGCATTAGTAATGTCATATTTAGTTTTAACTAAGCACCGTGTAATTACATAAACTATTCCTAGTTGTTTTGTATATTAGGAATTCGTTTTGAAGTAATTTGATTTAGTGGAACCGATAAATTATAAAGCTATTTTATTTATAAACTATTATCAATCCATTAATGAGGAACTGTTTATAATTCTCGATTGATCGCTTGTATATGAATATCGTTTTATGAATTGGAATGATTTATGTTTAATTAAGTTTTGAATGGTTTTAAGTTATGACCGCTTAATTGATTCGTATGACTTTTACGATTGATAAATCTTAGCAAAATATTTTACATATATTTTTGTTGTAATGTAAATGTAAATTTATTTGAAATAAGTAGGTATTACTGTATCTCATCTTACAATTTAATCCTAACTTCAAAAACTGTACAAAGTAATTAAGATTTTACAACTACGTGGCGCATGAGCCACGTATTAATCTAGTACAATATCAGAGTTGCTGCGCTAAGCGGGTATTTAGACCTAATCTATGGAGGTTTTCCACAATTATCGGGCTTAGATCGAGGCGTGGCCAAATTTATAACCGCATAAACTTTCAACGAAAAAGGCTAGCTCGCGTTATATTAAACAAGTCGGCTTTAGTGCGCCGTAAATCTAACCGCGAAACGTTAAAAAAGTTGTAACAGATGATATCATTGTAGAACCTTGCAGTACTACTGCTGTATCAACCTCGGCCATACTACTTATTGTATGACATTAACATCTGTACGATAAATGAAACATAATATTTTATTTAAAAATAAAAGTAATAACACAGATATAATTACGCTGTTCTGAAATATTAATCGTCGACAATCGAATATTATTCGATTTTCAAACATAGTACCATCATGATGTAGATTACTAGGTTGTTCGTTTAAATTGAAAAGCATTTTATCTAACGTTTTAATCTTCAGTAATTAAATTGGCTCCACAGGATTCTGCACGAGGTCCAACGACTTACTAATGAGAAATTAAATTGGTTGGTTGAATTACCGTTTTTCAGCCCGATGAGCTATTTATAAAATGGAATTAGTGAATCTCATCTGAGCGGATTAAAAAAGCGATTTTTTTATGTTATTTTTCAGTGGAAAATGAGTTTTAGTGACGAATTTAAACTGGGAATATATCTGTAACATCATCCACACGTGCCTTGGTCACTCGAAGAAATGTGATCACACGCGATAAAATGTGGCTGAATAGCACGTGTCACTCGCGTAGCGTGGCGTAGCACTTAACGAGTCTGTAATTCGCATCAGTAAAAATCGATATGCTTGAAAGATTCATAAAATCCTACTGGGAATCAGCCTAATTTGATCTTAGAGTAATAAAATTGGATTTGCGATTTACCATCTATGAATATCCGCGACCTAATCAATATGGATGCATTGCCGAGGTAAGGCTGAAGTTAGAATGCCCAATGTTTTTGTGTCATTGGTTGTAACCGACGCTACAGTACAAAATAAAAATGCTTACACATAATTTTTACAACAGGTGCATAGGCAAGACTGCAGTACTGTCTCAGTCGAGCTAGTAACATAGCTAGTAACACGGCATAGCTAAATAATTCTAAAATTTGTTTCGTTGAAAGTCAATAAATTAATAGATCGAGTCGGGAAGCCTACTAGCGTCATTACGCCCTCTGAGTGTCAGGTAAAGTTCGCTAATTAATTTCATTACAACCTTTCGTAATTCGATGCAAAGGGCAGAGGGGTTGTTACAATTTTAACATTTTAAAAGGTTACAATGTAACTGTCGAATGTCGATACCATTCTGTCCCTACATTACAGTTTATTGAAGGTTAAAATCAATTCAGAGAATGACATACCTGATTGTTAGTATTTTATTACCATTTCTTTAATGAGAAGCGTCTATACGCTTCTTATATACCGACAAATAAGTTGATAAGAAAACCGCGTAACGTACCTGAAAACAAAAGAAAATAGGATTAAACAGAATTCAATTAAAAAAAAACTGACGACTCAGATCAAATGAACCTTTTGCATATGCATAAGACTCATAACCAAGTTATACCTGAGTGCAATAAAACAGAATTTAACGTAAGCAAGTTAAAACAACAATAAATATATTGTGGTGGTGGCCACGCAGACGGAACACAGGGAATAAAACTCAATTAGCGATTATAGCGTTTGCAGTTTTACCCCCATTTTAATGCACTCCAATGTTTTTGTTCGCAAATCGGGTTACACAATATAAATTCAAATGTTGGAACAACAGGATTGGTTTATAGACTTTATAGGATTATGGTGGCTCGTGTTGTTAATTTTTAGTAACAATTACTGTTTTGAGTCTGTTGTTGGTCCATTATGGACCAGGTTTAATCCAACCATTAAATGTAATGGGGAATGGGACACGGTGGTATATTGTTCACGCAATAGTAATAGTCAACTAGCCAGCAGGTCTGCTTGTTTTGAAATAGTGAATCGGTTTTTTCAAGCACGACCAATTTATATAGCTATATTTATTTATAATGTATTTAATTTCAGTTAATAACATCATTGAACAGATGAATTACCTGACAAGATTCGCAAGAAAATCTAGTAACAATGGCAATTTAATTAATAATTAATGGAATCAGCCGTAACTTTGTGGAAATCCATGATATACAAGATATGTTACTAGAATATTTAGTTTTAATTCCGCCAAACTAGTTCAGGCTTGGGTGCAACATGCAGCACCGCCCTCCCTAAAGGTGCGATTAATATAATGTAAATCGAATTAATTCTAAGTTTACAAACATACATTTTATTTCTATCTCAGTATCAGAAAACTAGCTTAAGTTTCCTCAATCAACTTTGTTTTTATTTCTCTCATGCATAAATAAATAGAACAGTAAAAAATATTTATACGTTTTGTTTAAGCACCCGCTCGTTTAACATGCACTTTAGAATTTTTAAACTTAGCATTATTGCTACTGTGGCCGTTACTGCCCATAATATGACACTGTTAAATTCTGTCCAATAAGCTGAACTTATGAGTACTTGCAAGCAAATGGGTGCTGGATTATAGACCACGTTATAGTGTACACTATTCAGATAGAAACGAATTGCTACTGTAATAAAGGATTTTATTTTATTAGATTTTTGTGACAGTGGAATTTATTATCCGCTGTAAGTCATTTCTTGATAAAACTTAATTTCACATTCACTTCGTGGGCGCACACATTGACTCAATTTACAGGAGTACTCCTGTAAATATTATTTTGACAATATCTGCACCATTACTAATAAAAACGGATCGTGAAATTAACGGGGCGATGCTGTGAACGAGCTTTGTAATGGAATGAAAAATGTCTGATATTATCGTTGCCTTTTTGTTAATTTCACTTAGACCACTTCAAAAACGGAGATATATAGATAGAGACTATTCTAATTAATTACAAAATGATTGGATCATGCAACATTGAGTTCAAATTATTATCGTCGAATTTCACTACATTTAAATTTTCCGCACTAAACTATGCTCGTGGTCGGTTTAAAAACGGACCGGATATGTTTGCGTGCGTTGTTGAAGTTACCCGGTAAAAGCCAGTGGGTTTAATGGGATTACCGGATTCTTTTACGGGAAACGATCGTGATCCCCGGTTTAACCGTCAATAATCAACTGTAAAGCGAAAGTAGTAATTAGTGTCGAATCAGCAAGGCACAAAGGCCGGCTTTTATTACGTATTGGTAATGTATTACTATTAATATTAATGTGTTTGTACTACTTTCGATATTCTCTCCTTTTTGAAGGAGATACGAGATGGATTGGAAATGGCTTAATCTTTATAGGGTGTAGCGGCACTAAGTAAAAATTGTTGTCTAATTTTAAGCCCACCAGATTAACTCGTTTTTGACCAAGTATGACTGTCCAGTCATAGTATTCTCCAATGAATAGAATATACATAAAACCTTAATATAATTGCCATTATAAATTCGCTTGCCACCTTCATAAATATATGTTGATATATTTCGAAAGGCAAACTCCTATTCACTACAAGTACGTATTTAATTCCTAAATTAAAGCGAGTCACGTCTCACCATCTCATTATTTCACCATTGTTTTTGAAGGCAAGTCAACGGGCTCAATACATACCTATAGCATCTATATCGCCATAGCGATACGTAATAGACGCGTCTATCAGAACCGACGAAGCCAAAGAAATTACTTTGAACGTTAACACCGACTTGATTGCTTTCAAAGCGTAGTTTCCCGGATTCCCTTTAAAAGGACGCAGTGTTGCCGCCTGAAAACATTTTCAGATGCAGGTGACTAAACGTGACTGTACGTACACCAGCCAAATTATTCAGATTCCCTCCAATGAATTACGAACCGTGGCTCAGCTCAGTAGTTATCCGTCTTATTTTAGCAATTTACAACTGCTTGTAGAATTTGCGTAAAAAGTTTTCGTTGTGCACTGAGGCCTCGCAAGGGAAAACTGAATACAGGACGAGTGATCCGGTATTTTATAAGTGTTTAAACTGTAGCGGATTTAAGTTTTCTTTTTTTTTCAGCAATGAAAGTCATGTGTTCTGGGATGCCAGGGCCAGGTATTTTTGTATATAAACTGCTAGTCAGTACAAAAATCCTTCGATAATTCAAATACCTAGTAACATAAACGAAACCGCACTTGACTAGGTACGAAGTTTCTAAAATGTATAAATTAGCTTGAAATTCCGCCTTCCCCAATGCTACGTCCGCCGACGCCGATGAAAAATATTATTAAAACACAATCCAACTATCGCAGGTCAATTACGCGTTAATTATTTTCGGGTTACAAAATACGGAATATTTATTGAGTAATCGCACACACCAGTAAGTATATACAGTGTAGTTGGTGTCTACATTGTCACCGCAAGCGGCGCGGGCGGGGATTAACACAATTTACGCGAAAACAACGTTCATAGCATTCAAATGTGAAATTGAAAACTGGCGAGCTTCGCGCAATTCGTAGTGAGATTAACTTAACGAAATTATACAATCAAGTGTGCATTCACGTCGCAGTTCCGAGCAACGCCGCGCGCTGCCGCAAAAAATATCGCTCTGCGCTCTCCCACAACGCTCAAATAAGTACAAGACGATCTTGACTAGGATATTATTATGTATTTTATATGAGAAAAATGCAGTTTTATCCCCTTCGTCGTCGAATCGTTCCAATACCCACGTACAGCGGTAAAATAAACACTAAAACTACACTAGTTTACAGATTCCTTTCATAGAGTATCATATGCGACCACATTATACAGCACATTTCCTAAACAAATTGTTTTATCTCCACTTCTTAAGTGGATCCGCTCCGTCGCACACGTAATTCTTCTCAGTCCGCATACAAACAGCTCCTAAGGAGGCGACAATCCTCACCGCAAACAATAAAAATATATATAAAAATAAATTTGATACTTCGAAACCGCCGACCGTGAGGAATATGCAATGGGTGGGTTGCCGAACATATTTCGTAAGGACATTACTGTACTTGTGAACTTGTCATTGTTCCGAGACGAATGCATCAATTCAGTTGTCAATAGTTTCATTCGGCTGACGAATAGCGTCATCTTTGCGAGACGTTCCGCGAAGATGAAAATAGGGTGTGTTAGAGAAATACGGGCCCGCGTGTTGAAACGTCGACTAGTAAATTGCATTGTGCCGCGACGCAGGCGCCGAGATGAAATTGGATTGCGCACTATCCAATAATTTCGATCGTGATTTTCGATGATGGTCGTGACAGGTATGTTTGCAATCAACATGGACTAATAACTGCATTTCACCAATATCGCACGTACGAGTAAAACATGTGATTAGGTGTGCCAAAGAGTATTTAGACTGGAATATCGTCAACGTCGATATTTATTTGAAGTTATTATTGAATTATTCAATAATGTCATGTTAATGAGATTTTAATTTATACTATAGGCTTCAAGAGTATTAAATGCACATAAATATTTATAAAGACAGATTTTAGGTCATCTTAAATGCATATTACCTTCAGAGTCTGAATGAGATTAGCATGAGCATAAGCAAGAACAATGAGTTATGATACTGCGCATACATCAGTAAGTGATATTGTTCAGATTAACATAACAAATTGAGTCATTCAACAACTGTCGTAAGTATAACTAGTCTATCAGTCTCCTGGGCAGCCGTAATAAAGTTTGTTTGACAAATTATAGTCAAATTATGAAACTTTAATCTCCATACCTAATGAAGTTATACATTCGAATATTATCTACTGTTTGGACAGCGATGTATCGTACTTTAGTATAGATAAATTATTGTTGATTTTTTCTAATTCTAAGCCACGACAAGGTGCAAATTGTTGGCTAACGACTAATTATTAGCCTCTCACAGCACGTGGGAAGATCCCACGACTTACTTTACTGCGGCTTTGATCGAGTTTACTTTTAGCGATAAGGTACTCTGCTCGAGCATTCACTAACCACAGACAATGAGCGGGCGTATTGTTTCACTTACTTTGACGCGTGCATTCAAGTTTATTTTGATTAATGGTTAGCACGGTGCAATGTACTGTGAAATACTGAAAGGGTCCGCGCCCAATTAGAGTTTCTTAATAATATTGCTACATTAGTTAGGCAAGCAAACGCCCTGCGCTGTGAAAAAATGGAAATCACCGTTCTCAAGGCGAATTAGCCTTTACGTTAGCGTTACACTTGCGTGAGCACAGATTTATGTTCAGATTAGTGTTACAATTATACTGATTATCTAGTTAATTTCCTGTGACGTGATTAAGGATACGTTCGTCATGATTACGAGCAAGAATCTTTACAAGTGCAAGTTATTAATAAATTGTTTTAATTGCTGTACGATGTTTGTATTGCTTCATCAAATTGGTATACTTTATTGCTGATTGTAGTCGAACATTGTTAGTGCATAGATGCACGCCTGCAATGGCCAATATGCACTATCTTAAAAACCGTGTATACAATAGCTACGTTCTACGTTAATTAAAAATATACGTTCTTATGTAATTATTACTCATTGCTGCAACTATTTATTGATATATCCCACTTACTATCCATATTGAGCATACAATAACGAATTAAATGCAGGTACACATACGTTTGAATATCGTTTATATTTGGCAACAGGTGATTACAGGCTGTTAGTAAACAATTAATAATGTTTAACGAGTCACGTAATTGCGATATCGAGCCTGGGTTTGGCATTGACGTTTTAATTGTCACGACGTAGAACTGTGTTTGTAGATTTTTGGGATTTTCTACGACTTTGTTTAGAAGTTTTGTATAAATCTACAGATACATCAACTGTTAGGAACGCGGTAAAGGGTATTCAGTTCTATATAAAAGCGGACCAGCCATTGCCGGTTACTGGGTTGAATTCCTATCTACAATCTGCTACTGAAAATGTCTCTATGGAATCCCTCCAACATTTTTTCCTAACTGAGAATTGAAGCCAGGAATTCATTTGAACACGTTACACAGTGGCGCTCGTGAACATTGATCAATGAGGCCTTAGAAATTAAATATACTACTAAAAAAAACGCAAAGTATTAATCTGTTTAGTTGACATCTGCTAAAAGCATTGTTATTTCGTTTAGTTTACGCGCTGTCGACGACGTGGCAGTGTTTTATGAAGTTTGAAAGGCATGTATTTTATGGCAAACAATGAAATACGTGTTATTTTTGTATTTATATTTGTGTAGCTTTTGTTGTCACCGTCTTACATTGGATTTTTGTTTTATATGACTAGATTATTTTTATAAAGGCATGTATGTATAGAAACATTGGTAAAGAATATATGTATCTCCTAAAATATTTACATTACAGAATCTACCTCTGGTATCTAAGTTTAAAGAAGCAAACTAACCCTGAAACTACACTAAAAGAGATTCGTATTTCAATAAATGTTTAGACTTACGAACAAGCCGTACAAATAGCGGCGCAACTCTAGAATCCTTTTGTTACACTGTGTATTTGTTTACCAAGTTTTTGAGCCAAGGATGCGGTGCCGTGCGCCGAACATAAATCACTGTTGACAACTTGCCTATTTTCACAACCTCGGCACTCGGCAGGGTCTCGACAAATGCCGAACGTTCGGTATGCATCACTATGCATAGTAAACAATGGTACTATTGCGAAACATCATTTGTTTACGTGGCATGCACGATCAGTTTGTTTATGCCCAAAGCTCGAAGGGACCAAGGACTCTAATCCTGCAAACTAATCGCTCGTTGCGTACGTAATGAATTAATTACACAATGCATCGGTGGTTTTCTTATACACACAGTTTGTAGTGTTAAATACGCGATTGTTGTGTAAGCGCATTGGATTAGATGTGTTGTACAAGGTTAAAATTAAATTAATTTGCATTAATGTGTTAGTCGTACGGAGGCTAATATAGGTAATTAAACAATTTATCCGGTATATTTTATGTAATCACATATAATTCTACTGCTTTCTACGTTGTGTGTATTCAGAAATAAATTACCTAAATGAATAATACCTTTGGTAATTGCAAATGCCACCTCAGGTATCGTGGCAAACAAGTCAAAGATTTAAGTTATGCGGAGAGTCTGAATGCCCAACTAGCATGTCAGGTCTGTAACTTCAATAAAGCCTTGAAATGTTGTGGACAGTTCCCAAGTCGGAGTCGTCTAATCAGGGGTCGGGGCCCGCATCGGACGCAAAGTCGGGGACAAAACACGACTGCAAACGGCAATGGAGTTACATCTATTATTCCAAGCGACATCTGTTTTTGAAGAAGAGTACACAATGGATTCAGAGGCAACTATTGTCGGAGCTACACGCCCGGTTGACTTATTTACACGTCTCGACGTACTGAGGCATTACTCTGCTTTGAGTCTAGGTGAACGTCTATTTAGTTTGTTTACTTATTAAATAGTTGCTCCGATCGTGTGTCGCAGGCTTTTGTCAGCAACAACAGGATTGTTTACTGTTTGTTTGACATGTATCCGATTATTCATTGAAGGTTATGGTTACATATATGAACGTATGCCAGAAGGCTCGTTTACCACCTATCTTAGAGATAGGTGCGGAAATAAATCATTATACAACTTACCTACCTACTTTTTGAGACAACTTTTTTTCTATGAATGTCTTGCGTACTCAACACATACCTATATATTATTGCTAGGCTGTATTTGTACAATTCTGCTTATAATTCGCTTGATGCAGTCGTATCTTAGATAAAAAGTCAGTCGAGTCAAGTCAGATAATAATCATTACTTTATTATGAGTAGTTTACACACAATAATGTCGTAATGATGGAACCCGATTTCACTTGAAATCTTTAAATCGGTGATAAATATCTGTCAGACAGAAAGACGATCATTGCTATTACGTGTAGTTTTATTAGTATCTATACTGTTGCAAAATGTAATGGTAGGTAACTGTTCATTTATTTAATGCAAGGAAGTAAGCTGTTCTAATTATTGTCAATTTTACTTAAGATTATCACAACCTACATCAAGATAAAGCTGAGAATTTGGTGGAGATGCGATTCAGCGGGAAGTCTACAATTACATAATATTGTTCCGTATTGTATAACCGTATAACTTTGTATCTACAAGTCCTGATAAACAGATAAAACTGGATAGACGCGACAGAATTAAAGTTCACACAATAGATACCAAGAAACAATAAGATAATATCTACGAAGACAAGGGCGATCCGCGATGTTTGATAATATCGTATTAACTTGACATTTACTGTAGCAGACAGTTTTACAGTGTGCATCTAACATATACATTTAGGTATTAAACCCCGCTTGACGATGAGATAATATTTGCTCTGAAGTACGTAATGCTTTGCCGCGGACATTTTTATTTGGCTTCAGCAAACATAGTCTCGACGATGCATATGATTTACGTGTCTACCTAGCAAAGTTTTACTTCTTTTTGCAGTTTAACTATCTTTTCATTGCCGTTTGTGGTCAGTTTCAGTGATATTTGCTGTCAGTTTCGGTGACGATTGTATAGATTTTAGGTACTAGCTACAGATAACCTATAATTGCGTTACCTATAACGGTGACAAAGCCCTCTTATTGAAAATGTCGAGTGTCATTTGTAACAGGGTATACGATAAACGTTTAAATCCCTTTGAGAATTAGCAGATACGTCTTCAAGTGTCAAGGAGAGAATGTTTAGTCTAGGAGCTCAACTAATCGTGGTCTTAATATAACTAAACTTACGATTTGATTAAGTTCCTAATTTATGGGTTTACTAATAATATTTGTCGTGTACCTTTATCGTTTAAAGTTGCTAATAAATCAATTTAAACGGACAAGTTAGTTGTAGACCCGAGGTGTCCCTGTTTAGTTTGATGTCACAAGTAACAAGATTTAAATTGTCTGGCTATACATATATACATAGGTACTAAATTGTTATTTTTTTTAATTATCGTCTGGAGTTTGCGTATAACGTACATACATATTATATATCTGGGGTGTAAGTACACGTTTTCATCATTGTGATAAAATACATCATTTTTCAGCCACTTTCCTTCAAGGTGAAGCCGCTGGCAAAAGTTTGTAGGTAGATAAAAGAAGAACGTAAATTAAACTTTAATTTATCAAGCGTCTGTATCTTGACGAAAAATCCCATTTGCATTCTATTACGTGAGACTGACAGAGCGATTTACTTGAGTAAGAAAAAAGCATTTATTATCCTGTCTTTAGCTCAATTACGTAGGTACCTTATGTATGTTTTTACCTTTATTTTATTTAGCTGTTGCTTTTAAAACAACGTTATTATGAATCCGTACATATTGGAACGTTAATTTTATCGTGTCCAATAACAATACGCATTAAAGGATAGTCCGGAAAATCGCATTTAACGTTATAAACGAATCGAATCGCAGGTACACACCGGCTCACCCTGCTCTCCCCTGTTATTTCACTCGTTATGAAAATTGGACCTGTGATGTGACCGTATAATTTTATGTCACGTTATCCAATAATTTGCAATATTATTGCCGCATATGTGAATTATCTGTCGCGTTTGCAATAATGTGTTTCGTAATTCGTAGAGGCGACTGCGCCATAATGGAAAACGTTGTTATTGTTTGTGGAAATTGGATTACAGTCTTGGTTATATTTTAATACTTCCGCAACGCAAAGTTTGGTTTGGCATCTTCGACAGCCGCTGCGCGTATAATTAATGGGTTAGCTAATAACGCCATTTAGAAGGGACGATGACGTCACGATATTATGTAATTATAAGAGAATGCGTCAATGAACTTGCAATCTGTCACGTCTAGGGTACTATATCAAACTTATATACCTATAGTTTATTAATAAAAATGTATTGTAGCGACTACGACTCGCAACATGGCAAAAAGTAAAACGACATCTATCGGAGTGAAGCTACAACAAGAAACCCTGCATCGCACTATGAGAGTTTACAACGATTCTAACCCGCCAGGCTAACCACCTTGCCTGGTCGGAGGATCCTCCCTTTTCAATGGAGGAGCACTAAACCTCGTTCCTCCACACGTATAGGTTGCATAATAATCTCGCACAATACACAGTTGGGTCTCCAACACCATTTTCATAAGCATGCATATGTAACAGCTTTCAGTCGTAAGCTAAAATCGTTTACCAAAAAGAACAAATAGATCGTACAGTATAAAAGCCTTCGATCCCCAGCATCGAGCGGTGGCAGACGGCAGCGATCGTATGCATGTCACTCGGAGGCTGAATAATGACATTGGGTGACATTTAATTTCGGATACAAAAGGCTCTTTATACTGTTTACCCTAAGCCGTTTAGCCCCCTCCGCCCCGGTATTGACAACCAACCTTTTAACTCCGCCCGCTTAATTACATTAACAGGATTATTTTATCGGGGCCCTTATTCGTATTCGTCGAAGGTTTATAAATTAGAGGAGACATAAATGTTTATAATTTTAATAGTGGTGTTCGGATTAGTTAAAATTATGCATCTGTACCTCTATTATGAGTTTTTTACTATTTACTTTCATACTAAATGTAAATTTTCATGCAAACGATTTTAGTTCTTTACTTCGTTATATTAGGGATTAGAGTCGCTAACATAACATCTCTATAATGTAGTAAATAGTAAATCAAAACTTTACTATGACTGGATGTCATAAGCGACTTTAATCCCTAATGTAACCAAGTTAAGAACTAAAATAGCTTGCATGAAAATTTACTTTACTATGATAGTAAATAGTAAGAAAACTCGTGATAGCGGTACTGTACGTAACATACCATTGTTTATAGGATCTTAGTGCTTTTATATATTATAGGAATGACGAGTAAAATGGTAAGCACTACCTACTCTTGCCTGAAAAGTACTCTCATCTCTGTATATAAATCTAAATCTACCCACGATTGAGAGATATAATATCTGTGACATGACGTTTGTAATAGTTTTTTACCTACTAGGAGCGCTTATTGTTAAGAAAAGTATAGTTTGTTCAGCGAATCATGGCCGCTCTGAAGATTGTCATTTGGTAGAGGAATGGAGGTTTTAGGAACGAAATTGCCAACGCATAGTTGATCGGCTGTCTATACAACAGCCATGATACGCCAACCGAACCAAACTGTAAGTGCATATGGGAGTATGCCTTATAATTTATTATAACGTACCACATTTTATATTATGTATAAATATAGTTACACGACTCATTGGTCACAAGCGCGACTGCTGAGCGTGAGGTCCTGGGATTGATTCCCTGGTCGGGCAAAGTTTTATTGGCGTTTTTTGTATGTACTGCCTTACCCTTGAGGGAATACAGGCGTGATGCTATATTATGTTACCCTATTTTCTACAAAAATAAATTAGAATTTAGGGTTTATTAGATATATAGACTAAATTGTTACAATTCGAAAGTTCTCCAACTAAATGAAAAGCCTCCAATTATAACTCTAATTAAATGTTAGATGTAAATAAGACTATTGTGAATCATTAATTGGAACGACTGAGTGAAATTCTCTTATAGAATTTCATACCATACATAGAATATTACGTGATTAAAATTAATTAGTGAGATCAAAAGCGCTGCTGATTTTACTTAGAACTGTTTTTGATTAAACTTAGATGAATTAAAATTTGAATTTCTATGTCATATTTAAAAGTTAGCTAAAGTATTTTTCAAACTTAGTTTAAATATATTTTTTTGCTATCTTCGATATTTTGGTGTACCTCTATATCTTCAGTCTTTCGGTTGAATATATCAAAAATATTTTGTGACTGCAATGGTGAAAGCAATTAAGTTTATCTCTGATAATATTATATTAATAACAATCTGTGTTAGATGTAATTCTAGACGGGTGTTGGTAGCAGGATAGATGGCGTTGTGTTTTAATATAGGTACCTAAAACCAATCAAAATTGCCGACGAATTTATCACACTGGATATCACAGTATTTTGATATTTATAAAACCTTTTCACGGCTTCACAATTTTCATATAATTAGCTTGGAATAATTTGTATAATTTATTTAACTATGATCTAGGAAATCTTTATACACAATTACTAATTCCTTTAATTTGGACAACAACCTTTAATGTGTAATGTTATAATACAGAATTCTCATAGCATTGTGTTCTAACCTATAAAAGCATTAACCTATGCCCTAGTTCACAATGAAAGCTTCAATTTAAAGTTCATTCAGATCAACATTCACATTTCTTCATAAAATACGTAATTACGAAAATCACGACCTCTCAGCAACATAGTACTTTATCAGGAAAATTAGCATCATAAGAACTTTACTTGCGTTTTATTTTAAATCCGTGAGTAGGTACCTACCGAGTAATCATATAAAATTTTCAGTGAAATTGCCTTAAAAAATAATTTAAACGCTTACCTTTATGAAGATACTTCAGTAAAGCACCTCTTCTTTGAAACTCTGAAAAAATAAATAAAATATTATGTTAAAATTTCAGTAAAATATACAAAAACATTTATTTGTAAGGAAATATTTTGTTATACTCAATTAATATTCAGATTTTACTTCACTCAAACATTTTTAGGGCGCACGGAAATTAATTTTAACATCCGTGGTTTGGCCAGATTGGATTTTAAAGACGGATGTTATTATGTACTTAAATAAATTGGATCATCATTTTAAGCTGTAACGAATATTTTTGTCGAAATTATAATTTTGCCAAAATAAATTGCTATGAGCGTTCAGAGCACTGAAATATCACTCTTAAAATCTAAATATCTTAAAAATCAAGATTAGGCACGCCATCATCATAATTATTTATTTTTATTGAGTTTTGATTATGAACCACTGAAAAATATACATAATAAAATCTTTATAATCAAATTTTGAAATAACAATTTACAAATTTATGGAAGGTCACCCTGTATCCAAAGTTTCAAAGAATTAAATACTTTGATTCATTCGATTATTCAATCAGCTGAATCACGTGGCGATAGGCTTGGGGCGGGCGGCTGCCAGTGTCACAACATCGAATAATTCATGAGCTAGTGATGTGCATGTTACGCGGGACTGTCTCGTTTTTAGGCGCTTAGATTTACGTTTGATTGAAATTGACTGCGACGCGTTTGTGACTTTGAAAAGCTTTTGTGATTATTTAACTCAAATTTCGAATGGGTTTGTTGTAGTTATTTCGAGCTCAGAATTTAGGCCACATGTATGCTGTAATGTTACACCTATATAGTACAGATAATATGCAGTTTATTTGTAGATTGGGTGCCGCGTTATAGAAATCTCGAACCTTAACTTGATTTTACAAGGTGGCCGGCTACAAACTTGAAGCCTAGCCTAAAACTACAATTCTTGTAATTGAATATTTTCAGACGTAAACGTCAAAAATCTTTTTTTCGTATCCGGATTCCCGAATCTTCTACGACATCACTAGCGACGTCTCGACGGCGTCAGGGCGGCGCTACCCAAGGAGGTGTTTCTTTCTCGTTTTGTAACAACATTTCGTACCACTCAAGCCATTGTGCTATTATTATGCAAAACTGTGACGACTGCCGATCGCAACAAATGTTTCTAGCGAACACTGAACTACATTTCTTTGTGTTAAAAGGTTATTAGAATGTAGGTCTCGATGTAAACATTTTCAAGGTTGCGTTGCTGTTTTTGGAAATTGATTGTGCTTGTTCAAGTAACGCAGGTGACTTGGAAAAGGTCTTTTGTACTCATTCTAAACACTGCGCTAAGCTATTTTCTTAAATTGTATTTAGTTCAAGGAGAATTTGTACGGCATGTAAACTTATACAGGAAATATTTGTAGGCTTCAGAGAAGTAGATAAAGCAGGCGCAGGGAATCGTGACATAGTATTTCTAAAGACATCAGATATCCTTCCAGCACCATGCTGTGCTCAAATTCTCGATATGGTGAGTTTCTATTAGAAAATAACTTAATCAAATTTAATTGATAACAAGAGATTATAATCAACCTAATTTAGTAACTGAACAAAATTGTACCATGTCCGTAGATTAAAAAAAAACTTTTTAAAACTACCAACATAATAGCAATGGAAATTCGTGTAAAATTTATAAATGATGACCGGTTTCTGGCATGTTGCCTACGAATATGCGACCATTTCTTCTAGTAGACAATTGCGCGATGCAAGCAAGCAGATGTTTTATTGTTCTTACTACATGCAGCGTGAAAAAGGGACTACTGAAATTCTTGGGCGAAGTTCAAACAAGAGAACAATATGACTGTTGCTTAGCTGCCATTCATAATATCATAATAAATATTAAAATATTCATCTTTTATAAATCTATACAAATATAAAGTAGTAACGTTTGTTTGTATGTAAAAAAACACATATTTATATTACATACGTAGTATTGCATCGTATTCCTCAAAGTTTTTGTATTCCCACATTACGGCGATGCCGTTATTAGGTAAGTACCTATTAGGTAGGCACCTAGGTAGGCATCTATTGGCATCTACTGGACATAGTTTTAAACTAGGTGCTGCTACTGAGAATCTCACGGCGAAAATACGAAAAATCAGAAATCCCGTTTGCGACACCTAAACCACTATACTAATGTGGCAAATAGGACACCGATTTTGTTTTTTTTTTTTTTTTATTATAGTTTCCGTAGTAAATATAGTATATATTTTGTTTCTAAAATTTTCGGAAACCACGCAGGCGAAGTCGCGCGTAATATCCAGTGTTACATCAATTTATTAGTCCCGTAAAGCTGACATATTTTTATGGATGAAAAAGGCATCACAATGAAAAAGTACGTAGCCATTGAATAGAATTAATCTTTCTGCCGATCATTTCTCTCGTTTGTCATTTCTATAAAATCAATAATTGAAAATGAGAAAATGAGAGTCTGTTCAACAAGTTTAATAAAGCTGCCAGTAGACTGAATGTGGTTCATGGACAACCTTGTTCAATATGTCCTTTTTGAGGGATTTGTGGTAAAAACAAATACCAAATTGTTTTGTCTCCGAAAGCTGGGCTAGACAACCGTATATCAATATAAATTCGATATAATATTCTACAACTATTTCTAATACGAAATGACTTTAAACTAAATAGCCTCAGGTTTGAAGCTCTATGGGGTCGGATTGTCTGATAACAATTTTGCATTGGAATTGTGTCCAGTAGATGACAATAGGCTCACCTCGGTTAATGGTAGATACGTAATATCGGCATTGGCAAAATGTGGGTATACAATAACTTAACCCTTCGAGGATTACAAGCGTGATGCTAAGTTATGTTGAAACTAAAATTCTAGAATGTATGGCGAGCTATTTGCTGATGTTTAGAGACTCGTATAGGGCAAAGTGCTCTCGGAGAGCCCTCAAGGTGTACCGGGACTTCGTGACTGAGTGTGTACAATAATACCACCTTAAGTTCAGAGATTGTTATATCGAGAAGGGCAGTATGGCAGTCGGCTACTTCATGCTAGATATGTATACAATATAAACGGTGTACTTATTTTGTATTTATATGTACATACCTCCTCATGATATTGTTTGTTATAATTAATGACACCAGCATTATTGTTCCATAATCATTGGCTTTTGGTTTTTACTGTTACGGTTTTTATTTATTCGACGGAAAATGGACTCAAAACTAAATTAATAAAGTCCTTTTAATTCTTTACATAAAGGTTTTATTGCTTGGGTTGAATAATGCCGACTCGGTTTCGTGGTTTGTTTGATCACAGTCAGTCAGAAAAAACCCGAAATGATCTTACTTCGATACGAAGATAAGTAATGCCGTTGACTAATCACGAAATTTCAGAAAATGTATAGCTTACGACCGTGAAAAAGGAATTTACTAAATTTTGTAAAAATAAATCTATGCATACGGTGGCACAACTAGTACTGCATTTTTTTTTACTTCATTGCCATGAAATATTATAAAGTTACAATCGCCGTATTTACTCGACTGTAATAACATTGTCATTGAAGCTTCATTTCCAAACAATGTTTTATCTGATGTGAACCAGCCGTGAGATTGATGACGTCATACTACAGATGATGAATAACGCAGTTAGTTTATTCGCGGTACGTTAGTTTCAGTGGCAGAATTATCGCGTATGTAAATTGTAATTGTGTTGTTAATTTATAATCCTAGTAACACATGTTAATATCTCATAAGTTTACTGTCTTTGTGTGGAATTGCGTTAATTTTACTAATGAACTATTAATACATTGAATGACGTTTCATTTTGAGGGTACTTGAGGGGTCTGTGTAATGTTTAGGCTACACGTAGAAGGAGAAACAAAGGACTGAAGATCTCTTTTGATCATTCAAATAGTTTCGTCCTTTATCTTGTTTTGTATTCTTTACTGTTTATTGTTACACAGCTGGATACAGATACAGCAAAGCATGCTTTGAACTCCTTCGTAATCATCTCTAACAACAGATTGTTTGTTGATCCGTCTATTTCTTGAGTGATCTATCACCGTTTATATGGTAGTCCTACGAAAGTTTCACCATGGTATAGGTACACACAAAATCTCCTGACATCTTTTGTCTTTTTCCTATTTCAGATTGCTTGCGTAATTTAATCATACGAACAAAGGTAGCATATGTATACCTATACATACATAGGTGGTACACACCTTTAATGAATGTTTAAATCAGAGTCGTAGCTTGAAAAATGAATTGGTGGGTACAGATAATTAAATCAGTAGCGTCGGAGTTAAGCGTAGCGCCGCGCCGCGCCGCCGCGCCGCGTTGGGATCAAATGCCCAGGGACGCTGCGGATCAGGCGTGCCAATCAAACAAACTGATACAGATTGATGTCCTGCCCGTCTGCGCCGAAAATAACGGGACATGCATTAACCATGACTACGCATTTATTGGACGAATTCGTATTGAACCGATTAGCTGGCTGGCGCTATAGCGGATAAAAGGACCAGGGATGCAAATACTTTTAAGTTTATGATCGTACTGTATTTTCAGCATCATTGCACTGCTATTGTTATGTTATTGTTGGTGCGGATAAACTATGAATGTATAAACAACGATGATAACCGATATAAAAAGCGCCTTTATGTATTGCATAGCGTAATAGGTTATCGAGTCAATCCAGGAAAGTATTTCCAAGATCATTGATGTGGATTAACTTGAAAGAATATATTATATCTACGAATGCACATTGCATAAGTATGTATACTACATATTTATTTAAAATCATACCTTTGTTCCGCGCACTTAAAGAAGAGTTTAAATCAGAATTGAATGTCCAGTTTTAAAAATGAATATTAGTTTTAATAAAAAATAAGCATGACATGCACAATGTATCTAATGATGATAAGCGGATAGGATTATTTGACTAAAAAACGTTCAAAACTGGCTTTGGCAGTTTTTTTGTAACGTAATACTGATTAATTTAACATACATAGGTAGGTATACCGTAACGTGATTAGCCGTATTATTGGATTATGTATTTTTTTTACATTTTATCTGTCTCTGTTACGTAATCCTTTTTAAAAACTTACCTACATTTATTTTATACCTAGATACCTACGGTTCGTAAAAATTTAATGTTTTGTACCTATTATACTATTTATAATAAGTTAATCGCAAGCATTGTAAATAAAGGTTATATAAGAATGATATAATTTTTAGATATTATCTAATAGCTCTCGATATCTGCATCCAATGAAACAAGCTTGTACCTACTAATTGTATATTTGAATATAAGTAGATATATAATAAAAACGAACAAGGAATATATTTCTTGTCATAAATATTTAAGAAAACGATTATTAATTACAATACGTTGAGACATTGTCGGTGGAATTAACGCCAAATTAATTATTTCTTTATTCGATGTGTGCTTGACGTTTACGGATTTCACCCGTCTGTAAATAAAACCCAGTAATTACATACAATTAGGAATTACCACCCGTCCCTTATTACTTCTCCTATATAACGCCTACGTCGCCGTCGCGTCGTGAACCTAAGTTGTTAATAAAGGGACCGTCATAAAAGACCAACTGTACCAGACTTCCTGTGCCAAAGACAAAGCTAAATGAAAGAGAGGAGACTTTTACAGTACAAATGATACTTTGACGAATATATTTTTGAGAGAAATAAGACATAGCTAGAGAAAATAATTTCTATTTTCCTACTGAACAGAAATAAATTAATATAATATTTTCATAATTCCACAATGGTGTTGGGATTTCGCAACTTCTTTGTTTGAATCTGTCATTACTTCGTCGGAAATCGATTTGTTGGAAAGTGACTTATTCGAAATTGAATTCGATTGTTCATTCCTTCTCTAATACCCTTGGAGCTTTAATCAAAATATTTGTAATGTGTTTTATTCACAGTCCCACAGCCCAGTTTCGATTACGAGTTCCAATTTTGTAAGTTCATTAAGTAATGTATTATAAATCATAATTAATGTTGTTGTTAACAATAGCGGGCGGTGTCGAGCTCCTAGGCTATGTCGGGTCACGACAGATGGACAAACCTTCATGGCACTCCGCCTTCAAGGCTTATGTCAAATGTCATGACTGGAATGCCGGATCAACAGGTACAGTTGCGAATAAATTTAAATAGATCGGATTCTAAGTATGGATATTTTTAGTCATACTTATTTGCTCATTGCATTGGACTGTGGAGCTTTTGCAGGTCGTAATATTAGCTTAATATTATTGCTTAGTACATATTAGATTATTAGTTTTAGACTTCGTAGAGTCTTCACAATACTGTTAAGGTTTACACATGGTTGGGACGATTGGATCAGATTGTCATCTGTTTTTAATATACAATCACGGTTTATGAGCGTAGCATTCAAAAACAATGTTTAGAATAACAACTCAACAGGTTCTGGGTAGCATTATAATAGGTTCCCATTTTTTTCATTTTTATTTAATGCCTTATTGGCAGTGTCTCCATTTGGGTTTTCTTACATGATGTGAGATTCAAACATTTTCCTTTTTAATCTCATAATCACTCAAGGTCACGAAATTTGTTGGTTACATTTGCATAGTGTTACTCACAACTTTTATTGACTTATATGAAGTTTACAATTACAGTAACTTCACTACGATTGTTCTAAGTTTAATAATCTAAACAAAGCAATAAGATAGCTACTTTATTGTATTGTTGAAGTATCTAATTGTTGTACAGTAAGTCATTAAGATAACCGATTAATATATGGGTTAAGATCCCGCCGATAACCGCTGCGCAGAGACAGCTAATAAACACGATTCGGTACAAATGTTCGATATTATCGGTGTGGGCGCTAATTTTTAATCACGGTTTAATAACAATGGTTTGTTTTAGAACATAACTGGATACCCAATATCATGCAAGACGACTGTTACTTAAAGGTAGGTTATTTTGAAATAATTTGTCAATTTAAATATTAATGAAACACTTTCTTTGCATGATTGCATTTTCTTTTGTTGCTTTTTTTTGTAATTGTCAATTTAAGTAAATATTGTTTTTTTTTATGTTGAACTGAATATTATAGCAACCCATATATGATGTTTAGTAAACTTAGAGCTAGCTTTCAGTTTATATTAGTTAATCTGTGGTGATCCAAAGGTTTATTGTGCAGCTAATATTACGCAAAGCGTTAATGTCTATTGAGCGATTGCTGACTACTTTGATGACCACATTATACCTTCTACTAATAGAGCGAAGCAAATAGATGACAAATCTTTAATATTATTGACATTATATTTGGAATATAATGTAGTTTTGTTGCAGTGGAGACCTTTAAAAATATTATAGATACTATATATAACCCAGATTCTCCTTGAATTATATTCGTATGTAATATCAATAACTGAGAATAAACTACAATGATTTTTATTATTATTTGATTCGTTACATCAATTACAATGTGCGTTTATTATTTAATTGTTTAACATTGACCTGGTAGGCGTAGGCCATTGAATACGCAGAACAAATGTAGAATATATACAAGTACGCCCCTATTCGCGTACAGTGTGGCAAGCGGGGTATGTGGGTAGACGACTATTGTTCTAGCGTTGACAATTATATGAGTATTACGTGTTTATGGCAATTGCGAAAACGTTCAGGGTTCATTTTTTTATGTTTCTGAATTATGACATTAACTTGGAATTGTAATGACTGATTTTGGACCTCTTTTCAATCTCTACTGACATTCTAGAGAGATTGAACTAAATAAACTCTTATTAAAATGATCAGAATTTCAGTTAAAAGTGACGAATTTCAAACTATAACTTATTAAATGGCACTAGTACCAAAGGTAAAATCGTGAACGATCAACCACGCATTCAAATTAATTCTCACTTTATTTACAGCCGTCAATAAAACATAATTGCATTTCCTATAGAACCCTTGATTTTTCATATCAGATGTAATTGTTTCATGATTAAAGGCCCGTGTGCCCTTTGTTCTAATAACAGTTCAAACAAAGCGGCATTAATCAAACATCTATCGAAATAACGTCAAGAATTGGCTACTGGTACACTGGCCCAGTTCTACCGTATCTAAATTGAATTCATGAATCAATTGTCCCTGTGACAGGTCATTTGCTAAATGTACTAGTTATGTATAACAGCATATCAGCTGTTATCGTGATTATAATAACTGGCCTGAATACTTCGCCTCTAAGTACTTTGGGGTCATTCGTTGACAATGAACTCAAACTGTCAAATAACAGTTAATTGATCGGAGTGCGGTTGTCCATCTGACGGAACAACGTGTTATTATGACTTGTTTGTACAAGTAGTTAATGATAGGATAGTGTTGAAGATTATCTTATTTGAAAGCAATTAGTCATTATTAAATAATGAATGGTCCGTACTGGTTTTACACCTATACGACTGCAAATTATTGGTGGAGGCCTTTGCCCAGATGTGGATGATGCAAGCTAACAGTAACAATAATCATGTATGATATAATAAAATCAGTTAGTTATTATTTTACGTAGATCGGACCTGTAAAGAGGAAATTAGCGATAAGAAAAAAAAAAAATACAATACTTACTTTAACATTGAGAAATCCAAATTCACTTGTTTCGAAGCAACTATTTGTGAGTACAAGCCCAATATTTCAATGCTAAGACTACACGTTGAGCACGTCCTTATTGTTTTGAAATAACTGTAGTTTGATATTCTTTTGTTCATTGACTAAACGCAGTAAAAGGTTAAAATAAAGAAGACAAAGCGAGTAAATATCAAGGTGATACTTTATGATATTTACAGAGACTATATTTGATGGTACCGCCTTCCATAAATGTGTATTGATAAACACGCAGTGTAAATTTGCGATTGTTATCGAACAATACAAATCGATTGGATATTGGAACATATCGGCGCTTCAGATATTCCAAATGTACGAGTAGATCGGACTATAGAGATGTAATGATGCGTATTTGGTTACGATTTAGCGTTAGAGGATATTGTTTGATAAAAAAAATATTTATTGTTTTAGAAGTAATTAAGAAACTATAATTACGTAAATTATGAAAATATATTAATAAAAATAACATTTAAGTCCAATATTGTCCTATAGCTTGGTATGGGCTTTTCTAAGAATGTGATGGGTTGGTCAGCCCATCACACTGGACTGGTGTAGGTTAGTGGACTACACACACCTTTAACGACTTTATAGACCCCTCTTAAGTATGCGAGTCAAAGATAAATTATGCATAAATAAAGTTAAGTAAACCCATGTAAGTAATCACCTAATAAATTATTTAATTGATTACATGAATAGTGTCACGGTATCGTGTGTAGCTTCAATATAACATACGAGTCACGACTAAACGCGAATTTATGGGATTTAATCTGAGTCTCTGACTAATTATAATTATTTGTCTTGTAAAATATACATACTGATAAAATTATTATACAGAACTAGTTGCGTGATAGTTTCATAGGTAAAGTCTAGATATTGTCTGCGGCTAAGTGTAGACAGTCGATATTTTTGGATGTTTGTTGAGTACCTGAGTCACGACGATGCTATTGTGAAAAAATTATGCAAGTTACCGCTTAACAATTTTCAAACTATTTATGGAATTGAATAAGCATTTGAAGGTTGACACTTAAATGGTAAGAACAGTGAATGGTTTTCCTTTAACAAAACGGAATTGTAAAATATTCTTTTATATTTTTGAAACGATATTTCCAAATATTTGTTTGCAAATGTCTAGTGCTTTGTATTCACTGTGAAGTGGGTAAATATGAATTTATAGCTGAATTTTGACTGTTATTGTTTGCATAGATTTTCTGCTATTCGTGGAACGTGGCAGTTCAATTGTCATTATCCTTGCGGATATTGAGATAGCAATACATTTGTTTGTAAATGCAAATGAAGTTTAAATACAGGTCCGGTATCCGATTTGTGATGGCACTAGTGATGTAAACTCTCATCTTAAATGTAGAAATCCACCTGGGATCCTGCATCACGTAGGGAATATGAGGGCTATGTTGGGATTATAAAGTTATAGTATTTCATTCCACTACTATGAACTGGTGGAGAGACTGCTCGCTTGGGCGTCTCCTGTCATTCACATGGCGGGAGTGGCTCACCTTGGGAGTTAGTAAGAAAACCATGCTTTGATATTATTATACATTGGTATGTAATAGATTCAGGTTACTATGGGATAGAATGAATAAACATCGCAATTCCCAGTACGTCGCCCATATAATGAATAGGCAAGAGTAAATAAGAGAGTGAACAAGAGTGTTTAGTCAACCATTTAGTTTGCCTTCGTTTGGTCCATTGCTCGTAGCTTAAAATACAGTCTGACACTAATCATATAATAAAAAATATGTTGAAATGTTTATTTGTGTGGGTTATTTACAAAAAAAATATTCATAGCTGATATTGTGAACAATTTAAAAGAAAAATGTAACAAAATATTGTAACGAGCTGTTCAAATAGTAATCCTTGGCATTTTATTTAGCATTTTGTCTATTGTTAGAAATGCAAACAAACTTATGAATATAAAAAGTAAATAAACAGTTGAATGACTTGTTCGATTCGCTAGTTGAGCGAAAACGAGTTGTTTATTTTTTTGATTCTCCTATTGTTGTGTCGATCAATCGATACAGAAGTGTCGGCAAGCAATGATGTCTAGTAGGTATCGATAAAGTATCGGTTATAGAGGCGAAATGTTTGAAGAATTATGTAATGGTGGACCTTGAAGCTTGACCCTAATCGTGAGTCGCTGCGGTGACCGCGCATGGCCCAAACGCAAGAGGTAGCGGTGACAACTGTGTTATAGGTATAGGTTTTTATCCTTTTGACCTTAAATTTTTTGAATATTTTTCTCAATTCCTCGACAGTAACTTCTAGCCGTTTAGCTCAGTTTTCAGAGTATGGAATTGATTTGAAGTCTCATGTCTATTGCAATAATGACTCAGATTTATTTTATTTAAAGAAATAAGTCATGTCTTATAATGGCTAAAATAAGGAATTTATTGAAAGCTGGAAGATTTCTCAGCATCATGCATTTTCAGCTACATGGTTTGAAGAATTGAAAAAGTACTGGGAACATACTGGACGCGAAATGCGAAGTATCGAGTGTTATGGCTCAACCTTAGAGAGGCGTTATCGTCTTCCACTTGTGGTTCTTAGAAAACTGTCTTTTGTGGATGACTTGATTGACCGCGGGGGCTTAATTAAAATTCTTAGACAATTGTAGAGATTATAAGAATTATACTATACTACCAGTATTATCTCCTGAAAACTGCTACACATTAAAATTCTTTCGTCTCATTTTGTCACTTGCACCACAATGTAAACAAGTGCTAGGAGTAGTCGTGATCGTATGCATTTGGAGTCATAACTTACGACCCTGTTTATGTCCACTTCAAAGGCGTGAGTGCCGTGACTGACAACTGAAAGCGTGACGAAGGGCACCACACCAAGTAAAAGGCACAATATGAC
Organism: Shargacucullia verbasci; assembly: GCA_947562105.1. NCBI lineage: Eukaryota > Metazoa > Arthropoda > Insecta > Lepidoptera > Noctuidae > Shargacucullia > Shargacucullia verbasci. Next base: position 4,860,774 of record OX387286.1, on the reverse strand, counting down.
ATAATAAATTGTCGTATGTACGGAAATCGTATCTATAAGTACCTTGAACTTTTGTTTAAGCTACAGAGATAAATGACCTGTTTTAGTTGAACAAATATGTGCCCGCATAATTGAGAGTTTCGGCAATTTGACAGCCCCTTTGTAAGTTTTGACGTATTACAAATTACACCTTTACGTGGAAACTCGTTTCCTCATTGTTGGCAGATAGTAATTAAGTATAGATATTAATTAATACTTGCGTTTTAGGAAGGTAAATAATTTTAGTTTCGAAGTTAAATGCGGTTGTGATACCTAAGAGATTTCTGATCGTATATCCGTCATGTATTTTGTATTTAAAAGGCGTCGTAGGTTTTTACGAAAGTTTGCTAATGGTTTTAACAATGTCAATGTTTAATGATTCATCAACCTCATTTGGCCTTGTGGTTAAAGTGATGATAGTGGGACTTATTACTTTTAATTATTTGTTTATACTGACAAGATTTATTATAGAGAGTAAGTTACTTATGAATTTATAAATATCGAGTTTTTGGACTTAGTGATATACTATCTTTATTGTGAAATAATACCTTACTTTTTATACAGCTACAAAAAGTACTTCCCGTGTCCTGAATATTGATCGTTTTCGATTGTGCTTAACAAGTTCGGTATCTAAAGGGCAAGTCATTGACAACGTTAGACTCGATATCATAAATCTTATACAACACTAAACTCTATACATAACCAAGTTAAAGTTCACAATACATTCTAGATACTTCTGCAGACAAGAAACAAGTATTGCACGTAGGTATACAGTACAGTCACCGCATTTTCTCACGAAGATGTAGTACAAAAACAGCTGCAATAAAAACAATTGTAGAAAAAATTGTGACTTGTTGCATTTTTTTTGTTTCTTAAGTTTTGTATTAATTCAATTACAGGTTCCTTGAGATTTGAGAGGTATTGAGCTATTTTGGTGTCAGGGGAATGTACTAAACTTTGTTAAGATTTTGGTTTTAGTGACTGACTAAAGCAATGAGCAATAAAGGCAGGTTAAAAAAGATTATGTCTACATATTTATGACATAAAAATGCATATGTGCATAATATGATTACCGTGTTTAGTAAGAATTAGAATGTTTTTCGGATCTCGTTTGGCGTAAGTATTGTTGGTTAATTTCACAGAAGAAATCCTAGTTTAGTACCTAGGTATATCTATCTATATATCCATATATAAATAAATGTATGTATGTATGTTCCCTATGAACTCCAAAAGGGCTGGAGCGATTTTAATGAAATTTTTAGGCAATCTTCAGATTAGCCCAGATCCTGTGAAGTTTGGTAGCGATCGGTTAAACAATTTTTTTTTGGCTTTTTGGCGATTTTTTGTCATGTTTCCTACAAATTATCTGGCTATAATTAGTGCTATCCATGCGAAGCCGGGACAGGTCGCTAGTAGATTTATAAAATGCAAACCTTTCTCTTTGAATGACAACAAATTCGGAACGATATGGCTTAAGTATCTTTCTAACTAATACGCGTGCGTGAGACGATTTTGAACGTAAAGGACTCGGCGTTTCATGCCTCGCTTATCTTATAAGTCTCACGGGAGGTGACACGCGTGTCTCGAAGGGTTATCAGTGTATAAAATTACTGACATAAATCTTACTTACCTAATTTACACATAAGTATATAGATAGAATAGATAGAACTTCGTTGTATTCGTAGTATATTTTGTTGGAGTAATGCCTAACCAGTAGCATTCGAGGATGCTGCTGCGTTTTCTCAACTCAGTCCAGTAGGCAAAAGCATTGAGCGAGCATTTTGAAAAAATCTGTTACCTGTGATGCTTACGTGTGAATACATGGACACAAGCTTAACGTCGTACTTAAGCTTGCGTCGATGTATACACCACTAGTAGAAAGGAGCTGGATTATTTTTCCGGCGAAATTATGCTCTATAATAATGAAACATAGGCAGAGGAAGACATGATAACCAATTATAATGTAACATGACCCTACCCTTATTCTACTGCTACCCTTGTTTCAGCTCGAAAGGCAAGTTTAGGTTAACGATTACCTTGACATCTAAATTTGTACTTAGTTTCGAAAACAAGTGGTCTTAAATTTCATCTAGGGTTCGATTCCCAGCGGGTGTACTGCGTTACACCTATGGTAATTGATAACCATTCTGGTAATAAATGTTAAGACGAAATTAAGAGTGCTTTATGTGGTTTTTGCGGCGGTTTTCTTCTTAAGCAATTGTTTAGTATCGGTCCGTAGTTCCGAATTGTCTCTGCTTAAACTTTCAAAGAATTGAGGCGTGATGCTACGTAATCTATGTAAAAGGGTCGAATTATAATGCATTTTAATTATGGTACCGAGACGGAGACATTAATTAACACTGCAACTAACGTGCAGCTTGTTTAACAAACGTATTACACGATTTAGTCTGCGCTTTGCTAACATTTCGTACACTATCTATAGAATATGGAAGTGGCTCGAACGTAATAATGTCATGGAAGTGGCTCGAACGTAATAATATCATAGAAGTGGCTCGAAAGTAACAGTATCTTCTATGTCAGAGAGATCTGAATTGTGTGTCTGCTTAGAAAAACAGTTTGCTCACAGAAAGCCGTCGTGTTATTTTTTAAACATACACGACTCTGCCGTTTCTCTCAATCGTGCTGTTGGGTTTCATATACCTACTTTGAAGCCACGTGCGAAACCAAATAGAATTTCCTCTTATGTCTTATTAATATAGTAACGATCGAGTTTCACTAATACATATAACAAATTCAACTCGTAAAATGTGTGTGTGTGTGTAATGTATGTGTTTCTCTTTAGTTGTAACAACACGATTGTTATTGATATTTACTTTCTACTTTATATGTTTTTGTTCGTTCATTAGCGGTCTAATATCTGCGGTTAATAGCTAACATCCATTATTGTTTATAATGGATGAAATAAAGCTAAAAAAACGATAGCGGATGCAGAAAAACAAACCAGCAAACTTTCACGCCTAATAGAATATCTATCTTAATAGCGAAAACTAAGCAGTGGTACCGAGCAGAAGATTTGCCTGTCATACACAAGGAAAGTTTACACTTTCTCGAGGTGTATCTATAGAATTATAATTTTGACCTTGACCAGATAATCAGTGTTAGATTTTGCTTACAATATCTATGGCTAACCCAAAAAACGATAATAAGAATTCCTTTTTCAAATTCAAAAAATATATCGCTTCCAGGGAAATCATTGAGTCAGAATCCACGCTAGCGAATTAAAGTATTTGTAGTGCGCTCTCGCTATGCTCACCAAGCGCGGTGATACCTAGCTTTGACTGCAAGCACAACGCATCTCACGGTGCGGCGCTCAAACTCATCGGGGTAAAGGCACGGTTATAGGAACACTGTGTTTCAAAGATAAAAATGTTTGCTAGTAAAACATGTTTGAATAATATTCTAAGAAACTTCCGATGCATCCCGTTATTTATTATTTCAATGGTTTATCAATTATTTCACGTTCAATCTGCAACCAGTACTAGCGAATAGCCGCCAAGTGCTGCTACGCACGTAGCCGCGCGCCTACGCACGCCGTTATTTTGCTACGATTATGACATCTGCGCGCACTGTTTTGTTGACACCTACGCGTGTAGACATGTGGTAATAGCTAAGTAAATACAGCGTTTAGTTTGAATAAAACCGACTTCTAAATAATTATCGAAGTAGCCATACCAATTAAAAAGGTATTGATCCAGTCTAGCGCGGTGCTTAGCAGCTATTTTTGTTCCTGTGATTAGCTGCAATTAGCTTCGCGCCAGTAAGCAGGCTTTGTAAGTTAACCCGTGAAAGGGAACAGAAAATATAACTAGATGCGAGTATTGGAAAATTGGTAGCTATGAAAATTATTATGCAACTTTTCATGTTTTAAATTTCGTGTATCTTGAATAATTATTTATTATTAGAACAGCTTTGAATTTCAGCGAATAGGTGTCAATGTACGTTACATTATTTTGATTCTTAAATTTAAGAAAATGTTGCTATGTTTCGTTAACAATTTCCGTACGTCATTTGCGTATATTATCTACAACGGTCAGTTTTCAGCAATTAATTTGTGAAAACAATACAAAATCAGTTTTCAATTTTACATACTAATCGTAGGTATATTAACATGGTTTGATTTAGTTAAATTCATTAAGGATTCATATAGGAGGCGTCTGGCGGCGAGGTACAATAGATTTTACATAATCTCTACTTGCGTCATTTGACGTGTTAATGTCAACGCCAATGTATAAGAAATAAATAATTTCAAACTCCAACCACGTGGAAAGCGCCTTACGCAACCGGTTTTCCGTGTGCACCGTGTGTAAATACGTTTGTTTACGGGATTAATCAGGAAACTGTTTTGTCTCTAAGTCGGGGTGTTACTTTACAATTCGACTTAGCAAACTTTGATTGCATCAGATTACCGCGTCAGTTCCGTATGTGCCGTAAACTGAGATTTATGTTGATTTGACTGTGTGGTTTACAATTGGAAGCTGGTTTTATCTGTTTTTGTGTATAAGAAATGGGAAATTTATATTAAGTATAACTACTTCCTACTACATATGTATATGCTGCGTAATGCGTCATGTAATATATTTGGTATCTACACTAGAGAAAAAGAAAGAAAGAAAGTTTTGATCAGTTGCCCTAAAACAGTAAAATATCCTTTAAAATCGGACAGTTATTGCGTGAATCACGAGAAATAGGAGGCCTTTGCCCAGACGTGGGACAAAATATACATAGAACAATACTGATATATCTCTGTTTTATGGAAAACAACTCCTTCTGAGAGGGTTTTGTCCATCCATTAACAGCGATAAACTGTGGATGATTATGATAATGATATAAATTACGTTGCGGTGTAATCTTTATTATTACCATAATCGTTTCGTATAATATCGCTATAAATATAATACCATTTATCTGTTCTCAGATTTTATAGATTGTCATTAGGACCTCTTGATTTCCTAATGAATGATTACGTAACATAATTATCATAAACTTGTAGATATCTATTATTATGCTATAAACATTCGTCCGATATTAACGATAATCGCTTTTTCTTTTTAGAGAAAGTGACAAAGGCATAAAGAGAGATATAATATTTCTTCCGTCGTCATGTCTTACTTTATTGAATATTAAGTCTTTTAAATGCATGTTTGTTAATTGCGTAATAAAAAGGTCAACAACTTTAGTAACTATAATTAAATTAACAATAACAGTCGTTTTAATGCCTATGCACTCCATAAATATGTCAAATAAATCATTCGTTGCGAAAGTAATATAACTTTATGTACTTGTTAGTACATAGGTACTATTGCCTAGAAGAAAACCTTGGATGTAATGATAGTTGTAACAGTTTAACGTTTGAAATGGCAATTAAAAAATAGAAACGGTCATTAATTAAAATTATGACACTTGGAAAATATAATTACACTACACAATGACTTTACGTGAGTAGACCATATAATAGTAGATATTTTTTTTTTTTTTTTTTAACGTTGCCCCTCACTAGGATTTCTCCTGTGTCGTGGGTACAGTTTACAAACATACATGTCACATGCACACACAGACCCAAAACAACTATTTATAGATCATACAAATGTTTGTTCCGTGCCGGGATCGAACCCGCGACACATAGCGCAGAAAGCTAATCGCTTAGCCACTGCGCCAACCGTGTCGTCGAATAGATTTTTGATTACTTTAATACATCCTGTAATTTTGTTCATTAAATTTCTAAGTTCTTCTCTTCGTTCAGCTTTTGTCGGTGGAGCCATCTCCACTGCCTTCGATTGCAATTTCAATCAAAAATTCTAACCAAAACTCGACCACACTATAACTAGATATGAAAGTTAAATTACTCGTTGTAGTTTTGGTTTTATAATGTAAAACATTCCGGTCGAGCCCGTACGTACGTACGTTTTGTCAGAAATTATGGCACTCGGATACCTATGTAGATTTACGTATGCGGTAAGCTCCTAGAATGGGCTTTATCTTGCTAATTGCACAAATGAGTTATAGTCTAAAATAAACTGGAACGTATTTTACTAATTAGTCGTGCAGTTAACTTATGGATTAGCTCGGCTTTTATATTAAAACTAGCTGTGCCCGCGACTTCGTTCGCGTGGATGTCGGAACTTAACAATGTATTTTTTAGTGAGACCAAATGCACTTAACCCTATTTTTTTCTAAAATAAAAGAATTTTTCTAAAATAAAAGTAGCCTAAGTTACTCCTTATTATATCAGCTACCTGCCAATAAAAGTCCCGTCAAAATCGGTCTAGCCATTTCAGAGATTAGCCTATACAAACAGACAGACAGACAGACAGACAAAAATTGTAAAGAACGTTATTTTGGTGTATGTACCGTATATATATTCATATGCATGTAGTAAAAAACGGTTATTTCAATATTACAAACAGACACTCCAATTTTATTTATGTGTATAGATATCCTTTAACTGCGCACGCAGAATAAGTTTTGCTATTTTTGAAGGCGAAGAGAAATTCCGCGTTATTGTGCCAAGGATATACAGAAATGTTTTAAGCGAAAGTCTCTTGCGTAAAGTCGTAAAGAAAGTAAAACTTTGCAAAGTAATCGCATTCATCTAAGATCTGACACAAGTTGCTTTTGGCATCTAAGTGTTTGATAACAAAGTAATGAGTTATTACGTTATTGATCGGACACTTGGCCGTGACTCGGAATGCATCGGAAAGTTATTGACTTTTGATAATGAACCAAACCAGTTTGCGGCGTGCTGACCGAGAGCCCGCGGCCTCGTTCAATACCAGATGCCCATCTGGTATTGAACGAGGCCGCGGGCTCTCGACCACGAAACTATCCTAATACCCAAAAAAACACTATTGCAGCATACATTACCATTTCTGTTAAAGGTTGCTGACCGTCACTGCGTAACGGACGCGAAGTGTATAGCGCTCTGGCTAAATAGCCGACCAATCATTGAAACTCACCGCGACTTTAGTAAAAGGAAAGTTTATAGTAAGCGACAGATCTCAAATTTGTCTGCAGAATTTTACTGTAACCTCTTTACAGTTGTAAAAAGTGATAATGGAAAATTATAAAGTTAATTTCACTTAAAAAAACCTCCCGCGTTAAATGTTTATGGGCATCGATTATATTTTATGACCTTGCTACCTTAACACATTATGTAGGTAAGTACCTACTTATATTCATGAAATTACTATCCATTAATGAAAAATAGTTGAACGCATAAACAATTCTTCATATTCATATGCACTTGGTATTTTATTATAATCCAGACTGAATTATTTTGTTGGCGCTACTAACTTATGATTGAGATTTCAAAAAGCAGAGACATTGTTAGTTATAGTTGTGATGTAAAACATGAACAAAGTGCTGTGCCATATCGGGTGCAACATCGTCACGTATGCACTAACCTAGCATGTAATAACCATTTGAAATATCAACCAGTAAGTGGGCGCGTGTACACAACTAGTGTTATAACTTGTTTTATAACAGCTTTTGTGTACTTGAGTCCATACTGGATCAATTTCCATTTCTAACAAACAGGCGATAGCTAAAGAAGCGGGGAACGTGGAGTGACAAGTAGGGTTTGGGAATTCTCGACATTCTGGAAGTCCCGAGACAAAAGATATGCCAAAAACAAAGTCCCGAGAAGGCGCCTACGGAAAAGAAGATCACTCTCGGTTTTATTGTCTGTTAAAAACTATTATACATAACAACGGGGGAACCGTTTTAGAAATTGCGACGTCAGCCTCACTGACGTCACAATCCATTTGGTCTCTATTCATCCAAGGATTTATTAATATCCACCATAAATTAAAAAACCCATAGAATTTATAACATTTAAATTATAATTAGGTAACTTAATTAGTACTTAGGCACTTAACTCAGAAACTATGCGTGTTTCGCACAGGATAACAGCTTCCAAGGGAATATTTTATTCCTCAGCTTATTCAAAAACCCATCCACGTCGATACTTCCAAAAAACATGGCGCCATGACATCATTCGACGGAAGTTGTGGGTTTTTGTAGAAACTTTACAAAACAATCAGATGTCGTACACAACATATTATTACGTGATAAATGCTTATTTAAATCATAAGAATTATTACAATATTACTCGTATTTTTAAGACTATCTTTTTATAAGATTATAAACCGGATGCAATGTTTAATCACAAATTGGAAACTAAAATTACTAGTTATTAAAAACATATTATTTTGCATACAAACTTGCCATTTAAATCGTTTTTATTACAATATTAATTGTTAATTTACAAGAAGGTTTTCTTTTAAAATTAACTTGGAAAGTTATGGTGATTCCAGACCTCTGACATAAAAGGTCTAGAATCACAATAAGTACTGTAGCAATAATTTTTATTAGTAGTTACACCTACTTATCATTAAATTAACATAAAAATATGAATTAATAGTGAATGAAAGTTTATAATTATTCTTATGACTATTTGTTTTTACTAATAAAATAATCAAGATACGTCTTTGCGCCGACACGGCCATACTGATAGGCAGTGCGCGCTCTGCACTAGCCTTTATCTGAAACAATGAAAGTATTTTGTTTTTTTGAGATAGGCATCTGTAAACAATGCCTAACGTTATAAGATATGAAGTGCGTACGAAATATGAAGTACGCTGTGCTTTGAGTGGCATTGTATGGCACAGTGCCATATTTTTATTAAAGTGATTGCACTTCTCACTAAGCCAACCACAGGTGATACTGTGCTCTGGGCGGTCCTGAACGCCGTGGTACACAGCATTGAGTGATGAATATTTATACTGAATGATACTGTGCTCTGGGCGGTCCTGAACGCCGTGGTACACAGCATTGAGTGATGAATATTTATACTTAATGATACTATGCTCTGGGCGGTCCTGAACGCCGTGGTACACAGCATTGAGTGATGAATATTTATACTGAATGACACTGTGCTCTGGGCGGTCCTGAACGCCGTGGTACACAGTATTAGCATGTGATGGATTTCTTTTTTTATTATAACAGTAATTGACTTCTCACTAAGACAATTACTTATTATGGAGAGATTCTGTGCTCTGGGCGGTCTTGTACGCCGTGGTACACAGTATTATGTGTTGAATATTTATTTTATAGTAATAATTGACTTCTCACTAAGCCAACTACTTATTATGGAGAGGTTCTGTGCTCTGGGCGGTCTTGTACGCCGTGGTGCACAGACGCTCTGAAAGTATAGTGAATGGTTTTCTAATATGGTAGTTATGTTGTTTATGACTATTGCATAAACATGTCATACTATGTACGTTTGTGTAACAATTGAAACAGAACATTGCTCACCTATAAAGTGGTGGAGCTATTCAGTCAAGTACGGGTCGCTTAGTCTTGGTAGTCTCGTGAAGTGGATGGTAACGGCTCAGCGACAGCGTCCTCCTCTGCAGACGGTTGCTGTGTGGTGGTTTTTTCAGATAATCCCGCCGACACGGTCGATTGTTGTCCAGGTGTTGGTGCTGCACGTAGCTGGTCATGAGCTACTTTGCGTGGTCGCCCTCGACCCACTACTCTCTTCACCATGTAACGGTCATTGTCCAAGATCTTACATACTTCGTAAGGGTCACTAAATTTGAGATCTAGACATGTTTGATTTCGAGGATTATTTTTTATTAACACGTAGTCACCTATTTGGAAAGCACGTATACGAGCCTTATTTCTGTCAAACCGATATTTCTCTCGTTCACCGGCTGTCAACATTTTTTGGGTCACAAGTTGTTCCAATTGTTCCATGTCAATGATTTCTTCATCAAGGTTAACTAAAGTAGCGAGTTCAGGTGGAACACAGTGTTTGCGTCGCGTAAGTAGGGTGAGTGGTGCTACACCAGTGGTCTTGTGTGGTGTGCAGTTGAGTGCCAGCTGCAAACTGTCAAGTGCTGTATGCCAGTTTTCAGTTTCATAGTTATTTATCATAACCAAGGCATTTTTAAGCGTGCCTACTACTCGCTCAACTTGGCCATTAGCTCGGCTGACTCCTGGTGAAATTGCGTGAATATTTATACCTATCTGGTCACAATACTGTTTAAATTCTCCGAGAAACTCTCGACCACCGTCAACAATTATCTGGATTGGCGTTCCAAATATGTACACCGTTCGTTTCAAAGCTGCAAGAGTACTCTGTGGATTTTTATTATTCGAATAATGAAGTAATACATATTTACTAAAGGCGTCCACAGTTACGATGACATAATCATGGTTGATTGTTGTGCCCAGTTTTCCTGTAATATCCATATGTATCACCTCAAATGCAGAAGTAGGTTTCTGAATGGGGTGAAGTTGTGCCTGCACAGCTCCAGATACACCTTTTGAAGTTTTACATACGACACAATTGTCAACGAACGTTCTAACAGAAGTACTCATTTTATCAAACCAGTATGAATCTTTTATCTTCTGTAAAGTTTTATCCCAACCCGGATGTTTCAAGGAGCTATGGTATGTATTAATAAGGCTCCATTGAAAAGCTTTTGGTACTACGACCGTTTTTTGTTGACCAAAAATTGGATCCGCACATACCTTCATGAGAGTATCATTTTCCAATATATAATCATCCATACGTTCACCACGTGACAAAGCATCAATAATGGGACGAAGTATACTGTCTCGGTGTTGCTCTACTTTTAGCCATTCTAAATCACGAGTCATAATATTTACTTGCAAACTACCTGGATTTCGGCTAAAGAAATCTGCATGTTGAATGTATTCACCTTTTCTGTACTCGACCTCAAAATCATAATTTTGAAGGAAAGCCCACCAGCGGTATATTCTTGGAAGCAGTTCCTTCTTATGCTTTGAAGCTTTTAAAGCGTTGCAGTCAGTTATGACTTTGAACTTCCGACCATATAAGTATTGCTTGAAATGTTTAACAGCTCTCACCACTGCTAGGGTTTCAAGTTCATATGAATGATAGCGGCTCTCCGCGTCCGTTGTCCGCATACTCATGTAGGCTATGGCGTGACGACGTCCCTCGACCACTTGCATTAGTACAGCGCCATACCCTAGACTACTGGCGTCGGTATACAACTCTGTTGGTGCATGCTCCTGAAATAGAGTAAGTACAGGGGACGAAGTCAACCGTTCGATAATAATATGACGAGCTTCCTCATGCCGTTCGTTCCATTCCCACTTCGCACCCTTTTTAGTTAGTTCGTACATAGGTATCATTATGCGTGAAAAGTTGGGAATGAAACGTCGGAAATATCCTGCTAGCCCATTGAACTGACGCACTTGCTTAACATTATTAGGTATCGGGGACTTGAGGAGTGCCTCTACCTTGTGGGAACTCGGACTGACTTTACCATCTGAAATAATATTACCCAAATATTCTATGGAACGTTTGAAAAACGAGGATTTTTGTACGTTAATAGAAAAACCCGCGTTTTGTAGGGCTATAAAAATCCTTTCTATATCAGACATTCCCTGGTCGAAATTAGCACATTTGTTTAAGACATCGTCAACGTACACTTGGGCAATGCCTGCACTTCCCAGCAATGGTTGGAGCGCCCTGTTTATGCACCTTTGAAATACGGAACAAGCATTACTGAGACCAAACGGCATAGCCAAATACTCATATAAACCGTCTGGGGTAACAAACGCAGTCTTCTCAATGGATTGTTCTGAAATACGAATCTGATGAAATCCTGCTGCCATATCAAATGAATTATAATAGAATCCATTAACTAATTGATCAATTTGATCAGAAATTAGTGGCAGCGGGTAATGGTCCCTTAAAGTATTAGCGTTCAATTCACGATAGTCCACACATAACCTATCATCACCGTTCTTCTTTTTAACAAGAATAATGGGACTGGAATACGGTGACTTACTTTCGCGGATAATATTATGCGCAAGTAATTCATCAATTATTTTCTTAACATTTTCACGTTCGATTGGGCTCAGGCGATATGGTCTACGCTCGACGTATTTATCTGGATTTTTCAATCGTATTTCCAACTCACCCGTATTTACTCTAGTTGTTGGAAAACCACGTATGAATAGGTGCTCATACTTATTCAATAATACACGTAGCAGATCAACCTCGCAATCGTTTTGAAGGTCACAATCAATTTTGTCAAATAACGCGTTGTTTGATTTTATATGTTGAATTGATTGTTGGTGAATTAACTTTGCGCCTTTTAATGTAACTAAAACGCTTAAGGATGAGTTAGAAATCAAATCCATTCCTATCAAAACATTAGTAGTCATTTCGAAATCAGGAACTAAACAAAAACTAATTTCAATATTAATATCATCTATTTTGCAAACAGTGTTTAATTTTAGTAATGAAATCACCGGGAAATGCCCAATACCTCTCAAATAATTAACACCATGGATCCTTTTGCCCGGTAATTTTGCCGCTATAGATTCACACATAACCGAGCATTCGGCACCACTATCAAAAGTTGCCAATACCGAATGCTCGCCGATGGTAACGAGCATCGAAGTTGTTTTTGTATCACCAATACAATTAACGTTTGACATAATGGATCGTTCACGCTTGAAGCACTTGTCATAAGTATGACCTGCCTTCATACAAAACGTGCAAGTCGGTTTGTTTTGCAATGAATTTGAAGTATCGACAGGCTTATTTTGAATTGAATCTTTATTATAGGACGGTTTATTCTCTGAAGTTTTAAAACGACAATCACGCGTAGTATGATTCGTTTTCTTACATATGCGGCACTGGATAAGTGATTGCGGATCATTTATCCGGATACGCTTATTAGAACCCTGTGAAGAATTTGTATTAATCGAAGAACGTTTTGTTCTTATTGACGTTGCAACTGATATCAACTCTGGTACTGATGTCGCACGTGCATTCAAAAGTTCAATCCTGAGGTGATCGTCATTAACGCAGCCAATTACAGCTTCAACTGCGTCATCATTACCAAGTTTGTCTTTAGTTACGCGCCTCCATAAGACCCAAGCCTGTGACAGGAATTCCGCGATGTCTTTTGTTTGGTCATAAGAGTGTTCACGGAATTTAACTATATCACGTGAGTACCTGTTTTCAGGTTCGAAGGTCATGACAAGATTATCGCGCAATTCCTGCCAGGAGCTTGTTGTAACCAACCAATTATCGACCCAGAACTTTGCACGACCCTTTAATAAGCTACCTACTTTCATACGAATTTCATAATCGTTCAGGTTATAAATATCAATAGCTTTATCGACATGTTGACACCATTCTCTTATGCTCACGTTACTATCCGGGTCAAATGAGGGCAAGAAAATTTCACTTATTTTAATTTTTCCGGTTTGTTGTGAAGATAAACGGTCGGACATACTTTTCATAGTTTGCATCATTTGCATGAAAAAATCTACTGGCAAATTGCTCGAAATTGACTGATTTGCCGCATTAGCCACATGTTCCCCTATGGAACTAGAGGCACCAGGAGGTCCGGCAGAAGTGGGAGGGCATCCCACTTCTGATAACAACGGGGGAACCGTTTTAGAAATTGCGACGTCAGCCTCACTGACGTCACAATCCATTTGGTCTCTATTCATCCAAGGATTTATTAATATCCACCATAAATTAAAAAACCCATAGAATTTATAACATTTAAATTATAATTAGGTAACTTAATTAGTACTTAGGCACTTAACTCAGAAACTATGCGTGTTTCGCACAGGATAACAGCTTCCAAGGGAATATTTTATTCCTCAGCTTATTCAAAAACCCATCCACGTCGATACTTCCAAAAAACATGGCGCCATGACATCATTCGACGGAAGTTGTGGGTTTTTGTAGAAACTTTACAAAACAATCAGATGTCGTACACAACATATTATTACGTGATAAATGCTTATTTAAATCATAAGAATTATTACAATATTACTCGTATTTTTAAGACTATCTTTTTATAAGATTATAAACCGGATGCAATGTTTAATCACAAATTGGAAACTAAAATTACTAGTTATTAAAAACATATTATTTTGCATACAAACTTGCCATTTAAATCGTTTTTATTACAATATTAATTGTTAATTTACAAGAAGGTTTTCTTTTAAAATTAACTTGGAAAGTTATGGTGATTCCAGACCTCTGACATAAAAGGTCTAGAATCACAATAAGTACTGTAGCAATAATTTTTATTAGTAGTTACACCTACTTATCATTAAATTAACATAAAAATATGAATTAATAGTGAATGAAAGTTTATAATTATTCTTATGACTATTTGTTTTTACTAATAAAATAATCAAGATACGTCTTTGCGCCGACATACATTATACCATTCGTAAATAAAATTATTAAAATTTTTTGACAAGCATATCTCAAATCTCGATCTGAAAGTCCTTGAAATGAGACAAAATTTGGAAAAAGGCCCGTGACTTAAATTCTAGACGTCCCGGGACCCAAACCGTACTTACAAGTTATAGTTGTCAAGTAGTAAATAAGAACCGCGCGTAAATGAGTCGACGCAGAAAGTTGTGGTAAAGTGATCACGACAAGTTTCGTAAAATGTCGCTTGTCTTTGACAGTAGGTCCGTTGTGCAAGAACTTAGAAACGTTTTTGTCGCTTTTTAATTTTCCTTTTTCCATAATGTACGCAACAGGTCAAGTCCAAATTCGGTGTGGTGTTGCGATAAGTACTAGATAAATTAGGCAAGGACCAGTAGAAAGGGAGTAACCATGCTCTGCATTTTATATGCCTAGCATTCATTTTCGTTGCCAGTGATAAACACGTGTAAATGAGTTGTCTTTGCTTATTTACTGCTTATTTTCTCTTGGCACCCTTGGCAGTGCAATCAACACTGAGAGTAGTGTTTGTAATTATGAGAGTGAAAACAGAAAGGAAATGTGAAACTATAATAAGGTTTTGTTTAGGTTAAATTATTCTCAGATTTTATTTTATTTCGAAAACAAGTCGATCTCGCTTTCTTTGTTACTGAGACTGTTTTATTTTTTCCGTTTCACCTTTATCATAGATAGATATCGATCCAATTTGCAGCGTTGTTTATTGTTACATTTTTACACAATTTGATTAGCCTCATTATCACACAAAAAGAACATCAATAAGTCGCGTCAGCGCTGTAATAAAGTAACTCTCTCACTAATGTGACGTTAGTAGCGTATGCGCATTTCAAGTGGCGATGTTCCGCAGAGATTATGTTATTTATCTAGTGAGGGGAACACAACGCATCACTTTCTCGCGGCTCCAGGAAGGAACCCATTGTTCTACGCCCCGGAGGCGCTAGGCGTCCGCACCGGACTTATCATAGCGCATCACTCAACACGTACACATAACACCTTACATTTACATACCTGCACAAATTTAGCTAACGATGAACATAACAAGTTTGTTATTCAAATTCACGTTATCGCAAACGTTCAAGTCCAGTATACAATGCACGAAAGCTCTATTAATGTATTCATAGAGGAAACTGTGTTTCGTTAATGACAGTATTTGAGTTAACATCGCCGGACGGACGCTTTCAACGCGCCGTGTAATTTTCTTCGAGGGGACAACTTGGAAATTGTCTAGTTTGGTTGGAAAAAGGTATTTCTCGGAGAATTTCTCGTCTGGCAATAAACTGTTACTTGTTTAACGGGGATGAAATGAGAGGAAGCGAGACGCGTCTAAAGACTAGAGATAGTTTTCTTAAAGTTGGTTAGGTCGCCGGCGTCGGCGTTGGGTACGGGCGTGCATTAATAAAGAGATCTCCACCTCGGGCGTGCAATCTCGGGATCCGCTTCCAGCGCCATCTCACGCCTAAGGATACCTTGTATGTTTCAAGAGATACATCCACACTGGCCTAGGAATTGAACACAGCCAAAAAAATGTTTTGCATTCTACGGTGTATTTTTATTGATAAATATTTCTCCGTACGCCAACTTAATTTCAATATTAAAATCATAAAAATTAAACATAAATTGTGAAAGTTGTTCTTCTACCTGTCTGTAAATAAACGAGGTATTTATGTATTAGAATTAATTTGATATGGGGCGATTTTAACGTCAAGCTTTATTACAATTCCATTCTGACTAAACTTTGCGTTAACGTGACAGTAGAAAATAACTGTATGGTTATTTATCAATTCGATACACTTAATGTGTGATTATAGAGAAACAAAGAGCACCAGCTAAAACAATTGTTTTAGATTAAGGTGTTTTTTAAATATACCGTGGTTTCCTTGAGTTGACTCAGACATACAGCGTTATCTCATTACAATTAGACAATACTGACACGCACTCGAGATCGTTCGTTATTTATTCACTTCTATTATCAACTGCTTTCACACAGACACATATATTTTGTTTTTTTCATTACAGTAAAGTTAGTAACTTGTCACCTGTACACGCTGTACCTATGTATGGGCATAAACAGAGTATAAGCATATAATAAATAATCGCCTTAGCAAGTAAGTGCTCCATGTACGTAGGGTACATGTACATACACGTTAGTAGTAATTCTGATTTCGTAGAAGCATGACGTATTCCCCGACCAGTGTGGACGCGGCTGCAACAAAGCGGGACTTAACGAGCTGTGTTCCGTAAGCAGCCTCTAAACTCCACTCGTCCCTAACAAAGTTAGACAAATAGATTTTGCCGGAAATATCCCTGTTCCTCCCTTTACCTTTACCAGACATTTAAAGCAATTATCGTCGCTGTTTTGACAAAGAAAATTGCTTGAGTCTACGTAGTAGTTAAGAACGGATTTTTGTTTACGTGTATTTTACTTGGAGTTTCCGCGATTCCATCTGGGTTGAAAGGTTTTTCATACAAATTTTGATTTCTCACCATTCCAAGATTCACCTCTTTAGGGGTGAGTGAGGTTGGTGTAAGTGTAAGCATTGTGAGAAGAAAATTCAATTTTGAATTTTGGAATATCCTATAAGGAATCTTTCTGTCAAATTTCAAGTATGTAGGCTTTACTGTTTCTGAGATTTTATGATTAGTCAGTGAGTGAGCGAATGGTATTTGCTTATATAGATTAGAAATGTTAAGTTATAATGCGAGGAATCTCTATATTCATGAGATATTGATAGAGCAACACGTATATTTCTGTTATTTCGGCAGCTTTTATGGAAACGTCTTATATGGACGTTGAGTCGCATCCTTAGTAAAGTACAATAATGGTTTTTTTGAGAGAAATAGAGATGCCAAATGTATGTAATTATGATAATACGCTTAGGAATCAAAATTGGCTTCACGTTAAAGACAATCCTCACTAGAACATTCCATAAACAATTTAAGAACACCGTCACAACAAAATCAATGCATCTGTACGTATCCCTACGATCCGATAAATATTAATTCTACACGTCATTATTCCTTCACGAATGAAAGAACCCGGATTTCTTATAAAGAAATCAGGAGTTCGATTAACAATGAAGTCCTCTTAATATTCACGTCAATTGTGATTTTATATAAGCAAGTATATAATATACACGTACCTATATTGAACACTTGATTGGGAGTGGGGTGGCGA
This sequence comes from Shargacucullia verbasci, assembly GCA_947562105.1. Taxonomy (NCBI): domain Eukaryota; kingdom Metazoa; phylum Arthropoda; class Insecta; order Lepidoptera; family Noctuidae; genus Shargacucullia; species Shargacucullia verbasci. The sequence goes on along the minus strand of OX387286.1, from coordinate 4,843,276 downwards.
GGGGAAATGCTCTCTTCCTGAGTACATTCATGCTGAAAAGGAAATTGAATGGTCGTTACGACTCGAGCCTTCATAAATTCGCCAATTGATAGATGATTAGTACGTATTTATAGAATGTTGGATAATTTCGGACGAGCCCTTCCATTGTTGTTTTTAGGGAGATGGTTATTCCCTTTTCATAAAGAAAATATTTTGAATCTTTCAATTCTTTTGTTAGAATTGTTTTGCTCAAAAAATGTCATACCAATTCACTTTCGCGTTTGTAATATCTATTAGTAGTTTAATTATATTAACTATATATCTATAGGTAACAATCGCACAAAATACTTTACAAATTGCAAAACGAATGGCTTTTCAAAAGGTTTCGCCACAATTAACCTATTTTTTCTACATAATTGTTTTATGTAGGTGTCAATAACTCGTACGTGATAACTGGCAGTTACGGGTTAATACAATTTTGACATACCTAGGTACATTTACGAAATATTGATTGTCTAGAATTATTGGAGTGTAGTTCCAAATTTCTACCTGTTGGCATTGACTTTCGAGTTTTTTTTCTTTTGCAACCATTAAGTTTTAGAAGCAATTGAGGCAGTCACGGAAGCGTGAATTGATACGTGCGCGTGCGGCGCGTGCCCATTGAGAAACCGTTGACGAAACGTTCCAAAATTAAACGATAAGACAACAAGCGATGGGCGCGCCCAGAAAATACTCCGTGCGTAACCTTCTTAATGAAAGTAGACAAACAAGGAAAAGTTAAATGTTGTGTCTTATATCATGATAGATTACAAAAAAACGCTTTTGTTTGTTTACGTAAAAAGTATTACCTGGTTAAACGTGCGAGAATTTGAAATTGATTGATTTATATTGGTTTTCTATTTAACTTACAATCATTGCCATAAAAAGTAATCGTGGGTATTTATTTCTTACTAAAGTAACGATATTTTAAGTAAGAAATAATTATTTCGCTCTATAAAGATGGATGACGTCATAATTCAAGAGTAAATTAAATCCTCACGACCTTACTCTTCAACGCATTGAATTTCCAACACAAAAGCAAAACAGACGAAGGACAAATCTAATTACTATAAAATCATAACACAAAAGCTAAACTATAATAAATGCTATTTATAAACAAGACCAGTATAATCCGATACCTTGAAAAGAACTGCTTCTGTCCGTCACTTCCCTTTCCTGCGCTCTAGTATATAATCATACTGTTAAATAGACTACAGAGTGCAATCACAGTCATTATTAGACGCTACGAAGGCTGACTTTTCCATTTTTTGTTCCAGAATATTTGTTTCGAACATAAAAACGCAATTCGGAATGCAATTATCTTTTGAAGCAATGTTGTTGAGTGTTTATTTGAACTGCATAGCTATTGTAGCGTAAAAGTATTACCTATGGAGTACAAGCTTGACCTATTTGCAAGAAGGTTACATACTATTTATGCAAGTAAAGGTATTATTACAGTCATTTGGAGTAAAAGCAGGCGTCGGGTTAGAGTTAACAGTATCCGAAAGTCTGCTTGGATTGAAAGAGATTTATGATATACATGTATCTATGTTGGCATTATAGATTTAATTGAATTGAAGGGAACGGCTAGGGTCGATCACGAGTCGGGTACCACGTGGAGCCGGTTCATGATTGCTGGTACACTAAGTATATTTTGAACCTAAAATATTAATTTCAAACAGCAATTTCAAATGTAAAATAACCTTGTTATTGTTTGACTGTGTCTCTGTGTTTTTGATGCAATAGAGTCTCTATTATGAAATTATTATTATGAAAACATATCAGGAATCTCAGACTTGGCACATACGACATCTGCCTTAGCATAATTCGTTTCTGGTAACGTAGAATTGTAAAATGATTTGCAGACAATTCAGTGGACTCACTAGAGAAATTGTCCATTCTGTTATGAAAGGTGCAAGTGAAGCCTACTTTTGAAAGAAGAGAAAAGTCCATTATAACCAAATTCTGACATCCTTTATAATATTCGATTTATAACCATCAAAATGTAAAATGAATGAGTCAAACATGTGGAAACAGCGGTTTCACGCCATTTGTATCCAATATACCATTCGTATTATAGAGACGTGGGCCGCATAATAACTAAATGGACAGTGGTTTACCATATTGTTTTTTTAAATCACCATCCAAAATTGTGATGTTGCATTAAAAATTCTGGTAAGGATTTAGGTGTGAGCATTGAAGTATTTTTAGAAAATGTTATTGGTGACTACGAAATAGTAAACGATGGGACGGTAGACGTAGACAGATATTTTTCGTCGGCATCTCTAACAGCGGCAACAGCTCCCACTGTTGGGACAAAGTGCCTAAAACCGCATACTAATGTGAGAGTGAGTGTGTGAGGGGAGGTATGAATGAGGGTGTGTTTATATACTGTAGCAGATATAATAACGATGATGTTATCTCAATGTAATCTACTAACATAAAAGAAACATTGTAGGTAGTACCTTACATCTAACGACAGTTAGTTTTTATTAAACTGCTACCTATAAAAGTGACTCATTCTAATCTATTAATCTTTTCCCACAACGTGCGTGCGCGCTGTCAACTGCGTCATGTAGCAACATATAAAACGTCAAATGTTGATTTCACTTACGCCTGTTTAAAAAATGACACCTGTCAATTTCGGCTTTTATTAGAAACTTTCGATGTAGATCAATTATTTATTTTCATTTGATCATTACTGTTTTCATAATACATAAATTACATAACGTGTATATTACTGTCAGAACTTCTGTCAGAACTTGCAAGCAAAATTACTGATCATGTGTTTGTATCACCGTCATAGACGCCTAAAGACGTCTATTTCTCTGCAGGAGTCCAGAACCCCAAAATTTATAAGATTCCACGAGCTATTTCAGCATGTACATTAATTCTAGGAAGTTGTGTCAGATGAGATCGTATGGGAGGATTAATGTTGTTCTACTTAATTCCATAAGTCGAAATTCAAAAACTATTTGTTACGAAGAGATTATCATGGATCCGGGCCTATTAATTTATAGCTATAAAAACACTGTACATAAATTGTTGCTAATTCTTGCATTTTATTGATGCATCTCAGTGAGTATACTCTCCTGAAAGTTTGTTGTGTACAAGGACCCAGACTGGTCGTGCGTAATAGGGATATGATCTAGTGATCATGTGGGTAAGATAAAAGGGTCAAGTTGGTGATTCGTCACCCATGTCTCATAGGCATTGACCCAGTATCTTCTTTGAATGTTAAAAACATGATTTTGAAGTTGAGGTAAAACTCGTGAAGGCTGTTTCAAATATAACGGAAAATGTCCATACATAGATGCGACGGATTAATAGCAAGAAAGATTTTTTAAATAAATATCTATCTATTAATAAGCATTATTTTCTGTTATGATATTAGAGTCTTATAGTCAATGAGACAGGTAGATATGTTTCGTTATTAAAGTAATAGCTTTTCAAAGAAGATAATTTTTGTTCTGAACTAACCACTACAATAGAAAAAAAAAGTGATTAAGAAGTTTTCAACCATTAAAAATATAGGAAACTTTGTACAATAATAATCTGATTTTTTTTTACGCGCACTGTACATTGATAATATTTTTAGATACTGATTTAGTTATTACATAAAACAACGCACATCATACATGAGTTTCGAAAATTTTGCGAATTCATAAATATGTGCATATTGCTTAACGGTACTGGTTTTTTACATAATTATTTAAATAATATAAACTACAGATCATGCTTCATTATGATATTCGAAGCAAAAAATCCTTTCAACTGTTTGAGTCTATAATATTTATCAGATTTAAGATTTCAGCCACTTTCAATAATACAATTTATTACATTACAATTTGTCAATACAAATCTAGATTTCTCGGCAAATAATGTTCATTTATCAATGTTTATTATTATTTTACGACATCACGACTGACTTTTGAAATTAAATCTTAAGTTTTTCTAACAAGCATTATATTTGACTATATAAGTCGTTTCCTAACTATTTATGTGAACATTCACAAGTGTTATTACACATTATGTTTTATTCTATTACTCTGATTTGTGTAATACATAAATTGTTCTCATTCTAAACTAGAGTTAGTTTCGTAAGTGACACTTTTACTTTTTAAAGTTCCAATGTTGTCTATGTCTTGTGTCTAAAACCGCTGACATATTTAGTATGCGTTGCAACTCGCGGTGAATTATTCGGGATTGTTACTTTATGTGTTGTTTGTGGGAGTCTCTCTTCACAGTTTGCATTTATTAAAATTCAAATTGTTAGGTTGGATGTTCCTAATCTCATCAAAGTTCATATGTATACCTTAATAAGTTCACTAACGTTACGAATTTAATTTATTGTATCCGCAAATTAGCTCAAGCAACACTATGCTTAAAGAGGTTAAGTGAGTTATATAATACGTTAGGATTGGGCAGTTTTTTTATAAGTACTATCTCAAAAATGTCACTGCTGTCTTGTGGTTATGTAGCGCACGCTAAATATGTTTTCTTTGGATGTCAACGTCTATGGGTGAAAGCGTTGGTTGATGTCCCGTCATTCCGCTAAAGAAGAACATAATGACATTTGCGTACGAGTTTGTCACATTCATTATTACGTATACACACTTCACTTTCGCTTACATTTAAAGCGTTTTTAAATACGTATTTATTCTATGTTTAATAGTGTAACTAACACCTGCTCTTTCATAGTTATGTAAATTATTTTTTGTTTCACTCAAATTGAGTATTATGACAAAGAATGTTCAAAGTGGTCGTTATGCAAGGTAACAACGCGTGACGTTAATGACAAAACATTTATGCGCCTTGTGTGAAAAGTAAAATTATAACGGTTACTATATGGAAATCGTGCGTACTTACATAATGGAATATGAGTTAGGAGATTAGTAAGCCAGTTTGTTAATGACTAAATTTCTAACTGTCATTAATTGATTGTCTAATTTCGAAAGATGGAAAGTTCAAATAGACAGAAAACGAAGGCAATCATTACTTAAGCTTCAGTTAAATATAAAACAACTAAACAAGAAAAGGTTTTGTATTTAAATTCGTTGATAATAAATACAGATCAGTTAATTGGAGCTGATTTGATTAGAGCATGACAAACGCCATTAAGTCTAATTTTTGCCTCGATGAGTGTGGCCGCAGGACCATGTTTAGGTATAAAAACTTTAATTAATTCAGTTCTCAGCATTCTACACAGTATTAATTGCAGGTATTTCAAGGCGTTCTTCACTCCGTTACACTCCACTTGTGAGCCAAACTACATTTTTGCCGGTGTATTGCACGTTTCACGAATAATTGGAGGATTTTCATCACTACGCCGTTTATGTAATGTTTTGTTTCCCTTATTTGAAACTGTAATGATCTGTTGGGCAATTATTAAATTATAGTAACATCTTTCAATTATGCAGTGAATAATTAATTGTCAGCTACATTTATCGAAATAGAAAGCATAAGGTTGCGTTAACCGTCGAAAGCATTCAAATAGATTTGATTGAATTTGTTCAATACATATAAAAATAATATCTTTAACAGTCTTCATGCAACTGTTATGTCATATCATTAACATCTGAAACTCATAATATACCATGAAATAAAATAGTAATGAACATTGTATCACGTGAGACAATTTTTATAAAGAACAGCATAATGTTAGCGCCTTGCAGTCTCAAAAGCGTCCTGCTAGAGATATAAAAGCGAACAAAAGCATCTGCCACGCCAACTTTGTGCCACGTCGAAAAAGTTCCATAGCGACCGTAAAAGCCCAACTATTATAATGATGTGACGCAAAGAGGCCTTTAAGCCATGGAAATGGCGGTGTATTTAGTTTATGTTGGGATTCTACGCCACAATACACATAGTCGTTTAGAAGTATATTAAAATATAGCGTAGGGGAGCATTTGGTTGGTTTTCAGGGGGTGGTTTTGGGTTTACGATTTTTACATAACATTTTAGGTTTTCCATGTATTATTTATTGATATTGGAGGGCCCTAGATGATGAATATTAAATTATGGCTATATAAATGTGTTACCTTGTATTTTAAAAATGTGTTTAAGTAATATCAAAAATAAAACTGGGACAGTACATATTCACTATGGATCAAATATTTTTTGTATTTTTATTTCAACCGTAGATATAAACCTCATTGAGCGTGAGGTCCTAGGTCCGATTCGCGGGTCGGGTAAAGTATTTTTGTGTATAGAAATTCTCAGTAGCAGTCTATTTAATGGCAACGATTCGCCCCTTATTATATAGAATTTAATAAAAGCAACGGCGAAATGTGGGTGGAAAATAGTACACCTTTGCTTCTGTATATCCCTGGAGGGATATACAGACTACTTAGGTTTGCTATGATGCGATGCAGTAGATACTGATTAAAAAAATATACAATAATATGTAATTCGCGAACAGTAATATAAATTTCGATCAACGATATTTAGATCGCATCTATAAATCGTTCTATAGTTGCTATCAAGATCTATTAAAGCCGAATGGACGCGAAAATTCGTCGTCCATATTCGGTTTGTCACTTGCAATTTCCGTGTATGGTACTGAGAAGGAACCCTCGGACCGTCTGCCCGTACACCCATTTTGTGTAACCTCCCCTTAACCGTTCCATTTTAAATGGACCAGACTCGTGTCTACAACATTATATTTATTTTGAAGCCACATGGCGTATTACATAATAATATATTTTCAAACGAAATATATGGTACTAAATTCTGTTTGTAAAATAAACATTATTCTAAAGCGCTTTAGTATATACTTAACAATAAATAAAAAATATGACTAACCTTTTAATTTCTAATCTCATTTTTGGAGGACACAAAATATAAAAAGAAATATGAATGTAATGTACTTACGTTCTGAAAACATTTAAAACGTTGTCAACTTCGCGCTAATGCATTATTAAGTACGTTCACACGTATGTATAAAGATGATAAATCATTGGGTTGAGAGTGGTGCGTACCTGTGCCTATGTTAAAAAAAAAACATTTTCCTCCTCTCAACCCTTGTTGACTTGCGCGTGATGTGAAAGCCAGTGTCTGGATTTGGGGGAACAACATTAATTTATGAATCGAGAATAAAATATGATGAATATAAAATTTTCCGTAGCTTCGATGTTACGTTTCGGAAAAGGAACATTTTTCTTTGGGTATATTTCGTTTCGTCAACAAAGTGTTTTTTACACGTGCATGCAATCAATACTATCTCCGTTTTTCTGTTGTGTTTTTGTTACTAATCGAGTTTGAAAAAACTTGTTTCAATTTACCGGTTCTGTCAGTATTCCACGTGCTCGTCGTAATTTTTTTACATTTACTATGAATGAAGGAAATATCAATTAATTTTTTTTCATTAATCTTTGTCTGATACGGGATTTAAAAGTCTGTATAGGTCATTTATGTATCCGAACTTAATACAACATCACAGTGTAGGGAGATTACTGCCTTTCTTTTAATATAAGGTTGTTTTAATGAAATAAAGGCGTCTCCATTTCTTACTCGACTGCGGCAATGCCAACAGGTGGTTAATGTTTTGCCGTTTGTTCGCCGACGACAATTTCTTTCTTATTAAAAAGATTATTTATACGCTTATAAAGTCGTGACACAGGTAAAAGGCTGCAATATCATAATTGTGGTACTGTACACTCTATTTCAAATTGGTTGCGGTTATATTTTTTAGTTTTATTGGTACCTACGAATAGTCTGCTTTAATATTAAGTATCTCTCGTATTTATTGTTTAATCTATAATTCTAGTTTCAAAATAGTTAAGTGCCTTTTTAGGTATTCGTTTTATGGGTTTGTTTGCCACTAATACTTTGATATTTATGTCAGACGGGTGATCATAAAACGCGTTTTAAACTGTGTGCCCCGGAGACTAGTAAACTTTAGTTAATGCCGACGGTGCTAACCCCCATTTATCGGTTCGGAGAATTAACAGATAGTAGGGTTAAATCTTCTGATACCCGCTTGACGTTGACCATTGACAGGCTAACCACTTCATTATTTAGTTTAATCCATCAATCTATTTGGGGTAGATACCCTTTACGAATAGTTGCATTTCTTGTACTATGTAGAGATCTGGCTTAAAAAGTAGTATGATCTATATTATATTTAAACATCTTTGTATACCATGTTTTATGCAAATGAATATTATTCTTATTCTTCTTCAAAATGAAAATCTTTAATAAAAACCCCAAATTGAACAAAAATAGAACATTCCTTTTTGTTCATGATATTCTCAAAATAAACCAAACCACTAAAACTTTTAGACAGCCATGTTCTCTTGCGGTGTTGTCGACTGCTATAAAAATGATAAACGAATGAAGTTGGACCACCGCCGTCACATTTCACTAGGTGATGTATGCCAGCAGTTAAGGCGATAACACAACATTATAAATGATATGCAACGCATTACGCGAACACTATATGAAATATGCACTGACAGATAAAATTGATAAGTGAATGCGACATTCCTTGGAGTGCTGTAGTGGTTTCAGTAGGAGATGGGAAGGGTGATTTAAAAAAAAAACATGCTACCTGAATGTATTTTTAATCAACCTCATTTCAAAGTGAGGACGCTCGATCGAACAATGATAATATTTTTGTGAGTGCAACATTTTTAGAATGATGTGTATTTTATATTTTAGAACTCTCTTTCACATATTTTAAGGCAAGTTTTTGTGGAGTGTGTAACACGCCCAAGACACGCGAGTTTACAAATTGTATGCTTGATACTTTTGCACGGATAGATTATTATAATAAAAATATTTTTCCAACGGTAATGAAAAACATTTTTGCTTATATTAAATGGTTTACCTTACGGGCTCTGGGCTCGCGGGTAACACGTGTGTCGGCTTTCAAAAGATTAACAAAACTCACCCAAATTAAATATTTGGAATCCTTTTGATAATGACGTTACCTTTTTATTTAAAAATTAATTTCATATAATATCGGGTTCATTTTAATAATGAGCTTATGTATTTTTTTTTGTACAACATGTTTTTGATATGTATTCTTCAGGACAAATACAGAATTAATTCCAGAATAAATAATGGTAAAGTAAAATAAACTGTTAAATATCATTTTTGCGTGCTTAATTTCGCTATAAAAAAGTAGTTTATTTCCAATGTAAATATAATGTTCGCATAAACGTCAGAAATCATTAATATATACGAGGTCCAAATTGCGAATTAAAGCCTGCGTAATTTGAATTTGTTCCTGATTAAGTAAAAAATATATATGAAGACCTACAAAAAACTGGTGAGGGAAATATAACCAAAACGACACTAATATACTTAGGTACCTACTAAAATATTCAAGTTAAAAGCGGCAATTAGTTTGAATGCAGATATAATACACAAAGGAAGACATAAATCCAGCGATAGAAAGAAAACAAAATCCCCAAAGTAAAACATAACATCCCTTAACAAACGACACAGATATAAAAAAAAAACCTTCAGAATCCCATGACAAATAATTCGGTCCAATAATTGAAAATAAACGTGAACAGTCGCACATAGGTACGTACCACAGAGTCAATGTCGAGACGTGGTCAGTAGCAATATCTCGTTTCTTAATTTCCCGAGGGACGCCGCCTTGCGTTCGCGGACAAATCGAAGTGTTCTTACGTTCATGTCATACTGCTTCTCAGATCGGATTAGCTTTGTAAACAATGTTGATATGATGTGCAGTGTGAATGGTGATGTAATGAGCTCTCGTTTAGAGATGTGTCACAGATTTTTTACCAACGTTACTTTTTATTCTTGTTTCTTGTTGTTGCAATTGTTTCTTAACCTTTCGTCACACTAATTATATCTACGTGAATAAACGTGGATCCATATTTGTTTTCTCTAGGAATAGTTTATGTATGGTATGATTCTGCTAATATTAGAATTTGGCCAGGATGAAATTACATCTGGTTTTGAAATAAAATGCATTGATTTGTATTTTATCTATTGAAAATGACTGTTTTGTATGAAGATGCGTACGCATGCCACACGAGAATTAACATAGGTATGAGCATGTATCTTCACACAAAATTGCCATTCAACTTTGCGATTCGAAGGTGACATATGTGATTTCACCATAAGGTTTCAAGCCCTCAACGAGTAGCTAGAATCTAGCCGAGTACATAAAAACGTTTAAAATGCGCACTGTGACGTTATCCTAATAAATCCTTGTTTTAAATTAATTAAGAAAATCCTAGATGCTTTCCTTACCTCGCTTCAAGGGGTAAATGAAAGTCAAATCTCTAATTAAGTTTCTTCAATAGTTCTTACGTGACTACAGCAGACGAATTTATTTCAATTATCTCGTTTTATCTTATTACTAAGGCGGTATTACACTCGTATATTGTAACTGAGTACAATTATTAAGCTGGTAATTACGTGTTGAGGACTTATTATAATTGGTGTTGCTAAGTGTGCGCTTATATATAACTTACTTTGTATCTATGTGACATGTTGATTCACTTGCATGATGCGTAAAGTTGTTTTGTTTAGTAATTAGTTTACCAACAGCATAAATAGGTATATAATGGACAAAATTTAACGAAACAAATGATGTCATACGGTTAACCCTGTATGGTTGTAATTTTTCTTTTGTAGTGTATTGTATATTGTACCATGCTTCAAAATATCTCGATCCAATTTAATATACAGCAGCAATTTTTTGAATAGTAGTTGGTAGAACAATGTTTCATACTTATAATTTACTCGCAGGAAGGGAGAAGCAAATAATATATTATATTTTAAAATATTTTTAGAAAACATGCTGCAATTCCCTTAATGAAAAAAAAAAGACCATGCTTCATTGCTAATAATAGTTCATCTGTATGTTCCTTGGCGGTAAAAGTAGCTTTTGTGCTTTGATCTAAATTTTTACGAACGAGGTATAGTTTAGCCGTAAAAGAAAAATCGCAATTTTGCTTGATGAGATTTTTTTTCTGCGTCGACATTCTTTTGAACATGAAAAGGGATCTTAACTTATGAAGGCAGCAATATTATATTTTACTACAGAAAAATCTAGGCGGAATTGTACCGTGATGAAAATATTATGTAAAGAGAACAAAAAATATAAATTATACACTGTACAATGGTACTTTTTATAGATTACAAACACTTGTCAATCTAATGTCATTTATAATATCCGTGAAATATAATTGGTTTATTTCTAGAATTTTTTATTTATGCATTTGATATTGCAGATTTGTTAGGTTGTTTGTGTAGCTAATAAAGAGCTAAAAACCAATTCACTTAGCCACACAATTTAGTCCTATCAGTGAGTAGCCTCTACAAATCTCTAGTTGAAACTTGGTACTTGTTAGTGTAATTACGGTCTATTAAGTTTTTACTGCAAGGCAAACAGTAGTTTTTGTGAAACGATCAATCAAACTGATTCACGCACTATTTACGTTATTTGAAAAAAAAAATCATCTGTTTTTGCATTTGAATTCTGAAACTTGTTGGATTATATCTTAATTTAAAATATTAAAAAAAAAAAGTTTTTTTTTTGTTTTCGAATTCCGAACAGTATCAACGATAAAGGCAGGTGTAAGTAATAGCTAAAGGCACGCTCGATAGTAACGTGTTAAAGATCATGAAACATTTCTCACAGTTAACCAAACCAAATTTCAACTCAAATCCGTATCTAAGCCACTAAAACTATTAACAAATGAGTTTGTCCAAAAATAAATCGGCCTACTGTGCATGACTTGCGGTACAGTTATGGTTTTTATATACTCTATACCTATATTTTGTACCAACTGAAATGATTATTCTCTTTTTGAGAAAAGGCAGAGTATGCAAATGTTACATTCGCCAATGAATTCATTCACGTACGCTAAATAAATATTTATTAACATTGCTTTATAAAATGAAAATTGTAGTTTGCCGCAGTCATTAACGTACAAATTAACAGAATAATTTATGAAATCCAATTCTACCAAAAGCTTAAACGAGTACCGGTGTAATAATGGAGTCGTTGAGACGGGGTTAATATAAAAAAAAAAAACGTTAGCCAGCGTTCAAATGGCCGAACACGTGTCGTGCTTAGCTGAAATCCGTTATCGAGAACGACTCTCAAAGGATTTAATTTCCTGCCGGCGAAATGAAAATCGATTAGTTTGATTTCCGCCGGCCGCCGGCGCCGGAGGGTCGATAGTTTCCGATGGAGCTCGTGCCAAATTAAATAAGACACGCTAGTCTAACTGGGACACCTACCTTGGTGCCATTAATTATGTGGACTCAATGTTAGTTTTGTATCTCGGAACGTTTGACTTTACCTGGCTTTTAGATTAGTGTGCGCGTGGGCAATATTTTACAACTAGTGGATTAAATGTTGTTATTTTTCAATTCCATTACTTTTATTGGTTTGGCATGTTCTGTTAAAAGTTCAACAATGTTTAAGAAGTTAAAAGAATATTTTAAAAGTTTGTTAATTAACTAAAGAATTAGTTTGGTGTGAATGAATTTTATTTTGTTTACAGTTTTATATCATCTAATTTACTTACCAATAATAAACCGTGAGTGGCACCTCAGACTATCTGAAATAAAAAATAATGAAATGAGATAGGAGACATAACTTTATTTTTGAAATACATATTTAATATCATAGGTACTTAAAGTGCATAATATAGGTGCGGTAATATAGGTAGGTACGCTTTTTTAAATAATTAGACGGGTTTTATTTCTGTGATGCCATCATTGTTTTTATAAGTAATACTGAGTAAGGTACTTTCAGTATAAACAAGAAATACAGTTACCCAGCTTTGTATATAATTGGAAGATTACCAAACATTTTCGCTCGATATAAATGCTGATAATTAACTTTGTCACCTCACCGAAATTATCTTTGCATGTAGCAGTATATCACGCTTGACGAGAAAGTTAAGTTAATATTCAGTTTAAACTGACAAGCCCCCAGGGCGCTTCCGACATAACGATTAAATAGAGAAGATACTACCAATGATATATGCATGTATTGTGTAATCTATGGAAAGGTAAATGAAATGTTTGTTAATCAATGGATTGGTTGGCACAGTGATTTAGCGATCGAGTACTGCGCTATGCGTTGCGAGTTCGATTCGATATTTGTATGACATGTATATAGTTGTTTTGGGTTTGGGTATTTGTGCATGTGTATTTTGTGCTTGTGCACGCACGATACAGGTATTATTCCTAGTGTGCCAATTTGAACTTTGTCATTAATCTAGCAGCAAGCTCTGCTGTGAAGCGTGAGGTGGATTCGATTCCCAGATCAGTCATCGTTTCTGTAACATTACGGGATTTATGGCGCTAAGCTTGTGTATTACAAGTCACAATCGGTATCGGTGAAATGTAGGTGTAAAGCCATAGGTGAACTTCTGACTGGTATGTTATGTTAACGATAATATTTAATTTGAATGAAATTGCAATATTGAAAGTATTGACTGTTGTTTAAGTGGGTACCTACTCAGTTTGTGAAGAATTCTTGATGATTTCTGTCATCTGATTGCGTAGTATAACGATTAGTGTTTCTTCATGCCCTACTAAAGATGAGAACTGATTATACTTTCAAATCGTGTTTTATTTATAGAATACAGGTAGGTATAGTCGGCGACATAAGTAGATAAACATTTTTATGATTTTTTATTGGTTTATCTATGAAAATCATTATTAACATATCAACGAATTCAATTATATTTATCGATTTCAAATATAAATATTTTTTTGAAATTTTAAATAGGTTTAGCTACTTTTGTCGTTGACTATACACTGACATATGAACCGAGGTACCAATTATGGCTTAATTGGTTTATTTAATTCAAGATATCAATTTCGTACCGTGAGCCCGCTATACAGACAGTCACAGATGCAAAACTGATAATACTTTCATTCATGTTTAAAAATAAATCATTTTTAAACATGGATTATGTATTAAATGTTTATTCTAAAACTAGTTTTTTTTGAAATCCCTAATCTTGTTTCTTATCCCTTAACGAAATCTTTTTATCAAGGTTTTAAAATTCATTTCGACACTTGAAAGAAACCCTTTAATCCCTTTGAGGGTGGATAGATGAATCTGTTTCTTTAAAGATTTATTCATTAATCAACCTAAACCGATTACGTTGAAATTTTAACAGATATCGTTAAAGAGTTCTTTTATATTTAGTGATATTGAGTTATTTTGTATTTGTGGATATAAAATTGTTTTTGTTAGACGACCTTCTAATGTTTGGCCGTAGGGCACAGGCTTTGTAATGTACAGGCTTCTATATTTTCACTTACAAACGACATTGCTTTGTTTATCTATAGGTACACACAAATAGTTTATTTGCTTGTCAGTACAGACTCTTTAAATTAAGATTTCTAGCCTATGACGCCGTCAGTTTGATTGCAAGAAACTTCAGATATAGATATTTGTGTAGTTTATAGGATGTTATCTATACTTTTTTGACTTGCATCAAACTCACAATGGTTCCTGTTCTGTTAGAACATTCTCATTAGCAGCGGAGTAGATAATAACGGTGTAAGATACTAGGTATATCATTTCTGTTATGTTAATATTTTTCTAGATTTTCATTACATCACTTGGCTCTTATCATCATTGGATTAGAAATGTCTACAAACATTGTACCTGGAAAGAATTATCGCATTACCAGCATTAGGGATAGTACTTACGAAGCGACCGTATCCGTAACCTCTAATAAATAAAATTAAAACTATCATCAAGCGTGCAAACTTAAATTTTATATCGAGACCCAAATTATTGTCTAAAAAAGACTTTAAAATGACAATTATTATAGTCAAAAGAGTTTTGCTCGTAATAAAAATGGCTTGTTTCTAATCTAAAATGAATTTAAAAATAATCATATTGAAGTTATACTAAGCACATTTAAATAAGTTATTTACTTTTTAATGATACTCGAATGGATTTCAGAAACATTGCTATGAAAATTTAAATTCGAATAAAAATTTTAAACGATTCTATTAGCATGTCCCTTATAGGCATGATTGCTGGCTATTTAGCATTTAGAATAATTTTCTAGTATTTCAATAAAATGTCCAACACCCCATTACAGTGTCAAAAGGAAAATAGTTCACAAATATCGGATAATGGAGACATTTTAATAGCGGCCTAAGTAGGCATAGAGGAATGGGATCAATTGCAAAACTATAGCGTAATTACATGGTATTTATATACATATTTACATACATGTACATATATATATACATCGATGAGGGTCTTGGAGCTGGTTAATCATTTAAAATGTCTGTAAATGGTTCTGTCAAATGATTTATCAAAATATTATTAATAAAATCATACCCTTTGCGTCTAAATAGTCAAATTTCGTCGTTCAGGGGCGCTTAGTAGGTCACCGTTCTATATACATAGCGACTTCTCAAATTAAACACTCGAACCGAAAAAAAAGAGAATATTTTTTAGACTTTTTCATACGAATTTATTTTTAAGTGATATACTTTTAAGAGCTTGAGGATACAAAGCTGAATCTTTTTCTATTCGTAGGTAACTGTAGATTTTACAAAAAACACGCATAGCTTCGAATTGAAACGTTTATCTAAAAAAATATTTTCACGCCTTTCCATTGGTAATAGTCCAATCAGCACAGTCTATGAGATAGCCTCAATTGGACACATTACTTTCTCTTTACACGCCGCGATTAAATAATCCAATCTTTTTTTCTACAATCATAATCTTTTGTTGCTTTTCTAAACAAACAAAATGATAATTTCTTTCCGAGACGTTATCAGTGTTATGCATCAACACGTAATGGTTATATAACTGAGATGCGCAGGAGTGGAGTCAGAGGTCGCGGAGAGAGTGGTGATTGACCTGTCGCGTGGTGACGTCATTCACCGGAAACCGGTACGGTGATACCATATAGGTTTGTGACCACAGGTCGCCGAGAAAGTTTCAGATGGTAATTTATTATGATGGGGCATTATGCGGTTGCTTCGGAATATGTTAAAGGATGTATTTGTATTCATGCTGTTATGGGGATTTAGAAATTATGGCACACGATTGTGTATTATTGTATATTTGAATGTATACGCAATATTCAAATCAAATCAAATCAAACGATTTTTAATTCAAATAAACCTATCGCAGGCACTATTGAAACGTTGTTATGACTCTCTCTTCTTATTTAAGAGCCTTGCTCATATCGGTGTAGCTCATGATGTTCTTTCCATTTTTCTCTCTCTAGTGCAGTCTCCTTTACATCTTTATACGACATGACGGCAAACATTTCCTTTGTTTGGCTCATGTTACTTATCCTTGGTCTTCATGTACTCGTTCTTACTATCTATCCTTCAATTAAGTTTTTAATGAAACTTTCATGTCGTATAAGATGGCCTATGGACATGCTGTTGTTATACACCGGTCCAAAAAGTTGGTCCCATGGACAAGAACCGACAAGAAAATGCAGGGCATATCTTTTCAAAGACAGAATTCTTTACATGAGGCTTTAAAATCGCGAGAAGATATTGCGCAAAAGTTAGTTGCATGTGGCCCTTTACACGGACACGATAATATCGTCTATCGTCCGATGTAGCCACATGAATTCGACCTGCAACTGAATTCTATTTCTTATCGTACAAAATATATCACGATGATCATCACTATGTGCTCTTACATATACTTATTATATTTTTCAGGAATACGTATCGCAATATGGTGTGGTAAACATGTTTTAAAAGCAGTGATAGCCTAGCGGTTGAATTTAAAACCCGGCCCGCATCTTTGACCTTCGGACCTGCTCACCTGAGAGGGCTCCATAAAGTTCTTGATGGTGTGTTTAGTCCGCCAACCCGCACTGGGTCAGCATGGTGGATTAAGGCTTAAATTTTCTCATTCTAAGAGACCCTTGCCAAGCAGTGGGACAGTAATGGGTTGAATTTATTTTATTTATTTATTAAACATGTTTACTATTCTAGTTCCGTTTTATATTTATATAATCTAATTACCAAGTTTTTCAGAGTTTAATTACCACAATAGGATATGTCACATAATAGAATTCAATTACTGAAGTATTATAACGACAAACCTTGGCCACTAGTGATAGTAGGTAATTAAATAAAAATCCGCATGCGATGGAGCGCGACCACTTACTACTTAATAACTTGAAATAACTTAGCACATTGTGCTGCCAATTTGTTAGTACATATTGCAAGACCTAATTATTCCTATATCTATTATAAACCACTAATTAAAACTCGGCAATGGCCTAAAAATTAAGGTATTAGTTGGCGATTGAGGGGTCGTGCTTTGAGAACCCATTTGGAATTCATCCGTATTTATATTTCATTGCAATAGACTTTGAAATGTTTTATTCATATAATGTCTTTATATCCTCACGAAATTATCGCAGAAGAAAGTTTTAGCCTACGAAACCAAATATTTATAAATGAAAGATCCTCAGTTTCACCCCGAACATAACAAACTCAAACAGTTATAATACTTATGCGAAGTCCCGACACCGAACTTGTTAATTAAACTTCATTCAATGAAACTGAGAATGAGTTCCAAAAATTAATCACCGAGTGCCTATTTAAATAAGTTGAGAAAAAGAAACTTCTAAACGGACAGACTTTGCAGAGAAATTAAATTTCATTCTATTCGCAAAGTGAGCCTGGTGATTAGCATAATACAAGGCGAGATGAAAACGAAAGATTCACCTGACGCCCGCCAGCGCCACCGAGAACAAACCGACCGACGAATCTCACCTCTATAGGTGACAATCACATGAATGTGAATAATAGAAATTACAGCAAGCCGCCAATGAGGTTCTATATCATTAATGTAGTTGTAGCTTTACGGTATTGTAATTTCAAATGATTCGCGTGGACTACTTACACAACTAGATGATACAATGGTGGTAGAATTCATTAATACTAGATAATAAATATTAAGTTCATACACGTAGGTACATATCTCGAATTATTGTTAATGTGATAAATAACACGAACCGCGCGGAAATTGATTGCTTAAAACATAAAATGAAATTAATGGTAAAGAATTTAATGAGTTAAATAGTTTTGCGTAAAGAACAGGAAATTGGAAGGTATTCACTTATGTTTATCTTGACTGCATTAGGTACCAATAATACAGATGCCAATAACAATAAATTCTGTTCTATTGAATAATAAAATGTCGAAATATCCATTTAAGGTAAATTTTAGTTGTCTGCAGAGATATACAAAGAAATGTAATCAGCAACAGGCGAAAGATAAAATTTTATTGATATTCTTGAGAGAGCCAGGCTGTGGGAACATTTGGACACCGACATTACAAGGCACCCGGGTGCTTGGTTAAACTCCTAAAGAACATTGCTTCAGATGGCAATAAAAAAACAAATCTGGAAATATTAATTTGAACAAAAATGCACCTGCTACTCAACTTCAGCTACATGCAAAATAACACGTATTATTATGCGTACTTATAATTAAATCTATCGTGTCTATGTTGTAACGTGGTGCGTGCGTGGTTGAGGGACACACATGCCAGAATACTATAATAGTTTGGCGCGGTCCCTTCCGGACTATTATGCCACTTCCATAACTTATGCCGATAGTCTGTGACCGATCGAACCTCCTTTTAATTATTTGATCCCACTGTTAATATCCAGTGCCTTATTGTTAAAGTAATTCGTTAAAACTTGTGATTTAGTTTCAAAAGGCGGAATTGAATGGAGCACCGGGAATCCGACTTCCAGTCTGAAAATTTTAATGAGAAATTCGTATCTCATTGCTTTAGAAACAGCTATGGAGGGCGCCAATCTCCCGCGTCAATTATTCTGTCTCGACCGAAGTTTCAACTGTTTCAATGAAATTCCTTTCGGCAACATCTTATTTGTCTGTCAGGGTCCAAATTAAAAGATAATGTGTTGAAGTTTGGCCATTCTAAAGTTGTGCGGATGGTGCAGATTGGAATTATTACCTGGCCGTTAGGGCCGGCCGGCCGAGGACCGCGGCGTAATGTTAAAACTCGGCGATTTATTTCTGCGCCCAGATGCCGACAACAATCACTATGATAAATTGTTTTTGTGCTTGACTCTAAATTTTTCCAACCGCTTCCTTAAAAAAAGTTTGTTTTAATGTTCATTTGTAAACAAATGGCTCAGAAGTTTCTGCTTCCAAGTGAGCCACAAAAATATTTTGGAGTTTCGTAATTAAAACGCTCGGATATTTCTTTCGCTTCCGCAAGTAATTTTTTTTGCTATTCTTTTGATTAAATAATATAATTTATACCAAAATGACTTGCCAGTACCCACCTTGCCAGTACATATAGCTCGGCATTGCTTGTGGGTTTGATCCGAGTCCTTTCCTATAATAACGATAGGTAGGTATTGTTTCTCCAACAGATCGTTTATAAAACCGAACTTTTGAATACATTTGTTCGACAGATGTCCGTTGCAATCTGATATCATTTCTCATTCTCATAGCCTTTGCAGTGATTTTATAAATATGACCATCGCTACACTGTGCATACGTCATCCAATCATATTATTTTAATCAAAACCGACGTAAAAAAATACACACGGAAGCCGATTCATTGCATAAGAACAAATGCACCAGATTACAATGATTTTGACAGCCAACGTAAACAATGATTAATATCCTCCGACAGCGATTATTAAACCACAAGGAGTTTGTATCTCTATTAAGAAATATAAGAATAATAAATTTAACCTTATAATCCGTAATGGTGGCTAAAATGGGCCTGACACTAATGTCACCGCTGGCTCAGGATAAGCCCTAAAATGGGCCGGACTGACATTTCAACTTATGTCAATCGTTACGATAAATATTTTTGCAAAATTATTGTATACTAAATTATCAAATCATGATATTGCGTGTGAAACAAAAGACTTTAATAAACAGTTCATGTGTCTAAGTTAGCAAATCTTAACCATTTTATGCCCAAATTACAAAGTTTACCTATAAAATATATGAGTGCGCAAATGCGATGACGGCCATTATGAGTGCCACGGCTATGGTGCTAAAAAACATCAAAAAGGTGGATTTTGAATCACCAAACCGCACAAATTGGGCGTGATAATAACGTCTTATTCATTAGGTTGTTCATATCATCCATAAATTTGATAAATAAAGTAGTGATAACAAAGTTTTTGATGACTGAAGTAAAAATTTCCCGCGAGTCATGCGTTTGTTATTTTTTATTTTCACTAGTATTACACATTTTACTGTTAACTTAGATAATAATATATCACAAACTAGTTATGAAATCTATAAAGTTCACGTAAATGTCCATATATCAACGTCAATATCACTTCAAAGGTAAATATTACAAATTCTTTGTTATCACTACTCAATTCGGTTTATAAGGATTTGCCGCCATATTAGATTTTGTCTGCAAGAGATTTGAAGAGATGTTCGAAACGATTATTTTAACCGATTTATTTTCGAATTTGAATCGTAATCGATTAATCAAAATGAGTAATTCTAGAAATCGATACGAAAAAATATAATTCATGTTTTAAATATTATACGATAAAATATAAAAGTAATATTCCAGTAGGTACAGTCAGCATCAATAAGATATACACTTTATGAAATTCAAAAACGATTTTTAGAGGAAATAATGATTCAAATCTTGGCCAATTTTACACAGTATTTGTGGATACATAAAAATACACGGCCATTTAAATTTTAATTGAATTTCGCTACGTGTATACATATTTTTGGACGGCACGATTGGCGGAGCGGTTGAGAGATCGATTGATGGTCTACGTGTCGCGGGTTCGATTCCTGCACGGAACAAATATTTGTATGATCTACAGATAGTTGTTTCGGGTCTAGGTATTTGTGTATGTGAATACATACAGTGCGTACATCGGAAAGCACGTAAAGCCTGCGCCTGATCGCTCTCCGGTCGTGTCGGATTGCCGTCCCATCGGACTATGAGAGTGAAGGAATAGAGAGTGCACCTGTGTTTGTGCGCACACTTGTGCACTATAATATCTCCTGCGTAGCTGGCTAATCTCCGGTGAGATTGGCCGCCGTGACCGAAATTCGGTCAGGAAGACATTATTATTACATATTTTTGATGCTGCCTGTACATGTTTTTAGGCAAGACAAAATTATTTTGCCAAATGAGCATTTTTCTTCCGCATTTTTCAACTTATAACTATTAAATTTAACTTGGTTAGTTTTGGTACAAGTATTTTATTTTTAATAAGGCCTTGGCCTGTCTGGGCAACACGGTGCGGCAAGCGCCGCTGCCGTGCCACTGCTGTAAGAAAAGGTTATGATATATGTTCGCCAAAAATGCTTGTCCTGAATGTGCATTGAGCACTAACGAGGCTATATAACAACACGACGGCCACGCCGATGCGACGTGTTGCTCGCTCCACGGCTAAGCTAGGACAAGGGGTTGCTGTCCACTACCGTCTATTTATTTCAACCAAATTATATTAATATCATTATGTCTCTATATTTTTATGTTATTTTGTATATCGTTTTTATTCCGTGATTTAAGCTGGTATTAACCCAATATGGGGGGAATTTTTTTAATAAAATAAAATATATAAAAATAAAATAATAGGTATTATTGAATTTAATGAAATTTTTCATGGGTGTAGTTTTTTGTTTTCCGGGGTTCTGACACTGAAACCGATGATACAAGATGGCAGAAGTGCATTTTCGTAGATTTTTTATGGATACGAACGAAAAAAATCCGTAACATAGCCGCCATCTTAATACAAAAGAAATACAAACTACACAAAAAAAGTTATGGCCGTCGTCTTTGATTTGATTGCCAACCAAAAGCAGGTAGCAGTAGCTTGGCTAGTATCCATCTTTTTATTCTGTTTTGGGAAAGCCCTCTGTTATACATACATGAACTTAGTTTGAAAGCATTTTCCTTTAATTGAACAAATATATAAACTTTTGCTGTTCTCTGTATCTTTAATAAAATATAATTATTTCTTGGGAAATATTATTTATGGGAAAGATTGAAGAGGATAAATATAAATATTAATATATTATTATAATAAAAATATTTAGATAATTAGACAGAAATACCGAAATTTAGTAGCGAAAAAAATGCACTAGAATTCATAAAATTAAAAAAAGAGTATAACCTCTTTTCTGCCAAGCTGTAAGTGAATCGATTAGGATGAATGCAAGATTTGTATTGTTATAACGATTTTAGCTGAATTTGCAACACTTGGCAGCATTATTTGAGACTTTGTTTTTTGTTCAAATTTCAGTTAATTTCAATCTTGTTTTTTATGTGTTTATGTATGAATAATGGTGTAAATGAATCGATAAATAAAAAGATAGTTTGTGCAATTATTTCAAATTATAGTGTTTCAGCACATAAGTAGCTTGCTTAGGTAATTTTTTTGAGCTAACCTAAGACCCGTAATATTGTAATAGGTGTACAAATTAACATTTTATAGGCATATCGCAGCCTAATGATGCAGTTTTATCAATACTAACACTAAAATGAATAAATTTACTGTAGACATTGGTCTTTAAATCGATGAGGTAACATTTTTTTCATGTTTAATAGTGGAATGAAAATTGCGTATAAAATTCAGTAGTTCTTAGAATTCATGACGTAATTTGCGACAGCTCGTCGAATCAGCGGGTATGTCATGTGTCAAGATCCGTTCGAGCCGAGAGGTTAATTTATTGTACACTTACAAGGAAGCGGTGTCAAATAAGATCGTTGGGTAATGTTCTCTTATTCGTGACATGACCTCACGCTTACACTTCAGTTTTTGTTCCATATCATATCTTTATATTATATGTAGTAACCATATATAATATTTAGCAACTGGTAGTCAAGGAACCATGCGTTCAACTATGTATATTCGTGCGAGTTCCGCGTTTCTTCCGTATTTTTAATTGGTACCTTTGACGCTATAATTGTGCGTATGACTTCTATTAATAAATGTATCTAACTAGCGACCCGCCCCGGCTTCGCACGGGTGCAATTAACAATTTCAAATTTCCGATTTTCCATAAATTTTCTTTCATAAAAACTTTGTCCTGACAATTACGAATACAAGAAAAAATAATTAGCCAAAAAGATGCATCCGTTCTGAAGTTATGCGCTTAGCAACACATTTTTATTTATATAGATAAGACATCGATTATATAGCTTTCACAGATTTTGTTCTCCCAATTAAACTATTGTTATGGCTTGGAATGGTATGCGTATAATCAGTGATTAATCATTTAATTATGTTAAGTTTGGTTCGCATAATTAATTAGACACGGCTTCGTAAGTGTCCTCATTTACCCACCGTAAGAATACACTTCACCAGTGACAAATTCTGGTTTTATATGGTTAGAAACTATTGCATTTTTTGTCACATACGAAACCTAGTATTGTGTAAGTATATTTGTATGTTAGTATTTGTGTTTCTACGAATATGGTGAAGTCACTTAACCACTAAACGCGGCGGTTAGAGCTATTCGCTTTATGTTCTCATTGTGGCGGTATTAAACTCATTGCAGTTCTTTATTTCTAAAAATAAACGCGGAAAGATAAGTAATCTGCTTTTTATACCTTTCCCTCCATTCCTATATATCTACAAACTAAAATAAGTAATTAACGTAAAGTTTTAACATTTTTTTTCTACGCACACTGTAGACTCGTAATGTGATTCATAGTTACGAATTTGATATTTAAATGTAATAGTTAAGATTCTGCACACATGCGTGTGATACGGAAAAATACGAAAATACAAAATGTTGTTAGTTTTAGTGAAGGATGTCTGTGAAGAATAAAGACAAAGTGACGGGTAAATAAAAAGGTTTATGTATAAGAATGAGTCATTGTAATTTTTGGCTGCCAGCACGACTGCTGAGTGTGAGGTTCTGGGTTCGAGTCCGAGTTAGGCAAAGTGATATTGGGTTTTTCTGTATAGAAATTCTCAGTGGCAGCACGGAGTTTGGAACTGTGCTCGGCTGAGGACTCGACCCTACATACGTGAGACTTAATAACAGCATCGGCAAAATGTGGGTGCACAATTAGTACACCTCTGCCTAACCCTTCGGAGTACTGGCGTGATGCTATGTTATGTTAAGTTCTGCTATGTCATTTCGCAGAACAGCATTCACAATGCACATATTAGCAATTCTTCAGAATCTGCCGAATAGATTCTGGCAAAATCCGGAATTTAGAACCAGACAGATGCCTCAACTGAACTGTTATTTCGCTTACAAATTACTGATATTAACATTACAAAAGTATTCAGTCGGTCAACTGCAGGCACGTGTGTGGTCCATCTTATATAATAGTCGCCTCTTGCGAAACCAACATGAAAAGGTTGTTCATACGTGGAGTTGGAGAAAACAGGAAAATTATTAAATCGTCGCCCAACATCGTGCTACGTTATAATATGATGGTCGGTGTATACTAGCTTGAGGACTGGGGGTCGAGTTTCGTACAATTAGAGATCATGTTGAAACCGACTTTATAATAGACTTTGATCTCTGAGTTTATTTCGGCGTTTCTTCTCAGGGATTGTCATAGGAAATGACGACGCAATATAGTAAAAAAATAAGTGTAAAAGTGATTGAAAAATCTGAATTGCAAAATAAACAATATCATTTCATTTCATTTCAACGAGGTATATAAAAAATAACATGTCGGATATCGTTCGATTTTTCATAGATTTTATTTTTATTTAGATATAAGTACTTGGAAGCAGTCGAAATATCAGAGTAATTTTTTGTAGTAGTGTAGTGAAAACTTTCTCAATACACATTTACGACGAAACGCTTAAGAATTGCCCTCCAAATCATCGATGTAAGAATATTATTTTTTTCTCATATCGATGAGATTTGTTTTGTACGTTGCTAGGCAACAGTCAGGCGTATTTGAGTAGCATGGGCCAAATGGTCGCGTAGAAATTATCTACTTCGTGTGTAAGTAACGTCAATGTAAATGCATAGCTTAAATATCAGAATATAACGTATTCTAGGACACACCGTGTCGCTTGGGAACATTATCCGTATATTAAGGTTGTATATGTTTTGCTCAAATGAAATCAGATTAAACTATAAATAAACGACAGTTAATGATGGCTGAGTTTATTTTAGCTTAGCCACGATTCTAGTCGCCATGTTAACCCAATTCAAAGTAAGGTTAGGTACGGAAACAGTACTGTATTTTTCAAGGTAAACCTTAATTACATTACAATAAAAATAGGTTTAGGTAAAGGAAAATAGTTGTACCTAAATACCTATACTTTCAAAATTAGAACGACCTTGTTGGTAAAACTGAATTCCTATTACTTGCCAAAATCAAGATTATATATTACTGGCTTTTGCCCGCGACTTCGTCCGCATGACCTACATAATTATAATAATTTATAGGCTAAAGCACTCGGGGATAATGAAGCTATCAATCAGTGAATTTTTTTTTAGAATTGGATCATTCGTTCCAGTAATTACCCCCTACATACAAACAAATTTTACCTCTTTATAATTATAACATTACTGTAGATAAGCAGTTGGCTTACAAAAAGTGAAAAGCAGTTTCTAAGTAATTATTTCTACTTTGTACATGTGACACAGCATCACGCCTGTATTCCCGAAGGTTTTGACGGAGGCGTACTATTACTTACATCCACCTACCTATTATTACCTACATCCATCAATTACACCATTATCAATGGTGTTATTAAGTCCCATGTAATTTGGGATGAGCTTATTGCTATCTACTGGGGACAATTCCAAACCTTGCTGCTATTATTGATTTTCATACAGAGAAACCTAGCTTCGCACAAACAGCAGCCTAATTACCGATGTAGCAATTAATTTGCGACAGGCGTAGATCGCGCGATATCTCCTGTCAGACGTCATTTTTGTGTCATATATGTATGGCCAAACAGTAAGGCTGCTGTCGCGTGGCTGTCGCGCAGCTGTCGCAGTCAATTGCGTATCTAACTAAAATGACTGATCATCATTACCGAGCTATTGATCACAATAATAGTAAATCATAGATGACCATAAAGACTGTCTTACTAATAAATGTTTACAAAGTTAATAATACACTGTCCAAACCAATATCTTCCTGATATTATCACATGTACAGGAAGTGACGGGCGTGTCCATAAAGTACATATAAATGTACACTGACGATATAATTCCTTATTGACCTGTTATGAAATCTACACGAACTGATATTTGAGAACACGGTACTGCAGTGTCTATGTATATTGGATACCATCTCTACATAATCATGAAACGCATTGACTTTCTATGTAAAGTTGTAAATTAACTTCTGGTGATCAGATTTTAATTTGCTATATTGTGTAGTTAGAATATTGAGAAATATTTTGAGATATATAATACAGATATAAACTTAGTATTAACATTAATATTAACTTAGAGGAAAAAAGAAATTTGAACTCTTCTCCGACTCTCTTTCTGATACATTTATCCGCAAAATACTTGGGTATACAGAGGTGGGGAACATATAGGTATTTATGACCTACACCTACATATGGCAGTGAGAATGTAGAATTTTTTTTTTAAACACACATCTTCATGTATGTCTTGAGATCGATGTAAGGAAGAAAGCGGACGGATTGCGTTCACGCAGCGTCCACTAATCGGAGAGAGCTACAAGTGACACTATTTATCTAACATCATCTTAATCGAACAGATCGCTTAGATTACGAGATCATTTAGTTCCGGTTACGTCATATGTGGACTGTGGATAGTGTGGCGAGGTTTTGTTGAATGTTCTCGTATGTTTGTTCGTACGTGAGTTTAATACCTATATTTTTGTTATTTCAAATTGGAATATTCTTACAAAAGTAGGCATACGTTCATTCTAGAGCCATCTCTGCTGTTTGTAAATATGTAGGGTTTTCCTTGTTCAGACTGTTTTTTTGTTCAAACAAAGAAACAGTGTGTAGCGGGTACGAGTAAATATTTATTTTAAGTACGCAATATTTCTATTATTTATGAGCAATTTGTGGGTAAATCGTATTCACTGGAGATTCAATGAATAATTTCAACGCACTTATGTGTGTCAAGTTTAATACTTTGTGTTTAAATAAATAAGCATAATAATTATCTTAATTGACTTAAACACGAAGGGCGCATGTTTATTTTATGTTTAATAATAAATATTATTACTTCATCGTATTAATAAACCAAAACTAATAATAATACACACCAATACTCAAGGAATGTTGATACGAAAGCTAATTGAGAATCACGATGCGTGCGCAAGCGCAGAGGCGCAGTAGCGTGCGTTGAACTCTTTTCCACTAGAGCGAGCGATCTAGATCGATTCGTTTTACTATGCAACTATTAAGTACGCAAGTTACACAAGTGTCATTGCCGTGATTTGCATCAGCACTGAGTAATCACCATCGCAATTATTATGTAACGCCTCGGAAAATTCCTTGACAGTTGACTTAGAAATGTTAACGGGTTAAGTTGCCTACAGGATGTTGGGGCAGGTTTATAGTCTAGGAGCTTAAGCGAGGATTTCTATAGTTATCGAAAATTAAAATAAATAAAGAAAGTCAACCCATTACTGTCCCACTGCTGGGCAAGGGTCTCTTCTCGGAATGAGAAGGGTTAGGCCATACTCCACCACGCTGGCCCGGTGCGGGTTGGCGAACTATACACACCATCAAGAACTTGATGGAGCCCTCTCAGGTATACAGGTTTCCTCACGATGTTTTCCTTCACCTTAAACGCAAGAGATAATCAAATTCTGATCCGCACATAATTCCGAAAAGTCAGAGGTGCGGGCCGGATTTGAACTCAGACCTTCCGGCATGGAAGGCAAGCACTCAACCGCTAGGCTATCACTGCTTGTTGTAATTATGCTCCATATTTTTTTTTACCATATTTTCCGGTGTCATCATTGTAAAGTTACAAAATACCAGTTGCTTCGTGTGAAATACTGATATTCCGTTGCATTTGTTTTGACTGGTAGCCGTCACCTACATACATAGTTTAACAATAAGTATCATGTGACATCAATAAAACAATTGTTACACGAGGAAAATTAATTTTTGATATTTATCAATAATTTTACTGCTGAGTTCATCCCATTCTAATGATTCTTGTCCTTTATTCTCTATTGCCTGCAATGACTTCACAATTGCTGCACTTTAAACGTAAATAGGCACATATTGTCGTTGGTAATATACCTTAATCATCATAAAAACAATAAGTATGGTATTCTCAAAGGCTGCTCACATTACCTTTACAAAGGATTTTATATAAAAGATTTAGGTCAAGGAATGACAAAGGATTATGTGACATAATATTAAGTTATGTTTTGGCTGTGGCAAATTATTACGTTGTTATAACGTAAATATACTTTTATGTGTTTAAAGTTAACATCACAATAGTATACTCACTCGCATTGACCATCATATTTATGGTATTCAAGTCATACATCAGGGAGCTGCTCATAATTATTCCATACAAGTAATAAGAATTTATAAAAATGAAATAAAATGTATAGTATTAATAAGGGCTATAACTATAACTCTATATAATATTATAACCTTGTTTAAACTATGTTTATAGGTTTATTAATGATTAAGCGTACCAGAAGAAGCTTGCAAAACTCACAGATTTCTTATGCTTTTCATTTAACATTACTTAAAGAATAACAATCGCCACTTAAAACCACATTCACAAAATTACAAGAATAGAAACATCGTATAAAAAGAAATATATTTTATTATCCTATGTAAAAAGAATAAACGAATGAAGTTTACAATTGCAAACACGTTGTAAACGAAGTGAACTAACATTATTTTTTATTATACTAATTGACATGTGTCTATATTATGTAGTGAGCATTAAAAAGAGAGAGTAGTACAACTGATTGATTGGATATTGATACTATGGTCATAACTATGTCAATATCTGTTGTATTAAGATTGATAAATGACTACCGCTTTAACATACGATCTTAGAGCAATTACTTCTGCTTTCATAATCATAACAAATCATTCTTGATTTTGTATTGTATCATAAAATAAAATAAAACGACAAAATATGTTGTATGATGTCGACTCTTGAACTTCTTGATTGGTAATAATGTTTCTATGAATATTATAAACTTTATGTTACGCAACAAGTGTTAACAATTTTATTTTATTTTCAATAATAATTTATTAGTGAAGTCTGTAAAGTGTGTTAATAGTCACAAATATACAATTTTGAAGTAGAATAATCGGTGAATTATTTCTTAATTGGTAATTTTACTGTATCCGTAATGGACGAAAGACCTGCTTACTACATTACTTTATAATGGAGTCGAAGTAGCACTTGTTACTAGATTTCGTTTTCTCTACCAACTCATTCAAACGTGCCAACTTTGTATTAAGCTTTCGAAAAATCTTTATCAGGTTTACATAGACTGCACTAGTATTACTCGCAAACATAGGACAAAAAGAAAAAGAAAAAATAAACATTAAACGCTCCAAACATCGCTAATACGAAAACGAAACTTAATAGACGTGTTGCAGCTGCTAAAAGGGGTGGTTTGTTGAAATAAGTGGCCAGTTTGCTACGTCCCGGCTGCCAGTTTTAATCAAGTTGGTTACGAGGCAGAAACATCCAGCTAAGAGCTCGTACGGACGTCGAGTGCACTTTGAAAGCGGCTGATTAAGTCTCACGACGCACTAGGAGACTCGCGACGTTCCAAACTTGCTTTTTGTTACGATCCAGACTTAAGATACGGACTTAAATAAGTTCGTGTTGTGTGCATCGATTCTCAAGCAATTGTCCTTTTCCTGTAGGTAATGGGAGATTACACGCAGATAGGTAAATATGGTGTGGCAGGTCATATACGTTAACGAGAACTTACACAAATTGCTTCTCGAGTAAATGCAACAATGAAATTGATGAGTCAATTAAAAATATTGCTTCCTCAAAGCAATAACATTTCAGAAACAATAAACATTTCTTGCATTCTGTTCGTTCGAAAATAACCAGTGTTTTCTTATAAGGCGTACCAAAATAACACAGTCTTAAGTTGAATCTAGTTTGCTTCCATCTTGTGTAAGTACAACGTGACGTGCCAAAGAGCTGGTCTATAATTACCGTGCTTTGCGGTCTCTGGCGATGTCCGGCCGGACATCGGCGCGAACGGACGTAACCAGCTCCTTGGAGTGCAACCATTTGAGATAATCACTTACGACTTTGGATGAAATATGCTATATTAGATGGAATACTGACCGTTTGAGATAAGGATGTAATGTTAAGAGTAGTTTTATGCTTGTTTAACCTTATAGAGTAGAGGTCAGTATAAGCTGTTTCAAAGTCATCATAATAAAGTGCATCGTACTATGCTTGTACTAGAAACATTCACACAAAACACCAAACAACTTCATAACCAGTAACCAAACACATGATAAGTTAGGCTTTCTGATTTTCTTTGTGGACTGTACGTGTTTTACTAACAATGTTTTTGTAGATTTATGTTATGTTTTTTTGTTGTATGTTTCTAACAACCTGGTAACTTAAAACATTTGTATATGTTATATTTTAATAGTAATAGAAACAAAATATGATTATAAATAGTTCTTTATAGTTCTTTTATCGAAAAATTAAATATGTAAGTTAGTTTTTCTAGATGATATACAGGTTACACTTACACGTTCGAGTACATAGGTAATGCGATTGCATATAGCATCGTTATGGTATTTGCTCTTTAGATCTAGGTATCAATGCAATTACGCAGTCTGACTTCCTTGAACACGCTGTATGTTATATGTACGGCAGTTTCATTTGGAATAAATATAAAAACTACCATATGTGCCAAATTATTTTAATAGTCTTGAATCCTCAGTTCTGTCAAGTGACTTAACTGATGCTCGCAAGATTTTATAAGTAAATCCGAAAACTAATATAGCATAGTATTACACCTGTATTCTCAGAAAGGTTAGCTAGAGGTGTACTGCTGTACACCCACATTTTGCCACTGCTATTATTCCATAAAAAGAATTGAGTCTATAGCAAAGTACGGGCTGCTACAGAGATTTTTTTTTCAAAGTAAAACCCTATATTTGCTTTCCGTCCTGGGAATTAAACACAAGAGGTCAGGCTCGGTAGCCGCTCGTGCAACCACAAGACCAATACATGAAGCAGTATAAAACTTACATTTTCTGAATTTGATTTGCCCAAGTCACATCCTATCCTACTATATATAATATTATAAATGCGAAAGTTTGTGAGGATGGATGGATGGATGGATCTTTGTTACTCTTTCACGCCAGAACGGCTGAACGGATCTAGATGAAATTTGGCACAAAGATAGATTCTAGTCTGGAATAGCACATAAGCTACTTTTTATCCCGGGAAAATGCACGGGTTCGTAATACACGCGGGCGAAGCCGCGGACGGAAGCTAGTATCTAAATATAATAACAACAAAGGCTGTTCTATTTCTTGTTTTTAAATCATGTCGTTATTAATAAGGGTTCTATTATAATTTTTTGACAAGGAACCTCTATGCACTAGATATTTATAAATTGCAACGTTTCCCCTATATCGGCCATGCGAGTAAGCTCCACTCTTACACAACATATTTATAACTTGCACTGAATATTGATTTGGTGAGAGTCGCCGCCGTTCGTCGACGTCTTGACTGTATTGAATATGCTATCAAACGATTTGTTTGATATGAATATCATTCAAATTTAATGTTTCTAAGAGGTGGTTTCAAATATGTTTGTAGACGTGAGTTCCAAACAATATATTTCAACTGTTTTTGACGAAAATAATAACTGAATTAATAAACATTTTGTAACATGGTGCGTTAAACTTATGAATCTGAAAGTAAAATGGTCATTGCTATAATTATATAGCAATAACCATTATAGGTAATAGGGCTCTTTGATTCGGTCAATATAATCACTGCCATTTGAAGACCTTATTCGTTTCTTTGATTTGATCGTGTAGGCAGCAGTATTCTTGAAGAAACCTTTGTATGGCTTTAACAATTAACTGATAATAATTGGTCACTTACTTATGCAGTGGAATATTGCTTGGAATATTGCTTTGAAAACATACAAACATATACTAATCATTGTAACCGTCATATGACGCAGAAACTAAAATAATTACATCAACAATTCAATCTTCATGAAGATGAGCATTGTATAAATTCCCTAAAGGCGTGTTCCGTGAAGCGTTTGGCGCTTTCATGTGAAAGTAGCAGAGTCCGGAACTGGATAAGTCGCGTGCGCCCGCGCAACTGCTCGTAATTCACCGCATTCATAATGATCTTAAGACCGATTGAGATAATGAATGTTTTTTTTTCTTGTAGCTCCATTAACATTTTGGTAAGTATAATACTTACGTTATGCGATTACTTAAAATACTTTGCGCGGTTCATTATATTCAATTAACATTCATTCATTATTTTAAGATAAGAAATAATTATGATTGTTTGAATAAATGTTTTTCTTTTTATTTGTAGTTGCCTCGGATAGTGTTTATTTGTTTAGATCATAATAACACGATTTGATACTGAGATTTTATCACATAAACCAGTCTAAGTATATCAAATCTTTCAGTTGTATACCATCTTATAAATTAATGGTTGATTTATGTATGAAACCGTTCAACGAAATCTGACTAGCGCATTTCAAATACGTTTTTTTCTATAAATCGATATTTAAGACTTAAATTATGACATACGTTATGATTTGTAGATCCACAAATCATAACTGCAAATAGAAATACGTAAGATTTTGAAACTACATTTAGAAAACTAGTTCCAGGCCCCAGTTTGTATCCCTTGTTCTAGTCTATAATTTTACAGTCCTCTATAATACAGCTGTACACAAAATTAAAGCCTGTACAGTCGCGTATGAAGTTAGTTTCGTTTGATAGTAATTTGTTTGCTGGATGGCTTCATGCCACAGTTACAATCAAAGTTCTTGATAACGTGCTCTGCAAAGAGATGGAATGTTGAAAATATTTCACTCAGAAATACGTTGCACTAGGGACGGGTAAAAATTACTCTATTTGTATTCATAAGAAACCGTATGTTAGATTTCTTTCAGTTATTATTTCGAAGTTCTATGTGATATGAATTTTGAAATTGCTTTGTCGTACCTTGATATTTTACTAAAATTGTTTTTAGGTTAAAAACCTATGGACCTGAATAGGTTCGCCTCCATTCGCCCTTGTTACCTGTATTTAGATATCAGTTCATCTTTTTGTATTCCTTTGGTGGATTTAGACTGGCTATTTCTTGTTTTGGTAATATCATACATATTGGTGATCATTTGGTCTCGAGAAGTCACATTCCCATCGTATAAGATCATGCATACAATATCGAATATATAGTAAAACCAGAGTAATAGTGTCTATTGAACTATACAACAATCAGTTATTAATATCTTCTCGGAACACGCAGTCATAAACTGTAGCATCAGAGTAAAGTGCAACGAGTGAAAAATATCTCACAGTATTAAAGTTTGTGCCGTCCATCAAATTTAAAGTTTATCGGAGGTTCTTCTAGCTCATTTTGTCTGCACTGATATTATAAAGCAATAAAGTTCGTTTGTTTATTTATTTTTACTTCTGTACCCCTAGTGTAAGTTTCTTTTGACAAATTTGATTTACTACTTTGAACGCGTTCGGCGCGATTGGTGGAAAGCACGAAACGGACCAATCGGTGCGCCGAACGCGTCTGATGTAGTAAATCGAATTTGTTAAGAGAAACTTACACTAGGTACTGGGCTACGTAAGTTCTCGATGTTGTGTGTACTCCACCGCAAGTCTTAACTGTTCTCTCAGATATTGTTGGCGAGTTTGAGGTAATGCACCTAGAATCACAACGTTTGGAAAAAGCCTGTAAAGCCCTACTCGAAAAAAATATTTGACTTAGACTTTGATTTTGTCATGTCATGTAGTTATTGATGTTCGGGAAAAATCCAGATTGCACGCGGTCCAAGTCGCAAGGAAAAGCTATTCTGTATAAAAGTGCATGGTGCAGGTCGAACCGTCCAACTTGTTAAGTAACGGAATGGACAGACTACATAGTCTACGGACCGGATAGCCCGCTGGCTTCCAGTAATCTCGACTCGAGATTAAGTCTCGAACTTTACTAGGTATCGACTATCGACTCCCCATTATTTTGTGTTATCCGCTGTACAAATTGGACGCAATTTGTAAGTTATTCCGATAGTCGGTTCTGGAATATTCCTTTTGTATTTTATATCGAGCTCTAGCTTCAATTTAAGAATAAATCCGTTGAGTATTTTCTAGATTTTACCTTCATTACTATGTCAGTTATTGTGTAAGGCTTTAATAAAATATTAAACTACCAAATGTATTGAAAAGGTTTTTGCGTATACTTCTTTTTAGAATATGCGAAATTTGATGTTTCATTTATTCTTTTAATAACGTTTTGATAAAACATACTGTAGATATGTCTGTCTGTCTTTACTGACTCGTCCTGCAAACTCGATACTCTAGCGCTATTCTAGTTTGCTCACAGAAACCTTAGCAATTTTGAAAGGCCTATGTTAACCAGTGTTTATTGGTCGTTTCTCATGTTATGTGCATTTTTGTGGGTCAGTGACGTCTGCAAGTAAACAGTGCGGTGACTAACAAACTCGTTTATATTCCTTGATCTTGACATAGATTGTATAGAATAAATCCTTCTGTGCAAAACCTGTTAGTTGGTGCGTACATTTGCAAGTGCCCATAGATATTGATGGCGTACTCGTTAGACTTAAGTGTGCATATATTATTAGAGAATAAATGTGTTACTAGAAATCTTTATAGTACATATCCTGCCGTTATTTAGTAATTGATTGGTACGAACACTTTGTTGAGGTTTTGCTAGAAATATATTCTGTACCTACCTAAGAGATACCTTTATAATGTAGGTAATATCTAGACATTAATATACAAATCAAAGACCAATAATGTATTTATGTACACGCGGCAATTTTTTTATTGGTAAAACAATTACCATATTATTCAATAACATATTGTTTTCGTTAACTTCGAAATTCTAATTCAGTAAACAAGAAAAATAATTAATTAACAACAAAAGCGAAAATGAGCGGAAACTTTGTATTTCATCGAACAATGTTTCTTTTATTGGAAAACGTGATTTTGTTGACTTTGTTTAACTTAATTGAAGGGAGTCAAGTTATGGCTTCAGCCTTCAAGGTTTTGTTTAGTTTACGATGATTTTCCTCTTATTACATCGTTAGGAGTTTATAATTTATTTAATTTTAACGATCATGCTAGGTCATAGCCCTGTCCGCTGCATTGAATATAAAATACATTATTTACCATCGATGTATTTTATATGAAGAAGAAGAATTTCAATGATTATATCATATACATATTATAAAATTGGTGTAAGTTACGTTATATATATAATTTCGAACATTGCCACAGCATGAGTTCAACATTTTTACGATGACAAATATTTATACCTACTATAAATGTAAAAGTCGTATCAAGGTCCTTCACCTTTGAGGCAGATTATTACGATTCAGTGCGCGTTAATGTTTACCTTTTTTAATCTCCATGAAATATATTGCCATATTGGGAATGTAAGTAACATTATAAACAGTTGTATAAGCTTTACTTGATGGAAGAATGGATTGGAATGTAGCTCAAATTACTTTTTTCTCGCCTAATATATGAATTACCTTAAAATGTAGTGAGTTTAAATAAAATAACGTATTTCGGAGCTAACTCCTACCAAGTGGTTTATCTACGAAAAAGCAATTAAGACTTTTTACTATTTTCGTATATTTTTTCCAACGTCGAGTGAGATGAGAAACTTTCACTGTCCAGACTAAAAAGTACAGCCTTTTAATGAGGAACTTCAAAAATAAAAGAAATGCGGTCGGACGATGTCGCGACGAGGAGCTATTGAAGGCTTGCTCTGAGTTTTTTCTGTGGGCACTCTACCAAACTCTAGGCACGATGAATGCCGTCCTGCCTATAAGACGAGTCTCTGGGTTTCAGCTAAGAAACTGTTGTCAGATTTCCGCAACTTATGGGATAGTTCGTTTTTCGAATTCTTCTCACGTTTCGGTAGACGCTATCACATAGTGTTCGTCATATCATATCACACTCAGTTTTCCAAGGATTATGGAGGTTTTTTTTTGCAAATGTAAAACCAACAATATATTGCCCAATTTGGCAATATAAGTCTTGAACTTATTTTCAGCACACATTCTCACTTTGTATTAATACAAAGTCAGTGAATTCAAATAAATCATTATTTATTCATTTTTAATTTCATTAAGCCTAATTTGTACCTCAGATGATTTCACGTTTATGTCTAATTTACATTTAAAATCAACACTAAACTATATTGATGAGTCACGTTGTGCGTGAATGTTTAGCATTAATAGACGAAGTTACGATCTGTTATGAGATAACAAATCATACATCATACATAATCAAATTGTATGGGCTGAGGTTATTTTATCACCGAATAAAGGTAAGCGGTAATTAATCTGTAGATTGTGTAAACAAGCGATAATTATAGCAATAACACAGAGATTTGTAATCATCGATGACGATTAACATATGTAGGTTTTATTGGTTAACTTTTAGGGACAGTTAATAGTGTTGTTAGATGATTTAACGACTCAATTTGTCCCATAAAAAAATATATGCAGATAACTATATCATATGGCATCTTTATAAAAGATGCCAAACTTACATTAGAAATATTAAGTTTTTATGTATTACTCTAGTACCAACCGGAAAGTGCAGGTTAAAATACAATGTGTATTAGATATATATTATAAAGTCAGACAAAATAATAGGTCAGCGGTGATATGCAAAGGTAATTAAATGTATTAAAAGAACATTTTAAAACCATTTTTTTATAAAAAAGAACAAGTATCAGATAGGATCGAGATTATATTCTCGTTTATCACTCTGTGTCACGTAAATTTCCAATTAGTCACTACTCATATAAGCTACGCAATTTGCCCAAATATGTTTAGTAATTTTTACTTGTAAATATAAATTTAAAGTCAGGTCATGCGCTCGTCGGTGGCAAAACAAGTGAAACTAAAGTAAAAAAAAACGATGTAACTGAGATTATCTGTTACATGAGGTTACATTAATTATTGTGCAAAATAGTTGTTTGGCACTTTTATACCAAATTTGCGTGTCAATGAAACTTGTTCAAGATAAATCAGATTTTATTTCGTTACTTGCACACTTTTAAGTTCCCAAACCAGTTCCTGCGAGTCACGAAAGTCAGGATCTAAACCCATAATCTTTATTTACATCTTAATCGCCATTCAGGCAAGTAAGTCACAACTAGTTTTGCATAATTTTTACGTCCATGCAATGTTCGTGCAAAAATAGTTGTTCTATTCTAATGCAATATTACGAGATAACTAAACGCGTGTTATAAAGCCACGAACATATTAACGTTAAATAGGCATGAAGTGCATTGAACGAACAAGTGGAACACGATTGGTGCTGAATGCAGTTACAAAAATATTTTTGTTATAATTTTCGTGCGTATAATGGTTACATTAAGTAGTTTCTGAATGGGCACTCTAATAGTATTAGAATTTTTACCATTGCAGATTGATACGCAGCTTTGGTTTGAGTTAATGAATTGGCATGGGTCATAAAAAGAAATTTAAGTACAGACAACAACAGATAACCTGGGGCTATGGTCGCTAATGATGGTTTCCATAGAAAGCTCACCGTATAAATTATTGCCTACGTGCACGATAATAATACAAAAATAATAGTACATCTTAACAATTTCTCACAGCTTTCTTAAAATTATCCATTTAATTTGTGTAATTTTTCTTGACAGTAGAAAAAAAAAATACTGTATTTCACAACTCATTGAAGACTTCATTATTAACTCGTTGCAATTATATTTTTATTGCAAAAGTTTAGACAATAATATAATTAGAATTTAAGTGCTCTAATTTACATGATGTCTCCAGTAAAGAACTACTTTCGCACTTAAGTGCCAATTGAGACTGTGTGAACTGGGCTTAAAACTTTCAATTTCAAGTGTGTCAATCTCAAAATCTTCGTAGCATATTAATATGACAAGCAAAATCACTTACTAGGAGCACATGAACGGCAGCTGGTATGATCACAACCAGTCTGGGAACAGTGGGAACGAAGCATCCATTGAATGCACGGCGTTAATGCTCGAGTCGCTTTGCCGGCTCGCTTGTTATAAATGTTTATTTATGTTAATGTCCCACGTAAAGAATGGCAACGTAAGGTTCTGGGTGCACGCGATTTCTCTTACAATGTATTTTGCATTTCATTTTATCTGCTGTTGCTTTTCGTTCAATTAAAGGGTGATTAAGTAGGTAGTTTATTAATGAAGTTGGAATTTTATTAGTGTATTGGATTTTTTCTTGCTTAAATTGTTAGAAATAAATACATCATTAGATATCAATGATTAATTACCGTAAATTGAAATGAAAATACGATTTTCTTAATTTATTTTGTGATGCACGATTTTATGACATAAATATCGATAGTATTAAATACTTACATATAACTGATCTAGTGGTATCGACTAGTACCACTATATTAAGTGTATGCTGAAATTTCATAAAATGTATCCAATTTTTGTCTATCATGTTAATATACCTAGTTAAAAAAACGTATCTTTTTTTTTCCAAACATTTATATTATTCAGGTTATCAGTTGAGCAGTGTTGTGGGCTTTTTCCGGTACACAATTCTTACTCAAATTCATATAATTGTCCTTCTCCTGTGCTTGCCTTCGGGGAACACAAGCGTGACGCATCTCACCATTATGACAAGATTAAAGTAATTTAAAAATTATATAATATCGCTTGTTTTCCAAGGTTCAAATCTGATTCGATACATGTTGTATTTCATTCATAATTAATTAACAAAAAACACACTGTAGGTGTGTATTCATCCCGATCCTGGATCATTGTAGCCAAAATACATTAAATCCAATTAATATTTAATCACAATAATGTTTTAATTGCATTAGCATAAGTTATTCTAGCCGACATGATGGATGGATTTACACAATTTGTTGTTTATCAGTTCGAATCTAATCAATTTGTTGCTGTTTATAATTCTTGGCTAAACTTAGGTTCATTGCATTCAGTCTAGAGTTTAACTCTTCACAGTATTTAAATGTTTCTGCATAACATTGTTATAAAAATCTCTAGATGCCCAATGTTCTTTCAGACTATAAAAAATAAGTATTCGAAAAAATACACGTTTAAATCGTGAGTCTTCTTAATTTTTAATTCATGTGTCGACGTGCAGCTTGTACATGTATTTTCGCCGCGGGTGGGGTTATATGTGTCGAAGTGGACTAACAAAAATAAAATAAAAAAACACGTCAAGAACGTTATTAAAAAGGTCAGGATGTCTTACTTTCATAAAATAATCTGATTAATTTTATTTATGTTTAATGAAAATAATAAACGACTAATTTGTAATGAACTATGCATCTATTTTTTTTATATCGCAGCTGATTTTAAATATATTTCATGAAAAAATCATTGCAGTAATTGGTAAGTAATCATGCTAAGTTAGTTGCCCCAGTTATCGAACACTGTGTAACATCGAGGAATTTGAACAAGCGATGCAGTTGCAAATATCGCTATTTGTTTTGAAAGAAGGTTCAATAACATTGTGTTGCCTCTTTTTCGAATTTTTAACTCGTGTACAAATTTGTTTTTTAAACATGGTATGTTTGTAATGGAAAGAAAACCAGGTATACCTACTATATCGACTGTGAACTGGCAACTGATACTATCTCATTTTTGATAACATTACAGGATTAAGAAGAAACTATCGACGGCGTTGTGCATACAACGCGGTCGATGTTAGTACAAATTGAATTAATTCGATTTTGGCGT
Organism: Shargacucullia verbasci; assembly: GCA_947562105.1. Classification (NCBI taxonomy): domain Eukaryota; kingdom Metazoa; phylum Arthropoda; class Insecta; order Lepidoptera; family Noctuidae; genus Shargacucullia; species Shargacucullia verbasci. The sequence continues at coordinate 4,803,373 of OX387286.1, read as the reverse complement.
CTAATTTTGATTGAAGTAAAATATGCTTTTTGCAGCGCTGCCGGGTATGAAATATTTTAGAATGGTATAACCAAGTAAAATCCTCATAAAATCGAGATAGGACATGTTGCCAGTTCACAGACAATATTATTTTTAATGTTCAGATCAGATACGATTATGAACTAAAGGAACGCTTCACAAATTTTATTCCGTCTTGAAATTATATTCTTTATTCAAAACCGAAAAAAGTAAAGCCTTCAAACAAATCAGTAAAAATAAAACATCTTCGATATTTAAATATGGTATCCCAAAACGACGGTGTGAATGCACTCGACTCCCGCTGTTATATTTAGTACCTAAGCCACGTCTGTGCCCACCTCGCTTCTCCAAACTGGTTATAAAAGATTCCCTTTGTCTTACGTCACCATCAAAAACGATGATGATTACTTTGTGCCCAAAATATATTTTTAACATAAGCCTATAATAACACTGTTCGTATAGAAAAGGTGGTTCTAAAAAGGTGTTCCATTAATTTTGAATCAGCCTTCATTTTAAACAGTCGTTAGTGAAATAGTGACCCAAATAACAAAGTAAAGTCCGAAATTCCTTACTAATAGTAGTCTAGAAATAAACTACAGTTAAAGCGAATAATTCTAGTGTAGTGCATGCTAACTTTATGCTTCGTATAAATAACGTCCTCGGGATATGTAAAGCGGGCATTGCTCGGGCTATGTCGGTTCAGTTCGGTTCTTTTCGGGAAAAACTCGTAAAAGTCTGCAAATAACAAGTTTTCTCCAGTTTGATAATTTTGATACCCACTGTGTCAAACAAAATGCTCTATCAGAAATAATCAGTAGTAGGGATCATAAAAAAACAAACACTTTTCATTCACTTCAATTGGTGTAGCTACATTGTGTAATTTGTGGAAAGTAGATAATTTCTGTTCATTATTAAAGGTGTCAATGTGAATACCGGCTACTCTCACTGCAAACTACGTAAAATGTACTTTAAAAATAATAGAAGTTAACGAAAGAGCAAAACTTTCTAATAAAGTGTAAAAGAGAATTCTATAGCCATCGAAGCTATATAAATCTTTTGAGAAAGTGTTTCAAACTTTAACCCCTATAAATCGTGGAGGCAAACATTTGACTCCTAGACGACCTAGGGGTTCGTTAGGTTAAGTTGGGTAACCGAGTCCTAATTTCATCTTGTCCAATTTTATTTAAGCCGATTGTATAAGCCACAGTTACAGTTAGAATATGAATGAAAAGGTTCATAATTTCGTATCTTATATTCTCAGCTCGAACTTGTAGTTGGCCGCTTTTGGTATCAGAATATTTGTTCTAAATTTTACTTTAGACTGAAACATTAAATGTATATTACATAGCCTGATACAGACTGAACAAATTATAAAGAAACAAATGACGATTGCAAAGATAAACAATAACTTTGGTAAAACGGCAGATCACACACTTTTTTTAACTAGCCCTACTTATAATGTTCCATTTTCCAATCATCAGACGTGTCAGACCTTAGTAGAATAGTGCAACTGTACAGCATATCTTAACAGTCGCCTTCGAGCGATGGAGCCTTTTGCTCTACCGTTCCCGGTCACAGTAACTCTGTCGAGATTTCTCTGGAGTGCCCTCACATGACTTATGAAGGCAATCTGGAATATGCAAGGTCTCTGCATCTTGTTATACGGTAGACGTTTAGCGTAGTAAGCTAAACGTATGTATGGGAAAAGCTATTCCTTTTTCTGTACTTTGAATGTAAGATCATTGAATTAATTTAGCATCACGCCTGTATGCTTTGAAGGGTTACGCAGAGGCGTACTATTATGCACCAAAATTTCGCCGATGCTGTTATTAATCCCTCGCACAAGGGACAAATAATGTAATTTACCGACCACAATTCCAAACACTGGGCTACTAGTGAGAGTTTTGTAACAAAAAAATCCAATATGACTGCCCAACCTGGGATCGAACTCACGACCGAACGCTCAACAGCTGCGTTTGAAACCAATAGAAAAATAAGTCTGCCAATAAATTAAATAAACAATGGTCCACACTGGCTCTAGTAACTGTAAAGATTCGCAGCTGCCTAAAAAGATTTTCATGGTCCTTTTGCGAGTTTTGTGCTTCTTTTGGGCCATATTTTATCAATATCAATTTAGTAATAAAGATATAACAAACAAACAGACAGACAAATACTCCCATAGCGCTTTTAATATTAGTAAGGATAATAAGGATACTTTAACCGATAGTCTGTGATTACGTCACATGTTTTTAATCGTTTTTACTACCTATATGAATAATAAATTAGAAATAATGATGATTACAAAGTAACAAAAACCTAGTCTAAGTTTGAAGCAAAGTTTGGCATGTACAGTGATTTTTCACATCCCAAATCAAATGATGATGTAATCGTAACAATTAGTGTTGGTGTTATGATTTTTATATACATATAAACCATACTGTAATAATCGGCATAATGATGTGTCGATTTTTGTATAAACCTTCTTTTACACAAGAGAGTATCCATTTTAAAAGAGTATCCATGGAGTTTCTTGCCGGTTCTTCTCCATAGGACCAACTTTTTGGAAATGGAGACCTATAACGATTCATAAGTGCCTGTATTAGGTTTATTTGAAATAAAAACAATTCTATCTATCTATCTACACAAAAGGAGACCGTGCTCTTTTTTTCTAAAATCAACCCGTAAGCCAGTATAACGTCTGTAGACTGGGCATGAACTTTTTCATACATCGTAGCAGATACTATGCTTACAAAATGTTCACACATGTGATCACAATATGTTGCTGGTGCCTGTAAACTTTTTTTATAAAGGGTTAGTTTTTAAACATTCTGCCTCCTCTCGATCTCTGGAAATTATTGGCCTCTCATAGCCCTTTTTTCTATAAAAACTAGTGTTTTAATACAATATCTTGTTATGGTTTGTGCAGTATATTCATAACTCAAAACAACATCGTTAACTTTTGATCCCGTAGATCATTTGACATCTACATTGCATTGAAAATAAACTTTTATGTGCACAATAAGTTCTTGTTTAACAGGAAAAACTACTTATTTTCATTTCGCACAATTACCTGAATTCAAGATAATATATAAAGATTTTTGTATATCTTACGTATCTTATGCGTAATATCCTTTTTTGTAGGCAGTATTATGTAGCTATTTAACCAAGGTGGAATGTCAAGACCAACGAAGGAATGCATCCTCGACTTGACCGACTTTGGACCTAGTTTCTTCTTTATGCAACTGTAGAATTAACCTTGCGCCTTATAGATGACTTACGGTTAATAATATTGCTGGCTTATGACGACATTCAAATAGATTATCTTCTCATTTATGTATATTACCTAGAAGGGCTAGGTCGCTGCAGATCAACAATTAAAACCTTATTTGTCCTTAGCTTTAATAATTTTAATGTAGACCTTGTAGGTTACTATATAAATACATGTGTTTTGAAGTATACAATATAAAATATATATGTCTGATATATGTTTATGTATGCATATACTGCCTAAGCCTCTACCTCTACTTTAACTTTATGGGGCTGGCAGAGTAAAATAAAAAATGAGGTGTGTCGATATCGCTTGAGGGCTAAATAGACTTAAAAACATGAGGAGTTTCTGGACCATGGCCTAAAAGGACATGTTGCTCTGTAGGCTCCATTTGACTTTGAAACTTGAAAGGGATTAACTGACGCAAACCATAGGCACGTGGAGCTTCTAATAGGTTTTTTGTTTTAGTGTTGAGTTCACTGGTTACGTCATTTTTGCGTATAAAAAGCCGCAGAGGTTATAAATTAATCTTGATCCCTAGAAACCTACAAGAAATATACCTACGTTAATTTTCGATGATATTTTTATCATGAACGTACAGCAGGACATAAATATTTTATAAATATTTGAAGAAGTGTTTTCTCAATTTGATTCGTGAATGAAGATACTCGGGGCTATAGAGCACACGTTAGTAATAATAACCAGTCACAGAGTAAAATGACAATATTTATGACAAATATTTTCGATTCGAAAATTTTGAACGAGTTGAATATGGGAAAAATATACGGTTCGAGTGCTTGCTTTTGGCCCGATTCGTCTTTACAACTTAAATTTTCCAAATATATTTCTGGAGTGAATTCAAAAGTTGTTCAGTAAAACCTCAACTGTCACATACATTTACGCGATATATAAGTTTTACCATTCAGCACGTGGCTAGAATATCTCGGGAGGAGCACTGAACTTGGTTGTGGGTACATTGACTCCCCCGCTAACCCGTACCTCGAGGACATTATACAATTTACGTCAACGCTAAAAGCGCGGAGTGCCTTCGACATTATTTTTTGTTTCCTTCTTTTTTAACTGGGCAATAACGATATAAACAAACTACATAATTGTACAAAAGCGTTGTCAAGGCATCCATTAGTATATATACATTTTCTTTTAGATTAGTTTCCAAGCGCTTATTTACATAACAAGAAAATGTTTATTCGTAACTGATTCAAGAACTATATTAATATGGAAGTTCGATTTCCAAAGCTTGTCTGAATATTAATTTGTTTGGAAAATAAATACGGTACGGTATGCGCTCGCTGATATTTATTTAGGTACATTTAACTGTGCAACTATAATGAAAATTAGTAAAACAAATAAGTAAAATAAGTTTTATTTGTTTTGGTCACATTTGATGATATATTTGTTACTCATTCTTTTGAGTTACTTTCTGTCACCCCCGAAAAAACGACCAATCAAATTAATTTTCAGTGCTCATTTATCGCGAAAATCACAGACAAACGTTGTTTTCACAAATCTCTCCGGACAATCCTAAACAAAGGAACTAGACGAAGACGCCTCAAACTATCGCGTGCGTTAAGTATTACGTCTGACTTTCGCTTCGCTTTGTCGATCGCCAGGTCGATTCGTCTATCGAGGCGTTATGTATAATTAGTTGCGTCAGTACCGCTACGTGATCTACCGGTCCTATTCTCGCGTGCCGTGAATATGTTATGATGGCTACACTGGCTACTTTCACATACCGGCGCGAATCTTCGGACTGTTGGTTGAGTTTCCGATATCTGTGTGATGTATGGTTTTCTTCTTGTCTGTTTATGGCACCTAAGATGTTATGGTTTTGGTTTTATATTACGTCACTGTCTAGCTTTTTCTGGTTTACTTTTTTATGTAAAGATAAGTAGAGTTCAAGAAGCAGCTAAAAGTAAAAAAAAAAATCTAGGAATAATTCCTGTATCATGCGTTTAAAGATATACCTATTAACATGCACAAACACCCAGGCCCGAAACAATAATCATACAAAATTTTGTTCGGTGCGAAATAGTTGATCGCTCATCCACTGCGCCAACCGCGCCGTCAACAAAAATATGAATATATTTTAACCCCACAGAGATATAATTCGGTTATAACTTCATTTATAATTAATTATGGCCAGCTTTTAAGTGTAAGTCACTGAAATATTGACCCTGTGTTAACCTTTTCCCTCGACACAGAATTCGTTGCTTTACGTTTATATTTAAAATTATATAATTTAAGAATGATTCATATAAACACACAACAGAATCCTTACTTGGCAGACACGGTTAGTTGCCTGTAATAGTTTCGTATGTCAACTGAATTAGAACGAACGAAGAGCTCAAGGCACACATATTTGTTGCTGACACACTTATTTATTTAGGTTATGTAACGTTATAACGTGTAGCGTAACGCTATGTAACAGTTATCATAGTTATAATTGTTGTTGATATGTTTGGATAGCTTTGATGCGCCAGATTTAATGAATATCCATAATTGTTATTGTTATATTGTTATATATTGTTTAAGAGAAGGAGCCCTTTCTTTTCCTAAAGATGTCCCATAGGTGTCGTTTACATTGTACCGCGGGATTTAGTCAAAAAATAAGGATCTCTTTTTAATAGTGACGTATATAATAGGTGACCAAGGGATTATGTGCCCAGGAGTGGGACAGTAAGGGGCTGAGTTTATACGATTTTTTGAAAGTAGAGGAATACCTCCACTTTCAATTTTTTTTCCTTTTTACCTCTTATAGAAAAGGGTTCGGTAAGGCCTTCAATGGTTGTTCTGTGTAAGTATCAACGTGAGATATGTTTTTAAACTGTTCTCATATGGGAGAAAGCATAGTGTGGCGTAAATTATCAGCGTGTAAAAGTGGGCACAGATTATAAAGAGTCCAGGTTCAACAATAAAGTTTATAAGATATTATGATGTTTGTATATTCATATTATCAATTCACATACAAGTTTGTGTTACGAGTTGTTCATGAAATCATATCAGTGAAAGACCTAACTATTCTCCGAAATCCTAACAGAATTAAAGAAAGTTAGCCCTGATTGCGAGATATGAAATTATTACAATCAGACGTAGAATAGTTAGTATTTCAGTTCAGACTCTTACATGCTAACTTCGGGTTATTATCCCAACTTTGAATAGGTTTCTACATTATAAAGTTTTGACAGACGCTATTTACTTAAGTTCTAGATTAATAGCTTTGCTTTAATATTTAATATCGGTATGTTTTCTAAAAGTTTCAGTTTTGGGTGGCGAGGGATATTAATTTTGAGGTTAGAATTGAGACGTCAATTTTGTCAGAATATTATTAAAAAGGTTAAAAGTCTGGAACAGGCTGCCTGAAAAGTTTATTTCTGACAAATTTTATTAGTCTTCACTAATAACTGGCTAAGTCACGTAAAGTAAAGCACATAGTAGGGATCGATGGACAATTTCACTTCGAATTGGTTCGTTGGACAAGTGGTCGCTAGTGCGGCTTCTGCTCGTGGGGAGTTGGATTTAATTTTCGACTCGGGGAAAGCGTAATTGGGTATTTCTGTTAGAAAGAAAACAGTTCAGTTTAGAATTAGGTATTACAATAAACATTTGTCAGTAGACATTTGGATAGATGGCAATATGTTCGGTCTATAATACATGGGACTTCATGACAACATCGACTAAATGATCAATCTCTACCTAATCCTTCGAGGAATACAGCACTGAAAAAAAAGATTGTTGAACAAGTGCGAATTTTACTTGTTTAAGTATTTCATGTTTAATCCTAAAAAGAAAATTATAATACCTATAAACCATACATGATTATTGGCGATAAAGTCAACATGATCAAAATATTAATAATCACACATTATTTTCCTAATAACTAACTTGTTTGAAACAGTCATTTCAATTATCAAGTAAGATTTATTTAAACAACTTCACTGATGAACACGATTAAGAACTTATTTATTTTTAGTATGATATTTGTTTAAATCAGTGATAAAGTTAGCTTTATTGCTAGCAAACAAGTAGCTTTATGTTCCCATATATGAACATTTTACTTGATAAAAGCTAACAAAAACTTTATGACAGCCATAATATTTTTTTTTCAGTGAGGCGTTATGCAATGTTTTTACAGACAACTACGAAGAAGAATGTTAATATGATAGATGTTTTTGAACTCACTTTTACTATACATAAACACTCTGGAGTGAAAGTGTAACTAGGGCATTAGGTGGCCCAGAATCTTTTATACTAAAGGCTAATAACTATCATGAAATATTAAATTTAATCTTTGAACTCGACAGATCAGTAACGGTAAATGAAGCTTAGCCCACTGTTAACACAGTGTTTATTTTTATTTCCTATATTTTTTTATATTTGCGATCTTGTTTTTATAGGTACATATATATAAAATATCTCGCTTATTAATAACACAGACACGGAACAAGTACCTATCTGAGTTCTATGCAAATATTGGATTCGTGGGATTGAACTTGTGACCTGAAGCGCAAAAAGCCAAGTACTTGCCCAATGTGCCAAACAAATAATCGAATTTGTTCCATTTTAAAGCCAGTGTTTGAATTGAGAGCAACATGTCAATTATTCTTCAGCGTTTTCGAGTGTCAGCAGACAACGTAATCTGTGTGATCCGTTTGGACACAGACATCATCGATTTGCGCTGTCGAAACCTCGGTACCGTCCGATTTAACTGTCGCAACAGACTCAAACGGCTTTTGTGTATCGGTGGTTCTAAATGTTTGTCCTTTTAAGGATTTTTAAACTGTCACCGGCCAGCATAACTGTACCCATGTCTGCTGCACTTTATTGTACACCACATAACATAGACAGGACAGATATATGTTTACAATTTTTTGTGTACAATGGTCGGTCTTATCACACAAGGTGATCTCTTCCAGACAATCTGTGGATGGACTGAAAGAAGGGAGACAAATATTGGGCAGTGTAGTGTACAATAACATCACACTTAAACATAATAATACAAATACATATGTATTACGACAGACTATGATTTTTTTTTCGAGGAATGTACTTTGAATCATTAGCTTTTAATTTTATAAGTGTCATCCGAACTTATGTAGTTCTGCAAAATGTTATAAGTCGAGGTTCTAAGAAACCTGCTACATCCATAGGTTCAGGAATTATTCAGAAGTTTATAGCATCATTAATTATAAGTAGGTAAAAACATATGATACAAAAAATCTATTCATGAGATTCTTATAAGTAGCCTATGCAAATATAATAAACGTATATAATATATATATAATAAGTGGCACTTGTAACTACTTATAACAAATTATCAGATAAGTACTTATATATTTATTCAACAGTACGTGTTTAAATAAATAATTGATCACAGCCGTCAATTATGATAGTCGTTTTTTTTTTTTGCTGGCTTTCAGCCACGAGACAAATGAAGCAGTCATCACATAATATAGATACGTACTATTTTAATTAACGAATGATAAGCTAAATTTGCAGGCGTTTTTGTCTTCAAAGTACAAGATTTGTAAAAAAAAACAAAATGGCCGGTCAGAACCCTTCCGTTTGAACACCCTCAGTAATTAACTGTTCCGTTTGCCTCATTTTCCTTAGTTAATTCCGTTTACTCTACTTTGCTCTAGTTACACAATTACGTACACGCATACTTAAATACGAAACCTGTTCAATTAGAACTAATACGTTACGTCTCATATATCACAATGGCAACACAAAACGTTAATGACTAGTTACTAAAAGTCAAAAATCCAATGTAACTAACTACACACTACACGTATAACATTGTGAAAACAGTTACCCTCCTTTACGCACGCAGTCGAGCAAAAATAGCAAGGTCTCAATAGACTACAATTAGTTCACTGATTAAATAATTAATGCTATATTGTGTCATCGTTGCAAAACACTACACTACACTACACTAAGTGCAATTTAGAAATCTTTATTTTACTATTTAAGTTACTTAAACGTATTTTACCTTCGTCACTGGCCTTTGTAGGAACTCGTGTATGAAATATTCATAAAGTTATAATTAAACAATTTGCAATGCCATTCTGGTTATAAAAATTGAAGTTTTTTAACTAATAGGCATGTAATGTAAGCCGTTTGCAGTTTGTCTATTATTTTGAACATGTACCATATTACGTGGATGATTTATGCGCTATGCAAGCGAGCATAAAATGAACAACTAAATAAACACGGCATAAATTATGTGTTAGGTCTGAGTATTTGAGATTTTTTCGTAAAGAGCTTGTAATTGCAATTGCTTCGTTTATATTTACATCGTTTTCTTAATTTATCTTCCGGGTGCTACATATATTTTTATTGAAATATACTTAACGTAAATCGTGTAAAATTATTAAACCAAACGGAGGTTAATTAGTAGTTCAACGTTTTAATTATTTATTTAACTTTGCTGTAATTAATTTTAATTTACTCTAATTAATTTGCTTCATTATTTTTTGATATTTCTAAATAAAAACGCAAAAACCAAATAATCCTTGTAAAAATATTCCTCGCTTTCAGTTTATTTGTAATCTTACCAAAAAACCAATCTTTTCAATTGTTGTGTTCTATTTTTAGTTTTAATCGAATAAAATGTTGCTATTGTTTTTCGTTTGCGATCACGACAGCGATTAATAATAAATTAATGAATTACCGTTTCCGTCGCCATGGGAACAAATTAAACAACTTTGATTTTTTATATTTTTGTAATTGGTTACGTTGCATAATGCGATTCTTCGCTCGTCGTGACAGTGAGAGTATTTCTACGTTTTGTAGGTCGAACATCGAGTACCGAGCGTGAGACATTTAGAACAAGTGAAAACTAGACACACTTCTTTGTTTTTACTTAAATATAGACTAAGATTGACTATGGGGATATTTTAAATTGCTAAGCTTGCTTATTATAATATTATACCTACTATGTGTGTTCAAGGTTTTTGTACTGCCCTAAAAAAATACGCTTCATTTTTCAGCTGCTATCCATCTATTCCAAAATTAATCCCGTGGGAAATGCTTTCGTTCTTTTTTATGTCGCAATATTAAAATATCAAATAACCTTCCTACTAATTAACTACTAGAAATTATTATTTCTATCGATATATTATTGAAGCAAAAGGGTTCTATTGGAAGTACGTAAATTTTTATACGACTTTTCACACTAGTAACTTGTTAATAAGTTTTCGACAGATATGGCTCAATGTTGTTATACATTTACCTCAAACCGTACCGAAGTTGAGAAATGAAGGAAAAAAACTCATTGACTACCAATTTTCAGGCGCATGCTAATTTGAACGAAGTAACGCAACTGTTTCAACAATTAGTAACGATTTAACGTTTTTCCAAGTACTTTTTAAAACTCCATTATCTTAATTTAATGACAAAGAGTATTTCGATTTCTAATTATGACATTTTGCATAAAAACGTTCGCGAACTGTTGCAATGTTAATTATCTGCATTTATTTTTATTAAGTTGTTAGTTAGAATTTCAATCACCAATTTTTATAGTAAATAAAGTTCGATTTTTAAGTATTTGGCCTATAATTTATTTTTAAATCATGTAACTTTTCCACAGACTGATTGCCTGAACTGTTACGTATTTATAAAAATAAAAGTCTGCATACAAACATGTATTTTTTGATAATATAGGTACATACAATAACAAAAAACTTTCTTTTTGTCTAAATGTAAATTATTTACTAAACACTTTTCTCTCTATTAATTTATCAACAATGCGTTTGGTATACGGGCCATTATTTTTGTACGTGCTACTTAATATGACACCCATCAATCAGTAGACAGTATTCAATTAATATTGCTTGAGACAGTACCTACTCATCTTAGCATTAAAATCATTTATCAGCCGGTACCGGCTCGCCTAATCTCAGCTTTCTTCGTCTGTCACCGGAGAGAGCGAAACCGTTATTTTATTATAAGAAAGTTTATTTCTCTACATTTACGATCCGTCATTAAAATATCAACTTACCGTTTATATGCCAAACAAAACACAATCACAATATAATTGGCACAAGAAAGTCCGCAAGTTCACAGTTCACAGGTGTAGCGGCGCGCGATCTTGACGCGGTGTACGATATCGAGGTTCTAAGTTCGTTCTCGGCCAGTGTCGTAGTTGCACTGAGCGGTCTTAACGGAAGAGCAGTGCGTGGTTGCGCTCGCGCACGCTCACCTAAAAGTAAAACCAAATACGCGCGCGTACTCCGTACCGCGTAAATCGGTAAGATATCACTGTCGATCTAACACCCTACACAATGCGTCGTATGCGCGGGCGATTTATTAAGGTTAAGGATAGGAAAGCAACTGTAGAGTTATGGGCAAATTTTTTGCGTAAATCGATTCGATATAGCGTGGCTAAAATAGCGTGACTCGATACTAATGCTAATTGAGTTTCAGTAAAATAGAATTGGAGCGTGAGAGTATCTCGATACTTAGAGGTTTTAATTAGTGGATGTTCGAAGATATGTGCTTGTGTGTGCTTGTGAAAAATGTATTTTATGTCATAATTACCGGTAGCATGGTGATCATGCATGCGATTCATATCCAGTGACTGAAATGGGGACATATAAAAGTTTTATAAAAATCTCTGATACAAATTATGCAGAAACGTTTTGAAAGCTCTCTGACAGATATTAGATGACGAAACATGTTTCCCGGAGAAAACATTGTTGCGTGAGGGCTGGTCCGAAACTGATGACAATAAGTGTAACAATAAATTCCAATTAAATGTAGGTCGTGACTGTAGACGCGAGGATACGTGCACTGTCAAAGCGCTCAGATAAAGTACTGCGACTGGGGTAAACATCGGGCTTAGGATTCAGTTCAGTGCAGAGGCGTTTGCAGTCGTGCGTCTTACTGCGCAAATTATTACAAAGAGTTGCAATAAGTATGCATTTTAAGTACATATCGGTGACGTATTTTCCTATGGTGATCTAAGATTAACTCATGATGCAGCTGAGGTCAATGCCAACTTGTATTTAAATAAATAACAGTGTAGGTACTACGTTTGTAATTGAACTGTGCCTATATTTAAACGTGAACCGTTTACTTCTACTGAGTGTTTTGTGAGAGAAAATTATTTGACTGCACATTTATTTATCTTGCAAAAAGTACAGATTTTTCTCTTTTATTTTTCGATGACTAATTGGGTTTCTATCCGGGCCTTTGTGGTAACACCCGGTATATTTACGGGATGGTGATGAATGAATATGGAGTGCGAGTGCTGCCCAACTGTTTCACCTCGCGGGGAATAGAGAGGAATTTGCAAAGCTGATTGCCAACCTTCTCTAGTCGGAGAGACACCTTAAGAAGAAGAAGATGCATGAATCGAGTAGCATGCATTCGTTGATAGAATGATTTTTGTGTTGCTAAACACTCAGTAAAAGCAACATCAATAATGTATACTTATTCCATTTGTGCAAGAGGTGTAACATATAATACGTATAGCGTAATAAAAATTACGTATATCCAAGACACAATATTGTCACCGCATCAAAGTGCCTATACTGTGGTAACGATAAACTTGCATCACATAACGCTATTGACGAATGTATGAAGAAATTTTAATAAGTACGTTTAATATTGGATACTTAAAGAACAATTTCGGACCATATTAAGCTCTACGTGATCATATTTCGGAACGTGATCGATTTGTTGCGCGAATAGGTGCGTTCAAAATTCTGTAATTGCTTATTTATGACTAGATCTAACGAAAGTTTTAAACGTGGTCAAACGTTATTAATGGCAATGGCAACACCATAATATTATTCTTTTGAAATATTTGCATACTATATTTAGATCATTTAAATTGGGCCATGTTGTCTGAATTACTTTAGAATAAAAAAGCACCCATTTTTGTTAGGAATTATTAATTTGCATATTTTTATTTGATAACGTGTTGAAATCCTGGGATATAAAAACTTTTAGCAGGGATTTTAAACACATAATCCTGGATTTTTTTTTTGTATGTGTGAATATTATGATTATATTAAAATATTTCATGATATCGTTTCTAATTTTCTCTTGATTTCAACCGATAATAATAAATATTGTTTTGTTACTTATTGAAAGGTCAAACTTTCAATGGACCGTGGTTTAAATGGATTAATTATTCGCTGTGGTTAAAATTCGTCGCCATGAAAAGTTACGTAATAAAAGCAGTCAGATCAACAAATAGTTTTAGATTTATTTGTGAATATTGCTCAGTTATTTCTGTTTATTTTTAAACGGTTTTCATTTCATTTCAATATTTTTTAAGTATTTGGGAGCTACTGTGTAGCGGTCACAATTTCACACTAGATTTTTTTTTGGCTGATTGTACTAAAATGAAACCCGTCTAGTGTCGGCTGTGATGATATAAAATAACATTACAGTCACTTTAATATGTACCAGCCTTTATGTAGTTACCAACATCTATACATCTATACATATAAATAAAATTGGAGTGTCTGTTTGTAATATTGAAATAACCGTTTTTTTACTACATGCATATGAATATATATACGGTACATACACCAAAATAACATTTTTTACAATTTTTGTCTGTCTGTCTGTCTGTTTGTATAGGCTAATCTCTGAAACGGCCGGACAGATTTTGACGGGACTTTTATTGGCAGGTAGCTGATGTAATAAGGAGTAACTTAGGCTACTTTTATTTTAGAAAAATTATTTTATTTTTAAAAAAATAGGGTTAAGTGCATTTGATCTCACTAAAAAATACATTGTTAAGTTCCGACATTCACGCGAACGAAGTCGCGGGCACAGCCAGTAATATATAAAAAGAAAGTCTGCGCGCCTAGCGATGACAAACACGAACAAGTTCTCAAACAACAAATTTGATAAGCGGTTTACAAATCACTTATGAATATCTGTGTATTTAATCTTCCATTATGGCCTACCTGATTTTATATTATATTCCTAACTATACTGGTCATACTACTCTCTCTTGTTGTATGAAAAGAAATTATGGTAAACCTATAATCATTACGTTCAAATTTCATAGTAACGATTTTAATTATAGTTAAAGGAGCGAGGAATATTATCATACAAATCGATATAGGCATCTTTCATAAAATTTTATTCCAACCGAATGGCGTTGATGCGAAAGAGTTGTTCCAATTTATGGCCCATATTTAAAAAATATTGTTTATAAAGTAGGTTAAGGGTACGGTGGGACTGACATACGCTATGCGTAAATGTTCATTTAAATAAATCTAGAATAAAAAATATACCATACAAATAAAGAAAAAACATGGTTATGGTTGTTTGTTTAATTTGTTGAGCGTACTAGGTACTCTCCAGTTAGTCTTTAAATTATTCATTTGATTCATTCGTTCAAATCATACAGAAGAAATGGTTAAGAGTTATATTGCTAGAACTTACTTACAACCAAAGATAAGACGATCAGAAAATGAGAACAGTCTATTTATGAAATTATAAACAAAAATACACAAAAGTCATGGCTGAAAAGTTTATCAAGCTTGAAGTTAGTCATGATTTATCACTACAAATTGATTTAATGATTAGATGACAAGGCGGTGGCACCAACAGTCTCTCGGCGGGAGTTTCGAAACTTTTACCTCACCGATAATAAATGAAGCAAGTTATGACAGTTGGGTAGGATTCGTGATCGTTTGTGCGTGCTGTCAACGACTGGTGCGACTCCACCGAGGTCTAAACAAAGCAATTAGCACCGAATGGCATTCATATTGGAAATAAAGTTGATGTTATCGGTGGGGAATTTCTGATTGATAATTCTTATTCTGATCGATCTTAGAAGTAAATTATCTATTGCAGTAGATAAAGTATTAATATAATTAAAATTCTGATTGATCGTTCTATTGGTAATGTAAAGGTTGGTTATTTCATGAAGTATTAAAAGGGGAACACGCGAGGATCTTACTATTAAAGAATTTTAAAAGTAAATTCTTTACTATATATTCATTTATTGCGGTAGAGACTGTATTAATTTATTAAATAACAGTGCACTATTATGGGTAGACCTCTAACAGTGATGAAACGATAATTGATTGATGATTTGACATTGTGGTCAGTCACTTCGAAATATGATTTTGACGTGCACATATTCTCTATATATCTGAGAGTGTACTACGTCACCCGTTAATCTAGCTGAGGCCTTATGTTCCCCACCATATACCTATCAGATCTATGATGTTCATAACATGCATTTATGAACATCAGAGACAACTGGTATCTTGTACCTACTAGATTCTTTGCGGAAGTGAAATGGTAGTCGCTCCGTATTAAATAGTAATAAGTGTGTACCGACTGTTCACAACATAGCAAAAAGTAAAGCGCCATCTATCGAAGCGCAGCGTCAACAGAAAATCCTGAATTGCACTATGAGAGTTTACACCGATTCTAACATATATACAAATATCCGTAGGTAATCAACCATCGGGCTTCCATGTCTGGTCAGAAAATCCTCCCTTTTCAACGGAGGAACACCATTTCTCGGTCCTCCATAGGTGTGTTATTTGTATGGTTAATATGACTCACTAGTGCTACACACACACACCTTTCTTTGGAGGTGGATTGAAATTCAACATAGTCCTGTAATTCTTAACACTGTAATGAGTTTCTATCTTCTTAATTTAGGTCTCTCAGTACTTACCTTTTTACGGCATCTCTCACAAGTGGAGCGGGATGCCTCATTATAAGCGAAGAACTACACGGAATAAGATTAGGTTTAGTACTGATAATAAAACACGCACGCGCTGTTGTCCCGTATAAAATAAACGATACCATATGGAGACAGACGGCGTTACTTGTTCTTTAGAATTATAATCAGATTATTAAAATTTAAACTGAATCGCATCACGCCTGTATTCTCAGCAAGGGGTTAGGCAAAGGGGTGTTATAATTGTACACCGATATTTTGTCGATGCCGTTAATAAGTCCCCTGTCATAGGGGCCAGGACTATTGCCATTTCTGGGCCGGTCCAAACTCCAGGGTGCTACTGAGATTTTTCTAACAGAAAACCCAATAGCAATTTACCTGACTTTATCGTCGAACCGAAAATCTCACGCTCAGCAGCTGGGCTTGTGACTACAAAACGATTTAGCGATTACAGCAGGAAAATGTATAAAATAATGAAATATGTTATGATAATTAATCTAATAAGTAACTATTTAAATACTGCACAACAGAGTACAATTAATTAGTAACTTTTAGTGATATTTTAATTGCTTAAATACAATAAAAGTTTTTATGATTTACATAGTATTTAACCAACAATTAGTGCATTGATATGTTTATTTAATTACTGAGGTGTCTACTCAGAGAGAGAGTCGTATAAAAGTTATATTTTTTCATTGTAATATCATGTTAACGAAATATTTTCTACTTAGATTGGAGGGTAGGCCTCTCTCACTACTTTATGATACCTATCCACAACTTATCTGAAGCAACTTGTGCAGTGGTTAAACAATTAGCTTCCTGCACTACGTGTCGTGGGTTTGATCCCCGCACGGAACAAATATTCGTATGATTTACAGATATTTGTTTCGGATCTGGTTGTGTGTGCACGTGACATGTATGTTTGTAAACTGTAGGTACCCACGATACAGGAGAAATCCTAAAAAGGGGCAAGGTGAAAAAAAAAAAAAAGAACAGTGTATTCAAATTGTTGTTTCACACGTGTCTAATATAATCTAGGTGACAGACCCTCTTTTTCATTAATATTTAGATCTAGTGGATTTAATTTCAAAAGGTAACTATATTATATCTGTTTGAAAACTATCAGAAATTTTATCAGCTAATGGTGACACTGGCCAAAGTTTCTTTAAAGATGCTAATTAGAAGAAAGAAAGTAAGTATACGCCTTAATTTTATTAGAACGTCTAGATATTTTTTCTTAAATATGTCTTATGTAAAAAATTGCTAGGAACAGTGGCTGAGCGATTTGTTTTCGGCGCTACGAGTCGTGAGTTTGATTAATGAAATATTAGTATGAACTACTTATTATATCTCAGTGCTGTGCCCATTATTCTATTTAAGCAAGTGTATTAAATAGTGCGCTTAAATAGTGATTTAACAAAAAAACATTTGTTACATACATCACAAATGTTTTTTTGTTAAATTACATCCTTTTTCATTTTTTGTTTGCTAAATAACATATAGGTACCTATTATCTTTTCTGGACAGAGTTTTTGTTACACAGCGATTCTGTTGGATATTTCTACATGTATTAATTAATATTAATGTCCAACAAGGTAAAAATGATTCGTCGATACTGACACATAGGTATTACCGTGATTCATGGTCATCCCACAAATAGTAGGTATGATTGACAAAGCTGGAAAACAGGAATATGGAAAGGCATATCGCAAGCGGCACAAATATACAATGGATGTGCTTATCGTCAACTGTATGATGTAGATAAGTATATATAATATTATGATACTAACACTTAAAAACCCTCTCGCGCGCTTTTGGTTCATCATCATCATCATCAGCCAGAAGGCGTCCACTGTTGAACGAAGGCCTCCCCCTTCGACCACCACATCGAACGACATTCCGCCACTTGCATCCATCGGTTGCCCGCGACTTTCACAATGTCGTCGGTCCACCTAGTGGGAGGCCTTCCTACGCTGCGTCTTCCGGTTCGTGGTCGCAGCTCGAGAACCTTTCATCCTCTTCGGTTGTCCGTTCTTCGAGCGATGTGGCCTTTTGGCTTTTGGTTCAGCATGAACGAATTGCTGAAACGGTTGAATTTCTCATGTTTAATGATCACAGGAATAAAATTAATTGTAAATTCTCCTAGCAAAGAATTTAAACACGGCAAGGGCGTTTAACATGAGAACCGTCCATGCCTTATTGGAAAGATTAGCCAGTCAGCAATAGTGGTATCGAGTCTGACTTCCCAGGGTACGCCAGACGATCTCATGTTTCAGTTTGTGTCAGTTTGCACTCAGCTTGAAGTGAAGCCGTTTCCTGCGACTTCGTCTGCGTATATTTTGTATTTCTTATCTCTTCGTGTATTTGGTGTTTCAGCTGTTGTAAAAAGAAGCTTATATCCTTCTCCAGGGCCCCGAGTACCTCTTTGTAAAATTTCGTAATGATCGGTACAGTTGTTTAATCGTGATGAAGTAACAAACAGATAGACAGAGTTACTTTCGCATTTATGATAGTGTAGATGTATTACCAAACATTACATAGTATCAATACGTTCAACTTCGCTAAGTAAATAAATCGTTATTGGCAGATCGGACTATTTCTGTAGCGGAAGAGAGTAACGAAGGGTGAGAATAACACGAGATTGTGTTATTAACTCGTAAACAGTCAGAGAAAAGTTACGTTACACACGGCTCGTACATTCGACGATCTTATGGAAATTAGGTCGTAAAGATTGTAAGTAGACCTAATTGGCTGGTGGGCGTGAGGGCGTGACGCTGGTGGGTTTTGATTTTGAGTTTCGGATCGTGTAAAGCGTTATTGAGTTTCTGTTAGAAAATTCTCAGTTGTGCCCAGTTAGCATTTTGCCTAAAAGATAGTGCAAAATAACATACTGCAGTCATCAATTGCAGTTGGGTGCAATGGCTAAGCGATTGACTTTGCCACTACTCGACGTGGGTTCATAATTAATTGTCTTTTTAATGTTTTGTTCAACGATTCTGCTTCGTACGGCTGCCGTATTGGACTAGAGCGTGGTAATCTTGAATTGAATTCCCGTCGGGTATAGTGTTATTGTATTTTTCTAATATTCTCAGTAATAACTCTGAGATTTAAATTGTATTCGTTACAAGATAATAGGCGTACCTCTGTTACATCATCGGCTACACGACTGTGCACAACAGTACAACTCTGCCTGATATTTCGGGGAATAAGGCCATAATTATACATACATAAAGTCACGCCTTTTTCCCATGGGGGTAGGCAGAAACTACGGAACGCCACGTGCTACGATCCTTACATAACCCTTTATAAAAGCCATAATTATAAATTATGCTTTATATGTATATATTTTAATTAGTATAAAGCTGAACTATCCTATATGTTTAACACACAGCTTGTAAGCTTACGTTGCGCGGAATGACGGTGTGTCCCTGTACAAGCCGTTGTTAGAAGATATCCTCTAGACGCCAATTAAAACAATTTGGTGCAATAGTCACGCTTTCTGAAATCAACGTTACAATCATATCGCCGGACGGATTTATATATGCGTGAGAGCTTATTAGTAGATAGCTTTTAGTATTATTGGTTAATATTTTTGTTGTTTTTAAAAGTTTTCGCTTACATTCACGTGGGTATGTAATAATGAATTTTTCTATGCGCTATTAAAACATAAGTTATGAATTCGTTTGTTATGTGTGATAATTTTAATGAAAGAATCGACCATCCACTATTGGAAAATAGTATTGTAGGGTAGGTCACTAGGAAGTGGCGATTTACCATAAATTAACTAACATCTACCATAAATTCTGTTTACTAACTGTATGAATTTTTACTTGATATGAACTTGGACTTCCTCATCATTTCTAATCTCCAATTTCATTTTTTTTTTAAACTTTGCCCCACCCTTTGTATAATTCTTGTATCGTGGGTGCGTTTCCAAACATATATATTCACATACACAAAGACCCAGACCCGTAACAACTATTTGTAGAACACACAAATATTTGTTCCGCGCGGGAATCGAACCCGCGACACGTAGCGCAGCAGTCGATCTCTCAACCACTCCGCTAACCGTGCCGTCAATTAAGAAAACTTTATTATATATATACCTATTTAAAATAAGTTCTTATTTCAATAGGAATACAATAAATATTTATCTCATCATCATCATCATCATCAGCCAGAAGAGGTCCACTGCTGAACGAAGGGGGACCCTCAAGGGGGGTTTGCCATAATCCCCACGCTTAGCAGGCGGCTTGGGGATCGCAGTAGCTCACCGATTAATGAGAGGACGCTGCTGCCCGTCCTCCAGTGTCTGGCCGCAGTTTTAAGACGTACCCGGGTCTAATATTTATCTACGCCATAAAAACTAAACAGTTATTAAAATTACTTAGTATTAGGTATGTCTAGGAATTTCATTCAGTTATAGGATCAATAAAACACTTGATACTCTAAGAAATTATGCAAAAAAACAACGTTTCATAATTATATATTTTTCAAGTTACGTCATCACCGAATACGTAAGAGTGATATCATTACCTATATTATCTAATAGGAATCTCTGTGTCAAACTTTGTGTAAATCATTTAACCACTTAGTTAAAAAGTAACATAATATAGCATCACGCCTGTATTCCTCGAAGGGTAATGCAGAGGTGAATTGTTGTACTTCGTTATTTCACTGATGCTGTATTTAGTAAGAGGCGGTGAGCCTATTCTCATCTACCGGGCAAATTTCAAAACTCCGTGATGCTACTGAAAATTCCACACAGAAAAACCCAAGGACCTCACTCTCAGTAGTCGTACTTGCCACTACGAAACCAATGAGGCAATATTATGAAGAAAAAAATAAATCGATGTCGAAGAGGTAACTCTGCCTATATCGGTTTGGGGAATACTGGCGTGATGGTTAGTTTACCATGCCATTTAAGGCTAAAATCTCATAAAATTGATATAAATACTAAAATAATAACGTGACTGAACGCGGTTTGGGAAATTTCCATTACATAAATTATTGGTACTTACCACAGTACAATGTCCGTAACATGAAAAAAAAACAATGTTTAAATTATATAATTATATATTTTAGTAATTAGTTTAATCCTTTTAAATAATGGCTTAGAGATACCCAATAATTGGCACAACAGCAGAGTGCTTGATTTTCTGCGCTAACTGTAGACGCGGGTTCGATCCGCGGTTGGTATTTATCATTCATTATTATTATAAGTCATCGTTTGTTTTTCTATCTTTTTGAGGCTGCATTGCAGGGTAATGGTATCTGACTCATCTTAATAATCATATTCAAAGTTAACATTATCGTCTAGCTCTAAATTTGATACACATCTGCCCTTAATTTTTCGTTGATCACCGGGACATTTCAGGAGTGAAGTGAGGGCCCCTCCTTGATTGTTTTGGTCTCGTAGCGTATGTGACGTAAGTACTACGTCATAGAGGTATAGCAACACATCATCGGGAGAAGCTCCCTGTAATATTGTTGGGACTGAGTCGACTATGTTGGGATGAGCGTACTCGACGACAGCGGCTGTCAATACGATGAAGAAGATTATAACTCGCATCGTAGGAATTGAGAAATTGTTCGGTAGTACTGTAAATAAAAAATAAAACTTTTATTTCAGACAGACACACAGCTTTACAAATTAATTGTTTTACATGAACAGATGTAGAAGGCAATAATTCCTCATCATCTGCCTAGTGCTTTTCTATGTTGGGGTTAGCTCCGAGTCTAACCAGATGTGGCTGCGTATAATTTACGGAGTTTCTGGCATCTGACATCCATCACCAAATCACTGGGAGACATTGATGCTCTAAGGTTAGACAGGTTGTCAGAATTTTTAGGCTGCTGATACCCGTAACGCAGTCGTTATGGCAGTTCACCTGGTGACTCACACCTGGAACTTATTGCTTGACATGTTTTTTGAGACACGTAGGGTCTCGATTTGTGAAGAACGGTAACCCATCCAAAGACTGACTGGTAGCTATTTAACTACGGGCCCCTCATTCGTTCATATATAATTTTTTTAAATTCATCTTTTCAAACAATCAAAATGTATTATATATAAAAATATAAAAAAAAAAATTAGGCCACAAGCAGATAGGTAGAAAAGTATCGGGGCCTTTGCATGCTTAATAATTTTGCTTTTTATGTTATTTTACATCAATTGGTGTCCAACTCTTCCGTATAATGATACATTGTCTCAATACATAGACCGAGGGGCAGAGCAGCAACATGCCGTCCGCATGGCTTCGGTTATTCAGACAATCATTGCCAAAATCTGCTCAATCAGATCTTGGCACATAAGTTGAATCGAATTGGTGACGTCAGACTATCCTGCTATACCCCACTACCCAACTGACCAAAATTTTTAAGCAGTACTTTAGTTTAACACGTAACATAGCATCACGGGAGTATTAAAAATTAGGCAGAGGTGTACAATAATTGTACACCCACATGTCACCGGTATTGACTCCCATGACATGGGTACGCTACGTACGTAATATATGTACGTGTATATACAGGGTACGCCAGTACATACTAGCGTACCCTGTTAGGCCCGTATCATGATTGTTTGAGGTATATAACACTTTACCTAGCTTAAACGGAAACTTAGTACATGTTTCTGAAAATTATATGTCGAAGCTCTAACGACGAAAAACTGTTGAATCTGGGAGCCTAAACACCTGTAGGCTATAATAGCCAGTATAATAAATAAACAAAGACTTGATTAGACAATAAGGCTAGCAGAATTAATTGTAAAGTTATACGTCTCGTTTCCTATTACATGGGACTCAATAATGGTATCGACGAAAATGTGGGTATACCATACTATTATGCACGGTTGGCGCAGTGGTTGAGAGATCGACTGCTGTACTACGTGTCGCGGGTTCTATTCCCACACGGAATAAATATTTGTATGATCTACATATAGTAATTTCGGGTTTGGGTGTGTGTCCATGTGAATATATGTGTTTGTAAATGCACCCACGATACAAGAATTATTCCTAGGGTGGGGCAACATATTTAAAAAATAAAAATATAGTACACCTGGCCTACCCCCTTCGGGGAATACAGGCGTGATTCTATGTTATACTTTTTTTTTTTTTATTTTTTATTTTTTTTTCTTTAAAAATTCTTATCACCTATGTCAGTGCACTCTAGACATAACTATGCCCTTGCGCATCAACTGTAGTTACGAATAGTTCCTTATTTTTTCTTCTTAATAAACATTAAGATACATAGATACCAATTATTATAGATGAATTTAATAAATTTCTTACCTATAAAATATGTACAAGTCACTACACAACACAAGCTGTTTGAAACTAATACACGAATAAGGATAATCCCAGTGTCAAGTATAAAGGAAAACGCAGTAAACGCTTATCTTCTCCTCCGCCTCGGCCTGGTTCGGGTTGGCAGAATACACACACCATAGAAAAATATAAATTCCATTGCGCGGAGTGATTCATAAACCACACTACGCATTGTTGTGCTGACGTCCATCATAGTATATTTTCGATTGCGAGATGCAAAGGAGGAAATAGTTGGAACATAGCGACTTTACCAGATGGGACCCATTAAAAATCGAGACCGGCTCAAATCTACCCAATAATGGGTCCCAACTTTTAACGTCGCTATATTCCGCATTAGAATTTATTATTTATATTATGTGTGTATCAATCTTAAAACTATTTCAGTTGTGTATTTATTCAATATTACGTAACAGAATTCTAGACTACTGGACTTGGTTTTTTCTGTTTAGTTTTTAATTAAAGTTCACTTTCAGGTAAACGAGTTTTGTAATTTTTAAAATTTTTAATTCTTTGACATTCATGAGAATTACTGGATAACTATAACGATAGTCTGACGCAGAACACTTGGCAATGTGGATTGATAAAGGGTGGACGAAGGTGATATATGAGTATTGGCCACGCGAGAAGATGTCCAGATAGATGGTTTAACCAGTGCCGAAGTTAAGCAAGCGCCTAGGAAATTCTATCGAGGGGCCCTTGATTTGCTATGGGCTCTTAAGTATAAAGGTTCTTTTTGCAGAACTTGTGCGTTTACTGTATGAAATTCTGTGTTTTATTTTCACCAACAAAATAATCGGTTACCGATTGTTGGACGTGGATTGTCTTATTCGGAAAACAAGGGTAACACTAGGCGGAGCTGGGCGGGTTTGGATACGCGGGGCCCCCTTTAGCGCGGGGCCCGTAGCAATTGCTACTCTTGCTACGTGGTTAATCCGGGACTGGGACTAACTTGTGAGGATCTCCGGGCAGTCTTAGATGAGACTGACTCCAGACAGAATCATTTAATATAACCCAACTAATACTTTGCAGGCCATAACTGTAGGCCCAATGTATAAATGCTAATGTACAAAAGTCAATTTCAGTTTTAACTTATATTTAAGATAAAAGACATTTGGTTTTGTTTAATTTTTATTGTTTCCTGTTATAAAATACAACAATTTTAATAATTAATTACCAAAAAACATAATTATTGTTATATGATTGTTATTTTTGTTTATTTATCAATAATCTACAGAAATAAAAAGAGGTTGATAATTATAATCATTATAAAATATAAAGAATGATACACATTTTCCGCGAAATCTACGATGGCCACGTGGACACTTGTACCCATAAACAAATCCCCCTTGATCGTCGTTGTCACTAAGCATTTGGGGCATAAGCACCACATCATAGAGATACAACAACACGTCATTAGGAGAAGCACGATCTAATATTGGCGCCATTGAGCCGAGTTTTCCGGAGGCAGTGTTCGTAGCAAGAATAAAACAGACTATGATTCCGAAGATCAATGCTCTCATTGTTGGAATAATTATACCGTGGTTCTGTAAAAGAAAAGGAAGATATTAAAATTATTATTTTTGTCTATACTTTCAGAGATTAAACCTCCTAATCTTCCCATATAATATCTATTCATCAAAAATTTTCCGATCCAAGATCTTCGCCCGACCTGGGAATCGAACCAAAAACCCCGCGTACTTCGTAACTTGTACACCAATGATGTGGAAGTGCATAGACATTTGTCATATATAGTACAACTTGGTAGTCGGATCTAGTGGAACTGCGAACTATTCTTATATAGGAAATAAATCTTTGGCCACGAAATTCTTGTTGAGTAGTGTTGTGATCCACAGTTAGTTGATCCGAGGTCCGAGGAGGTTAAGTAGAATAAATTCACGGGCTGCTAAGGGAAATCAAAACAAGTAGCAAACTGGCAAGACCAGCAATGTACATTGCATGTTCCAGTGAGGACACAAACAGGCAAATAATATGATTTTATCAGCGTAAAAGGTAAAATTGATGAGGTAAATAACCTGTACTATTTTTAAACAGTATCTAACCGTTCAGCTTTGGATAAAACATATTCAACACAGCATTACGCCTGTATTTACACCGATGCGGGATTCCCTAAAGGGTTAGGCAGAGGTGTACTATCGTATACAGTTTTACATGGATCTCAATATAGACCCAAGTAAAAGAGGTTCAGCCTATTGCCATCTACCGGGCACGAATCAAAAGTCCAGGCTGCTGATTGCTGAATATGAACATTACAAGTCGTCGTTATCCAAAGACAAAAATGCGCGACGGACATTTTTTTGAACTATCAAAATTAAAGGTATTTTGATTGCGCAATTAACTCGACTACATTCAATATATGTATATTGTTGGGAAAAGGTTCTTTAATACTAGTAATGCCATAATAATTATTATATATTAATTTATATTTCAAATAGTTAACACGCTAAATTATTCTTTATCTTTTATATCATTGACTCCATTATCGGTTATTTGTAAGACATAATATTTTCTGATGCAATATAGTTAACTCTGTCTCTATCCATCTATCATTAAAACTTATGTGCACGGTTTTAATATTGAGGTACTTACTTTATACAAGACACCAGGAAGGAATTCGAGGAGGGGTATATTGGTAAATCCTCAATAATAATAGATGGATCAGCTCTTAGCTGTCATGGCTGCACTATCAGACATTTTCGGACATTATTATTATCAGTTTGTTTATAATAGTTTAGACCTAGTACTACATTTTCCTCACATAATGTCAAGGGAACAATGTATTCATAAGTATGAAATTTTAAACAATCAGTATTTAAAAGAGTAACCATGGAGTTTCTTGCCCAGATTCTCCATAGGAAAATAACACTTTGGAACGTGGCAACTACAGTCTGACTATTCATAAGTGCCTGTAACTGGTCTACATGAATAAAAATATATTTTATTATTATTTCCTTTATACATGAATATTTTACATATTTTTTAAAGCTCATAAATATTATTAATAATAAAAAAAGTACATTTATAAATATGAAAAATTTATTTTATTAATTTATTTAAGTTATCGGTGGTTAGGGCTCCAGAGAGAGGAATAAAAATAAATGATTCCAACTAGTATTTTCGATACTACGTTTTATTACTATGTTTTTTGATTGAATTAAATTGATTTAAAACTAGCTTTCGTTCGTGGATTCGCTGGCGTGGATTACGAACCCGTGAATTTTTTCACGTAAAAAAGCAGCCTACAACTTATATGTAATACTTCCCTATTTGAATCGGATTTTGTTCACAATTTCATGGATTTTCATTTTTTGCGCGGAATCCTAATTCTTTTTTAATACCTTAAGTTACTCCTTATAATATTAGCTATCTGCCAGTGAAAGTCCCGTCAAAATTGGTTCAGCCGTTTCAGACATAAGCCGGAACAAACAGACAGACAATGTTTTTAATAAAAATTGTTATATTTCTCATAAGTACTGTATATACTTTCATATGCACTTATTAAAAAGCTATTATTTTGACATTATATAATTTAAAAAATCTGTAGATAAAAAAGAAGACATATCTATACAAATAAATATAAATGAAGTGTTCGCTCACTTCAATTATATTTATTTGTATAAATACTTTTTTTGATCCACAGATTTTTTTATGATTTAGTCCAAACTGTTCAATTTCTTGGCAAACAATTCACCGATTGACCTCAAACAAATTTAAATTATGAAAAATAATATATACTTAAATCAAGTAAATAAATAATATTGATTTACCTTTTATGTAATAGTCACCACACAACACGTCCTGGATAAGAGACACGCTGTATAAATATATTATCTACGCGTACAACAAGGATATTTTTATCAGATTCATTTATCTGACTCATTTATTTGTATCCCTAGCTTTATAATTTGTTTGGTTTCCTTGTTAATAAACAATACACATAAATATTACCCAATATCCTTATGATATTCATTCCTTTAACTATTCTTTTTTACAATGGTATCTGACTCATATATTTTCATAGTTATCATATTCAAAGACACCAATATTGCACTGGTCTGAATAAATAGAATCTGGTGGACATTTGTCATCAATTTTTCTTTGATCACAGGGATATTTTAGGAGCGACGTAACGGCCCCTCCTTGATTGTTTCGGTTTTGTAGCATATGTAATGTAAGCACTACGTCATAGAAGTATAACAACATATCATCGCCATCGGGAGTAGCTTCCTGTAATACTGTTGGGACTGAGTGAAGTATGTACAGCGGCTGCCAGTACGATGAAGAAGAGTATCACTCGCACTGTAGGAACTGGAGCGATTGTTCAGTAGCCCTGTAAATAAAATAAATAAATAATAACTGCCTCATTCGTCTAGTGGTCGTAAGCGCGACTGAGCTTGAGGTCCTGGGTTCGATTCTCGGGTCGGGCAAAGTGTTACTGGGTTTTTCTGTGTGGAAATTCTCAATAGTAGTACACAGATACACACAGATACACACAGATACCAATTATAATAGATGAATTTAATAAATTTCTTACCTTTAAAACATGTACAAGTCACTACACGACACAAGCTATTTGAAACTAATACACGAATAAGGACAATCCCCTGTTCAATAGTAAAGGAAGACGCAGTAAACACTTGTCTTCTCCTCCGCCCCGGCCTGGTTAGGTTAGCAGAATACACACACCATTGAAAGATTTAATTCCATAGCGCGGAGTGATTTATAAAGCACTTTTCGCAATGTACCTATATTGTTGTACTATCGTCTATCATAGTATATTTTTCATATCCTTGACTGACTCCTTGGTTCACGAGACTGACTGGATACCTATAACGATAGTCTGAGGCAGAACACTTGGCAATGTGGAATGATAAAGGGTGGACGAATGTGATATGAGTATTGGCCACTTGAGAAGACAGATAGATGGTCTAACTTGTGAGGGTCTCCGGGCAGCCTAAGAAGAGGTTAACTCTAGACAGAATCAGTCACAATATCGAAACTTATACTTTGCAGTGGATAAATGTAAGCCAAATGTATAACCTCTCTACAGTCTCTCTCGGGACGTGCATGAAGTGCCTTTTGGCATGGCTCCGTGGTGAGCCTCGGTGCGGTCTTCTGAGAGTTCCCGAGGCCCATCATGTGGTGTCGAGGCGGACCACCGTAGTGAGTTTAGCCGGTAGGGGTCCTCCCCATGGCCGAATGTATAAATAAAAACAAAAGTAAGTTAAAAATAATGAAATGATTATTTTTAAACGCAAATTTCAAACAAAAAGATCAGCTTTTGTTTAAAATTTTATTGTTTCTTGTAATAAAATATATTAATTTAAAAAATAAATAATCAGTTACTAAAAGACATAATTATTAGGAATATGATTATTATTTTTGTTTATTTATATCACTATAGATCAGGGGTGGCCAACTCGATTAGACTAAAGATCTAATGTTTACTAAGACTGCGATCTACCAATTGCATAATCAGTACTTCTTCACATATATATTTATATTCATATCACATTATTATTTTTTTGCCTTGCCACTATTGACTGGACTAATAGCTGCGATCGACCGGTCGATCGCGATCGCCTGGTTGGCTACCCCTGCTATTGATTATTCAATCTATAGCGATAAAGTTAAGTTAAATAAACTTAAGTATCTGATGTGATAGAAACTAATGGTTCACATTTTTTGCGAAGTCTATGTTGGCCATGTGGACACTTTCTCCCATGGACAAAGCCTCCTTGTTCGTTGTTGTCACTAAGCATTTGGGGCGTAAGTACTACGTTATAGAGGTACAGCAAGACATCATCAGGAGAAGCATGATCTAATATTGTCAGCATTGAGCCGTGTTCCTCGGAGGCAGTGTTCGTAGCGAGAACAAAACAGACTATGATTCCGAAGATCAGTGGTCTCATTATTGTAATTCTATGTCGTGGTTCTGTAAAAAAAGGAATATATTAAAATTATTATTTTTCTCTATACTTTCAAAGAGTAAACGTTCTAATCTTCCCATAAAATATCTATCCATTGTACTTTGACCCCGCGTACCTTGTGACCAGTTGATCGTTACAATTTGGAGTCGGACTTAGTACCTACGCACTCTCATTGTACAGGAAAGAAATCTACGTGGGACACGAAATTCTTGCTGAGCAGTGTTGGTAGCCACAGTCAGTTCATTTGAGGTTTGAGAAGGTTAAGTAGAATCAATTCACGGGCTGCTAAGAAATATAAAAATAGCCCGCAAACTGGCATACACAAATCCTACTATCCTATCCTATCTTATCCTAC
Source organism: Shargacucullia verbasci (assembly GCA_947562105.1). Taxonomy (NCBI): domain Eukaryota; kingdom Metazoa; phylum Arthropoda; class Insecta; order Lepidoptera; family Noctuidae; genus Shargacucullia; species Shargacucullia verbasci. The sequence continues at coordinate 4,773,768 of OX387286.1, read as the reverse complement.
TTCCTACTATCTTACTTCCTATTTAATATGATATTATCCTATACTATCCTACTAATATTATAAATGCGAATGTTTGTGAGGATGGATGGATGGATGGATGGATGGATCATTGTTACTCTTTCACGCCAGAACGGCTGAACGGATCTGGATGAAATTTGGCACAGAGATAGATTATAGTCTGGAATAGCACATATGCTACGTTTTATCCCGGGAAATGTACGGGTTCGTAAAAACCGCGGGCGAAGCCGCAGGCGGAAGCTAGTAATCCTACCCTATCCTATTAATATTATAAATGTGAAAGTTTGTGAGGATGGATGGATGGATAGGTAGATGGATGGATCTTTGTTACTCTTTCACGCCAGAACGGCTGAACGGATTTGGATGAAACTTGGCACGGAGATAGATTATAGTAATTTTAAATTCGAAAAATAATATATAAAATAATAAAGATTTACCTTTGATATTAACACAACACGTCCTGGCTAAGAGACACGGATACGAGTGAAACAAGAATATTTTAAAGATCAATATATAAAAAAATGTAATAAACAGCGCTTTCACAATTCAAATAGCAAACTTGTCACTAATACATTCTCATCTGTTGACAGTAAGGTACCAATTAAGCGAACGGTTAATGAGGATATTAATATAATCATTTCGCTTGACCGACACATTTATTACCTATGTTGTTATAAACAGATATTCAGGTGGACGCTGCTACCTCTCCTCTTGACATAATCCCCTACTACATAAGAAGGTTTATCATTTTCGAACTAGTTTTTCATTAAGAACCTTGCCGGTCATCGTTAATCTTATTGTCTTTTATATAAAATTACAGTGTATAATGAAATAAAGTATATATATATTGTATCAAGCATCTTGTAACGGGTGATGCTGGGGATAGCTTTGGTGCTTTCAGTTTTTTATCAATAATATGTATAGGTACATATACCTATATAATAGTCGTAGTCAACTAATAAGGGACACGTACCGTTAGGGGGAGGTTTTCGTTCTTAGGCCCAAATATTTTCTTTATGATTCTCATAGAATGTTATTATGTAATAGTGTTTGCTGTCAAGTATCCCATGGTTTTGTACGTAACAGTTATAGTGGTAGTGTGCAAGCAACACAACAATCACTTTTGTTGCTTGCACACTGCATATTTATAAATATTTGACAACCAATAAATATGTCAATACTTTTTCATTTCTGACATTATTCTACATTTTTAAAATCTAAAATACGCCTTTATCCGAATATTGTGTATATATCACGTCGATTCGAAACCTTTATTTAAATATCTTCTTTAATTTGAGGGGAGAGTTTACTGTATCGACGGGATGAACATTAAATGTTTGACAGTTACGAAACCCATGAACATTTTGTATTGGAAAATGTTTTTTCTTTTATACAACAAATCAAAAACCATGAAAATCGGTCCAGCCGTTCTCGAGTTATAAGTGTTCGAAGAAACCTGACTTTGTTTTATATAAGTACCGAAACAGAATACACCAAAACTTAAAAGCTAATTTGGCGGCTCATTTGGCGCAGTGGCTGAGAGATCGACTGCTGCGCTACGTGTCGCGGGTTCGATTCCCGCACGGAACAAATATTTGTATGATCTACAGATAGTTGTTTCGGGTCTGGGTCTTTGTGTATGTGAATATATGTGTTTGTAAATGCACCCACGATACAGGAATTATTCCTAGAGTGGGGCAATGTTTTCTTAAAAAAAAAAAAAACAATTTCGCATTCCAATAATATATCAACTCGTTAGAAAAAAGTCATGTGTAAGTAAATTCCGAGATAAATTAATAATTTTAGCACTGAATAGTCCTTGCTTATGAGCACGGAGATAATCGGCCACTAAAGTGACTGATAATATAAGACAGTTGGTAATAGTTGCAATTAAAAACATGGTTTTAATTGCATCCGTTACCAATTTGGGCAACAAGGAGAGAAATTACAACAAAACCTTTTAGAATATTTAATAGGTGCCTTATCGTGTCTTCCTACAGATAATTAGATGCCCATTACATGGCGACGATCGTTGGGAAAGGTATATAAGCATATATCTCGCAGTAAATTTTCACATGTTATATTTTGACGCAAGAGATATGGACAAAATAAGTTTTTATTTCATTTTGTTTGTTGCCTTTTGTGGCAAAGGTAATATCAATATTTTATTTAATACATAACTTTATATGTTTTTGTTATATATTACTGCGTTATAACATAATATTCTGCCGTTCCTCATATTATAGTTTTGTTAAGTTGTTATTTTTTCAATAAAGGGCGTCAATATTAAAATATAACCGCTGTTGCTGATTATGTGCCTCTCAATGACAGCCGATATTAGGGAGATTGCCCTTATCAGTAAGCATGGTAGACAGATTGATGACCGTTGTATGCTGTTCAAATGGCTGAGTTTTTCGATACCAACATAGCTGAAGTCACCTGTTTTTATGTATTTACTGCATTTTTCATATTTATATAAATTCAATTCAGTTGCACTACTTCAATGGAGTGGATTACCGATCTCATAGAAAATAAGTTGTTTTTATCTCGTACCTACCACAAATAACGTGGGAATGTAATCAGGGCGCATCATGAAGGGCGACGGGGTTTTGTTACATTATGTACGGGCGCTAGAATTCTTGGTAGACTTTCCTGTGTGTTATATACCTACCCATTCATATGATCTGGGCTCAACTGTTTAGAAAACAAAAAAGATGTTTGGGTGTAAAATTAAGATACAATTATTTTATTGATTCGGAAAAAGAATCGTGGTCTGATTAATCTCCTTAGTGCATGTGACTAAAGCGCCAGCCTGTATAGAAGTAAAGATAGCGTAACGGTTGAAAGCTCACCTGTCTTTCTGTCTGGGTTTAGAAATAAGTTTCTTGATGGTGTACGTAGTCCGCCAATCTGTACTAGTTTAGCGCGGTAGACTAATACCTAACCCTTGTCAAGCTGAGAAGAGATCCGTACCGCAGCAGTGGGACAGTAATGGGCGGTTCAATGCTATGCAACATATAGGTTTTTTCCAAGTCCCATTTTTCCTTACGATTTAACAATTTATACATTATTCACCATTTCAGACATTTTATGTAAGAGGGGTAACGATAAACATAAAGAGGGCGGGGGTAAAATTGTTGGGGGTAATAGTACTAATATAGAAACGTACCCCTACCAGGCCTACATGTTGTTATACGACGGCCGAAATTATTATCAGTGTGGAGGTTCCATTATTAGCCGATATTACATCGTGACGGCTGCCCATTGTCTTGCAAGGTATGTAGATATTGGTACAATATTTATTGGATACCTATGTTTAGAAATTGCAAAGTTGCTGTGACTGGCTCCTTGATTAGAAAAAGCCACCAAAATTTGACGTAACACCACACCTGAAGCAGTCATTTGTATCTGTGCAATTTTTATTGGAATCTTTAATGAAAAGAACAAGAAATGTCGGGGGTAGACCAAAAGTTCAATATAGACTTGTATTACAGAATCCAAAAGATATACGTACGGATCGGCAGTACTAATTCCAATAGTGGAGGGTCGGAGTACGAAACGACATCATTCTATACCCATCCTTCATACGATGCTAGTACCAGTGACTATGATGTTGGAGTTGTTTGGATCAAGAAGGGTATGGCTTTAGACAACACCAACACCAAGGCTATAAGTATGGTTAGTTCGGGTTCCGATGTGAGCGATGGCGAGAATATCATCCTCACTGGTTGGGGTACTACCAGTGTAAGTATAATAATACTCACTAGTTTATCTTTGTTTCCATTAAAATACATTTGACCAAACACTTTGAATACTGCTGCTGTAAGGGTAAAAACAAAAGCTTGTTATTATATTTTGTTTTAGGAAAACGGTGAGACAAGTACAACGTTGATGGTTGTCTCGGTGCCTGCAGTGTCAAGACAACGGTGCACCGAACTCCTCGGTGGTGGCATCACTACTAGAATGTTTTGTGCAGGGAGCACCGAAGGTGGCAAGGATACTTGTCAGGTGAAATGTTTTCCGATCCGTTGGTTGTTTCTTTTATCTTAGGCAAATATAAAAATCTGTATGACCTACAGATAGTTATTCTGGGTCTGGGTGTCACTTGTTGCATGTGACGCGCAACGTTCTTGGAATAGTCATATAAAATCTATCAAACATTTGTTTTGTTTTTAGGGCGATTCTGGTGGTCCTGCGGTGGCTGGTGGTAAGTTACACGGCGTCACTTCCTTCGGTTACGGATGCGCCCGTCCCAAATCCCCTGGGGTCTACACTCGTATAGGCCAACTGGCTATCAGGTCATTCATTAGAAGGAGGACAGGCGTGTAGACAAATTAATTTTATAAATGGTGAGGTTATTCAATGTTTTTTTGTTGTTCTATGATTATGATATGCGTATAATAAAGGTAGTGTTTACTTTGTTTGTTATTTTATTGCTTTAAAAGTTACTTATACTGATAAAAATATGTATAAATAATAAAAAATATACCGTCGCGAATACAACAATCAGGGGGCTGCAGGCACTTTTGGAGATTTGTGAGAGGTATGCGGAGTCCCATGGCCTCAGGTACAATACTGACAAAAGTGAGTTACTAGTTTTTAAGTCAGGAAATAAATTACCGAACTCCATCCCTCCGGTCCAACTGCGAGGTGAACCCTTAAGGAGAGTCAGTAAGTTTAAGTACCTGGGGCACTGGATCACCGAGGACCTCTCGGATGATCTTGATATAGAGAGGGAGCGTAGGGCGTTAGCAGTGAGATGTAATATGCTGGCCCGTAGGTTTGCTAAATGTACAAATAACGTAAAAATTACGTTATTCAAGGCTTACTGTCAGACTTTTTACACCTGCAGCCTATGGGTCAGATATACGCGCAGATCATTTGATGCCCTACGTATCCAGTATAATAATGGATTTAGGATGCTGTTGGGTTTGCCCCGTTTTTGTAGCGCATCAGGCATGTTTGCTGAGGCAAAAACAGATTGCTTTAAAGCTATCGTGCGTAAAAGAGTAGCTTCTCTGATGCGTCGCATTCGGGACAGCACCAGCAGCATCCTAAATACAATTGTAAGTAGGGTTGACTGTCCTGTGGTGCGGTACTGGAACACCATACATATGGGCTCCAGACCGATTATGTTTAATATAAGGTAATAATAATGTAAGATACTAACATAGTCTTAAGTTTTTACTAACAATTATATGGATTTACATGTACAAACCTGTGTGTGTGTGTTATCTGAAATAAAAGTCTATTATTATTATCTCCTTTATTTATTTAATAACATATTTTATTTTTTAAATTTATAAATATAATTAATAATAAAATAAAAATACATTTATAAATATAAAAAAAAAAATAGGGACCAACCGGTATCGGGAACAGGGTCCAAGTTACCGGTGGCTAGGGCTCCAGAGACAGAAACCTCCTCACAATACGTGCCGTATCAAGGAGTACCGCTTTCTGAATCAGTCCCTTGACCCAGCCTCCCAACGAGAGCCTCTTGAGATGTTGGTCGAGGCTCTTGGCCATCAGGCCATTGGCCGTCACAACAATCGGCACGACGATAGCCGAATCGACATTCCACATGTCGACAACCTCGTGCGCCAAGTCGAGATACTTCATTTGTTTCTCTTTCTCAGCTTTCACGAGATTCTCGTCATGCGGAATGGTGATATCGATTATCATCGTGCGGTGCGCTAATCGATCTATCACCACTATATCAGGCTTATTGGCTACAATAGTCCTGTCAGTGATGATAGACCGATCCCAGTACAACGTGACATGGTCATTTTCGAGAACTGAGTCGGGCACATACTTGTAGTACGGTACCTCAAGATCCACAAGTTTGTACTGCAAAGCAAGTTGCTGGTGGATGATCTTGGCCACTTGGTTATGTCTGTGTAAGTACTCGCCGTTAGCCAAACGAGAACAGCCAGATATGATATGTCTGATAGACTCACCTGGATGGTGACATGCCCGACATATGTCAACCGTCCCGTCTTTCATGATATATCTCCGGTAGTTATTCGTCAAGATAACTTCGTCCATAATTGCACAGACAAACCCTTCGGTTTCCCCAAAGAGATCACCGAAGCGTAGCCAAGATACGGACGCTATGAAGTCTACATCGGGCCCATGAAGAGCCCGGAAAAAGCGTCCGTGTAGCTCCTTGCCTTGCCATACCTCCTTGCGATCATTGGTAGTTAGTACCACAGGTTTGCGCCAGTTCTCGTTAGCCATCGACAGCGGAGTGAGTCCTTTGTCCACTGCGACCACATCTCGATGCATACACACGTCGCTTTTATAGAAATATTCCCTGAGATTGCACACCTCACGGTTGTGGAGCGTCTTAGCATTTAAAAAGCCTCGTCCTCCACATTTCCGTGGGATGTACAATCTCATCACCGACGATCGTGGGTGATGCATCCGATCTGCGGTCAGCAGTGTCCGGACTCTCCTATCCAGGGCGTCTAGTTCAGTCTGAGTCCACTTGAGTATGCCAAAGGAATACATCAGGACTGGCATGACCCAACCATTAAAGGCGCGAACCTTATTGCCACCTGATAAGGAACTTTTAAGAACCTTATTCAAGCGGCCAAAGAAACGCTCCTGTAACGATTGCTTCATGTCAGCCACATTGATGCCTAACCCCTCCGACATACCTAGGTATTTGTAAGTATCGCTTGCGGAGAGTGATTTCAGGCTTATAGAATCCGAGAGTTGTAGTCCCTCGGATTCCACTATCCCTCCTCGCTTTACATGCATGACTGCACATTTGTCCACACCGAATTCCATCCTGATGGAGTTACTGAAAGTTTCTGTTACCTTCAGTAGCTTCATCAGTTGCAATTTAGTAGGGGCAAACAGTTTTAAATCATCCATATAAAGCAAGTGCGATATCACCTGACCTCCTCTCCGCAAAGGATAGCCCAGCCTCGAACCCTCCAGCAGTGTGCTCAAAGGGTTCAAGGCCAAACAAAACCAGAGTGGACTCAAACTGTCACCCTGAAATATTCCCCGCTCGATTTTAATGGGCTCGTCGTTCCCTTCAATCTGTGGACACCCTGGATAGCGAAGAACAGTTCTCCATTGCCCCATACATGACGCAAGAAAGGTGCGTAAAGTTGTATTTATTTTATACAACTCCAGCACCCTCATGAGCCATGTATGAGGGACCGAGTCGTAGGCCTTCTTGTAATCTATCCAACATGTCGACAGATTCTTTCGAGATCTTCGAACCTGTTGGCTAATAACCATGTCGATGAGGAGCAGCTCCTTAGTACCTCGGGACCCATTCTTACATCCATTTTGAGAGGCAGACATAATCGAATTATTTTCAATATGTGAATTAATTTTAGCTCTCAAAATAGATGTAAGAAGTTTATAGACCGTCGGTAAACATGTGATCGGTCTATAATTTTTGGGTTCCATGGTACTACCCGATTTATGGAGCAGGTGGGTAACTCCTGTTGTTAGAAACTGTGGAAGCGACCCAGCTTCTAAAGCCGCCTGGAACTGCGATGCTAAACGGGTATGTGAACTCTGCAGCCATTTTAACCAAAAATTGTGCAGTCCGTCCGGTCCTGGTGATTTGCAATTCGACATTGGACGGACTGCACTGGCTACATCGGAGGAGGTGATGTTGACCTCCTCCATTTCTGGTATTAGTTCACACTCCCGTTCAACATCACGTATCCAGTCACTTTCTTCGTGGTAGACGGGCGTTGACCAGATGCTGCGCCAAAACGTACTTGTGTTATCATCATCCGGTCGGCGCCCGTCCGACACACATTGCTCAGGTCGTTCCCAAGTTCTGTATACCCACCTTTGGTCGCTCTGGAACATACGATTCTGGGTATAACGCTCCACCCGTCGTTTATACCGACGAATACGGCTTGCCCATGCACAAACTTTTTGCTTCAGGTAGTCGATGCGCTCTGTGACGCGCGGCATATATTCATGAGGATTTACTCCAGTCCCCATAAATGCGCGCCTCACAAAGCGCATCACCCTTGGTCGGGTATTACCCTCCCTAAAGCAAGATAGTTTGCCGATGAGTACTCTGGCCCCCTCGATACGACGCTCAATCCTGCATTGCCAGGCTGGGATGGCGGATTTTGGTCGTGTGGCTCTGTCACACTCAGGGAATTTGACATTAGCCACACGACATGCAGTAACAGCCGCGCAATACATGATTGAGTGTGTATCAAAGAGATCTTCGCTGTTTTCAAAATACTTATCCAACAGCGAATCCAGAGCACACACCAGCGCCCTATTCTTTTTGTGCATAGGCAAGCGTGGTAGTCGTGGTCTAAGTTCAACGGGAGAGAATCTAAATTCCCGGATCGCATCTTCCAGAGCACTCCCCAATCGGTCATTGTACTGACTACTTACCGTAATAACCCTATCCTCCTCATCCTCATCGTCGTGATTAGACCGCGTTGGAACTTCACCTAAGGCTGGCGATGGTTCCGCGGTCTGTGATGGAACGGGGACCATAAGGTCATTCAGCACTTCTGAGCGCAGCCTATCAAGTGCGGCGTCATCCAATCTGTGATTGCGTTGGATAACCCGCACCTGATCCGACAGTCGTTGGGCCGATACGTTGACAGTTGGTTCAAGTACCTGAAACAGAGTCAGCATCCTATCACGGTACGCAGTGAGGTTAGTTCCCCCCTCTGTAGACCCGTAATATGCGCGCATGACGTTCTCATTGATTGTTTGAGACCATTTCATGCGCTGCACACAACCACCGGCAGCGGGGACCCTGTTCAGGGCCAGTTGGCCCCTGAATCCCAAGCCCGTCGGTGGCCGGCGTATCCCCCGCCGACGTACAGGTGTTGGCGACGTCGGCGGAGAAAAATACTCGTCGCTCGAGCTCAACGCAACTGCAGCCGCCGGTGTCACTGGTGATCCGGAGTCCGGCGGCGGCGAGGCGGGGCTGAGCGACGACTCCGGGGGTGGTAGGCGTGCACGTTGTTTCGCAGCTGCTCTCGTCAACATTTTGACATCTTCTTTATTGTAATTTCTTGTCTTTTACTTCTTCAATTCCCTATGACATATGTCATAGGGAGCCTTTGTTGGTATTAGATGTTGTTTTTTCTTTGTTATCATTTCTATAGATTATTATTATTTATTTAGTTATTATAGTATTACTTATATTACCAGTATTACTAGTTGAAATTGAATTGAAATTATTATTAATAAAAAATTATAATATTTGCGAAGAAACAAATGTTGACTTTTTCGTCAGGTGTTGCCATATTATTATTATTATTATTATAATAATGTTGTAACAAAAATACAAACTTAATAATAATAAGGATTGTCCAAAACAAGGCATCTTATGGGCTCTATTCTTTATCTTATTCTTAACTGTCATTATAGAAGAATAAAGAAAAAAAAAGCCTTTGCCCAGCAGTGGGACATAATACAGGCTATATACAAAGTGGTGACAGACATTACGACAGTAATTTAAACCATAGTCTGAGAATTCGCGCCAGTAGATCATACATACACCAAATATTATCAAATTATGTTCAATACTTGAGATTTACATACATGCATAAACTACAATTAAATAAAATGTGCGGCTCATAAATTATCAGCTACTTTTGAAGTAAGCTAATATTGAAGATAGCATTTTTTTAATTTTTATTGTATTTCAATTGACTAGTAGCGATCGTGTTTTAATTTATTGTCGTTCTGTCGTCACCACCTTGTATATAAAAAATCTCAAGTAGCAAAATAAAACAATCTGACCGAATAGTTTAATGAATATTTATTCATAATTTAAACATTATAATATAAAAACCATAATTTATAAGGACAATATTTCATGATGGGATATATGTACATACAAATATTGAAAGGTAACAAATAAGTAAAACTTATTATATTATTTGAACTACACTTCATCTTTACAGCTAATGTCATTGTAACAGGGTATGTGAATGTGTGCGTAAGTCTTGTGTGTACAAATTACTTGGTTTTGTGTTTGATGCGAGGCATTCTCCCTCATTTCTTTGTCTGAGCCACCTAGTCTAATTCCCCACAACCATTTTCATACAAATCAATAAAATTTGGCTCATTAAATTTTTGAAAAATAACTTTTTTATTAATTTCATTATACTCGTTTTGTTTAGGTATTTAAATAAAGGTAAACAATCTTGATGTGACTTTTTACACAAACACATATTAAACAAATAAACTACTGCTTAAACTAGTGGTTCAATTGATTTGGTAATCGTTATTGTTGTTTTACATTGGTTTTTAGTCGCGTTTTATTTTTAAACTGAGTTTTTAAACAAAAAATATTAAAAAGACACATCAAGACTGTTTACCTTTAGTTAAATACCTAAAGAAAACGAGTATAGATAATGATAGTTTGGCTGTGCCATGTCCAATGATCTTCTAGAAATATTTATAGGTATCTTACTAGAATAATATAACACATAAATGACCTTATTATACAATAAAGTCACTTATTAAGTACATATTAATAATAATTATATACCTACATTTATAAATCTTCGCGATATTCTCATTAAAATTTCGTATCGGGTGGTAAGTAGACTTAAAATATTACTAGTTTATATTGAATAAGTATCAGGCAACCCATTTGCAGCATAATAATTATAATGTTACATTTGTTAGTACTTCGAAACTGGTATACAATCAAGAGTATGTGTCTTCTTTTCTACTGTAGCTGTTTTGGCTTACATCCATGAATTCTTTCTACCCAGATTTCATCCTCAGGACATTGATGACCACAAGTCACACCACCTTGGTCGTTGGCGTCATGGAGAAAGTGTGACGTATGCACTACTTCATAGAGGTATAGCAACACATCATCAGGAGTAGCTTCCTGTAATAGTGTTTCGACTGAGTCATGTGTGTTGGAGAGCTCGACCACAGCGGCCATTATTATGACGAGGAACATTATTTTTTGCATTGTGTCGGCCGTTGCAGTAAATTGTGTAGCTGAAAAAAAATGGAAAATATTGATTTATGCATTTTAATTGATGACTGAAACTATGTTCATGGTTTCAAATATTTTGTGACCCGATACGGTAAAGCCGAGATAGAAAAAAATGAGATAAAAACTGCATGAACCTATATAATTCCACCAAACTGAGAGATTAGGGTTCCACGCGAATAAAATAACATAACATAACATAGCATTACGCCTGTATCCCCCGAAGGGTTAGGCAGAAGTGTACTATTATACACCCACATTTCGCCGATGCTGTTATTGAGTCCCATGTAATAGGGGACGAGCCTATTGCCGTCTACCGGACACAGTTCCAGACTCCGTGCTGCTACTGAGAATTTCTATACAGAAAAACCAAATAACACTGCTCGACCCGGGAATCGAACCCAGGACCTCACACTCAGCAGTCGCGCTTACAACCACTAGACCGATGAGGCAGTCGAACAGAACGTTTTGCTTATAAAATTTATAAAAATAAAATAATGTATGTAATAAAAGAAAACGGTTTTGCATTCGGTTGATTGAAATAATTGAATTGAAATAAATACTATCCGTGTTCACTATATTTAATTACGGAATTGTATACTCGTAAAAATATAAAATATAAATATATGCGCACTGCTTTTAAAATATTCTGTATCACAATGTAACAGGGATTTAATATGCTCCTTAGTAGGATGAAATCAACATTTATTTATTTTATTCTTAACCTACTAGTAAAAATATTATTAATATAACTTGGATCTTTGTTCAGATGGTTAAGACACACGAGAAAAAAATACCTTAGAATTTCATGAACACGACACTCACCACTGTGTGTCCTCTACTCGACACTGACAAAATGCAACTAGGATAATTTCATGAAATATAGCACCTTTATCCTACTAATATTATACACGCGAAAGTTTGTGAGGATGTGTGTATGTTTGTTACTCTTTCACGCAAAAACTACTGAACGGATTCAATTGAAATGTAGATCACAAATATCCAAATACAAGCTAGCAGCTATGCAAGATAAAATATAAAACGTGGAGGAGCCTGCATCTTGATATAATTATGTTATGATATACATACAAACGTAGGTACAACGAATTTAAGAGAAATTATGAAATTAAATTAACCATATAAAACACAATAATTGTACACCGGGGGATTTAAAGTAATGCTTTTTGGTTAAATAGTACCTACCTATTAAATAAATTTGTACAATAATAACAGTTCACATCTCAAAAATGGTCAATTCCAAATTATTGCAATAATATTGTTCATAAATAATAGTTATAAGTTAATATTTGCATAACTAACTGGTACAAAATACAAGAATCTTTTGTGAACTCTGTTGATACCTTATTGTAAATACCTACATTCTACATACAACTAGAATATTAGTTTTAATTCCGTCAAGCTATACAAATATAACCAAACCGATCCTTATCGGTTTGGTTCCATCATCACCTGCATGTGAATATATTTGCGGGCGGGAGGGCGGTACTGTGCATGCGTCCAAGCTTGCAGTAGTTTGGCGGAATTAAAACTAAATATTCTAGTTGTATATCTTATATATCATGGATTTCCGCAAAGTAACGCCTGATTCCATTAATTACCTGCATTCTATGCAAATAAATGAATATTCTATTCTATTCTATTGCGGTTTCCAGCGACGGGGGTTTGCGTTCACTTTTAACGTAGAGCAAGTTATGGGGCACTAAATGTGACACACAATTAGACTACTACTAGTAGCTATTTTAGATTATGTGTATACAAAGTTATCTTTTCATTAGAAAATGCCTGAGATATTTTCTCTCATTTTCGGCTAGTGGTAGGTATTTGGAACGATATTTTGGGTCAAATATATCTAATGGGTTATGGAGTCGATTGTAACCTTTTATATAACTAGTTTATTTATTGAATTCTTTCGTAATTACTTAATCAAATACAATATACATACATTCTTCAGAGTATTGCAAGAGTAATATAAATCCACATATTTCAATTTGTAATAATACGAACGTTTCCAGTGTAGATGATTCTTCGTAAGATCGTAATACTTATGAAATCAATTAAAGATACTTAACTTACATATGTATAATTGTCTGTAATATTTTAACTAAACTGTAAAATTTTCACTAAACTGTTCATTTATTAGTTGTAGGTATTTTACCTCTAAAGTTCAGTTTTATCCGTTTGGATTTATGCCCAAAAACAATTGGTATTTATATACCAATTAAAAACATGACATCATTTAACATGTGTCAACATTCTGATGTAGGTATATAAAACAGGCTTAGACTAAAAATATAAGTAACACTGTCCCTTTTCAATTAGGCTTAATTTATATTAACTCTTTTTTTTCTTATTAATAAGTGGCATTAGGTATAGTAATAATTTTTATTAAACTGTTGATTATTATTAGTTTTCAATTCATGTACCTCCACAATTTACCGCAACTATATCCCTTTGGATTTATCCCAAAAACATTTGTTATTTATACACCAATAAAAGCATGACATCATTCAACATATGTATATGTCGATTCTGATTTAGATATACAAAAAAGTCTTAGGCTATAACCTGTCTAATACTGGCTGTTTTTATAAAAATAAACCTTATTATTTTATAATAACTCAACATAGGTGAAAAGTTGCTACTAGCGAATGTTACACAATTCACTACAAAAATGCAAATTCCCTACCCGTGCGAAGTGAAACTGGTAAAAAGCAAAACTTTTCTCTGAATGACAAAACTCGCAATGAATACTAACACGGAATCCCTTAGCATTTAAATGAACGAGACCTACTGAGTTCCCGCGTAGCTGAAACTTTTTTAATTTCGTCGAAAGGAACCAGGTGGCCGGCGCACGTCACTTCCATTTCGACAGACAATCCCTGCCGCCCCTCTTAGCTGGATTCTCGCGATAAGGTGAGGCACTTCGGTAAGAATTGGAAAGAATCGTTTCGTTCTAATTGAGATTTCGTTTTTAATTGTGATTATATCAGTTCTTCCGAGTTTTTCAATCTATCTATAAAAACTTTTGAATTATGTTTTTTTTTATTACCTGTCGTCATTGTATTCTTTCATGATGTAAAGTTTTTGTTTCCTTGTTCTATTTTTAAGTACCAAGCATGACATATGTATATTTTGAACGAAACTTCAAAAACTAGATAGAAAACAAGTTACTATAATTACCTTTTTCTTTTCTATCTATCGTGAGATTAATTTGACCCCACTAATTTTTGCCTTGAACCCTGAGTGCGAGAAAATAGCTCAAGTCTTGTTGAATTGTGACCTTTTTGTAGAATACCAGTTTGTTTGCCAGCATTGTTATTTTTCTTAAATAGTAAGCTTCCTTCGAAACTTGCATGGTTAGATGTAGGGATTTATTTGGGGCATCTCAACGTGTAGATGTGCAGCTACATGCGTAGCAGTAGATTGCATTGTGCGTTGCCGTACGTACATCGTGAAACGCACAGCGAATAATACATTGTTTTTCGCACGGAATATAGGCTTTTATAGGCTATTAAGGGGTGTGTACCACTTCAAGTAGACGTTCAATTGGCTTACGTGTAAAGCCATGTTTAATATCTTTGTCTTAATAGGTTCACACCGAGAGCATGAAAGAAAAGCACTGATGTTTTAGCAAGTTTTTATTGTATATTAAAGTGTAAAAGGGCTAAGACCGGTAGGCATTATTTAGTCGCTACTGTTTTGGGCTGGATGGATGAAAATAAAGATACCTAAATGAAAACGTAATTAAGCACAGGGAAAACTTTGAAGAGAGCCTTAAAAAGTTTTAGCATCGGCTGCATTATTTATGCCTCTCTCAAATCTTGTTATTTGTTAGTTTTGTATTTTTTTCTGTTCCGGTGTGGGTTATTAAATGGTTGTAAGAAGGGTTTTATTTTTAAAGCTCAATAAAGACCGATCTAGAATTTTGTTTACTTCATTTAACGTGATAAATGTTATGATTTATTGCACACACAATGCTCAGGCCAAACATCTTAACTTGATCAATTGATGAAATTACGAACCCTGAATTGGTGAAGTATAAAATATAAACAATATCCTTATTGACATAAGAGGAATAAAAAACTGCTGTTCAGAACATTTAAGTTGATTAGGTAATATGGAATTATTTGTATGGAGCAGATTTTTTTTTTCGCGATTTTGATTTATATTAATAGTTGTTCATATTGATAAGATCCCCTTAAAGGGATCGGGATTAGAAAGGTGGGACGTTACACGTTACGTTATATTTTCTTTTTACCTCGGTGATACGATTGGGGCAGTAGTGAAGTGATTGGCTTTTTGCGCTATGTGTCAGGGTTCGATCGGGATCCACCCAGATTCGGAATAAATATATTATATTATTATATAAATATATTATATATTTGTCCCGAATCTGGGTGTTTGTGTTTGCAACTGCATCCACGATATTACTATTACTAAATGAGGAGAAACAATTAAAAAAAATAATTCAACGAATATTTTTTGTAAGATGAAAACTGGTAAAAAAGATATCGAATGCCCGTATCTATTTGCGGGAACGAAAGTAATTCGAGCGAAACAAGAAAAAGGTGGGATTTAATTGCAAAACAAAATTACTGTGTTACTAGAAAACCCGAGAACTGCGGGGGAAAATAAATACCGCCGCAGTCAACCCTAACCCTTTTTTATTTACAGTTTACCGCTTTACCTTTCCATTACCGTGTTACCAAGTATTTTTAACGTGAAGCTTCGTACGAAAATGTTGTAAACAATGTGATCAGCTTGAGATTTTTTGTTGGTAAATCAATGATTTATGTTTGATTTATGTGTAGTCATCTCAAAGAATGGGTTAATGGGTCATCCATCATAATCATTTTGTGGCCATCGTAAGACTAAGGCACAATTTTCACAGATTAAATACCTATAAGTTTCTTTTGCAAATGAGAGGTAAGTAGGGACATTACCTATGAGAAAAAAAGAAAAAAACTAGTAGCTGCGTCACGTCGAAGAACGTGTTTGCTATTCAATTTGTTTGTTTGTCTGTCCGTGTGAATGAATCTATAGTGCAATTAACACTGGCAGGATGTTACGTAATGTGATGTGTACGAACATGTCATGAAACCATTGCATCTGGCTGATGTCGCTTCTCTGTACATTACATATATGAAGCGTAGTCGGTAGAACATATTATTACATATATATTAATGTTTGGTTCATTGAACACCAGCAAAGGTTTCGTTTTCTGTTTCTGTTCTGTTAAGAAGGTACATCTTCTACTTTCTTAATTGTACACCAACATTTTGCTGATGCAATTTTTAAGTATCATGTAATGAGGATATTGCCAACTGCCAAGCACAATTCC
This sequence comes from Shargacucullia verbasci, assembly GCA_947562105.1. Taxonomy (NCBI): domain Eukaryota; kingdom Metazoa; phylum Arthropoda; class Insecta; order Lepidoptera; family Noctuidae; genus Shargacucullia; species Shargacucullia verbasci. Next base: position 4,757,410 of record OX387286.1, on the reverse strand, counting down.
AAACTCCGTGCTATTAATGTGAATTTTCACTTGTACAATAACACTTTGCCCGACCCGGTGATTGAACGCAGGTCATCAACTTATTATTCGTACATGCTTTTCAAACACAATTTACTCATGTAAACATAGTTGGCACACACGCATTACGTCTGTCGTGTCACACAGGCCTTTGCCCTCATCGGCACAATACAATATTCATCAGTTACTTCATCCGTCATCCATCATGCGAGACACCGTATAAATAATGACACTGCATCCAATCTTGTTCATTTCCGAATGTGCATTCGCATATAAATTGTTTAATAGCTTGGATTCGGATTTTACAAATTACATCAGTTATTGAGTGTTGTTATTTCGTTTTGTATGTAGTGTTCCCTTATGAGTCTCCTGCTTCTTGTTGGAGAGAGGCACTGTGTACGCAGACCCATTGTGGATTGGTAGATGTCACAATGCAAAATGGTTTAAATTTGTTTTAGTGCAGTACACTGGTACAGTCTAGTTTCCAGTTTTTTGTTTTCGACATGATCTCTAAGCGTCCGAGAATTGGCCCCTAATTGTGGCTTAAAATGGACATATTTGATTATTTATCGAAAATGTTTGGACTTATATTCTATTTTTGAGCTACCTAGTTAATGGTTGACCTACATAAAATAGAATTGGTTGAATAAAATATATTTCAATTGCAAAAATTATTGTGTTGTTGATAAACTGCACCTACGATATAGGAGAAATACAAGAGCGGGGCAACGTTTCGTTAAAAATAAAATGTTTCAAATTGCCTAATTTCACTTAGCCATGTTTGCATTAAGTTTATGACCACTAATATCACTATGCAATATGAAATAAAGTATTTCGAACATAGGTATTTTGTATAATAATTTTTGAAGGCTAAACCACTGTATTCTCAAAAAGTAGGGCCATGTGGATTCGGTTTTTGCCTACGTGCTGCTTGTAGGTATTTTTTATCAGTTTTGCATATGGCTTTATCGTTAAGCGTCAGGGCGATGAAATTACTGTTAGAGAAATATGCAACGTTTGAGGTTAAAATAACTTTCCCTATAAAATACTGTAGAACATTAATTGTTTTCGTAATCATCCAATGCTCAACGTGGCTGCATTATGTAAGACCTTTGACCCCTTAACAATAACTTGTAGCTTTGTAACAAGCACGCCCATTACTGTTTCACGTATTCAAATGTTAAGCCTTAGGGCATGCGCAGACCATACTTAGGCAGACTATCGCTTCAAGAAAGCAATGAATATGCACATACTTGGCAACTATAATATACTTATTTGTCATTTCACCGCGAGGTAATCACTAGTCATAAAAAAGTCTCTTTAATAATGATAGGTTATATAGACGTTCTTACGTCTAAGAAGATAATTAAGTCTCTCAAACAAAACCAAGTCAAGACTCTGGTCTTGGCTATGGTGAGCGCATGCTCTTACGAAGGCTTCCCACGGGGCCATTACATTTACCTGTTCATACTACAAGAGATTATAAACATAATTTTGCGGTTAAGTTAAGGGTCAAATCACGGTAACATAGCTAATTCTGATATTGTTGGCTATTAGATAACAATGTATAGCGCTATCTCAGTATATTTGGTATCACGTCACTTCTTGTATTCTACTAACAAGCCATGGGTATCAATAAAACTTCTGGGTTCAAATAAAAACATTTTGAGAACATTCTATTTTGCTCGGTAAAATATAACAATTAAAAGTAAAACCATTCATTTTTGTTATTATTCTCATAGAGGTCAAAAGTACCTAATTCAGGGCATAATTACGCAGCCACTTTGAAATATTTCTTTTCTTTCCTCTTTTCTTTGCCGTTCCCGTAATTAGCTCCCCCGTAACAAAAGTACGTATATCTTTTGAAAGGAAAAAAATCTTTTGAACGATGGGCCGGTGGACGTAATCAAAGTCTTTAATGACTACAAGACACCATTTCGTTTTCATATGAGAGCATTTTGTAGACATTGAGTATTAACAAAATAATGTAAAATTAAAAATACGAAAAGGAGCCCGGGTTGACGAGAAATGTAAGTAGCAAAACGTTGTGCTATGTCGCGGCGATTAATTCTCTGATGTAAATGAATCGCCATGACAAATATCTTGACTGAATAAAAACAGCGCACTACTTACAAGTTTGTATCACAGTAAATGATGGAATTCGTAACAATCGATTTGGGCTGCCATGTTGGCTAAAAGTTTTAACAAGACAATGTTACTTCTGATGCGAAGACGAATCCTAGTTGGACCGAAATCTGTCTGGCCAGTTTAGTTTCGAAGTTAGTGATTTTAGATTCAGATTAACAAAATTTCTAACTTAGCGTTGAAGTAGTCCTACAATATTATTTATACTGTGATCCTACTTATATCTTAGGGCTGCTTTTAGGTACAATAGTCAGATAACTCTTATCTGAGGAATAAATTTTGCCATTTGACAGCTATTGTAAAAAATAATTTCAAAACGCCATATGTATTCTTTAGATATATCTATCGGCCATTAATAATATAATACATTAACAGTGTGGTACTACAATATTGCAAAATACCAAAATATAATTGTATATATACTTATATTAAAATACATACTTATTTCATAATGTAAGTGTAAAGATATGGTACAAATTGAAAGTTAGTTTTTTTTAGAGTCTTGACCAAACTGTAACTTGTAAAATTTTACTGTAGTACATAAATTATGACATACACAGTGCAAACACAAAAAAGAGAAAACTGTATAGCAAGGCTCAGTACTGGCTGTCTATAGTGCATAGGTCTGAGTTTTTTTTTAATTCATGGCATTTGAATTAAACATTAAGTTTAATAAAGAAATTAAATGTAATAGTATCTTTAAATAGAACATAAAACTTACCCAGAAATAAACTAAATGAAATATTTACTTCTACATATTAAAATTAACGAAATTTTGACTTAGTCGTAAATCACATAATTTGGTGAAGGTAACCAGTGTATTGAAACCAAAAAATTCAAACTTGCGACATGAATTTCCAACTGCGCCCAAGTAGCGTATTAAATACTGGGTCTGTCCCTCTATCGGAGACGGCGCTAAGTCTAAGTTTCTACAGAAGGACCATTGAAAAGCATTTGATTATGATGAGAAAGCCTCCACGAGAAACGAATTCTAAGTTTATATGGCGTACTGCAGCGTCAGCCTCAATACTACCATATGCTGACTGACTAATCTTTTCAATAAAGCAGGAGTGATCACGATGATATAATTTCTGCGCAGAAGTTTACAGAATATTATTTCCATTGTATACTCCAGCAGTAAATGGTGTTCATTAATTTGAGCTAAGGTCTGGAAAGTTCGAGTAAGGTGAAATTGGAGCTACGATCTCATTATCTAAGTTGCATAATTTCTGCTACAGCGCGCTGGATTCATGCCCTGAACATTTTCCTATTACTGGCAAATTATTTGGAGGAATAAGCAGGAAAACTAGAGGTTCATTTACATTTCACATCACTGACTTACGTGAGGGCTTGAATTCTCCGGCAGGTATTACTTTCAAGTGATTATAGACAGAATCGTATGCAAATTATTTATTGTACATAGCGGTCATTCAAATTTCGGAGATGCTATTTATTTTTATTTAATTTAGTGAAACAGGTGTACAGTCAGCATTAATAACATGTATACACTTAATGAAATTGAAAAGCGATTTTTAGAGGAAATAATGATTGAAATCTTGACCAATTTTACAAATAGTATCTGCGGATACATAAAAATACAGAGTCAATTAAATTTTATGATTTTAACTAATAGTTTTCCAAGAATATGCCTTTGAATTTTCTACGTGTATACGTCTTTTTAATGCTGACTGTACATAGGCCCAAAGTCCCATTTAAGCAAACTATTGCCATCAACCTGTTAGCCATCATATGGGTTGCTACTAAGAATTTGCAACACGAACTTCATATAACACTGTCTGATCTGAAAACGGAACTTCGCACGATCATATGCCCCGCTTGACTCCTTGCACTGTGAAAATATGTTATATAATATCCCTTGTGACCTGGGTACGTCTGTGACCCAGGTACGTCTTAAAACTGCGGCCAGACACCGGAGGACGGGCAGCAGCGTCCTCTCACTAATCGGTGAGCCACTGCGATCCCCAAGCCGCCTGCCAAGCGTGGGGATTATGGCAAACCCCCCTTGAGGGAGGTCTTCGTTCAGCAGTGGACATCTTCTGGCTAATGATGATGATGATGAATATCCCTTAACTTAGTACAGATTTGGAGAGGCTTATGTTCTGCAGTGAAATACCATATAGGCATGGTCAGTGTATTCTAGATAAAGCGGCTTTCTGGTCTAACGCAGTTTTGTCAAGCATCGCCATCCAAGATATCAACCGAAACAATTATCTACCTGTCACTCCGTATTACGGGATGTTTACTTTGATCTTAATGGTAGCAAATGTCATTCAAAAGCATTGATAAGAACATGAGACGTGATTTAAAAAAAAATTAGCTACTGCAGTGCTCATTTTTTTTTTTCAAATCATGTCTCAAGGAATCGTCGGGGGAAAATTAAGCGGAGGATCCGTTTAATTTTTTGATTTCGCATAATTTGTATTTCGTTCTATAGGCATGATAATAATTGTCATTTTTATTTCTAACCACTGTCTTGGTTTTACTCATTTGTATATTTTTCATATCAAAATATCTCGGGTCTATCGAGAAGGCTGCTGTGAAAAAGGTGAGCGACTTCATCTCGCTGATAAGATATTTAATTTCCTTTCCCAGTTAGACAGATGACGTAAAAAAATGAACTCCATTTTAGGCATCAAGGAATAAACCGGGTAAAGTAGAAGCCTTTCCATTTAAACGCGGTTTAGGAAAATTGACTTTTGAATTTTTTGAGGCAATTCTTTTTTTTATTTTTGAATGCACTATTGGTTACACAAAAAAATGTTATATTATATTTCGTGTAAACAGTTCGATACAACAAGTTGAAAAAAAAAAAGGTCACCAAGTTCATGTGTGTTGAGTAAAACATTTTTTATAAAGTTGGCACCATCTACGTTTTATTACTTACCTGTTCATGGATTTCTCTTATAGACCACGATATTCGATACGTCATACTTTTGAAGTCATGATCAACAAGCATATTTATACCTGAATTATAAAAAAAAAAAGAATTCAAAATTGGATCAGTGGCTAAGCGAGTAGCTTTCTGCGTTACATGTCATGGGTTCGAGTACCTCACGGAACAACACATACATACGGAACAACAGTACATAAGTGCAGTCAAAGGTTCAATGTTAAGCTTTAAAATTGGAAAGTGAATCATCTTGGCTAGATTGGATACAATTTCGATTCTCAATTGGAATTAAAATTAACATTATTTAAAAAATACTTAATTCTCTGGTCTATATATAAGCGCACTGAGAAATAGAACTCGAGTTTCCGGGGAAATGCATTTCTAGATAATCACCGAACAAAGGCGATAACGTTAGGTTTTGGGTTCTAAAAACTGAGTTCAATAAAAGCAACCTGGGACGAAGTCCGTATTAAGTCTGTTTAGTATTAAAATAGGCCAGTATGGTACCTAGCTCTACTTAAATTCGTAAGAGTGTCTTCCAAGTAGAGGTACAGCTCTATCAAGAAATAACTTCAATAAATTACACCGTTTATAAAATATGTAAAACTGCACGTAGATCTGCAAAGACAGAGAAAAATAATGTGGCTTCAGCAATCATGTTCGAAGATATTGAGTTTACCGCGGCGCTACTCTGCTCCGTGGCAGTTATGAATGACCAGGTCGAAGCGTTGCCTAAAGTCACATTACGAATGAAAAACCGCAGGATTGCCGTAATTGAAAATTCCCTGTGTAATATACGACTTGCAATTTCAGAGTGGAGCGGCTCCCGCTCGGTCCTACAGGGCAACGAACATTTTTCTTCGCTCTTAACGATATTATTTAACGCCACAAATTTTACCATTTTTCTTATGGCCCCCCAGAACTGCTAGCAATTTCATTATGATAATCGCGCATAACCTGCGCTATTTTATACAATAACCGTTCGAGACGGTGTTTTGAATAGAAAATTTAAGTTGGCACTCCAAATAAATTTTAAGGGATCTTTTTAGCCTGGGTACGCAGAAATTTGGAGAGGACTCATTAAGGTAAACATCACAAAATGGCGTTTGCTAAGTAGTCAGAATGTAATGGCTTTTTCTTGAGAAAATACGAAATTAGTTGCAGGGTACCGAATAAATCGTAGGCAACTTTATTTGTTTAGAAAAGAAAAGTAATCTGGTGCGGCAGGAAAAAGGTGGGATTCGTAATGCAAATTTCTGAATAACTAAAAATCGAAAGCAACGAGACGCAATAAACAGAACCGCTGTCAACCCTTTTTTCTGGTTTCCTGGTAAGGTGGGGAGAAAAACAACAAACAAATTTGTGGGATTGATAAGGATAAGGATAGCGTTCCGATACCGGTAATAGTTAATTAATATTTTCACAGATCACAGATTGATGCTATGACTCAATAACGCTTACGAAACGAATTCTAAAGATATAAAAAGTGAAGAGAAAAATTCGACCGCAAGCAGGAATTTAATCCACGACCTTCGGATTCAGTACACCACGATCTCTGCTCGTTGTGCCGAGTCCTTCCTCCAAATATATTTATCTGTCATTGACTCTCTTTGGGTCGTACATTCAATTCCCGTTCGCGGTAGAATAATTCTCTGCACAAGTCATAGACCATATAATCTGCGAAGTTTTGTAATATATATATATCTTTATGTATTTACCCACAAAAATTTTGAATGAAAAAGTACCCCTCTGTCGAATTAGGAACTAAAAGTATGTGTTCCTTCATCTATACAAAGAGTAGCTTCAGGAACACAGTCGTATGTGACGCTCCGTATTTTTCCTTTACGAGATTCACGCGGTCCCATATGGCATTAACTGGAATTGTGTGTATTGAATGTCTTGTTACGCTTAAAACATAGTAACGCTTAGACGGTAGAGATAGTATGGTTACGTATTGAGATAGTATGGTCGTGCAAGCTGATAGAAATACAGGGTGAGCAAATATAGAAGTCGAAGTTACGGGTGTAAGGAAAGAGCCTCCACGAGTGATAAAACCTGAGATCGTCTGGCCTCCCTTTACAGTTAGCCTCGCTACCACCACTGTCTTGACTGATTAATCTTTCCATTACGGCATGAGCAATTACGAAGAACAGAAGAATAATTATCGAAGTCGCTAATGTTGGTGTGTTTGGATTAGGTACTGTGAGATGAGCTTGTATGTCTTTAATACGTCAAGTGATGCAAATGAAACAGTAGAAAATCTATAGCGTGTCTTAATGAATTAATTAATATAATTCGCCTGCGTGTAAAGACCGATGATGGATATTTTAAAATAATGTTTTAAATCAATATAGTTGAGCTATGACTATTAATAAAATCAAAGTCAAGTCAAAGTCAACGTTTTTCAACTAGGCTTTTTCATGCACTTTTAAAAAGTCGAGACTCTAAGCGCACGGTTCCAGAGGGGGTAGGGCCTATGGAGACGAGAGCGGCAAGAAACTCTATGAAACTCTTTTCAAAAAATAAAAAGTTAATTTACAATTAAAAATCTTAAATTAACATGCATTATATAAGAAAAATACAAACTTATTAAAACGTTACTTACATAATGAGGTAATACAACATGAGTAATACAAGTGTGTCAAATAAAAAATAAAAACGGCATATACAGTTCTAAGCGGATAAAACAGAAAAAAAGAATAGCAAAATAATGAAATAACAAGAATGTCGAGAAAAATAGAACTAGTAGATACAGTGGATAACCTAGGGAAGCCACATGTGCAGAAGATAGATAGCGCCACACGTCTCTATATAGTAAAGGTAATACTCGAAATCATCCATAATATCTCGATATAACTTCATAATGATTCTTTCTAGAGATGTCGAGTCATTGTCTAACAAAGATATAGGTATCTCTTTTTTTGCCTATCTTTTTTCACTCCAAAAATCTGATACTACGTAATGCTTATGCTTCGATAACGTTACGCAGGATTAAAATAATCGTTTATTGGAGTGTAATTGCGAAATGTTCATAGGACTAATTCGTTATGAATCGGAACTCTAAAACTACTAACTACTTTGATTAGTATTACCTTCAGGTCTCTCTTTACATCTCGTAATCAATCAATTCAATGACCTAATATACTTAAATTCACTTACATTTTTCCTAACTAAGTAACACAAGCAAAAATGTCAACTTCAAGAAACTACTTCTACTATAGAATTACTTAAACAATGAACTTTTAATAAGATCGTGAGTCACTAACTCTCAACTACAATTTCGAAGTAAGATGGTGTAAGTGTAGCTGAAATTTAGAGTTAATAAGGATACTATAATTGCACTACACTACACTCGCAGGATCGTAAAACCCAACGTTAGTTGAATTAACTTACCTAATGGAACTGAGCATTGCTCGTTTTATGTTGGGAGCCAGTACTAAACTTGTAGATAATTTACAATCATGGAGAAGCAAGCAAATGAACTAAAGCTAAGACTTCTTAAACTTTTCTTTTTAAGTGCTTTACCATATTATAACGCCATGCGACATGGAAGCGAGTTGGCAACGTCAGCTGCGTCACCACCATAGCTACGGTAGAAAATTAATATGAAAAAAAAAAAAAAAAGCGACAGTGACACTAACATTGCAAAATTGATGCGAAAGTGTTAAAAAAGACTCATCATCACGTGGCTATGCTGTGTCGGTGCGATATACCCGGTGCGCGGAGGTGTACCAATATCTACCGTCGAGGGAATGCTGGTGTCGTGTCATAATTTCAATTATTAATTCTGGCTGCAGTATTGGTAGTGGCAGACGTCGCACACGCTTCCGCACAAACATTGAGCCTTCATTTGCTTGCTACTCTATGTTTATAACCAACCCGTTGTTACACTTTGTTTTGTTATTCCATGATAACCCTGTCTCTCCTTAAGTGAGATCAATGTACTACTCTTAATTACGATGTCTGAAATATTCGCCCATCGTCGGGTTGAACTCACCTTAATTACTTCTATCCCTTTCCCTAAAACGGCTATAAATGAAACAGCAATGTACGTTTGTTTTTGAGCTGATCCATTGGAACTACTAGCAACTCTTACTTACACCAGAAATTCATCTATGTTCTTTAGTTGTAACTAATTTCTATTTAGAATGAGTATCCTACCTACCTACTTTTTGTAATTAGCTTGTTAATGTTGAATAGGTGAAGTAATCGTTACAATAATTTTTATTTAAAACTTTAATTTCAAGTTACATAGAGTCATATTTTGTTAGTAACACACATGACACTTACAAACTAAGGTATTACATATATAATAAGATAATATATCAACCTGTTACTATTCCTTACTAGCTTGTTCCGCAAAAATGAAATCAACCGAGCGTCTTAGCGTAATTAGAAGTCCCATCAATGGTTTTCGCTTAATCGTGCATTATAATATTTCACTGGTTCTAAAATATACTAAACTCAAGGTTTTGTTTTTCCATAACTCACGCGAGCAGACCTACGAGCGGCAGCTAGCGATAAATAAGAATTGTTTCATGTCTTAAAACTCGTCATTAGCAGCCTAATTACACAAGCGAAGCTGTTGCTATGCCCTGAGATAAAATAGATGACAGAGGGGAGCCAGAATTAACCGTAATTAAGCTGAACGAAACTCTTTCAGAAGAAAGGAAAAAAGTGTTCTTAATTAAAACTGGAGACTTCTGAAAAATGCCTTATGTTTTTAATTATTACTGTTTTTCTGTTCAAGCGGCATTTTGGAGTGTCTAATAAAATTGAAATACATTAATGGCACATAAAAAAATTACGAGCATCTTTAATAAAAAAAAAAATCTGCCATATATTGGCTTAAAATTTTTGTGATTGAATATTTTGTGAAGAAATGGAATTGCTACAAATAAATACCTACTAGTATACATTATTAGTTGCCGATCTCCGATATTTTTATACATGCTTTATATACGTATATTTATAAAACATGCAGCATATGTAATTCTGCACAGTTGGTCGTTTAACGTAGGCATATAAAATATATAAAATATTAAACGGGATACATTCCATAAATTTTCAATAACTACAGTTCCGAAAGTTCTTTACCATTATTATTAATTGAGTGTTTTTCGAGTCGTTGTGTAAGTGTAAGCATTTTGTCTTTTACTTTCTATTGCTACACCTGAGATGTTCTGAGGACCTCAGTCGATACCTACTCAAAAATAAATCGGAGAGATACCAGGGCTGAATAAAGAGTTCACTGAAAATCCTCTTAAGAACTATAGCAATGAGATTTCAAAGGAATATTTCCAATTCCAATGTATTCGTATCCACGCACCACCTTTTCCTTGTCTTCTTCAAATCGGTATTTCTTTAACCCCTTTCTAAAGTCCTACCCTCATAATATGCGAGGTCGCTAAAACTAAGTTAAACCTTTATTGAGAGTCACTTCTGAAGGCAATTCTACCCGCCTCCCTTTATTACTTTTTTACCATAGGAAATTGCTCATTGTCGCCAAGAGAAAATAGTGAACGAAGAAGTCTCCGCTCTTACTTTGAAATTATTTATTCAAAGATTTAATTTTCAAGGACGGCTAAGAGTGCGCTTGTTTATCTTGAATTGGATTATTGGATGTTTCCTTAGCTTCGGTCGTGGTGAAAGGAAACACTCTTGTTTTTGTTCGAAGGACGCTTCGGAGGAGTTTATAAAAACAATGATACGTGAGATTGTAACTGTTTTTTATCTACTTTTTTTTACTAAGGTGTTTTATCTATCTTTATCTGTGTGGGATATCGTAAGATATGCGGTTGGATATTTTATATTATCTACCCCGTGTGTACCGTGTGGACCTGGGTACGTCCTAAAACTGCGGCCAGTCACCGCAGGACGGGCAGCAATGTCCTCTCACTAATCGGTAAGCCACTGCGACCCTGCAAAATGGTTGAGCTGAATGACGCTGACACATGTCTTACTCGTGAACGGGTGCCGTCTGCTGGGACTGGTCAGCTCTTAACTGTCATGGCAGTATTATCAGAAATTTCTAGACATTATAGTTATCAGTTTGTTTAGTCTAGACCTAGTACCTACTAAATTTTCCTCACATAACGTTGAGGGAATAATGTATTCATCATAATTATTATGAAATGTTAAACAATCAGACTTTAAAAGAGTAACCATGGAGTTTCTTGCCTTGGAACGAGGCAACTAGAGTCTGACTATTCATAAGTGCCTTTAACTGGTCTACATGAATAAAAATATATTTTATTTATTTATCCCCGAGCCGCCTGCCAAGCGTGGGGATTATGGCTCCCCCCCCCCCCTTGGGGGAGGCCTTCGTTTAGCTGTGGACGTCTTCTGGCTGATGATGACGCCGTGTGTAACAAACTTAAGTCTTATTATTATTTTCTGCAAAATTATGTTTAGAAAATGTTGTAACATTCACTTTAGTTAACAAACGATTAATATTTAGTATCAAGACCTTGGCAAGTTGAAACCGAATTTCGCAAGAGTTCAGTACGAATTTGTCATAAGCTATATAGATCGATAGTAAATTGTAGCCGTCAATTATAAGGATAACGGATAACAGCTTTACCGTTTCATTTATATTTGATAGTGTCCAAATGTCATTACATTTCTATCCACAATTTGAGAACAAAGCGTCTAGACTAGACTGTTGATGTGGCATGAAGTTTCACGTCAAAAGGACCTAAACTTTTAATTGCCTTCTTCAATGCAATTAAAAGAAAGTCTTCTGTTGAAAGAAAATAAGGACTTTGCTGTCTTATTAATTGATAAGCTATAACTTGAATATGAGTCTTGAATTATTACAAGAAGAGTTTGAAGTAATGATTGTGATCTTCTGTCGTTCTTATTCCATTATCACTTTGTACAGTCAATATCAAAAGTAAGTAATGATCAATCGAATGTCTATATGAATTGCCGGTTTTGATATTGACTGTAATTAACATTACCAATTTATATAAAGCTATTTTATACTTCCAAAAAAACGTTTTGAGGTAAAAATGGTATCAAAGGAGATTCAAGGAATTTATAAGAATTGCTAACAGGTTTTTGATAATATATTTTATTCTATTCAGGGTTCTTCATTCATCAGTGACAACAAAGCCCTTTCAACGTTCTGCTCTGACGATGTGCTAGTATCAGTTCATTTAATAAATCCGCTGGACAAAAATTGTTTCCAGCTATATAAACTTAATTTAGAAACTAGAATCAAATATTGCAATAAAGAACAAGTTCATCCATATTTCATGGCAGCGTTTAATCTAAAAACGTCTGTTGGATGCATTATCTTTGGTTCTTGCCTAAATTGAATAGTTGCTACCTGGCTTAATAGGAACAAGTTTATGAGGGCCACTTGTGAAACTATTCTACTAAATATTGAACCCCAAAGTAACAATGCACGATTTTGTACGAGCCATGCAAAAAGCGATGTAATTTATAGTTCCAGAAGGGTGATAATTATCGGAACAGTTGGATGGTATGGAGTTGATGTTTTCACATTTTATTTATATTTATTTATGTAAATAGAATAATACAAATACCACTTACACTTTTCACTATTTACCGAAAAATGTACACGTAATTGCATAAACAGTAAATTATAAGAAAAATTCAATAATCAATTCCCTTAGATGGTGACATAACGATTTTGTTGTTCTATTCCAGGAAACAGGTTTGGAAACGTGAAATTCAGGGATTGAAACCCTTAATATGTAATATTATGTAATAGTTTACATTGAAAAAGTGCCCGAAAAAAGACAGGCCGGACATCGGTTGCATCTTTACTTCTTATTTCGTGTCATGAGGTTTTCGAATGGAAATATTTCATTCAGCAAGGTGCGCCAGGGTGTGCCAACTGACTGGAGCAAAAACGTCGAAGTATGTTGTTACTCGGGGAGGCTGTTTCCGTACACCTTTTCATGTATTACTTATACTAAGGTTGTAGGACATAGTTGTTCTTAATACGGCCATGTTATACATGAATGAATTTTTAATGTACTGTATAAGTTGACGTAAAATGATTTATGACCGGTTGTAATATATCATGCCATATTCTATGTTTAGGAGTGTATAAATTAGTGGTTTTTTGTCATGGTTGATTATAAATTCGTATTAATTAGCACTTCGATGTTTGTTATCAGTTGTAATGTTTAATAGTTAGTTGCTTAAGGAAGAAATTGTAAGAATAATTTATTTATTTTAATCGTTACGAGAGCTTTATTGAGCAGATTAATGTATCTATCAGGTATAGATAATAATGCTACTAAGTTCAGTAAGGTTATTATTAAGCTATACCTACACTAAAGTGTCCGTGATCATGCACCGATTAATCTTGTTTGTACTTTAATATAAGTTTTGTACTAAATACGGGTACCCGGGTACGTCTTAAAACGCCGGCCAGATACCGGAGGACGGGCAGCAGCGTCCTCTCACTAATCGGTGAACCACTGCGATTCCCAAGCCGCCTGCCAAGCGTGTGGATTATGGCAAACCCCCCCTTTGGGGGAGGCCTTCGTTCAGCAGTGGATTTCTTCTGGCTGATGATGACTAAATATAATAGAGAAAATCTTTCCAATAAACAAATCTTAGATCTATACATTAATAGATCTAAGATTTTTTATTAGTGAAAGTTGGAATGTACGAAAATGAAACGTAAATAAAGAACAAATTTCCGTGCTTTCGAAAATTGATTAATGAAATTACATTATACACTGGAAGTTGGTAAGTAGGTACCTACTTCTTGACGAGACGTACGTTCGTTTTACGGCAAGAACTTATTAATTGTTCGTTTCTTCGAAAAGTGTTTTATTTAACTTCCAGGTAATACTATAAGCTGCATCAAGGATTCTGATGGCAACAGCGTTGCTTAATATATTCAGAGTTCAATGAATTATTCATTCTAAAATTGCATCCATACCTTCATTGAATACTTTATCTAAAAACAGGTTTTTGGAATACAGATCAAAATTCTTAACCGGAATAAGCGATTCTATTTTAATATTTCGTAACGATAAACAGGCTTCGCGATTTTGGAATCCAATTTGGTTTATGTATACTACTGCTTTAGCTATAGGAATCCTTGTATCTAACTTAAACAAACCAATAGAAAATGGAACATTGTACATATAGATAGTTTGCTTCCATAAATGTGCATCGTTTCATATATGTACGATGTTCATGAGCAGACATTTTGCAATGTAGTCAATGTATGTCGTAGGGCCTAGCCTTATTGCATTTCTACTTATTTTCGCGCTAGTAATCCTTTTCTTTCGCTAATAGGGACATTTATTTTATTTGAATAAATAATTAAAAGCAAAATATTACTTCATCATTATTTTTTATATTATAAGAGGAGGGAGGCCTTTGCCCAGTAGTGGGATGGGATCAAACATACAACCCGCTCGATAGGTACATCATACCGACTCGTTCTTGCAAATTGAGGCAATAAAAAAATTCATGCTCCCCATCGAATGGGGTGGAATTGAATAAGTCGTTTGAAATGCAATAAGTGTGTTCCCCTATTAATCTCCGAAATAAAAAGTAGAAATGTTTTCATTTACACGGAATATCAGAATTAATGGTGATTTGTATTCAGTTCAGGTTTTCTTACCTTTTCCTTTGTACTTTGTCCGCATTTGCAGCTCTACTTAAGAACTAATAGAGCATGTGAGCAGTTGTCTTCGTTCAAAGCGTTTATCTGAAGCCCTTTTTCTTGTAACTGATTTAGCATGAAAGAAATTTACCAAGGCGTAATGTATTATCAAAGAGACTCTTTGACGAGCGACTACTCGTACTGGTACGATTACTGGTTTTTGGATTTCAGTATAGCATTTTTGGTATCTTTCTTTTCTTTTTATGAAAATATACGTTGTTCCAAAATAGGAGCAATTCCTGTATCGTGGGTGTTTTACAAATATAAATACCCGCGACAAGTACCTGTAAGTTATACAAATATGTGTTTTGTGCGGGAATCCAATCACCAACTGCGCTATCAACGTAATTAAGATATTTCAACTTTAGAATATTAAGCACATTTTCCACATGCGTGTCGTGTACACGCTGAAATCAAGCGAGTGTGTACTGTTACCCAGCAAGGTCCTGGGTTAAATTAATAATAGGCAATGAACGATCGGTCATCACCCGTCCTGACTTAAGCTTTTTTTGGGTAACTTTGCTCCTCTCTCAGATTAATTCCTGTATCGTGGGCGCACTGACAGACACATATATTCATATGGACAAACATCCAGACACGGAACAATCATGTGTAGATCATACAAATATTTGCTCCGTGTGGGAATCGAAACCGCGACACCTAGCGTAGCAATCGATCGCTCAACCACTGCTATTTATTATTGATTAAAAGCAGCTTAAGCGGTGTCAATCTATATCTATACATATAAATAAAATTGGAGTATCTGTTTGTAATATTTAAATAACCGTTTTTTACTACATGCATATGAATATATATACGGTACATACACCAAAATAACATATTTTACAATTTTTGTCCGTCTGTCTGTCTGTCTGTTTGTATAGGCTAATCTCTGAAATGGCTGGACCGATTTTGACGGTACTTTTATTGGCAGGTAGCTGATGTAATAAGGAGTAACTTAGGCTACTTTTATTTTAGAAAAAAAAAATTGAAAAAAATAGGGTAAAGTGCATTTGTCCTCTTAACTTCACGTAACTTTTATATATTTTTTTTAAATGGCGTTTCGCTCTAAAAAATTCATTGTTAAGTTCCGACATCCACGCGAACGAAGTCGCGGGCACAGCTAGTTCATAATAAACATGAATTTGCGATTTAACTCCATTTCATACCCTAAGCCTAAAAGGTGCCCTATAACTATAACTCAAACGGGTGACCGATTTTTATCTTATCTATACAATACATATGCGGTCAAACTCATAAACAGTGTTTATCTCTTAATCAGACATTAACCACCGTTTTTCTTCTAATCAACCAATTAACGACATCGTGTACTGTCCGAACATAGAATTATAGCCTCAATATTCCAATGTTTTTAGCATTTGGCATTAGGTATTTGATTTAAGTATTAATTAAAAGAAACTATAAATCATTCTAAAGGACCGCACAAGCGATCATTTTATAGAGGAGCGTAATCGAGTGGTTAATGTTGTATAATAAAACCTTTATGGTCGGTCTTAACCTTCGGTTAAGGATAATGTATGTATCGGACTATGATTATACAGTAGAAGTGTATGTCTGATCATTCTTTTGTAGCGCAAGCTGCTTATTTTATTATAGAGATTTGAAAGCTTGATTCTTGTTATTATCACATGCGCTGTGGATTGCTTTGTTTGAAATTCTAGGTATTAGTGTGGTAGTTATGGCTAGACAAGGACTGACTCATTGGTCTCGTGATCGCAGGCGCGCCTGCTGAGCGTGAGGTCCTGGGTTCAATTCCCGGATCGGGTAAAGTGTTATTGGATTTGTCAGTACATAAATCCTCAGTAGCAGCACGGGTTCTATTACATGGGACTTTATAACGGTATCGGGGAAAATGCAGTAGTACACCTCTGCCTAGCCCTTCGCAGAATATAGGCGTGATGCATCCTCCCGCTCACAGTCTCACCAGTTGTGGCTGAATACCTGTAATTAACACGGAGCGGCTGTGACCAGGCTCCCGCCATCCAATTAATGGGAGACACCGATGCGCTAAGGTTAGGTCGGTTGTCAGTCTGTTTGTGCTGCTGACACCCGTAATGACTGTCATACTTGTAGATATTCGTTTGACCTAACATGCTTACCGAGGTACGGCAGGTTGTCTATGTTGTCGATTGAACGCAGCAAACGCTGCTTATCCTCACAGATTAACTAATCTGCGCGATGGTTATTTAGCTACAAGATTCTCTTTAACATAGCATCACGCCTGTATTTCGCCTTGCACAACTGCCGCCTTCCCTGTCCATTCACTCCCCCAAGGCGAGAGTGAATAGGCATTATTTGAGCTTGCGTGATCCATCCTCGGCAGCATTGTCACTCACCATCAGGTGAAGTGCTGCCAAACGCACTCAAATTAGTAATAAAAAAAAATATTAAACTCAAAGTCAAAGTTTTTTATTTCAAGTAGGCCTTTTCAGGCACTTTTAAAAAGTCGAGACTCTAGGCGCACGGTTCCAAAGGGGGTAGGTCCTATGGAGAAGAGACCGGCAAGAAACTCCATGGATACTCTTTTCAAAAACAAAAAGTTAAACATACATTATATAATAATGCTAAAATAATAATCCAAATCAAAGCGAGAACTACCGCGCACTATACCTAGTAGTTAAACCTAAATATTGTGATATAAGTGCTAATCAGTGGTCAATGAACATTGATGGTGTATTGAACCGAACGTTCGTCTAATGCACGAATCGTGTATTCGCACAATAGCTGCTAATTCACGGCAAGTGTAAATAAAGGTTTTTCATACATTACTATTGTATATTTACGGATATTAATATACTGAAGACATGCGAATTGATAATCCATGTAGGTAATTAGATTAATGTTATGTATTTCACAGTAATTATAATTATTAAGGCAAATCTTCAAAATGTATTAAATAACATTATTTATTGCTTACTCGGCAAAATTTGGGTGTACACAATACACACACAATAGTACACCTCCGTCTAACTCTTCGGGGAATACAGGCGTGATGCTATGTTTATTACATTGCTTAATAATTATGGATACATTTGGTGTGGGTTTCGTAAATAAACCATTCGTATTATAATGACTTATTTCTTCTATCGTATCATTTCTCGTAACATAGTGGAAAGATTAACAAATCATAAAAATTAGCGACGGGGTCGATTGTACACGGTTCACCCAACGTGCAACGTAGATATAGGATGCAAGAAAAGGCTTGTCGAAACCTTTATGCAATTCAACTGCTTAATTAATTGACACACACGCGGCGCCCGGCAACGAGACACAAGAGATCCTCTATTGTGTCTCATTTGCATCACTTGACGGGTTGATAAGAAGATTTTGTAGTCATATACTGTACCGACTGCCTCATTGGTCTAGTGTTCGCAAGTGCGACTGCCGAGCGTGAGGTCCCGGGTTCGACTAATGTATAAAGTGTTATTCAGTTTTTCTGTACGGAAATTCTCAGTAGCAGCACGGAGTCTGGAACTGTGCTCGGTAGTTGGCAATAGGCTAGGCCCCTATTACATGGCACCCAATAACGGCCTCGGCGAAATGTGGGTGTACAATAGTACACCTCTGCCTAACCCTTTTAGGAATACAGGCTATGTTCTGTTACTTTATCGTTTTATAAATATCGATATCCATCAGAGAAGATCAGAAAACAGATGATCTTATCTTGTGTCTTCATTGAATTTACCTAAGTTTATTCCATTTCTGGGATACTTTAACGGAGAGACATAGGTACATATATCCTTCCAATAGACAAATATCTCTCCTTCAAAGTTATAACGATGATTGACAATGTTGTACGGCCATAGCATGACAGGTAAATCCTTGTAGCTCTATATAGGATGATGTCGAACTTATATTATTTTCCCGACTGAAGTTACGTAGTTTATTCGAAGTTTTGAGTGCAAAGATAACAAGAGAACTGTTTGAATAATGCAAATAGTTCATCTATGAAGAGTAAGGCGCTAAGGAGTTTGCTCGGTTGGTACTCGTAAGTATCAACGCGGTGTTTGTCTCGTGAGGTTGGCAGAGCTGAAAGTTATATTCCATTGGTTTTGTTTGTTAGTATTTGCGATCCTTTTGTTATTGTCATTGTTTTTGGAAAAGCGTGATCGCTTACTTGCTTGGATATTTAAGAATGTACGTCCCAATTTGTCATAAAATTGTCGTGACTGTGAACAGTGCTGGATTATGAGAGCGCGGGGCCCGTAGTAAATTCTATCGGGGGCCCTTGATCTGTTATGGCTTCTTAAGTATAAAGTGACTATAGAACTTGCGCGTGTTTTACCGTATAAAATTCTGTGTTATATTTACTTAATAAGTTTCACCCAAAAAATTACGCTCAGGCGACGATGGGCGGGTTTGGATACGCGGGGCCCCCTTTTGCGCGGGGCCCGCAGTAAATGCTACTCTTGCTACGTGGTTAATCCGGCACTGACTGATATACAGACAAAAAACTTACTTTCTAGTGAGTGTAAATTTTTAATAGGATAATTGCAAATTCCTTAATTACAATACAACCTTCAACATAAAATGTAATTAAAATCTCTCAATCAAATATCCATTGAAACGCGTATAGCGAAGACCCATTTCATATTAAGCTATATAGGTATACCTGTACCTGTTTGAAGATTAATTGAGGAGTTATTTCGTGTTAGAAAGTTTTCGAGCAAGGGACGTGTGCCATGGGAATAGGTAATGTAGGCTGATAGATACATTAATTTAATTTGCTGTTCACTTCTTGGGTTTCGATGATAATTAGAAGTGTAATGTTGTTACGAATTGTTGTTGGATAGTGTTTAGTGTTTTCTAAGGTATGTTGGTACAATTTTTCGTAACTATTTTAAAAATATCCTATTGGATAAATCCACCACAGTTGTACGCCTCGGTAATATATGCTGGGCCTCGAGAATTCTTAATATACTGCATTGAAGCCCACCACAATGCCATGCTGTTTAGTCCATTTCGGACGGGGTGATTGTGAAGAGGTCACCCCTTAATGCACGTCAAAGGGAGATTTACAGACTAGTAGTATTTACAGAGTAGTAGTTGGTCAAATCAATTTGCAGTCTGTCTCATAGACGTCTATTAAATTTCTTAGTTAGTATTAATTTTCTTCTTCTTCTTCTTTCTTTCTACCAAACAACGAAGACTTGAGACAGTTTCTCATAGACGTTAGATTTTTAGCTCTATGAGATATTTTGTTCCAAGTGTGTTCCTTGATTGCTTTCTTCTAAGCGGTAATTGATCTACTCATAATTAAAACAATTCATCAATAGACAGGTATTAACAGCAGATTTTTCTGTTGATATACCTACATCTCTGTGGACAAAGTCAGGTTGCAATCTGTTAGTAACAGAGCTACATAAAATGAATAACGATGCTCCAGTGTTTGCAGTTTACTCGCCGCACTTAATCTTCTGAGAACACGTTAAGTCGTCGTTAAGTAAACTGTCGTTTAAGTATCGGTTGAATTATTAGTCACTTAGCTTTTGAACACTGTTCCAGGCTGCATCCGAGACTGCACTAACCGTGTTACTAGATTAATGAAACAGAAAATCGTAACGAGATTTCGGTGGTACCGAGATATAGCCTCACCTGTTTAGACTGAAAACCAACCCGAATATAATAAATAAAAGCTAGACTGAAGATGTAACAGCGTCCACTGTTACACAAACTCTACGATACTTGCGTGAAGAGGAGTGTTTGTTTAATCTTCACGTCCGACACAACGCACACGCAACGCGAATTAGATTTCTGCTTACTTTGATCTAAAAGAACTACATTAAGCATACTGCTGCCTACATGGTCCGTATTTTTAACTAATCCGATACGTTTGTTTTTTCTAGCCATTTCAAGTCCAGTATCCGTCTTCAATGTTCTACTTTCACGTGTTAAATTAATATGCATTCGTTTTGTAGTGATAACTTTAAAAGCAATATTGTAAGCGAAGCCTTATCCGTCTCTAATCACAAACATCAAAGTAATTAATTCTCTAATTAACAAGGCAATTAATTAACGTACAAAGTGTATCATAACAAGCTTCTATTTTATTTCACGAGGACTTATTTAATTAACATAATTATTTTATATTTATCTTTGATATTACTTATCAATAAAATTATTTGAGAAAATATTTGATAAGCTTTTATATGATGCGGTTTATTTTAACGGTGTTATTTACTATACCTAATTGGTAAACAGATCTCCAACGAAACATACATATTAAGCCCTCACGCACAAAATAAATTAGGTTTATTTCTAAGAAACTAAAATGCTTGAAAATTTTATTTTGTTTCTTAATATGTGAATCCTTATAATACCTCAGCTTATAATTCTACTGAGAAGATGAAACATGAGATCGTTTCGCGCATCCTGGGCAGTTCTCGATATCAACATAGCAAGAATAGTCTTTCCATTGCGGCATGAGTGATTTCCATGTGATACCTTACGAGGTATAGGTAATTGGTATGCTGATTCGACAGAAGAATTGGTTTTTGTAATAGACATATTATTTTTTATACATTTAATTATTCAATTTCTCAGTTTTTATCATATATAGGTATTTAAATAAATAGCAACAGAAAGCGCTTATTCAATCTTCGTCCATAAATGTAATAAACAACTTTATAGCTTTAAAATCTTGTCGCAAAAATCTAAAGATAAACTACAGTTGGCAAAGATTTTTGTTAAAAAACGTACGAATATAAATATTCTAACGAAGATCTATGAAAACGATGGTTTAAATTGGTTTTTTATGGGCATGCATAAAATAGACTGCCGATAAAAAAGAGGAAAGCCTAGACTAGTAAATTTTAGTTTGCGGTACAATTCTCTGGCAGTATTGCCTCCATAAACATTCGTATGCATTGCTCCGAATGGATATAACAATCGGAATAATGTTCGGCTTTACGTAAGCCCATTTTCCCGCATTAAAACTTTTCTCTTACCGACCAATATCAGCAATTTGTAACTACGTGAGACACTGCCTGCTATATGTTTGCCAACTATCGTTTATCAGGAAATACAGTAAACAATAAAACTCTAGCAGTTTCCTTATCGTTACTAAAATATTAGTTAGTAGGTTTTTAATATGCAAATTACATTCAATGAGAGAGAAATTTTAATTCGGTACAATAAATAATTTATAAACATTCCTGTATTTACAAAAGCCGAAATAAGGTGTTGATAATTTTAGTATGGAAAACTACTCACTAATTTAATATTTTATAAGTATTAATAACCAAGAAAAAATATTCTATAAGATGGAAACTTCAAGGCAAACTAGCTATACACATTTGTATACCAATGTCTTGGAAATACCAGCAATTAGAAAATATTTTTTACATTACGTTAATTATTATAATTATCTGTCATTACTATGACTGATTTCTAAGAACATAACTTGTACACTAAGTCCTCTTATATTTATCCTTATTACTGACACATGAATATAACTTGACAGAAAACAATTCATTTATTTACGACATAATATACTTCCATTTTGGTTTTGCCCTAATATTTATTTTGCTAAAAAGCTCCATGTTAGCAAATATTGTATTAAGAAAATTTCGGCCAAACAAATTTTCATAAAATAATAAAATTGAATCGTTCTATCGGTTCTCTATAATATAATAACATACTCGATATAACTTTACAATAAACTGTAATAATATTCACTATTCTGTGGATCCGTATGTGTGACGCGCCTCGCCCTCTGCGACGCGCGACGGCGCGGCGCGGCGGGCGCATATTAAAATTGATTGCGTTTGTAACAATTGAAACTGAACTCTGCACAAATTGAGTTTGGAATGTGCGCACCCAGCTCCTGATGCTGCACCTGTTAACTTCATACTTTTATGAAACGGGTATTGAAGGTGGGATAATATGATAGTGTGGGTAGGAAATCTCTACGTACTCAGCCTAAGTGATTGTTATGTACGGGTGTGTTTTGTTTTGTACCTATTGCGACCCTGGTGGCAAGTTTTTCTGATATTTTATATCCCCAAAGACTGTTGATCTATAATAAACATGTTGCAGTATGCATTCGTGACATTATATGACACCGTGTATTACTAATGACTGTCACACTGCGGTAGGTATCGATATTCCCCGATATCCTGTCAGTGTGGTTATCGGCGAATGACAATGCGTCTATTTTCTACACATAAATATACGAGGAAATACTTCTACAAGTACCTAATAAATCCATGGTCAAACGACTTTTTAACAATATAAAATAAATGAAGTAGATACATACATTCCTACAAGTTAGCAAAATTATGTAGGTACTTAGCAAAAAGTTGACCTACCATTTTCATTTTTATTTGGCTATGCTGCCGATTTATGCGCAGTTTCAAACTACCTGGGATAGAATTTCATAGCTCCAAGAAATATTTGTAAAATAAAACTTTCGATACGATGCGCTAGAATGAAACCTAAAAGTGGGTATAAAATAAAAATTCTAGAATGTGTCAGCTTATTTCCAGCATACGCTGAGAAACTGGGAAACTGTGAAAGGAAAATGATTTTCTACATGTGCACCTAGATATGTCATTTATTTGAGTTGTCAAAATGCATTTTGAGCAGTGTTACGATTTTTGGTACACCTACCAAACATGCTGTTTATTACAGAAAAATGTTAGAAGCTTGAAAAGATACAGATGGATTTAAAAAAATCAAGGTATCGAGAAAACATAAATAACCTTTGTATTCATTGTGTAAGTAACTCTATAGAAAGGTCAGTGGTAATGTATGGGAACCTACATTGAAGCGTTTTTCTTAACTAAAACAACAATAGATGGCGACATTATGTTGCAGCATTAGTCGTAAGCAAGGAAAAACTGTACATAATGGATACAAATGGTAGGATTGTACGGATTAATATAACGTACTGGCACCGGTAGACGTCCTTCCATCTACGTCACACGAGTACATATAAGAAGCTATTTGTGTTAGATAAAAACACTTGCACCAGTTAAAACCCTTATCATATTCTCATTTGTCTAGTGATTGCATGCGCCGTTGATCAGCATGAGGACTTGTCTATTATTCAAATTTTTACTAGTAGACCGGAGTTTAGAATTGGGCCGTGTAGGTATCAATAGTCTCACTTTCATCATCATCATCAGCCAGAAAACGTCCACTGCTGGACGGAGGCCTCCCTCAAGAGGGGGTTTGCCATAATCCCCACGCTTGGCAGGCGGTTTGGGGATCGCAGTGGCTCACCGATTAGTTAGAGGATGCTGCTGCCCGTCCTCCGGTGTGTGGCCGCAGTTTTAAGACGTACCCGGGTCAAGTCTCACTTTAAGGAGCCTATATTGGGCTGATGTCAGTTTGAATTGCTCATGCGCCGGTCAAGGTGTGCTGAACACAGTGCCGTAGTTGTTTGAGCTGATCTGTTCCGAGAGATGGCAAGCAGCGCTCAGCGGCCCGACGCACAACTGCAGCATCATAAGGACTATATTTAATATTCTTGTGCAAGTCTTCAACCTTTTGAAAGTTGGCAGGTGCTCTAAAGAACATATATTTTAAGGGATGTCTATTTAGATATGAAATCAGTGTTCAATATAATTAATATTGGGGATTGATTGTGATCGCTTGTGCAGCAATAAAGATTAATACATTTAAATTTTATAAGAGTTTTAATTAAATCCTCCCCGGTGCTATAATACCTATTAGTGTATCATTACTTGGTGTATCTAATTGCCTTTAATTAGTGATATCTGTTCGCTTTTCCGGGTAAGTGATTCCCACGTCATTTGAGTGAAATTTCATACTGATGTCAATTTGCTTAACTACGGGTCACAGCCTCCTTTCACTAGTTATGCAATATTTATTATAATTACACCAATTACGGCAATAGGAAAGACATATGTGTTAAACGGTGTAAGCTTAATTCTTCCGTAATTATCATACTAACCTAACGTCCTAGATGGAAAGGGCAGAAACGTTTTTTTGTAAAGTTTTGAAGACAGATGACGATAAAATTAAAATGAAATGAGTATTATCTATCAATTTTCATTAATTCTCACGATGATTGATCCATGCTTGCCCTCTGTTGCGACAGGTCAGCTCAATTAGCTATGGCACTTTCTTCAAAAGGCCATTCCACCCTATATTTGTCTCACATAAATCCTAACTATAATCGTCTGGACTTTAAAATAGACCTTGACACCTGAGTTTGTTTCGGCGTTTCTTCTCAGGGATAGTCATAGGAAATGCCGACGCCATCTAGTTTAAAAAAGACATCTAAAAGTGTTTGAAAAATCCTAATTGCGAAAATAAATAATTTCGTTTCATTTCATCCAATATTTTACGATTCCTAAATTTAATTATATTTACGCAGAATCGAGGATAATAGGTAAGACGGGGCTATTTGGTAAACACGGGGCAATTTTGGACTACCTAACACATGTTTTAAGGCATTTAGTCTTACTTTCTAAACTAAATCAAAAACGCCTGTCTCCCACCTACCTGCCACTGTTTAAAAGTAGTTAAGCCATAGGAGAGGCACAGGTCATTATAAATTGACTAAATCTTCATGGTCCTCTCCACGCGTATAAATAGAATTTATTTAAAGTAGGACAGAAATATAACCTTTTCTCTGTTAATCGACGACGACCGAAAGATGTCTATTCACTCTTGGACTGCAACGGGCTTATTGAAAGAATATAGAATGCCGAACAGATAAACCTTACCGCTATACTGTTACAATCATTTTTAGTTGCCTCTGCAACCATTGGATAAATCCATATCATTTCTGCAGGAATATGTCACAAAATAAAATGGAACAAAATCTGCGGAATAGGTTATAAAGTTTCGGAACGAACACCTGAGCAGTATGTTCATGGTGACCTCCCACATGATTGATTATGACAAAATACGCCCAAGTACACGATACAATTTACACGCGTGATTGAAGATTCGAATTTAGATAAGCAAAATGTATTACTTTAATAGTACGTGAACGTTTTTCCTGTTACCTATACATTATTATTGTTATATTTTCGGTTTTCCTAGTGAATCTTGTTTGGGTAACGCCCGTGTACGAGTTTGTTGTTTCTTAATTATTTTAGGGATAAAATATACTAAAATCAGCGATGGAATCTAAACGGTACGGTCTGGATAGTTAAAAAATATTAGAAGGCCTTGAAATCTAGGTACTACAAAAATAAAGCACCTAAAATCTAGTTGCAGACTAGAGACAAACAACAACAAGAATACTTTCACATCATAAGGTGTCGATCTGCCACCATTTTCAGCAAGATTCGCTCTTATTCGCTTTAGATACATCAGTTTTGCAATTTCAGGGCGAGGCGCTTTTCCTTTATATGGGTCGTTTAATTTGTGGTTTCCAGTAGGTACAGCCGATTATGACGTACGAATTGTGAGTCAGTTCAAATAGTCCCAGTTTAGTGACTTATATTTTACGTTTACCATACATAGGTATGTCGTTCTTGAAATACAATAATCTATAGCTATACGTCACAATCACTGAATTGTGACATCATAGCAATAAAGATGATGACTATATCTACAATACTATGTCCATATATGTTTGTATAGACATTAATTTAGCCCATTACTGAACACCGAGAACGCTATGGAGTTTTCTCAAGTGTACTGATTATCTCACGATATTTTCCTTCGCGGCTATCGTAGGTGAAAGTCAAATTTGTGTTCGCACATGAATCTCGAAAGGTCTCAGGTGCGGCCGGGTTTGTACTGAGACTTTGTTTGTGCCAGAAGGCAAGCGTTCGACCGCTAGACTATCAATGCTTCACTATCATATAAAACTTAAATCTACATACTTAAGTATGGATTAATTCAAAAAGACGTTATTACATACTTACAGTATCGATAATCCGTTGATAATCATTCGACACCTAACCAGTTATTTTAATTTAATGACTACGATATTTGTTGAGTGACAAGATTGTGTCAGTCACTCTGCTTACTATGTTCATTTACCAACTAGATAACTGGACAAATTATTTTTTCTTTTTGCAAACCTTACCGCATAACATATAATGCTTATGTAGCAAATCTAACAAGAGAGCTGCAAGTCGGAATTATCCGAGTATTCTGCAAGTTATCAAGAACTTGCAAAGTATCGGCCGCGGGGAAGTTGAACCGCTCTTTTGTTACCTGTTCCGAGTATGGGACAAGTTGGAAGCGAAGCGATTTGTTTGGAAAGATTATGGGCACCAGAACTTAATACGTATCTACTTATCTGTTGTTTTAGCTTTCTTGTGTGGAACAATGGTGCTGAGTCTGTTGCACATCGCTTGAAACAAATAAACTTTTAACCATCGTATGCTTTCTCCTCTATCATCTTCAACCTGGATGTCCTGGTTCGGTAGCCAGTTACATTTTTTGTTTTACATTTTTCGAGTTAAAGATTAATATATGGAATTCCCATAGATTTTAGGGCGAATAATCTAGAAACTATGGTTTTGATAAGAGAAGAAAGATATAACACACGAATAAACGTGTTTTATTGACGCCATATGATACGAAGAGAGCTCATAGATTTTCTCAATCTATGAGCAATCTGTATGCTCAATTATAAAATGACAAAACTATCTCAAATAAACGGAGAAATTCTCAGGAGTGAATGGGTTTTTTATTACTTTTATTTCATAAAAGATAGTAATGATGACGTCAGGATTGGCTTTGGACATTGCTTCTATAGTATATTTGGAACGAAGCACCTATAATATTTAATCTTAACACTGGCACAGTATTATACTTATTAACTACTTTTAAAATATTGCAGATCACAGCTTTTACTTGAAACTATCCTTGTTGCAGGTACTTGAACCAGTATTATGAAACCCGATGCAGCTATAAATTAACAACTTGGGAATACTGACAAAAGTTTAGAAGAGAATACCTACGTAATTTGCTGAAAAAAAAAGGAGGTAATTAAACTAGGTATTTCGTGGTCATAATAAATACTATTATCAAACCAGCCCGTAAACGTCCTTAAGATATAAATACACTACTCAAACAAAAATTTGTGATTGCATTATTTGCTCAAAATGTCGGTACTTTTGTATGCTAAGGTTCAACTTAAATTGTAGACTATACCAAATTATATATTTCACCGATGAACATCGATTATTCGAGACCCCTTTTGGTTGTTCACGCTCGATTTAATAATAGTTATTTCATTTATTCGGAGTGTGATAGAGCACGCCGGAATAGGTCGCCTCACTATCTATTAAACCGACCTGTCAGGCTGTCGGTACCCTGCAACCTATTACGGGTTTTAGCCTGAATAGGTTGCCGTTACAATTGCTTTACAACATTTCGTTGTTCAATTCAACTTAGTGGCAGAAATTAGGAATGGAGTAAATTGTTGAATTTTTAAATGTTTGTGCTAATGAATAAGCTATATATTGCACATGTAATTGTTTTCTTTATTAGTGGTATAACGTAAAAAAAAGTCACTCAAACTAATATGTTAGAACATTATCTGTCTCGGTCTCTACCAGTAACAAACACGAGCGCATAGCATTACGATGAGTAATCACCGCAATTTACATTTATGGATGAATTATTAAAATAACGTAACCTCCGACATTATTTGCGGCTGCAACTCAAACCGCATCCTAAGATACAAAGGCCCGATAGCAAATGTGCCCTTTGAACTTTATCCCACGGCACTCGGAGGGAATGTGGCTTCGTGACGCGCGGACAATTACAGTTTTCAAGCACCGCCTGCACGTACCCGACTAAATCACTGTCTATTAAACCCGAGCACCAGAAACTGACTATATTTAGCAACACCGCTTTTTGATACCAACTCGGTTTGTGGTTATAGACACCTATCTAAATTCATAGACCACTATTAATAAGTATGACAGCCACAAGTCAACGCATAGCGCACTGTGCAACATGCAGACAAAACCCAGTTACGTTTGCAACGAAATTAACGTGAACTCCAAAGTTGGTTTGTTTGAATCCATTACGTGTCTAGAATGGCTCATAGTGTGGAAGCAATAATTCATAACGAACTTCTATATCTAACTACATTTCTCAAAGCTATCAAACTTTACCCAGTAGACAATCGAATCGCGGGGGGAGTTCAACATCGACTTTTGCATACAAACTTTGTCTACAGATTGTTCGTGCAATGTCAAACTGATCCAGACAATTGAACCAATTAATCGGTTTTCGTGGAGCTGATATTTGATTAATGCTGAGCCGATTATCTACAGAGATATTATCGATGTTAGATTCTACGAAAGAAGTACGCCGATCGAGTTGGGCGAGGTCGTGAGTCCTTCAGCACTTTAAAGAGTTATTTCTTCATAACTGGACCTTTGTTCTAAAAAGTGTGTTGCAAAAGAGGTATTGTTTTTGTTACCTTTACCTGACCAATCGTTAGTCAGAATTAAGATTATTACTGTCATTTTATTTTCAAGTGCTGTCAATTACTGGCTGCATAGATAACGTGCTTCATTAAGGAATGCAAAAAATAACGTAGTTATAATAATACTAGTAGCTTATTGCCAGGCGAATTAGATAGCGGTTTGAAACAGGTCCAGTTGTGATAAGTGCATGTTGATTAACATTTTGGTGTAGTTCATTTTAGACTGTCTTAAAGGCTTGACCTAAATTTTAGATATTACTAGTAGTTTAAATGGCAATATGACCAAGTGATTTGGCCCAGACCAAAATTTTCAAGGCTTCGGGCTAGGCATCGTTATCGTTTAGTCTACCGATGGTTTATTTAGTTTTAGAAACTTTTGTTCTGAAGGATTTGTACTGACCTTTAGATCGAAAGATTTGGAAATCTTGGAAAGCCTAAAATCATGAAATTATGTAAATTGTCACACACAGTCTTTAAATGTGAGTGAAAACGACTCATTAGCCTCAAAGAGCCTCCAGTTACATAACAACCTTTCAAACCAAAAACAATGTTACCAGGAAACCAACGACGTACAACAGTTTACACGTGTGATTACCTAATAATATGTTCTAAAACTTTTGTTCAAAACACGTGTAACAATGTAGCTTTTACTCCGGCTCATAATTTCAGTGTAGGTACCTACTTTATTTGGTGCCATAAAGCCTGAGATGACGACATGAGCAGCCTTAGAACGGCTACAACACGCCAACAATGTGTACAACGATAAAGTACAACTGTGTGAATAGGACCGCCAAGTGGCGAATAGAGGCAGGACGTCCTGGATTGAAAAATATGGCTCTTCTCTCCTCATTGCATAAATCTCTTTTTTCCTATACTTTGCTCCATACTAATGAATGTTGTGTTGTGGGTGCATTAACATACACAAATTATTACTTGCACAACTACTCAAACCCGGACAAACTATCTGTAAGTCATACAAATATTTGTTCCGTGCGGGACGTTGGTTCGACCCACGTCACGTATCGCAGCATTCGAATGCTCACCCACTGCGCCGACCATGCCGTCAAAAGATGAGGGCTGAAAATTTGAAATAAAATATAAATTGAATAAAAAGGAGAATTCCAGAAGGTTATCTGAAAAGTTTACCTTTTCGAAATCTGATTTTTATTCATCTTAAATTAATTAGACTTTGATATTTTTGGCAACTTGATGGTTGGTAGTTTAGGGTGAGAATGATTATGTTTGCCAAATCCTTCTTTCATTCAAGTTAGAAATCCTTCTTTCAACAAGGATTGCATATGTAACCGAAAAGTGGTGCATCATATTCCTGATTACCAAGATACTATTACTGGTGGGCCTCCATATCAAAAAGGGAACTTCCATCGCCATAGGCAAAACGTGAAGTACGATAATACACCGCTTAACTCTTTAGGGTTGGCAGACATATCCGTTATGTAGGTATTTCGTTGTATAATGTATTTTCTATGAAACATGTCAGAGGAGCTAGTGCCGCGGGCCAAAACGTTCCGATAGAAGATCCCGCCCCCGCACCCTTGCCGCCCTTGGCACGTTTTATCTACTTGTCGTACCAAATAAGTTGCGGAGGTCAATTTTGGTAATTATAATCATGTTTGTAGGCGTTTATAGCTTTTATAATAATACTTCAAAGCTGATTAATTGATTGCTTTCCTAAAGCCCAAGCCAAAAGACTTAATGGGTGTGACACTAATCAGGAACATAAAAAAAATCCTGGGATACGGTGAATTTCGAACGTTATTTACCTACGCCGATGCAGACCAAGTCGCGGACGAAAACAATCAGACTAATATTTCATAACATAGCATCATGCCTGTATCCTCCGAAGGGTTAGGCAGAGGTGTACTGTTGTACATCCACATTTCACCGATGCCGTTATTGAGTCTCATGTAATAGGGAGCGAGCCTATTGTCATCTACCGGACACAGTTCCAGACTCCGTGCTGCTACTGAGAATTTCCATACAGAAAAACCCAATAACAATGCTCGACCCGGGAATCGAACCTAGGACCTCACGCTCAGCAGTCGCGATTACGACCACTAGACCAATGAGGCGGTCTAAGACTAATATTATGAGGGTATTTTCACATGACATTTATGATTACTTGGCAACACAAACTCGTAGAGTTACTTGTTTTCCCGCTTACTTATACGCGCCCGCATAAGTCCTGAAATCTGCTATATCGATTAAGGCAACACTAGGTGTAAAATTGAATTATTCTCAACTTTATTAGTATTAACTTAGCCGCTTTTATACTTTCTGGACTACATTGGCAGACATTTTATTTGATTGCCATTCGATACTGCAATAAAACGATACCAAATCCCTAGCCGTACAACAAAGTTCGAGGATTGTGAAAACATTACTACAGTTACATTGTTGGGGAAAAATTCAATACAAGAGGATAATTTAAAACGATCTATTGGGTATCAGTTACCTGCGTTTCATTTTGCGTTTTGAGTTTACCAATTCACTTGTTTTTTTTGTTTGACGCATGCGCTGTTACATGATGAACGTTTTCATACATGAGCATGCAAAACCAAAAGTTTGTGCGTTAACTGATTTGTGTAAATCCGCATGTTGACATAATGTTATTTATTACTACTATTATAAATGCGAAAGTTTGGATAGATGGATGTTTGTTACTCAATCACGCCAGAACGGCTGAACGGATCCAGATGAAATTTGGCATAGCGATAGATTGTAGTTTGGAATAGCACATAGGCTACATTTTATCCCAATAAATGTACGGCAGCCTAATTACCGATGTAGCGACAGGCGTAGGTCGCGCGATAACTTCTGTCAAACGTCATTTTTGTGACATATAATGTATTGGCTGACAGTGAGATTGCTGTAGCGTGGCTATCGCGTTGATATCGCTTTTTTACGTAATTAAGCTGCCGGTTCGCAAACCACGCGGGCGAATCCGTGGGCGGAAACTAGTGTTTGATAAGTCAAATCTTTCTTTGTCGAGGCGGTACGAGCTGTACGGGAATTGCTCATATTATAGTGAAACGATTGATCAGTAATAGTGCTGACTGCTCACCAGATGATTACAGGTTTCATCTAACACATATTTAAATAGCAACTAGGTGTCAGAACTCGTATTTTATAGTTATTTTATTATTGTTTCAGCAATCAACTAAAGGTTTGTAACATAATAAATTATAACACAATAAATTAAACGGTTCCTATTTGATAGTTCCATAGAAAATTGTGAGTGCATAGGTCTTTATAATCTATTAACGATGTCGATAATTCTTTGAAAGGTTTAAGTGTATTCCTTATTACGTGTTATGATAGAATACACGACTAGTCTCGTCTAGTCATGTGGTGACCGGCATTGTAAACTTGTCTAGAACCGCATCGTTATGTTGAACATGTTTTACAACGAAGCAATTGTGATGCCAAAGTTATAGCGTTTACGAGCTGTTAAGTTTGAAAAAACCGAAAAAATAGATTCAATTTGCTTGTTTGGTTGCTTGGTTACCATGAATGACTTATGTTGAAAATTTATTCATTCATTTCAATTCACTCATTCTCAAATATCAGTAACACCCTCATTATAACATACGTATAATGTACCTATAATAATTCAGCCTTTTATTGTCCTATTACTGACGGGGCTCGGGGATCACGTTGAGGCCTTAGTACAACACGCTGGCCTGGTACAAATTTCCGATACCGTCCAGAACTATAAGGAGCTCTCTCAAATGTGCAGGTTGGAATCCCAATGTTTTCTTGACGCAACGAATTATGAAATTCTGATCCATACGTGAGTTTAAAAAGTCCGATTAGTGGGCTGGTTTCGATCTCAGACCCTACTGTATAGAACGCAAGCCTTCAACCGCTAGGCTGTCACTACACACTAGGGTTGCCAACCGTACTATAATATATAGTATTGTACTGTATTTCGGGTCTGCGTACTATATACTGTTGAAGAAATACATAGTACGCAAAAATACTATATTTTCAACACCGAAATCTAACAAACAAATCCTTCGTTTTAAAATGCAAGAAGTGCAAAAAAATATTGTTTTTATAAAAATAAATAAGTAAGAAATATTATTTTTGTCTATTTTTTGCCCTTGGCCATAAAATACTATATTTTTTTAAGTGTACTATATTTTTTTATAACTTAGTTTGAAAAATACTATATTTCGCCGAAGATATGTTGGCAACGCTACTATACACACACATTTTAAGATGTTTTCAGTTGTTGATAATGGTCGCTGTTATTTCTAGCATATTCTACACACACTCTCGTTTCTATCCTTTTTGC
The DNA here is from genome assembly GCA_947562105.1 of Shargacucullia verbasci. NCBI lineage: Eukaryota > Metazoa > Arthropoda > Insecta > Lepidoptera > Noctuidae > Shargacucullia > Shargacucullia verbasci. The sequence continues at coordinate 4,723,953 of OX387286.1, read as the reverse complement.
TTCACCTCAACCTATAGAGATTTCGTTGGTCAATCTATCTACATCCCAATCTCCAATGGTTAGTATATTAACCATGAATATTAGCTCGTTTAATTACTATCTTATCATCTACGCATCCGATCAGGCGGTCATGAATACATAGTTACCTGCAAATGTACCTATACCCCGATGTAATTTGATAGAGTTAATAGTCAAACATACTGATATAGATGTATGTTAATTTGTAAATGTATCTGCATATCGGATTGTTTACATTGTCATCTTATCATCTGTAGCAGACATTTGAGAGGCTGTCTCTGTAAACGAGACATTATATCATTTACCTAATGACATGTTATGTATTTGGAGTAGGTATTGTGTGTAATGTTTGTTTCTGATTTACATATTATTAAGCTTTACAAACATTTGGAGAGAAGCTCTTTATGCATCAACCGAAAGAGCCTAAGAGGAAATGGTGCTGTGTCTTATATCCTTCAAGTTACCCAGACCAGATATTTTGTCGACACGAATTGTGTTCTCGACCTTTAGAGCAGTAGATCGTATATATATCGATGTTCAATTTTTTACATAGGAAGGTACTATTTTTTGTATAATAATAGATACATAACATCACGCCTGTATTTCCTGAAGTTAGGTAGAAGTGTACACCTAGTTTTCGCCTACGCCATTATTGAGTTTCATATGATTAAAGGTGTGCCTATTGCCATATCCCGGGCACAATTCCAAACTTCATGCAACTACTAAGAATTTCCACCTAGAAAAGCCCAATAAAGGTTTGTCTGACTTTCTATCACGAAACCAATGAGGAAAATTACCGGTATTTCAAAGTCAAAAGGCAATCGCTCTGTGTAAAATGGGATCCGTGTCCATGGGGAACTGAAAACGAACTTCATCATCGCATAATTGGGAAAAGGTCACGCATATGACTTTTACTATTACATAATAATGTTCGTGACTAATTTACATATTAAGCATTATGACTACGTAAAAGTTAGATTGTTTATGAGGTCACGTAACTTTTAAATCCTTTTTTGGGATTAATCAAGAAAATATTGTAATTTTATTTCGTAGTTTTATGTCATTTTATTGCTTCCGTTTGCGATACATATCAAAGTAGGTCACATATTACACTGCTTTACAGTTTAAGTTTAGATTTATTTTGACTATGCAGTAGACATTTATAGACTTAAACGTATAAAGAAAAGATTTTGCATTAGATAGAGTTAGATGGTGAAGTTAATACAAGATATAAAAAATAGACTTGGTTTTAAAGTCTCAAAATATAGGTACTCTGTGGTCTCTAAATTATTTGTGCTAGCTGAGCGGCACGCCTCAATATCTTTGTTCGACAGTATTGATTCTGGTTTCCAGGAATTACGGTATTGGAGTGTTGTATTAAAGGCACGATTCCTGGAAACTGTGGCTTAAGATCACAAAGTAACTTATCTACACAGGGCTTAAATGCTAAACAATATACATTTCGACTATGTTGAACAAATACAAAGCAACTTACAGGTCTAATGGTTATAGAGCGTTAGCGTAAGGTCCTGTATATGATTTCCGGTTTCTTCAAAGTGTGATTAAGTTCCCGAAATAGTGCCAACAAGAAAACAGTTATCTTGAATTTGGTTGTGCTGAAGTCACGATAGTTTCATTGGGGAAGCGATCACTTTTAAACAATTTTCAATTTTTTTATGTTAGTATTTCGACATAGGTTTCTACAGTTTTACTAGCGCTAAAGTAATAAATAAAGATAATACACATATCCAAAGCTGCACTCAATTTAATGAAACTGCGCATGTTTTTCATAAAGCTGCTTGTAGTGAACAACCTACAACGTGAACTCATGTTTGTTTTGCCCATCAGTTAAAAGGGACTTCAATGTGAATTTGCAGTGTAACTGTGGCTATACAGTGACGCGACTGACTGAAGTTGACGGTCCGTTAATTTGGTATGATTTTTTAACTTCATCGTCTTACTTTATAAATAGATAAAGATAAAAGAGGTGCTATTGGCGTTATTAAGTCCTAAAAGGCGTGAAACTATTGCCATTTGGCGACACGGTTGGCGCAGTGGCTAAGTGATTGGCGACACGGTTGGCGCAGTGGCTAAGTGATTAGCTTTCTGTGCTAGGTGTCGCGGGTTCGATTCCCACACGGAACAAATATTAGTATGATCTACAAATAGTTGTTTCGGGTCTGGTAGTGTGTGCATGTGACATGTATGTTTGTAAACTGTACCCACGACACTGGAGAAATCCTAGTGTGGGGCAACGTTTTATAAAAAAAAAGAAAAAAAGAAAAGAAAAGATCTATTGGCCACAATTCCAAACTCAGGGGTGCTGTGGTGAATTTTCTAACAAGAAAACCTTATACCAATTTGCCCGACCGTGGGATGGAACCCTAAGCAGCCGCGATTGCGAGCACCAGTCAAACGTTTGTGCTGGATATGAAGTTGACGAAATCCTTGTCCTTGCATGGACCATATTAAGGGTACGTGTAAGACGAATAGAGAAGTGCAGGTATATCAAACATATATGCCGTTTGAAGCCGTATTGATTAACGAGAGAAAACTATATCTGTTAGAATATGTTCGATGACAAGTACACCTAAAGTTACGAAGATTCGAGTTCAGTCGTAACTTATGTTTATCCAGCAGATAACTATCGAAATATATTGCGAAGTAAGTAAGTGGATCGTTTTGTGCCGCTGCCCGCATTGCCCTTTGTGGATGACGTTAGCACCACACCCGTGTTGTGTAAATAAGGGGCAATCAAACTTGCCGACTGCGATCACTGGAGGTTGCCGCACGGATGGATTTTAACCTAAGTGTTTTGCATCTCTGCAAATTGAAAACGTTGACAAAATTTAAATAGGTTTTTTTATATAAAGTAGTTTGTAATGGATTGTTTATTTTTGAGGGTATTGTGCAAAAATTGCACGATTCCTGTAGATACATGCAACATAGTATATGATTTCAATTTATCATTGCTTTTTGTATTCTTTATAAATTTACAAAATATTTGAACTCGTTACTTATATAAGTATGTGTATGATTTTAAAGGATGAGCAATTTCGAACATAGCTATTGGGTTCATATGAGATATCTCGGTGCCAAAGATAAAATACCACAATACAATATCGCAAGTGTGCGCGCTCCCTTACGTTACTACAATCAGATTAGATCGCGAAACATATGTTCTAACGTGAGTATTTATACTAACAAAATCCTGTGAATATGTTGCGGAAAACCAGAATGTTTTGAATCAAACGAAATTCAGAGGATTGCTTTTGGGCAAACAATTTTCGTGTTTCAAAAAAGAAGGGATGGCTAACTGTTTGTGGATTCATTTCACACTTGGTTTCCTGCACTTTTATTCACTGCAATGGCTATTTATGTTCCAGAATTTGTATTTTTCATGTTTGCTTGGCCATTTTCGCGTAGATTTGGACATTATACAGAACGTTCGTGGTTTATCCACACTATACTATATCGTTCTGTTTATTATCTCATCACCAATAAACCACTAAACAGATCGTTATGAAATTTTACTAGAAGTTAGCCTGGTTCCTAGAGAAAGATATAGGCTTATTTTTTCTATTGCAGTAAAACATTAATCTCTAATTAGATAATACACAGTAGAATAAATTTTGTTGTCAGTTCTCTTGTCAATCATTATAATACTGCTTGGATTTTAAACATGTATAGATTTCCTATTAGTTACGCTTTAACAGAACTCGCTCACAAAATCAGGTAAGGTCCTGAACTTAACCGCTGCCTTGCAATGAGGCAATTTCTACATCCAGTGACCAAACCGGCTTTTTATAGTGTTTACAGGCGACCCAGGCAAAAACGAGGTCTAGCACTAAAACCTGTCCCACATTTGCTGAAGGTAGGTAAGTGCTGCATGCGTGTGTCAGCGGGGACGCACAATGACGTCACGAGTACTGAATGCATTAGCGAGTGTTTGACTGTTTCGCTTTGATGGTGCGGATGCATTTAGTGGAACTTGTTGGGTTTACGACTATATTTTTATTAATTTAATGGATGTGTTCATTGAAAATTCAATAATTCTCTAGGTCCGTACTATTACTTTGATTCATCAACTGTCAACCAAAATTCGACTATAAAATGTATCCACATGATTCATTTTATATTTTTTGTAATCTGAAAACAATACCAATCTTCCTTTAAACAATTTTTCATTACATAGGTAGGCGCATAGCCAGCTTTTAGAAATAAAAAGAAATTATAGAGTAGTTTTAACTTTCTTGCTCAGACTGCGGTTAATTAGGTTAGAAATACATCGCGTTTTATTAGCGGTCTGGCGTAGTAACAGAAACAGCTAAACTAGCGGTTTGTGAACTGCCACTGGCACACGATGACGAGCTAGCGTAGTGAATGGGCCGCCTCAACTAAGTTAGGTTCTTTGTTCGTTGCTATTGTGAATTACAGAAAATAGTTCAGCGGTTGGCGTATTTTTTTGTTCTAACCAGTATACATGGGTACTTTTGTATTTTGCTGTAAGATTAATAAGGAAATGTCTATTATGGTGTTCACGCAATTTTGTGACTATATTTTTATAAATATTTGACGACACGGTTGGCGTAGTGGCTAAGCGAATAGCTTTCTGCGCTAAGTGTAGCGGGTGCGATCCCCGCACGGAACAAATATTTTTATGATCTACAGATAATTGTTTCGGGTCTGGGTGTTTGTGTCTATGTGAATATATGTGTTTGTAAATGCACCCACGATACAGGAATTACTACTAGTGTGGGGACAAAACAAAAAAAAAAAATACTCAGAATCCTGATACATCGCTTTTTTAGTGTAGCGTAGTTACTGAAACTCTAAACTAAAGGTTGGTGAACTGCCATGGGTAAATGATTTCGTACCAGTTTTAGCTAAGTTAGGTACCTATCTGTTTGTTGTTGTTGTGAATTATAGAATATAGTTAGCTGGTTTAGTTTTTTCATATCTTCTTCATACTATCTACATCTATATGCCTACTTTAGCAAATGACTAAAGTTTTATGTCTTTATGTCTGTCTAAAACATTTACAACTTAAAATCCAGTGAATGAATTGCAATGGGTCGTTCACTGTATCGCTAGTTATCGGCCTAGCTCTAATAATAAATATTTATCATTACGTATCTTCTCAAAAGATTTTAGCTACTTTCATGATTATTCGAAATCAACGTGTACAGCTAGTAGTAAATTAAACATGGAAGAAGGAAGTTTTATGTTTTTCGGAGGAAAATATAATATCATCACTACCAAATTCACAATATTCATTTTAGTGTTCACCTTCAATGTTTTCAAAGAATGCATATTATTTTTCTATGTGATAATTACTTTGTGAGCGCCATTTTAGAACCTTGGAGAAATATATCAGAAGCGTTAATTTATACCTATGCTAGCGACCGCAGAACAAAAGAATTTGGAATAGCATTTTCATAACATGAAAGAAATATTGGATTATAAATGAGATTGTAAACAAAAGCTAGTTACTTAGTTGTGATTACACTATAAAACAGGTTGACACTATTCCTGATAACAAAATATGTAGTAAGAGAGGCGTAGCGGAAGACTCAGATTTACGCTCAAGCTAAGGGCATGAATTCTAGACTCATACTAACTTAGTAAGTTTAGCTCTTTTAAAGACACGAGTCTAAAATAAGACGATTTACATAATTTTATAGTGTAATAAAAATGGATTTTAGATTTTTTTAAGAATAGTTGATAAAGATTATAATTTTTAATTATAGTAACGATTTAATTATTACTATTTCATTAAATGTTTCAGTAACTTATTAAAGAGCCAATCATACTTCTGATAAAGGCAGCATTTAATTTCTTAGGATAACAATACCGGTTCAATTATGAGACAACAGTGTTAGTCGGAAACTAACTTGATAACACTTTGTTGAGAACAATCGCAGTTTCCCTGCTATCTACACCATAAAGGATTTGCATAGACGGACAACTATTTGTTGTCGACTAGTCGTGAGCAACTTTAAAGTTGCTTGTTGTGTAAAAAAAAATCTCATTCTAAATTAGAAAAGAAGTAAATTAGAGATTTTTTTTGGCTTATAAGTTCATGTTCGTGTTGATAATTATACTACTTCTACGGCATTATACTAAAGTGCAGGTGTTGAGGCACAATGTTAAGGCTAATCAAAACGGAAATAAAATTATAGATTTCTGATTACTCTCTAAAAACCTATGGCAGTGGTAAATACAGGTTTTTCTCAAAATGAAAATCTTGTCGATAGTCTAGTACGCTGAAAAAGCGAATTTATTTATAAAGAGTCGGACACCCACGTCGCCCTCAGACGTAGGCGGTTAAGGTTTGTAGTTAACAATAAGTCTTAAGATGATATAGGTATAAAGTACATTTTTACATTTTTCTTGAAAGTATTTTCAGTTATATTCAAATAATCATACCTACTTAAGTAATTCTCAAGAGATATAGAGAGAAAAAAGGTGGGTCTATTAGTGTCCCGTCTGTGTTGCGTCTAATAGCTGCCGCCTGCGTTCAGCATCATCTCAGTTTAGATATTAGCTTAGGATAACTTGTATTAAGACGCTTTTGCTATACTCTCAGTGTTACTGTTGGTCTTGTATGTACACTAGATATGCTTTTAGCTAAACTTTTCCTTGTTAAAAACATGGACTATGTTATGTAAAAGGCATTTTTTTCTTTAGTGGAAATATTCAGTAGAAATAGGTTTGTTGCAGTATATCATTATTTATTTTAAGTAACTATAAAGCCTACTTAAATGTTGTGTTGATGGAGACTGCAGTCTATATCTTGACTCTTGACCCAAACGCTTGATAAGAGCCTCTCTTATCTTGATTGACACCCTAAGATCGATCACTTGGCCGAGAATGTTGACTGTCACGAAAATCAATAAAAAAATTATAAAATCTCACTTCGATGTTACATGTTATTAGATTATGTTTTTGGTTTAAACGGTTGTAAGCTGAACTTTTAAATGTCAATAAGAATCTTCGCCTTGGGGCTAGGTTTACTTGTGTTCAGTATAGGTCGGCAGTCAATTTAAATTATTAATTGTAAATTAACTTTTTATTTTTTTATAAGAGTATCAATGGAGTTTCTTGCCGGTCTCTTCTCTATATGACATATCCCCCTTTGGTACCGTGCGCCTAGAGTGTTTAAAAAGTGTCTGAAAAAGCTTACTTGAAATAAAAAACTTTGACTTTGAATCACACCATAGTCGATCTGTCAGTTTTTTTAATGAAATGACGCAAATTAGCGTGGTACCACTGTGAGAAGATACTTAATTGTAATATTTAATAAAGCTCAGTGTTTATCTAATCCACAACTTTCCCGATATTAAATAAAGTCTACACAGACTACAAAATCATACTGGCCAGTTTGGAAAGACAATTCAAAAATATGTTTTAATTCTAAAAAGTCAGAGTACACACAAGTTTTATGCATCTCTGAAATTATCGTTAGCTAAAACAGGTAAAAAACAGTTTAAAAAAGCGAGGCTAGGTGACCGATTTTTTTAATAAACTACTAACTTTATGTAAGTTTATAACGTTATTTTGCATAATATATGCCGTTCACAAAGATATCAATCTAACTCTTCCTGATTCCGTAAACGCATTATTTTAAACTAAAACAGGCTATCTTACTTTGTTACAACATGACTAGTTTTATTACAGAAATAAGTAGGTATTTATTTTCTCGGGAATAGTAGAAGAACATGAGATTAAGAGCATATTAACACTGTTTTTAATTACTCGGAAAAGATAATAAAAAAACATGGTAATGTGGGACATGATAATGAAATATGATTTCTTATTATAATAGATTCAACCCATTACTGTCCCACTGCTGGGCAAGGGTCTCTCTTGCCCAGCAGTTCTCAGAACGAGAAGGGTTAGGTCTTAGTCCACCACGCTAGCCCGGTGCGGGTTGGCGGACTACACACACCGTCAAGAACTTTATGGAGCCCTCTCAGGTGTGCAGGTTTCCTCACGATGTGTTCCTACACCGTAAACGCAAGTGATAATCAAATTCTGATCCGCACATGATTCCGAAAAGTCAGAGGTGCGGGCCGGGTTTGAACTCAGACCCTCCTGCATGGAAGGCAAGCGTTCAACCGCTAGGCTATCACTGCTGTCTGTCATTTCTTAATACTAATACTTAAATAATATATCTTATTATCAGTATTAGGATTTCCCAAATTTAGGCATCAAAAAACCAAATGAAATATGTGACCAATAGAAGAAGTTTGAACGTTTTATAAAATCAAATTTTATGTCAATTTTACGGCAGCTATAGGTACATACAGTCATCGTCTTACTGTAAAAGCAAGACAAACGATCAGCGGGAAAGATTAATGCGCGACTAATTTAAATATTATAATTAAGCGGGTTTATAGAATACATTAAGTAACAAATAATACTGTCATAGCCAGTTCCGTAGCCCACGAAAATAATGATTATGTTACAAGATAAGTATTGACACTTACAAATTGACGTCTAACGGAAGTAACGAGCGACAAACGAGCAAGATGTCGATACAACAGCCAATGTGGCCGCATTACACTATCTAATAATAATAAGAATTAATGACTTAGAAAACTACAAGTCCTATAAAGGCACATAACATAATCCAACCTGTCTAAAAACTAGACCGTTTTGCTTTTCAAATAGTGTTCACATTGATCTAAAAATTGTTTGTGCTAACTTATAAAATCTTTTTTTATCACTTAGCCGTTCACGTTTACCATTTTTAGGGCACAATAGTACACGAAACAAGAGTTTAATGCGAGTAATAAGGCCTTCGATGTATTAACACTATAAACAGGCCTCGATAAATAATTCATTCATGCAGCGAAGCCAAAATTACAGTTTTTGTTACAACATTTATAAACGTTATACACCCAATGATATAAATAAATCATTTAATGTTCTTTTATCTAATAAAATTAAATAAATTTGACAAAAACATGTCACAGCAGTTAGTTATGACGAAAAATGTTGGAAATTAATTAGTATTTTAAAGCGACCATGTGTGACCCGGTTACAATGGGTATATACAACAAGTTCTGAACGATAATTGGACACCAATGTTATATTTGGAGGTCTTAAATTTTGTCACAATAATTGGTTGAGAGTTGAATTTGTGTCCTGATTTAAGTAAAAAATAATCCAATTTTTTTAGGTTGTTTGTTTTAAATGCAGAATCAAGTTGTGATTATTGACTTTTTAGGAAACCAATATCATAAAACGCGATGAAACCTAATTTCTTGATAAAAAAAAAATACTTTCATTTGTTTGGCTTTATTAAAGATATTAACTTGCCAAGCTGATCGAAATCACAATCTCAAACAGTAATAGCGGAGCGTACACAAACATTGCCTTAAGCTACATGTAACAGTGACGTGCTTAGCTTAAAGATGCGGATGAGAAGATTATAGATAAAGACTTGTATACAAGATCGAGGAAATTGGCATAAGAGAGAGACGTCAATACAAAGCAGTTATGAAAAGAAAATGCTGGCGGTAATAAAGCTTTGACTGTACAAGATGAGTAAAGCCACGTTCGTTTACAATCACGAATATCCAATCCTCATTATAATCAATCATCATTTCCATTATTTGGGTTGTCGTTATACGAAAATCAAATAATATTAAAAACGAAAAATTTACAAAGAAATTCATAAATAAAAAAAATCTGTATCCAAACTATTGCTGCAAATAAAAAATACAAAAAACAACCCCTGTAACTACAAACAAAAATGGCAATATACCGGTTAAAGTAAATATCGGGATCGTTAGTCGGAGCGTAACCCGTTCACATGTTAGTGACCGTTTGAAAACTCCTGTAAACACGTACGGCAGCTAACAATATAGCGAGTTTGACGTTCTGTCGTGGCTAATTGATTTACGTCCGTGTGTGCTAGTATTTATGGCCAGACGTATACGCGTGTGTGACTGTTCACTATGTAGAGGCATTAGCGTTGTAATATATAATTCGTGTGTTAATAATTATCTGGTATTATTTTAATTATATCGTAATTGGGTGATGGATAATTTGATTGAAGCTGAATGTCATTTGAAGAGGATCGCCTTGATCCCTTCGTCATAGGACGCTATGCCATTGTGTGCAAAAAAAACCAATATTAAAAAATACTTGTAACCAATCTACTTGCAACATGAATAATTGCCTGTCTACGAGTATCCTGGAAGGTGCTTATACTGTATTCTAAAATTATGGCCTCTAAACTAGGCTCACTAACGCTTGTGCATCGGAAGTGTCAGCCCGTAAACGTCCACTTGCCCAATTGGGAACCCCTAATAGATAGTTAGAATGAACGGTCGTTAGGGAATATCATCAAAATCACCTCACTTGGCACAAGAATTGGTGATCGCAGTATATTGTCATGAGTGGATAGCAAAATGTGGCTTCCTATTCTCGTAATACTCTTGATGTGAATAATTATGGCAATATCAAATTGGGATTGTTTGCTGAGAGTGTAGCGACTACTGACTACATGGCAAAAAGTACAGCGCCATGTATAGTTTGGGGATGAAATAATAATATATTCTGCATCCCACGGTGAGGATTTTAACAGATGTCAGGTATCGAACATAGTAGTTCAGATTCGGCCCACCAGGCAATAGTATCTTATCTTGTCTCTATGCTGTTGACTTCTCTTAAAGAAAACGCCTGGAAGATTTGATAATCCCGTGAAAATATGGTCAGAACCCTAAAAGGATATTCGACCAGATAAGACCAATAAATAACAAGGAGAGATTTTATTATGTTCTCATATAATGATGTTATCAATATTAATGTAAACGTTATTCAATTCATAATAACCAACAAAACCAACGAGACTATCAAATTGTAACATGAACAAAAAAATCAAATCTATGAAATGATACAGGAATTCTATTGAAAATTCTTACAATGAAACTACAGTGTATGTCGAACAAATTAACAGTCACCTAAAAATTGTAGTGGTGAATTGCTATACCATTTCCGTTCGGACATGAAACTGTAGTGGATTTATATATTTTAGTGCGAATTGCTAGAATTAATCAGATTCAAGCTCCAGGCGTGGGCAATGCTGTACATAGAAATATTAATGAACACATTTAAGTTAATACAGATTGCTGTCAATAGAATAGAATAGGGCTTCCCTCGGAATTGGCGTGAAAAGTCATGTTGCTTAGACAAATGCGTGTTTCGAGTTATGCGTTTTGGTGTTTACTTTTGCTTGGTCCTAACTCAGTTAATTGGTTAGACTTATTTAAATGGCTATTCCACGAAGGTAATATATTTAATATGAATATTTTCATACTTATCTTCAAAAATCACATAGATACTGACAATTCAAAAAATGTATGTGTCCTCAAGATACAATGATGCGGCAGATATATAATCGATAAATTTATCGGGTTAATCAAATACAAAGAAGCTCTTCGACCAATCGATTTTCTTAGGGAAACATTTTACTACTTAATACTGTCTTACAGTTTCGTATGACCTTAAAGTTGAACAGTCTGCCTTTGCTAGACTAACAAGTCCATTAGAATATAAGTTATCGCTAATTGCACGCAAGTTGCAATATCTACCTACCGGCTTAGTCTACTAATTAACAAAACAAACGATTCTCTTTGCAACATTAGTATGGAACGCATACGTAAGTACAAATATATACGGGTAACGTAATACAGTTGGTTGAAAAGCGACGTGTGAATTAACTTTACGTGCCTGGTGTCCAGCTCAAAGGTCCAGTCGGAGTGAATAAGATCTTATCCCCTCCCCCCGACTCCTCACGACATTAACCTCGAAGACTCGACTCCCACAGTATCGGTCGAAATTTCGCAACATTATTATCATTGCGATTTGGAAAGGTACTGCACCTAATATAGGCAGGATTTCCTATTATACTATTACAGTATTATTCATCTAGATAAATCGGAAACGATCGGAAACAGCACGCCCGTTGATATTGACAATTATTTTGTGTAACGAATGGTCTGTGTCGAAATTCAACGTGCACTATTGGCGTGCTCCTAGGGTTTAAATCTCGGACATGATTGCGTTAAAGAGATAGGTAAACGAGGCTTAAGATATCGTGCTTTACGACCCGTTGTTCGTATGTTATAAATTATTAAAATTTATTTTATCGATCAGTGTTATTTGTTGATAGATTTAAAGCGGCACTCCATTGAAATTGAGTGCCGAGGAGAGAAAAACAATCGGTTAATTGAACTCAATTGCCGTAAAGTATTTAAAGGAACCGGTTTTGTATGAATGTATTTAATGTTTCGCATTTCGTTCGTTCCCGCAGGCACCTGCCGCGCAGTTGCGCAAGCGTGCGTCGCTACGCGAGCGCTGAACTGCGCCGCACCGCCGCCGCCGCCTCTCCGACTTCCAAAGCACGTGCTATTCAAATTGAACGTTCCGATTTTAATTTCAAATTCCGTGTGGCTGTTAAATGAATGGCAGACAGTGATTCACTGTTGACAACTACTGCTTTTTGCAATAAAGCTTGGACTTGCAACGCCCGTGATACTTCCATACGATGCCTATGTTTGAATGTAAATGTCACATGAACACAACACAATTAACGAGTTTGATAAACTACTGTTTATGGTAATTTCTTGCTGGATAATTGCATTTATCTTTATAGCTGAACTTATTGACATCGCAGGTATTGTCAGCAGACTAATGGTTCACGTACAAGTTCACAGCATTAGATAGTATCTGCGTAATTGAAGCCGACTGGTTCAGGGTAAAATTCCTAACGCCAGTGTTACCATTATACGATCAAATATTATGACATTATGACACACAAATCCTAAATAATTTGTACTTTGACTTTAGGCTTGAAACTGGAACAACTGGGTGTTGCGAAACACAGCTATTAGGGTACCAGTAGACTTGTACAACCTTGATAAAGCGCCTGTTACTTAATTATTATGCCAGCCGAATTTAATAGACGTATATTTTTGTGGTTGAGATAACATTCTGTATCAAGTTCTAGATTTACATTCATAATTTAGTATTATTGCACATTAAAGGTCTATTGACGTAGGACAAGTCATTGGTTGTAGACCAAGGCTAGGTAATGTGGCTGATTTTAATTTTCAACCGTTTAACATGTCTGGTTTTATTTTCTTGCCTTGTACCTTCCATATTATATTAGTAGTTATAAATGAGGTATCTCTCTCAGAAGTATAAGAAGCAGTTTTATAGTATCGATCCCAACAAGTGGAATACTGATATCATGGTAGCTCCCTTTTCCTCATACAGATATTATTACGTGATAACTTACTATAACAAGCACTTATTTATGAAGCCTTACAAGTAAGTACGAAATTAAGTTTCCAAGTAGCTAAGTAAGCCTTTATTTACTTAAATATATTTACTACCTTCGATTAAATTATTCAGCATTTTAGATTAATATAGAAGATTCCCTAATACTTATATAAAAAGTTCTTTCTTCTTCTATGTTGACATATACATACGTTTTTTGCTTGGCCAGAAAGCTGCTTTCGGAACTGCTCCCAGTAAGCTGGTTGAAACAGCCATGTGTAGGTGGATGAGTTTTTAAACGCCCACTGTACTGTTCAGCAGGCTTTTCATAGAACACTATCAGGTATAATAACGCCTATCAACTTGAATTTGGCAGGTAAATTTCTTAAAGGGTGTAAATATGTATTTGCTAAAAAAGGGTTTTCCCAAATTCCACCCTTAAGCGTGTGAAATGGGCCTTCTAATTTTGTATGAAAGATATTTCTACGAGGACAAAGTCACGGGTAAAAGCCAGTATAACATAAATCAAAAATTATCAAATACCTTTAAAAGCAATAATCTTGACAGCCGGTTAGATCAATTCAATTTTTCACAGCATTCGTAGCATTTCATTTCATCAACAGGTGCACAGTTGGACTTGAATTAAAATTGTTTACTTTTTTTTGAGTATTACGATAGCTTACTGATTCTCAGAAGGCGCCCGGGATTTGGAATTGTACCCAGTATATGGCGATAGGTTTGGCCCCTATCACATAGGACTTAATATAGGCATCGGTGAAACGCGGGTGTACCCGTAGTAAGACACTAGCATAAGCATTTGGGGGATACAGGTATGATGGCATCAAGTGTTATGTTAAGATAACTTACGGAGCATAAGAAAGCTCTGGTTTATTAACCAGAGTTTTGTTTCACGATTTTCACTAATTTTCCTTTGATAAGTTTTATGTAAATGACATTAATTTTGACAATATGCGTGCCAAAGATTTACCGTGAAATATTTCAGTCTTTTTCTTCATAATTGTTGATGATCAGTAATCACTTTGATGTCTTCATTTTCAAGTCAATGCTGCTGTCATTCCTTAGTTGATAAGTGCATAGACTTAGAATTTCGCTTACGCTAAAAGTGTGAGTTATTTTCGACTCGTAAAAAGAAATCGAGAGTACTAAAATTAATTACGGTGTAAAACGTTTTATAGCTAAGTTAATAACACATGAATATTTGCAACGACTAGTGAGAAAGGTAAAGTAACCCATAATCTGATAAATTAAAGTATTTTTCTAAAATATAAATAAGCTCCAGTATACTAGGGTTCATGTTTATCTACCGTGTAATAATATCAATTAATTTATTTTTTGCTGTACTTTGACGTCAATCACGTATTTCATTGATTAGTGAATGGTATAAATCTAGTATTTTCTGGGCAGGTCTACAATTGAAAATATCAGCGTTTATAACTGTAACAAAATTGTAGATTCAAGTTTCAGTGTATTATCCTACGATAGTTGATTGGTAGGACCTGTTATTACCTACCTATGTAACTAAAGCACTAGCGCTCATCACTGAATCAGCTAGTAGGTAAGATGTAGGTACCTACTTAAATTACTATACTAACTTTACAAGAAGCGATGTTCAAAGATATAACATAACAGAACATAGCATCGCGCCTGTATTCCCCGACGGGTTAGACAGAGCCGTACTATGTACAAACACATTTCGCCGAAGCCGTTATTAAGTCCCATATATGTACATATGTTGAGCAAGGTGCTGCGAATTTCCATACAGAAAAACCCAATATTACTCTGCCCGACTCGAGAATCAAAACCAGGACCTCATTCTCAGCATTCGCGCTTGCGACCACTGAACCAATAAGGCAGTCAAAAGATATTTTTTTAAAAAGATCTAAACAGGTTCTCATTAAAAACAAACAAAATCACTTACATACATACATTTAACCCTGTGTATCAGAGTGTCGCCAAGCTGTAGTGGTTGATCGGTGACAGCCGTCATTTTGTAGCGAAGGCACTCGTGCCAGCGTCGTGGCTCATGAATATGTAAGCGCTCATCAATGCGCCGGCTCAAGATATCGGATTTTCCGCTTGAACTGTTATGTTTAGGCTGTGTGTGTTACATATTTTGTATCGAACTGGGAGCGTGTTGTTTTTGGGGTTTTGAATGTCAATGGAACTTTCGTCTATAAATAGAAGCGGTGGATAAACAAATGTTATTTTAGGTTTTACTGTTAAATATGTAAAATGTTATTTTGGGTTTTATTGTAAAAGATTTTGGTTGGATTAATAATAATCCAGCTTATAGGGCCCTTTTTCTGAATGAAAAGGCTTACACGACGCTTGTCTTGTCAGGTTGGCGGGTTGCACACTCTGTCAAGAACCTTAAGGATTCTTCTCTGGTGTGCATATTTCTTCACGATTTTTTCTTTCATCATTCGAAATGGCGGTATTAAAATAAAGTGCCTATTGCCGTACTGACGTGGGAGAATCTTTTCACTAGGTTTCCGGTTGCATTTAATCAAATGCAGTTAAGATAATACATGTAAGTTCCTGTGACACATGTACTTGTATACTCGTCGCCAAGAAACTAGCCAGTAGGTAAAACTACCGGCACGAGTGGGTGATCTCTACAGTCACCCCCTCCGGGAAGTTCCGTTCGGTTTCGGTGCGGTATTCTAAGAGTTCCCGAGGCCCACCATATGGTGTCGAGGCGGATCACCGTGGTGAGTTTAGCCGGTAGGAGTACGGCACACCCCTCCGCCCCCCCCAGGCGGAGGATAGCCCATGACGGGTTCTGACCACGCTAAACAAAAAAATAAAAAAAAGGTAGAACTACCGACTTCATAGCGTGTTGCTAATTGTGATATAATATACATTTTATTTTAGAAAACTGCCTGACCAGACACGAAACAACTATCTGTAGATAATACAAATATTTCCGTGCGGGGATCCAACCCGCGACACGTAGCGCAGAAAGCTAGCCAACTGCGTCTTCATTAAAACGATCATGGTTTTATAATGCTATAACCACAGCACTTATAAAACGGATTTAGTAAGTTATTATGAGCGAGTAATTATTTATAGGTAGTACTAATAAGAAGATGCCGCTAAATCCTATTGAAAAAATCTCCCATTTGCTTTTAAACATACAAAGAGATTTCTTATGTTTTATCGACCAAACCTTTTACTTTTTTAACAAATCAAACAACAAAAAAGTTAAAAAAATATATTTAATAAATGTGTGCAAAGTAACCCGCGGCTCTCCGTAAGCCGTTACTGTAACAGTTTAAAAGGATCTCGCCTGCGCCCCAAGATCTCATGCATAATTTAAGCCAAATATCGATCTTCTTCCATTCTAGGGGATCCGTTCCACTAATAATGGGTATTACGAAGAAATTACGAGCATGCGCGTATCAAATATGATTTACGAGAACTAGGGAGGTTTTTGATGGGCAGTTTAATTTGAAGACTTAGTTGGAAAGGTGCTCATGTAAAAGTTATGAATAGAGGTGTGAAGAGTTGGGATTGTACATATTTTATAAGTTTACATGGAATGGAGTCATTTGGATTTTGTCATTAGTATATTAGTAAGAAACTTGAACATGAGTATATAAACTTTACGTCATTTTGAAAAAAGACATATTATATATTTTATTAAGTATTACATTAGTCGATCAAGTTAAGCTATTTTATAGTTAATGATAAAAGTTTTTTATAAGTTTTCATTCGTTAACAAATATTTTTTTTAAACTTTACAACAATTATCTGCTATTTTGACACTGACTACGATTTTCAAATAAAACATAAATTGAAATGTCTATATATATTTATTCCAGTCGCAATATAAGTATTTAAAATAATAGCAATAAGCTTACAGCTACTACAATATTTTTCTAAATCTTCCTCATACTTTTACAAGTAAGTTTTGAAAACTTCATCTCATAAGCTGCTAATCTTAACCACCTGTAAATCTACGAAGAAGTTAATTTTATTTAACGACTATAAAGTACAAGTAGACCATAGCTCTACCCTTATATACGATTATAGTCTTCGGAACTCCAACTAGCCACGATAACCGACTGACAATAATTAAGAGCAGTCAAACTTCCCCCGACCATTTTCTTCCGTGTAGCCAGAAACTTTAAAATTGCTTTACCTTGCTTAAAGCGATCTTCAGTTCGCGTTGAAAAGATTCAAAGTATGCTTCATTAAAACTGCGTTGGGCATCGACAATGGACCACGATCTCAGGCCTCGGATGTAATTAGTGGGGACGCAGTCGAGCCTTAATACATTCGAATTAATCTACAGTTGAATGGAGATTTAATAATCAAGGCATTCATACGCAGCCAGAGGAATAATTAAAATTAAAAACAAAACATTCTCTAAACGAACGTTGATTCAATATTTTTTTATCGTATTATGTTTACAGTGTTATTTACAGAAAGCCTTTAATTTTAGATGGCTGGGAGAAAATCCACGTTCAAATATTTAACGGGCAGCGAGCGACCCGTTACCGTTTAAGCTGAAATTATTTTCAATTTAACTAGTGTTCAGTGCGCCAGCCCAGATTTACTGCAGATAACGAGTGTATGATTAATATTGAAGGCAGCGCCGGCTGCGATGACTGTGATTAACGACAAGCAATCAACGGTTCGAATAATTCGGATTTATTCGGCTTATGTCGTTTTTTCATTAATTGGTTAAAAAATGTTCACAAGGATTTAATTAAACTCGTGGACGTCGCCACGTTATTTAATTTTCGACTGAGATGCCTTTGTGGCGGTAAATGATTTTTAATTTTAATATTCCGAAGTAACGCGGCCGATGAAAATTTCAGTCGAGGTTTTATCGACGTTAACAAGCATTCTGAAGCTCAGCTTAAAGTTGTATTAATCCTGGTTTATAAGTGGATTAACTTTGGTAGGATCGATTTTTAAATCGATCATTCATAAAATGAAAATGTATAGCTTTAAAAATAATGGAATAAAAACTTTCCTTGTTTGTAAATTGCATCATTTTGTATGAGTTTTTGCCTTTACAACTCGTTATGTTGGTATTAAAAGTGTTTCTCATGATGAAAAGTATTTTAATTTCGCTGTCTAAAATTAAATTCAGAAACATACACAGCGATCATGAGATACATCATAGGTTTTAACACAATATTTATATGAATATATGGGATCTCTACTTCCTGATTCGATATTATACACCGATAAACGACGTCAGCTCCCAGGATAAGCTGTATTTTCTGAGAAATTTAGTTTTTTATAATGCCTACTATCCTTACCCATTAAAAGTACCTATAACATAGGTACATCCTATGTTTTATGGAGACTGCTATCTTATCTATAGTTAGGTACTGCCTACCTATAATAAACTGCTGACAGGGTCCACAATTCGATCTCATAGTTTTAAGCTTACCACCTAAGTACTACATTGTGGAACGCAAATAAAGTATTGAATATTGAGTACCTCGTTATGAAGAGAACCGTATCTATTTGTACGTATGCCATTGCGGCCATTGCGGTTTGAATTCTATTAGCACCCTCTAAAGGTATATTGGCATCTACGAATATCTAATAAATTCTTACCTAACAAATCCTAACTGCGGGTGAAAATGTTCTTCCATAAAAAACCAATGACTGCCTCGTTGGTCTAATGGTCGCAAGTACGACTGCTGAGCGTGAGGTTTTGGGTTCGATTCCCGAATCGGACAAAGTGTTATTGGGTTTTCCTGAATGGAAATTAAGGAAACAGCACGGAGTCTGGAACTGTGCCTGGTAGATGGCAATAGGCTCGCCCCCTATTAGGGGCATGGAATTCAATAACGGCATTGGCGAAATTTGGGTGTACAATGGTACATCATCATCATCATCAGCCCGAAGACGTCCACTGCTGAACAAAGGCCTCCCCCAAGTGGGGGGGTTTGCCATAATCCCCACGCTTGGCAGGCGGCTTGGGGATCGCAGTGGCTCACCTATTAGTGGGAGGACGCTGCTGCCCGTCCTCCGGTGTCTGGTCGCAGTTTTAAGACGTACCCGGGTCGGTACAATGGTACACCTGTACCTAACCCTTCGGGGAATACAGGCATGATGCTATGTTATTTATTTTTTATTTATTTGGGGTCTACCAACAGCTTGTACAGTGGTACATGGTAAATAATTAGTACACTGGTAATCTTATTTTACTGCACAACCAATTGTAGGTAAACACAACATGCAAAACCACGATCAACTTGGGCATTGATTTCAGAACCTCATGCTGACCATTGACGCAGTAAAATTAGTTAGCTATTAAGAGAGAGATAGAAGTCACATATATTATGTCGGTACTTACATAATAGGAACATGACTTCTCTTTCACTATGTCACAGAACTACGACGTACAAGGGTGTCGACACAGTTTGCTAATCCCTTAAGCCGTGGCCGCCACTGTTCTTTGATGGATTTCCTCCTGTTACACGTGATCCCTCAAAGAGACTGAATTTAACAATAGGATGCAGTGAACCTTAGATATTGTGTTCAAATGCGCTCGTCACCTCTGGTTCATTATATGTTATCTATGAGATAAAGGTTCAATTAACATTTCTCGCAACATAGTGTATTTTATCAGGTACTCAATATTCAAACACTGCTTCTTTGGTCTAATGGTCATAAGCGGGGATTAGCGTAAGGTCTTCGTTTCGATTTCACGGCCGGGTAAAGTGTTTTCGGGTTTTCCTGTATGAAAATTCTCAGTAGCAGCATGGAGTCTGACACTGTGCCCGGTAGATGGCAATAAATTTGCGACATGAGACTCAATAACAGCATCGGCGAAATGTAGGTGTACAACAAATAGTACTCCTCTGCCTTACCCTTTGCGGAATACAGGTGTGATGATCAATATTCAAGAAAAATGAGAAATTAACTTAAGTATTCCGAATATGTCGAATACGTCGATTTATGCCATTGCCTTTACACCTTATTCAGTTTTAGATTTCACGAAACACCACGCGTTTTCGCGAAAATACAGATAATGCAATCCTACGCCAACATACCTATACAATATACATTGATCCTCAGTTTCTTGTTACTGTTTGAAATTTAATGCTAATTTATAGCTAATTATTACATGTATACATTTCACATGTTAAAGAAGCCTTAGTTACGTGGAAGGGATGATCGGTTACATAATATTAGGCTTTCTACCTCGTGATTTAAGTACACTTACACCGTATCATATCTATTATAACGAGTTAATTTAATCATAGCTTGCATATAAGAAAGGTGAATAAACTGAGTGTAAATAAAAGAAGGAAACTGATATAGCAGTGATAGTTAAGTGATTAAACGCTTGCCTTTCATACAGGAGGGTCTGAATTTTCGAAATAATGTGTGGAGAATATCGTCCAGAAACTAGCATATCTGAAAGGCTCCATAATATATTGATAGTCTGGAGTCGTACTAGGGTAGTGTTGAAACTAGCCAGCGGATTAAGGCCTAATTCTTTTTATTCTGAGAAGAGGCCCGTGTCCAGCCGTAGCACAGTAATAAGTTGGAATATTTATTTTTGGATACAGCGTATGTTGATTTACAAGTCTAAATTTTTGTCATGTAAAATTAAAGGTCGCTAACATACATATGTATATTATCTTTTACGAGCAATATTTCTTTCCTACATTCCCATGAAAATTTCTTTATATAGCTATATTATTACATACGACATTTTACGAATGCAATAAAATATTTTGAGGGCCATAACGACACACCATCGAAAATTCGGGGCACGAATTGCATGTAACATAACAGCTTTTTACAAGTTCCCGTAACTGTATCTTTTTCATACATTCTGCGTGACCGGAGTCGGGAATCCGGACACTTTTACCCTCCAATTCGGTTCTAATTCAACTAATCCAGCCAATCACGGCGCTGGAACGCGGGGATTTATAACTGAAATCGAGCGGACAAGTGTTCTTGTTGATTTAACTTGGAACTTCGTTATGGGGCTTTTAAAATATGCACGTATCGAATACTGTGAAGTGGTTTATGCTTCTGTGAGATGATGATGAAGACGGTATGTTATCGAAGTTAACTGAAGTACTCATCATTGAGGCCGATCTTCTCTTTTGTCTCGCTCTTGACACAGCTGCCGTGGTCACGATGGCCAATTCATTTACACGGCCTTTCACCGCGGCTTTAATTTGATCGATCCACCCTAAGTGACAAATACACCTTTTTTTTTTCAGAACGGAATTATATGAGTATTTCCATATTTAACAGAAATTACTGACTCAGATATGCAAATGGAGCTTGCATGCATGCGTAGAATTAATCGTTAAATTAACTCGACCAAACTCGATCCAATCGTGAACTATCACCTCTTCCAATTTATGCCACAGAACTCGGTCCTGGGTTTCAATAATATTTACTGGTGGAATTTTCTGGACCTTGCCTACCAATTATAACGATAGGCATTGTAATTGATATTGAAAGCGTTATTGTGCCATTTATTGTGTATTACTTCCTTCCAGTTTCACTTTTAGTACAGGATAAAGCTATTAATTCTTACACTAACTTATTACCAGTAATTGCTCATAATTTCGCTTAATTAGTATGTACACATTTATGTCTCAAAATTGCTTTATATAACTACGTTAAATTCTCTATGATTTTGCTATGTGCTAATTTGAAATCTTGGAAGTTTATGCGTACCTATTTAATACAATGTTTGTATAGTAATTACTTAAGTTAGTCATAATTATAGTTTTATTACCTCGTAAAGCTTATAGTTTTTTTCATTGTAGTTTTTATAGTTGACAGCGTTATATTAGTGGATCGCACTGAAAAAGTCTCTTAATCTGATAATAGATTCATTATTTTGCGTAAGACGGTTTACATATTATTCGCAGAATTTTCCTATCAGCCAATCGATAAGTAGCGTATTTATAAATATTCTTCTACCGTTTGAGTCGACTAAACATAGGAGGATATAAACGGTAAAATATTATACCCTATTAATCTTAAAATTATCCTTTGTCCCGTGGCACGTGTAAACCAGCTCCAAGGCGTACAACTATCTACAAGATATTTTCAAATATTGGTTCATTTCCTTGATTTATGACCCGCGCTTGAGCATATAAATATTGACTACAGGAAATAGAATATTGAATACTAGTGTCAAATATTCATAAAATCTCGCTCAAGACTAACTGGGTGAGGAGTATAAGAGTTAGTGCTAAAACACTACATTTGTTCACACTTTGCGGACGACATTATATTGCAATGACTAAATGATATAAAACCTGTCAAAAATGGTCGAAACAATAATTTTGCTAAGTAACAGTGTGTCTGGTAATAACGTACATTGTTAATATACTTGTAACTTGTATATTAAAGTTGGATCTTGATAACCTGCCATTCCAATTTTGAAAAATAACATAGCATCAGCCTGTATTCCCCGAAGGGTTAAGCCGAAGCACATTTCACCGATATCATTATTGTGGCCCATGTAATAGGGGGCTAGCCTATTGCCATCCACCGGGCATAGGTTCAGACGCCGTGCTGCTACTCTTTTCTCCATTACCCCCTTTTGGAACCATGCGCCTAGAGTCTTGACTTTTTAACCTGTAAAGGCTTAGTTGAAATAAAAAACTTTGACTCTGACTTACCTATAATCCCTTGACCGCTTATAGATCGTTTGCAAATGAATATGAAACAGCTAAAGCGTAATTCTCAAAAATAAATAAAAATAGTCTGATCCATTCGACCAAAACGTTCTAGAAAGCGGTAGGTGAATACGAGGTCACGTATTCACTGCAAATCTTCCATATGCGGTATTCCACCAACGTCGTTTTTACATTTTACTGGAGTCAAATGCATTTGTGGAAATATTGTTTTAAAAAGATTGGGTCCCATTTTGTCTATCTGAATTTGCATACTACTTCTCTTTTATGATATGTGAAAAATGGTTGCAGTATTTTATAACTATAAATTCAACCCATTACTGTCCCACTGCTGGGCAAGAGTTTCTTCTCAGAATAGAAGGGTTAGGCCGTAGTCCACCACGCTGGCCAGGTGCAGCTTGGCGGACTACACACACCATCAAGAACTTTATGAAGCGCTCTCAAGTGTACAGGTTTCCTCTCGATGTTGTTCACCGTAAACGCAAGTGATAATCCAATTATGATCCGCACATGATTCTGAAAAGTCAGAGGTGTGGGCCGGGTTTGAACTCACAATATTAAAACGTGATAAGTATCTAACAATAACTAGCCGGGATAGATTCTTTCAAATATTTAATTCATCAAACTACGAAAGGCTCCTCAAATAATATATTTTCTATTGCCTTACTTCAAGCAGTGTTTATATAGCAGATATTTTTGTTCTTGTTTATCTTAAAGTCGCTCTACATTTAAAGGGCGGTATATGATTTAAACATTGGGCTTTTAAAGTCATTAGGTTCACATTACACCTTCTTTTGTTCTGTATTATTTTTATAAACCCGATGTGAATGTTTTGCACTCGGTGTGCTTAAGTAGCGTAATCCATTCCTCATTTTGAAGTGCTGCGCTCGTTTGGTTTTAGAACATACAAAAGCTTTGTTTTTTTTTATCATAGTGCAGTAAGTCCTGAATGAATTTGTTATTTATTTCGTTAAAAAATACATTTTTTAACACATTTAACACATTTATTTAAAAGGTCTACGAAATTATATTAAATTAAAACCACGGCTCCTAAATTATACATGCCATTACTTCTACCACTTAAGATTTCGCTCAAGGAGCCACGTTCTCGTTACAGCAACAGTTACATTCGAAACCTGTGGCACGCTGAATCCCGCCGCCCCTTCAGTGGAGAGCCCTACAGGGCTAGCTCGGAGCAACGCCAGTAAAAAATCTCCAGCTTTAATTGGATTGCCTTTTATTAGCGTAATAAAATTGGATTTACTCAGTCGAAACCGGACGCGTTTCGGCGCCCCGTTGTTTCGTTATTCCCAAATGGAATATTTGAATCGAGAAACGGTCCTTTGAGGCGATCATCCGACGCTTCTGAATACAATCGTAATGATTGCTATTGGATTTTTTTTCTGGAAATTATTTGCGAAGCTATAATTAAATGGTTGGCTAGCAGAAAGGGTCTTTATGTAATTGTCTGTTATTGGTGTACTGAATTTTAAATATTGTTTTTAATAATCCTAAAATATTAAGAAATCTAACGAGTTTCCAATTTTTCGTTTATCCTAAAATTAATTGAAGAAGTTTCAAGTAATCCTTCTTTAATCGTGTAGCCTTATTACTATGAGAATTTCTTATATTTATATTGTGGTGTAAAGATTAATACCCAGTAAGCTAGATATGTTTTTTCGCTGGATTCAGAGTCTATAATCTAAGGTTTGGCCATTCAGGGAGGTTCTTTATGTACACCTTTTCAAATAATGACAAGTATGTAATATAAAGTACTTCCTAAATAATATTTCTGCGGAATTAACATTATTATTAATTTCAACAATAATCATCATAACATAGCATCACGCCTGTATTCTTCGAAGGGTTAGACAGAGGTATACTCTTGTACACCCACATTTCACTGATGCCGTTCTTGACACCTATGTAATAGGGGGCGAGCCTATTGTCATCTATCTGACACAGTTCTAGACTCCATGCTACTACAGAGAATTTCTACAGAAAAACCCAATAACACATTGCCCGACTGGGGAATCGAACCCAAGACCTCACGCTCAACAGTCGCGCTTGTTGACAGTTTAAGAAAATAATATACAAGCTTTACTTCCCTAATATCTTTATTACAAATTATATCGCACAACAGGAGTCCACAGACGACTCAAAGGGGGATCACATCGTGGAATTGACGCAGTCAGAGGGTTATTTCATCAATGAGTCCCAATTACGAAATAAAGTCCTTTGGTAAACTCAGTTGGAGACAAATTAGTCCCATTTGTATAGCATTCAATGAAAATTTAAACGATTTAATTAAATAATAAATATTTTTACTGATATCATTATTAAAATAAAACGATACTGCGAATAAGAATAAATCAGAGCATATAAAATATTTGTTGAATGTTGTTGTTTACAATACGATTTTGTTTTTTGGAAGGTTAACAACACTTATCGATTATCCAAGGATGTAAGATACAACCTACTTTACCATTACAGAAGCAGAAACAATATTGATATAGGTATAATAATACTACAAAGTTGTTTAAAGTACTTAAGCTCTTACTTAAATTCTAAACTAGCACCATAAAATGGATTAAACTAACATGAGGTACTCTCTGTTAGTCTAACCCGGCCTCAAAAAGATTTAGGACCCTTTAGACTCTTAGCGCTCGGGCAAGCTCTTAGTTTTTTTTATTTGCTTACCGTGTACCTTCGTAACATAATGACATTGCTATTCTTTTTGTTTAAAAAGCTTTACAACATTCTACACTAGCTAAGGCAAAATGCTGACTTATATTAGAGCAAATATGTACGTAACTACGTTCAACAAAAGTTCTTTTTAATATCGTGTAGGTAGCCAAACGTTTCACCCTGTAAATCCATAACCCCAGACAGACACAGCAATGTAGGCACACCATAAAACACCAGATAAAATCAACGAAGCGGCACTGGGCTCGCAACAATATATCCAGTTCCACGTTCGACTCCAATGTGTCTATTTGGCAGAAAAAATATAATTGGATTGTTCCTGACGAGATAAATTGGAGGTCCGACACAATGTTATGCATGGTTCAGCCATTTATTGCCGCGATAAAATATATTCCGAAAGGATGTGCGGATGCGTAGGTAGGGTTTGGGAGGAATCAAATCAAATGTAACCCAACTCGATTGGTGCCGCCGAAATGTGTTTAATTTCATTTGAGTGTCCGGCCTTGTGAGTTTTGAATACAGGATCAATTAATTTCCAGTAAATATTGCTTCTAAGCTCTCTATATCAAGTGGGCGAGTTCAAAATAGCCTCTACATCGTGCGTGAAGCAATAAAGGATTTGCGGATAGGTTTATAGCTCGCCGCCTACGTGCACCACAATAGACCGATTGAATGTTATAAATTAAGTGACAGACAAAGTGCTGATACATTTTATGTTCCTCTATTCTTCTCTTTTAGGCATCGTAAAAGCTTGTGTGATACTTTAAAAGATAGCCAACAAAACCTTGTGTGTCATAGTTCGTTAAGGATTGTAAAGGCTTTCTTTAAACGGTAATGGGTTGGTTACATATAATTATTAATTCACGTGATGTTTATTGACGATACTGTGATCTATAATGTGCCATGCTTGAATTTTAGTAAAAAGAAAATTACATTATGTCATACCAGCCTTAACATTTAAAGTAATTTCAATGATTTTTAGATCATTATCAGGAGTGCTGCATCCACAGCACAAAATATAATAAAGATGCACAGTGTTACGTCTAAAGCGTTTACAATTATAATGTATCGTCACCCAGTGAAAACAAATGACTTGATCCATCATGATAAGTGTTGGCGTCTTCACAACTTTCCCGCTTTAATTTTCCAAGATAACTGATTATACTTGATATTGTTTTTCTATAGGGAAGTCTCGGGAACATTATCTTTGGCGTAGCTTCTGTAAGATTAATGATAATGGGTTCACGAGGCGCGAGGTGACGCTTACCCGGAGCGACGCGACGGCAAAAAGAAAATATTAATACTTTGCTAACGTTCTGTTAGTAAAGTGCTCGGATAAACTTTAGTTGTTCTTTGAGTTGGTTGGAATTATCCATAACTAGCAATAGGTATAAATACGCTGATGTTTTTTGTACCTTATAATAAATAAATAAATAATAATGTACCTATATATATTTTTATCGCTTATGTAAGTTTTCATCGGCAGACATTTGCAATAGCTGAGGCATTGCAAACACTTTGTCACAAAAAAATATTGTAGCTCTTCAAATTATTGGGGTGTAGAAGACATGGATTTCTGGTGGTACAGTGTGGTAAGCTTGCATCTGGGAGTATTAAAAGTACGATAAAACGCCGGCACCATCTGAATAATTTCCATCATCATCATCATCATCAGCCAGAAGACGTCCACTGCTGAACGAAGGCCTCCCTCAAGGGGGGTTTGCCATAATCCCCACGCTTGGCAGGCGGCTTGGGGATCGCAGTGGCTCACCGATTAGTGAGAGGACGCTGCTGCCCGTCCTCCGGTGTCTGGCCGCAGTTTTAAGACGTACCCGGGTCATTAATAATAATAATAAGGGAATAATTTCCATAGTATTATGATAAATGATGATTTGGATTACACAAGCTATAAATTATTAATCGAAACAAAATTTTATTCCTACATATTTTAATACAATTAAATATTAATTACATGAAAATATTGTATAATAAAATTACAGTGTACACGCTTATCTGTAGCTGTTAAAGTATTAATGTATAATCGGATAATATTCCGAAAATTTGATTTTGATGCTTTTTAAAATTGCCCTATCCAAACAGTTTGCTTTCATATACTAGCATACTTATTATGCGGAAAAAATCTTCAACTATCATGTTTAGGAATCCACCCGGGATTAGCTTTTACCTCATACAAATCATTCACGGTAGAAAGCCTTAGACTTAATACTAAGCTGGTATCGACTCAGAAACTCGCCACATTATCGTCAAATAACATTTTCTCCTCATTACGACGACACATCACTAAATCAACTAACTATATTTACAACCACATGATGTTCACCTAAATAGCCATAAAATGCAGTACGTAACATAGCATAGTTTCTAACACATCCTGTTGCGGCCAACCTGTTCAAACGCGGAAAAACTAGAGCGAAAAGTGAAAGAAAAAAGGTTTGCGAGGCAAACAGGATGCTACTTGAGGACAACCGATGACTCAGTTTGCGTAAATGGTAACTGGTAATTGCTTATATAATTGCTTTATTGTGTGACAAACGTTCACTTTTGCTTTACACACTTTGTTGTTATGGACTACCGAGATTTATCGAGTATTTTAGAGATTTGACGTCAAAACCTTCATTCATATAGTTTTAGGTGGAGGAGGTCAGATGGCAATCGTTCCATGTAAAATACTGATATTTAGTTACATTTCGTTAAACTCGGAGTCGATCCAAACATAGTTGGGAAAATAGTGTACTAATAATAATGTACTTTGACGCAGTGGTTGAGCGATCGAGTACTGCGCTACGTGTCGCGGGGTCGAGTCCCGCACGGAACAAATATTTGTACGACCTACAGATAGTGATTCTGGGTGTGGGTATTGGTGCATGTGAACATTTGTGTTTGTCACGCACCCACGATACAGGAATTATTCCTAGTGGGGCAACATTTTTTTCTAAACAAAAAACAAAACTTACTTTATAAAAACGTCAAAATCTTCATTTACGGAAAGGTTTTTAGCTTAAAATCTTTGGGTATTCAGTAGCTTTCAACCTAACCTTAAAAGCGTAATTAAACCGATAGCTATTAATTAGGTATAGTCAGACGCGATACGTAATAATTTGCATGTCCAAAATGTAGTCATTGCGGTGTTCTAGTTTAAATGTTATTAATCATTGTGTCGTTGCAATTAATCACTATTTTTTAAATTTAAAATTATCTATGAGTCTGTGTAATTTCCGGTGCAATGAGTACATTCTCTCTGTTTTAACGTCTACCGCCAGATTTAATATGAACTTGAAAAATAATATTTTGTGGCTTGCATAAAAATTCTTCAAATTCTTGTTGACTATTTTAATCGTATTCACTCTCACTTAATTTTTACTTTTTCTGCCTTTATGTCTAAAGTTAAGTCATATTGAGAATATTGCCTGTGCCAAATTTCATCCAGATCCGTTCTGGCGTGAAAGAGTAACAAAGATCCATCCATCTATCCGTCCTCACAAACTTTCACATTTATAATATTAGTAGGATAGAAGATAGAAGATGTGTAACTTGGGCGGCCTTATCGCAATCACCGATGTCGTCCAGGTATAACCATAAGTATATCTTTTTTTTGTTAACCTTTCCCACTACGGAGCAAAGGCCGCCCGCAAATTCGAATAAATCATTAGCAAAACTAATTAAAAAAATATGTAAACCCTTTTTTATTTTCGTGCGGGGTTCGAACCCGCGACACGTAGCGCAGAAAGCTAATTAGCCATTGCACCAACCATGTCGTAAACACTCAATGTTATAAAGTATACTAACCCGTCAAAAATAGAAACAATAAAACATCTATTGTTTGTGGGCGTCGGCGTCTACTTGCAGCGTGAATTAATCAGAACTATACCTACATACATTTTCCTACACAAAGGGTTTATAGAAGCAAATATTCCTCGCAATTTTGGATACACGATCCGAACCCATTCAAATAGACTTTGTTACTACGATCGTTAAAAACATAGAGCCTTGTTATTCCGAGTCTGCTATGAAAGCCAACTGAGAAAAACGGATTACTATAGTGCTTGATGCTCGTATGGCTCACAAAACTGTCACTAGTGATGTACCGGTGCCATTTTTGTAGCTCACCGTTTATCAATAGCAAAAATGGCAAATTCAAATGGCTTAAAACCGTAGTCAAAAAGAGGAAACTACTTCAAAGTGAGTTACTAAAACTATACGATTTCACAGTAGCACACTTAACGTATTAAACTGATGTGCTGTAAGCAGTTAAATCTGCAGCATTGACACGAACACGTACGAATTAACACGAACATCATTACCTGATATCATAATAATATGTCTGGCTCCCGTCGGTGACCCATTTGTATGAAAAATAAATAAAAAATAAGAACAAGAAATTGACGAATGGCCGCGTTACGTCCGTGTGAATTGACAACGAAAAATGATAATAGTCTAAAAGCCTCTCTGTCAAATCCTCCCTTGAAAACCTCAAATTTACCATAAAATAACGTGTTCATATATTTGAACCCTTTAGTGCTTACAGGTTTCCAATTTTGCTCTAAATGCAGTATCATGATACTGTATTGTGTTGTGCAATATTTTGGCAAAATCACGCATACATTTCAAATTTCAAGCTGCAAGATAGCTCTGTACTGCATTAATAAACATTAATTAAACATGTGGGCGGTTCAATTAACACCTAGCCTTTAATAACCGGAATGCTAATTGCCAAGCACGCCAATTGGGTAAAGTAAATAGCAGCAATAATATTGTAAAAAATGTCTATTTGGAATAACTTTAATTAGTCGCAGGTAGGTGTATAACTAGCAGCTGTAAGGTTATTAAGAGCGTTCTGTATTAATAATTACAACTTATAAAATAAAGTAAATGAAATTAAGTACCTACCACATTAGCTAAAATAATAATTGTGGGTACGCCTTTACGCCCAGTAGTAAAAAGTCTACTAGTGAAAGACTATTAGTAAATAGTATACTAATTAAGTAGTAATAGATTACTACTACTTAATACTATGTGGACTACTACTAGTAGTGGACTATTTGTGAAGGAAAGTAGTTCGTGCAATGCCGCGGTAGGCCGTTCTTCCCCAAGAAACGGTGACACACTGTGGTCACTCACGTATGACTGTCCACTGAAACAAGAGTATAGTATTATATTATCTGTGAACGAGGGCACCATTTCACAGTATCTTTCGACGTGCCTTTTATTGAGTAACAGTTCATGATATGGATCATCGGGTGCCAAAAAGGGCCACCGTAGTGAGTTTAGCCAGTAAGAATTTGGCACGCTCCTTCGGGTCCATGGGGACAATAGTCCATAAAGGTATTCCCATCACATAAAAATAAATAAAACGTCATATTTGATAGAATTGGGCCTAATGTGATAAAAGAGTTGTCACATTAGGCCCAATATAAGTGGTTTAAATATCTCACGTAATTCAAAAAGGTATCTAAAATAAAGTTCTAAAGTTCTATTCAAATAGGTACCATAAAAACGCTAATGGTTTAGTTATAAACTATTCTTCATACTAGTCTGACATTAAACACAAGAGAACAATACTGTAACTCATCGCTCAACGCTGGGAAAATGTTAGAATATTTAGTATTGTAATGACATATTTATTACGTTGTTGGTTTATAAATCTATAAATAATGATCCGAAATCACCGAAAAAAATTTCATTGTAAAAATAATTTCAGTGTCACAATGCTTTCAGAATAAATAAATTGAATGCTAATGAGGGTTCAGTGACATTCGAGCGCCATTCGATATACATACATATTGGTCACGTAATATAGACAGATATTTGTTTTGTATATATTGCACCTGCATTCATTAGAAAATCACTTTGAATGTATCCTTATGAAACAATTAGATAGATGAACTTGAAAACACGATTGGTCTGTGTCAATGACCGAGTTACGGTTGCGCAAGAGTGTTGTGAGTGTAACAGAAACAAATTTAAATTAATGAATTACTAGGTTGCATAACAGGCATGTTTGAAATTGGAATTTTAATCATAATAATTGTAATAAAACGATTAGTCAAGCAATTAAGGAGAATAAAACAATTGATTGCTTTTTACTACAAAATAAACCAATTAGTATTGTGTCGTAGCTGCAGTGCAGCTATAACTTTATGACAGTAATATGTAATGGAATTAGAAATGCTCTCTTATGTACCTATCGAATAGAATACAATAGAAGAATAGAATAGAATATCGTTCATTTCTTAGTATATCCAGACCTACGATTCTGTTTCGTGGATGACAAATATCCAGCCCCGAAACGAACATCGGAAGACCGTACAGAATTTTCTGCGTCTATCTCTCTTTATAGATATTAACTACTGAAAATAATATTGTTTTGTCATCAAAAATACCAATAATGGGAGGAAATCTAAAAGTACTCCTACAACCATTTTTGTCAGTCAATTGGTAAATTTTCTCCATAAACGAGCTAGAATGATGATGATTTTTCAACCGACTTCAAAAAAAAAGGAGGAGGTTCTCAATTCGGTTGTATTTTTTTTTTTTTTTTTTTTTTTTTTATGTTTGTTACTCGATTTCTCGAAGACGCCTGGACCGAATTCAAAAATTCTTTTTTTATTTGAAAGGGTATGCTTGTCATTTGGTCCCATTGTCATCAGGTCAGGACCTGATGGTGGAAACCCTGAGAAATCGAAGGCATCTCTTGAAAATTGTAGGCGAGCATGGGGTATAAACTTGATATTTATGTGTATATCTGATGAGACTACAATACTATGGAGGTTTAGGGCAGATCTGATGATGGAGACGACAGAGGATCGAGGGAACTCCTCAACGGTACATCTTAACTACCTCGTGTTTGGGCTTATTTTATTCGTGTTGACAAGATCTTTACACCGAGATGGGTAATGACTGCCACTGCAAGGTCCGTGATGCAGGTGCAGTACTGTTTAGGGAACTCCTTAATGGTTGATAGCAGCTACATAGTGTTTGGGCGATTATTCCGTCAATTACGGACTGATTTTAAAAATTCTTGTTTTGTTTGAAAGAGTATGCTTCCCATTTGGTCCCATTATCACCAAGTCAGGATCTGATGATGGGATCCTAGGGAAATCGAGGGATACTCTCAAATATTGTAAGACAAATAGCCCGTTTGAGCTTTTTTTCTTAATAAGTTAGGTATTGGCGTCTGAAAATCATCATTTAATGATGCTGAGCTGATGATGGATGTCATAGTACTCCTCAACGGTAAAGAGTTAGGGAATAAAACTTCCGAGTTTGGGATCACTCGATATATTTTGATGAGTCCCGTATAAAACATTTGTTATAGAGGGTCTGATGATGGAGCCAGGAGATAGATGGTGGAACTCTTCAGTAGCTACTTGTAAACCCCTCGAGTTTGGGCTCATTTTAAACCTCTAAAAGTCAAAACTATCACAGTATTAGTTACAATAGTCGTCTTAATCTTTTCATTTCTCGTAATGCGTTTTCATCATGTGGTCGGCTAAGTAATTTATTTGATTTTAAAATCA
Organism: Shargacucullia verbasci; assembly: GCA_947562105.1. Classification (NCBI taxonomy): domain Eukaryota; kingdom Metazoa; phylum Arthropoda; class Insecta; order Lepidoptera; family Noctuidae; genus Shargacucullia; species Shargacucullia verbasci. The sequence goes on along the minus strand of OX387286.1, from coordinate 4,690,724 downwards.
CATAGTGCAATACCGTCTAAGGTTTTCACTCGACTTGGGGCAACATACATTTGACCTTTGTAAAGTTTTTCAAGAGAATCGTCTTTACTAGGTCTACCCATCACTCAAAATTGTAAAATAATTAAATTTTTTAACAAAAAAAAAAACCGACTCCAAAAAACTCAAAAACAAAACTAATAACTAAAAAGCAAAAAATAAATCTTTTATTATACAATATAGTAGTTGAAGAATATTGAAGTCGGTGCCAAGTAAAACATGCAATGATAAACTGACACGATTGGCGAAGTGCATTTGTCGTGTCCGACGCATAATCCGCTCCGCACTCGACAATTTCTACGTGAACTCGTTGTTTCAATGTCGCTATTATAGCAGCAAGGTATATTACTTTTATGTTTTACTTGGCACCGATTTCAATATTCTTCAACTACTATATTGTATAATAAAAGATTTATTTTTTGCTTTTTAGTTATTAGTTTTGTTTTTGAGTTTTTTGGAGTCGGTTTTTTTTTTTGTTATGTCCTTTCTGTTTAAATATTTATTTAATCAGTTCCAACTCAAACTTTACGTGACTTTTTAAGCAATTCGAACTCCAACAAGGAAGTCCCATTTCAGTATTGTAAGAATTAAATCCCTCGTTAAGTTAATCATCCAACTTTTCTAATCTGTTGAAGTATTTTTGCCACAGCGGAATTTAGATGAAACGCTGTAACACCAATTTGAAGGATTACTGCATCATATTACATCAGATTCAAATTAAAGCATACTGAATTTCCCTAAGTGTTAGTCCAAACACGTCAATTTTTTTGAAAAGCTGTAATAAATATATATGGGACGTGTGCAAACGTGAATTGCTGATGAAAAGCGAGATGCGCTCTCTCAAAAGCCTCCCCGCACTAATGAGGAGGCGAGAGTGAAAATTTTCCCTCTCGAAAAGAAAATTTCAACTCCAACTATCTTCCCACTAAACGTGCGCTACATTTTTTAAATGCGTCCATTACGATATTTTTTATTTCTGTGTGGGTAAGGACTTCAGTGGTGGTGATTTTTTTCCACCTAGACGTTTTAGGGTTGCGCATTTAAAAGCCTAAAGTGGGCTTACAATTTTGTTGGACTTTTTATGTCGTGAGTTGTGTTTAGATTTTTTCTATTTAGAATGGTAATAGGCGTCCTAGATTCTGTCCTTTTTAATAACTTAATGTACTTACCCTTTTAATATTTGTAAAAACACGATACGAGGTTGTGATATTATTTCAAAAATAACTTTTCAGTCGATACAGAATAATGTTCTAATCTCTTCGTTTATTTTTTCTCAATAAATAAGGCAGCTACCACTACTGCTGAATATTTAAATATTTCTGCGTGGAATCCTTTTATTGTCTATGAAACTCGAGCTTTGCTACTTTTTTTTTAATTTATTGCGCTCTCAGACAGTGAATGAGGAATATTTAGGTTTAAGGCTGACTCGTTTTACGAGCAACCCGATAGGCAGTAACTGGCAAACAAAATTGAAATGTATTCGTATTTCTTCTTTGAACATTCTCCAAAACACTGCTATTATTCTTTTTAGTTACAAATTCCATTGTATTCCACGTACCTAATTGATTAATTTTATTGAATTACTTTTCAAAGTTATTGTTATTTTATTCTGTTTGTCTGAAATCCTATAATTTTCCTTCTTGATTTTATGTAAAAAGTTTTGGTTCGTATATTCTTTTGCTTTTGGTTTTCATTTTCTGTAGCTCAGCTATTATTCAGAGCTTCGCTGAGAGGACTAAAAAATTATTTTACTGCAAACGTCTGCATCTTGAGAACTTTATTGATGATACAAAGAAGGCTTGGAATGGACTATGATTATTTTCCGATGCAGATTCATGTGATAAAACCTATATTTTATACAATACATTTACAATTGATGTTTTTGGAACGAACAAACTTATATACCCAACATACAAATAAATATTTTTATGTGTTTTTGATTTGGATGATAGCAGCATTAGCGAAAAAGTTACTCTAAAACCTTCTCAGGTTAGATTTTAAGCAAAACAATGATAAACAATGCATGTTTGACGTACACCAGTATATTATAGTTTAGTACCAAATGTTAATAAGACCCATCTTAATAGCGTTAAATGCAGTCTAATCCTTAGAGCCAACCACTTAGAAAGACCGTAAACCTTCATCGACTGCGTTTAATTTAGGGTGTTACTTGCTTAAACATCAAACTTAAGGGTACCCTGCTTAAGTAGCGGTGACTTGCCATCGTAAAACCAACATAAGTCTGAACTGGGGCAAGTTTAGTGACTGACGTAGCTGAGAATAAATAAGTTGGTAGTACTACCAGTTGGTAGTTGGTAGATTATCAGCGGACATATTTGATATTTTGATACGTTTTTGGCATTTATATTAAACTAGCTTCCATCCGAGGCTTCGCCCGCGCGGTTTACGAACCCGCACATTTTCCCGGCATAAAAAGTAGCCTATGTGCTATTCCAGACTATAATATAATATAATATCTCGTAATTTCATCCAGATCCGTTCAGCCGTTCTGGCGTGATCCATCTATCCATCTATCCATTCATCCTTACAAACATTCACATTTATAATATTAGTAGGATAGAATTAGTAGGATATTAGGATTAGTTAGGATATAAATTTGTTTTAGTATCTATAAAATCTTTCCAAAATCATTCATATATAATTCTGCTACCTACTTCAGAGTTTTTGAGCACTACGTGTGTCAAAATATCAATCAGTCTTCATCGTGGCCCTTGCGTGACTGTCTTAAACTCTTTTATTTATTAAATATCCATCATCATCAGCCAGAAGACGTCCACTGTTGAACGAAGGCCTCTCCCAAGGGGGGTTTGCCATAATCCCCACGCTTGGCAGGCGGCTTGGGGATCGCAGTGGCTCACCGATTAGTGAAAGGACGCTGCTGCCCGTCCTCTGGTGTCTGACCGCAGTTTTTTTGGACGTACCCGTTCAAAATATACATACTCACTATATAAACATACCCACTCCGATAATTTAATCAAGATTCATTAAAAAACATTTAGGTATAAAGTAAACAGTAGCTTAATTCATCTAGAAATAAGAAGTAATTCCTTCCATACATAACCCTTCTTTCTTCTTCAATAACCAGTTAACTTTAGATGTCAAGACTAAATTTCTTAATTTAAAGTATACACAAGGATTCGTCGTTTCAAAAAAGCGAAGTACGACTAACTCGTATTTACAAACAATAAAAACTATGGTTTTCACAAAATACTTATTTCTAGTATTTCGAATTTTCTTTTTAATCTTATCCATAATGTATAGTAGTAACACTACAGCGTAATACCCGTGTAAACTTTCGATACCGGGCGAGCACACTATTTTAAGAGCTTTTCTAGAGCTATGCTCAGGTGAATGACACTGCAACGACTGTACGACGGACTGTTCTCGATTTGTAAATATTGTATTGACGTCAGATGTACTGATACAATAAACATTGTGGCTTGGACTTGGTGACAGCAAATACTTGTACCTTGTTAAAGTTTCATACATTTTGAAGACAGAACTGGCCTAGTGGTTGAGCGATCGACTGCTGCGCTACGTGTCGCGGGTTCGATTCTCGCACAGATATGTATTTGTACGATCTAGAGATATTTCGTTCGGGTCTTGATGTATGTCCATGTGAATATCTGTATTTGTAAACGCACCCAAGATACAGGAATTATTCGTAGTGTGAGCAACGATTTATAAAAAAATATTATATTATATATTGGAATTGTCTAGTACAGAAGAAAATAATTATAATCACTCAACAAAAGTAGTCAGTCAACCCGACTCACTCAACAGTAAAATCAATTTCAGCATTAACGATGATGCTTCTAAAAGAATTTTGAAGTGGAAGTAGCATTATAACAACAAACTAAATTTCTGTAACAAAATGCAAAATTCAACTATAATCACGACGACGTAGCAACAACAAAACGGTCCAAATGTAAATGAACCAAAACGGGAACATACCGGTAGCGAGGATAGTAGCCAGACGGACAGATCCGGCGGCGGCGGCTAATTCGATGAACTGCTATTCGTTCCAGAGGTGCATCTCAAAGTGATATGTCTGATTACAAAAATGTATGCGCCATAATCTAATAATACGAACCGCACTGAGTCCGCTGTATGAAACGGCGATTCTCAAACTTTTACTGAAACACTATTGTCATGTATTTTTAGCATGTTTAATTCTGCGCCCCAAAACATTACTTGAAACAAAAGTGTATGTTTCTGCCTCTTTTTACTTGGATTTGACTTGGATTTTGAACAATAAAACTTGAAGTAGATACCCCGTTATAGCACCATTTGGAATGTCACAAAAACAGGAACACTTTGTTTCTTTTAAACTAATTGTAAACTTTCAACGGCGTAACAAGTTCAGAAATTCAAAGTGCTGAGTGCTAATTGTTGTTTTGCAGTTCTAATGCTTCTTTTACTCAATACTGTAGTTCTATACGTCTAACCACTATGGATCTATAGCTTTTTCAAAGGGGCGGTTTCACTCACTTTGGGAGTCGCTGCTTTACAGAACTTTGCCAATATTCACACAGCTCGCTCGTTAGAGGCGGACGGTCATTTGCTTTTTGAATTTCCACCGGTTTAACATATTCTCCACGTATGATACGAGGAGTACTCCGAGATTTTATCGATGGTGTATTTTCAGTGGAAATTTAATTTTTACCGTCTCTTATTAGCAGGAAAGGAGCGAGAACGGACGCTTTGTGGTGAGATTCAATTATCCGGATATACGATAACATGCTAGTGGACTTGCTGCATAATAAATACATTATGTTATCAATATTGAGTGCTAAAGCTTTGCGCGGTGCAGTTAAACTAGCACTCAATTTGTGTTGCATGGCCACTTAGACTAATTTTGCCGGAATTCGATAAAGCGATTAAGGCATGGTTGTAATTTAATTAGCGAAATAATAAGTACGGTTTGATTATATTAAAGTGAAGAAGGGGCAACTAGCTAGTCTCAAAATAATACAACGTGATAAACAACAGAATAAAGGGAACTATTATATATTTTCACTTACACGGTTTAGATGAGGTGAGGAACAGATAAAAAAAAAACGTAGTTCCCACCAAAAAAGGGCACACACCTCTTTTCTACTTCTACCCACCCTGAGTAGCCCCTTTTTGGTTTTTTGAAATCTACGACCCGAAATTACTCAGAAACCGATCTTGGTTTTTTTCATGTTTTTTTATGTATCCCCTCAGGCTGTCATTTTGATTAAGGGTGAACAAACTTCCTCATTAAAATTTATGTTTTAGGAACACAACATTAGTAATGGAGTTTTTGACAACATTGATGATGATACCCTTGAGATATTTAGCACTTTATACAAAATATTTTAAACTTTGCAATATCGTAAGTCCTGCGTGTCTTCGATAATGATATATAAAAAGATCTTATTACAAGATCATTACGTGATCTTCAAAGAGATGGCTTCGCAAAAGGTGGATCTTAAATTTCAAAGGTGACAACTTTGCGCTTTAGTATTAAACGATTTCAAAGCACGTGTACCTTTAAAAATGTTCACACAATTGTAATTTGTATTCTCTTACTGTTTGTGATTCTTGTTTGAAACCTTTTACCGTAACGTATTCTTGAGACGAGTTCAGTTGATTTTATATGTGAAAATAAAAATAAAATATACGTCAAATATAATAATATATGTGAGTTCAAGAAAGGTAAGCTTCACAGATATTTAAGGCAAAAACGTTTCCTAATTTAAATAATGCCCCAGCAGAAATAAAGTTATTCCAAAGAAATAATATTGTGAAAAACAATAAATCTCTGTGCTCGTGCGCTCATAAACACGGGCGCGCAATCTACGTTCAATATAATGCCTTTAGCAGACTCACGTCGCCGAGGTATATCCATCCAATTTGGAGAGATTATGTAAAACACGCCGAATTGTTTGCGTTTGTTTTATAATAAGGGCACACGTCGGTGTAATAATGTCATAAATGTTACATGACGGGAGAAGCCACCGGGAAGTGTTGTGCGTATATTAAAATTCTGTCATTTGAAGTGAAAAATGGCACTCTGTGAATTGAGTATTAAGGTCATATGCACTCACACGCGCTATTTTGTTTATGGAACTATTTTATTGTACGATATTTATGTACTGCTGAAAGCAGTGATGTATGGCTGATGTTTAGTAACACTTGGTGTGACTAAAGTTTCCGACTCGACCCTTATTACTTATAGAGAAAAGTCTCGGCCGCACGGGCGTAACTTTTGAGTGACTACGACCTTTTATTTCTAGAACATCGTGCAGAATAAGAAACTTTTATTACAATATGATTTTCTATAGTTTCAAGTATATTTTAAAAGCATAAAAGTTTGGTGTCTAATAATACGAAAAGTTGGAACGGGCTCTGAATAATTTTGTGATGCGATTACCGTATTAATATAATATAAAAAATATTATACGTAGTACAGATATTTTGAGAATGATAGCGATCAATTCGACTCATAGAATTTATAGTATTTGATTATAGGTTGTGTTTAGTCATTACGTACCTACTTAATCAGTTAATGCGAGATTGATTTCGATATCTCGGAACTAGTTGATTAAATTTCAGACTTATCATAAATGCCACTTAAAGCAAAATTGTGCCTAACAAAAGCATACCATTAAATTGTCTATTAATTCTAAGTACTTTGGGATAACACCGATTAATAATGCCGATACCCCTTTTATATAATGATAGCTTGATACTGTGAAATTGAATGTTAATTGATACTTTAGCTAATCCAATAGCTACTAAGTAAGCCTGCTGTTATGATTGAACGAGTAATGCTATCATTCATTTACAAGTTCTTAACGCCAAGGAATACTCAATCGTTTTTTTAAACGTTGGTGTCAAAAGAATAAGCTTGTCAGATTGATTTCTGAAAGACGAAAAAAAAATGAACGTATGAATTTTTTTGGTAACGGGCGGACCTATTGATTTAATGAGGTATTATCATTGTATACAAATAATTATAGTTGTGGAAAAAATAATACAAAAATCTTGACAAACATAGTAAAAGTTTCACCTTCATGGCAAACTCTTGGAAATATAGATGCTTGTCACTAAAAAGGGACTTTTGAAAATGAGATATTAAAGGGTACAAAACCATTTACCACACGGATCAATCCACAAGCTAGTCTAATATAAAGAGAATACTAAAGGTCCCAAAAATATTAAAATTTGCAAAAAAAAAACTTTAAGTCTGTACATTTGTACATTCTTGTTAAGCGATATGATAAAGCCTGTAAATTATTCGGTTTGTTAAACGCTCCAAGTTTTTAACTACACGCAATTGTATGAAAAACTATTTCAGAACTATCAAAGTTCGTAGAGAATTACCGCTTGCAAATTGCTAGTAATTTTGAATGAAAATGAACTTTGAAAATTCGTGTGAAGGAAACTCGGTGCTCGGGTGAGCTCGGGTTAATTCGTATTACGACTCGGATGATAGTAAAATAATGAGGAGCTGCACTAAAGTATTCAAACGGGGTTATATTTTAATAAACTGGTGCCATGTTTATTACCTGTTCAAAGGATAATTAAGTCCTTGTAAAAAGGTGACGAAGACTTTCTGAGACTGAAACAAAATCATAAACGGCCAAAAATAATAATTAAAACAACGTAATTTTTTTGAAATTAAAATTGTTTCAAAGAGTATATTTATAGCACCTGAAAAAGATATCTTACAAGAAACACTCCATAAAGAGATTTTCTCTTTTTGTGGCACTGGGAGTAGTTTTACTGACTCTTTGAATAGTTTGTAATGTCAATATCACAGCTTTTGTACTTTAGTAGCTGCCACTAAATTTCAGCATAATTTTCTTAATACCTGAAACTGGTTTTATTGTACAACTTTATAATCCTGTCTTAAGTTTGTTTCAAACATATACATATATGTGTAGATTATTTTCGTCTTTTATACATATTCCATTATATTGGGCACTATTAAAAACAAGAATTTATAAAATTATACCCTTACGCTGTATCACTAGTGCGACGAGTAAGGGTCAGTTCCAACAGGCTCCTGAATATGATTGCTGACAAGGTGGATTGCCCATATGTAGTTCACTGTTGCCTGTTGCATGTATAAAAGTGCAATTTTATTTACGAGTTTTTATCTGTTACTAACATAATTATGTATATGAGTCTGGCACTTGAAATAAAGTTCCTTCTATTCTATTATAAAAAATGTTTATTAATTTAATTAAATGAAACTTTCTTCGTCACCGTCGCATTTTGAATACTATCCGTGAATATTAATTTATTTGACTGTAGCCAAAATAATAATTAGTGAAGAAAGTTTACAAATTAGTTTATTTTTATTATTATTCAGTAGTTCAAATTTTCTTGTAACTTTATGCTGTGACTAATTTTATTTCCAACAGGCGACTACAAAATTAATATCCCCTGTAATTTAATCAAAGCTAAGAGTATCGAAAAATGTCTAAACTGCCCTTTAGAATATTTATAAGTACTTACTATGTTGACATCGTTGTGATATAAAAGCTGTCAAGAAAATAAGGTCTTCACTAAGGAATAATTAATTACTCCAGTCAGTTTAGCAGTTCTTTATAGGTATTAAACAAAGTTCGACTCTGATGAAAATTCTGCTCGATATTTAGTAGGTCATTAAAGCTCACTTTAAGCTCTTTCTTAAACCTTTTTATTGCATGAAGTTGGCGTCCTAACGTAACATCACGCATGTATTCTCCGAAATGTTACGCAGAGATGTATTAGTTTACACCCACATTTCGCCGATGCCGTTATTGAGTCCCGTGTAAAAGGGGGCAGAACTTGAAACTCCAGGCTGTTACTGAAAATTTCAGTACAGAATAAGCCAGCAACACTTGGGAATTGAACCCCGGAGCTCAGCAGTGAGCACTAGACTAAGGACGCAATAGCCATCGTACTTCTTAAAATCTGTTTACTGATTAGATCATACAATAAGTTTCTAGTATCCTTTTATATGCACAGTAAAAGGTCTTAGCCAATCTTTACGAGAAATTTTAATGGTGGTATACACATTAAACAAATGAATGACTAAGTGGACAACCGAAGACGCGAATAAAAGGGGAGACTACCAAAGAATATGTACAGCAAAGAAAAATACGAATAAATCGCTGAATGTGGCCTCAAACGTACAAAAGCATGGGCTACAGTTGACTTCTTTTACATAAATTCACATCGAAAGTAACATTATCCATAATCGACAGTCACATAGCGTGAAAAGCTGGCTTTTTGTAGGCTTGTACGGTGACAATGTGAAAAGACTAATGGGATACGATATCGAGTTTCTGTCTGGTGAATATCAAGGGATAATATACGCAAGATCAACCTGGGGTTGCCATCCGACATACAGAAATATACATTTTCGTGTATTCTTATAGTCCATTTTTAAGCACTTGATTTATTACCGATATGTACCTTTTCTCTGTCTTGGGAAAATATTGCGTAATTACTCTTTATTGCAAATATTTCACAGTAGGTAGATAACATTTTTTTTGTAAATCTGGCAGCCCTTACATTAGCCATGATCGGTCGTGAATTATATCTGCCCCCATTTATTTTATTTTAATTTATTGAGCAAAAATGTATATTACCGAAAACATGAATTCTTACTGGAATCTTTTCTATACTAATAATAACGTGATTTTTATTATATTCTAAGTAGCCAATTAAGTTACTTAATTTACTTTAAACAGTTTTACTTCAATGCCTAATAATATATCTACTATCTGAAATCGAGTTTGCATTTAACTAGAATTCGGTTAAGTAGCTGCATTTAAAGCGAAATCTGATACGCCCGTCTGGCTAAACGATAACTTTAAACAGGGTATTTGCAGAGCAGCCAAACCAACCAAAACATTTGAAATATCTCATGCCTTATCTCTGTACCTGTAATCGAAACGTCTTGTTATGGCACATATTTTACATCGAAAATCGAAACATAATAGTACTTTAGAAAAAAGAATTACGAGCGCTTCTTGCGAGTGCCACTGTACTATGCGGGTAGAAGGTTTCCTAAGATATGGCCGCTTGAGCATGTATGTCACGTGCTGGATTATAAAAGCTTTTTCCAATTCTCCATTGTAGGAGCTCTCGGGATCTCACGGCGACCACGTAGGCGCTATATCTTACGCTCTCCGTACGCTTTTATTTTAACGAAATTTAGCCCACTCCCCTGTCACTGACGATTACTTTCCATTGTCTCGCCAAGAGGGGTGTAATACCGTATCAAATTGGGAAATATTGAAAGAAAACGTGGTAACAGATCCAGTTGTATTGCGCGGTCTCGGATCGGTGAACAGTTTATTTTGTTGACGACGAAGCGACAAATAGGAATGTGCCAGTATTTGTGTCCAATCGCGATTCGGTGACGTTGAATTAACTAGGATATTGAATTTGTTGTTCTGTTCACGCCTTTAGGTACAAAGGACAGACGAAATTATTCTGTTTTGAATTCGGTAGCTAATCTACATATTGCCTCATATTTTACGCCGTAATACAAACGCGAAGCAAATAAAGTCATAAAATTACTCACCAAAAATAATATTATTGGGTGCGAACGTGTTTTTCTGTGGTGTCTCATCCCCACAATAGAGGGTGCGCTGTTTGTCGTCCTCATTCATACAAATCCGGAAAAAATAAAACAGATATTAAGGGCGCCCTCACCGTGCGGGCTTCCCGCCTCGCACATTAGTGTCCCCGAGAATGTCCCCATTCTTATTCAAATATTTCCGGCAATTTGTTTGTCCTATCGTACAGAACGGCATACAATGGGCTAAGGCCGAAAATGCAATTTCTCTTTAAACTTTTTTATTAAATATTACAAGTTGAGAAGTATTCAATTATTAAAAAAATATTCTAGAGAACTGGTCACCAATATTTGTATGCCCGGTGCCAGCTATACAAACATATTAGACAAGGTCATAAATAGTAGCTTTTGTCCCCATACTACTTTAATAATAGCAATTGGGAGAAGGGGAAACGCAGACATAGAAACATTGATAAATTATTTTGATCATCTTTCAAAATTAAAAGTTAACAAAATTATCCTGTTTGCCTTTCCTTATGGCAAGGGTTTGTCACAAACGGAGAATGATTTTAGATATAAATGCAATAGGAAACTTCACACTATGTCATTTTATAATCAAAGTATTGAATTGGTTGACTCTAATGTAATCATTAGCAAAAATTATTTTTCAACTAAAGATAATTACTTTATTTCAAGCTTTTATAAACAGCAGATTGCAGAGTTGTTATCTTATTATATTTCTAACTCAGCCACTTTATTGAAAAATAGTACTTCTATTTCTATTGAGCAGTTAAATAATTGTAATCTAGATAAGCAAAGTGTTGATTTTTTCCCAAATAATTTAAATTACACCATAAGACAATAGAGTCAACCTCTGGCAATATTTCTTTTATTAATTTAGATTTGTACCCTAGTTTGAGGGACACTGTGGCAACAGAGATACCCGCTAGCATTAATGTAATATCACCCCCATCAAACTTGAGCAATAAAATTAATAATCAGTTAAATTGTCTTAACATAGTGCACCAAAATATACAGGGTTTGATGGGTAAAGACTTAGAATTGGAGTTGTTTTTGAACTGCAATGTTATCGATATTTTATGTGTGACTGAACATTGGCTAAAACACCATCAGTTAATGTTCAACTTCAACAACCACCAAGTCACCAGCTCGTTCAGCAGAGTAAATATAATCCATGGTGGCTCATTAATAATTACACGTAACAACTTGAAGTGTAAAGAACGCAAAGATATTGTGAGCCTCTCTGTTGAGCGAGTAATTGAGATATCTTGTATTGAGCTAGAGCGGTTCATTGTAATGAGCGTGTACAGGCCCCCATGCGCATCTTTTGATGTTTTTGAGAAATATATGGAGGATGTGTTATTTAAATGCTCGAAGTCTAATAAAACAGTTGTTGTCTGTGGAGACTTTAATATAAATATATTGGAAAATTCGTCTAATACTAGCAAAATTTTAACCTTATTTAAGTCATACAACTTGTACAATATCTTCTTTGAACCAACTAGAATAACTGCTTCTAGTGCTACTTGTATTGACAATATCTTTACAAACTTGAAACCTTGTAATAAATTAATTATAAATGAGTTAGACTCTGATCACTGTGGTCAGTTAGTCACTTTTCCTAGGAATCAAGTTAGAGTACAAAGAAAACTTGTAAGTGTTGTTCCTGTCAATGAAGGCCGTTTGGAACTATTCAAATGTAATCTTATAGATAAATTACCTTTATTGCCGTATGACATCAATCCTGATCAAGCTTATACTTTGCTGTTCAATATGATTAGTAGAGAGTTTAGTAACGTTTTTACCCCTAAATCACTATCGGTCAGTGATCAATTTACTTTTAGTGACTGGGCGACAGCTGGCATTTTTAAAAGTAGACATAGGTTATTTCAATTATATTATGAAAAAACGTACAATCATAGCGCAGATTTTAAAGAATATGTAAAAAGATATTCAAAAATATTTAAACGAGCCTGTTCCTTGGCCAAGTCAATACATTTAAAAAACAAGATAAAAGTATCCAGTAACAAAATCAAAACTACATGGAATATTATTAATTCTGAAACGGGAAGATCCACAGTACGTAGCCGCGATTTCCATTTGAAAATTAACGACATAGATATTAGGGGGGATATGGAGGTGGCAACTGAGTTTGAAAATTTCTTTACTAATATTCCTATTTTAACAACCAAAACTCTCTTGTCTTCTTCCACTTCCGCTTATACTATACTAAAACAAAGCGTATCTGAATGTAGCACACCTTTTGAATTTTCAGTTGTTAATGCGAAAGATATTAAAGAATCTTTTAAAAGTCTTGATGTAAAGAAAACTGCAGACCTTTGGGGACTGTCAGTACGAACTATCTCGTCCATAATTGACGTGATTTCACCTTACTTGGCAACCGTGTTCAATTCTTGTATTGCATCTGGTGTATTTCCTGACTTGATGAAACAAAGTAAAGTAATACCACTGTTCAAATCTGGTAGTTCTACGGATCCCACAAATTTTCGGCCTATTTCAATTCTACCCACTTTGAGTAAAATTTTTGAAAAATTGATTTTAAATCAGATGTTAAGACATTTTAATAGACACAACCTACTTCATAAAAAGCAGTTTGGCTTCACAAGGGGACGTTCAACGACAGATGCGGGCGTGGAATTGCTGAAACATATATTCGATGCCTGGGAAGACTCGCAAGATGCTCTTGGCATATTCTGCGATTTGTCAAAGGCTTTCGATTGCGTACACCATTATACACTCATCAGGAAATTATACCACTACGGCATAAGGAACAAGGCTCTCGACTTCTTATCTTCTTATTTAAGCAATAGAATTCAGAGAGTCGATATTAATGGCAAGAGATCTTCGGGATCTGAGGTCACCATGGGCGTCCCGCAGGGTTCAATTCTAGGTCCATTTTTGTTTCTAGTTTATATTAATGACTTGCCATATTACGTACGGGATAATCACGAGGTAGTATTGTTCGCGGATGATACTTCTCTAATATTTAAAATTCGACGACAATTACTAGATTTTCGCGAAGTTAACGTTGCACTATCTCGTGTAGTTCATTGGTTCAATGTTAATAATCTTCTCCTTAATGAGAAAAAAACCAAATGTCTTAAATTTTCAACGCCCAATGTCCGACAAGTACCAATCAATGTTAAATTGAATGGAGTGGAACTGGACATTGTGGATTCGACTGTTTTTCTAGGCATCACTATAGACGCCAAACTGCAATGGGGCCCGCAAATAAACAAATTATCGGGTAGGCTTAGTTCTGCCGCGTTTGCTGTCAAAAAAATTCGGCACTTAACTGATGTGGATACAGCCAGAATAGTTTATTTCAGTTATTTTCATAGCGTTATGACTTACGGCATCCTCCTCTGGGGAAACTCTGCAGACTTCAATACTATATTCGTCTTGCAGAAAAGGGCTGTCCGAGCTATTTATAATCTTGGTCCAAGGGTGTCGCTGAGACACAGATTTAAGGAAATTAATATTCTGACTGTAGCGTCACAATATATTTTTGAAAATTTAATATATGTTTATAAAAATATTTCGAACTTTGTCAAACTGTCTGATACTCATTCTTTGAACACTAGGAATAAACACAACCTTGCTGTACATGCTACGCGCCTCCACAGAATAAGCAACTCGTTCATGGGACAATGTATACGCTTTTACAATAAGCTTCCCAATGATATACGTAATTTAACATTAAAGAAGTTCAAAATTGTAATTAAATCTAAACTTTGTAAAAAAGGATACTATAAAATTTCGGACTATTTAGATGACAAAAACGCTTGGGATTGAGCCGCTCTTTAGCCTTCCTTTTTTTTTTATATACAAATTTTGCCATTAATTATTATATTATTTACTTCATTATTTTGTTATTGTAATGTCGTTTAAATTGAAATTATTTCTTATATATAACCGCTATACATTGTAAATGTGAGTGAGATCTAGGCTGAGCCCTCTTCATTTCATTAATTCTCACGATAACTGATGCATGCTTGCACTCTGTTGCGACAGGTTAGCTCAAATAGTTATGGCACTTTCTTCAAAAGGCTATTCCACCCTATATTTGTCTCACATAAACCTTTACATCAATACAATCTGTCTGGACTTTAAAATAGACTTTGACCCCTGAGTTTGTTTCGGCGTTTCTTCTCAGGGATAGTCATAGGAAATGCCGACGCCATCTAGTTTAAAAAAGACGTGTAAAAGTGATTGAAAAATCCTAATTGCAAAATAAATAATTTCATTTCATTTCATTTCATTTCATTATATCCGCCTGTCACAGGTGGTTTTGTTTCGTTTGGACATCAATACCGACTTTTAGACATAAATCCTGTAAACGAGCGCTGGCGTTGTGTATTTTGCGTTTTATTTCCAATTGGAACACTGCACCTCATGCATTTTGTATGGATTAAATGGGAAATTCAATTTTGACGATGTTCAAATAGGCGGGCGTAAAACTGACCACAAACCACACTCTGTAAAAGCTTTGGCCACAGCATTAACAAACAAGTTTCTTGCCAAAAAACTTAGCGAGTTTATTAATGCAGTCAAGCTGCATTACTTGCGCCGACCGAATCCTTTGTTCGCCAAGTCTTTGGAATACAAACTACGTAGATCTCATAATACCGTACTGTAAAGGTTGTTTCCTGTGTTGGCACAAATTTGTTCCGAAACTATATAAACGAAGCCATTGATTGCAATCGCATTAATTCATTTGTAAGTCGTTAGGTTTTACTGGCACATAAATCGAATAGTATTTTATAATGCGTTCGCCTTCATCTGAGGTAAACAGGAACTTGCAATAAACAATATTAGTAACAAGTTATTGCAATTTTATTTTATATAAATTCTTTTTAGTGTTTAAGAAACTCTTTTGTGATAGTTTTCTCCTTCCTTTATAAAGAAAGTACCTAAGTAAAATAACTTTTGTAAAGTTTCTCGACTTGTTTATTAATAATAATTTATCAAAACTATTGTTGAAAATGAAAATTTTTGTCATATTATTAAATTTATTTAAGGGCCTCGTTGGTCTGGTGGTCTCGCAAGCAGGACTCCTGAGCGTGTTGTCTTTAATTATGCAAAGTGATATTTGTTTAGTATGTGGAAGTATTCAGTAGATGCAAGAAATTCAGGCTTACTGTCTCGTAAGTGGCAAAAGACACACCCCCTTCTTCAGACCTAATAACGGCATCGGCTAAATGTCCTAACCCTTTCGGGAATAAGGACTTGATATAATGTTAAGTCGCAGGAACCCGCTGGATGCGACCAGCACAGGACCGGTCGATGTGGCGATGCGTCGGGGAGGCCTATATCCAGCAGTGGACGTCTTTCGGTTGCGATGGTGATGATAATAATGTTAAGTTATTCAATTCTGAGCGTTAGTCATAATATGACTGTAACGGAAAAACATTTCTGATAATTTACGCGTGTTAAGAAACAACTCAATTTGGGTAAATATCAGATGTTTTTTATTAAAATTATGTAAGCTTTTGATGTACTCCTCAATACTCAAATAAGCTAGAGTAGCAACTTATTAAATTCAAGTCTTATGCAATATCTTCCAAACTATAAAGCCAGACATTAATTTCACAAGTTCACTGACCGCTTAGCATACAAACTTAACATTTTATCAAACTGATAATGGCATATGAGCCACGCCCCACTGGCACAAACTTGCCATGCTAATTTCTCGGAACTAGATAATAGTGACAGAAACCGACCACGCTTATTAGTTATCCTAAACAGGAGCCTAGTTTTATCGGTGTGCAAGTTAACGACAAAGTTGGCACTAAAACTAAATTATTTATTTATGGTATGGTTAAATAAGTTTTGGATGTATAATATACATCTACGATTAGTAATCCCTATCATACGTTAACGGTCAGTCGAGACCGCACGTCCTCAACAAATGGAGATCGAAATTATTCCTGTATCGTAGGTGCGTTTATAAACCCAAATATTCACAAATACCCTCACCCAGAACAACTGTCTGTAGACACAGAGCACAGCAGTCGATCGCTCAACCACTGCGCCAACCGTGCCATCGTAAAAATACCTAGGTAAGTCAAGCCTCAATTGTATCAAGTGTGAGAGAATTTGTCCAAACGATAACATCATTCTGCAGTCATCAGAGGGCCTAGTGTAAGTTTCTTTCGACAAATTGGATTTACTACATAGAACGAGTTCGACAAAAAAAAAAAAAAACATTTACACTAATGCCTCTGACCGAATGTGGTAATAATACGTAATCCAATCTCGGTCATCGGGGAAATCAAATAACTGCTGAACTTCTGTGCATTGTATACCGTATAACTGAAAATACCTCAACAAAATATAATTAACTAAAAATTTTCTTGAACGAAATATCTAACAGTTTTTGTTCCCACCGGCACAATTGTACCTGATGAACGAGGTTAAGCTCACCACCTATCAGACGTGACCTAATATCATCAGCATGATCATTTGCTTGGCTTTTTCCTACTACATTGAGGTCAGCTTCCAGTCTAACCGGTTGCGGCTAAAACCCATTACCCAATTACTGGGAGACACTGATACTCTAAAGTTAGACTGGTTGTCAGCCTTTTGGCTGTTAACACTCGTAACGAGTACCAAAGGTATTCGCATGACATCCGGGGCCAACGGCTTAAAATACTTTACAAGGCACGGAGGGGTCTCGATGTGTGAAAAACGATCATCCATCCAAGGACCGACCTTAGCAAGAGCTGCTTAGCTTCGCGGATCCATTGATCTGTGAAGTAGTTATCTAGCTCCGACGCCTCCTACGACATTAGGTCGATTATGATCTTAATAATATAACAACAATAACAACGTTTATACGCTTGAAGAACTGTTTGAATTGTTCATCAACTTTCAATATATTTGCATAAATATGCGCAGGCGATGGCTAGAACTAGTTCGTGCTAACAATGAGCCTGCAGTCACGACTGTTGATCCTTGAGATGTCCTGGTGATTGACAAGTGTCACTGGGGCTTAGCCTTTCTATTTACCATCGCGTGGGAGGCCATCAAGTATCAACGATGATGGGTAGTGATTGAATACATCAACATATCATATCGGGTTGGCTATTGGTTTTTTCTGAATAGAAATTCTCAGTAGCAGCACGGAGTCTGGAACTGTGCTCGGCAGATGGCAATAGGCTCGCCCCTTATTATATGGGACTCAGTAACGGCATCGGCGAAATGTGGGTGTACAATAGTACGACTCTGCCTAACCCTTCAGGGAATACAGGCGTGATGCTATGTTATGTTATGTTATATCATATATTTTATTCCGATACTCTCGATTTTGGTTCTCTAAAGCAGGGTCAATTGTGCACTGTTGCAGTATGGCTACGGTTAAAATAATAATAATAAGTTCATAAGTATAGTAAAGTAAAAATAAAGTAACAGTTATACATTATAAACCAATCAAACATTGTTAACTATAATTGAATATAGCCGGCAATAAGGTTAACGATGACAACGGTACTAGTATAAACTGTATCACGGCTGTCAGCGTCATCTAAGATTGTTGTACAATTTACAAATCATCAGTTTTGACAAGAGGACGTATACTTAAATAAGGAGCAAATACTCTGAGCTCGTAAATCCTCTTTATGCGTAGAGGGTAGGGGCATTTATTTTAGCAATTGACATGAAAGACTTAATGAAAGCAGTACCTACTGTAGTGAATAAGATAGCTACATGACCAGAAGTGTATGGGTCCATCCATTCTATAACAATTTGTAATCTGTCTATCAGCTGTTTGTGATACATATTTACATATATCGTTTTTTATAGTAAGTAAAACTGCATTTAAACATTTTTAGAAAGTCGCTTTCCTGTGCAGGGTATCAAACAGACAGAAATGTGAAAAATAACATACTGAATGTTTCCTTTTAAGTAAAATTGGATGTTTTCAGTTTCAAGCTTTAACTTTGCACACTGTATATATCTAAAGATCTGTGGGGGAAGCCCACGTTCTATTACCTATTAGCTATGATTTTAGTACAAAAGTTACCCAATTTCTGACCAGTTACCTATACGATTGGTACAATTAACTTATTCCTTAAGCTGACTGACAAATAGCAACAACTGTCCAATATCTGAATATAATATTTAGTTTGAATTCATAATTGCAACACCAATTAGTTTTCACCTAGTTTATGTTAGTTGCGAAATTTAAACCACGGAATAAAGGATATTATCAAAACTCGTTTTAATACAAACCAGACATAATTCATTGGATATTTATTATGCAATTTGAATAATCGAGTTAGTAAACTTGTAAAATGTATGCAAAACTTAGATAATTTTACCCATTTTAGACAAGGATCATAGTTTAGAGAGAACGGTTCTTTAGTTTTATATTTTTATTGCTGTTTAGTGTATCATGTCCGTCGCCCTACAAGTGCGGTTTAAAGCAATACTGTTCTTATTCGATTTTTTTTTATTATTAGAATATGTTGCAATTAGGTATCTGTATTTAAAACAAAACACTGTTTCCTCATTATTTATAGGGAAGAAATTATAATTTTAAATGGCCTTATACCTTAATGATAATTTTGAGTAAATTATAATTTTTAAGTCCTTACTCATCATTCGTTCTTTAAAAAGAGCGTCGAAACACAATCGACATTCATCTAAAAAGTTTTAACTTTACACGAGCAAATATTGCGGAAGTCGTTCGACACATTTGTACATAATAATCAAGTCTATACAACCGCAATAAAAATAGAGCAACAATCTAAAATCGCTGAACATCAGCCAATTTCAAAATAAAAATATCTTAAGCGCTTACAACGGACGCCGGATAAAGCCGAGTGCATATTGCATGAACTCCTTTATACCGACAGAGGGCGCCAATGGCTACAAATTGAGTGTGCGACGTGACGCCGAGTGTTTACTAAGCGATACGCGACTCAGTCAGGGGCAGCGATCGATGAGTAATAGCCGCTTGTGTGAAGTAGGCTTTAGTTGTAAATGCATACGTGGTGTTCAAAGAGGTTAGAGTTAATGGCTCTGGCTGTGTATTCCTTTTTATCTTTTAAATAGCTAACAGGTTTGGATAGGCTGCCATCTATAAGTTGATGCGCTTGTGATATAACCAATGCTCGATTCAACAGACCCTTAAATCAATAACTTAGGCTAAATCACGAAAGCTTGAACTACTTTAAATAAACACCCCGTGTTCTAATTGGCACATCCAAAGGCACCTGTCTTATGAAGTAATTATAAAATAATTTATGAGACATCGTTTTTTTTCAAGAAAAATTTATAATAGCTGTTCACGCCTTTAATTGCTTTATGTTTTAATTTAGTATCGAGACTAATGTTGCGATTTATAAGCCACCAGTACCTACCAGTAGCAATTACCAATTAATTTAAAATTATGATCTGTCATACTAATTTCGTGTAACTAAAGGGGCAGGTAAAGTTTTATCAAATAGATAAAATTAGTTGGAATTGATACCAATTGGAACGTGTTCTCAATTATCTTTATTTACCAATTCTGTACGGTAATATTATATACTATTAAAAGAAAAAGTCTGGTCTAGTTACAACTGCACGGAAGTAGGCAGTGTCTTTTTCTCGAGCTTTAACATATTCATAAATAGCCTTATAAGATACACACCTTGGAGTGTAATGAAATAATGATTTATTTTATGTAAATCATTTCTTACAGGAAGCTACTAGATATTTTTTTTGTAGATCTAGATGGCGCCACATTTTAATATCGTTTGGTAAAAACTACCGATATTAAAGTGAGATCAAAAATGTACTATGTTCTTTTACAGTTTTCTTTTTTCGACTTATGATCGGGAGGGTTCGATTTCTGAATCGATGAATGTTATTGAGTTTTTCTGTATGGACAGTCCCAGTATCAGCCCAGAGTTTGGAATAGTGCCTGGTAGATGGCATCAGGATTGCCCCTTATTACATGAGCCTCAATATGTGACAACGACGGAATGTGCATACCTACCTCCAAGCGTGATCCTACGTATTTATCACAATTCCCTTACCATTGTAACAAAAAACGCCTCAAATACAAAAGAAGTAGGGGGCAACCAATAGTGTATAACATAGCCGATAATAATCCTACACCCAAACAAATCACAAAAGTAAACAATAACGTTTGGCACGAACGTGCGTTTAAATCGCAACGAACGCCAAGATTTATTCGCTTCTCAAAATTCGTAGTCGCAATACACAGTCGCGTTTACACGGCAGACAAATTAGTTGTCTCGCCTCTGACAGATGAGAGAATCGGTCCCGTGCAGTGTGCATCTGACGGTCGATTTATGTCACGACACGGATGTAAGATTTAGCGCCAAGTTGCGATTTTAACTGCGATACCGACTAAATGATGACGCGAGTGTGTATTGAAGACTTTGATGGAGAATATAGATTTGTTTTTAGAACGTTACAGTTGCTTAGGGCCTGTCTATTTGCTAGTTCGATTAAGTGTTTATAGTGATTAAATGTGGAGATTCGTAGAATTAATTTGTTAAATGATGTTGTTTGTGTTTAGAATATTTTGAACAAGATGTTTGAATTTGAAACTACTCTATATTATCAGTAATGCTTGAATAAGTTCTTTTGATATAGAGGAGTTATTTAGGTTTTGTGGTTGTTCACTTTTTTTTATAAAAGTCGTTATTATACTCTAATTAATACTAATAATATAATCATCACTACATATTATAAAACAAAGTCCCATTTCTGTCTATCTGTCTGTAAATCAAAAACTACTGAGCAGATTTTCATGCAGTTTTCACCAATAGATATTACAGAGTGACTCATGAGGAAGGTTTCAGTGTATAATTCGTTAAGGTTTTGTGTAAATTGTCTGAAATATGACGATGATAGTTGAAGATGTCGGAAAAAGTCAACCGACTGGGAGCTTTACTGGTATGCGCCGAGTAAATGCTCGACGTAACAGGCTGATACGACACTACGACGGAAAAAAATGAAGACGTATACTACCCGTGCGAAGCCGGGGCGGATCGCGAGTATTAAATATATTGGTGTGAAAGAAAAAAATATCTTTCGTACTAATATTTCAAACAACCAGTATAAAACACTTTGTCATAGTGTTATCTCAAAGATAACAATCTTGTCGAAGCGATGATACTCAATACTAAATCAGTCGTGAACAAAATATAAAAGAATAACAAGAATAAATGTTAGAATGTAATATTTTATGTTATAAGTACGACGTTTATTGAAGTGTCAGCACGAACAACAATATAGAAAAGTAATCCATTAGTCTGATAAAGACTCTTCTATACTAATAAATAAAATTGAAGTGTCTGTTTGTAATGTGAAAAAACAGCTTTTTGCTAAATGCATACGAAAGTAAGTATATATGGTACATATAACAAAAAAAATATACATACATAACATCACGCCTGTACACCCTGAAGGGTTAGGCAGAGGTGTATTATTATGTACACCCACATTTCGCACATTACTAAAAAAGTTGTCTGTCTATGTTTGTTCCGGCTAATCCCTAAAACGGCTGGACCGATTTTGACGGGACGTTCACTGACAGATAGCTGATGTTATAAGGAGTAACATACGCTACTTTTAGTTTTAGAAAAAAAAATATGGTTATGCGTATAAAAATGCACAGTTCGTAACTCACGCGGGTGAAGCCACGGGCGGAAGCTAGTACGTATTAAACAACCTTTTTCATATTCGGGTACTGGGTGAGGAAAAGTTTTGAGTTTTTCTGTTAATAAAATGTTAGTAGCTGCCCGAAATTGTGAATTGTGACCGGTGAATAATAAATAGTTTATAATTATTGTATAGCTCTTGTCCGTGACTTCGTCTGCGTGTATTTTGTTTTTATTATCTTATTAATGTATTGCTGCAATATTAAAAATAAGCCTATGTAAGGACATAGCAGTAGCGTGAGTCCAGGAGAAGGCTCCAGGGCCCATGATACCGCTTTAAGAATTTCATAACGATTGGTTTGATGGTTTAGTCTTTATAAGGTAACAGATAGACCGACAGAGTTAATCTCGCATTTATAGTAATGTGGATTATTCAGTGAAAGTTCATTAGTCTAGACCGACAAAAAGTGTAATAAGATTTACCTTACTTAAAGAAATTCTTAATTTGCTCACGTAATAAATCTTGATAAACTTTCTACCGAATGGAATAAAACCTTATTTTGTCAAAAAAATACTGATGGTGTATAAAAATTCCCCATTGTCACTTCACCTTTTAAGGACCATAGAGTTCTTTACGGCATAACTGATAGGTATCATACTTTTTTTGAATATATTTTTAGCTTAACCACTTTATGTGGGCACCCAAACATGTCTGTGCATTTCATTTGCATGGATAGCCCCGTGTGGCGTAGTGTTTTATTTCTTAGGAAGTTAGGAGTAAATAAAGCTTCGCCTACAAGAGATATCGTTTGAAACCGTACGGAGGGGAAATGCGATAACCCTGCGTATGTGGTGGCAAGGTATATTACAACCCTCGTCTGCGCGTAATGCTGCAACGTATTTCCCCCATTTTACTTCTATTCGCGGCAAAGAGGTACGTATATAGGCTATGGAAACATCACAATGACGAAAAGTTTTTGTTGGACAAGTTCACCCATAATGTTGAGCATCCTTAGAGATCCAAATACTTTGAGAATTCGACCACATTACCACATTTTACTTACGCTAACACTTTACTTAAACCATTAATTAATACATGCCAACCCTGTCATTCTTAAAATATCCCAAATCAAACCCACGTATACACACCCTATCCATTAATTGTTACCGCAACACAATTATGAACCATTCTGCAGTGAAAACATATTAATGTGCCGGACGAAACAATGAAAATAGCTTTAAAACGCCAGCCAGCTTAACAATAGGGTTTTAAACGTTTGCTAAGTGTTGCAGAAAAGTCAGGGCGGAGACCAGAACAAAAGCTATAACTTCCGACTGTCGAGGACGTCTTTGGCGCTGAAACACGTACGGCTTTGTACTGAAGTGATACGGTAGCATGGCTTAATGTCTTTTGGTATGAACGTTTGATTATTCAACGGCAAGAGTTTAGGTAGAGCTGGAAGGCAGATGAATAAAGTATAATATTTTTAAAGATATTCTACTGCTTTTATTACTATACATTTTTTATATATTATAGATATTTTTTTTAAATAACTGCCTGATTAAGCAAGTCTTCGGGTCAAGCACAATTATTCGATTTTTCTGCTAGAATTTTTTTAGTAACAGCCCAGAGTTTGGTTTTGTGCCCGATAGATGGCAATATACTCGCCGCGAAATGTTGGTCTATAATAGAACAACTCTTTCTAATACTTCGGAGACTACATGTGTTTGTCTATAAAAAAATCTTTCTAACAATGTAAAATGTACTGTATTAATCTAATAAATAAATCTAAGAATGTGTTAGCGATAAATACATCGTTTTTCCACCATTTCGGGATTCATTCCGAGAAAAACGAATTTACTTTTAATACTGTGTAGCAATGTAATAAGATTAGTTTCGAGAAATTCATCAACTTGGATTTAATCAGTAATTCTAAGAATTAAAGCACGTCACTAGTTTTCTTTTTACTATGCAAGGTACTTACATACCTACATATTATAAATTATTTCAAACTTGAATTTTCAAATTCTCCTTTGGAGCTAATACAAAGCAACACTAATCAATGCACATGTCTTGATTAGACACGTGTACATACATATTCACAAATTAATATCTTATAGGTGCGCCCATTTATGTGTCTGTATCCATAGAATCTAAATGCGGTGAATGGATTTTGATGAATGGCGCGTAGAACAATTAGTCATGATCCCGCAAGTGACAGACGCTATACATAATGCGCCCATTATAAAGATAAAAAACGCTAATACATTTTTCAATTTATATTTGGAGGCTTGGCAATTAATTTGAACGTAAAACTAAATACTTTTACTGTTAATTTTGTATATTTACTCGGGAATAAAAATAAAAACGTTATAAGTTGGTTATTTTTAGTAGATTATAATTTAAATATTAACTTATGTATTTATTGCTTCAATTTTGAATTAATCATCGTACTTGATACGGATGTTAATAACTTTTTCTGATTTCTGCGTTAAAGTCATACGCTCTTGGTTTGTCATTCAAAGTAAAAAATAATTTAAAATATCAAGATGTCATAAAAACGACTTTAATGTAACTTACCTATTACTAGCCTAGATAATTTTTTCCATTTTTGTTTTATAAGGTAATAACTAATATAAATAGCTTCAAAACTATAAAAATATTCCAATAACCAAGTCCTCGATCAAAGTACAAGATTATTGAAAGAATTAGCATACCGATTGTGAACTGGCAACATGTCCTATCTCGATTTTATGAGGATTTTACTTGATTATACTATTCTAAACTATTTCATACCCGGCAGCGCTGCAACAGGCATATTTTACTTCAATCAAAATTAGACGCCAAAATCGAATTCATTCAATTTGTACTTACATCGACAGCGTTGTAAGCAGAATGCGATCGATAGTTTCTTCTTAATCCTATAATGTTGTCAAAAATGAGATAGTAAGTACCAGTTGCTAGATCGATATGTATATCGAACTGGAAACTTGGCAACTGGCAACTAGTAAGCTCGTATCTGTACATATAAAGTAAATTAAAACAAACTTATTCTAGAACAGTTACAACAAAAACAAAGTGAAACACTTTAGCATAGCCGCCCGCAACTTGGCGTGGCATGTTTGACTTCCCAAACATCTGTTGCATATAAAAAGGAGAGCTGTAATCTGTTTCAGTTTTGTCGCTTCTTGCCACAACCGCACGTGGGCAGTTGGGCAGTGACATCGCAAAAAAAAATCTTTGCGCATTTTTATTACATTGCTGTTTTATTTAGTGGCTGGTGCGCTTTGATAACCGTTTATTTAATAAAGGACTTTGTGTCTCTTTCATATTCATTAAATTAATTTGAAACTTTATCCTATCCTATTCTATTCCTACTTAATCCTACTAATATTATAAATGTGAAAGTTTGTGAGGGTGGATGGATGGATGGATCTTTGTTACTCTTTCACGCCAGAACGTCTGAACGGATCTGGATGAAATTTGGCACAGAGATAGATTATAGTCTGGAATATATAGGCTATCCCTTTTTATCCCGGAAAATGTACGGGTTCGTAAACTACGCGGGCGAAGCCGCGAGCGGAAGCTAGTCATTCGTAAAAATATACAAAACAATCATAAATTGCTTCATTGGTCTTGTTGTTGGAAGTGCGACTGCTAAGCGTAAGGTCCTGGGTTCGGCCAAAGTGTTTTTAGTTTATCTGTAGCTATGGAAATTACTAATAGCTGCACGGAGGTTGAAACTGTCCCCGATAGATGGCTATTCCAACGGGAATACAGAGTTAATGCTATGTTCCTAAATCATTTTAAAATGGGACCTAATTATTGAAAGTAGTGCAGGAGCACTGGAATCCACTCAGGAGGGAAGTGAAACTTTGATTATTTTTCATAGGCGAAACGATGAAACAAAAAAACAAGTTAGAAAAAAAAAAGTTGCGAAAATTCCTCTAGCACTTAACAAAAGAAAAGGTAATAAATTTTACAGACAGGCGATTAAATTGAAGTGTCGGAAATGTCTCGACATCCGTAAATAATCACTCATTTCAGTAACTAGAACCAAGTTTTTTAGTGCGCATGCGCAAGTATTGTAGTTACAATACCTGTTAAACTCAACAATAATGTCATTTTTTGTACTGATACAAAAACTGCACGTAGTTTACAATTAAGAACACCATTAAATTATGATTGTCGACAAATATAACAATTAAATACGTGATTTAAAATAATATACCTACCTACTGACATACGTTATTAATTTATTGCCCAATATTAATGATATAATTTGAATATTTAATAGACTACAGTAATTTATTATTGTCTTGAGGTGTGGCGATAGAAATAGCGTTCAGTTTATGACCTTTCGGTCTGTGGTTATTAAAACTGGTATAAAGTATAAGCGTAAAATATAAGTCTATGTAATGTTTTCTTAATTTATAAGTAATACATAGTATTTTATAACTTATAAGTATCATATTTTATAATTGACTGTTGACTTGAGCCTCAAGACTCCTCGGCACCAGGCGCTTCCTTTGTCTTCAATAAAAGAGGACAGCAAGATTTAAACGATGTTTTGTACAACCAGTGTAGGAGAGAGTGGGGAAAGATTAAAAAAAAAAAATAGAGAATCAAAGGATAGAGAAAAACTGAGCTCATGAGAAAGAAGAAGGTATCACATAATCATTACGCCTGTTACAAATAAAGGGTTACGGAGAGGTGTACCGCGGTTCGTTGATAACGTTATCAGTACCCCTAGTGTAAGTTTTTTTGGACAAATTCAATTTACTATTTCGAACGCGTTCGGCACTCCGATTGGTGGAGAGCACGAAACGGACCAATCGGAGCGCCGAACGCGTTCGAAATAGTAAATTGAATTTGTCATAAGAAACTTAAACTAGGGATACTGGTCCAACATGATAGAGAGTGAGTCTACTGATTAATAGCTCGTTAATTGGTTTCTTTACCTTTCGGGTTGCGACAAGTCTGTGTCTCTAGTACAGCATTTGAACTTTCAAGATTCACCCTACGCTTTTATGAAACCAACTGAGAATTCGAACTTTTGATATTCGTCCTACACTTTTATGAACTTTTATGGACTTCTGCGGGGACCACAAAAATACTGATGCTTATAATAGAAAATTACATAACTACATTTATTCTGATTTTGTGATACCTGCGAAGTGAATTGTGGAAAGAAAAATAAAGCCACGAGCAGGGATCGAACCTGAATAGGTTAGTTCTAGGCAAGCGTGTTACATCTTCGACCACATCATCGCTTACCATCGTGAGATAGCGGTAAAACGCGACCCTATCAACAGTAAAAAAAAAAACCTGCAACCTTCTGGTTCAGTACGGTTCACTTTAACTGTCTAACCACCTTTATCCGTCTAATGTGTCTATGTTTTATCGCAGAGTGGTTGGTTTACCGACCGACAAGGTCACAGGTTTGATGCCTGTTCACGGTCATACTTTTCTTTCCGCAATTAACAGCAGATAACTACATGTTAGGGATCGCACATAATATTTAGGTATCATTATGTACACGTTCATTAACTATGATAAGCATAATCTTTCACAATTCATTTGGATTTAACGAATTTCGACACATCATTTACATATAAGTGTGTTTAATGAGGATAAAATACAGTGATTAACATTCAAAATGAGGTATTACTGGCTAGTTAATAATTTATACCATTGAGCTTTTAAGCTTGGAAGGTAACACACATTTATACAATGTTATTATTTTTTTATCACCTGATTAATAATTCGGAGTAAAATTCACGCTAATAGTAGCAAACAATCATTTTAAAAAAAGGTGTGTGTGTGTGTACTTATGTACGCACGTAAAAAGTTATACTTCTTATTTATTTTCACTGATATGAAACACGTGTTATAGATGCACAAATATTTCAATAACTACCTTGAATATAGCTATTAATTCCCAACAAAATAATAAGAGATATTTACCAGCCAACTTTATGGTGTCGCTTTTATCTGTTGGTGTGTGCGCGCATCGTAAGAATTCACTTTCTTCAAGAGCGCCAAAAGAAGTTTAACTTCAAAAATATCTTTCATGGAACTTTTTAGAGTTATTATGAGCTTTCTACGCTTTAGTTAGTCAAAGATGACTCCCAACAGGTATCTATCATTAAACGCCCTGGATGAAGAAAGGGATGGTCTTAGACTTTAATTCTCGTCTGTAAGAAGATGCCCATAACCGCACTGATGGGCACGTGTCTCTTCTCAAAATGAAAAGGGGCTCTAGTTCACCATGCTTTCTTGATTTGGGTTGGCGAATTGTATGATTGTATGCGCCATTGAAAACGAAGGCCACAGGAATCGTCACGATGTTTTCATTCTCCGTTAATGCAAATAATAATTAAATTAAAGAAAGAAAAGATAGAGTTGCGGGCCGTGTTCAACCCAGATTCTCGTATACGAAATGGATTTCACTGCTTATCCTAGATCCGCAGTAATAAAAAGTTCATAACCCAAGTAATCCACCCAAGCACAAAAATAATAATCGTTATCCAAAACCGGTTCTTACCGAAATTAAATCCATCGTACCTGCAATCGATTTACTGATAATCCGCTCAGCAAAGTACAGACGGATTCATTTCGGGGCATACGAGTAGAATCGATTTTATTTCTCAAACGACGCCGTGGACCGTGTAGGTTCAGAAGAATCATGTTATATATACGATTTTCCTCACCTGTATATTTTGGCGAAGCCCTACTAGCTTAGGGCGAAGTTTTTTCCACAACCTCACAGCGTAAACCCCCGAAAAATGTACGTGAGTAAGACTGTATACCACATACTGAATATAATTCACGAAAGTTATGATAAAACAATTAATTTTGTGTGTATTATGGTAACCTTGGCAACGTGCAGAGAAGAGACAATCACTGCATAGTTGGCGGACGCACCCAGGTCGGACAATGTGAATTATAGCAGGAGTAGACGGAGGAAGGTCGACTCGTCACGCCTTGGGTTAAGGACAGTAGGGCTTGTGTAGGTCCGCGGTACACAGAAAGATACACTATTACCATACAAATTTTTGTCTCTATATATCTTGCACAATTTTTGCACAAAAACCTTGCTTCCTAGGAATCATTCCTGTGTCGTGAGTACGTTTACAAACACAAATATTCACATGGGGTATACACTCAGACCCGAACAACTATACATACCTTAATTGACTTGGTTTTCATGGCTCATTAAATTGCAATCTGGATCAACTGTATTTTCATTTATATGTCATTTTGCTTATAATTAACTCTAGAATCAAATTCTTATACTCATAACAGGTTTTGTTTTCTTTATGTTTTTTTTTTAAACTTTACCCCTCTCTATGATTCACATTCCTGTATCGTGGGTGCGTTTACAAACACATATATTCATATACACAAAGACCCAGACCTGAAACAATAGCGTAGCATAATCGTAGCGTAGCAGTCGATCTCTCAACCACTGCGCCAACCGTGACGTCAAAAAATACGTAAACGTAATGTTTGGGTATAATGAATTTATTTTGCGGTTTGGATTAAAGATCGTAATTAAGCATCATCTCCTTTTATTTATACTCATTTGCGTCAGGAGAGACGCAGTAATATTAATTTAAATTATAATTATTGTGTACTTGTATTTATTAAATTTATTTGTAAGCTTTTAGTATTATTAAATCAATTATAATTTTTTAGAGTATTTAATTAATCGTGGTAATTAATCGCGAGAATTGTAAATATTATGCACATAATTATTGATGTTATTTTAATCATTTGTGTTTATCCTGTTATTAAAACACTGAACACACAGTATTAACGTAGTAAATAAAATATGATTCTTGAATAGGTACTGGAATTAACCGATTTAATGAACCCCACAGAATATGGTTTACATTTATTTAACAGCAATATAGGAGGTAGGAATTTGAATCAAAGTGATTTCCTCTGAGCGTACAATCTAACTAAACTAAACCTAATCCAGCCAATTTACTATTATCCATAGCCATTTAGAAGATATCAACCGCAACAGCAATAATAATCTTTAGTACCTATCTGTAACTAAAATGTTGAGCAACGGCGCAACAATTTCCTGTGCAAAATTATTTTCGATTAATACGTACGATATTTCAAAATAGAATCGCATTTTGTTTTGGACTAATAAACTTGGAACCAATAATTATATGTTCAGACCAGCTATTGATGGGTACCTAATGACTTTATAAATAATGTCACATAACTATATTTACTGGTCTTGTTTACAATAATATAGAACAACTTATAATCGATAAATAATTCTTATTTTCGACGTTACGCAGAATTTCTAAGGACCATGTTTAGTTACCTATAAAGTGCTGCTGAAACAGCGAAAGCAAATATAACGTGACTTAAATAATTAATTTATTGAAAATTGATAATGCACTTTCATCCAGAGAATTGAGGCGTAACAAAAAAGACATCAAAGAAAGTCACATCGCTGACATAAGACATTTTATAGCAATAAAATCGCATTAGAATTGCGCGACCCTAATGTGAGTAATCATCGAAGCGTTTATAATAAGTAATAGGCAGGTAGGTGGGAGGCATTCTATAAGAAAATGAGAGGAGCTATTGGATTGAAAATATGCTCAATGACAAAGCTTTATGACACTCCTTTGTTAAGATATTGTGAATAATGAGCTTGTGTTACGTAAACGACTACATGTTTACGGTAACTGATTTTAATTTTTGTAATGGCCGCCATTTATTACAAGTATAAGCCGTAGGAGTACTATTTAGGTTCTATTTATAGGTTACCGGTCATTATGGGAGTGACTGGCGGATCTAGATAGGTGAATTGATTATCATGCCACATGTGTTAGATAATCCATACCTATATTACTATTATGAATGCGAAAGTTACTGTGTTTGTCCGTTTATTACCTCATCACGACTAAACCACTGAATCGATCGTAATGAAATTTAACAAATAGGTAGCCTGGGATCTGTAGAATGACATAAACTATTTTTACTATTGCAAAAAATCACCAATTTAAAAATAAATACAAAATACACATAAACAAAGTCGAGGGCAACAGCTAATCCTACTAATAATATTATAAATATGAAAGTTAGTGAGGACGGATGGGTGGATGAATCATCATCATCATCATTATCATCAGCCAGAAGACGTCCACTGCTGAACGAACGGGTGGATGGATGGATGTTTGTTATTCTTTCACGCAAAAACTACTGAAAGGATCTGGATGAAATTTGGCACACAGATAGATTATAGTCTGGAATAGCAAATAGGCTACTTTTTTATTCCGGGAAAATGTACGGGTTCGTAAACCAGGAGGGTGAAGCCGCGGGCGGAAGCTAGTAGGTAATATAAACAAAATTAATAAATAAATAAATAAAAATAAATAAATAAAATAAATAAGTAGACAATCGACGATCTCAAGTATCAGAGCTTGATTAAGAGAAAATCCCAATTTCTCTTTGCATGACTTGGAAATCGTAACAAGGATATCTCAGACAACCTGACATTAGGACTCATGACCTATAAGCTTCAGTTACAAAGCAGCTGGCTGAGTGTTCTATATGTAGTGCATAAGTATGTACTTCCAACTCTAGTGAGATATCTAGAACAATATAGCCTATAGAGCTTCCCAGGTTACAAGAAATGCTAGGAATTTATTATTAAGGTGTGGAGTTCCTCACGATGTAGTCCTTTAGGTGATGGCAATTATAATGGTATATGCCAGAAACATTGATATATGTAATGCCCTTCTTACCTGACGCATGATAATAGCGTTAAATGCAAAATCTTTATCAAAGGTTATCATTGCTGTATTTGGTATTTATCGGGATAAAATCGTTATAGCAGAACTTTTGAATGTTTATTGTTCAACAGCCTTAACACTGTTTGGTGACGTGTGGTCTTTGATTCGATTCCCAGGCGAGGTATCTAAATGGCCTTACCTTTAGAATGATGTCATATTTATTCTGATATATCGTCATCTATCATTTACTTCAGCATACCATTTCGATGGATCGCGAAATCGTTCGCGATTTGAACGTCATGTTCTGTTACTTTGAATCTTAGACTTTCTGTTAATATTATAAATGTGAAAGTTTGTGAGGATGGATAGATGAATGGATGGATGGATGGACGGATCTTTGTTACTCTCACGCCAGAACGGCTGAACGGATCTGGATGAAATTTGGCACAGAGCATTTTTATCCCGGAAAATGTACGGATTCGTAAACCACGCGGGCGGAATCTAGTCTGTGATAAAAAGAAAAATTATCGCCGCTAGGTTCATAACTGAGGTGACGTATGAAAATGAGCAACTACAAAATATGTATCATGTAAAGTAATATCAATAGAAGAGTTAGATAAGATTAGTTTTGTTAATCCTCCAACTGTAAATAAAAATACAAATCCTAATCTTCATAAAATAGGAGAATAATTAATTTGTGTTCCATGGAAATTTGCTAATCAACTGAAAATTTTAATTACTCCAATAATATAGCTGCTGATGTGAAATATGCTCGAGTATCAATAAATTCGCAAATGTCAGTTCCATATATTTTGCTCGCGTTTCTATTCTCCGGCGATGGTAGATTGCACCTTGTTTAGGCACCAAGATCTGATTACCTAACCTATCAAACATGTTACCTAATCGTTCATAATTGACATCATAAACTGCGAAATCACAGCTCTTCATAAACTAAATAGAGTTGTATTACATTATAGATTGCAGTGGCAGACAGTCAGTATCTACAATTATGCAAACGCATGCGATGTTAATTTGTGGTATGTAAACAACCGTCGAATAATCTCATAGGTAAGCCGATGACTGTTGGACAGGTGTATGGAAGTGGGATTTATTTAGTGTAGGTATTTTTAAGTTTCGTTTTAAATAAAAATAATAATTCAGTCTCTACCATTGCTGGGTACGGGAGTCTGCTACGGGAGACTTGGAATGAGAAGGGTAAGTCTTGGATCACCATGCTAGCCTGGTCCCTTTTTGGCTGGAAATTAATAAGCTGGATTAGTTGATACGTGTGAAACTGAACTTTATAATATTTTATCACGCCTGCATTCTTCAAAGGGTTGTGCAGAGGTGTATTACGTACACCTTTATTTCGTCGACGCCATTATTGAGTCTTACGTATGTAGTATGCCAGCTCGCTCCCTACTTTTGCCAATTAATTGACAAGAATTTTCATACATAAAACCTAAAATCACTCAAGAGTATACTTAAGTAAATAAATGGACTAAATTATTAGCTAAGCAAAAACATGAAGGAATTCTCAGTTCTTATTGCCTTAAGCTCATTCAGAACGACACGTAAATATAATAGTACAATACTCAAATTGACAGAAACTTAAACAGCCCCATGAATGATTCGATTCAAATGGCATGACGGGCGCCGCGTACGTGCCGGTCGGCTGCTTATACTCCATACCGCCCATACATTACAGCAATGTGATCAAATTTGTCACCCTCCATAAATCCTGTCGCCACGTCTACTTATCTCTTGATGTGAGTGAAGCATGTAGGGATGTTAATTTAGTGATAATAGAGGATTTTGGATCTTGCAGGGTAGGAATTATTGCTTTGTTATAAAAGATGTTCTAGTTATTTGCTTTCATCGTTTTGTATGGTGTTTTGAAGAAACAGGTTCATATGATTTATTCATTTATTTAAATTAAATAGAACGGCTGGAGCCAATTAGTACTATTTAATCACGACATAAAATAATAAGGGTTAATCTCTATAAATGAAAATCAATGGTTGCCTGTGTGAAAGATCATCACTTGAGAACGACCGATTTTAGTTTTTTTTTTTCGTAATTGTCTGGGCAAATCTACTGGAAGAGTTGGAAAGGATAGTATTTTTGTATGCAAATCTCAATAAATAAAAATTGAGACGTTTAGTTAGAAATTGTAAATTGCGATATAAAACATTAACCCAATATTTTCACGCATTATTCTCGGAAATCTTTTTTGTGTTTAAGAGTATGGACCTAAAAATAAATCGAGTTTTCTAGCATTTCTTAAAAGTCAAGCAGATGATCAAGAAATACTTTAGACACGAATAATTTTTGACGCCTAATAAAGTAACACTTGGAAAAACGACGACGAAAACCTCTGTCACATCTACTCTTTGTAGAAAAAACGATCTATCACACAAGCCTAAAAATACATTTTCTAGGTTACACCACTTGAGATGCGTCGTCTAACCCCAGTTCTAAATGTGGAAAGTGATAAATTTCCCAGGTAACTCTGCGTGTTCAGAATATGGTTGGGTACAAATCGCACGAAATATTCCACGAGATTGAATCGTGGGTGCAGGGGAAATTACCCCGTATGTTGTTGGACATCCGAGGGTCGACGGCTCTGGTGACAAACTGTTTATGATTATTAGTAGTACCTACTTACAGTTCCGTTTCGTTTTGTTTTGTCTTCGCAATGTAAGGATATAAATGCATAGTCACATTTTGTGGGAGGAAATGGTTATTACAGTGGTTATTGGTTAGTTAAATCTGTCACTATTTACGACTTGTTATTATTAGCTTTATGGCTACCATAAAGCCAACGTTAGCTTAGCTAAGCAAATCCACATTTATAATACACAGCCTTATACCGCATACAGCAATAGATAAGGCTCTCTTTGCTTGTCCCACTTTCCTCTGCCTATCTAGTCTATACAATGACCTATACGCACTTTGTCTTATTCTACTTTGTTCGTATCTGTGAGACAAATATCGCGCACTTCGTCATAAGTCTATCTTAGAGATCGTTTTTTCCCTTCGTCTCGATAGTCTTGAAGTCTCGATTCCGACATGATCTCTCTAATTGTCACCCAGTTCCACCTACCAGAACCTCGTCTTGTCACAAGTCCCACCCAACCCCACAAAAGTCTACTATAGTAGGGACATATCACATAAGTAAGTTGTAAGTACCTTGTTTGTCCTCTTATTTGATCACGATGATACTCTTTGTTTTACTTTCTATCACATATAACCGAAGGGTCTACCCTACCATACTGTTTATGACTGTAAGTGGTACTTATAGGCACTTATGTTTCATATTATGCTTACCTTGCATGTCTTCTCTCCCTTTTTGGTGACAGCGAATGCAATAGGGGTATATTTTTATCTTTATAGGATATTA
Source organism: Shargacucullia verbasci (assembly GCA_947562105.1). Taxonomy (NCBI): domain Eukaryota; kingdom Metazoa; phylum Arthropoda; class Insecta; order Lepidoptera; family Noctuidae; genus Shargacucullia; species Shargacucullia verbasci. Next base: position 4,655,284 of record OX387286.1, on the reverse strand, counting down.
TATTGGCTTCATAGATTCTAAAAGTGTATCAGTTTAACAGACTTCTATTCATATGCGTGACTGCCTCATTGGTCTAGTGATCGCAAGCGCGACTGCTGAGCGTGAGGTCCTGGGTTCAGTTCCCGGGTCGGGCAAAGTGTTATTGGGTTTTTCTGTATGGAAATTCTCAGTAGCAGCACGGGGTCTGGAACTGTGCCCGGTAGATGGCAATAGGCTCGCTCCCTATAACATGGGAGTCAATAACGGCATCGGCGATATGTAGGTGTACAATAGTACACCTCTGCCTAACCTTCGGGGAATACAGATGTGATGCTATGTTATGTTATTCATATGCGTAATATACATATTTCAGATTACAATGCTCTTTATTTTTAAACACCAGATTTGTTATTAATTAACTTAATTTATTTAATTATTAATATAAGTACTCATATAAATATAACCGACATGCTAGTTTTTTCAAAGAGGGCATGCCGAGATCTGTTTAGGACTCAAGAAACCCCGATATTATAATCTTATTTAAATAGTTGCCAATGGAAAATATTAATACAATATTTAATAGACTGAGCCTAGTAATCAATTATTTCTACTTTTGACTCGGTCTGTTAAATCTTGTATAACTCTTGTATACATAGAAATCGATATCACTGGTACAAACAGAACCGAAGCGAAATAAAGCAGTAACAAACTGCAATCTTATTCGTTTCCTATTTCTTTCTTCTTTTCTCTTCTTCAATAATCCAATGAAAACCAGCCCTAAAAATGACTTGTATTACCCATTTCCAACAAGAAAACTTGATAATATTATTTTGTTTTCCATACATGAAAGCAATAGTCAATTATATAAACAGACTGTAGTTGGAGCTATCCATTAAAATTGATACTTGTGATATGAAACCAGTGATATTCGGTTTTAGGTGGTACATAGTGTGTGAAACCTGTCTGCAGAGGTAACACTATGAAAATCTCCATAAAGTGCCTTCAGTATAATGCTATCCAGGGGTAGTTAATAGTTAGACGGGTGACTTGGACAGGCGACACTGTTGGGAAAGATTAACAATGTGGAGACTTAAGATCTCATTGCATTTCACCAAAACATTTTTCTGCTGCGTTTTAAAACGTAATGTTTCAAAAAGTTATGTACAGTCGGCATCAAAAAGATGAAATGAAATTAAATTAAATTATTTATTTTGCAATTAGGATTTTTCAATCACTTTTACACGTCTTTTTTAAACTAACGATGGCGTCGGCATTTCCTATGACTATCCCTGAGAAGAAACGCCGAAACAAACTCAGGGGTGTGTGGATGTATACACGTAGCGAAATTCAAAAACGAGTTTTAAAGGAAATGGTGATTAAAATCTTGACCCATTTCATACATAGTATCTGGGGATACATAAAAATACATGCAATGCTGAGCGTGAGATCCTGGGTTCGTTACCTAAGTCGGGCAGTGTTATTGGGTTTTTGTGTATGGAGGTTCTCAGTAGCAGCACGGAGTCTAAAACTGTGCCCGGTAGATGGCAATAGGCTCACCCCTATTATTATGAGACCCACACGGGACTTAATAATGGCATCGGCGAAATGTGGGTGTACAATAGTACACTTCTGCCTAACCCTTCAGGGAATACAGGCGTGATGCTATTTGTAACAAGTAATATCCATACCATATTTTAACAGAAAACCTATTCATGGCACCCTATCTATTAATCTAGCATAATTATTCAGAACCGTTTTAAAGCCGCAAATAACCAGCAAAAAGAATAAAGTAAGTAATTTTACATTTAAAGCGCTTTCTTGTTAGTTGCAAAATAATCAGCGCTTGCCATCCCTAATGGCCGTGTGTCACGAATGGCAGAATACTAGTTTGCGCTGGACGTACCTACATAATGCCGCAAGTTTGCCGTTGACAGCACCAACAAGCTTATTACACTGAATAAACAAGACTAATGGGGGATGTTTGACACTTGAAAGTTGTTGGCTAAATTAACTTTCTTTTGGATTTGACAATTACTTTTGCTTTTGGGTAGGTAGGCAATTATTTATTCGTTTTAAATTTTTTTGGAAACCTATTCTTTTTCATATATTTATTTGCTTGAGAACATATACATTCACATTTAAAATGTGTATAATGGTTTTTAGAAAGACATAAATAATAGATTTGCCTTAGTGCATCAACCATTCATTAGTCAGTTTTCACATTATTACTATACATACAAGAAAATCAAAATTATATGTAAGCTTTTTCAATATGTCAAGTGCAATTATATAAATTTTAATTTCAATATTACATTACAATTATTTAGACAGTATGCATTCTTAGAACTAATCATCACATAGTAACGTATATAACTGTAATTTCTGTGGAATCTTTGGCAAATTGGTAATCATCAGACATTGCTACAATCACATTTTGATAATTGTATTAGGTCTCACGTAATAGGGTCACGCAATTTATTTTTTGAGCTGAATCCCAAACTGAGCCTACCTAAAAATAACCCTTTACTCACTAGGGATTATACCTAAAACCTTATCGTAATCCATTGTAGAGTCCCACTCTCCCAATGACACGGCGATATCCGAAGTGAATATCTTTTCTAAAATTACTACGACTATTTCTATCAGTATCAAAAAGTGGTGAACGTGAAGTGACAGCCAACGAATTTCCGCACTATATTCCCTGATGTTTTTGTCGTGAGGAACCCGTTTGGTTGTCGTGTGAAGTATAAAATACATTCTTAATACATCGAGTGAGGAATATTTACGAGTTTATAGATAATCCTGTAAAGTATCAAGGATGTTTGGTTGTTTAATCTTAATATTGTTTGGTCGCTTTGTATAAAATTACTGATCGCAATTTACATGATATAATATGTACCTATGTAGTTTAAAAAGAACTACGAAGTGATATCATCACGATGATAAATGATATTATTTTTGGAAATCAGGTTATATTTACGTCTTAATATAGTCCTCATAAGGATATATCCTGATTATACTACTAGAGGTGAAAAACAATAGAAAAACTATTCTGTTTATATGGCATAACTTGGCTGGTTAAAAAACCTACAAATAACAACACTAAGAGATTGTTATCCCTTACAACACCCATAGAAAAAAAATTTTCTACTTTGTAATCCAGACAAGGGATTGAAAGCCATAGAACTTACCTTATTTTAGGTATAGGTAGATTTATGTCAACTGCATATTATACATTGCATGATGCAAATTTATACATTGTCCTTATCGGGTACCTAGTATATATGAATGTCTCCAAGAACATTTGCATTCAAAATCACATTTATTGATTATCAAACGTAATATCCATTCAATTCAATTCGATTGTGAGTAAATCTTAAGACATTAATATTCGGTATAACATCATTCCCAAAGGGACCAACTGTCATCACGTTCAACTAATCCAATTGGCTACAAGTAGTCACTTGCTTATTCAATTGCAATCAATTAATTAGCAATAGACGCGTTGATAGGATAGCTGCTATTATAATGGATTCTGGCCCGTTATCTGGCTTACACGATTGTCAGCTAAGCTGAATATAGCCCTGTCAGCGCGCTTTAGGTCTCATGCAAAAGTTATTATATTATTTATTTCACGGAATGTCACAGTTTTGATTTCAGAATACAGCCGACCGGAATAGAATCGAAATGATTTGTTGAGCGTTAAATTGAATTTAAAGGCTGTGTTGGTATTGAGTGGGCTCTCGGAAATGAACTTTCCTATGAAACATTATGATTATACTTAAAATAATCATGTAATCATCTCTGGGAAAATTGTACTATCAAAATCTTTAAACGTAAACGTTTTCAGAAATCACAACGCATTTCTATGAACAATAACTGGAACACGTTATGTAGGTACATGACAATAGTAGTAATTCAGTGAGTCTATTTACTTTTTTGTGTGATTTCTACTTATAAAAGAGGACATATTTTATTATAATCATTTTAAAATTCTATTCAAACCACTGCAAAATATGGCACCCGTCTGCAGCATTGAAGGAGGCACAATGTAAGTTTTGCAAGTGGATAGCGTTTATCGAATGCACTTGGCAGAGCATTTTGCTGACCGCGGCACGGCATGCATAACCAAGTAGGTACTTCTGTCTGTGGTAAACAAGTTCACTGAGACAGAATAAATGTTCCAATGTTGATACATTGCCGACGAACGCAAGTGGAATTGAAATTTATTTGTCCCATAAATGTGCATTTTTCTCGTCCGTGAAGCGCTGCAATGAACAATCGGCGGGAGTTTATTGTGCGTTGAGTTCTATTTGAATAATGTTGAACGTAGATTACATAGTAGGTAATGCACGAGTTAGTATGGAGTGAACTATGTTTCTGAATTTCATGGAAACTTATGTAAAATTTGCATTAAAAACTTCGTAAGGATTTGGGTTCTAAAGTAAAATAATTCTGTATAACAGAAAATTATAAATTCCATTAAAAAACAAAGTAAAATGAAAATACATGTCCCTCGCTATAATGTTTCAATCAGATTAGGAAAATGTTATTCAAAGACAAAATGCTAGAATTAGTATTCCTGCTTCAGTCTAGACAAAAAGCCAGTTAAGTGCCCCATGTCACTCAACATGCAATCGAATGACAAACCGTATTTTGAACAAAAACTGGGTTTACGCTCGCGATACATGGAAAGTAAGAACATTAATTTTCTTCGGTATCTACTGCTGACCAAAACTCTGACATTAACTATCTATAGATATATCTAGTTGAAGGTTTCTAGAGATGTGCAACATTTTTTTTTTAAAGTAAGGTTTCGTATCAATATAGTTCTACAATGTCAATTAATTAAATAAAAAATCTTCACGCTATCTACCCTATCTTATATGACTGTATTTGTTTATAAATATTACGGAAACTGGTTTGAGGATTAGGTAGTTGTTAGAGTATAGCCGGCAAATGGTTGGTGCAGTGGTTGAGCCATCGACTGCTGTGTTTCGCGGGTTCGATTTCCTCACGGAACAAATATTTCAATGGTCTACAGGTAGTCTGAGTTTTATACTGCTACAGGTTGATAAAAAAATTCGCCCCAGTAAAGTGTATCTAAAAGTTCCTGTAAATTTTTACCTTGGCTGCATAGCGGTTGTGGTTTTTCCAGTGGTTTTTTAGTCGTAGCTGGTGGTTGCACGAAATTTTATGGCAACACAGGTAATATACATGTAGCGGAAGATTACAACCTACATAGTGTGCGAGCCACATGGAAACATAAAATCAAATGAGCAATTTCCTTTACTTGTATTAAAGTTTTTGATTCTGTTTTGCTGCAGACGGAAAGGTAATAAGGTAATCTTCACGTGCGTTACATCCTAGTCATCTTCTCAAGAAGGCTATTTTGCCGCACATTAGAAATTAAAATTATAATCTATACATCTATACATATAAATAAAATTGGAGTGTCTGTTTGTAATATTGAAATAACCGTTTTTTACTACATGCATATGAATATATATACGGTACATACACCAAAATAACATTTTTTACAATTTTTGTCTGTCTGTCTGTCTGTCTGTCTGTCTGTTTGTATAGGCTAATCTCTGAAATGGCTGGACCGATTTTGACGGGACTTTTATTGGCAGGTAGCTGATGTAATAAGGAGTAACTTAGGCTACTTTTATTTTAGAAAAATTCTTTTATTTTAGAAAAAATAGGGTTAAGTGCATTTGGTCTCACTAAAAAATACATTGTTAAGTTCCAAAATCCACGCGAACGTAGTCGCGGGCACAGCTAGTTACATATATAAACGTTCAGATTCAGAACAACGATCTGTTGATCAGAAAGTATTTGTTCCGTGCGGGAATCAAACGTCGATCGCTCCACCACTGCGCCAACCGTCTCGTCAGCCTGTGTATGTTCTAATAATATTGCCCTAATAATCAAATATGAAACTTATACCATCCCCATTTATTTTACCAAAAAATACCTGAAATTATTTCTACATTTTTTATTGAACTTTGCGTGTTGATCTGTCCATCATTTCTACTAAAAATACCCAGAAGGGTAATCATAAAAATATTCAAACAGCTATGTACCATTTTAGGATATCAAATATTAACATGTATAGGTAGGTACTTACCTACGTAATGTTTGGAACTTTAGGTGTAAAATTTTAGTTTTTAGCCAGGTATGAAACATTTTTAGTTTTCAACACCATCTGACGTGAGAGCAACGTAAAATATTTAAAGTGTTTTGGAACTTTTAATGCTTTTATTTTGTTTTACACTTTTATGCCATACGTATAAGCTAAAGGTTTAACACCTCTGTAGTTTGATACATTATGTTTTCTTAATATAGCGTGATGACGGGCTTTACTTAGATTTTTTTAAAGCTTTTATTTAAATTTATTTGAGATGGGTTGTTTTTATTTCTGAATGTTATCGGAAAGTTACGGATATATATATGTATTATAGGGTATAACTAATCAGGCCACTGTCATTTTAATAAAGGTAGAAGTGCATTTTATGAGTTATTTAAGGGATTCATAATAACAGAGTCAACTACAAAAATATATACACCTAAACCGCTACAAAATACCGTAGCCGTATCTGCATAAAATTGTGCATAAATTTTCGACAGCATCATATCATGCGGCTATCTTACGTCGGCACTATGGCACATAAAAAGTAAAGGTGAACATGAACAAAAGCCTTATCGTTTGAATGCACCCTAACAGCGCTTTTACCTTCGGCTTACATTTTAACTAAAGCGCTTTAGTGCTATCGGGCGAATGCACAGAATCCAGCCATTAAATCGCCAACAATTGGAGTGGGCCAGTGCTGAAACGATTTTCAACCACTTACGTTACGCCGGACATTTTCGGCCGGCCACCAACATTTTTCATCCAGACTTGGGATTTGGCACAATTCACAATCTAACGTACCTACAGTAAGTAACTGTGAATAATTTATTTGCGAGAGTGGGTCGAGATGGGAGATTCGTAAGTAGATAAATGTCTGTACGTTGAAATATTAGGATTAATGTAGGTTAGGAGAAAAATGGTGTACTTTTTGGTGAGCCAATGACTATTGGGCAATGTTAATGTCGAATGTTTACTAATCAATTATTGTACTAGGTCTAATGCTCCAGGAGTAGCTAATCTTATTTAGGTCTTTCGAAGTAGCTTAATTTTATATTATCAATCCATATTGCCTTTGCACTGTGTACTTAACCTCGGCCGCTATTCTGTTATGCATTTATTACTATTTTACACCCTCATTTCGCCAGTGCCATCATTAAGTCTCCTGTAATGAGAAGCTGAAGCACATTGCCACACACCGAGCAGAATTTCAAACTACTTGCTGCCACTGAAAACTTTCTAATAGAAAAAAAAACGTGTTTTTATATATATTTATTTAATTAGCTTAGCCAACAATTATTTACACATTACATTGCCACGTTACGATAATATGGATACTTGTTATGTGCAACAACTACTTATAAGCTAACACTACATGCTCCATGAATATTTACGGTTTACATAATATATTAATATAGACTTTACAAATTGAATAAAATAAGGGTTTTTTTTTACTATAAATTAAATTACCTTGAGACAAATAACTACAACTGTAAAATCAATTAAAATTAGATTAATGATAATTCAAAACAGAATAAATATAATTAGATTCATAACAATCAGAACTGTATTAAACAAAATAATAACTGAACTGATCAGAGAAATCAAAGTCTTCCATCGCGTTTGCGACTTTTATACTGTTTATTTATAATTGACGCTTATTACTTAGACCACTGTTATAAATGCTAGCGTTGATAACGACTTTGTACGAAGACGTGACGTCGTTACAACAGCGAGTCGAGATGATAGTTACACAGCTAAAGACACGAACTATATAAACTTATTACACCGAACGTCAACTTTGATATTACACGATTTTGTACCGTTTTCATTACTGGCGCTCTTTCCTTGGTGAGCTTGTGGTATTAAATGCGCATTAGATACTTAATCTGAACATAACACACGCCTATAATCCCTGAAGGGTAAGGCAGAGATATACTATTGTACACCCACATTTTGTCGATGTCGTTATTGAGTCCTTTGTAATAGGAGCCTATTACCATGCTAATTCTCAGTAGCAGACTCCGTGCTGCTACTGAGAATTGCCATACAGAAAAACCCAATAACACTTCGACTCGGAATCGAACCCAGGACTCACGCTCAGCAGTCCAATGAGGCATTCAAGCAGTTATTCTTAGTTATGCTAATCTAGATTTGTTTTCACATAGATTTTAGATTTATTTTAACTTGATGTAATCTAGCATGAATACAGGGTACGAATTTCCGTAAACTTATGTTTTATTATGATCATATATCATAAATATGAATATAAAAATTATTAAGCCATTTTTGTCCAAAGTAGTGAATCACTAGTACAAACTTTTTAATGAAAATTAAATACATACACGACATAATCATCTCCTCTATTTAAAAAATAAATTATGAAATATCATATTGACAGTCGACGCATGGTCGACGTCACATTTTAAATCAAAAATAATGTAACAAAATTTTGAGTTTTCCCTTTCAAATTATAAAGTGATACAGACAAACAAAAATTATATGCCTAACCACAATGTTAGCCAAAAGAACTCCCGATGAAGCGGTTACACAAAAGATAATATGTTACGCTACCATGATACTACTGTTAGTATATTTCATGAAATTTTTGAAGTATATTTCAAGGCGAAATTATTGTGGTCAGGACCAGACTGCCGCGGACCCTCCTTGCTCGACATGCTCACATGCGGCAAAACCATGTCCCAAGCAACCAGATCCCTGTCACAAAGACGAGCATAAGTGTAAGAAACCAAGAAGACGGAGACACCACAGGTACATGCCGGAACAGTGGCTTCCCAGAAGTAGCCCGTGTCACAATAGCGACTTGTACGACGAGTGATCAAGAAAATATGAGTCGTCGAGAGATAACTTCAGAATGTTTTGTGTTGTTATATTTCTGGGAAATAATCATGAGCTCGTTTGTCACGATGGCTAAGCTAATATTTTCATGTCTGTGTGAACTTTAGTGTAAGTAATTAAAAGTTATACTTGAAAGAGGAATTGAGTTTATGAATATTGAAACGATCCCTAATTTTTTGTCGCTGCCTGAAGAGGGACCATTTTTATAAGTCCTTTTTTAAGTATCCCGGCTTAGTGTGCTTGTGTAGGTCAAAATTTTAATGGAAGGAGGAGAATTTTATTCTTAACCACTTACACTTCTTACAGTTCATCAAAAATTAAATAACCAAAGGACTTTCCATCTAAATAACTATAATGCGATCAAAATAGTACCTTAATTAGTAATTTACCAACTTGTCAATGTTCAATGGATTTATTTTTATACGCAGCAAACCAATTAACTCTGAGTATTGGAAAATTAATGACGCTAGGTTCACCAACTCATAAAGTAATCAGCCAACTGTTTTGAAAAACACAATTATTCTACAAACATTTATTTATCTATGAACTATTTGATGTTAGTTTTTAATTAAACAAACTACTTAAATGCTCATAAGTTCTAAAGGTTGAAATATAACAAAATTTTAAGGTACCTGTTTCCTGTGACCGATTTTTTGATAAATAATATGGGAACTTTAAGAGTGCCAAAATATCTGTGGCTTGAACCAAAATTCACACCTTGTATTAACATTACAATAAAACGAAACACTACTTTGAACACTCCATGCATGGGAACCTTTCTTTTTCTACATCCTATGTGATTTACCTGTAAGCACGTCAGTCGTGACTGCGCCGTGACGGGACGGGTAATAACTTTGATTGCGGTGCGGCGACGGGCTTATTTGTCAAAATTACGCGCGATCCCGCCGCGGCGCCGTGACCCGAAGGGCCCGCCCTACACGTGTTATTCCGATGTCGTTTACGTCATTATAAGATAGACCGAGAGATTGATTCCTGTTTAAGGATTTAGTGGTGTTTTTATTGTGAGATTAAGGAAAATTGTTGAAAATTCTAGGTATCTAAGATTACAAAAGGGAGGCTGGTTATGGCATATCAAAAGCTATGGAAAATTACTAAAAACTTGAAGAAATATAGGAGTTTACTGTACAATTGGCGGCAACAGTAGGGATTTTTATTTTCAAAAGGGTTTTAAAAACTTTTCGCCTGATAACATTACAGTTGAAATTTCGTTAGTAATTGATATGTATATAATACTGTTTACCTCTCTATGTAGCTGATTGCTAAGTAGGTATAAATCTTCCACTGTCGTTGATGATATCAGATTACGCAGATGTTCGATATAAGATGAAAATCAAACCAAACTTGCTTTGTGCCCTGGAACTACTGGGAATAAACAGCGTAAGCGAAATTCTAACTCTATGGAATAAAAAATACTTAAAACGACAGTGACGGATGACATGGCCAATGTAACTTAACCAAAGAAACATTCCTGACACCGTTTTCATAAAACCGGTCATGTTTGTGTAAGCCTATTCACAAAACCCTTAACATTCCAATTTCTTACATTCAGCTCTAAACATTCCACCCACGTAGCAAACGATAGAAAATTAGCACTAAGCATGAAAACAAACGCCCCAAGATTGCATTGAAACCATTAAAATCGCGCCCGCAAAGTAAGATTTAAGTCTGCAAAGTAAGGAAGTTCCAGACGGAGAAAGCTGGGCGTTCTTAATTGCCGCATAGTATTTTGCGGCGTGTTACTTAGGCTAATTAGCCTCGTCTGAAGAATGGGGACGTGAACATGCCCCACCTAGTTATAGCGAGTGAGGTTTGATAATTTCCTTTTTAGTTCTCGTGTGTGTTAGTTCTTTTGTTTTATTCGTGCAGTTCTCCTTTGTGTTGAGATGTTTACGTTTGCCGTTGGAATGTTCTCTCTATAATAATGGTATTATTCATAATAATAACATAACATAGCATCATTTTTGTATTCCCCGAAGGGTTAGGCCGAAATGTATTATTGTACACCCACATTTCACCGATGCCATAATTGAGTCCCATGTAATAAGGGGCGAGTCTATTGCCATGTACCGGAGACAGTTCCAAACTTCGTGCTGCCACTGCGAATTTCCATACAGAATAACCCAGTAACACTTTGCCCGACTCGGGAATCCAACCCAAGCCCTCAAGCCTAGCAGTCGTGCTTGCGACCACTCCAATGAGGCAGTCTTTCATAATAATATTCGAAACGCATTGTGATAAATGTAACAATAGCATCAAGAATACTTATTCTTAAACTAACATGAGGCTGTATTTACATTAAAGTGTAGCAGTGGGTTCTCTATCCTAACTAACTTTGTTTGTTTGTTTCACGCCTAAACCACTGAACCGATCATCATGAAATTTTCCATAAGAGGTATAGAAAAGGACATAGGGTAGCTTTCATCCCGAAAAAAATACTATTCCCGACGGGAGAGTAATAACTTCCGACGGTCACAAATGCTTTAGGACGCTAGATGATGCTACGTGTGACCAGAAAAAATGCACGGGTTCGTAATCAATACGGGCGAAGCCGCGGGCGGAAGCTAGTCTATCTATAAAAGCAAAAAAAAGAACAGGTGCGAGAGACATCTCTTGTCTCGTCATCTAACCGATAATGACATCAAATACAGACTTCAAATGAAGGGTCAAAGGCATTTTTGGCATCTTTTTAAAAGTATACTTAAATCTTTAAATGGTTACATACCGGCTGGTATTTGGCTGCGATAGTAGTTTAATTTGTATGGATCTCCTCTCTTCTCCAAATGTTGTTGAGTAAATCAACGGCACTCATATCTTTTTGCAAATTGTCATAGTATAGAACATAAAGAATAAAGCTTAATAATGCAAGTAGTAGTAGAAAAGTAGATACCATTCCCTACCTTAATATTTCCACAGTATGCCCATATAACTTTATCCTAAAATGAGACTCAATTGGTATAGGTAATTAGATACAGTAATTTCGTAGACTTTTTCGGACGTCCTAGCTCTCGGTTCATTTCTGGGCTCTCAAGGAGCGCTAATCGTCAGCTAGATTGTCGTGAATCACGTTTTCCACTCACGTCCGTCCTCCTCAAAGATTCTTCGCCATGTTGCGACATGTTATAATGGGATGTTTCACAATTTGTACTATTTATTTCCACCTGTAACCTAAAAAGGAGTTGAGAAATTTAAGGTATGTTTAGTTGTTTGAAATATTATGACCATCTCACGGTATTTTAGTTTAATTCACGTTACCGCACATAATATTCATGCAACATTTATCATCTAAAGTTTTTGTACCATTGGTAAGTTGAATCATATTTTTTTTAAATTATTTATACCTTTAAGCATGCTATAATAATCTTTCTATCTTCTTTTTTTTTTCTCTTTAAATAAACGTTGACACTAGGAATAATTTCTGTATTGTGGGTGCGTTTACAAACACGTATATTCACATACACAAATACCCAGACCCGAAACAACTATCTGTAGATCATACAAATATTTATTCCGTGCGGGAATCGAACCCGCGACACCTAGCGCAGCAGTCGATCTCTTAACCACTGCGCCAACGTGCCGTAATATTCAATTGTTGAATATTTTAAAATTATATTGGACTGAAACTAAAAGCGGACCTATAAGTATCAAAGAGGTAATTCAGTAGATAAAAGATAAATAAACAATCTATAACTAATGATAAATGCAATGTTTTCTTTTTATCTGGTAAAACTTCCTTAGCAACGGCAGACGTAACACACAAATCTAATAAAAAGAAAATTTCAAATATACAAGATAGATTCTCTGCAATGAAATTGCTGGAGAAAATCTAATAAATGAGGAGCATTACCCGATGAAAGTCCCGTGCGGCAAAGTTGTACAGGTGGGGCATTAATCTAGTACTGCCGCACGAAGCCCGAGGGCTTAATGATTCTCATGATCCGATTTCCCCTTTCCATCAATATTGCGAAGCTATAGGCAAGGCAAATAATTCGTTGAGGAATATCTTTTAGGTAACTGTAGGTACCTACTAAATTTTTATTGGTAGCGTTTCGAAAAAGGTGGTATTCCTTTGAAAACACTACAAATAGTAAATATCACAGCATGAATGTTTTTTTTTTGCGTGTCGTGATTACACAATTATATATATTGAGAGGAAATGTGATTGCTTTAAAAAAGTTTCAATTGATGAGTTTGCAACATAAATTTTCGCAGTGTCATTATCAAAGTCAGATACTTCTCGATAAATATCTCACAAGACTTTGTTTCATCTGGCTTGAGGACGTTTTGTGCTACTTATGCCGATTTACAGTGTCCACTCCATAACTCGCCTGCTCCGTCTCATTAAGGCTCGATGTTGCTTAATTGTCAATGTGAAGTTCAGTAACTCGTATTTATATATTAAGTCGAAGAATACAGAAATGCGTTAGTTATTACGAGCTCATATTAAATCACAAATCATGAACTCGACATCATGCATCTTGATTTCCGCACTCACTAGGCTGCGTCTATCAAAACCGTAGTCAAATGTTAATTAGGGAACCAATAGCACCGTAGACACACGTGCAAGTATCTGACTTGCACGTGTGTCTACGGTGCATGAATATTGCTAAACAATCGCTATAACTTCAGCAGCCTTCAACATACCAACACATTATCGCCGTTGGCTAGACTAGACATCTAATCTACCTATGTATTATTTCATTACTACAAAATCTGTTGCAGCCAAAATGCATTAATTCAGCCTAACGTGTCCGTACTGACTTGCGCTAATTGTTAGTTACCTATGCATATTATAGTTTCAATTTGTAACATGTGGCATTTCTCACAAACGATTAGTAGGTATGTAATTTACGGTGTATCAAAAATTCTACTTCAAACACGCTACCCCGTAGATTTTAGCGCTTATTGATCAAGGACTGGACAAGTCTGTCTAGACTCCACTCGATTTAAAATCGTGTATCATCATCATCATCATCAGCCAGAAGACGTCCACTGCTGAACGAAGGTCTCCCCAAGTGGGGGGGTTTGCCATAATCCCCACGCTTGGCAGGCGGCTTGGGGATCGCAGTGGCTCACCGATTAGTGAGAGGACGCTGCTGCCCGTCCTCCGGTGTCTGGTCGCAGTTTTAAGACGTACCCGGGTCTAAATCGTGTATAGAACGTCAGTATTTGAGTATTTGAATATTTCAGAAGTAAACGATTCCCATGCGCCCGTGCCGATACGACAGCAGAAGAATATAAAAAATGGCTAGTGGCGATAATAAAATTACTTGTAGTTATTGACATAAATTGTTTATTTACTTGCGGTTCTAATTTTTCAAATTAGTAATCTAATATTTTCAATTGCGATCTAGGCTACAATAATAATAATTAATTATATGTTATGGGTAACTGCTTTAAAGAAATATTCCTAAGAACAATTATGTCCATTGCTACTATTTTAGAGTCTCTTAAGCCGTTATTGAATGTTGACTTGTCTTGAATGAATACTTCCTAACATTTCTCTTAACACTACAGCAACTCAAAATAAGTAAATAGTGATATATCGATTGCTAATCAGTAAAACACGGAACAGACCTTAAAAGCACGTAGAGGATTACGCTCAATACTTTTCTCAAACGTGATCGCTCTTAATTAATTTATAGTAAGAAAGTTTATTCTATTTATTTGCTTTGCCTCATCTCTTAACACTTACATACAAAGTATTTTAAAACGATGTATCGTACAATGAACAGCCTCATCACATGGACAACGTAAGGATGAAAATTGAATTGATGGACTTGTATGCAATGAACGAGTAATAAATATACTTTTTTTTATTTGTTTAAATTCATTTATGAATTGTCAGACTCCATATATCATGTTCTAAAGCGTTGTTTATGTTTTTTGTTTACGTCAGTAATTTTTCGAGAATTTTGCATTTGTTATTCAGTTAGTTTGTCGGCACGGTATGCGCAGAGCAACCGACTGCTGTGCTACGTGTCGCGGATTCGATGCCCTTACAGAACAAATATTTGTATGATCTGTAGATAGTTGTTTCGGTGCTTGGTGTACGTCGATCTGAAGTTAGGTACTCAAAGTCTATTGACGAACCTGGTTAATTCTGAGGCCTTATTATAAGTTTCTCATAAGAATGGATTTGACGTATCGACATCGTTCTAGGTGCCGATTTGACCGCTACGAGCTCTTAACTAATCGGAGCACCGAACGCGCTCAAGTGTAAAATCGAGATTGTTAAAGAAACTTATACTCAACTCACTATCTTAAATTCAGAATAACGTATTCCGTAAATAGTGGAGAAAGCTCGGATTTTCAAAGGTTTTCGAACATTTAGTATAGGCATAATTAATTAGTAGCAAGCGTCTAGTACATTTAGTACAGCAGTGTCTCAACTGGGCAGTGTCACGAGCACGGTGTGGTTGCGCCGCAACTCTGGACCGCAACTTCTTGCGTTTGACGTGTGACACGGAACTTGCCCCGCTTAGTTTGTAACTAGCCTTATGTACTGAGAACTTACGGAACTTATGGTATAGGAAGATGAGTTAAATTGGTTCTTGATTTCAATCTATCAGTTTTGAAGTACACCTATACTGTGCCCAGTGGCGTGCGGTGCATAAAGACAAAAATACACTGCCTACCCTACATAACTCAGATAAATATTTATTATAAGATATTTGAGGTGACTATTCACATACATCATTATTTAATTGACAAGACGACGAATCAATACCAACATGCTACAGGTATTATTGGAAAGTAAGCTTTTAAAATGTGTTGCCTACCCTGTCTAAAAACCCTGTGCACGCCGCTGACCATGCCTAACGGGATATCGTCCTTAATTTTTAACGCGTCATCATAATGCTTGCAGCAGCGTCAAAATAACGGGAGATAAATATAGCAATAAAATTACGCACGATAGATCCCTCCTAAGTGGAAGAACCTCGGACTTGGCGGTTCACAGTCAAAATCAGACACGTCGTATCCTGTCGGACATTTGTCTGGGTGTTAAATACGATGTAAAATCCCATAACGCGATTCGGTATTTGTGCTTGTTTGTTTTTCAACTTTGGCTTGATTTCGTTATATGGCGCTGTAGCACTTCTTGCTATAGGTATAGCTAGAAGTTGCTACACGGACCATGTATGCACCATTACCATTTGCGGCTTTTTATCAAAGTTCTTGCCCCATCTCTGCACACATGTTTTACTACTTGAGACAGATTTAGAATTCTGCAATTCTCTTGCTATTATTTATTAACATTGAAAGAATATTTTTTATACTATAAGTAGGCTATGCAGGAATTTGTGATAAACCCAAGTAAATTAGAAAAACGCGCGCCTCTCATTTCACAACGATTTCTAAGCTTTACGTAACCTAATGTAATGATCGTGGAAGGTCGAATCACTAATACTTTGACCCTAGACCCGTCCAGGACAAAGCTCTATCTAGGACGAGATAAAGCCAGGCTTAGGCTTCGAATGTAACGGGCGAGAAAACCGCAAGACGTGGATCTAATTAGTGGTTCTGGCGCAAGCCGGATTAAGGATATGAATAATATGAATTGTCGCATTCATCGAACATGTATTTTCTCCCTTTGAAATAAATTATATCTTGAATTTTGTAGTTAGTGGTATAACTACATATATTGTTTCAGTCAAAAATTCAATATATTTTAACTACATTTCTAGTTTAAACCTTGACCTGTCTTACATACTTTGTTTATGAATCAGGTCATAACTGGTTATATAGGAGCCTCCTTATTCTATATCTATTCAGTACTGGATCCAGTCCATTCAGCTTTCGAGAACAAAGTGAGAAGAAAACAAAAGAAAATATTGCTTTTGAAAATACCCAAATAAGTTAATACTTATTACGTAAAAATATACGTCCCTTGTCACAGTAACCAGCGTTCTAAGTTCACGCAACGCTATCTGAGACAGGAGCTCAAAATTGTTCAATGGCATGAACAATAACCATTTCAGCTAAGATATGCAAATGAGGTTAAATTGCATGTGGCGGTCGCACGAATGCGGCTCGTTTTACGAAGTGCTACACCGTTTCGGAGCCATTTAACCCGTTGTAATTTACAGTTTTAAAATATTCACGAAATATGTTCGAGCATCGAGGTTTTATGTTAGGGTTTATTTTGTAAGAAATAAATGTGGAGCTAATTTTTATTATTTTTTGTTTTAAAAGTATTCAATACTAGTCAAGAGACTAAGCAATTAATATTATAATACATCAGATTATTTTTTTTGTGTAAATAAAATATTAAAAATATAATGCTTTATGGGAAAAAATAAGCCATCTAGTTTGAGCTGTATATGTCCATATATCGCTGGTGGCAATAACAAGCACAGCCGAATATACTATGAAATTTTCATAGTCTGGTATACAATGATATTAATAAAAGCTGAAAGCTCATATGTACGATACGAACTGGCCGTCTGACGGTTGAAATATGTCCACTCACAAAAAATTTTTGGACAAGTCTTAGTAGCAACGTAATGTTATAATACTCACTAGACATTCCGACGTTCCATTATAACTCCAGTCGGGAACAAGTTTCGCAAGTCTGAAGCTAAAATGTATACTGGCCAAGTGTAATTAAGGCTTAAATGTGCGGCAAAATCTTTTTGACGCAACAAAGAAATTAGTTTAATTTAAGAGAATTTAAGTGAGACTTGCAGTGGGGGTTTTGTAGAGAAGAGACGCGATTCTCATATTAATTACAATATGAGAATCGCGTCCCCTAGATATGTTTTGTCACGTTTGGAGATTATTAAAATTGTGCTTAGACGTTTTATTATTATTAGAAAAAATTAACATTGTTGCTCATTAAAAATTGAGACACAAAATGAATATTCTTCTTCAAGTTAAATAAAAATTTGTGTATTTTTCAATATTTATTTAAATGTGATACCTAATTAGTACAGAATAAAGATACAATTTGCTTGTAATAGCATCCCTGAGTCTCTCAATAACTGTTAATCCCACAGTTCCCACTGTTCAGTCGCCTAATTTACTAATAACCAACTGCTACATGTATCTATTTACGTTTATTGGCTTCACCATTCATAATCGTAGGATGCCCCTTCTTCCTTCCCTACGGATTAATATCGGGTATCTTTTGAAGCAAATAATCTTGGATTCCATGATATACATGAGGCATAGCTCCTCGTCTGTGAGTCTCAACGCTTAATACTAAAATAGAGCCGAAAGCCGACTAGATCTAATTGAATAAAGGCATGCCTCCACCAAGAACAGCCCAATCTGTTTCCATTAGGGTTGCAATAACGTGGCCGCTAGAGAGAATTCATCAATATCGTTCGCTCCAAATCCACTGACTGCTCTAACTGTGGGTATTCTCTATTACTGGACTCGACAAAGTTTGTTCAAAGGAAAAGCTATTTTTCTCGCAAACAGTTACGTGTAGTTAAAACTTTGTTTTTACGTGTAGAGTTAGTATGGTGTCAAAAATAATATATTGGTTCGTTGTCTGCAAAATTTATGAGTTCAAAAAACCTTGAATGTCGTTTTGACCGAAGTCCTTTTATAAAGGATTATTGAAAAATCAACCAAGATGGCAGTAGTGAAATTTTGAACGACCCTCCTTCCAAAATTAGCAATCTACAATATGACTATTAAATGGGTGAGTACGTAATCATTGATTAGCGACAAACCCAATGACAGAACAGGCAATCTAACGGATATGTGTAAAGTTAAGCAGGTGACAAATTAACCTACATTACCTATTAGCTTTGTAGGATTGTGTGTAATTACGTTAGTTAATTCAGTCTAACCGAGACAAATTTTCTACTTTAATGTGAATTATCTGCGTATATTTTGCTTCCGAGCAGAAGTTCCTGACATAATGGCAGTGCGAAAATAATTTGAAGCCTAGAATTGTTTTTTTTTTTTTTAATGTTTTCTCTTTCTCAGTTCTTATTTCTCTTGATTATTTGTCATTGAATATTTCTCTTGATCAATTTTTTTCTCTTTCTCTCATTTGCAATTTTTTGCTGTACACGCTTCTCTTGGTATTTTATTACGATGTTCCTCCATTCGCGTATAAGCTGGTTCCCCAGCAGCTCTCTTGATAACCTGCCTCTTCTGTTGTATAATTCCAGCATTGACTGGGTGTTTTTATTATACTTTCGATGGTTAAAAAGATTTTAGTCATGCCGAAAATGTTTCAATTAGGTACTTTAGATGTCATTTTTTGATAAACTTGACTTTATTCAGCGGTTGTCATCAGAGGATTGTTATTTATTCACCATGTACCGTAAACTAGGATAATGTTAGCCACATAGGTCTGTGCAACATCCCACCGGCTCTTTAACCATCATGTCACAGTCTAATTAGACCAGTTAATTAAGTGCAATCCAATATATGGGAATCTGATTTGTGTTTGACGCTGGAACATGGTTATAATTAAGTACCTAATCATGATCAGCTGTGATTTAATAGTCTGGGGAAAACAGATTGGAAGCTTTTGGAAATGGTCATAGTCGAAGTCTACTTCAAGGTTTTGCGAGTTAACTTGCTTGCACACACGAAACGCACGCAAAGGAATTTCGTTGTGCTTTGTTTAAATAAAAATAGAGTATATCTAAGTAGTCTGTTACGTATATGTGAAGCAGACATGGCAACAATTTGTCCAAAATAGAGACGAAAGGAAAAAAAGGAAGGCCTTTGCCCAGCTGTTGGACACAATGCAGGCTATAACAAATAGTCTGTTAGACAATTTTCAGCAGCAGCCCGGAGTTTAGTATTGTACCTGGTAGATGGCAATAGGCTCGCCCCATATTACACGGGACTCAGTCTATAACGACATCTAAGGAATATTCGAAATATGGGTGTAAAATAGTACACCTCTGCCTTTCGGCAAATAAAGCCTTTTTACTATCAGAATGTTTAAAAAAATCGTTACAAAATCCGTTTTATGCCGAGCGTATCTTACCTTGTAATGACACGAACCTTTAAAAAATATTTCTTAAGTAAAATCTTTTCAGGCCAGCATGGTGTACTAAATAAAAAAGAATAAAAATAAAAATGCCCTTTATTTCCACT
This sequence comes from Shargacucullia verbasci, assembly GCA_947562105.1. Taxonomy (NCBI): domain Eukaryota; kingdom Metazoa; phylum Arthropoda; class Insecta; order Lepidoptera; family Noctuidae; genus Shargacucullia; species Shargacucullia verbasci. Next base: position 4,635,222 of record OX387286.1, on the reverse strand, counting down.
ACTTAACATTTGTAACGAAACTATAGAAAACACTTCAGCTTACAATATATTTTTTTCCCTACTTTTAGTTGTTTTTATCATACTTATAATTCTATCGTAGCAGTCGGGTCTGCGGTATAGGCCTCCCTTAAATAACTCCACGCGTTTCTATCTCGCGCTCCGGTCCACATCGTTATATAAATATACCTCTCCATATTTTTCTTTGTCTTCCTTGTTTTCTTCTACTTTCCCATGGAATTCCACTCTGTGACACTGTTTGTCCACCTAGTGTTCTCTAGTCTACACACACGCCTACCCAACTCCATTTTAGTAATCTTCTTCTTTGTTTAACATCTATCAGTTTTGTTCTACTCCTTATTATTACGCTATTGATTTTATCATATTTTTTAATAGCTAGTATACTCCTTTCCATTTTTCTTTGGCAGATAGCAATTTTTTCTTCGTCTTCTTTTCTTAGGGACCATGTTTGACAGCCATATATGAAGCACGGTAGTATTGCTGTTTCATATACTTTATTTTTTATGTGTAGCTTGATATCTTTGTTTTTCATAATTTCTTTTAATCTCCAATACTTTTTCCATGTTAAAGCAATTCTTCTCTGGATCTCTTTTCCTGTATGGTTTTTATATGACACTAATTGCCCCAGGTAGACTAATAGACTAATAATGTTCTCCTGACCGGTTTCGGTCACGGCGGCCAATCTCACCGGAGATTAACCAAATACGCAGGAGATATTATAGAGCACAAGTATGTGCGCAAACGCAGGTGCCTCTTTTTCCTTCACTCTCATAGTCCGATGGGACGGCAATCCGACACGACCGGAGAGAGATCAGGCGCTGGACCAACGGCTTTACGTGCTTTCCGAGGCACGGTGTGTATTCACATACACAAAGACCCAGACCAGAAATAACTATCTGTAGATCATAAAAATATTTGTTCCGTGCGGGAATCGAACCCGGGGCACGTAGCTCAGCAGTCGATCTCTCAACCACTGCGCCAACCGTGCCAATAGACTAATAGTCCTTTAAATATTAAATTTTTGCATCTTCTATCACGATGTCATGATGATGCCCATTCGTTATAATCTTTGTTTTAGAAGTGTTAAGTTGTAGACCGACTTTCTTACTTTCTCTTGCTAATTCGCTAACTATGGACTCTAGGTCTATTGTATTTTCAGCGAACACAACAATATTGTCCACGAAGCGGAGACGATTGAGAAACTCTCCATCTACTTTTATACCCTTATTTTCCCATTTCAAGCACCTAAAAACAGACTCAAGCACCGCCGAAAACAATTTTGGGGATAACGGGTCCCCTTGCCGGACACCTTTTTGAATGGGGAATTCTACTCCTTCTCGTTCTAGACGTACTTTAGCCCAACATTTAGATTAAGACCTAACTCGGGTTGAGTTAGGTCTTCTCATCTGAGAAGAGGCTCTTGGCCAGCATTGGGACAGTAATGGAATGAGTTTATTGTTATTATAGAATATTTTCATCGTTTTCCAATCTAGAAAAATATCACTACACAACGAACCCAAGCCAGACTTAGCTTTAAATTGTATAAAATAAATACGGTTGATATTCAAGGCAAATAAATATACCAAAAATGCGTAAAATGAATAAGAATTACTGAAACCGAATACCAAAGCTCAGTGAAACAGAATTTGATTGAAACATAAAAAAGAACAGCCAATCAAAATCGTCTAGACATCATTCGACGGAGACTTATTCTAGATTCTCATTGATTAGTTTTTGTTTGTCTCGCTTTACAGGTTTATTTAGATTCGAAGCCAAGCAATATCTTAATCAGATGCCTAACGTTTACTCGTCTAAATAATACACCGTCAAACATTACGCGCTCCAGTTAACTCTGTCGCCGACGTAACTCTATATTATATGGCCCCGCTAATATTAATTGAGCCACCTCGCCCCCCGAAGGGTCGTACAGGATAGAAGATTGGGGAAGCAATCAGATGAAGTGGCGGAGACCAAGTTCAGTGGTTCGAATGCGCAGTGGTGTTTAGGTTACTAATACGCTTGGCAAACATGCTTCGTGATCCGCTTACATATAGTGTGTGTGTGTGTGTGGTTGTAGCGATGTATAATTATTGAACACAACAAACATTTCTTTAGATAATATGAATTTTGGTTAGTAATTAATTATTAGGTATATAGGATTTGTATCCTATACATGAACCGTTATATAAACTTGGTTAATTAATAGATTACAATGATGAAATCACACAATACGTAGTTCTTTAAAGCAGTGATCTGAGTGCTTTGCATTATTTTATAGATTAGAAGGAATAATGGTAAAATATAAAATAACTAGCTGTATCATAGGGAAATTACTTTATGTACCCAGATTAAAAATTCCATGTTTTAATAATACAGAACTTTAGGACATCTGTGAGCAAAATTTCATCGAGATCCGTTTATGCATGATTGAGTAACGAACGTTCGAAGGCCCAAACATTTTTCACAGTTATAATATTAATATGATTGCTATATTTATTCTAATTTAATACTAGGCAAAAATCTATACTGATAAATAAGATATCCAGTTTGATACAGACACGTAGATGGATTGTGAAAAAATATCAAAACGTATAAAAAACGGAAAACAGAAAATAACACATATTATAATATTGCGAACATTAAGCATTCAAAAATAACGTAATATGAAGTTAAAAAAAAAACCGTTGGCATACTCGTTATATCCATTGTCTTACGTTCAGCAGTATATTGCAGTAATAAATCCCTACGTAGGAGATAGAAGGCAAGAAAATATAAATATAACGTACTTATTTTGACATCTTACAAAAGCTGCCTCTTCGGGGTCACAGCTGTCTCCTGATATTAAAATGTATGCTAACTTGACTGTGTAATGACCGCAACATTTAAATCTAAAGACCAGATACTTTTGTTCCAACGTCCAACTTAAATAAGAAAAGTTTCTTTATTTTCTTTTGTTTCGTTTAAGAATGGAACCGAACTTTGTAAAACAAAAGCCGATATAGTTTTTTTAATTATATTAAACTAGTGACGTTCCGTTACTTCAGCTACGTTATTTAACAGCATGATAGTACACGTTACTGCTTATTTTCTTGTTTTTAGGTAATATATCCCTTTGAAAAGCTTGGAGCAAAAATAAATGAACAAAGTTTCAATATTTATTACATAACCCACTTTTATTTTCAGTGCCTTAGACGAGACTTGATTGCGTTATAAGACATTCTCAAAGTATGTACAGTCTACTACATATTCAGGTTTTGAGAGTACTTTTTACGCAAAATTCTAAGTGATTATAATTTTATGAAGTAATATATTTTCTCAAAGTACTTTTATACACTCTCTTTTCACATAATACCTTTTTACGTATACAATGAACAAAATTTGGAGAGCTTCAAACACCATAATAGAAGTAAAAATATGAAAGCACCGAAAACCGCCACATTCAGAGGAATAATTCTTGTGGAACCTTTGTTTACGCTTTTAGAAACAATAATGGAAAACATAAAAATTATGATTTGTATAAGAAATAATGGTGTGAGTATAGGTACACAAATTTTCACTTTTGTGTTTGAAGTACTAAATTTCAATGGTACACAAAAGTTCAATAGCACTTGTCCGACTTGATAATCGAGCCGTAAACCTCACCCCCAACCTAGCAGTAACATAACATTTTCCTACTAATCCTACTTCCTACTAATATGGATGGATGCATGGATGGATGGATGGATCTTTGTTACTCTTTTACGCCAGACCGGCTGAACGGATCTGGATGAAATTTAGCACAGAGATAGATTATAGTCTGAAATAGCACATAGGCTATAAATAAAAATATACGGGTTCGTAAACCACGCGAGCGAAGCCGCGGGTGGAAGCTAGTTTTACATATTTTAAATGAAATTGTCATCGTCTAATCAACTAAATGATTTCTGCAAATCATTTGTCTGTTAGCATCATTTACACAGAGTGAATAACTGAATACTGCTGACGGTACAGTTGGTATGGTGGTTTAGCAATGGATTGCTGGACTAAGTGACAGAGATTTGATTCCCACACGGAATAAATAGTTAACCTACAGATATGTAGTTGTTCCAGAATTGGGTATTTGTGTATGTGAATATTTGTGTTTGTAAACGCACCCACGATGCAGGAATAGTAGGTATCTATGCAATGTTTTACAAAGAATAATGCAAACGCGAGAATACTTTGTTTGATAACCTACTCGCAGCAAATAAAAGGGATAACCACTTTAAGTTGAATTCGCCTCGAGTAGTTTGGTGCGCGCTAACTCGCTTCGTGTAGCCGAGGTTTTAATGACCGCCGCAACGAACTTTCATAGAGGTCACTTTCTCTACAATATTCTTAAACTGCTGCTATTAGATATAACTACACGATTAGAGGATAACTAATGACTTTGCCACGTTAACAATGGAACCTCGTTCTGCAGATTTTGCAAAAGAATTTCAGAACGTCTCGAGATACTTCTATGATAATTTTCTGCTGCAGGTATGCAAGCTAGGTCTTTTATTTGAAGTACTACAGTTAAAGTTATGATATTCGCTTTAAAAACTGTTCACTCTGTATGGTTTTTATTGTAATGCAAATAATAAGAAATACGTGTTTAATATTTGTTGGTCTGCGTGAATTGAGAATTTTTGGGTGATAAAATCAATTCTCTGAAGCGTTAAGCAGAGGTGTAGTACACCCACATTTCATCGATGCCGTTATCGAGTCCCATGTAATAGGCGCCGATTCTATTGCCGTCTACCGGCCACAGTTCCAGACTTCGTGCTGGTACTGAGAATTGCCATATAGAAAAACGCAATTGCACTGTCCGATCCGAGAATCTAACCCAGGACCTTACTCTCAGGAGCCAAGGTAGCGACCACTTGACTTCTTCGGAGATAGAGGCAGGAACTGGCTAAAACATATGTTATTTATATGTAATTTCTTTTGACTAAGGGTCCATGACTATCTGCGGACTTGTTAAACGACTGCAATCTTATTTTTTTATTAAGGGGCAAGTATATCTCTTTGCGGCGATCAAAGCAGGCTTTTAAGTTAAAAACATAGAAATGCACATGTTTTAAAACAAAAGTCACCTTCCAACGAGGAAATACGAGTGGTTCGTTGTTTCATGTTTTTACTCTATTTTCGAGCGAACACTGCTCGTTGATTTGTAAGAGTACGGCGAGCGAAACAATGGAATAGAAAAACGAAGTTTTTCGAACCAGGCCTAAATTTTTGCGGATTACGGGACAGCATATTTGGCACATGTCTAGAACTTTATAGACCAATATAGAATTTTCCAATTTGAACGTTGGCACTTTTAAAATATCTCTGCAACTCTGCTCGGGCAGGACACAAATCACACCTATTGTACGTACTTTTTCATGTTTGTTTACCGGCAAAATTCTGCGACGCGATTTTAAAAGCATTTTCGAATTACTATGAGCTGAAAATAGGATAAGTTTCAACGAATTGTTTTAAAATTTGTTTGGTTAGTACAATAGGGGCGTAACTACTTTTTGTTTGATGCCTTTGTCGTGGTTTCTGTGTGTGGCTGTTAGTAATTTTACCAGTTTGTTTTTGATGTTGGAATTGTTCCTGATAGTCGCGTCTTAAGTCACCCAATTATGGTCGTAATTAGGAATATTATTTTATTATGTAGACATCGTACCACAGAGCAAAATATTAGTCGTTAACCATTAAGTTTTTACACGACTGCCCAAAAAAGGAGTGTAATGTTTTTAGTAGTAGGTCTTTAGTTTTCAATAAATTTTCAGTTTCAGTCCATTGGAGGTTGATAGGGTAGCATCGGCCATATGTGTGCACAGTAACCTCGCCTAAAGTTTTGGATGTTACATGCGCATGTAGATATTTAATAAAATATCAGTATCTATAGGTATTTATTATAGTAAAATAACAACTTTGTTATAATTAAAATAACGTAAATTTATACCACTAGAAATTGCGACTACTATTTGCAAAACTATCAATCAAACAGCCCACAATTTTCAACCCAAACAACAAAACATTCACTCAACTTATTAAACAAACACGGAAATATAGTCTTATAGCTAGTTTGCAGATACGTATACCAACAAATCTGTCGATATTGTACCTACCTCCATCGGTTCTGTATGTTGATTTATCTGACAGATACCAGTCGCTTTCATTACTTAAATGGAACAAATACGTCCTGGATACGTTTGCTATGGCTGCTATCAGCGAAAATTCGTTAAGGCGAAATTCTATCGGAAACCGAATTCGGGTAGCCTTTCTGATTTTAAGGACTTATTATTTTATGAGTAAATTGTTACGGAATTAATAAAGCCTAAATTTGAAATGTATTTTGGCTGTTGAGTAGAAAAAATTGGGAGTTTAAATAATTTTAGCTTGACTACCTATAATTGCAAGTAAAGAGACAAGTTTATGAAATAGATAGATACATTTAGATTCACAGTTAAAACACTTAAATAATTAATAACTATTGGTAACAAAATAATAAACATAGGATCATGCTTATATCTCCAAAGGGTTAGGCAGAGGTGTACTATTGTGCACTCAAATTTCACCCATGCTGTTATTAAATCCCAAGGAATAGGGAGCGACCCCATTGGCATCTACCGAGCACAGTTCAGGACTCCGTACTGCTACTGAGAATTTCCAAACAGATAAACCCAATAACACTTTGTCCGACCCGGGAATCAAATCAAGGTTACACGCTATCCCATGATTGATACAACCTAAAAATAAACTTGTGAATTTAAATGTTAATTGTACATTAATCGCAAAACTCTCCGGAGACCAGAGCAGCAGCCGGAGCGATAACTTTTTCATTTAAAAATAATTATAATTAGAAACGCAAAACTATAACAGCAGAACCACAAACTAACCCTTTGTTTTCTTCAAGTTTTATAGCCGATATAAAATTTTCCAATTCGAATGTTGGCACCCCTCTCACCCGCATTACTTTGTAGGGCGGGTGAGCGGGTCACAAATCAAGTTTGCCGGCGTTCGAAGCCGGCCATCTTGGTTTTTCGAGACCGTTTACCCGTGAGAGATTGAACGTTGAGTTGTGCACTCATGCACCGTACTGCAATACAGTTGATCTCGTTGGCCTATTACGCGCCTCATCTGTCACAGATTTTCATTCAGGACTTTTTATTTTATTTAGTCTAAAAGGACGTGCGGTCGTACGTAATGTGGAAGCTTTTTGATTGATTTTCTGCTTTTATTTCCGTGGATTTGCGTTTCGTATGCTGGTTTGTAAATCGAATCTTTATCCGATTATTTCTCTAATCAAGTCTATGGACCCATCGTTTTTATGATGAAAAATATAATCTTTGACGGTTGGCGATCAAAAGAAAAAGGTGATCACCTAACCATTAGGTTAGGTGATCACCTTTTTGTGCTATGGGGAGTGGATTCGTCTCCCGCATGGAACAAAAATTAGTATATCCTACAAATCGTTATTATATAGTTTAAAGAAAAATACCTTTCCCCACACTAGGATTTTCTCCTGTATCGTGGGTACAGTTTACAAACATACATGTCATATGCACACACAACCAGACCAGAAACAACTATCTGTAGATCATACAAATATTTGTTCCGTGCGGGGATCGAACCCGCGACACGTAGCGCAGAAAGCTAATCGCTTAGCTACTGCGCTAACCGTGCGAGTTATTTTGGTAAGTGAGACTTGTCTGTAAACGTAACCCTGAAACAAGAGAAAATCGAAAATTAAGGAAAGAAAAAAAAAACACAGGACCATCAGTTTTTTATTGTTGTCAAAATTCAGGCAAATGTTAACTATACGTATCGAAATGTAATTGTATGTCAAGGCATCGCTTTCTATCTCTATCTAACTTCAACTTTACAGTAGATACTGGCAAACTTAAGCAATACTACATAATTATGCCATCATATCAACCGTGATCAGCTTTCCTGTAAACTCAGATGTTCATACCGATTCCGATCCCACAACGTACACCGTAAAGCAAATGTACCTATCTTAACTCGGAACTACGTAATCAGGTGTCTGCAAGTTCTAGATGGTCACTCTATCACACCGAACACTAAATATTCCATTAATGGTCACAACGGGTCGGCTGGAGCAAGGAAATGCACTCCAAACTAACTGGGTGTGACGGTCTAATCTGATCCCTGTCATCTTACGACATAACATCGTTAGTGACGGAATATGGATAGCCCTCGAGGGTGCGATAACTGTTTGCTGTTTGATCTGTATAATGTTGGGAACAGTTTCCTAAGATGGGGCTTAAGGTACTTGAGTATATACAAGTTCATGTTACAAAGTTTTGGTATAGAGAATTATCGGTTAGTTAAAATTGTTGCACAGCGTTTGTGTACGGTTATATATGCTTTCAAGTTCTGATAACAAGTTAAAAATGTAGCTAACAATTTAGTTGGACTGACTCGGTAGCTGGAGGTACTACGTTCGATACCCAGGTCGGTGTGTTCTTGGGTTTTTGTGACGTAATTGTTAGTGTATAGCGGTTCCAAACTTGGAGGTGTACCCGGTAGATGGCAATAGGTTCGCTATCGATAACATGGGACATATACATCAGCTACAGCAGCAAGTAATCCACTGCCTAACCCTTCAAATAATACAGTCGTGTGAATGTTGAGTTAATGATGAACTTCATATATAAAAAAACGTAAAAGTGACATAAAAACCTTAATTTACGAAAGCGAAAATGAAATCCAGTTTAATTTAAGCCAGTATCGTTATTAAACCCTTGTGTCAAGATGTTGGAGAAATAAGAGCGAGATTGTTTCGTCACGGGTGAAAATTTATAAAGTATACGTGAAGAGGTAACGCAATGGAATTCGGGAGAACTAGCGCGTTGTTCGTGTGAATTAATATGAACTGGTGTTACGTACCAAGAATTAATACCTCTCGAATGTTATGTAAAAGGTGATTCATGTTTTTTGTGGATTTTATAAGTGTGTGATTGAACTGTTCTTTTTGTTTTGAAATCAATTTAATTTTAACCAGAATCTTGACGTTATTTCGACAGCGCCACTACAAAATGGCATGTGCGAACACAAATCGTTCATCTGACGGTACGGTTGGCGCAGTGGCTGAGAAGTGGACTGCCGCGCTACGGGTCGCGGGTTCATTTCCCGGATAGAACAAATATTTGTATGATTTACAGATAGTTGTTCCGGGTTTGGGTGTATGTCCATGTGAATATTTGTGTTTTTAAACGCACCCACGATACAGGAATTATTTAAATGGGGGAGCAACGTTCTTAAAAAAAATACATATAGATATCTAATTAAATAATTTTAAGTAACATAACATAAGAATTAAGTAGAAAAGTACTTTTTGTCGTTATACCCAGTGTTTGGATCGAAACTAGGACCTCATGCTCAACAGTTATGCATGCGACCACTATACAAATGATGCAGTTAATTCTGAATATTCATCTAAAATTATCACCAAAAGAGCTGGGTTCAGATTGGGGCTGCGACACAGATATTTTTAAAATTCGAAAAGAGCTGTTTTTTTTTATTAAGTATATTTTACGTCACAATTCCACTTAATGAAAAAACACATACGAGTATCTTTATGTAGCCCTTTGTCTGATTCTCACAAGTATAAAATAAACAGCGGCTAATTCTAGGAAGAATGTTCAAGACGCGATGCTTGAACATTTAATGAACGAACTCAAAGAACAATGTCACGTTGATTTGCGAGTCAAAGTCACTCAAACTTGTTAGGAGCGTAAATGTCCTGGGGGTTAGCTTTACATAGATTTGTGTCACAAAGCGGTGAAGATAATATGTGGTTTACGTCGTTCCGAAAAGTTATTTAACTGGTAAAAATGACGTAAAATGTAGTAACAATGTATTCACTTCATGACAAAATTATATTTCGTACATAAATATATTGACATTGTCTCTTAGTTGCCTTTTAGGTACAAGACACGAATAAACTGGGGTACCTAGTGCATATTTTTAACCTCAAAAAATGCGGAAATTCAAGTAGGTACTAAGTAGGTCTAGCCTGCCAGGTCATCCACTGGCGGGCTGATACCTGCCGGGGGTGCGGTGAATGCGCGAGCGAATCCCATATCTCCGGCGCTACAGGTATGCCGCAGGAACACCGTGTGGTTTTAGTCGGTAAAAGTCCGACATCAGCCGTCGCCACCCCCAGGGCGGCAGGTATGCATGAGCATTTCCACACGTAAAAGAAAAAAAAGGTACTAAGTAGGTCTAGTACCAGATTTCCTCAATCTCGCTCGGCGTTACCCTTATACCAAAAAACCATGATAAGATCGTACGCGCGCATTATTTTCATATACATATTTTTGATTTTGGTCGAAACCACTAGAGTACGAATTTTCCTCGATACCTCTGGTATTGAAATATCTATCACCAATGTAAACAAACCACCGTGTGCATACAAAAACCCTTTTAAGAAAACATTGATTGCATGTTTTACATCCACACAACCAAACAAAGAGCGTTATGAAAGCCGAGCTCGTTCTATGTAAAGGCAAGAAATGTTAGAGTATCGCTAAAAGCCAGATCTATCAACAAAGCGCCCGCTGTGGTCGCTTTTACGTTGGCATTAAGCACTAAAATATATCAAATATTGCTGGAATATAGCCCGTATTATAATTTGTTATGAAATGCATATTTCGCCAGTGTTTGGTTTAATTTAATGAAGATATGCTTTGTGCAGTGTCATGATTTGAATATGTCAGGTAGATGGGAGAGCTTCAATATGGTTTAATTAAATTGCTTTCTGGAAAAACAAAATTATGTTATAACTATTTTACTATTTATTATGAGTTTTCAACTGTTGCGAACTTTAAATACGATTGTGTGTTCAGTTTTTAGTATGTATCTATAACTCACAAAAACATTATATAGATACAGTCACACAAAAAGGTAGCTAAACAGGATCAACAGACAAAAATGAGTATTTCTAAAGAACTGATGTTGTTTTTTTTCTATAGTTTTACATAAATTTAGTTATATAGGGAGTGACAGTTGCAAAAATAAACCTTAATTAGGTAATGTAAGTTTCGTTTTAGCCATGCCACATCATATCATATTGACACATACATACTTACAAATGTAAAACTTATTTTTACGACATAAGGTTTATTTTTCCAACTATCATTATAATTTTAGCAGTTGTTCCTAAATATATAAATACTTTTATCCATCCATACTACGGTCTTACCTTTGCAAATGGGGAATGCGAAGTTTCTCCCGGACTGAACGCTATTGACTCCTCGATCGTCTCAATGGGATCTTCATCCCATTCGGTCCATGCCCTATTTGACCAAGTGTTCCTTGTGCTCTACCACTTGCACAGGGGAAGATCTCAACAAAGCAACGGATAATGCTTTAAAAGTCGCAAAAATGTATCCGTATACAGTGTCATCCATTGACACGCAAGAAAAAAACTATTGGTATAGCATGACGCCTGTATACTTCGAAGAGTAAAGCAGAGGGTGTACAACCTACAATTTGGACACCTTACTGACCTGACTGACTAAACTTATCGTATATCTCACGCTAACTGTACCTATATCTCTTTGTTCAACAAAACAAAATTCTAAACGTGATATTTACAATTTCCATCGCAGCTTCTTCCTTACATTTGTCGTGAGGTTAAGTGACTGTCGTGCCGACGCTACTGGCCACGCCATTTCCGTAGCTGCCGGAACTGTGGTCTCTACTGGCTATTGTTGCTAACCGTACCACCACAGGCTACTCGGTACATCATATGACAATTTAGTTTAGAATTTATAATTGAGGTGTATATTTTGGAATATTCTGTAGCATATAGTTTCAGGTATAATATATATAGCGGGCATGTATACCTTGAAGAGTAAGGTAGAGGTTTACCTACTATTGGAAACCCTCATTTGATCATCATCATCATCATCATCATCAGCCAGAAGACGTCCACGGCTGAACGAAGGCCTCCCCCAAGGGGGGAGTTTGCCACAATCCCCACGCTTGGCAGGCGGCTTGGGGATCGCAGTGGCTCACCGATTAGTGAGAGGACGCTGCTGCCCGTCCTCCGGTGTCTGGCCGCAGTTTTAAGACGTACTCGGGTCTCACTCTATTGCCAGCTAATCAGCTCGATTTCGAACTCTAGACTGGTACTGAGAATTTTCTAACAGAACAACCAATAAGATTTTGTCAGGACCAGATCTGACTGAACAGAAGAAACACAGGACCTGACTCTCAGCAGCGGTTGCGAACACTAGAGCAATGAAGTAGTTTTCGGGTACAACTTGTATATTCAACAAAATATTAAAAACACGCATTGTTTTTTTTTTTTTCAATATTTTGTTAATACAACTATGTTTATTCATTGAAATTATTTGATAAAATATTATTAAAGATTTATATTAAGTACGGTGAATGTAAAAAGAGATCCAAACAAACAAGAGAAATAATATAATCTCTTAATTCCTGGTTCTTACATAGAAGGTTTTCCCTAATTTTCGAGCACGGGATTCGGTTTCAGGTTTTATTTTCGAGATTTTCTCGAATAGATAAGTGGCAGTCAGCTTCATATGTAAGCGTTTACTCGTCGAGGCGTTTATGCGATAATTCACGAATATAAGGCTTCACCTACTCTTATATGTACTGTCAGAAGCTGATAATGGTACTATAGGGACCGGGAATAAAACTGCTGTTAAAATATTAAACACTGACGGCACGGTTGGCGTAGTGGCTAAGCGATTAGCTTTCTGCGCTAGTGTCGCGGGTTCGATCCCCGCACGGAACAAATATTTGTATGATCTGTAGATAGTTGTTTCGGTTCTGGTTGTCTGTGTATGTGCAAGTATGTTTGTAAACTGTACCCACGGTACAGGAGAAATCCAAGTGTGAGGCAATTTTTAAAAAAAAAACTGTATTTAATACAACGAGCTCCCAAATACAATTTGACGGCACGGTTGGCGCATTGGTTGAGAGATCGACTGCTGCGCTGCGTGTCGTGGGTTCGATTCCCACACGGAACAAATATTTGTATGATCTACAGATAGTTGTTTCGGGTCTGGGTATTTGTGTATGTGAATATATGTGTTTGTAAACGCACCCACGATACAGGAATTATTCCTAGTGGGCGGCAAAGTTTAAAAAAAATATATATGTATATTACATATTTAAACTCAACGTCCATCACTCAATTACAAATTGACGTTTCTTCAAATACTTATTCTTTTTCATCGGTCACCAATCTTTATATCAAAGACTGTATCTAATATATACATAAAACCTCTACAGTACAAAGTTTTTTAGAGTTTTGTATGAACTGGCATGATGAAAATGAAACTGGCAAATTCCCTTAAAACTTTTAATTAAATTCTTATAGAATGGCTTAATTTTATTAACTAGAGTAATGGTTAGTTATGACCAATAATAAAATTATAACTATTTTCGCATACTGCACAACAAAAATGACCTATACTAATAAGTACCTATGAACATAATAATTTAGTTGTCAATCTAGATCAAATGTCAAATCATATAATTATTACATTATATAAACGTGACTTCCTTTTCAATATCTAGTTACATTAATATTCAGTCAATAAAAAATATGTTTGATATCAAATATATATCATATTGTTATCTCCATGAAGTAACTTGTACCTACCTAGTTTGAAAAAACTGAGACATTACCTGCATACCCTTGAGCGGCGGTAGACAATTGTTATTTATTCTATGTAAGGTACTATAGCATCACGCCTGCAATAAAGGCATCACGTTATATGAATTCGGTGATGAAGGGTCAGCTAGAGGTGTACTATTGTAAGGCTGTTTCACCGATGCTGTCATTGAGTCCCCTATAATAGGGGGCGAGCCTATTATCATCTACAGGGCACGCTTCTAGACTTCGTGCTACTGCTGGGAATTTATCTACGGAAAAACTCAATAACACTTTCCTCGACCCGAGAATCGAATCCAGAACCTCACGCTCAACAGTCGCGCTGGAAACCTGTAGACTAATGAGACAGTTATTTACTTGACGACTGGGTTTACGTAGTGATTAAGCGATAGACCGCAACGCTACGTGTCGGGGGTTTGTTTTTCTTCCCGCACGTAACTAATATTAAAAATTAAGATCTACATACTTATACCTTGGTCTGGTTGTGTGTGAACGTTTGTGTTTGTAAATGCACCCACGACATAGTAATAATATCAAGGGGGAAAAGGTTAAAAAAAACTTTCACTAGTGGTCGTCATGGCTGTAATTGTTCGGAAGTATTATTCTTTTGTTACAAATTTTCACCGTCTACTTATGATCCTAGAAGGTAATAAGTTTGAACTTGAAAAGAACTCGTCACACCCAAGCTCAGTTGAAAAATTCAACTATATAGGTAGATATTTATTTATGTATGTTTCATAGTACGTACCTCAAAATTCGGAAACACATTATTCTCTATAGTTCGTATTTCTTACTTCAAACTTGCTTGCGACGAATAACGAACATGTAGATATGTCGGTACTATTCAAAGCCACATTCGCCGATAACGTGTTACATTTACCCCTTCAGGGGAAATAAGCGGGAAGATAAGTTAACTTATATTTATCTACATATACATTTCAAACATTGGATCCCAAACTATAAACTAAAACTAAACTCGACCGCAGCAAAGTTTAGGGCCGAAACCTTTGGTGACGTCACAAAAACGACGACATTTAATTCGAGACCTAAGTGTTACCGACGCTACGTCGTGTGGCGTCGGGTTCATCCACTATTCAGAACTTTCAGTAAAGTCGTTTACAGACGGACGAAATTCCACCAACATTATAGGTAGGTACAATTTTAGACCGACCCCGTCGCGCCGTCAGTAACATCTATCGAGTGCCGTCGACACGCCACCGCCCGTCAGTAGCAGGCGACTTAGCAATACGTTGACGACAGTTAACATCCGTCTGTAAACGCCCTAGGGTTTAATATAAAGTGGGATATAGTTATAATTAATAGCCAACCCTGTGCTGTCATGTCGTTATGAACACGAGCACGCAAGGGAATTACCAAGAAAACCTGGGGTTTTCGAAAACTATCGGTAGTTACCTACCGTAATATATCTTCAAAACTCGACGTTGAAATTTCAAGGGCAGATATTATATTGCTTATCTTCAAGGTCGTTTTCTAATGCTGCTTCGAAAATTATATCGTTATGTCTTACTTATTATGTTTGAAAAATTACCTTTGATAAAATATGGCATATGAATTGGTTGAGTTTAGTACTCGACCAATAGATGGCACGGCATGGCTGATGACACGGTTGGTGCAGTGGCTAAGTGATTAGCTTTCTGCGCTACGTGTCGCGGGTTCGATCCCCGCACGGAACAAATATTTGTATGATCTACAGATAGTTGTTTCGGGTCTGGCTGTTTGTGCATGTGACATGTATGTTTGTAAACTGTACCCACGATACAGGAGAAATCCTAGTGTGGGGCAATGTTACTTAGAAAAAAAAAAATAGCAAAATCGACATATTTAAATAGAAACTCCTTTCTAAAGGATTAATATAATACTCTAACTTTAGTCATAAATAATCATTTGTTTCAGTTTCTCAAGTTCCAAATACAAAAACATCAAAGTGAGAATTTGTGATACCAATTTCATCCCAGCCTAATCTGTAACTGTATTCACGAACAGTCCAATGTTATTTTTAACAAATCTAACTTAATCTGTTCGGACGGATTCATCTTGTGAAAAAGCGCGGTAAACTTTTTCGCTCTCGCGGAGTCCCCAAAAGCTTAGTTTGGAACTGTAATTAATTTTTAATCCGGTATCCTTACTTGGCGGCTTCACATAATAAATTAATTTTCAGCGTTTGGATGATAATCAGTTAATTCAGCGTTCCTCTTTTGAAACAAAAAGGATTTCGAAACGGGAATTGTTCTAATTAATTATTTGGGCTCAGGAATAAGGGATGATATAGCAAAGAAACGTTCTCACGTTTTCGTATTAACCGCACGATGAAATGTCTGTTTATTGTGTCGTGTTTCTCATGATACCGGATTATTTTGCTATTGAAAGGTAGGTAGATGTATTTTATGTGAATCTCAACTTTTCATGAAATTCAAGCACGTTTTAATTTGAGCACAATTTGAACAGGAATAAATACAACGAGTCCGTAAACTGAACTTAGGTGCATAGTAATTACACCGAATAACTACAAAGCAAAATTTGATTGACTGGATGTTATAAATAGAAAATCAGGAATATTAAATTATGGGTGTTTTTTAGTAAGATTATGCTTACAACCATACCTTATTTACAGCTTATTTACATTGTATCTACAAATTTTATATCTTTCACTAGTATGCTAATTTCTTTCGAAGAAGATATGAATTTATATAACCGTAATTTTTGTTAGCAATAATAACTTTTTTTGAGTCTGACCGATTAAAACTCCCATTCCTTTCCACCATTCTAACCTCAAAGAGTAACCCGCAAAACGTAAGTATTAATGATGGAAATTACGAAACGGCCAGCGGTCAGCGAATTTTACGATGATGGATTGAAAATGGCGCACATGGTAACCGAGTCCCACATGAATAAATTAACGCGCTTATTAAAGTCACACGGTTTATGAGGGAACCAACCGTTGACTTATTGCACAGTTGAGTTATGATTTTAATACGTCCGTCGAGTTGCGTGCTGGAGTCGCGTGTCAAACGAACGTGTTATTAGTGATCAATTGCAAGGCTTGCCACTTCTGTTTTTTCATTGCTCTGTGGGTTGTGCTTTTGTTTTTCAATTTTCTAATTATAGTTATAATGTATTATATGACTTTTCTATAAATTGCGGTCACACGCTTAGTAACTAACATGGCTACGCTGGTTATGATGGAGAATTGTTATTATAATTATTATATTATATAAGTTGAAACTTTGTTGACTATTGTAATGTTTGGGTTAGGTATTTAGCCTGGGGTAAGTTGGATGATTATACTGGCATCTGTCGGTCATCAGCGCTGTTTGAGGGCGGCAGGATTTACCATGTTAAATGGGCTTAACGTTTAGATGAGTTGGATATTACGTGTTTCTTCTGTGTCAAAGATTATTTTGACGTTTCTTAGTGTACAAATACTACTTCATTTAACATAAGTTCAGGATCCGTCGCTGTCAATTTGTGGTAGCGGGCTTTTTTTAATTCTTTGTTATATTGGTTGGTTGGAGTTTAAGAAAATTAAATCTACCTTCATAATATTCGTAGTATCTATAGTCGTATTGACTTATAATTATTAATTTAGGCGTGTTGCTTGTCTCAAATAAAGTTACCAGCAAGCCTATACCTAACTTATAGCTTGTTGGTAATATTTGACACTGATCGTTTAGATAACTTTCTGTGTTCGCTTGCGCAAGGTAATTAATCGTAGCGATTTATCGATCTGTAACCAACCATTTCGAGTCCACGTGGTAACTGGCGAATATTTTGCATATTTTAGGCTAGTCTGGTTTATAGGTACTTCCGAAATAGGGTACATAACACTAAATCGATTGCGAAACTGTTTCAACGACTACGGCACAAGCCAATAAGTTATATTAATGAATTTAACTTTACACACATTCTTGTAACTTGAAACAGAGTTAGTTACTTAGATGATATTTTTGTTATTTGATTTATGATTGAAACCTTAGATTAGATGGCTGATATGATCGGTTTAGTCGTCGACTAAAGTCGTACTATCTACCCAGTTTTTTATAGCTTGTTTTGGAATCTATGACCTAATAAATATTAAAACATTTTGCACAGCAGTAAAATATGAGGAACCTAATTTATGTATACATATTTTCGAAAAAATATAACTCACGAACGATCGCAAATTACATGCCATGCGCAAAAATCGCTAACAAAAGCTAGTTAAAAACTCTACCAATACCACACAAAAACCTTACAAGCCGCATTAACTCGACTAATCGAATGCATTATCGTAACGAACTTATCCGATATCGCTCCTACCATCAACATCCTATTTACCGACCAATATGCACCGGCTTTTTTCCACAATCACGTCGTTAACCCGACAACACGATTTATGTTGTTGTATTTGACATGGCAATTAGAAGGCGTACAAGCAATGCGTTGACGTGAACTGTAGTGGGCTAGTTTTAATTAAACTAATACGATAACGATACACGATTTCGATATTTTACTCTTCATTGCTTTTGTTAAGGTGGGTGCATGATGGACAGATATAACACACATGATTATATATGAGTTTGGAGTTTGACAGATGAACAGCTCGTCGAGAAGATTTTTTTATTCTCTTTACTTTTTGCTTCTAATGGAGTTTTAATTCTTTATTTACTAACTTTATTGTACCTACATCAATGTAAAAAAATAAAATTATCATACAATGGGCGACCTTATCGCGGCATCTTTTCCAAGCAACTTTAGTTTGGAATTGCGGGAATGTTACAAATTGTGGGACAGTCTGAGGCGTAATTATTTATTACGTTACAAAAATATCATTTTGATGCCATTATGAGTGTTGTTGTTTATTTTCTTCCTAATAGTTTATTTATTATAAGCTGCATGTTCAGTAATAAAATCGCTAGGGGCTTATAAAAAGCTTAAAATATGGAAAAGTTCGCACTCTCTAGCTCTCTAGCTAGACAAGATTAATCAAAGATAGCTTCAACTTTCCCATATGCAACACAACTTTTTGTGTTTCATATTATGTAGCTATTTACGTATCACAACTAATCGCACAGAAAAACCCTCCGTTATAATAAATACGACATACGTACAAGTTTCCGTTTCTCAAACACTATTTTCGGTAAAGGCAGCAATAAATCTGCCATTGTTTTGTCAACGTTGAATTCCATTCACAATCACATGGCAAAACAATCCGTCTAGCCAGTGTATCGGCGGCTTAACGTCGTGATTACTCCAACATATTGTATCCGCTGGAATGTGAACAATTCAGTGACACCGTAGCGTTCTGTCCAATTATTGCACTCAGATTAATGCCAATTTGTAGACCGCTAACGACGTGACATCGATATTAGATGCGATTGTAAGACTTGGAATGTTTGATACTTTGTAGTGATGTAATTTCAATTCTATAATATTTGACATAACCAATTTAACAATTTATGGAACGTATTTTATTGTTTCAGATTTTATGCAGTTTGTCTTAGTGTTTTAATAGCTAGTACAATAATAGATGTAACTTTTATGATATGACTTTTTTTATAATTAAGCTTGGACTTTACCGTTGCCAAAAGATACCTAACACCCACAGTCTACTCTCACGACTTGAAGGCTCCCAGATATACCTTGAAATATGTATGCAAAATGAACAAAAAGCATTAGCTCCATCAATTAAATGCCGTACATTAAAGGGCACTTCATCTGTCGGAAAACATCAATAGCCCATAAAAACGTCGAAGTAACAACGATCTTGAAAACCATAGCTTTCAATCAAACGCTAACAACTCACAGAGGTTACTAAGTACATTAATAGCCTTCGGAATGGCCCTATACGTGATCATTGAGCAGATTTACAAGCGAATGAACGATTATGGCCGACATAAAAGGTCATAAAAGTTCATTTTATTTTAATGTTACTGTGCGAATGCAATTGTGACTATTTTATTTTATATTTAGATTTGATAGGGAATTTTATTTGGTTATTCGGTTAAAAAATATACGTAGGTACGTACATAGTTCCTATTACCTACTATTTATTTTCAATATCTTATCGTTTAATTTGTAAACTTTCACTGTAGAACACTTGCCTCTTGAACCTTTAAAATTATAGGTATAAGTTTAGACACGAATTGAAAAATAGATTTCTAGTAAGAGAAAATTAGTACAATTATCACGGTCAACAAATAAATGAGTAAAAGCAGTGCCTTGTTACGGATTTTGCTCATTAGCATGATATTTTAACCACGAAAATAAAACGAAAATAAAACCATGAGAGGAAGTCGCCTGAACTTTGATAGAAACCACTTATTTCAACTGAAAAAAAAAACTGATAAATTCGACGCTGACATTTTTTTTAGAACTATTTAAGAGGAACAATCGTACCATACATTATCATCGTGTATCTCTAACACATACATACTAATACCTATTTACACAATATCATAGCCTTTATGTTATTCTGATGTATAATTGTATAAGTTATATTATTGTAAAGTCTCATCAAAATCCGTTTAGTAGTTAGTTTTGCGTGAAAGAGTAACAAACATATATCCATACATCCTCACAAATTTTCGCGTTTATAATAATAGTAGGACTGTATTATTATACCTACCTACCTTATTTGTATAAATACACTTTCTTCTTTTCTCGTGTTTCCCTATGAATTGTTGCATGCTTTTATTGTTCATGCCTTTTGCCTACAACTCATTATGGTATATACATTTTAATTGAAGTACTAGTATATAATTACGATTACGAGTAATTTATGCTGCATAACAATGTGCGTAATGCCCTATAAAAAGTTCGCACCTTTTTTTAGGTCCTGAAAAAGTAGTAAAAACGTTTTTACTATAAAAATAAATAGTAAAAAGTTGAATACACCCATAGAACTCCGTGATTGGTTACCATTCAAATTTTCAACTCAACATGTTAAACTCATATCCATATTAATCTCGATGAAAATAAAACGTAGGGAATGGCAAAGATTTTTTAGAAAATTCTACATTAAAATATTTCCTCGATAGTGCCGTAAAGGCAGTTTTTTCCACTTTATTTCAAGCCTTACTTTTCATGTATAATGCAGCTCTCGGCAGCAGTTATTTTATAGCTACCATTGATAGCGGCAAAAGGAATTTTATTACTAAAGGAAAAAGCGATGAATACATTTTTGTGTATTACCACACGCGACTAACGAGGGCTGGACATAAGAAAACTAGCAGACTTTGTTAATCACTGCATACATTTGAATAAATTGGCGTTTATGAAATACTTATGCTTGGATTTGAAGTGTGGTTGACGTGAACAAAGCGAGAATTAAGTTTCGTTTTTATGCAAGACAAATAAATCTATCCACAACTATATTATTCTGAAATGCAGCAATTAGATTAATTTTCCGTTGATTTACATACTGTATATATAATATACTATAAATTATTGTTAGAAATTATACTTTATGGCCAGTCAAGTTTTTAAAGAATCTTCAATCTTGCCTGCCTCTAGAAAAAAAAACTAATGTTAAAAATGACGTCTTTACTAATGCTGTGGAGCATTATGAATTATGCTACACACACATCAACATAGAAATGTTCACGTTTCTTTTCATATTCCTTTTTCTCATTCAAAGTAGTTTTTCACACCATCATATCACGAACATTACGCAACGTTGAATACACAAAGATGTTTTCCACTACCTTTGTGGATGTGGCCGTTTGTGTTTTCTTTTTAAAGTCGTTTAATAAAAGGGCCAGATGTGTGGATATAATCTCGAGACGTCTTGAGCGTCTCCCGTTTAGGTTAGAAATGTGAGAAATTTACCGTTGAAGAGCACTCCCGTCTTCGCGGGATGCTACGAGCGCTCTTTGCACGTGTTCTTTGCACGAAAACTCGTTTTAAACTCTGAATTATTATACCGTCTCCTGTGGCGTGACTTAACACTTCAGTAACAACCTACTTGTCCCGATATTTCGTGCAAATTGTTTATGCAAAATCTTTTTGAGGTAGGTACTTGAACCTTCTTGAACACGACTGTGTTTCGTGCGGACTGTAGATGTAACCATAATCTAATTCATCTTTCTGTTGTTAGCCTTAAGAATTCTAATTCGGACCGGAGAAAACAAGTAGCCTTTCATTGTAAACCTTTAACAATAATAGGAGTATTTATTCAATTTACCGAATAAAAGGTAGCACGAGGGAGGTTGGTCCTCCAAAAATTCTAATGAAATCAAATAAACTTGAAATTGTAAGATCCACTCAGGAAGTTTCAAATTTCAATCCCTAGAGGAAACTGTAGGCCGAATAAGAGGAGAAAATAATATATTATAACGGAACTTCTGAACCTTTTTAGCAATAACAGTAGCAGGAACAGGAACTGTTGGTAATTAGTAATTCGTAATGAGTCGCAGTGAGCCAACGTTATGCTTTTTGCTTCACTTTAGTCTGTTGATACTCGTATCTAGGGACCGTGGGTTGGAAGCCAACTGGAGGAAATCCCTGTGGTAAACATTGTATCCTACTACAGATTACATTTGACTTATTTACTTTTCAGTTTCTTGGTTTGCTATATTGCTGCGTCGTGGCTTTGAATGAAACATCTTTTTTTTCTGTTTCTTAATTTAGTTTTAATACTTGCAGTAAAAATCTTCAAAACCTTGTAATGTTTCGCTGAGATGTAAGATGGAGATTTGATATCATAATGCAACGAAATGCAAGCATCGATTAAATTTTAAAATACCTGTGTTAAAGCGTTTAGTAAGTAGATAATGCAAAATTTTACATTTGTAAATAAGCAATTAAAATAATGTAGGAATCTTTAATATTTACTCGTATAGTTAAGGTACTTGAAGTAATATACGATAAACAAGTACCAGAACACTTTTCAAGCTGGCGGCAAAAACTTGTGTTGGACATTATAATTTCGATTCGTTCTAAAAATCATTTTTAAAAGAAAGTCGTTTCATAATCAGTAATCAGTAACGAAGAATTTGTAGCGACATTATCACTAACAAAGATTTTGTAAATGTCAGACTTTAAAAACAACAAATAAGTACCGAACTAATGCCTTCTGTTGTTCACCTTTAATTTTATAGTTTTGACTATCTTCTTTGAAAATAAAACGCAATACGATGTTTAATTCTAAATCACGGATTTTCTAAAACACTTTTCTTTTTGCTTAGCCTGTTTGAGAATGCACAATGATTTCATGGTTGTTGGACATTTAATGATGATCAGTTTAATTTACAACAATAGAAAGAACAATATAGCTTAAATATATAATAATCATTATTTTTTGCTGAATTTCAGACAATGTGGTGTTATGTATATAAGACGTTGAGCCGAGACTAGTACCATATCCTAAGAGAAAAACTCAGTAACAATTTACTCAACCTGGGAATCGAAACCTGTTCTTAAAGCCATGCATGCAACTAATGACGTAGACAGCGGTAAAAATAAACCAGTTTAAATATAGAACTTTATTTCCGTATCCTAGTCAATTTAGTTATAGCACTCGGGCTATATTTGCTTGAAATAATGAGATAAAATAATAAAAGTCGTATTTTAAACTAGCTCCAACTTCACTGCTATACGCGGTTTTATCTACGAATAACTTTTTGAAATATACTCACGTGAGTAGAGAAAATTTTACGGTACTATCGTAAAATAATAATAATACTATATTATTATTTCAACTGTTAGTAATAAACAATAGTATGTTATAAAATTATAAACATTCCATATCCGAGGCTTTATTGTAAAATTATGCTTTAGAGAGGTTTTTGTGGAACCACTCTATACAATTATTTTTATACTAGGTTAGCTTATTTAAATTATAGCTTGGAGCTTATTGGTGAACTAAATTAATCTACTCAAGTATCTTCTTTTTTAGTCTACTTCCTAATACTCTTTAGTAGTTTTTGACAGCTTTTAGGCTTCTAACTGCTTCCATCTTGACGTATGTAATTGTTTAAATGCGACGGATCAATTCTATCACATCAATTATTTGCATTTATAAGCAGATATTAATTTTTTAATATTCTTATTTTTGGACAGCTACTAGCTAAACAGTAAACAGCTAGTTCATGAACGCACCATCCTCTTGTAGAGTTAATGTTCAACTAATGTTCTACATTACTGAAAATGCGTGCGACTCCAGACACGTAAGCGTAACTTTATAGTCATGCATCCATTCCTTGAACGCGACAAAATCAGTTGAATTACACGGTCACTAAAATTCTCCTTGATTATGATGTCACAGAAACATTCTAGATTCTAAAGAAAAAGTGTCTTGTACTAACATTGCATAAACCATTGACATTTTACATTCCTTCTTACATCAATTGACAGCCAAACAAAAAATGTAAATGTCCTAATAAAAAACAAGTGAACTACATTTGATTAGGTCAGTCGCTGGGCGTTGTATGCGTCGTGTCAGGTCCAATCAGATTGACAGTCACGAGTCAAGCTCAAGGTTCTTACACCTCACCTTAACCCTGGTGCCCACTGCTCTCATTAGTATTACGTGGATAGTTAAACGAGATTAGCTGGATGAGGCATGAAATACATACTTCAATGGATTTATTATTTTGTCACAAATACAATCTTGACCACGGAGGACAAATTCTGTTGTTTATACACTAACTTAGTCTTACTGTAAACTTCTAACAAAAAACATAAGTTAAATTAAATAAATTTTTAGTCATGTCAAATTAGTCCATTTGGTTGTAATTAAGTTGAATTTAGTTGCTATGATAGGTCGTGTCTATTTTTCCGACTTTCCCATTTTACAAATGATAAGGAGAGACTAATTAGTCACTTCGAAATACATATTTTTGTCTGTATCAATGTTTGTAAGTATGAGACATAGTCTCATTAAAATTAGTTTAGTGCGATGTGCAAAGATATCAGGGCAAATATCTCATAGCGTCAAATAATAATTTGTTGGAGTGATAATAACAATGGATTCTGAAGATGAAGTCAAATAAATGGTTATTGAAAAAGTAATAAAAACATCTAATAAAAAAATAAAATAAAAATAAATGACACTAAAATGCATTTTTGATATAGCAACAAAAACATTTTTGCTACCTTAATTTTTTTCAAGATAAAATTTATAATAGATGCTTCTTAAGGCGTATCCAGTTTTTATTTTTCTCTGCTAAATCAGAATAACAATGACTAGATTACAATTGGATTATTCAAATCTAATATTGTGGGTAGAGATTTATTCGACTATGCAAACTTATAGAATGTAAGGTGCTTTAAATTTATCGTAGAGGCGAATCAGCATATCAATGTATATGATCGTGGCTATCGAAACACTCGATATGAATTATAAATCGATCGTTAGGTTTAAAGATTAACATTGAACTAATTAAATAATAAAAATCGAATTGCAATCGAACAATTAAAATCAATTTAATTGTTGCGATCTTAAACTGACTTAAAAAAAGATTTTGTCGAAGTTATAATTTGATATCCGGAAATCCTTGAATTCTGAAGGTTCCATTATTTAAATATTATGACGGTTTAATTGAACCGATCGCCTAACTTAATTATTGTTTGATTGATAATTTGATACCAATAATGAATATAAAAGAAAACTTTTTTTATGAATAGGATAAGCATAATTCATGGCAGTTTACTTTTATTCCTATATCGTGCGTTTACAAGCACAAATATAGACATACAAACACCTAGAGCTAGAATAATTATCTGTAGGTCATACAAATATTTGCTTCGTACGGGAATCGAAAAATGACACGACGCAACAATCTATCGCTCAACCACAGCACATACAAATATTGGTATTGGTATGTCGGACTGATTTCTACTAATCCCTCTTGGATTAGCGAATGATGATAAAGCGCGTATTTGCGTAGGGGGTGGGAATATGTGCTAATTTATTCGATCGATCAGTTCTTCGAGAAACGCGAGAAGACGCTTTGCGTTGCCGGTAATTTCTCGGAGGGTACCTAGGTTTACTTGGCCCTTAATTTCATACTTTTAATATTATAATTAACCGAGGAATAAAAATACGTTAACAATAAAGAACTGCTGTAAGTATAGCAGACTGATAGCTCGCCGCCTACTTATTAAACAATAAAGAGCTTACAGGGAAACTTGCCGTTAAGACGAGTCTTGAAACTTACCCATAAGCTACTTATTAATACTTCCATAAAATTATTAGAAAAATTGTTTTTTGAAGATACTGAATTAAATTCCAGGTAAAGTTCCTGTTTTGTTAATTTACAAAGGCCTGATTTTACTTTCATCAACGTAGTTTAGATTTATATTTAATTTGAATTACCTGTTACTAATTGATTGACAATAGGAGGGAGAGTCGGGGCATATAGTTCGTAAAAACTTTAACTAATAACCGAAATCTGTCCATACCGATAGCTGTCCAATGGTCAGGACCATTGGACAGCTATCGGTATGGACAGATTCGTAAAAAAAGTCGTTCCTGAAACATAATGATGATGAAGCTAGATTATTTTAACTAATAATAGTAAGAACAATAATGGATTGAATATATTATTATTTATGCAATGGTTAAGGTGTATTTTTCGCCGTCAGTATTGTAAAAAAAAAAGATATACCAATTGACTCATTTTCTCATTGAAAATATTCTTTTCAATGAGTTTCTGGAACAATTTCACCGTGCCTTTGTTGGCTCTGAGAGTATTTTTTTATTTTTTATTCAGTCGTAATAAGCTTGTTAGTCAAATATTCATAATTTTAAACAAAACTGGAAACATCTGATTTAAACTTATTCACGATTTTCCCGCGCAAACATAGTCACGAATGAACACTGTTACTTCGTTAAACAAAAGACCTTGTACATACAATAGTTTGTTTATATGACGTAATGAAATATTTAAACGGATTATTTTATTAATTTAGCGCGTTCTTGTTAATGCCTTGTTTAACAATAGATTTATACAAGGATTTTAACACTGCATATTTAATATTTCCTAGACAATCATTTTCTTATCGTACATGACGGGCTTCGCACATATAATGATTTTTATTGATTTATAAATTACTCAAAATCTTGGCTTTTCTGAAGTATTACCTCATTATCGTAAAATTTAAAGACGGATAATATTTTAATGATTTATAGTTATATTATCTTGTATAGTTCATGGCTAATGGACAAATATGAAGAACTAAATATTTGTGTTCGTCATTACACTTTTTTTATTATAAGCCTGTAGAGGGGCAAATGCCTCCCTTCTCTTCTTCTTTTTTCCGTTCTATTGCAAATTGGAACCAATCTCTTTGTTGGAATCCAGCTTAACACGCTCACTCCTTCATCGCATCGAATTCTTCTTTCCAGGTGCTGATTAGCACGTTAGTTCTTTCTCATGCTCCAGTAGAAAACTACAGAGGCCCTAGTGTAAGTTTCTTTTGAAAAACTTGATTTAACGCATCGGACGCGTTCGGCGCTCTAATTGGTGGAGAGCACGCAACGGACCAATCGGAGCGCCGAACGCGATGCGTTAAATCGACTTTGTCGAAAGAAACTTACACTAGGGCCTCTGACCAATAGATTTATGAGATACCTATACCTACATATGCATGGTTTTCGTCTGTTGTACATTCGGTTTCATTAAGGCTTTCATTTGAATAACTAATACGTATACATTTCGATCGAAATTGATCAATCTTAATAAATTTCCATACAGATTTTGGAACAAAGGGAAATCGTGTTATCAACTGTGTAGATCTCACGCGAGTGGATAATATATTTGTAACTGAACGGAAAAGCTTACTGTATTTCTTATACATGTCTTTGTCTTTGAATGGGACTAATTAGCTACCTACTTCGAAAGACATAACAGCAAAATGTAGTTTGTGGAGAGGAGTCACGTCTTCATTTACTGTTTCATTTTTAGCAGTTTTTTAACTTGGTGATTCTGAAGAAGACTGTAGTGTTAAAAAAGTAAACAGTGAATAAACCGTGAAAGTAGTTTTTTCAATTAAGGTCACCCCTTTAGGGAACAATAAAATGATCCTGACAGTAATGTCATAACATTTAAGAAAAGGGGCCTTACAAAACACCCATAAAAACTTTCGGCAGCCTTTTGTTTACATCCACGAGGGAGAACCATTAGAGGCTGTTCCCATTATCTCGGATGTAGGGCCGGCAAAAAGTCGTGACATCGAAGCTGAACAAATTACATAGCGCTGTTCAAAAGATCGTGGTTTGTTACGCAAACTCGCAGGACGAGACTTTATCGCCGTGGCATACGACACAGTGGAAACAGGCTCTAAGATTTTACATACAAAGAACCCGCCCAAACAGGATCCATAACAATAATACTTCCTCCTACGTCTTCATATGAGGCGTGAACCGTGATGTGGCAATCAATGTGGTGGTGACAGACAGCTCTATTCGCTGTGTCATCGCGTGCAGGAAGATGAAGTCGCAGAAATAATTTTGATACTAGATGCAAGATCCTTACTTGGGCATAACCATCAAGGTTTGCATTGTGTGGTCACAATGACAATGGTATGTAGGCGTAATTTATATTATAAATTTAGGGTTAGTTCGTTAGCTATTGGTTCATAATTATTCAGTGTGAATGTATGCATAATGAGGCGTTGATAGTGGGATGACATCATTATAATACTTTTGATTTGCTTAGGTCATGCAGGACAGGAAGTTATAAAGCAGCAAATATTTATATGATATGACAATGGTACCTAAACATTACAAAGAACACAATTCCCCGTCAGTAATTTATTATACCATCCGAACTTTAAAATGAAACCATATTCTGCTTATATTTGTCTTTGAAATACCGCAACCTAAGAAATTCCAAATACAAATAATTTTAAATTAAATTAAGACGTGTTAATTTCGAAATTAATTCTCAGTATATACTTATAATAAAGTTTGAGTCTCTATAACAAAAACAAAATTAATTAACTTCTCGTATTTTGTAACAATTAGTAAACTTCCATGCCGATCCGTTCTCTAAACATAATGAATAACATTCGCTTGAAACAAAAGGATTGTCCCACATCCTTGCGTAATTGTTCCCGTACAATTCCTAGTAACTAAATAGTTAATTTCTTCTATTTATCTTTTCGTGGAACAAGTATTTCGTGAAAACGAGAACGCTTTGTCGAACGCGCCTAATTGTTTACACTCGCAATGGAAATGTTTAGTAATTTATTTTATGTTGCAAGTAAGAGGAATTTTTAGTCGATCTTAGATCCTTACAGAAAGGCAATGCTTCTTAATCAATTTACCTTTTTTGCTAATTGTGAAATGCCAAGGATTGAGTGTTGTGTCACAGAGTCCAGCGGGGAATGCAATTTATGCAATATACTGGGTTGATTTTTAAGGAATCACTGTATTTATTTTTTGGTAGTTTATTGAAATTCTAGAACTTAATTTAAAAAAAAATTGGGGCATTCAAGAATGTTTGATGATAGCGATCATTGAACGTGAACGCTATCATCAAAATACTTGCACATCAATTTTTGGTGTGTATAATAGACTCTGATTTGCGTTAATAAACACTATGTAATATGTACCAGGAAAGGCTATTGTAAGGCAATCACCACTATTACAATAAAGAATTTAAAACAGAAATCGTTAACCTAAAACCAACGATCGAATAAAGCGACATCGTTGATCAGGCGCTGATTATTAACACATTACACATAATAGTTATTATCTAATACCAACGTAATCACCGGTGATGAGTTTTACATAATTTATAGAGGCAATCGAAGTGACCGCCCACGTGCGCAGGACCTCGGTCTAATGAGCGCGCAGCCGTGAACCTAAGGCCGTGACATGCGCGCGCGCAAACAATTCACTGATATATTATAATAACTGGATAATTGTGACGACCTGCTTTTAGATATTAACATTTATAAAGTCGTTTTTGTTGTTGTTTAGAACTTAACTCAGTTT
Organism: Shargacucullia verbasci; assembly: GCA_947562105.1. Lineage (NCBI taxonomy): Eukaryota > Metazoa > Arthropoda > Insecta > Lepidoptera > Noctuidae > Shargacucullia > Shargacucullia verbasci. The sequence goes on along the minus strand of OX387286.1, from coordinate 4,605,586 downwards.
ATAATTTTAATGAAGTATTTTTCGTATAGGTAGTCAGTGATGTGTAGGTAGGCAAAGGCCTCTCTGTGCTTCTGCCACTTTGCTAAAGTTATTCGTTGATAAACGAAAAATTTGAAAATAAAAAAAAAACTGATACGACAATTCGTATCAGTTTTTTTTTTCTTTTTTTTTTTCTAGATCACGGTTGGCATGTAAGCGCAGTGGTTGGACGATCTACTGCTGCGCTACCAAGCGCGTACAGATAATTGTTCTAGGTCTGGGTGTTTGTGCATGTGAAAATATGCACCCTCGTTACAGGATTGATTTCTAGTTAAGTGTAACTTTTTTAAGAAAAGAAAGAGAAATAAAGAGTTTCTACTACAAAATTCATCGATTGTTCTCTGTGATCGAATTTCATGCCAGGCTAATTGTCATGTTTCTCTCTTTCACGTGAACTAAGTATACGAACATCATTTCCATTCAGTGATCGTTATTGTAATACTGAATAAATTTTACTCATTGAATACCGCCTTATTGGTCTAGCGATCGCAAGCCCGACTGCTAAGCGTGAGGTCCTGGGTACGATTTACGGGTCTGGCAGTGTTATTGGGTTTTTCTGTATGGAAATTCTCAGTGACACCACGGAGCTGCAACTGTGCTGGGTTTTCTGGAACTGTGTTTGGTTTACCGTCTGGTAATAGGCTCGCACCCTAATACATGGGACTCAATAACAGCATCGGCGAAATGTAGGTACTTATACATAAGTACACCTCAGCCTAATCCTTCGGGGAGTACGGGCGTGATGCTTTGGTATTTTTATGTTAAGAATACATTGTACTGAGTAGACTGGATAATAAATAGCTATAGTTTTAACCTTTACAATGTAATCTATCGGTGGCATTTGCTATTGCCATCTTTCCCATATTTTGTGAGCTTAAATATTAACACAGATCGTTAGTTCGATTGTTTCTGTAAAGTCTAAATTGGCTCGTTCATTATCCGACTTTGTATGGTGATCGTTGTTTTAATACTGATTGATTTAGACGATACGATTGATGCAGTGGCTAAGTGAATAGCTTTCTGCGCTACGTGTCGCGGCTTCGGTATCCGCACTTACAGATAGTTCTTGGTCTATGTGCTGGGCATTCAGACCCGGGTACGTCTTAAAACTGCGGCCAGACACCGGAGGACGGGCAGCAGCGTCCTCTCACTAATCGGTGAGCCACTGCGATCCCCAAGCCGCCTGCCAAGCGTGGGGATTATGGCAAACCCCCCCTTGAGGGAGGCCTTCGTTCAGCAGTGGACGTTTTCTGGCTGATGATGATGATGATGTGCTGGGCATTATTTTGTGAGATATATGTCTTATAATTCTTTCATCACGATACAGAAGAAATCCTAGAGAAAGGCAACATTTTATAACATTTGTACCTATTACTTCGTTCTGTATTTTCTTGTCCATGGATTGGTCACAGCGTGTTGTCTTGATGAGCCATTCCAGACTTCTAGACTGCCTAGGGTACGCTAGACCTACTTAGGAATAAGTATAGCTATGATCTACACAATTGTTTATAAACGGATTGATAACTGCCTCTTTGGTCTAGTGGTAGCAAGCGCGACTGCTGAACGTAAAGTTCAGGGTTCGATTCCCGGGTCGGGCAAAGCGTTATTGGGTTTTTATGTATTGGAAATTCTCAGTAGCAGCACGGAGTGTGGAACTGTGCCCGGTAGATGGCAATAGGTTCGCCTCTTATTACATGGGGCCCAATAACGGCATCGGCGAAATTTGGGTGTAAAGTGTAATAGTACACCTCTGCCTAACCCTTCAGGGTATACAGGCGAGTAGCTATGTTATGTGTTATGGATTGATGACCAAAGAAAAAATAGAAAAAATTAAATATAAACACCTACTTATTATCTATATGTGAAGCAAAAACTTTTTACCCCTTTTTGCGAAAATTAGGCGGACGGAGGAGTATGAAATTTGACACAGTCGAAGTTTATATGGAGAAGGAGAGCAGAAAGCTAATATTTTAGTAGTAGTTTAATGTATTTCTAATACATAATATGTATTAGAAATACATTAACGTAATTAAAAAAAAAACATTACACACACTACCTTTCGATTGACAGATACACACATATATCTATATAAATTCAATAAAAAATTCATTGTTTACGTTCATACTGCAAATGTCAAATCAATGTCGCTCGCAACTGACGTAATAGAACAAAATTAAAAATAAAATATATGCAACTCTTTGACAAAAGAACCACAATAATGTTCAAACTTAAAAATTGATACGGTCGAATTTCGGCCATTAGGCAACCACTAGTATTTATTAAAAGATGTACTATTGTGCCTTGTTACGTCGCTAGACGTGTCAAGGTACGTAATATTATCCTTGTTGAATTAATAATCTTCTTTCTAAAATAAACGCCTGTTCACAGTCACAATTACTTAATTATACAAATAACTAATAGTTATCTTAATCTCCAAAGGCTCGTTTATGTCTATATCTTACCAAAATAAGCTTGAACAAATTAGCTTAGGTACACTAATTTATTAGCCTTTAACAAGATTATACAAGCTTAGCCAATCACGGCATTAATAAGAACAACTAAGACATGATCCAATAATCTTTAGGTATATAAAATATTTTATTATTCATATAACTGAAAACGAAAAAATTGAATGACACATTCAAAGGGAGTGCCGGGCCTGCTACTAACATGTGCTTAAGTACGCAAACAATAGAACAATAGACGGAATAATTAGACACGTTTGCTCATTTCCTACATATAAACTTCCGCAATACATTTCGAGTTGTTTAAATGTCTATAATGATACGTTATGCATTATTTGTCCTACCTACTGCATTATCTACTTGTTGATAGTAAGTACTCATTTTGTATAGCAAATATAATAAACACACATAATGTCCTCCTGACCGATTTTGGTCACGGCGGCCAATCTCACCGGAGATTAGCCAACTACGCAGGAGATATTATAGAGCACAAGTGTGTGCGCAAACACAGGTGCTCTCTCTATTCCTTCACTCTCATAGTCCGATGGGACAGCAATCCGACACGACCGGAGAGAGATCAGGCGCAGGACCAACGGCTTTACGTGCTTTCCGAGGCACGGTGTGTATTCACATACACAAAGACCCAGACTCGATATAACTACCTGTAGATCATACAAATATTTGTTCTGTGCGGGAATCGAGCCCGCGACACGTAGCTCAGCAGTCGATCTTACAATCACTGCGCCAACCGTGCCGTCAAATAAACACACACAAAGTAATGGTACACATAACATAGAATCACGCCTGTAATTCCCGAAGGGTTAGGCAGAGGTGTAGTACAGTGTACACCCACATTTCACCAAAGCCGTTATTAAGTCCCACGTAATAGGGGGCGAACCTATTGCTAGCTGAGAATTTCCATACAGAGAAACCCAATTAGGCTTTTCCCAACCCGGGAACCGAACCCAGGACTTAACGCCTATCAGTCGCGCTTGCGAATGTTTTCTCGCTCTAGAACTTCTGTGTTTCAAAATCTAATAGGTACACATTAATTTCAAATTCTTTTGGAAGAAAATTTGACACAGAAAATTTGTGTAATTTCGATTAATTTACAAAAAAATATATATTACAACTTAACATGAATTTATATCCAAAATCAAGTACACCGATTGCCGTCTGCGATTGACTTATGTGTACAATATATTAGGTGCAAGCAGCATACGCGTGGCCGATCAACATAATTCACGTGAGTCGCATCTGTGACCTAATATATGGCAAAACACTTGCCGACATAGCGCAGAACTTAATGGCATTATAAACATAACTCAGCCCTCCGTGTCAAACGCACACTGACTGCATTCGTAGCGGATTTGCATACGGTGTAAACTTGGCCTAAGTGATCGGAGTATTTTGAGTGGCCGTTTACTGGTAATATGACTATATAAGGTATAAAACGAATAGTAGGATGTCATAAAAATAGTAGTGATGTTTATGGAAATTCGAATTCGATTTGCGAATTTTTCTGCGGGTTAACTTGGTATTCAATAGGCAAATTAGGATAATTATGTACCTGAATGCTCTTTTCATATAAAAATAAAGTTTTTTTTTTTTCAAAAAATAATTACTTATTTCAAAATATAAATAATAAACTGGCTAGGAAAATGAAATGTGTAAAAAACTAGAGAAAAATAAATACAGTCGCGTTTTTGGGTTTTCATGGCTAAAAATCCTTTAATATCAGCCATCTGCACATACATTCAATCCGTTCGAATGTCACTCCCTCGGGCTCACAGTTTTTTCAATCCGCCAACGATTTTGATATTTGGTGAAACAAAATTTTAACACGCCTCTCAAAAAACAAACACGAAACAAGAAATTGCAAAAAAAGAAATCATTTATGTATCTATTCAATACAATATTATATAAGTACCTATATGCTGAATAATAACATTACAACAACAACTCATTATTTTGACCAATTAGAAGGTTTACATAATTAGACATTTGTAATACAAAAACTTTGAAGCATTACGTCAAATAAGTTGTGGATAGTCAACCAACTAGTATCAGTAAATAGTGTAACCGGCCATATAAGCTATCTATATTTATAACTAAATCAAACAGACGCTACCCTACCCTATTGAATGTCATTTCCAACGTTCTATTGATTCAAAGACAAAGCATTGACTATGATTGATGGTCATGAAAACAACGTCAGTATTCATATAGCACAGTACCTTCATTAAAAACAAACGAACAGCGTAATTAACAAAAAACGACTTTAAATATAATATCCTACTAATATTATAAATGTGAATGTTTGTGAGGATGGATGGATGGATATTTGTTAATCAATCACGCCAGAACGGCTTAACGGATCTGGATGAAATTTGGCACAGAGATAGATTAAAGTCTGGAATAGCACATAGGCTACTTTTTATTCCGGAAAAATGTACGGGTTCGTAAACCATGCGGGCGAAGCCGCGGGTGGAAGCTAGTTAATAATAATTGATAAATGGTTTCTCACGTTTGATATTATTAAAATCGATTGGGTAATTAACAATTGCTTGGTTTCCTGCCCCAGGCTTGTTTGGGTTACTAGAATAATATATTTGCGTCGAATAGTCAAGGTAACGGATTATAATGAACGCCTACACACTGATATTTTTACGGTGATATTATTTTTACATGTCATTGTGAAACATTTATATAGATAAAATGCTCCGTCTTAGTTGTATAGTTCCAAATTAATTGAACTTGTCTTTATTAATTTAATTGGAACTACACAATTAATAATACATAATTATCAAAGACAAATTTTGTCCATAATTTTAATTAGACGTAAGACGTAAAATTTATCAAGATTTAAGTGCTCTACGTTATTTTTAGGGATTTAAGATTCATATTACGATAAAAAACCTAGCTTCCAAACAAGGTAATTTCTGTTCCACACCAAAAATATAATATATGAAAACAATAATTAGTTCATAAATCCATTGTATAAAACATTAATTATATTGTAATTAGATGCCCAATGACAATAAATGGTTCAACTCTATTTCTAGCAGCAAACATTTTTGTGATCTTATAACTTGCAGACTACTGATGTAACTAGCCTTCCTGTCAATCCTAAATGCTCACAAGTGAGATCACTAAGAATATTGCTCCTAAGTTTTAAAGAGGCCTAAGCCCATGTCGTCTCTTGGATTGCAATATGCTAGGTAATCTTACCCTAGCAATAGGTCAAGGGAATAAAAAAAAAAAACAAAGCGGACGATCCATAAATCAGTACAAATGAAGATACCAACAAATATGGTTTAACTATGGCAACAAATATTTATCGTTTAATTTAATTAAATACTATTCACGTAATTGTAAACAGTATTACTATATGAGAGAACTTGGAGCTATAATTAGTCATGTTGACAACAATTTAAACAGACTGGCAGCTAAAGAATCTTTTATTACCTACGTTCGCACATCTTATTAGGTAATGTAGTAACCATGAACCAAAGGCTACCTAGAATATTCAGATAATTCTCTTTACATTACCTTAACGCTTATAACAACATAAATGACTTTAAAAGGGACTGTTTGTGTTTAAAAAGGGCGTCAAATGACTTATTTTGCTTAAGGATTTTCATTGAAACTTTTGTAGAAGCGGTATTCAGATTAGAATTCATGAATAAACATCGTTTGATTTCTTTAGCGCGTTGAAGGTGAGATACATTAAAAAAATATTTGTGTGATGACTTGCGAATGTAGGAGTATTATATTGGATTTGTGTATTGTAACTGCTATATAATCTACAGTTTAGGCTAGTACACTGAATAGAATTCAAATCATATCAAGGTTGTTTGGTTACGTAGTACAAAATGATAATTATAATGACATAACATAACATAGCATCACGGCTGTAATCCCCGAAGGGTTAGACACAGGTGTACTATTGTGCACCCACATTTCGCCGATGTCGTTATTGAGTCCCATGTAATAGGAGGCGAGCCTATTGCCATCTACCGGGCACAGTTCCAGACTCCGTGCTGCTACTGAGAATTTCTATACAGAAAAAACCCTAATCACACTTTCCCCAACCCGGAAATCGAACCACTAGACCAATGAGGCAGATTATAATAACATCTACGTCATTAAAACTCCTAGTGCAGTTAGTACGTTTAGGCTGGGCCCAAACCCGACCGATAAAGCTGTAGTTCCTGGTAAATTTTAAGGCGTGATCAATAATCATAAATTCGCCTCAATATTCATTTCAAATCATATAACCAAAACCGGAGCCGAACAAACCATTCTACTAGTAGCGCCTAAATATCAAAACCGAGTGATTTTGGTATTCCTTTTTCTGAGTTTGAAATGTGACTGTTAACATATTTTTGATTTACATAAGGTAAGGTTCTCACACTGAAAGATCATTGTGCAAAAGTTAGTTTTAGTATAAAGTATTTTTAAACACGCCTCACATTCTCAATTAGTCACGGTTGTATTTTCTTATACAAATGTTCACATCCACAAACACAAGCCATACAAATATTTGTTTCGTGTGAGAATCGATCTCGCTACAAATAGCGCGGTAGTCGACCAACTTTATAAACCTCAATTTCCTTGTATTGAATTTCACATTAATATTATCAATAATATACACAAATAATTGATATATGTACAACTGGATACGGTTCTAATAGAACCTTACTCCTCTATACTAAGGTTCTAAAGCTGCTTAGCTATAAATCATAATCCCTCTAACGCCATCTCCAGAGTATTACCTACGTCAATGAGGCGTATGGAGTTGTCAATGCCTACAATCGACGAGTCGCTTCCTGCTCGATCTGATATGCGGTTCTGACAGGCAGACAATACGACCCACGGTTTCATACCTACCTTCTTATACAGTGTACGTATGTTGATGTTATCAATTAGCTTATCAAAATGATCTTGGGTCTGGCACCTAGTTGTCTTTAGGGCGTTTGATTCATTTGAATAACGTGATAATTATAAACATATGTCTAATATTCAAAAATGAATGTTTGTTTGTTCGTATTTTATGTGCTGATATACCGTTCATTGCGATAAAACTTTGTCCACTTATTGCTTGCGTTTGCACTTCGTACCGGCAAATGTATTTGAAAGATCATTATTTGTAACATTAGGTGTACCTACCAGGTAGTGTATAACACATATATATTACATGATATAGAGAGCTTTGAATATTCAAATTAACATCGCAATGTTTTTTCTCTGTCAACAGCACTCTTGAAAAGTATTCATAGTACAAGACCGATTCATAAATTTTGATGGGTTTAATATTATTTGAAAATAACGAGTAGATAAACAAAAAACAGATTCCATTTTTCAGTTTTTTTTTAGACTAGTATAATGTGTACCTATGTAGGCACTTCACAATTTAAATATTATAAATGTTAAATGATTAATTATTCAAATGGTTTTGAATGAAACATAGACATGTTTACATGCTCTATTAACCCTAATTGTGTCATGTTATACATTACACAAATCAGTTTTCAGACTCCAAGATTTACATAATGCAAAATGACATATTGATAACAAGTTCATAAATAAACATAATTTACATGAAAATCATATAAATAACAGCTGTATGTTGTTTGTTATAAGAATACTGCCGGCACGGTTAAAGAATATTGACGGCTCGGTTGGCGCGGTGGTTGGGAGATCGACTGCGTCGCTACGTGTCGCGGGTTCGATTCCCGCACGGAACATATATTTGTATGATCTACAAATATTTGTTCCGTGTCTGGTTGTTTCGGGTCTGGGTCTTTGTGTATATGAATATATGTTTTTGTAAACGCAACCACGATACAGGAATTACTCCTAGTGTGGGGAAAGGTTAAAAAAAAAATCAGGCATTAATTTAAAAATAAAAAATAAAAATAACGACAAGACGGACATTTGAGAAGAAGTTGTTTTGGTGTAACTTAGGTAAGAGGTAAACTGGGAAAGGCTGAGTTAGTAACTAAATTTAATTTTTTTGTGTATGTCTGTCACACTATCTAATTGGAAAGTTCCTAAATTTTTATGCCTCTTTTTTGCCGTGTCGACCCGAGCTATAATAAGGGAATCGTCTATGCCGTGGTGGAAAGATTAGACAGTCAGCCATGGTATTAGCGAGGCTGACAGTCGTGGGTGCACCAGACGATTTCAGGTATTGTCTGTCACTCGTGGAGATTGTTTCCTTGCACCCCAAGTATGTAGGCAAATAATGCAAACATCATGTCTTGTTGTTTGTTTTTTTTTTTTTTTTTTTTACCTCTCTTTTTAATTCGTTTGGCAGCAGTTCACCTGATGGTGACTGACAATGCTGCCGAGGATGGATCACGCAAGCTCAAATAATGCCTATTTAATGTAAGAGAATTTTGTCTAATCACTGACGTAATTGCTAGATTGCATCTAAGAATATCTCATAGTCGCCTTAAACAGGCAGTGTCTTTGACATCTTCGAGGTGATGTGGGCCAATTTATTTTAAGCTACGACCTATGAACACATTGGACACAGACCTATTCAGATCAACATAAATTCCATATGGCAACAGTTAAGGTGAGGTTGTACTAAGTACTTACAATAATCAATATTTTTTGTATAATTGTTATCATTAATCAGTAATAAATTAACGTTTTTTGTCAATTTCAATATTATATGCAAATCAACTGATTAACGTATAATGCCGCGTGAATGTGATTGATAAAATATTGATCAATGATAAAATAATTTAGCAATAACTAGTAAGTTATACAGGGTTTGCTTGGTAGATAGATTTTACTAGGAAATTCTGTGTTTTTTTATTACATAATTAATATAGCCTCGGTCAGCAGATGTACTATTGTACACCCACGTATCGCCGATTCCGGTATAATCCCATGTAATTAGGGTGGAGCCTATTGCTATCTCAATTCCAAATCTCAATCAAATATCTCAATTCAAAATATTGCACAATTCCAAACTCTGGACTGCTATTGAAAATTTCGTTAAAGGAAATCTCAATAAGACTGCCCAACACAGGAATCAAACCCATGAGTCCCCACACCCAGCAGTCGCGCTTGCCACTAATAGGTCGATGAGACGCTTTTTTTACTTTCAAATGTTTTTGTCTTTTAATTCCTGTTATTCTTCTCATTTGTTTAGAATTGCTTATACGACTATTAAGGATGCTTTGACAACGATTAAACATTAAAATTTACTTAAAAACATCGATAAAAATTGGTTAAAGATTGAAGCTTGATTTAGTGCGCTTTGATATGCCAAATGATTTTTATTGAGTTGCTCCATAGTTGAAATATAGCCTGTTGTCCAGTACTCTTTGTTTCGATGTCATGTAAATCGTGAGCGCAGTAATTTAATGAATTGAAGCCTCGAGCACACTTTTGATCAAGGCCTGTTGATTAACCCATAATCAATCTAACACCCTAATCTCATACGCTAACTGCAAACATTTTAGGTGATAATATTGTAGATGATAGTATTGCTAATAGGTGTTAGAATTTTGAGAGGGAATTTTTTTTTTATCAAAAAATCCTTGCTATAACACTGACCAAACCACAAAAAAGAAATCTACATTATTCTACATAATTGTTCCCAAGTCAAAATCTGAAAATATAATTGATAATACATAGTATAACTGTTGCTAGGCCACTAAAACACGAATAATACGTTATCATTACCAAAGCTTTGTACGTCTTATTATAAAACAAAATGCTAGACAAGAGCAGGCAATTATATGAAATGATCATTGTAATATTATAATTTTGATTAGAAAAAATAGAACCAACGCCAGCCAAGCTACTAGTCTGATCTTAATTGGATGTTATTATAATATTTCGACGAGACAGATTTTTTAGTATCGATGATTGATCCAATAATACCAGACGCAAACAAGTTCAATGTCCAATATGATGCAACGAACTTATAATCCTTAGGAGGCGCCCGGCAACGAGAAACAATGGATTTCCTATTGTGTTTCATTTGCATTACTTTTTTTAATCTTTATTTTCGGAACTTAGTCAAACTCGACTATGTCACTCCGTCGGACCTATTTGCATAACTTGATGGGTGCTATAACAATTTGGCGATTATAGATATATAATTTAAAGCCTCTCAGAAAGGCAATTCTCGCGCGATTATATAATGTCGAAATCGAGATTTAAGGAAAGAACATGGCGGATATCGTTCGCCTTTCACATCAGAGAACGTAGTAGAAATTTTCTCTAATACCACGATCGTATTCCTTGCAGAGACAGATAGAGGTGTACTGTTGTACACCCAGATTTCGCCAACACTTTTTATCGAAAAATATAACGATTATTTTAAGCATACATAATTATGTTTTTACTAATATATGATAATATAAACATTTCATGAACAAATTATAATAATGTTATGCGGACGTCGAAAAATAATTGGTCGCGTTTAAATTAATTTTGAAAATGATTAATGTCATAATCGAAGAGTAATGTGTCACAACATTATTAGAAATTAATGGCTATTAGCATAAATCATGTGGTTTATATGTAATGTTTTATGTCTATGTATATTTAATGATTTGTCGCCTGTTAACAGGTGTAGTTTATTATTTTTGTGATATCTCATGTATAGTGTGCAAGACTATCACTACATATTATAAAACAAAGTCCCCCGCCGCGTCTGTCTGTCTGTTTGTTCGCGATAAATTCAAAATTTTCAAACGGATTTTCATGCGGTTTCACCAATAGATAGATTCATGATTCATGAGGAAGGTTTAGGTGTATAATTCGTTAAGGTTTTGTATAAATTGGCTGAAATATGACGATGATAGTTGAAGATGTCGGAAAAAATCATGCCGACTGGGAGCTTTACTGGCGTGCGCCGAGTAAATGCTCGTAACGTAACAGGCTGATACGAAACTACGACAGAAAAAATGAAGGTGTATATGGTCTGCTACGCGTGCGAAGCCGGGGCGGGTCGCTAGTTATTAATATTCAGTTGGATTCATTAACGGTTTTTGTAGAGACAATTATTAATGAGGGGCTAGTTACTTAGTTACCGCTCAAATTACTCGATCTGTGACGCTTGCTAAGCAGCGCTTGCTGTGATCAGTTCTTGGATGGGTGAACGTTTTCACATATCGAGGCCCCTCCATGCCGCAGAAACCACATTAAACAGTTCGCCCCGGTTGTCATCAAAGAACATTTGACAGTCGTTACGGGTATAAGTCTAACTTAACGGTATCAATGTCTCCCAATAATTAGATGATAGAGGTCAGATGACAGTCGCTTTGTATAAAATACTGATATTCAGCAAACTAAATAGACTAGGAGCCGACCCCAATGTAGTTGGGAAAAGACATATATTTATATCAAAATATAAGTCTGTGAAATAACTAATTCAACAATTTTAAATCAAAACTCTATAACATATCCATACAACGATCGCGCAGTTACATTACCCACCGCACCATTGAGCTAATTGGATAGATAATAAAACTTAATATCATAAGCTTACGATAAGGACACTAAGGAAAATGTTGTCAAGAAACTTTTACTTAAAAGTGTATTAACTCTAAAACTCCGAGCATAAAACACCGACGTGTTGCGCATGCAACGTGTCACCGCGATTAACACCTTACTAAGTAACTCTGCTTGTTGTTCAAGTTATTAGATAACGTTGTTTTACTTTTTACTTGACTAAAGAACGCAACATAAAGGTATGCTTTAAAGAATTCGTTACTGTATCGGCGTATAGTATTTTGTCGATATTATTATTTACTTGGATGACGGTTGTCGATAGGTGTCAAATGTATCGAAAACGTTTTTGGTACTTTAACACTGTATGTAGCCGATAAGGTACTGTTTATGCGGTCCCAAGCGCTACTCAAAAACTCAACTTTACACGCGCAACATTGCGTTGCAAACCGACTGAAATTCTTGCCGAAACCCATTTTGAACAAGCCTCAAGTCTGTTTGGACGCAGTTAAAAAATCAGGCGATACAACCAGCGCCATGAGTTTGAAGTAAAGTCTCTCTAAATAGTTATCACTGTCTTTAGAACCACCTGACGACGCCAGTTATACTTATTCAGTATATGCCACGGCAATGTACTACTCTCTAAGCTGAGAACAAGTAGGTATGCAACATTATATTCCTTTGAGCGTCATATAGAGTACTTCATGCAGAGTACAGTAAATTTTGTACTGACCATGCATCGTACGACGTAACAAGGCTCCATGGAAATCTCATGGAAACATACAACTCTAACTGCCACAAAGGTTCACGCTTGAAAACATATACATAATATCATAAAGTCAGAAAGAAAAACAATATTATATTTATTTATCTATCTCTCTTTCTTGTTTAATAATGAATTACAGTTCAGTAAACAAGCATTAAGTACTACATAATCAAACATGCTAAGGGTAGACTAACAACCATAAATAGTGAACAAAATACACGATAGCTTTAGTAATACTAACGTGGAGTGACAAGGCCGTGTACGCCCAGTGGCGCGTGTGTTACACGATCAAACATCCGCGTGCGACGCCATGCGCCATCGTCACTGAACAGGTCACACAGAAAACGAAAGTGAAACTTGAAATGTAAGCTTTTTTAAAGTTTATAGATGAGCCCATAGAAATTTATTACAGGTTTCATCAGCTGCATATCGTATTATCATCGTTTTTTTTTTATTATAATCAAATTCTTACAAATGGTTTACAACACATATTCGCGGAAAACTTAGGGAGAGGCGTTTGCTCAACAATGGGATAAAATGTAATAAGTAATAATAGTAAAAACAAAATATTTACAAAAGGTTATATCAGATTTTACAAGACGTTAATTCTTACTAATGTTCTGCGAGAAGGATGTATGATTTTGTGTCTAATTTGATATACATATATTTTTAAGTTATTACAGTTTTTATTTTTCATTGTTTAATTTTGTGTCTAAGTTTACGTTGCTCATTTTTTAGTCTTTAATTATTATAATTGGTGTACAACCATTAAATTAAAGTAAATAAAAAAAAGTCATTTATTTTTTATTTAAAACACGACATCTGCATTTTATTAACACGTAGTTTCATGAAGATTGTGGTAATAATTTACAGGTTAAGTAATCTTAATCTGTCCTCCCTTATTCTTAATTCTCTATTTGTGGTTTTGAATATCCCAATTCCCAAGTTTGTATCTGGGATTGAATCTCACATATATGTATAAATCGCTTTTACTTAGCTATCCAGGGGGAATTTCTAAACCCTGGTATTAAAATCCTTCTTTCCCCTATAGCGCTTTTCAACACCATAAAACGTAAAGGTTCAGTAAACAATGGCTAACAATTTGAATAAAATTATCGTAAATTCGAGTATTTTAACTAAAAATAATATTGATGTTACTCAAAATAAGAAAGGCTAGGATTACAATGAATAAATTACGATTAACATAGATAAACAATTTGTAAAATTTAAACAATTTTGACTTACTGTTTATGTTTTTGTTATTGTAAAGTTGAATACACCCGAGTGCCTAAATGACGGTCCTGCTCTTTTTGTGTATACCTAAAGTTTGCGTTTGAAACGTTGGTTTTGTATTATATAATGTAAACCTAGTTATCTACTATCTGTTTTGTATGTATTACCTACCATAATAGACTTTGACTTTAATATGAGACCAAGTTAAAACAACTTATGTATATTGTAATACGCATTGTCCCTCAGGGCTAGAATTCTACGTTAACTGGGTAGCATTTTATGCAATTATTTTTATCTCAATTTGCCTTTGTACAACAGAATGAGCACGACTATTTCATGTTTATGTGTTCTATGAAGTTCATTTATCGATAGATATATGTATGTGGCATATTTGATAACTATAATATGATAAATAATGTAGATTATAAAGTCAAATTATCGTTGTGGTTTATACATACAATATCACACTAAATTAAGAAAAAAAAAAAGCATAATAGGCAACAAAACTTAAATTTAATACATCAATTCTAAAATGTCTAGTTACAGATTTTTTCATTTAATTAACTATAAAATCGCAGTATCATTGTTGTCTTAGCTAAACACAGTTAAAAATAACATTCCGCCGTTATTATAGTATTAAAAAAAAAAACACAAAAAATGTTACAAAAACCTGCGTCTGAGTGTTCCGGTAACCTATATTAGCCGGTTAATTATTTGTTCTAATTAAAATTTGAATAAAAACGCTCAATCATGGGAGATAATATCTGAATGTCAGCGGTAGAGGTTTTAACATGCTCAGCTACCGATCCTTATCGGCTGATGGGCGAGATAATTAGTGCGACATGGGTTTTTTCTAGCTGTGTTACGTATTTAGGTATTATTTTTATAATCAGTAAGATGTTTGGTAATACTGGTACTAGGACTCAGAAAATACAAGTCTCATTAGCTCAACGCCAGATACTATTAGCTTAATTTGCACAATAGACGAAATGTCAAAAGAAAAAACAAGAATCCCTAAAAACATTAAAGCCCAAACTATTTAGGTCACGGATAAGCTAGCTATTAACTTTTTTCTTGGATTTTTCATAAAACTGACAAATGTGATTTTTGCAAAACATTATATTACAGTACAGTACAGTAAACTTTCCTGAGTAAAATTAATTTTCAATAGGATTTACTTGTCGTAATATTTATGTGTATACATACATAAAGTCACGCCTTTTTCCTATGGGGGTAGGCAGAAACTACGGAACGCCATCTGCTAGGATCCTTACATAACATGAATATACATGAACGCCGGTTGTGGGTACTGCGCACCTGAACTTTTTGAAGGACATCACCAATTTGTTTTATATACCCATATATTATTGTAATTGGTCCCAGACCGTTGTAATTAAAGTAAAAATACCTGCCATAAACCTTAGCTAGGTAAGTGCATCGGTACATATAGATCCAGATGTCTGGACTCCAGGATCGCTGATGTCAGTCAGATGAGGCGCTGGATGAGAAGGAGCAAAATAGGCTATGATTCCAAGGACTTCGTCACTTCGCAGAACAGGAATCTCGTCCTACCCAAATTAAGGGCAAGGGGTACCTTTTGTCTCTAACTAGAATTGGTTCTTTTTAAAGTTGCCCATTGGATGGTTATCATGATATCTCTCAATTCCAGATGCGACGGGACTGATTGTCAGTTTATTTGAGGAAACAATCACCAACTGATTCACCGTTCTACAATTAATGCATAAAAATATATCATCTGTAATTCATAACTATTATAACATTCTACATTCCCAGTATATGAATGTCAGCGAAGCCGATATTTTTGGGGCTTTCAAAAAATTTGGTCGGACCACTATTTTTTGCATCAATGCATTTTTAAAAGGCTTTGACTCGGAACTTTTTAACCAATCCAATCATTGTATTTGAAATCGTATTCTGTGATATTTTTTATTTGTGTTCTATTTAATTATGTATCCCAAAAGCGTTCTATTACTGATTACAAACCTCTCCCAATTTACACTACGACATCTAATAATTGTAACATATCTTATAACTGACGTTGATTTTCTCATGTTTGTCTAACATTCTTAATCAGCAGCCATGTTATCTAATTTGGAACATCTAACAGAGACTTAGAGTAGTGTCTTATTAAACTAACGTAAGTAGACGACACACGTTTCTTTAAATGCAGTACTAATTACAAACTTAGTCTGCAACTGCAAAGCAATAGTACCGAAGTTGCAATAGCCAAACTTCTTCACATTACTGAAATAATGTTCCACAACATTTTCTTTGCTAGTTTCGGAATGCGGACACAGTATTACTATCGTAACTTGTGGTTTTATATATAAAACTATTTTTTTCATCATTTTTTTCATTGATTCTTTTCTCATCAGTTAGATTTTTGTTTGCATAATTGACAATCAAGCAAAATATCTTGGAATGATTTTTAGGGTTTATTTATCTATTAGGTGACACAGTGTAGAAACAATATAATTCTATAGCTTGGGGGTGCCAGGGATCATTCGAACCATAGTAGATGCCTCCTTGAGGACTAACTAAAGGAATAGATCAAAAGAATGGTTAGCAGGTGCTGATATAACAAGATTTGTTTGTTTGCCGGGAGTGTCGATAGTGGAACTATTCCCCCACGACGGAATATCCTAGCAGTATTAGAGCAGTTACTTACCAGTCCAGTGAACTTTTAGGAGCTAATAAAGAGCCTTCGCCTTCACGAGGGATGAAACTTAAATTCTTCTGGAGCAATCTGGGATGTCAGCCTCAATGCCACCATTGCTGGCTAATCTTTTCACTATGGCATGAGCGATTCGCATGTGATAGCCCGTGGCGACTCGATAGAAAAAGACGAGCTAATACTTATAATAATGAGTCTAAAAGTTCCAGTATATGACCGACTGATCACTGACACTACAGTTTAGTCAGAATTAAAAACTTTTGGATGATTACGAAGAGACATACACACACCAAGTCCATTTTGGGAGATTTTCGTGACGACTAAACTTTTGTGTCGGTGATTAGTTGGCCGTCTGCTGGAACCCTATGTACACTATTACGACTTCGACGGTTGTTAGACCACATTCCGTGATTTTCCTTATACCATAAAGATTCTAAGAACATGTCGACGTTTTCCAGCAGTTCCTTGCAAAAACGCAGTAGTATTATTTGTCTCTGTAAACAATATGCAACCAGCAAAGTACACAGTCATACACTTTACGAACATTCTAAGCACGGATTCACAAAACAATTATACCACGTTCACCGTGAACGTATTCACGACAATGGCCGTAGGTATTGCAACATCAAGAGCAGGGCATTCGTGAGTGCGCCTGTAAATAACGATCGGGCCATGAAACTAGATGACGCCATTAGGCGATAGTAAAAAGTTATATGGAAGCCCAATTACGCATGTGTACTTTTTATATGACTTCTAAACCTACCCTAAAGGGCAAGCAGTGCGTGGAAAAAGCATCCATATTGAAGGGTATCTGAAATCCCAAGTCCCATGCCCAATGTTGGTACAAAATTACAGCAACACATCAGCAACTCTTCTACAGTTTTTTACCATCAGTTCACGTGTACGATTTGCCCTCTACAGGTGGGTACTAGAAAAAGTTAAGATAATTATGTTTTATTCAGGTACATACAGATGTTTGTGAATAGTCATTCTCTAGGTACCATATTTCAGTATCGACTTCCTAAGGAGAAGAAAGGGCAAGAAACTTAATTTTTTGAAGTTGAAGTTTTCTACCCGGCATAGCGGTAAACAGCAATCAGTTTCCCGCTACTAGTCACTGGCTATAGGCTACCTACTTGCCAGCTTAAACAACTCATGCCAGTGATTACCACTGGTGTATAATATCTTTAAAGCTGTTATACAGACGGCCGGGTCACATTACAAAGAGTTATTGATCGAAATCCATTATTTTATACAAACTTTAAAATATGATCGGTCTTATTGAGTTTTTCTGTGTGGGAATTCTCAGTATCAGCCCGGAGTATAAAATTGTACCTGGTGTATGGGAATAAGCTCGCCCGCTATTACATAGGACTCTGATGTTGATAGAGATACAAAAGCAAGCTTATTCCAACTGCTAATAACTAGCGTCTCCGGGCATAGGTACGGTCAGCAAGAAATAAAGACTAACATGGAGCGATATTTAATTTTCATATACTGTGAGGAATCCAGTAAAACATTTTATTTTTTGCTGATTATTATAAACCCAATGAACAGCTTTGTTTTAAATATTAATATAAAAAAAGTCAAAAATGTTTATCGATTTCTGCTGCTGTCTGTACCTATTGTGTATTTTAAGCCTTATCCTAACGTTTTCAAGGAACTAGCTTTGCTCGGAGCTGTTTGCGGGGGTTGCTTTGCTATCTAACCTCCGTAACAGGCATAAGCTGGCTTAAACAAAACATCACCAACGATATTTTCTATTCAGTGTAACTAAATATTTGCGTACCTATCAGTTGAATTCAAATAAAACAATCCCGTTACAAAACGAAATCCCGTTTTTATACCTTTTTTACCATGGGTTTATTTAACAACAATGTTTTACAATTGTTTCCATGTAATTTATAGTTTTATTGTTGCATGCCACCATAACCAAAAACCAACCGTCGAAAACGACTACTGTTTTATAGCCTAGTAGTGTTATTTGGTGTCCTAAAGTCATCGCTTATTTCCTAGTTTCACTCAAAATTGTGCAACAAATGAACCTTTGCAGCTTATCATCTTACACCGCAAGCCAACGACGCGTGATATTTGAACAATTTTAGTATTTGCTGTTAGCACCATAATTTACTTAGAATAATGTGTCGCACGGAATTTCATAATACAACGTTTACATGTATTAAAATGCCTATTTTATGTCTATGTAGGACGCGACCCATATAAAGGTAGATTATTTCTGTATTATATACCTAGTTTAGTTTAGACTGTCTTTATTTAGATAAAGCTAAAAAGTTTATTCAACATTGAAACCTTTCAATGCATAAAAAAGCCTGGTATATTCCAGAAATAAGCAGAGGTCAAGACAAAAGGCAGTCAAAAAATCCTAATTTGTTTTGAAAGTTGGTTATATATGGCCACGAAGGATAAAATTTGACAAACGTTTAGACAGTGATCTAGGTAAGGATATAGGATACTTTTTCCCGAAAGTACGTTCCCGTGAGATATGACTTTCTTTTATCCAGATATTTCTATCGATATAATGTCGTTTTCCAACCTCCACGTAGGCTGTCACTAGTAGCCGAATATCCGATCCCAAAAGTTCAGCAAACCTCGTAAATAATTATTCGTCTAATGTATTTAGGTAAACGACAGAAAAAAAAACAATCGACATAAAATTCTTGCACAAGTTCTACTGAACGGTCAGGGATTAATAAAACAAATGTTGCTCCAGTTCTCTTCATCATGTTCTTAATAGACAAACTTGGGATGTTTTTGTTAGCAAAGTTGTTACAAAAGTGGAACATAAGTTTGACTGTATAAGTCCAAACAGTATTGAAACAATACTGTATTCTTTCGATGTTAGCTACGATAAAATGAACACGAATTTTCGATTTAGTTTTACAATCCATTGCATTTTATGGCTGTCGTTTCTATAACATTAGTTAATGTTACGTAGAAATATTGTAATAAAATTTGAAATAGTATCCGTTGTTGTATTTCCTTGTTCTTGGTTTCTTTACTGTAAGTTCATGTCAATATTGTTCTTTGTCCAACAAATACCTGCAGTTTATTTATCTAATTGTATATGTTTTTATAATCAAGCAAGCCTTGGATTTTGTTTTACGCTTTTAAGCGATTCAGTAAATCGCTGCATTACTGAAATAATTCACAACTTTAAAATCCAAAAGCAAATCATATTCTAAGAATTTCACAAATTTAATGCGCTTTTATTTAGATGCGTACCGTTGAATACCGTTTTCAGACTTTATTTTGTTGGACTCGCAAACACTAGTACTAGGAACGCATGACCGGCCCATATTGGATGTTGGCAGAATACGAACTGGGCTGTTTGAATGTAACTTTGTTGATATTTGCAGTTTTTCAAACGGATCAACGAGCTACAGTATAAGCTTCGAAGTAACAATTGCACTTTTTCAGACTCAACAACAGCTATGTAGGGTACACACTAGATGCGTTAGAATAAAAAATGGAAACTAGGACCAAAAATCAACAGCGAATTCGAATGTGCGATTAGTCAGTTTGTTATTGACAAACTTATTGAATATTGATATGTAACATTTCACAATAGCAATCATAACTCATACATACCTAAGAATCGGTATCAATCAATGAAATAATATAGACGTAAGCACGCAATTATACAACCATGACGAATCATATTGACTTTTACAATTGGAACAGTTTAATGATTTAAATAATTATTGGCATTGCGTGTGCGCCGTAAAGTCGCGTAATGTTTCCATATGTTGTTCGTGAGATAGACAATCGAAATGGGCAACAAAAAAAAAATTGGCAAGAATTTGTATATCTCCCAGATTGAGATGGATGGGGGGTTGGACTGTTAGTTATATGTTACTCACAATTTACAGCATGAAACGCAGCATCACAATGATGCTACTTTGCTCTACATGTGACCACATATGTGGTCCATTAACTATTTTTTTTATACTATGACTACAGCTACAGACTACCAAAAAGTTATGTAAGTAACTAATTTTCACTACGCATCTTTTGAATCACTCAACATAATTTTGTTGAGTTGCATGCAATCCCTCGACGCCCGACCCATGGCTATCTAGTGTATAAATGGCTTAACAAATGAAATATTTTTTATGATACCTATAATTACAAGGGCCAGTGCGTGTGCGCCTTTTAAATATATCACATGCGTAACTATTCATTAACAGAAATTGATTAGGGAAGTGTGTTGTTATTACAAACGTTAATACTTATGGTGTTTGACTACGAAATTATAATTTCAAGTACGATTAGGAACAATAGCCGGTTATTTTGATATATTGGTAGTTACGAACATGCACATAACAATTTTTTTTATGGGACTGGCGTCTATCGACCAGACGGATCGCCTGATGGTAACCGATTACCGTCGCCCATGGACACCCGTAACACCGGAGGAGTCACAAGTGCGTTGTCGGCATTTTAAAAAGGAGTAAGCTCTTTTCTTGAAGGTTTGAAGGTCGTATTGGTCCAGAAATACAGCAGGCTACAGTTCATTCCACAGTTTTGTTGTGCGAGGCAGAAAGTTTCTAGAGAAACGCACAGTTGTGGACTGCCAACCATCTAACTAAATGACGATATGATATTTCAACGACATGGTTGGTGCAGTGATTAGCTTTCTGCGCTACGTGTCGCGGGTTCGATTCCCGCACGGAACAAATATGTATTTGTTTGACCTACAGATAGTTGTTTCGGGTCTGGTTGTGTGTGCATGTGACATGTATTTTTGTTAACTGTACCCACGATATAGGAGAAATCCTAGTGTGGGGCAACGAGTTTTTTTAAAACATGTAAACGATTTATCAGTTAGCACTAAACTTATATATTGTCATGTAAGATTATACCAAACAAACATTGCAGAAGGCATTAGGTTAAAATGCCAAATCCACGTCCACGTCCGTCGTATGAATTTAACCTTCTGTCTTGAAACTGCAGCATAACAAACGTACTTATTTCCTTGCATATGACTGATTATTGGGTGGGAGATCATTAATCACGACTATAGAGTGTCCAAACGATAATGTATCCCATTTGATTTAGATCACAATATTATTACGGAAGGAGATAAGAATCTCATATTTTAATATTTTGGACGTAAAAATTACAGCTTTAGTTAACCAAGCAGTGTCAAATTTTAAATTAATTATTTACACGGTCTCGTT
The DNA here is from genome assembly GCA_947562105.1 of Shargacucullia verbasci. Lineage (NCBI taxonomy): Eukaryota > Metazoa > Arthropoda > Insecta > Lepidoptera > Noctuidae > Shargacucullia > Shargacucullia verbasci. The sequence continues at coordinate 4,583,704 of OX387286.1, read as the reverse complement.
GCAAGATTTGGTTACTTCAATTTTTTGCTCAATTTGACCTTAATTTTATGTTAAACTTTCAAATGCCTTCAAATAAGTGTAACAAGTAACAAACTCCTAATTATTTCGCAGTAACCTTTACGTAATCATCTTCTTTTGTATTCTTGTCTATGTGCACACCTACTCTTTTCTATACATGTGTGGGTGATATTAAAGACATTTCAGGTGATGTGAAGTGTGTATATGAAAATATAAAATACTAAGAATAAAGATTGTTTCATAATATATATTATTATATTTTTCTGGGACCATCCAACCAAAGAATGAATTTTTTATTATTATTGTAATGAATTTATTGGAACTGCCTCAACTAGACCACTAGTGGTCGCAAGCCCGACTGCTGAGCATGAGGTCCTGGGTTCGATTCCCGGGCCGAGAAGTCTTATAGGGTTTTTCTGTATTGAAATTCTCAGTAGCAGCACGGAGTCTAGAACTGTGCCTTTTACATGGTACTTAATAACAGCATTGGCAAAACGTGGGTGCACAATAGTACACCTCTGCCTAACCTTTCGGAGATACCAGTGTGATGCTATAATATATTTTAAAATTATTTATTTCACAATTGGGATATATAATCATTTTTACGGGTCATTTTTATATACCCACTAAATGAAAGCCTAACCCTTCTCGATCTGAGAAGAGACCCTTGCCCAGCAGTGGGACAGTAATGGGTTGAATTTTTTTATTTTTTTATTAAATGACGCAACTTCTCTGTTAATAACAGAAAGAGCGGGATGACTTATTGCTGGTTTCTGCTAATTAATTTAAAAGCATGTCGCCAATCCGTTGGCCTTATTTCATAAAAGGTAATGTTTTGGTAACTATAATGGAAGGATTAACACAGTTTGTAATACTACATGAAAAGGCAACTTTTTCATAAATGTTGTGTTGTAAATGTATGAAATGCTAAAATAAAAGTTTGGCGCCCATTCAGAACATGTTACTCAGGCCATATATACATAAAAGCTATTAAAGTTAGCATGTTTATTTCACAGAAAGTTGCAACGACGTGTGTTTGTCAAAGGACCGGATAACGAAACAAACCTACGACTAAATGGTCCGGGAGGCAGCGACCTTACATTGAAATACAACACCCTTTGACATTGTAAACCCATTTATAAATAAATGTACAGTCTGGAAGGTTTCCCAAATAATATATTTATCAAGTCATTGTTAGCTACTTGCGTGTGCTGTATTATTAATTTTGATATATAATTTCGGTCATAGTGTAATTTTGATTCAATTTAAGGGAATGTATAATTTATATAAAAACACAATTACAATTGATCTATAATTACGTCAATTATACTAGGTATTAGCTTGACGGCTTTATGAAAATCAAATACGTTTTTGTTTTTAGGTTTTATTGAATCCAAATGATATCACGACAAAATTTAGTTTTTTCATGCTTGATTCATCTTGTCAGGAATTTCTTATACAGTAATGTTCATAGATATCATAACGAAAAGGAAAATAGGAAACGTCAAAACAATGTCGCCAACTCTCTTACAATTTTGCATACAAAATTGGTTTGGAGTATAGCTCGCACAAACAACACCAATTACTAACTGTGAACGTTTACAATTGAACAAAGACATGTCAAACTATTATATCGGTTTTGTTTGACATGTTAGAAGCGAATTTACATATCAATCGGGAAGTGCGCCAAAGGACGATAGCGCTCGAATAATTAACAGATTTGATTACAAACTTCATACGTTTGTCCTGTTGAATGATACTCCAGGATGTTCTTTTGACATAGCTATTGGTGATATAGCTGAGAGTAAACAAAAACTGTGTATGCTGTTCCTCAAAATATTGAATGGTTCAAACGATTTTTGTTGCTAACAGATAGGCACTCGCTGTATCAATATTGCATCTGTATTTTGCAACCAATATTCAACATAAAACGTAGCCATAATACGTTCTTAATAGGTAGGACGTGTTTCTTAGATGTTATTTAGGTAAAACTTTATCATTATCAGCCTAGCCTTTTTTCAACTACATTGGGGTCGGCTTCCAATCTGTTCTATTTGCGGCTGAATATTATTATTTTACGCAGAGCGACTGCCTTCTGACCTCCGCCACTCAGTAGCTGGGTTACGCGCACTCTAAGGTTAGACTGGTTGTCAGACTTTTTGGGCTACTGACACCCGTAACGACTTTCGTAGGTCTTCTGCTTAGTCTAGTGCTTTCCGAAGCACGGAGGGGTTTCGATAATTATGTGAAAAATGATCACCCTTCCAAGGACCGACCGCATCAAGCGCCTCGTAACTTCGCACATCGACCAACCTGCGCGGTAACTATTTAGCTACGAGCCTTTAAAAACCTTTAAAACTTTATAAAAAACGTATATTAAAATAAAATTGTTCATACGTATACGGGCATTGGTAAATCAATGCAAGAAACTAACAACACATCAAACGCTGGCGCTGTGCAAACGCCCGTGTGAGCATCTGCTCTGACTCTTAAAACCCTGAAGTTTGTCGCTTACGTTTAAAAAGTATTTTTTCGAACGTAATTATAGTGGGGCAAAAAACTTATTAGACTTACATTCCAGGATACGAATTAATGGATCGATACAAATTGAATAAATTCAATTCATGTCCGGTCTAACTGCTATTCAGTTCTTGTTAGGTACTTAGTGTACTTACCGGTGGTTTCTCACCTTTAATGTCCCAGATTGTAATCTTAAAAGCATTACACAAATATTCAGTGAGACAGATATATTCAGATAAAACACTGTATACCTTGATGCATAATATTGATATATTATACGTACTTGAGTGCGTCATTAGTCTAGTGGTCGCAAACGGGATTTTCTGTTAGAAAATATTCAGTACGTACCCTGGAGTGTGGAACTGTGTCCGGTAGATGACAATTATTGCAACAGAAAATTTTTCTACCGGGATTTTTCCCGGGATCTGGAACGCAAAACTTCTAAATTAAACTAAATTTTTTCTTAGGATAAAAATAAGCTGAAGGACTACTAGTGCTACATTTCATAATATTTCATGCACGGTACGCGATGCTGTTTACAGTATTTCGTACCTGCAATAACCAATCTAGTATTCCAGCCAACTGTTGTTTCTACAGATTGTGTATGCATATGCGAACACATGCACATCAGTAATGATTACCTACAGCTACCACCTGTTCACCTACAATCTACCTACGGCTACAGTTTACTCAAGAGCAAGACACAGTATAACCACGTTTAGAAGCTACATTGAAAATCTACATGTTCATTACAGCACAAGTTATACAGTTTACCCAAGATTATGACGCTTTAAGTCTACTGACGCTGTCATTATAGACGTTAGCTTACCGTTATTCTAATTTCCTATGACATCCATATAATAGTTGCATCTATATCCGAGGAAAATTTATCTGCTTCTGTTTCGGTACCATTGCGGTTACATTGGCAATCTTCATTTGATACGACATTGACGTTTCAGACCGTTCACAATCTCCAATGTAACCTCTAAACGTGGTAATATTGTACAGAGAGATGCCGCTATTGAAACGCTAATATTATTCGGTGCGATCTAATCTCAGTCTATAAATCGAAGACTGTTCAACATAATTGATTATGATGGCGGGACGACTGGATTGCTTGATATTGGCTTCTACCTTACATTATGATAGCGTGGGAAGCGAGAAGACAGGATAATTGCAGCATAACTTTAAGAGGCTCTTAATTGTCACTCAGAGTGATAGTGAGTGGATAACAACAAAGTACTTCAGATTAAAATGTGTTTGTGTATTCGGATAATACCCATTTAAGTTAATGTGATATGCTCCCTTTTTGCTACCAGAGGCAATTAAACAGTGTACCGTTATGTTTAGGATACATTACCTTTTTTTATTAGCGTGATGAAAATCCATCATGGGCTCTCCTCCGCCTGTAGGGGGTGGAGTGGTGCCGGAGTCATACCAGCCAAATTACCACCAAAGCTGCCACCCTCTCATACACGTACCGGGGAAGACAGTAAAGTGTCCCCACGTAACCCTCGCTTTGCTGTGTCAGTTGCCACATAATCTTCTTGGGGGTCGCTAGTCCGAAGAGCGCAGAGTCCGCAATGCGCTTGCGACTTCAAAGTAGCAGGTTCTAGGCAGAATACGTTATGCTGAAAGGCCAATCAAAGAGCAGTAAAGTTAGCCATGTTTCGAACAAATTTAAAATTAGTTACGACACTAATAGAATAAGAAGCTGTACACTTCTAAACTAGAACCAAAAACCAAAATATATAACGAAACAAAATGAGCAATTAGGCATTAAAGCACTCCTCCACATCACCGTTATTGTATTAAATTATATAACCCAACATAGCTTAAAGGTTAAAATAGTAGTTGTTGCTATATAACAAGGACCTAATCAAATATGATTACGTAGCCTGAAGGGTTAGCAGTAGTAAGATAACAATATCTTATTATGCCTCTAGTTGGAAATTGGTTATTCAACTTATTATACAAACAATCTCTGATACAGGCAAGTATCTAGTATCTATGAGAAAATATTTCATTTATTTTTTTGTAGGTATGTCGTATTTATATAATAAAGATCTCTTGTAGCGTAATAATAGATTGTTATCAATAGTCATCTGTGACTAATTGAAAACAAACTAACTTTGTATTTGTAAATGACAGTCAGTCATCAATTAAATAATTATTGTTAAGATGTTGAAATTCTTGTGACTCATTGTATAACACCATTTGTCAATATTTTATCTCCATATTAAAATGTCAATGAAACAAAAAGTCATCGTCATTAAAGTGATTCGAAAATAAAAGAACATCGATCATAATGTTTAATTTGTCACGAACTCCCTGTGAATGTTAGACTCACTTTATTTGTTGCGACAAAAGATAATATTATAGTTCTTCAGACCAGCCCCTTAATTACGTTTCATTACGTAAATAAGGGGCTAGTTGAATGGGACAATAAGATCCAACACATATAAAAAAAATCTTTCTTTCAGTCGTTGTGGGTGTTAGTTTTTTTTTTATGTTAACTAGGCAACAGTTTTAAAGGGTGATTATTACATCAGTTGCCAAAACTCATGTCAATTGATATGATTATTTTTTAATTTTGGTTAGTTAATATGAGATTAGAAATGATAGGATTTGATCAGCCTTTCAGATATCTCAGTAGTTTAGCTCATGACTGTCCCACAGCTGGGAATGGGCCTCTCAATCCTCTACCTGGTGTGTGTTGATAGACTACACACACTATTGAATACTTTAAGGAACCCTGTCAGGCGTGCAGGATTCCTCATAACGTTTTCTTTTACCGTTAACTTAAATGATAATCATTCTGATCCACACACGTCACAATTCCAAAAGATCCTCCTCCATGGAAAACAAATTTCACTGGTTATTCAGAGAGTTAATCAAATATCATTTTGAAAACTACACTTTGGCCAATAATCTCCTGAACTGCAACACAGGTTATAAGCGGTGCGTCCGATCTCAGCCTTCGTTAATAATACTACGTTACCCTTGGAACGCCAAATCACCCTTGCTGTATGAAAATTGATGTACATATTTCACAATACGAATTCTCGGGGGTACGGGAGTTCGCTGTCAAAACCCGAACACATGCTGAATATCAACGTGTTTACTCCATTTTCTATTATGAATAAAGCCCGCAAACCTGCGTGATGGTATTATCGAATTTCCCATCATCGATAAACCCTTTTACCTAAATAGCATATTGAGTATTCAACTTCGTCCGTACATGACGTCATTGGATCGTAGCCTCTCATGGTTAAGATTATGCGCAGGCTGTAGATTTTTTGTTGGTCAACAAAATAGCTTGATTTCTATTTCTAATAGGCCCATGCACGTCCTGGAAGGAACCACAAGGAGGATATGGTTGTATCAACCAACTCGATTACAATGTAAAAACTCCCGACATCGTATGGAAGCTTTAAGACTATGGACAGAATGCAGATTTTTTTGTTGGCCGACAGTGTAGTTTAATTGCCAACGAACACATTATGGTTATATAGTCCGCAAAATTACAGTCTCGATTACCATCTAAAAATAAAATCGGGCAACTACCGGCCGTTCATTTAGTCTGCCGTCTACTACGCCCAAGATTAGTCTTGATATGGCGCTATAAGGGACTCAGATGTTCTTTGAAAGTTACAACATCATAATAGGTCTCAGGTATCAGCTGTGCGCTTCAAAGGGCTACCTGAGATAACGAGATCCCTATTCATTTGGTAGCTCGAGCAATCGGGTTCCTAATAATAGGTGACGGTTAGATAGCTTTAAGTTAACCTATTTTGGATATATTTACTGAAATAGCTTCATTCATTTTGTGGAATCAGTTGGTTTTAATCAGAATTTCTTTAGAAATATAGCAACCTGTTTTATGTTCCTAAAATAAAATATTTGGGAAGTCCTTTGCATATTGTAGATACCCGTTCTTACTGACATGAACAAGGTTGATAATATTTACCTACCAATTTTGTCATATTCTACTTATGGATAGATTGATGGTGGTTGCATGCATCATATCATTTTTATACAGAAAGATGCGCATTTGTTACACGCTTTCTCTTGATACCGATAAATTTTAAGTCACCTTCTGCGAAATCCAAGCCAAGGCTTTTCTTTTATAACATAAGAGGCAGAATTACAACAATATAGTTGTATCAATTTACGTGCATGAATCAATCCAATTTGAATCTTGTGTCAATGTTATAATAGTCACACTAGTTGTGAATTACAAGAACTAATTTAGAAAACAACTTTTACTTCACCAACGATTTCCGATGCAAGCAATCAGCAAATGTTTCCACATTTGCCGTTTTCAGATAACTGCATTGTTTCAACTGCAGTGAAATCAAATTGTTTTCTGATCTCAGCGAAACGCGCAATTATCTGGGGAGCCCACACTACACCTAACACATACAAAGCATTTGCTTACCTCGGTATGCAGAAATAGCACTACAGCGAACTCAATGTGAACGCTAAAATGCAACTATTTACTGGTAGAGCAAAGATTATGAATATTTAAATGTAAGATGCGACATTTCACTTACGTAAGTAAGCGGACGAAAATGTTGCTGTGACATTAAGTACGGTTGGCCAAATATAAATATCATATATTATGCGTTGTAAATATATACGATATTATTCCTGTTCCTTCCTATGGAATGTAGGTTAAATTATAACTCAGTGTTTTATGACGGTATGAGTTTTCAGAAGTAGTATTTTTGAAAGGCATAATGTCAACAGGTTGTCAATGATGAATGAAGAACTAAATATTATGAAGTTATTGATAGAGTCGCTCAAGAGATAAACAATCTTAAAGAAAAACTATAACACACATCTGTAATAAGCAATAAGATCCATGTTGTAATAATGAAACTTTACATTTTTAATACCGTGTCAGATTCAAACGTAACTTCATCAAATATGACGTATTTTATAATTAGTTTTACACAATTAAAATCCGATATATGTTTAAAAAATAAGTTACATAATACTAAAAATAGGTTTAAATCTATTGTCTCCTCTGTCTCGATTTTGTATTTATTCTTTGTATATGGTGCTGACCATTTACAGACTGTGTTCTCAAGGGAGTCGTGAATACATAATGTGATAAAACGATGCATAGTTAAGGGAAATTGAAGTGGCACATCGCAGACTCAGAATACTCGTCCCTTAGTATAGTCGTTTGCAACAATCCCCCATTGATTGCATCAATAAGAAACTTTGGATACTGAGAAGACGATAGCTTTAAGTTGGGAATGATTGCATAATCGTATATCTATGGAATCTTTTGGTTGATACCTAAAGCATAATTTTTGCAACGCAAATATGACATGAAACCAAATTACAAAAAACAAAAGTCAGCCTAATATATCCGATTGTAATAGTTTAGGTACGAACTAGTAGATATATTCTGAAATATGAATTCCTTGTGACATAACTTAGACGTATAATTAGTGTGATGCTCGAGTCTCGCCTTTAGCTCTACACTACGGGCAAGTTGAAGGATATTGTGTAGAAGTGACTGGCTTGAGTTATTTCATATCGCAGCTAAATGACGAAGTTTGGTATTCGTAACACCCCTTGCTGTTAATAGGAAAATAGAGGTGTAGAGTGCATAGAGTAGGTGCGTTTGTCACCTTTTTATGGTTATTTTTTGTCGACCCGTGCTTGACATTTGATCATACCACTTTTATAAAGAACATGTAAGTGAAGCTAATTTGAATGAGAATTTGCTGAAACTCGTTCGTACGTCGTTTGCTGAAACTATAATAGTAATCTTTGATGCAGTATTTCGAAAATGGTCCCGAAAGAAACCCAGGTATTTATTATGGTATACCCAAAGAAAACACCCAAGACAAGAGCATTATTATATTACAAACAGTTTCAGAGATTTATTAACAACTTGACACCGTCATGTTGAAAAACGCGTCGCAACGCCATCTTTTGATGAACTATTTAATGTTACACAATATTAACAATTGACTATAAATTAAAATGATCTAAAGATCTGTCTTGTATCCCTACGTGAGCCTGACTATTGTGAATGTAAATGTAATGTAATGTAAATATGTATGTAATGTAAATGTCTGTTAAATGTCTTAGAACCAAAACAAAAATGAGGTTCTAAAATAATTTTAAATTTTATTTGACAGAATTTCCCTTCTGAATCCCTCATCAAAGTTAGTAATTATAAGGGTTGGTGGAATCTCGAACTTTTTGACTTTACACACATAATACAAAACACTAAACCATGAAACAAAAGACGGCGCCTTCGTTAATAGCACGTAGTTTAATATTATATTTTACAGACAACTCTGAATATAATGCGATATTAAAAATAAAACATCTAATAGCTGGCTGGGCGCCATTTTAATAACCTGGTTCTTTCGAGAATATGGTAAGTATTCACGTTATGTTCTGAATTTTCAGTGAAAATTCACTAAACAACCAACAGTTTAAAAACTTTTCAAATCACCATCGTATGTTATTAATTACTTTTTAATAAGTGAAATATCATGTTATGCTAAAAAAAATAGTACATATACACAAAATTTATAAATTAAGAATTTAAAAATTAAACAAAATATCGGTTGATTGATTTAGTATTTTTATAATTTGCATAATATATGTTGTTAGTAGGGGAAAGGGGATTAAATGGGCACCTACTATATATCAAAAATTAAAACAGTTCTAATAAAACTAATAACGCCATCTTTTAGATTTACCTTGAAACTTTTCAGTGAAAACCTGAACGTTGCGGTGAATAAAAAATGTGTTATTTTTAGAGTGTGTTTCGAGCGTGACTGTCAGAAATACATAGGATTTGATATAGGCAACATAGTTTTATAGCAATCCTTATACTTTAAATTTGATTTTAAGCTAAATATTTACACGATTATTTGTCAATTTATAACCTTAAATATCTAAGGATCAGATTTAGTTCGACTATTATACAGCCTCACGTCGTCGATGCCGTTATTAATTCCAGTCAAGTATAATAGAGGCGAGAATGTCTATCGGGCACAGTTCCGAACTCCGAATTACTACTGATAATTATCTAACTGAAAAATCCCGGAATCAGGACCTCATGCTCAGCAGCCGCGTATCAAACCACTAACCAATAAGGCAGACCATAAACAATTACTATCAGTGCGATACAGATTATTGACATCTGCCCATGACGTGACGTCTCTTCGAGTGACAACTATTTGGAATACACGATAGCATAAATATATGTAATGCGGGTAGTGTGGGTGCACAGAACGCATTAAAGCCTACATGCATTTGTTTTGATATTCTTGTTGCGGCTGCGTACTGGGTGTTCGAATTTCCTTCGATTTTCAAATTAGTGGGGTACGCGTTGAGTAAATCCTTTTGACATTTCACGATCAACGACAACGACAATTTGGTTCGATGTCAGTGACGATTCCCTGCATTAATAAGTACAATAGTTACGCGAAGTGTTTAATGATATATTGATGGTTATTATTCTGGTGAAGCAACAACGAAGTGGGTGAATTGCACCTGTTTGTGACTTAAGACTGTAAGTGTTTTGGTAGCTATATCGTTTTGTTGAAAATTTTGAAGTTGTGTCGATGGGCCGCAGATCCCTTTGTTTATATTCCTATTGGTTATCTCTTAGGATAACTAAGTAGGTATGTTATTTGGCATATATTCGGCCTAATAGCAAGCTTCCCTGGCCTCGAGTTTGGCTCTAAATCCTATATGAGAATGATATACGAATACGGCAAATGAGACGCTGAGATTAATGGGGCTATTAAAAGTTAGTCAGCCATTAAACAACCTACTCAAGTACGCATGCTGTGGATGAGAGAGAGAGAGAAATGAGAACTCTGATGAAAGCTCCATCAGAATTCTCATGCGATGTTATGCGCAATGTCCATTTAATCAAATGTTTATCAACACTAAACTAGTTACTTTATAAGAGTTATACCATCAGCATCTAACATCACGCACGACCCAGAAGGGAAGGCAGATGTACCTACACTATTGTACATTGTAGATGTATGCCGATCCCGTTATTGGCATCCACCGGGCACAATTCTAAGCTCCGGAATGTCACTTCGAATTTCTATACAGAAAAACCCAGTAACATTTTGACTGACCGAATCGAGCCCTGAACCCTGCGATTGCGACTAGAACAATGAGGCATTTAGCTACCACCAGCATCTGTAATAAATTGAGTCGTATAGGTAGAGGTAAAAATGGAGGATTTATATCTGAACCATCAGTGACGCTAAGTAGAAATGATAAAAAATGTGCCTATTGCATGCATCCGAGCGCCCTTCTACAGTTTAATGAATTACATAACATAACATAGGATCACGCCTTTATTACCCGAAGGGTTACGCAGAGGTGTACTATTGTACACCCACATTTGGCCGATGCCGTTATTAAGTCCCCTGTAATAGGGGGCGAGCCTATTGAATTAAAGAAATCTTATTACATTTTTCCCAGACTGGCAAATCAATCTCGAACCTCACGTTAGGCATTTGCAATTTTGACAAAAAGACCGATGAATGAAATTTAACAATAATAAAAACAGTTACGAGACCCGGGTACGTCTTAAAACTGCGGCCAGACACCGGAGGACGGGCAGCAGCGTCCTCTCACTAATCGGTGAGCCACTGCGATCCCCAAGCCGCCTGCCAAGCGTGGGGATTATGGCAAACCCCCCCCCTTGGAGGAGGCCTTCGTTCAGCAGTGGACATTTTCTGGCTGATGATGATGATGATGATGATGAAAAACAGTTAATTCAAATAAAACTTTGTCCAATAACAGAAGATTCGATTTTATAGAATAGGAATAAACGTTATAAATCTAGATTATTCCCTAGTCTAAGGATCAGGAGACGCCGTTTCTAACACTGATGCCTAGATTAGAACTAGGTATTTGCTCTCCGGCGAAATTATGTCTGGATTTGCTAACTACGTTTTCTGCTTCGTGGGCCCAGTAATTAGGTAGAATGGGTAAATTTGGTACTTTATAATGTAAGATTTATTAGTATCTGTTGTGTATTGACGGTCATTTTATCATTTAAGCGAACATCTGCTGGGTTGAAGCAAAGCCGACATCTCATTTTTAAATATGTCATTTTTTTGTCATATTTTTAAGAACTATAAATTGCTAAAAGAAAGAAATTTGTCGAAAAACTTTGAACACAAAACGAAGTCATTATTATTATATATCACGGTTGGCGCAGTGGCTAAGCGATTAGCTTTCTGTGCTAAGTGTCGCGAGTTCGATCCCCGCACGGTACAAATATTTGTATGATCTACAGATAATTGTTTCGGGTCTGGGTGTTTGTGTATGTGAATATATGTGTTTGTAAACGCACCCACGATACAGGTTATTCAAGGCAAAGTTTTTTTTTAAAAAAATAAAAAAAGAAATAATAAAGAATCAGTCAGAGACATCATTATCTTGCTTTCATCTTGCAGTACCTACTCCATTCATTCCTTCCATATTACCTTCTAATTCACACATGGCCTTTCCTGTTAATAACAATTTACTATCCACATCATGCTTGGAATTGGTTCTTCAAGATATTTCAACAAGTGGGGTTTAGAGTCGACACTTTTTGTTGGCTAGTTGAACGCTTCAACTATTCCAAGTATTAATTTGATTTAAGCATTTCGTGCTGAGAATAATATTATTACTTAATTTAGTTTAATACGGTCTGACGAGGATAAATGTTTCGTAAAGAAGAAAAGAATTTCGCCCAGTTGTCAATTGGTTCCCTTTTTTATTTTCACCCTAAAATGTTCTAGATCTATGTAAATGTATCTACAAATGTCATTTGATGGGTGAAGCTAGGAAACTATGCATTTTTATAATAAAAACTCATAAAGTTTTGAAAAAAATGTAACAATTTTAATTACGATTTAATCCTGTGGTTATGAGTCTATTAGAAATGCGATTGTCGTGACAAACAAGAGACTGTGAAGGCAAACATCACGAGGTTTCCTCATTCCTATATAATGATATTAATAACGAGTTCCAAATCAACAATGGGTAATAAAATAATCGCGTAATCTCACCTCCCACGGTGACTTAAAGTATTCGCAATATGTGAACACATTGTAGGTAGGAAGACACAATTTCGGGTTGCCCCACGAAACTTCACGTATAAATCCCACAATTGTATGATCTTCTCGATAGCATCATCATAAATTCACACTTCGAAGGTTTAGGCATAGGTATACTATGCTGATTTCGCAAATTGCATTTTTGAGTGCCATATAATGGGAGCGAACTTATTGCCATCTACCAGGCACGATTCCCAACTCCGGGTTACTGCTGGCATTTTTACTAACAAATAAATCAATTTTCTAACGAATAAATCCAATAACTTTGTCCGAACGGAGAAGTGAAGCTCGGAAGTCACGTTCAGTTACTGCGCTTACAGCCACAGAGTAGAATGTCAAGTCTTTGAAGCTATTAAACTTTAGACGTTATTTTATATGGAGCAGTTCTCTTCATTGTCTCGGCTCAAAATATAATTTGTGTTAGTTGTGGCTGGTAGAATTTTTTCATAGGTACCTACTTAATGTTTGTGTTCAGTAAACTGATACCAACAATGTTATTGGTGCTTAAACGATTCGATATTGGGCCCTATGTATTCTGTCAGGCTTTCTCTAGAAATTCCGGCACTATATCTATTCACTACTATGGGCATTTCAGGCGCCCATAAAAACTAAATCCTTCCTAACATCTGGAACCAATGTCAGTGATGGTTCATGGGAAAATATATCTCCAATAAATATATAAATTTTACTGAAATCCACGGCTGTATAATATTATTATCTGATCTCGATCTCTGAAGCCATCGAACCGGGAAAACAATTAAATCATGTACGCCAGGAAGACTTCCTCCGTAGACCCAGATACAGCCATCTCGATACCTATATTTAATTATATTATTAGCAGATCCGGCCTTTGTCCGAAATTATTATGGACCCGTAAACTAAATAATAAGGGAAATCCGGGATTAAGAAGATTAACAAACTTCCGATGCTACTGAAGCTTGATTTGTAAGATTGGTACAGTCGGCATCACAGAGATTTTTAGTATAAATATTAATATATATTTAGCGACATTAAAAATTGAATTTTTGACGATATAGTGACTAACTTGTTAAATTTTACACACCTATCTGCGGTTATATAAGAATACGTAATGATTAAAATTTAAAGAACTCAATCACTACTTTTTCTAAAAAAAGTGATTTTTTCTAAATGTATATATATTTTGACGCAGACTGCAACTAGATCTCTGTAATTACGTAATTATCTTCACCGACACATCAATCCTACGACCCTAAACATATTTTTGCGCTAAATCCTTGTAGTACGTATCTAGATAATACCTATTTTAACACCTACTTTACATAATAATATTTCTAAAATCCTTCATAGATGGGAGACAAGAAAACCTGTATCGTTATTTTTATTTTCCATAACATGCACAATTTATAAGTAGTGAAGTACAAAATATTCTAAGACACTTCATTTGATTTTAATATTGTAATGTCATTTAAATTTAAATAGTTTCTTATATATAACCGCTATACATTGTAAATGTGAGTGAGATCTAGGCTGAACGGTCTTAATTTCATTAGTTCTCACGATAGCTGATCCATGCTTGCCCTCTGTTGCGACAGGTCAGCTCAAATAGTTATGGCACTATCTTCAAAAGGCTATTCCATCCTATATGTTTCTCACATAAATCCTAACATCATTACAATCAGTTTGGACTTTAAAATAGACCTTGACCCCTGAGTTTGTTTCGGCGTTTCTTCTCAAGGATAGTCATAGGAAATGCCGACGCCATCTAGTTTAAAAAAGACGTGTAAAAGTGATTTAAAAATCCTAATTGCAAAATTTATAATTTCATTTCATTCCGTGGACCAAACCCCGTGACCCTAAGCTCAGCAGAAGGACACTCCGTTAGCAATTTCGATCGTCACATCATACGCTAATATTTACGATGCCCGCACTCTTCATATTTCTTTCACTTTCACAGTTCTATCGACGCAAGCTTGCGATTTTCGCGACCCTCTTATGCCTCCTTATAACTTTCGGGAACCCATATTTGCTTATAAGCTTTATACGCACTTATTTGAACCCGTACCTCTCAGCAGGTTTTTTTTCGATATTACCTATATGATGGTTTAAATTTTCTTTATTCTATACCTAGTATTTACTAAGGTTGTCAAAAGGCCTATATACATAAACTAAATGGTGTTCGCTGCATATATCAGTGGCCAGCATGATGCTCCTTCCAATTTAATTGTCATACTCCCTTTCAACTTTATAGACACCTACCTACTTGATTGTTGTCTTAAGGTCCTAAGGCGTTGGCAACGTCGCATCACTAGATATTTTATTTAGAGATCTATTCTACTACTACAGTTCTTCTTTTACTTTTTTTTATCGTCACATTAGTTTGGAGCCGAACCATCGTTATGTGATTACTACCTATAACTAACCGTACTGCCATCCAACATTACACTGACCTGCAGGCCACTTTGGCATTAAAGATTACAGTTTTTTTGTGTTCATTATCATGTATGTGCCTGGAAAAAAAAATCTTTATTTTTCCAAATCCATGGTTATAAATTCTAGGTCTCCATAAGAAGTAGGTAATGCCGGTAGTCACCTCGCTACGCAAGCGTACTCATAGCTGACCACGGAGCTAAATACAGGTCCATATACGCACATGAATTACATTCAAAATATTATCGTGTATAGTATGATAATATCTCCATTTATCTACATAAATATACACATTAGAACAGCCATTCTCGCTAATATCGTGCTCCGCTGACAACTACCGGCATGGAACGATCACGACATTTGCCACAATAGGATTCCGTAATGTGATCTCATTTATATCACGTCTGGTCTAATAACTCAACGGCTGTTCTATATTCAAGGTTAGGAGCAAAATAATCTTGGGAAGTAAAATAATTATTTTATTAGGGTTTTGTTGAGTAGACCTTCTTGAGGCCTTTGATAGGTATTAGTTTGATTTTTTTTGACTCATCCTATAATAATATGATAATGAAATATGCGATTCGAATAAAAATAAAGTTAGCAAAATCTACGGAACCCCATCCGATTATCATTTAAAAGATCAACGTACTTCGTTTATTACCTATAATTATTTTTAATACCTAAATAATATTTTTTGTTTGTCTGATTTGTTTTTGTTATACCATAGCATAGCAATGGGCTAGGTAAATACAATATCAATATGATTTTCCACATGACTTCATCTTAAGCACAATGAGGTAAAACTCAATAAGTAGACAAAAAATATGCAACTGGTTTCTGAATTATTGGAACAACAAATTGATTAAACGACATCGAAGACAAATGAAGCGAAAAAATAGGCCACCCATCAATGTCAACCTTGAATAATAATTTAAAACATTACTTTTATGCTAAAAAAAAAACAGAATATCGGCGAAGGAACTTTTCATAAAATCAATGCATTGTAGAAAAAAAGCTATCGTTCTCGTCCATTCCTCATGTTTGAATCAAAAGTAAGAAGTACTTGGCGTACTTTGTAAAATGACCTGAGATTTTTCGAAAAACGTTCTACGCCGAGATTGTAGACCACGTAGGGTAGTTGTCGGAAACGGCTTTTATTTATTTATTTTATGTAAAAGCCACAAGAACGCTATTTTAATATATTTACAAATCTGTTTAAAACCACCTGAAATTTCCCGCCTAGTCAAATTAAAAGCGTATTTTCATAAAACTGGGACAAATTAAACGCTTCGTTAATGAAAGAGATATTAAAAAGTGGTTCAAATCTCATAAAAGCGTTCGTAATTTACGTCGCAAAGAGCGTTGCTATTATTAAATTGTCATTTACATTGGCGAAGCGGCGAACCCTTTTTGCACTTGTGCAGTGGGTTGCACAAACACTAACGACTTGAATATTGCCGCAGAATCTTCCGAGGATTGCGGCATTTGCATGCTAACAAGCGCTGCTACGCTTTCTTTATTAATTGCTCTAGCTATACAGTGGAGTACATAAAGTTTGTAATGATGAGACACGTGTAACTCGAAGTAGGTTAAGGTGCGGTGAGAAATGAAATTTTGTTTAGAACTCTCGTCACGACGATGTAATCTCAACTAGCGAACAACATCAATTTATGTAGGCAATAGTGACAAAATAAAGATACTTAGGGACGATTTTTCAATCCCTGAAAAACCTCAAATAAGTTTTTAATATGATAAGTCCAAACGACTGCCTCATTGGTCTAGTGTTTGCAAGCGCGACTGCTAAGCGTGAGGTCCTGGGTTCGATTCCCGGATCGGTTAAAGTGTTATTGGGTTTTTCTGTATGAAAATTCTCAGTAGCAGCACGGAGTCTGGAACTGTGTGCCCGGCAGATGGCAATAAGCTCGCCCCCGATTACACGGGACTCAATAACGGCATCGGCGAAATGTGGGTGTACAATATATAGTACACCTCTGCCTTACCCTTTGGGAAATACAGGCGTGATGCTATGTTATATTATGTTATAAGTACAAATAAAAACTGTTCCAATTTCAAATTACTTACTTATTACAGCTACATAACTTTTGTCTAGACATTGAAAATCGGGCCTTGTTATTAAATAATAAGTATCATAGATAATTATAATAAAATAAAACTAGAAACATTATGCATATATATAGAAGCTAAACGATGCTGAGGGATCTGTTCAAGACTTCATGTGGAGGATCAGAAAAGGCAATATCAAGCCTGTTATGTTGAATAAAGCTATAATTATAAAGCGTATGACCCTGCTAGTTTATAGGCGGCAATCAAAGATCTGAGAATTGCTAATATATGTTAACAGGCGGTTCTTCCAGCGGCGATGACCGTTGATGGTTGAGTGATTGACTTCTACGCTACGTGTCGCGAATTCAATTCCCGTACAAATTTTCGTATGACCTACCTATCTATACCTGGATATTTGAGCACTTGGCTATTTGTGTTCGTAAACGCACCCACGATACAGGAGTTATACGTAGTATATATATAATATAAACAAAAAAAAAACAACTTCGTGATCTAGATACTTTCAAAATTTTTGGCGTTAAAATTCATCCCATCGTACTGAATTTTTAGTCAAACAAAACCCTGTTGTATTTTTATAGCCATAGCAGTATGGCCATTGAAAAAACACAAGGGTTACAGGGATCATCAACACTGGCCCTCGCTAGAAACTACAAGTGGAATGTTATAACTGACGCTTGTTATTCATAGACATTTCGTTACCATTGTAGATGATAACTGTATTTTTTTTTTATACACGTTGCCCCACACTAGTATTTCTCCTGTGTCGTGGGTACAGATTACAAACATACATGTCACATACACACAAAACCAGACCCGAAACAACTATCTGTAGATCATACAAATATTTGTTCCGTGCGGGGATCGAACCCGCGACACATAGCGCAGAAAGCTAATCGCTTAACCACTGCGCCAACCGTGTCGTCAAATTCAAATTTTTATTTCTATGTTTTGAATAACCATGTGGTGTACAATAAAGTGTATAGGTATCTATCTACCAATCTATTATAGCAATAGTTTTCATTTACAATTAAAATATCCGTTGTATATATAACCCACCCAGCTAAATAAACCAGCTATCATAAATAAATCCTGCACATTTGACTGCACACTTATCAGTGTATTTACAACATTGCCTTTCAATTAAAATGTATGAAGCCTATAAATGTATCAGTTTCAGATTGAAATAACAAGGTGGGTTTTGTTCGGGCAGCTTTTGTTATCATTCGCTCGTTTTCAACCTCGTATGGACCGCTGAACAAAGAAGATTATTTTTATTGCACTCCAAAAGGTGCAACGGACCGAACATGTGTGGAATTGAGAGTAAAATCGATATGGTGAAGCTTATATTTTCACGGATAACGGATCTAGGAAAATGGATTGTATAACAGGTATGTAGGTGTGGGCAGTGGCGTGCGGTTCATAAAGACAAAAAGACACTGCTTACCGTACATAACTCAGATAAATATTTAATATAAGATATTTGAGGTGGAAAGTCACACACATCATTATTTAATCGACAAGACGACTAATCAATACCAACATGCAGTAGGTACTATTGGTAAGTTTTTAAAATTTTCTGCCTACCCTGTCTAAAAATTCTGTGCACGCGGCTGGGTGTTAGGTGATTTGTGGAATAAGGAAATTAAGGATTAAGATACATTGAAAATCTCTGTACATTAGGGATTATCGAATAGTGTTTTAATTTGTGAAGTTAAATTAACAATAATTTATAGATTTATGGGTATGTCTATTTCATTTTTTTGTCAATACTTACTGTGCGTACTTTTTTTTTTACATAAGGAATTAAAAGCTATCATAATAATAATTAGGTAAAAATGTTAATGCATTCTATTTGAAGATACCAAGCGGCTTATTTATTTTTGTTTTTCGGTAATAAATAATACCTCTTTCTCTTTGAAATAATTGTCGACAACGTTCTATTTATCACGTCCTCCAGTTTGCTTAGCTGACAAATTACGAAACATTAAAATTAATTTATGTAGGTACAAATATTAATTTGTGACACTAACACCCTTGTCAGAGGAACACAACCTTGGGACCTTTCCGTAGGGATGAACGCCTTGTGGTGGACAAAGCAGGGGTAAGGAAGGGGCTACACTACTATTCACACGAATTTCTCACAAAATCCCCTCTGTCACATAAAGTGCACTATTATTCATACACTGGGCACTAACCCTAGTTCATCTGACGTAGATCTCTAGTATGATAAATCGAGAATTTCTACAGTTACGGTTTTTAAATTGGGTAGATTTTACATTCTTGGAAAAAAATGTTCAGGTTTAATGCACTCCGGAATATATAAAATTAGTTTTGGTTCATGTCGTGGTTTAAATAATGCAGAATTCTCAGAGTTTAAAACTGCTCATTTTTATTTGGCTTTCCTGTGCGTCATTATACATTTAAAATGGAACTTTCAGTATGAAATTGGAACTTACTCAGAATAATTTATTTATTTATTTAAAAAATACCGCAATTATATATAAATAGGTATAAATACAGTACATGACGTCTTAGTCCAGATATTTGCTGTCACAACAGTTTAACTTACCGTTCGAAGCCAAGCAGATCTGAACCATACTTAGACAATATATTTAAAAAGTCTAGCCGTCCAGCAGAGGTCGCTGCTATATCATACGGATCACATACATAACACAATACTATAGTAAAAATCACAGACACTACACAAAAAAAAATCTTTTTCAACGACAGCTATTCAAACAAACCTAATAAAAAATGTCTAAAGAACAAACAGTTTAACTTATAACAATATATAAACTTCTTGCCAAAGCAAATGTTACGTAACTACGAACATAAATTATTGAGTACGTAAAAAGTATCGTCCTTTAACAAATGTTCAGGCTTTTTGAAGAATAATAGGTCTCATTTGTATTTAGGATCTCTTCCTTTTTGTTTCACCCGTAATAGAGGAGAAACGGCAAAAGGCCGGGCTTAATTCACTAAAATTGTTACTGTTCATTCCCTTTTGTTACAACGTAATGGTAGACAAACGAAAACTTTGGGTGTAACTACTACAATTTGTTCGTGTTTTTGGTCACCGGTTTCACGTGTATGTAAAAAGAGATCGTTAAATGTGAAAGCTTATTTACATAGCTCTGTAAGTAATATTATTTTAAATGTTGAAACAAGTTGGTTGAAGCAAAGAAAACTTCCACAATTGTGGGTTCACAGACGGCACAAATCTCCAGTGCGTGTGCCCATTTTTAATCCTGTCCCTATCACCCTACAACCCTATCAACTGAGGAGAAGTAAGGAGCTCATGTTCGCGAAGTTATTGTGGTGAAATGTTGGTCCAAACATATTTTGTCATTGACACGCTATGAAGAAAATTAACTTTACAGTGATGATGATACAAGCAGTTGATGGACGTTCCACTTACGTAATAAAACCAAAAACATGACCTCATTCAGCAACTGTCTACTGCAGAATATAGGCTTCCTAAATAACCGCTAAAATAAACGCTTATATAGGGAACACCATATAATTATGGTCACTGCAAATATTCCTCAAATTTTGCTATAAATTCAAATAATAAAGCCACGTGTAGTCTTTTTATCTTATCACCACTGCTTTTTAACATCTATACGGAACTCATCATGAGAATAATACTCGAGAATTGGTCGGACGGAATCAATATTGGAGGCTATAAAATCTCCAATTTGCGTTACGCAGATGACACCACCCTATTTGCAACTAGCGTCGACAATATGGAGTCCCTGCTAAGCAAGATGGAACAAGTTAGCCTTGATTTCGGTCTAAAAATAAATCGCAATAAGACGAAGATCATGATTGTCGATCGAGCTAAGAATAACTCGCCCGAAGTCACTAAAATTGCGAATTGCGACGTCGTTCAATCATACATCTACCTCGGGGCACTGATATCAAACAGTGGTGGATGCGCGGATGAGATAAGGCGGCGCATGGCTATCACCAGGTCCGCCATGGATCGGCTCAGGAAAGTATGGAGAAACAGAAACATCACAAAGGCCACTAAAATACGACTTGTCAGGGCATTAGTGTTTCCCATATTACTCTACGGTGCTGAGACGTGGATTTTAAGAGAAGGCGAGAGAAAGAGGATAGACGCCTTAGAAATGTGGTGCTGGAGAAGGTTGCTGGGCATAACCTGGACACAGTTCCGAACCAACGTCTCAATCCTCCAAGAACTCGGCATCAAACAGCGTCTCTCTTCCATTGTCCAATGTCGTATCCTCACTTTCTTTGGACATATCACGCGTCGAGAAGACACATCTATGGAACGGCTTGTAGTGCAGGGAAAAGTTGAAGGCACAAGAGCGCGCGGCAGGTCTCCAATGCGTTGGACCGACCAAGTCAAAACTGCACTCAATGGTCCACTCCACGAATGTGCAAGAAGAGCTACAGCACGGGAGGAATGGCGACGGATTGTGAAACTTGCCACCACCCCTGATATGATGACCACGACCACTCTGCCAAGAGTGTGACGACGAAGAAGAAGAAGTCTTTTTAAAATTGAAATAAATTTTGATTAAAGTCATATCAATTAAGCAAGGTTAAATTAAAGTTTTAATTAGCACTGGCAACGCTTTATGTCTGCTCACTCAGTAAGATAAAACAAGCGTTGATATAATTATTATGCAGGAACAAAACAAAACGCCATTTATACTTTACACCTAAATTAGCGCCTTGTCTTTCAAAGTGGGTATCCCTACATTTTTCCTAGTATACTGAAGACTTCGTTATTAAAAATTGATTAAAATCCTCTTTTACTTGACGATACTAGAAAAGGTGTATTTCATTCTACACCACTGTATTTCAAAGAAGCCACGATGAAGTGAAAGTGATATAGAAAAGCTGAGGTAATTGCAAGTTTGATTAAAGAAAGAGATAGAGGCTTTATTTGCTAGTTGCACAAAAATTATAACCGCTAACATTTTTCGAAATTCAACATTCATTTTGGCATAACACTTGAGTGAATGTGCACTTGGACCGAGGCATGTTTTAATGAAATTTTTCACGTTAGCATCTTCCTTTCGGCGGAATGATTTTCTGAAACAGTAATAACACTGGCGTGCATGCATCTGCGATGCATCTTTTTCATATTGAAGTTTAAATTAAAAACGAATGTAATGTTTTTGTAATTTAGGATATGCGCACGGACAGTTGGCCCGCAGTGTATTGACTTTCTACGCTACGAATCGCGCGGGTACGATTTTTGCATCAAACAAAATTTTTTATGTAGTATAGTTATTATTCCATTTTAATGTTGTTTTACATGTAAAATGAGTAGAAACTGTCCCTACGATACTGGAGAAACCCTAAACTGGGACACCATTTTTTACAAAAAAATAATGCTAACACAATTTATTTATTTATTTAGTTTAGTAAAAAATACTTGTCTCTAGAAGTGGGTAGGTATTTTTTGTTGAAACCTCAGAACACTTAAATCATGTCCAGACGCCCTTATGCGGCAACCTCTTTGCTCTGGCGTGACACTCTGTATTATGTAAAACTGTTGAAAAAATATACTACAAATTATTTACCATTTTGTGGTTTCATACTGGGTAGACTTTCTGTTGAGTTTTTGTTGATATACTTTCTTTAGTAATTTATTCTACGAGACGTCGTAGATTTCATATTTAATATTTTGAAAATAATATGAGCTTATTTTGCAGTATCAAAGAGTCATGTTATGAACTTACGCTTTTCTATTACCTACAGGTATTTTGCCGGTGCCACCTGATCGCAAATACACCAACAACAATGACAAAATCATCCAAGGTAGGAAAACATCATAACCTTACTTCATTTTGAATTTTAATCTTTCATTAACGAATCAGACTGAAAACTCTCCTTCAAATTTTACTCTAAAATTTATTTTGTTCTGCATAATTTATCATTTAAATGCAATATATCACAATTTATACCGAACCATAATCGAATTTACGCGTTAATTACTACCAGGCTTTCGATTAGAGCTCATTGACATTTTACTTGTTCTATTAATTTATATATCACCGAACATTATATTACCAATCCAATTACAGAGGTACTTTGTTGCATAATATTTAATTAATGAACTATTGATTAATTTTATTATACCTATTGTCACTTTAATTTGATAGTACTAGGTTCCGCCCGCGGCTTCACCTGCGTGGTTTACGAACCCGTACATTTTTTCGGGATAAAAAGTAGACAGAAAGTAGACAGTAGAAGGCTGTGATCTATCTCTGTGCCAAATTTCATCCAGATCCGTTCAGTATTTTTTGCGTGAAAGAGTAACAAACATCCATCCATCCATCCATCCTCACAAACTTTCATATTTATAATATTAGTAGGGTTAGTAGGAAGTAGGATTCACATTTCCAAGTAGAAATCTCTTCTAATTTCAAGTACTAGAACTTAACACGTCCCGGGATACTTGACTATTTGCAAATGTCATGCTATGACACTTCAAAAACCCATACATTATATCATACCGTCTACAGACGTACTACCATATTACATATATTTTTAATTTTTGATACGACAAATACGGCCACCGACGTTGACGCCTATGGGCGGAAAGTCATACCATGACTTACAATGAGCAATGTAATGTGACAGTGCGGCTACTTAGCTACCGCTTAGCTGTAGTGTCACGTAACGATATACCGAGATAACGTCGAGAGGCGATCTGTCCCGGAAAGTGTTAAGAAGAACTAACTTAAGTACTTAAAACTTTCGAACACGAAATACAACACTTAGAACAGTAAATATAAATATAGAACTCCATGCCTTCACCATAAGTGACCACTAAGCATAGTGCCATCCAAACACCAACTAACGCCAAATCCGTCTGTGCGACTGTTTGTTTCGCCGACAAGATGTCATCCGGCTGTGGTTATCGCGGTGACAGATGACCGTCAAAGAAAATGATCTACAACCAAACGTGTTGGCATGCGGTCATTCTCACGAAGACAAAGTTAAATACCATGGTGACCCTTGACGATAAATAAACAAGATGTTTTGGGTTAACCTTTAGCCAGTAAACTAGGAGTTAAAAGAAAACACTTGCCTGTGGCCTGTTTCACCACTTGCTGATAAAGAGTCGGATAGTAATCGAACATATAAAACATCAGTTAGATAAAAGATGACAGCTACTTGACTTAAATGTAAAGGATTAAGAGAGTTTTTTATAGCTTTACCCTACACTAGGATATGATATTCTTCTCAGGGATAGTCATAGGAAATGCCGACGCCATCTAGTTTAAAAAAGACGTGTAAAAGTGATTGAAAAATCCTAATTGCAAAATAAATAATTTCATTTCATTTCATTAGGATTTCTCCTGTGTCATGCGTACATTTTTATAAACATATGTATAACATGCACACACAACTAAAGTTTATGAGCTAGATTTACTTATTAGACATTAGGGAAATGGAACGTCATCTGTCTGGTAATTGTTTTGCTTATGCAATCGGCTAGAAACAAGCTGTACTTATGATCGTGTATCGAAAAAAGATATTGATAACAACAGTTTGTACTGTTGTTATCAATATTTGTCAACTTCCTACTATTAACTCGCTACTCATACATACCTACTTTGATGCTAAGCTTGATGTGGAATAGCAATAGGACTAAACTATTATTTTTAATGTTCTTGGGCGAAGATCACCGACAATATGACAAACAGTAGCAACAAAATCACCCTTGCAAAGTGAACACTTTATGGGTAATTGACTGTTTTATTTTTAAACATATGTACTTTGTTGGTGAAAATATTTAAAAAGATTAGTGTATTGTACATTGGGCTATCTTATCGCATAAGGTTATTATGCGATAAGATCGCCCAATGTCACTAATCATTTTAAATATTTGACCTATATGTATTATGCCAGTCTGCAATCATCAACTGAACAAAAAGTTGAACTATGACACATTATCAGCACAGAAAAGAACAAGTCTCTACGTAATCTCAGTAAGATAAAATATATTCCGCAGTCTTCCTCGTTTTATAATTTAGACGAGCGTGCGGCCGAGGCACAATCCGATCATTTTTTATCAGCGGAGCTCTGACATGTGAGAAATTTTCATCGAGATATTTGTGAAAACTTGGCACGGTAATTCCACAACGGTGAATGCAATTTGCTTAGTAGTAACCTCTTTACCACCACCCTAACTGTCGGGAGGGCGAACGGGGGAATTTCTCGCGGGATTTCTCATTTCAAGCTCAATTTAAAAATTTGTCTAGTATCGCTATATTATTTACTTTAATATTTTCCACAAACATTCTGTAAATAACTCGGGTAACATTAACCTTTATTTTGATACGACATTTTTTGTGTGAACTTAAGGATATTTTAATGTAGGATCACATATATACCTATTCATCGGAATAAAACTCATAAATCTCATATTAACAATATCGACAGTGTTTAATACTGAATGAAGCATCGGCACGACTCAACTTCTGATATCAGAAGGCAGGGAAATATTTTATTGAAGTCATTCACGTGAAATATCGGAAATGCTTACGTTATATCAGAAATGCTGAATGTCGCTCGCCCCATAGGTATCATAATGAAGAGCAATAAACTTGGCAATAATTCTCCTAAATGTCATAGACCACACGTGTTCCACTCTACTTGGAAGGTTTGAAAGGTCCACTAAGGGAAACCTTTGTGTAGCAGTTCGTCGAGCCATTCATTTTTCTGTCATTGTACGGAATGTATGATTTGTGGACGAATATCGAGAAGTTAGAAAATGTTCTAGAATCTAGTTTTATTTATTTCTAGATAAAGAAAATTAATATCACGTAAAAAACTTGATAAGTATTATTGTATAGAATAGACAATTTGGAACAGCAATTTTATGTCTGACCTAGAAAATTTAAGTGGACTTAGTGTCCACGTGTATCGGTCCTTATTTCGAGTTTTCTGTGTTAAAATCAATTTAATATAGAAATGTAACCTGATAAGGGTACAGTCTCAAAAAGATTTAATGAAGATGTGATACATGTAGTAAAGTTGAAAAGAGAAGACATTTTTAGGACATATGTGTGTAGGACACATAACATCTGCTACCTATCATGTATAAGAATGATTAATTTCTTTTTTTTTTGGTTTCAATCACCGCACGTATACATCTTTTTGAGACTGGCTGATTGGGATGTTATTTTTTTTTTGTACCGTTCCTATATCTACTGTAATGTATATAGGTAGGTACTACAAAAAGAAATCTGTATTAAGTCTTTTTTTAAATTTTGCTCTATTCACTAAATTTGTAAGCAGAGTACAGACATCTGTGTCGATTGAATGTGTAAATTTCCTGCATAAAGATGACTTTATTATTATTACCTATGATCAAACTTGTTAGGTATATTGGTAGACAAAAATTTAAACCATTATTTATACTTAATGTGTACTGCTTTTACGAAATCCGCACTGTCCACCACTTTTCAAAAGCAATCTTACTTAAAAAGAGGAAATCCTCGCCGGTGCTACTTTAGACACGTACTCTTGAGGTCCCTTATTATCTCTTCGACGAATAAGTCAGTGACTTTTTGAAATAAAAATTCACTGTGTACTTGTACAGCTAATGTTAGCATTATAGTGATGTAGAGCTTTATACTCTCACCCGTCAAGTGATGCAATGATACAACTTAGCGTAAGCGAAATTCTAAGTCTATGGATACAACAAATGTTTTTTGTATTTCTCTGCCGGCCTCCTGTGTGTTGATTAATTAAGAGAAGAATATACGTATTAATAAATAAATTCAGCCCATGACTGTCCCACTGCTGAGCAAAGGGACTCTTCCTACGATAGAATGAAAAAAGTTATACCTTAGTCCACCACTCTGGCCTACAGCCTAGTTACGTAAAAAAGCGACAGCAACGCGACAGCCACGCAACAGTAGTTCACGGTATTCGATCAATATATGACACAAAAATGACGTTTGACAGTAGCTATCACGCGATCTACGCCTGTCGCAAACTGATTGCTACATCGGTAATTAGGCTGCCGGTGCGGGTTGGCGGACTTCACACACCATCGAGAACTTTATGGAGCCATTTCTCAAATTACGATATAATAATTAAAACATTATTTTCCACGCAATTTTTGTCCCGGAATCGAATCTCAACCTGAGTAAAGTAATCCAGGAACCCAGAAACGTACATACGAATCACAAATATTAGCCACTCTCACCTTCCATTAGGCAATAGACAGCTAGTCTCGTTACAGAACAATATCATCCCCTGCGAGTTAGCTCGGCAGCCCTAGTGATCCGTGAAAACGAACATCGATAACCTTTCACTGTCACACAAAGGGCGCATTCAGCCGCGAACGGACGAAATTGATTTTTGCTCATATTGGACTGAAGACTGCTGAAACGGGACACTACACCGTACAATTTCAACTACAAAACAAAGTTATCAATACAACGTTTCCGTATCGACAAAAAGTGACAGATTCTGTTGCGACAAAGGTTTTGACAGGCGGCAAGGTCTCTTTTAACAACGGTCGATTTTCCATTTACGTGCAGGTACGGTGCTGACATGGCTCTGAAGTCGGTCGCGATATGAATACAAGTATCGGTGACAGAAACTTATATATTATTGTAGCCAAATATGCTTTCGAAAGGTTGAAAACATTATAACTCGTTAATGAAACTTAGATAAACATCACAGTTTCATGACTTTACCTTCCATTCTTTTGAATTTGGATCCGTCACATAGATTGGAATGATAAACCAGCAAGTTAGTAATGCGCTTTGGTGATAAGTATAGCAAGTGTACGCTTCTACAACAAGCTACCGAAAACTGTATCCGATCTTACCGGTAAGAAGTTTAAAATCCACGTTAAATCTGTTCTGACAAGGAAAGCCTATTATAGGATCAAAGACCATGTTGATGATAGAGACGTGTGGCGGTAACTATCTTCTGCACTTGTGGCTTCCCTAGTTATCCAATGTATCTACTAGTTCTATTTTACATTAGATTCGCTTCACA
This sequence comes from Shargacucullia verbasci, assembly GCA_947562105.1. NCBI lineage: Eukaryota > Metazoa > Arthropoda > Insecta > Lepidoptera > Noctuidae > Shargacucullia > Shargacucullia verbasci. Next base: position 4,555,541 of record OX387286.1, on the reverse strand, counting down.
TGTCTGGAAATTCTTGATATTTCATTATTTTGCATTCTTTTTTGTTTTGTTTTTCTGTTTTATCCACTTTGTACGGCTTATGCCGTTTTTATTTCTTATTCGTAAAACTGGTATAACTCATATTACATTACCTCATTATGTAAGAAACGTTTAAGTTAAGTAAAATTTAAGTTTCAATTGTAAATTAACTTATTGTTTTTGAAAATAGTATCCATGGAGTTTCTTTCCGGTCTCTTCTCCATAGGATCTACTCCCTTTGGAACCGTGTTAGAGTGTCGACTTTTTAAAAGTGCCTGAAAAGGTCTACTTGAAATAAAAACGTTGACTTTGACTAAGTATAGTTTAATGACAGTTAAGACACAGAGGATGTCTTAAACTATGGACTAACCGGTGCAATAAGGCTATCGTTCAATACCCCAATAATTAACTGTAAAATAAAACCAACATGTTACAAAATTGCAGCGACTTATTAACAAAAAGTCAACACATTATTCACGTGTTTAATTACTGGATGTTTTTATTACCGCGCATATGTTTTGACAATGTAAATTAAGTTCAATGAACGTATATTGATTACCAAATGAATGTCCAATCAAGCGCGGGGAACTTTGTCCGATACAGTTCAGTTGAATCAGATTTCAGGGCTCTCATGCCAATAACTACGAGTAGTTTATTATATCGTATATATTTTTTACCTACAAAAAATTAATTAAAATAAACTCTAAACGCACAAAAGTAATACTAAATATAAGTAAGCATCAGCAACATATTATATATGTTACCTATACGTAAATGATTGTAAACTTTAGTAAGAATTCGCTCATTAATCATTCCCTCATAGTCATTTTAATAATATCACTTCGTTATGTTTTCTTTTATATTTGTGATGTCGATGATAATGATGCACGGTAAAACTTTAATGAGTTTATGTTTTCACTATGTTTATTGCACTGTACCTATGTGGATATTTTATGCTATCAAATAATAATTAAAAAAGAATATGGAAGGAAAGCGAATATAAAAAAATTAAGTACAGTTGAAGAGGGGCTTGTATGAACATAGGTTATGTATAGATCGGTAGGTTTACGATAATGTGATCCAGTAATAAATACTCTAAATGAAACAATTATAATTATTACTTTAGAAAATATTTAAGGGAAAGCCACGTTCAAACAACATAATATCAGAATACTTAGAAAAAAAAGAAAACATTTCAAAACAATTTTAGCTCCGGATATTATCTTGTTAACAAAAATGATTGTTATATTAGGGTTATTAAAGGTCCGAAGTTTTCCGTCGAGAAATTCATCCGAGTGGAACGGAATGGGTGACTGCCCTCTGAAGCTTGAAATCTTTGCTTTGTATTCTATAAATCTATAGCAATGGCGTCAGTGCTAAGTGATATTAATATAATTTTGTTACCACGGTGATATTTTTAACCGATTTAAAAAAAAAAATACAGCCGAATTGAGAACCTCCTCCTTTTTTTGAAGTCGGTTGAAAATGAAGAGGTTCTGTGTTCGGTTGTATACATGCTTTTTCATGTATGTTCATCGATATTTCCCTCAATTAGGGACCGATTAAAAAAAATCTGCGCCTTTTTAAGGAAGGTCTAAGAGACTACGAGACTAATGGGTGTAAGATCGGACCTTGGAACTGGACCCGGTGGAAAGCAATAACCTGCCTCCTATTGCATGAGACTCAATTATCAGCATATTGCGGGTGTGGGTATAGTGCCTCACCCTTTGAGTGTATGTTATTTAATCTTTAGTTAGCACATTTCTGACAACTTAAGGTATATCAAGTCAGTAAAAGCTTGATGGAAGATTATCATAAAGCTCAGATTCTTAAATCCAAATATATTTCCAAATTTGTCGTTTAGTACAAGTAAGTAAGAGTGAGTAGGTATATGCAATTTTAAGAAACAAAATATTCCTTTTTACGAGTATAAGCAATATTGTTTTCTATCTGTTACTCGATTTAATTTCTCATTGAAATTGGAATCGATATCAATAGTATACATAACGATGGCATTTTAATCACCTGCATTACGTCAATCGAGTGGAGTACTGATTTCATTTTTTTGTGTTATCGTCTTATTTTTAAAATATACATTACCTCTCTCCCAAACTTCAGAATAGCTACTGAATACCCATCTGAATGCCAAACAAATCAACTGAACCTATATTGAACCATTTGTAAACTTCTCATGATCACAATCAACATAGGTCTTCCAAGAGCTTCGTATTATTTAAATATAATACCGGCAAGGTTACTCCAAGGCCGGTACCGATCGCAAAACTTATAGTTATTACCCTTACGAGTTTTGACCCTTTTCCATTTCAATTTACAGATGTGTCTTCGATACTCAAGGGGGCAATGCGACGGCCCCTTAGAAAAAAGCAATAACCCGAAAAGGCTTTAAGTTCTGACGCTTTCAAAATAAACTTTAGGGATGAGGGCGATGAGACCATTGTAGGTGATAAAAGAAATAAAAAGTTTAATGTAAAGATAAAGGCAAAATGCACTTTATTACAGTAGATTAGCTTGGAGATTGGTGTCAATGGAGTCAGGTCAGAGAAATGTTTTGCTAACAGTACTCTACTCAAATTTCGTTTACCCTTTGTTGGCTGTTCTGTTTTTTATCCATATTTATATTTTTATTTAAACAATGGTACCTATATAGATACGTACGGATCAAGACTCCAAAATTTTTGATTTATTGTGATTTTTTAATATTTACGTTTATATTCACTTCTATAACATGCTCTTTAATGTCGCCATTGGTTTCACCATAGTCATACTATACACAAAGTTCGACGTAATATTTTTATGTATAAAAACCGTCTTCTCGATTTTATATCTATCTTACTGAAATAATACACAACAGATAACTTTATGGCAAATAAATTATTCAAACCCAATTTCATAGCTGCTTAGCTGTAATACTGGTATCTGTTTGATGAGTTATGTCCAAAAATTCATATTATTTTCAGTTCGTTGTACATTGAAAAAATATCAATTTCAATAAAATTATTCGCAAATCGCCAAAATTCGGGCACTATTTTAGATGTCAAATATTCGCAAATTATTTTTTTACTTTTTACTTGGGATCCGTAATAAAATAAACGCGTCTTTTTCCGAAAATTCATTGAATAAATTCTGTATTACCTAAATAATTTAAGGTACTTTTTATTATATCTTGCATATTAATACTTAAATCTCCAAAGCTAACAAATCACGATACTTAATAACGATCTACAAGGTTAAAAAAGACTACTATCGTACAGCTAACGTCGAAAGTAGCTGAATGAAAATTTAGGTAAAGAGTGAACCTTTAGGAGTGTTGTCATATTATATTGGTGTCAAGAAAGAAGAACCGGACATATAAGATGGAAGAACCGCAAAATAAATTTGAATCTCACACATTGCATCGGCGTTTAGAATCGACATGACATACATGACACATGCCTTCTTTGGAACCCTCAATATACAAACCAACTCGCACTTGACCATTTTTTTCTGGCGAACAAATAAATGTTTTATTGCTACCATTAAAGTTAGCAACAATTCGTGATTCGGATATCTATTCAATTTCTTATCAAAAGTAAAATTTGAATAACGGCATTTGGGCAGAGTTTGAGAGGGGACTATTGTGAAAGTTCTTGATGAAACTTCTCTAATATTCGAAGTGGAAATTTATTCTTTGGCTGCCATCGAGAAATAAACTGGGCTCTCAGTGAGATTGAACCAAATTTATTGGGAAATCGAAATAAAGTATCGGCACTGTAACAGGAAGGATCGACAAGGGAACATTGACGAATTGGGTCGCGGTAATAACTCGACTAATATTCTATAGGAATAATGTCTATTTTGTCGATTCCTTTATTTCCTTTCTAAACATGATTACTTATTGCTTGTCTGGAGACGTAATTCCATCTAATGATGCTCAATGAAGCCCCTCATATTTCAATGTTGGAATACAGGATGATTTTATTATTGTATACCCTTCAGATATATCTTTCATGGATAATTAAACCTACGTATATCTAACTACATCAAAAAGATTGATTATATTCTTACAATCTTATATTATTATCTCAATTTTATGAGGCATTTTAGAGGCTTTCATCACAAATGAATGTCGCTTCATAAAATATGAATATCTACTTACCTTAGTAAATGTGTTTTTGAATAAACATTAAAGACTTCAATATGTAGAGCTTTTAGTTAGTAGATAGGTACCTACTATATACTAGCTTAATTGTGATTTTCCCACACACGAACTAAGAGTGTTTTGTTAAACAAATTTTATAGAGCTTAACAGGTGCAAAGTTTTGAGGAAAATTGCATACAGCATGCATAAGTTTACGTATATTAAAACTACTAAATTAAGTCGAGAGTTCTGTCTAGAATACGGAGTTTTAGTTCTACAGTGATTATGCGTGCAAGCCACGTAAATACTTAAATAATAAAAGACTTAGTTTTGATAATTTGCTTAAGTATATTCTTCAGCATATTGGTACTCACTCACCGAAGTATTAATGTATATATATAACATAGCATCACGCCTGTATTCCCCGAAGGATTAAGCAGAGGTGTGGGTACAATTGTACACCTGCATTACGTCTATATTGAGTCCCATGTATGGGCGAGCCTATTGCCATCTACCGGGCACAGTTCCAGACTAGATGCTGTTACTGAGAATTTCTTAAACTGATATTCTGCTTTATTTGAATAATCAACTGTGATTAGTACGTTTATCCTATTATTAATTATGACTGACACTGTAAATAGTATATTGTTATTTCCTTTTAAATTTAGATACCATTGTTTTGTAGTATCTATAAAATTACAATGCAACACTTTTGACATGTAAACAAAACGTGACACCTTGTATATTGTATTGTGTAGCATGTATTTTTGACATTTGATTTGAATTTCGGGCTTAAAATATTTGTCAACCCTTTAAACGACTCAATTCCCACGGCCTTCATGAAACATTTTCAAAAATTGAATATCATTGACTGTCGAATTCGATTTATAAATATCCACTCCCATCGCGAACTTCAATGAATAAAAGTCACATTCCCACTAGTCTGATGTGGCAACTGAAACTCCCTTCACTGGTATTTCGTATTGGAATTTTAAGCAAATGGTGCATTGGACGAAATAACGGGTTTGCAAGTGGCTTGAATAGCTCATTTGAATGTAAATGCGTCAGATGCGTGCATGGGGGACGGACGTGGATGAATTGAGCTACGTCCGCCCAATGACTGAAAGCCCTGCAATATAGAGACTCATTCAAATTTTAATCACTGTATGCAACACTGCACTTACGAGTAACGATGGTGTTCGGGTAAATTCGTGACAGAAACGAGCGATGCACGTTGACGTTCATGGATCAGCGCAAATTGGTTCGATTTATTTTTTAATAGCTGCTCTGTCTGTGATAAAAGTCATGTAATACAAAACTTTATTCGATTTCGGTGTATATTGATATCGATATTGTAGAAAAAACTAAATCATTGTGAGCTGTGTTTTTTACAAATCTCAATGCTACTGAGAATTCTGAATTATACCCGGTCCATGGCAATGATCTCTCTATAACATGGTTAGGTATCTGTGGTTAACTCTACGCCTTATACAGGCGCGATATTATGAAATGTGTTATTCAACACCATTATAAGGCACTTTAAAAAATCATCATATACTAAAGCTTTTGACGTTCAATGCTGACGTATCAAATTACACACATACATACAGACAGCAACGCATTCAGTGGCACGCGGCCTTCAAATTTCGGCTCTCAAAAATAATGGCGTAAGTTTGACGTACACGAGTTTAATTACAACTGTGGTTGGCTTCTGGCATCCTACACAACAATTTGAAACGATAAAAATAGGCAAAAACGCACCCTGATTTATTATTTGGTTTCATTCGTTTTGATTTACGGTACCAGCGCGCGAATATTAAAGATTCGTATTGATATATTATTCCTTTATCCCCATTCTCCCTCACTGCTATTTACGAGAATTCCCCCTACCGTCATAACTTTCATCGTCCTTTTTACGGTGAGACTTGTAAAAGCCGGGGGTTTTCATATAGGTAGAATAAATAATACCGCGATATGTCAGTTAAAGTCTAAACGGCTAGCGTTTGAAATTTTTGTTAGAGATAATCTCATTATTCATTCGTTCATCTTTCTATTGATCATCGTATTGTATCATAGTGTTGTTTTAATAATACGACGGTATCTGTAATATGTGTGATTGAGTTCTTTCTCGTTTTTTGGGCTGGTAATATGAAATATTTTTCAATTATTATAAAAACATATATAACAAATACCTAATAATGCATTAAACAGTTCTTGCAACAATTTAAACATACAAAAAGTATCCAACACCCATCCAAATATACAACTGCTATGTAAAAAAAATCCCAATTTACTTCAGTTTGAATATAAACATAACATTCATAACAAATTCTTTACGGAGTATGTAATCAAAATATATAAGAAAGAGCAAAAATATTAAGACTTGTGCGTATTCGACGCTTAGTCATCACTCGCTGTAATAGAGCACGATTGGGATCTTTTCATTCGCAGCCAGCCATGATCAATTTCGCCTTCCCACGATAGACTTATAATGAACACGAAAATTATATTATATTTCTGATTACTCTATTGTTCCGAGGATTTTGATTAAACGGGGTTCCACCGTCTCAGAATTTGTACTTAAACCCGAGACAAATCATTTCGGATTAACAAGATTTCTTGTATAATGCTGATTAAAAAGTTAAATTCGCGTTTATTAAACCCTCGGAATAATTAAAATACTTTGTGAACGAGTGAATGTTTCGTAAATAGAGTTGTTTATTATAAAGAACGAAGCTGTTTATATCGTTACAGCTGCGACTGTAAGTATTTAAATTATACTTAACTTGAAACTAATTTAAATTTTTCTATTATGTTATTAGTTTGGAACTTTGGTTCGAAAATCAAGAATTTACTTTCAATGGCTTATGTGAAGACCAATGAATAGCCTATAGTTGTCAAATTACGATACGGTTTACTAAATACGATATTATGTATATCAATAAAAGCAAACATTAAAATCATTTTCAAAATTTTCAAGACTCTCATCATTTTCAAAATACTCACATTCCCATTCAAAACGGATGCTATATCATAAATCTTTATGCCCCTACGATCATAATAGCGACATTACGGAATAACAACGTAAATAATACGTTGCACCTCGCATTCCACTCATCCCCAAACAGCATCGTTAAATTACACGTGAAATAAACGCAATCTTGTTTAGCTCAGTTAAAATGTTTATGACCACATCTAGGTTTCCATATTTTATATAAGTACCTCGTCTGCAGAAAGAATTGCTACCGTTATGCCGTTTTACGATTCACAAAATGTTTTAATTAAAAGAAAATAGACCTTTGGGGCAATCTTTTAGATAGCCCTTGGTTTAAATCATGGTATAAACATCGTGGAAACCCTAATACCTGTCTGTCTTTTTAGATCTATTTCCGGAATTGGAGCGTTAATTTAACTAAAGTTTTCACAATCCATTTTTTTAATGATGATATTTCCTCTAATGAGCAAGGCAGCTGCTGTTCGCTGTATCTATAAATCACAGTATATTTGAGTTTCTGTCAAGAATTTGTTCTTCGTGCATTGTTATACAGCGACCAACAAACAGTGCATTCCTTTCTCCCTTATATATGAGGTCATGAGAACCATAGTGTCCTAACTAATTTTTTTACAGTATTGAGTGTATGATTTCTTACAGTTAAAATTGATCATTTTGGTTTCTACCAAAATAGTTTCTCTAGGGTGGCCTAAATGTGATTCAATAAATATTCAGTAGATTGTTAAAATTTGCAATTATTAGAAACCAAAATGATCAATTTTAACTATAAGAAATCATAAACTCAATATTGTAAAAAATGTATTTAGGCCACTATGGTTCTCGTGACCTCATATGTTTTCATCAGACGATACGGAATAGCATGATTATAAGCGACAGCAACAGTCACATTGCACTTATGTTATACGGGTGCAGAAAATAGTCCCAGAACCGTCCTCCTTCAGCACCTTATTGGCGGATTTTGTAAGTAAAGTAATACAAAAACACCCAATATTTTTTGGCACTATAGGCCTTGTTTTAGATTCCATAACCGGGAACAACATATTTTTGTTCAAGTGACATAAAGTGAGTACACACTGGCACTAACAAATTGCCTCTTACCAAAACAGGGAGGTGTAGTAGTTACCTTATTTAAGTTAACAGGCACTTTATATAAATTTATTGTTTCATACATAATACATGTTGGCAGTCTGTCTCGTGTTAGGTTAGAAAATATGGCCATTATAGTTTGTTCTCAGGTACCTACGATAGTATTTTTTGAGACATATAGGCTATATTTTGGCGAATAAATAGGTCAAATTTGGGGATGTATTTTTTTTCCTGATGTGATCAGTAAAAAATAATAGTGATATTTAATTTTAAAAATAGGAAACAATGTTATTATATCATGATTTTATAGATCAACCAATAATAATACAAATCCAGAGGTATTGGCGCATTTGTGAGAACATATAAAATACAAAACTATATGTTGTATATTTGTTTTGTTTATTCTAAAAGAAGAAAATATGTGACTCGTGATAACAAACAAAACACTATTAGGTAACTACTGGAAATAAAAAAGATAACAAAAAACTAGAATCGTACACGCAAAATCTCACTCGCGGGCAATATTCAATTCCAAGCAAACTCATAGAGGTAGCTAAAACAATAATGTATTAAAAACTGCTTTAACTCGCAAACTAGATGGAAATTTTAAACCTATCTCACTATTTACTCTAAGAAACTTAGTCCAAGAATTGTTACGGAGAGTTCTTCATGTAAAGTCTTGCTGTCAATTACAGTGAAACGGCTTTCACAACTAGTTTTACAAGCATTACTGCAGGAAACGGGTTATTTAGTTAAGCGCAACTCACACAGAGTGGACGTGTGCAGACGTGATGTAGATGTGACATGAACATCATGAGTCGCACCATTCTGGGCAAGGCGCGATCAAGTTATGCAGGCGGAAAATAGTACGATACAAAATGTAGATATATTCTCTTTAATCCTTTATTATTTTGGCAACAGGAATTTCTAGTGACGAGTCAGGACTAGGCAAATAAAAAACTGTGACGAATTGAGACATATTTTTATGACGAATCAAGACTGACGAGTCAGTATTTACACATAATAATTATTTTAAAAACTCCTTACTCTAAACAAACTTAATTATTATTACCACATTAGCTGTTTTATTTTATCGCAAGCTGACTACTACGCATTATAATATTATACGTGATGTATATACACAGGCCGCAGATGTAACAATGACGTTTCACATACATGTCATGTCAGGATCATCATCTGCCTAGCCTTTTCCCAACTACATTGGGGTCGGCTTCCAATCTAACCGGTTGCGGCTGAATATCAGTATTTTATACGGAGCGACTGCCTTCTGACCTCCGCCACCCAATTACTGGGAGACACTGATACTCTAAGGTTAGACTGGTTGTCAGACAAAATGGTCACCCATCCAAGGACTAACCGCGTCAACTGCTGCTTAACCTCGCAGATCCATATCATGTCAGGATCTCATAATAATATGATGCGTAATACCTCTTGTGTGAAACGAAATATCATAAAAGGAGCAACCAATAGACAAACGTCCGCGACGCACGTCTATGTACGTAGGTATTGCAATTGTCCAAATCTCGTTCCTGTGCATTGCGCCTTATAGGGAGAAGATTGCTTTAGCGCCGCACTACAATGTCTAAGCGAAATAGCTTATTATCCTCATAAGACTGGATGTCGTGATAGTGTTGAAGATTCCGTTAAGGTTATTATCGACGGTTATTATCTTTCTTCGAGAAAACATAACATATTCTTGTATTCCCCAACGAGTTAGGCAGAGGTGTATAGATCTACATTTTGGCGATGCTGTTATTAAGTCCCATGTAGAAGGAAGATTATTGACAGTTACCGACCACAATTCCAAGTTTAAAATGCATTTTTAAATTTGGAAATAATTTTTATATCATGTAATTTTTAGTCAGATAATTCGACTTAAATTGCATCCATATTTGAATCTAAACATATTAAATGAAAATGTTACAGTGACACTCATTAAATCATTACGGCTGAATGGTACCGGCCTCGTTACCCGAAATGAGCTGGTAGGTTTAAACGTGGAACTCAATTAATGATTTAGAGAACCAGTCATTATAATAACAGCAGTAATAAATTGATAAAAAAAATGTTCAGAATGTAATCACTACTTGTTGAAATGACAGGTTTAAATAACACGTTTGCTAACAAAGAACGAGCCATGCAGTAAGGTCTATCACTAAAGTACCGCTGCTACATTTGATTATCCACCTATCGCATACCTTTTTCTTAACATTGCCCACACTAAGAATATTTTCTGTACCGTGGGTGCGTTTACAAACAAATATTCAAATGGACATACATCCAGACCTGAAACTACTACTCATCTGTAGATCATACACATATTTAAATTATTATTATATACTTCATAGGTAGTTAATTAGATACTTGATAATAATTAATCATCACTTCATTGAAGGTAAAAAATTCCTAAAAAATACCTACCTACAATCAAAGCAGGAAATGTTATTCGTATAAAAAGTAGACGTCACAAAGCGTGCTATATCCAAATTTCCATCCGCACTGTCTTGTTTTCCTCATTTCCTCCACCGACGCCAGGAAATAAAATCGCCATCAAGCCACTGCTGGTAATTTAAAAATAATGCTGCAAAAATACGTGGGACTGCGAATTTGGCGGCAAATTGCGGCGTGGCTGGATCAGGCGCCTGATGGCACGGCTTGCGTTGTGTTGGGGACGATGTTATGATATTGTACCGAATACTGTATTAGTTTATCTCTTGGGCTGATGGGGTGGTGTTATGAAGTTGATGATCATGGTTATCAAATGTTTTGGGCATATTTTTCTTTAGTACCTATCAATGTCGTACGGGGATCAATGTTATAAGGTGATTCTGACTGAAAAAAATGTTTGAGTATAGGTTAACGGTAAAACTAGGCAATGTGGAAACGTAATATAAAAGGCGTAACTTAATTTTGGAGATTCCTGTTAACAAGACGCCACAAAAAGTCGTCACAATGGTTTATTCAGATATAAAATCCAAGAATGGACAAATATTTTTTGTCAATATCCTAAAATAGTGTTCCCATACAAACTATGATATAATTCGTCCCGACATATACATCCATTTTCCCTTGTCGGTACGTTCTGCTCACAAATCATTGAACGCGACAACGCGGGACAATGTCTCGACATTTTCTTACAAAACTCCGTTTTATTGGACCGGGGTATCATATTAAGTAAACAATAAATTATAAGTCGCTAAACAATTTCTGAAAAAAAAAAGGTATGGGTTATTTTTCGTGATAGTTGTGCCTGTAATTTTCTCAAGGGAAAAAATTGTTTACGTTAGTTCCTTTCTGTCAGTCCGTTTTATCTGTTTGTATCAGTATAATGTAAATATATGTAACTGTAATAAATAAGAGACGGATAGACAGAAAATGGAATAGGCGTCCAAACTTAAGAATACCTAATAATAAAGTAGCATTGCTGATTACATGCTATCCAACAAAATAATTCCAAGTTTCTCCATTTTTCGTCGCGTCCAAATTACTCAAAGCTCAGTTCATATTACCCACGCAAACAAACATAAAGAAAGTCGCTTCGACATCAGACCTTCAAGCGGTTATAATCTTGCTGAAGCAAATTTCGAGGGAGGATAATCAGTATTCTTCAACGCAGAGCTAAAGTAAGCAATGATTTATTATATTAAAAATCCTGCGTTATCCCTTAGACGGGACGCGCTGACTCCGCTGGCCATAAAGACTTCCCGGATTTAATAAAATTTATTCAGCGCTGTACTACGGGGACCGACAAATCATAATTTTACCGAAATACACACTTATTTAGTCGGGCCGGGAAGTTTTAGAGTTAGTAAAGTTTATTTACGCTGGTGCTCGAGAGAATACGCTGAATGGACGGGCCGAAAGTTAGTTTGTAATATTTGACCTAATTTTTATACCTAACTCAAGAAAAACAATCTTCTGTCTTCTTCTTCTTTGTAATTTTACGATGCCCTATGATTTCTTCCCCTCCCCGTTTTTAACAGTTTGTACTTTTATTTGTATATTTTTAAATTTAAATCAATATATTTTTCTTCCTCATCTTCTGTTATGGTAATAACAAACAACTTGATAACGGCATTCAAAGTTCTGTTCGTTTTTTTCTTTGTAACGCATTCAATTACTGAATACACGGATTTCAGATACAGCTGATCAGATTAAGATCATGAAAATAAGTCGATCACAATAATTGTAACTTTGATCTGTTTATGCTGTTTCCTTATATTTTATCACAAACAGTATTGGGCAATAAAAAGGAGAATAGGTAAAGACAAGAGATTGTGAATTTCCATTAAAGGGAAACGTTTTACTTTTGAACGACCTGTGAATCGAACTCAGGTCTGCAATAATAGGAAATTATTTTCAGACAAATATGAATGCAATAAACAATTGATAGGAAAATAATGGGTGTAAAAAAAATCAATTAAAAATAAAATTAAGTTGGCCAAGCATATTGTATAAGCTGATTAATTTTGCCGGTGGAGGTTCAAATGACGCAATTTCTTTCGGGATCCGAACCCTTCACAAGGGCTTAAATTCTCCAATTTGGCTCAAAATTAATTTAGGTTGTTGTGAAGTAATTGGTTATTAGTGACAGCACTGCTTTGACGAATTTTAGTCTAGACTCTTTCAAACTATATTTGAAAAAGGAACAAAAGACTGGCAGTTTTAGTTTTACCTTGACAAGCAAAAAGTTGATTGTAAAAAGAGGCTAGTCTTGCTAACAGGTAATGAGGTAGAGACACGTCACCGAATGCAATACTGTAGAGGGAAATGGAATTGGCCAACCTTTATAGTCAATTAAGTAGAATGGGAATGCTGTGGGAGTGTGGCGATGGGCTATCAACAGCCATTAACAGTGTAGCAATAATTATTATAGTAGAATATCCAAGCCTGTTATTATTACAAATTGAGTACAGTCATGGTCTGTACCAATATATTTACTCACCCAGACATAACAAAAAGCTATTATATTTATTCAAAATAATCCTATTTTCAATAGCCGCACAGTTTTGGCATTTTTTAAGATCTGAGGGAGGCATGACATTGGAAAACTTGGAGAACAGTTTTTTTTTATAACAATAGCTGACTGAAACACGTAGACTTTCTTTTTAAATTTTACAATATTTATTACAAATTGATCGAATTAAGTGAGATTATTTTAGTCAAAGTCCGAATTAAATTCGTCCCACAAAACACTAACAATAAGAACTAAATCTCCATGTTCCATAATATTCGCAACAAATGGATCTAGTCAAGTTGCAATTTACTTAATAGGACTGTTAAAATAAAATAAGGGTCATATTTAACATATTCATTACATAATTATTCCTCTTTTTTGGTAATCCCATTCTGGCGGGCACATAACGATCGTGTACAAGTTGATTTGCAGTAACAATAAAAAGAGCAATTTGCTTTTTATTATCACTACAAATCACCTCGACAGGAGAGTCGTGACCGCAGATTCCTTGATTCCAGCAACTGAGCCTACAATTAACCTCAAGCGAACGCTTATAACGAATGATTTCATAAATCACTTAAATTGCCCTTTATTACGCATCTTACATCACTTTAATTGAGACAACCGACGCAATGAGAGCCGAATTTTCGGCAATTTCCTTCGGTCGTGTGAGCATTTCATTTTGTATGTCCCTATTTAATTACTTGCAATATTAGTACGTAATTACTACACGCACGTTGTTTCAGAGACGTTTTGATGTGATGCGTCTCGAGGCTCCTACCTATCTTGTAATAATAGCTGAGTAAATACTGTGAAACATATAACTTACTCTGAAATTGTCCATGACAAATTATAGCATTTATGTTTAGTAGATGCTGAATGCTGAACTTAAATATTTTTATGCAATTAGACTGTTTGGATAAACATCAAACATTTCAAGGTACAAAAAAAGAAGTTATGAATTCTTCTAGGAATGGTGGATGGGAAAATCTTTTTGATTTTTTCTTTTTGATTATGATAACCAAACGTAGGATTGAAAACTTTTTGTTTTATTTTTTTCTCAACAGAATCCAAGTCGATGAACTAATTAGTACTTTTAGTTTTAGCACAGTTTCAGCTACTTTATTACGTATCGCTTTAATTTTTATTGACAATTTTGATTGTTTATCAAAATTAACATTGAACAGTCGTTTCACGCAGAGCGACTATCTATAGTCTAAACATATATTTGAGTATATCACATGTGACAAATAAACTTTGCTACAGTTCAAATGTCAATTTATGCATGGATGCAAATACATAAATGCATATTCATGATATCTATCCTTCTATTTCAGAGCCCACAAATGTTGATTCGATAGAAAATGATACGACACATATTCAATGTTAATTTTAGGTCAGTATGTTAATTATAGAGGCTTTGTAAGCTCTAATTAACGTTTAATTGCATTATTTAGAAATGATCACGTCGTGTTGAAAATATGGTAACATTACAGACAAATGTTGAAATGAAAAACACATCATTATTTGGTTTTCCGAAACGTGAGCCAAGCCATTGTTGAATTAATGAAATATAAAATATGTGAGCTTGTGATCAACCTTACATTGTTTTATTTCAAACAGTATCATTTATTTAAAGGTTCTCTTGTTCATTTCATCGTTGATGTCAAAGGAGAAATAAACAAAATATTATATTATATACAATTTTCTAACAAAGGCCTGCTTGAAGATCTTGGGAACCGCTGAGAAGAAAGGGAGGACTTGTAGCTGTGCTGAATTATAGGAGAGATTAATGAGTAGTGGATAGATGTGATCTAGTGTAGAAATGGGATCATCTATAGAATCTGGACCTGCGCAGGTTTCAAAGGAATTAGTAGACTGATGGCTAGTGGTTCACTGTTCCCCAGAACCGTTTATTCTGACAGTTTGTCTAGGTGTACAGTACAAATATATCAGAATTCAAATATACTTAAACAATTTGAATATAGCAAGGTACTTGGAACTTCAGTATGGTCTCAACATTATTACAGCCGTAGTCAATAAAATGTAACTCGTTAAGCACTCAACTACTAAAGAGACGGACAAAACTGCCATAGAATCAGCAGTAGAAATAGTTTCACTTTAATATGGCCATTAAGTCTTTGATAATGGGTCGCAGGTGGTCCTGCCAGGAACGGCGCCGGATCTACGCCTGGTATGTTAATATGTTTTTAATTGCTTTTCTATCCCCGAACTAAGGCAGTTTCCCAATGCGCGATCGCTGTAAATCACGGCACCGCACTGATTGCCATAGTTATAATGGTTGTCTGTACTGTTGAAAAGCTTGAATAAGTAAAGGGATGGGTGGGAGATTATGATCATTTTCTATTGGCGTGTTCTAGATAGAAAAGTGTTGTGCAGCTGTACAGCTTTCCGACCATAACAAATATTTTGTGCTAATAATCTCATATAGAAAGAAATTTCTAAAGAAGCCATTGAGTATCAGCTGCCTCGTATCCAATGCAAGCTGTAATAGGCAATTCAGGAATATGGGTCATTGTAGTACACGGAGACGTTGGCAACTACGTCCCTTGTAGTCTGTAGGTATTACTACCGTGTCTATGGTCCAATATACTCTGGATGTGGCGTAAACGTAAAACGAACATGACATCATCCGTGGTCAGAAGCCTGTTTTCCGTCGCTTTTTGAAGCTTTGCAATACGCGCAAAACAAATGTCTACACCACCACGCCTTCCTTCATGTCCGTCCATGTTTCGTACTTAGTGTGAAGTCTAGCCTAATACATATACGTGGATTGTCAGGCACATGTTAACGCTCGCCTTGTAAAGCAAGTACCACTTAGTCGTCTTCCAATTACGAAACTGAAAACGTGCATTAGAGCGCAGACTTTTGATCAAGCGTCGTTTTTACTCGAGTTCTATAATTAAACGTTTTTCTAAATCAATTCCAATTCCAGCTTAGGCCCGTTCGAGCGTAACATAGCTCGGCTTGTCTCGGATTGAGCGAGTTGTGACCGCCAACACCGCGACAGGACTCAGCACTCTCAACTTTGCTCGCTTCATGCGTAACTCTGGAAAGAACTTAATTTGTTTGACACATACATTTTAGAGCCGCGAACATGACACAACTTTACAATTAAAAGGTTTGAGTGTTTTATTTTTTCGGTTATTAAGTACGGTCCGTGTATTTTTGAGTAATGTTTGGAATTAACAAGTTTCTGCATTTGCGCCTACATTTTTCTTTTAATAATTTTCAAACTTCGTGTTTGAAAATGATTAAAAGAAAATGTAGTGTAGTGTAAACGACGTGGTAATATAGTAATCTTTCAGTAAAATTTTAGTATTAAAAAGAATTCTATTAAACGGATATTTTATACTTTAACGCATTTTAGCTCGGAATTGCTCTTCAGTGACACTGACGGCGCGGCTCCGTACAGTAAGCTCTCGTTTAAGGGGAAAATGAAGTCACTTAATTACACTTACATTTTGAAAAGGACTTGAATACTTTAATATAATGATTTGACGAACGCAAATATACTACTTAATTCCAAATATACCTACTTATTGTAAACTCCTCAGGATGAAGCCAAGAATAATAGTCACAGTATACGATTCAGCAGTATTAATGTTTACTTTTATTATCAGATTTTACAATTAATAAAACACGAGACACCGGAATGATCGTCCTCCTTTGACGGTCGGTGTCGGAATGTGTCACCGCCGCCGTTATACCCACAAAGAGGCTTTATGCATTTTGTTTATTAATACTTATGTTTTATCAAATAACGTTTTAAATAAGGAAATCAGTACACAAATTAATAGATATAGAAATATTCTTAAAGACTTACTCTTACTAATACTCTTAAAGGCTTTAATGCTAACAGACGGCCATTCTGCTGCGGGGATGTCCCCATCCCCGAATTCAGCTCGGCCATTCGTTAGGTGGGTATGTCCTCAAACCATGTACTGTCCTTATAACTACATCAAGTACCAATAATTAAATTAATGTACAATTGTATCAACTTACTAACTGACAATATAACATTCTAAATTAATTGACTGTAGCTTTGTTTATTATATTATTACATAAAATACTATTCAGTGCCTGGGCAACCAAAGGTATAAGGCGAAGTAGAGATGTCTTATACAAACTATATGATAAAAAGTCTTATACATCGAATAATGATTTTCATGATTATGTTAGGAGATATACTAAAATTATTAAGAAAATTTGTGTTCAGGCTAAAGCCGCTTACATTAGTAATCAGATACAGAAATCGAATAATAAAACCAAAACGACATGGAAAATAATAAATAATGAAACTGGACATCGTAAAGTTTCAGACTTACATAAGTTAGACCCCTTTAAACTACATTGTACTTCACATAATTGTTTTTCGAGATCAATGTATAAATAAATATTGTATATACAATTCCGAGTTCATAAAAAGAGTAACCATGGAGTTTCCTGCCCTTTCTTCTCCATTGCAAATCAACACCTTGAAACGTGGCAACCAGAACCCGACCATTCACAAATGCCTGTAAATGGCTTACATGAATTAAAATATATCTGAATTTGAATTTATATACCTTAACTCGCTTCGAGACTGCCGGACTGTCCATGATTCAGCTTTTTTTTGTACAAAATTGTCAATGGTTTGGTCGAATGTGAACAGCTACTTGGACGTATCACGCTGTCGGTTCCATATAAGCTTCCTAGACAGCCAATGTCCAGACTTTTTCAGCCACCTACCTGTAGAACTAACGTAAGAAGGCACTCACCAGTTTCTAGGATGTGTATACAGTACAACGAATTTAGCTCTAAATTGCCGGAGCTGGACGTGTCTCCCGGTTCCACTCATAATGTCAGAAAGACATCACGCGACCACCTCGGTGGCCAGTGTCAGACTAAATTTCTATTTTTTTATTTATTATTAATTTTATTTTTGTTTTAGTTTAATTTATATTGTTATAGAATTAAAATTTAACATTTCATATGTTGCTAATAAAATGTCGTGTATACCTGTAATTGGCATACACATCAGCTCCTGTACCTGTAAACTGAATTATGGAATGTATAATGTTTATGCTGTTGGTGTACCTTATATAAATAAATAATATTAATTTTCATTCTTTTTCTTTTCCATAATTATTTAATCATCGATTCATTTCTGCCACGCTAGAGGCCATCACATTACACGTTTTGAATGACCACGCTGGGGGTAAGTACCATACATGCCACACTGCGGGCTACAATTCACAGGTGCACCACACTGGGGGATACATTTTGGCTGAAACATAAAATAATAGTAATTCACACTAGGGAGTTCATACTGCTGTAGATATTCAATTTTCACACTAGGGGCAATCATATTACACGTTTTGAATGACCACACTGGGGGTAAGTACCATACATGCCACACTGGGGGCTACAATTCACAGGTGTACCACACTAGGGGATACATTTTGGCTGAAACACAAAATAATAGTAATTCACACTAGGGAATTCATACTACTGTAGATATCTAAAACACAAAATAACAGTAATTCACACTAGGGAATTCATACTGCTGTAGATATCTCAAACACAAAATAATAGTAATTTAGACTAGGGAATTCATACTACTGTAGATATCTGAAACACAAAATAACAGTAATTCACACTAGGGAATTCATACTGCTGTATATATCTCAAACACAAAACAATAGTAATTCACACTAGGAAATTCATACTACTGTAGATATCTGAAACACAAAATAACAGTAATTCACACTAGGGAATTCATACTGCTGTAGATATATCAAACACAAAATAATAGTTATTCACACTAGGGAATTCATACTGCTGTATATACATCAAACACAAAATAACAGTAATTCACACTAGGGAATTCATACTGCTGTAGATATCTGAAACACAAAATAACAGTAATTCACAATAGGGAATTCATACTGCTGTAGAAATATCAAACACAAAATAATAGTTATTCACACTAGGGAATTCATACTACTGTAGATATCTGAAACACAAAATAACAGTAATTCACACTAGGGAATTCATACTGCTGTTGATATCTCAAACACAAAATAATAGTAATTTAGACTAGGGAATGCATACTACTGTAGATATCTGAAACACAAAATAACAGTAATTCACACTAGGGAATTCATACTGCTGTAGATATATCAAACACAAAATAATAGTTATTCACACTAGGGAATTCATACTGCTGTATATACATCAAACACAAAATAACAGTAATTCACACTAGGGAATTCATACTCCTGTAGATATCTGAAACACAAAATAACAGTTATTCACACTAGGGAATTCATACTGCTGTATACAGGGTGTCCCAAAACTCAACGTCAAGCCGAAACGGGGTGACAGGATTGATCATAACCATCACGAGAAAAATCTGAAAAAAAATCTATCCCATGCAGTTTGAAAATTATGGGCATTTTAAGAAAAACCTAGAAATTTGATCAAACTGTACCATTTTTCGGTTATTGTGGTTATTCTTTTTTATTTTTGTTCATTTGAACTTTGGAAACGTAATCCTAAATAACATTTCTAGAATCCCAATAAAAAATAATGACACAATTGCCTCAAGTTTCCGAGAATTGAGACTATTTGTTAAACTACGAATTTAAAATTTTCAAGATTTGTCGACTTTGACAGGCCCTCCTATAAAAAAAATGTACTAGAGTGCCTTGGCAAGTGGCATTAAAAGTTGGCGCATTTAATCAGAATTCTAAAATGGTACAATACTTGTTAGTTCCATACAATAGAAAAGAGTAAAAAAATTAAAACCTCAAGTAACCCGATTTTTGCTATCTCATTTTACTCAGTTAAAATGTTTTTAATTCACACAAGCTCTAGGTAGGTTCTTAATTTTAAGACAAAATGATGAGAGAGATGGATAATGGGTATGTTCGCCATGAGTGAGCGAGACAGATAGTGACGCCACTTTTCTTGACCAGGAATATCCGGGAAGGTGGATTGGACGTTCGGGCACTATCTCGTGGCCCGCCCGTTCACCAGATTTAAATCCCCTGGATTTTTTCTATTGGGGAGTTCTCAAAGAAAAAGTTTACTCAAAGCCCATTGAGAACGTAGCCGACCTGCGTGAACGCATTTCTCAAGCAGCTGAGGCGATCAACTCTCGAAGATATGCCCGACTAATAAGTAGATCTTTTTTAAGAAGATGTAGGGCTTGTATTGAGGCTGATGGTAAACAATTTGAACATTTATTGTAATAAAAAACGTTATTTCTCTATCATCTGACTTTTATTCCAACAAACCTAATTATTTTACTAATTTTACTAACTTTTTTTCACTTTGGTAAAAGTGGCGTCACTATCTGTCTCGCTCACTCATGGCGAACATACCCATTATCCATCTCTCTCATCATTTTGTCTTAAAATTAAGAACCTACCTAGAGCTTGTGTGAATTAAAAACATTTTAACTGAGTAAAATGAGATAGCAAAAATCGGGTTACTTGAGGTTTTAATTTTTTTACTCTTTTCTATTGTATGGAACTAACAAGTATTGTACCATTTTAGAATTCTGATTAAATGCGCCAACTTTTAATGCCACTTGCCAAGGCACTCTAGTACATTTTTTTTATAGGAGGGCCTGTCAAAGTCGACGAATCTTGAAAATTTTAAATTCGTAGTTTAACAAATAGTCTCAATTCTCGGAAACTTGAGGCAATTGTGTCATTATTTTTTATTGGGATTCTAGAAATGTTATTTAGGATTACGTTTCCAAAGTTCAAATGAACAAAAATAAAAAAGAATAACCACAATAACCGAAAAATGGTACAGTTTGATCAAATTTCTAGGTTTTTCTTAAAATGCCCATAATTTTTAAACTGCATGGGATAGATTTTTTTTCAGATTTTTCTCGTGATGGTTATGATCAATCCTGTCACCCCGTTTCGGCTTGACGTTGAGTTTTGGGACACCCTGTATACATCAAACACAAAATAACAGTAATTCACACTAGGGAATTCATACTGCTGTAGATATATCAAACACAAAATAATAGTTAATCACACTAGGGAATTCATACTGCTGTATATACATCAAACACAAAATAACAGTAATTCACACTAGGGAATTCATACTGCTGTAGATATCTGAAACACAAAATAACAGTAATTCACACTAGGGAATTCATACTGCTGTAGATATATCAAACACAAAATAATAGTTATTCACACTAGGGAATTCATACTACTGTAGATATCTGAAACACAAAATAACAGTAATTCACGCAAGGGAATTCATACTGCTGTATATATCTCAAACACAAAACAATAGTAATTCACACTAGGAAATTCATACTACTGTAGATATCTGAAACACAAAATAACAGTAATTCACACTAGGGAATTCATACTGCTGTATATATATCAAACACAAAATAATAGTAATTCACACTAGGGAATTCATACTGCTGTATATATCTCAAACACAAAACAATAGTAATTCACACTAGGAAATTCATACTACTGTAGATATCTGAAACACAAAATAACAGTAATTCACACTAGGGAATTCATACTGCTGTATATATATCAAACACAAAATAATAGTAATTCACACTAGGGAATTCATACTGCTGTAGATATTCAATTTCCACCCTAGGTCATAAATAAGCCAAATCCAATCAGTTGAAGTCGTTCATCATGATAAATTGCAGTGGTACTCTCCACACTAGGAGAAAGCATGGATGGACCGACTGCTCAGTCATCACATTTAAAATAGTCACCTTTGTTCCAACAGGCACCTAGGCTGTGTCGTCATCAGTGTCCGAGTTGATGAGTATTCTCAGGAGAAGGTAGATTATTCAGGGCTTGATCTTTCTTAGATTTGGTCTTAACTCACCAGCAGTGATATCATAGCCTAGGAACTCAACACGAGTCGAATCTTTAGTTCACAAGTTTTAAAACGTGTATGAGGGAATCCAACAATAAAAATATGCGATCACTTAAGCAATGATATTAACGATTATTTGTTCTGAACTTCATTTAAATTATGCATCGATTTAGGTAGGTAACTACAGACGGCAACCGAGTTTTGTTTTGAAAATAAACAAAGATGAACTAGTCGTGTTAATCGTGTAAGCTCGTTTTAAAAAAATTCTGCCAATCGTCACATTGTAAACAATTGTCGGGTAGTACGTGAAATAAAATAGCTAAACTATGACCATCAATAAAAACATCACGAAAAATGTGTTCAGTACAGTCTACGTCTGCACAACCTATATCCTTTATACGAACGTTTGTGTTAAGCACGTTAGCCTATAAAATTACGACTAATACTTTGCTTGACAAGAGAACATTCAGCACCGGAATCAAAACAAACATCATACGACTCACCAGATTGTTGTAACTACCCGGTAACATAAGTTATTGCGCAAGCATCTACGCGTCGCTCGCTCGTCACTTCAGCTACACCAGCGCGACCCGCGCTATTGCTGCAGTCGGCAGAATTCGAGCTGCTCGTGCTGCTGCGACGACAATGCAGTGCTGTGTCCATTCTGGCCACAACGGCAACAAGTCACTTGCTCGGCTCCAGATGACGTAGTCGATGTGGGTTTCATCAAAACCCAAATTTTTCCATTTTCAGCAATACAAATATCAACCGTAGCACACCAAGCACGACGAAAGTGGTGTACGAATGGCCTCGATCAGTTGCAACATGTTCCGCTGTTGTACCTCGTATATACATTGTGCGCCAGTGGGGGGCAGATCCCGATCCCACTTCTGAACTGTAAACTCCTCAGGATGAAGCCAAGAATAATAGTCACAGTATACGATTCAGCAGTATTAATGTTTACTTTTATTATCAGATTTTACAATTAATAAAACACGAGACACCGGAATGATCGTCCTCCTTTGACGGTCGGTGTCGGAATGTGTCACCGCCGCCGTTATACCCACAAAGAGGCTTTATGCATTTTGTTTATTAATACTTATGTTTTATCAAATAACGTTTTAAATAAGGAAATCAGTACACAAATTAATAGATATAGAAATATTCTTAAAGACTTACTCTTACTAATACTCTTAAAGGCTTTAATGCTAACATTATAATAATCTCTTTAACGATGACATTTACGAAAGGAGAATAAAATGTATTAAAAATGTGCCCTATCTATAAGAGATGACAAACACTTTAATGACATTTTCCTTAACAGATTCAATATTACAGACAATGTAATTTTATTCACGATACAGTTTCCATCAGGTAACAATCCTATATATAAAATATTCAACTTCAAAATCATGAAATTTGTAACATCGTAAATATAAGTCACAAGAATAACTCTAAAAATCTCATTTACTTGCTCAAGAGGGTAAAACGTAAGGCTTAAGTAAAATTCAGTGACAGCGGCATTTCCGACAACGAGTCGAGACTCTCACCGACATATTAGCGGCAGTAATTTAGGGATAATGTTCGTGTAATTTCGCCCGGGCAACCCACGAAATCTATGGCCTTTAATAAACGCGAACAAACTCTATGGAAACAATTATTTAACAAAATTACTGCTTTACATGATACCCTTAATGAAATTACAAACAACGCACTGTATACGGAGATTTAATTTGACAACATAATTAATAATTATGTTTTCATTATGTTGGTTTTGTTGAAATACGATCATAGTGGTCGTATTTCGTGTATCATCTTGCTTTAATTTGAGAAATCTGAATTTTGTTAGAGTAATTTCGCGATTCGTGGAAAGAATAATCTTAAGCGGATTTAAAATTATCTATCTAAACGCTAATATAAAAAGGCAATTTTTTTTTAATATTTCTTCGTAGACCTTTAAAAAAACGTCAACCAGAAGACAAACTCTAATAAATGTTGGAAATAAAGAGTACCTACTGCAAAATACCTAAACTAGTTTCCTAAAACGTATTCCATCAATAATCACAATGGAATACCATTAAAACTGAGCGGGGAGGGGTCTCTGGAGAATTTAAGCAAATCCCGTCTTGTGTCCCCGGAATTGTTAAGCGAGACACGATCCGCGTTCAAATAGTACGGGGCCCGGTGAGCCCACGTTAATACGTGCGTTAATTGGCGACCCCCGACCCGCCCCGTCCTCGCCTCCAATTCGTAAGGGTTCGTCTCCCGTTAATAAGAATCTGGCACTAACAATTTATCAGAATTGATTAAATTTACTTTACGCTATTTGCCTTTATTGTATTAATGAGTTTAGGGAGATTTCGCCTTTTAGATAAGTGTACTATTTCAATCTTGTTACGTTGTACTGACAACCATAACAAATGACAACAACACGCTGAGTGAAGTAAAAATAAAAATGATATCAAGTAGTGCTTGCCATTTGTTCACACACGGACATCCATTAAGCCAACGTTTTGATGAAGTAGACGAAACCTAAACAGAACTGACCGAGCAAGTGGCAAAAAACGGAATCGCAGTGATAAAGCCATCAGTCTTGATCCATCCTGTATGTCTGTGTGTGTTGCCGCAAGGGCTGACAGATCGCGTATTGTCAGCGGTCGTGGACATTTTTCGCGTCACCCTGACAAATGAAATAAGAGGATTGCTGTGACACCCAGCCCCTCGAGTACTCGGAAAATCATATGCCGTCGTGAGGCGAATATGGGATTTGGGTATTTTAGTTTTGAGATATGAGAAGAAATATTTAACAGCTTTTCTAATAAGGAATATATTGTTATCAGAAAATATGACTCAGCGCAACAATACTGTCTGGAAATGAAAGGATTTAACATTAGAACATATTTCGCTCCACTATGTGAAGCGCACGGATGTGAAGTTCAACCAAACTACATATAACCTTGACTTATTTTTCAACGAAATTAGACACTGTACGAGTTTCAGGAGTGGATAACACGCTATTATAACTAGAGATTGTGTGTATCATAAAACTAGAAAAAATATTTTCATCTTAGAGTAAAGCCACGTAAGAGTAACCTTTTCAACGTAACTCGATAAACCTTATAAATATGTTAGTTTAAACATGGCTTAATCGGAGAGCGTTATTATACCTTTTACCTTAGCGCAGCCACTAAACTGTGTGTTTAATAGTGTTGTAAGGCTAGAAAATAATGCATAAAGTTTATATACGTACTATTTATATATTTGCAGCTTATTCTTGATGGGAGCCGAAATGGCTGCTTTTGCGTCAGAAATACCTACTAGGATTACGGATCAGATTTATAACCAATTTCTCTATCACAACAACATCAAAAACTCTTACACTATTTTCCTTCCAACTTCAAAGATGTATCTAATGTTATATCTCAAAATCGCTTGCAGGCTGTCAAATCAAAATGATATACACAGAATGTAATATGCCGAATCCCTATAGACACTGTATTTCTACAAAAAGCATTAAAATTGAAGAAATATGCAGTTTCGTTTGTAATCAGTGCAAGGTAGATTGTGATAGCAGGATTAGTGAAAATTAAATTATCCAAAGCCGTGCCTCGCTTGGTCAACAGTGGAATTAAATTTTAGATTTCGGAGCATGAGTGAATAATTTTGGTTGTATAAGCAGTGACATATAGAGAAGTGAAGGAGCTAGCTTTGGACAGAAGAAAATGGCATTAGCACTTAAATTGAAGAGAGAAGTTTTAACCTGTAGTTTTTGATCCTGGCCCCGGGCATTGTTTGGTGGTGACGCAGACGTGACCGTCTGCGTCCCGTCATGAAAGGAATAAGAAATAGACAAATGTCACGCCACTTCTGTGTCCGTTATACAACCACGTGTCCATGTTCTCTGACTGAATCATAGATTTAGAATGTAAAAGATGAACAATGACAGCTTGTAGGAGATACCGAAAAATAATATGCATATGTGTTAGTGACTGATATGTCAGATGAAAATAGGGTTTGCATTGTCAATATAGTGTAGTATCGATTGATTAAATCTTGCCATAATGAATAGAGGTATAGGTATACGCTACTAATTAAATCCTCTTCGGATAAAATCATTTTATATATGAAAAAACAATGAGTATTACAAAATATAATAATAATTTTAAGATGATGTTGTATGCAGCATACAGATAAGTATAGTACAAAGATTTGACCTTGTGCTATCCACTAGTCACAGTTTTGTGCACTGGTAATGATAAAGTAATATATGATACCTATTAACATAGCTAGTTCCCTTAGGACCGATTGTTTAATAATCAGATAAATATCTATCGACTTTTTATCGATATTCGTGAAGTCATTTCTACAGTCAACCCTAGCGTAAACATACATTCTAATATTTACACTAAATATTATTTATTTATTGTTTTATCTACAAAATATTACCACGTATCGGAAGAAAATCTAATATACTATGGTAAATTTTGTTTTCTCGGCGAATTAATGCTACTACGTACACAAAATATGGTTTCAAAACGTACGATGAAAAAATCATATTTACCTGTGAAACGTGTAAAATAATTTGGATTATTTTTCTATGTCACGTTACAATTGGCAAAAGAACATGACATTATGACCGTCTAAATATCACTTATCGCCAATAATTACACGATCATTTTATAAATTAACAAAATATATTTGACACTTAAGCAAGGGTAACGATAGGTAACGATCCTTCAAAAAAAAATTGTATCATACTGACATTGACATCTGTCTCTTTCTTTCTCGGGTAGTGTTCATATGACATAGATATCTCTTTTCCACGCTTAGTTGGCCTTTTAGCGTCAGCGAAATTCTAAGTCTATGGACTGAATCGCCTCATTCATATCATTAATAGGTTTTTTACAAACCTAAGCAAACTTTTTTTTGTACACGCTCCTAAATTTGAATACCTACATTCCTCCTTTATTAATATAACCAATCTATCGTTTTATTGATAAAAGTATGAATGTTGTATTTTGCCTGAAGCACTTTGCATGAATTTTATAATTTCAGTCTCAGTAAAAGCGGTTTTATAAAAAAACTAAATCGAATTTATTTAACGAGTTGCAGAAACTCATTAAAACTAAATCTATTTAGTAAGATAAATAATTAAAACTCTATTTAAATTCACTGTCATTCACACTGGATTTAACCTAGAGCTTAATGAAATATATATTTTATAATACAGTAATCTTAAAATTATTATAATATTCATCATCACTGCCTCGTGGTTTAATAGTCAAGCGCCACGGCTGAGCGTGAGGTCCTAAGTTCGATCTCCGGCACGAGCATTGTAGTTATAGTGTTATTGCGTTTTTCTATTAGAAAATTCTAAGAAACAGCCGTGACTTTGGAATTATGTATGGTAAGTGGTAATAGGCTCGCCCCTATTACATTAGAAGTGATGACATCGGTGAAATATGGATGCAGTACAATAGTAAACCTCTGCCTAACTCTTCGAGGAATACAGGCGTGATGTAATTCATCATCACATTTATGTCCACTGTTTATAATGGGTACTCTTTTCAACTACTATTATACAATCAATAGTTCTTTGGGAATATCTTCGGCAGTAAAAACGAACGTAAAAACGCTTGTGTCCAAAACACTGGCAAAAGTCGGGATTAATTTTGTCAAGTTAAAGGAGTCACCTTTTACGGAAATAGTCGGGACACACTCGGCACAAAGCACTTAAAATCAATCTTAGTTTAGTCAGGTACGTTGCAGACGACAGACTTTTTGTAGGATCGATAGTAATTTACCGTTGTATCTTCGGTCGCCTATTTTCTTCCTTACCCATACTTTTAGCAGTATAAACTAGATGTCTGATTTTACCAGAGGAATTCGTTTGTTGTGATTACAAACTCAGATTATGGTATGGGTTTGTAGACGGGCAACAATAATTACTTGTAAAAAATATGTTTTCCGAGAGATTTTAACTATCATATGATAATTTCCATATTCATAAGGAATTAGGGTTAGTCAGAAATGTCCCCAATATTTGTACACCCACATCACCGATGCCGTTATTGAGTCCCATGTAATATCCCATCGTCATCGACCGGGCACAGTTCCACACTCCATGCTTCTACTGAGTCTTTTCGTACAGAAAAACTCAATAACGCTGCCCGACCCGGGAATCGAATCTAGGAATTTACGCTCAGCAGTTACGCTTTCGACCACTAGACCAGTGAGGTAGTTCTAATTAGCAACTATCATGCCACTTTCCCGTTGCCACATTGTGGTTCCTGAGTAGCCCGTTTAACCAAACAGTAGGTGTTCAAATGACCGCTGCGCTCCGTCGCCGATATTTTTTAAGAAAGCGCGTTCTTACATCTCTCTTTTTATGATTGTTCTTCTTTTATTAGAGTACTTTTGTTTCTTAAGTGAAATTTTCTAAGTTAGAAAGGCGGGGCTTTCGCTGTAAATCCGTACTTACTCTTTGTGTCGTAAAAGTTAGGCGATTGAAAAAATTGTTTCTTTTGTGCGACCAAATCGCTGTTGAGAATTGATTCACCTTTGATGTTATTTTAAGTTTTATATACGTTAATAGCATGGAAAATGCAAGCTTTTGTATAATAAGGTGAAACTGAACTAAGCGGTATAAACTCAAATAGTTTAATGCTCACGATAATAGCATAGCTAATTACGGTTCGGACTTACACGCTATTGAAGTAGGTAAAGAGAGTGGAGTTATAAGCGCGCACAGAGCTTGTGCAGCAACATAAAACTGCAAGGCGAAGTGGATTGACTAATAAGATTAGCATAATTACGCGCGGCGACTGCACGCGAACCCATAGCTTTTCATAATTAGCACCCGTTGTTATAACATTCGTGAGTCGTGTGTTGGCTCAGCAAAATATACGAACATCCAAGCATGCTCCTTAGTTACGTATATATACGTTAATCTAATAATAACTCGAGTGGAATGCAAATGAAGCTGGTTTTTCCTACAAGAGTTTTAAGCGAGCTACGATTACGTTTCGTTTCATTTTAAACGCTTGCAGCCGGTAATCTTAGATCCTGTATTTAGATCACAACATCGGTTAATTCCGTGTAGAGCTTTGATAAATTTATTTAACCTCTACTCCAGTTAAACGGAATACGCAGACTGAAATTGGAGTCTGTAATAAATTTTCCTAAAATTGCTGTCACGTCTCACTGCAATTAAAAACACACACTACATTACAGTTTCAATAGACAGTGATGACAGTATTGTAAGCACATATTAATTAATAATTATAAATGCGAAAGTTTGTGAGGATGGATGGATAGATGGATGGATGGATCTTTGTTACTGTTTCTCGCCAGAACGGCTGAACGCATCTGAATGAAATTTGGCACAGAGATAGATTATAGTCTGCTGCTTTTTATCCCGGGAAAATGTACGGTTTCGTAAATCACGCGGGTGAAGCCGCGGGCGGAAGCTAGTCCAACATAAACCTTAAACTGATAATTCGAATCTGTGCAACGAACAAGTTTTATATTTAAAACGTAAATACCAACGATAATATCAATTCAATCACCAATTAATCGAATGAATAAATAGAACTGGTTATACAAATAATTAATTGAGCCCTATAAACACTACAAAATACATGCTATAAATGCTGACAGCGAAACATTCGGATCGTGGTTGGCCGCTGAGCAAATATTAAATAAGGGAACCCATGTATTGTATTGCACCGCGATTCAGTTTGCTCACTCTTCAATATACCGATATTGTTTTGGTCGTATTGAAAACGGAATCAAATAGTACAAATTGCGGAGCCATATTGTCGCGTGTATACCTAGCTTTTGTTTGACTCTAATGTTTCGTTAGATGGATCACAACGTGAACTTCTGCGCAGTGCCTAGTCTGTTTTGGTTTTTTTTTTTTACCAAAAATGATGACCTTTGGGTGTGGCCTATTTGTTTAGAGTATAGTACGTTCTTATATGTTTCACTTGGGCCAGCATATCCATCTAATGAGAGTGGCGTTGAGTACTGGATCGCTGGGTCTCCAACTATTGTGGCTGAGCCTAGCTACACCAATTATTCTATTATATTAATACTGTTCTTTGTGTGTCGTTTTGCGCACATTAGCTTGCATTGTACTCGCATAGTCTTTACCGTTAAAGATTGTAACCCGTTTAAAACTATTATTTTAAAACAAACAACGTTTTGAAAGAGCCTGTAAAGGCCTACTCGAAATAAAAATATTTGACTTTGACTTTGACTTTGTTTCTATCAATACCAAGCTCATATCACTTTGCTAGGACTTCAAAGGATTCATATTACTGCAGGGAATTTATGTGCAGTTTACAATCAGTAGTTTAGAATAGAGTAGTAGAAATAGAGTAGTTTGAAATCAGAAGTTACGTTGTCGTCAATTTTGTTTACCACTTCAATTACGTGATGGTAACTTTTAGTGTTCAGATTCTAACCTGGGTTCCCGCTAATAATAGTATAACTAATAAATCAGTGTCTCATATAGGTTAAGACGTCGAGATGCTGTTGATAATTTTACACATGCGCAACGATGTTTTGATGTTTCTATGACATTGATCAATGCAAGTAATCATCTCTTTAGATAAAGGGTTCTCTCCGCATTCTGTAAAATAATATTCAAATCTGAATACATATATATATATATGTACATATATGAAATAGAAGCTAATCAATTAAGCTACTGGCATGTATCAAATATAAATAATTTATTTCATTTCGAAACCAACATAATTATTTGAATACCTAATTATTATTAATCATATCAGTTACGTTAAACATCGATGATACCTAATATAAAATGCATATCAACAAAATTTGAACATGCTTGTTGATTTTATAGTTTGATAATTACGTTATTTGTTGATGGCATGATACTCACATTTCACCAATGCCGTTATTGAGTCCCATGTAACAGAGGGCGAGTCTATTATCTACCGGCACATCTCTAAACTCCGGCCTGCTACAGAAGAAAATAAAAAGGAAAATATAATGCTTTGCCCGACCCGAAGATCAAAACCACGATCTGACGTTCGGCAGAAGCGATTACGGCAGTCAAATTAATGTAGCAATTTATTAAAATTTATGATAATCAAAGTACAAGTATAGGTACAATCTTTTTTTTACATATTTTTTTTGGTCTAATACCACAACAAACAGCACGAAGAGTTATTTAGATAGGTCTTATATTCAGAAAAGTGGCAATTCTATTCAAGAATGCGCAACTAAATTAATATCTTTCCTTCAATGGCCATTGAGTGCACTAACGCTGGGTATTGAATAGACGATAGATATTATGGTGAGTACTCAATTCGTGTTTTGAATTCTGATATGTACTAAATTGACTGGCTCATTAGACTAGCGGTCGCCTCCTGGGTTAGATTTCAGCTTAATTACGTAAAAATAGCGACAGCAACGCGACAGCCACGCGATAGCTGTCTCACTGTCAGCCAATACATATTGAACACAAAAATGACGTTTGACAGTAGCTATCACGCGATCTACGGTTGTCGCAAACTGATTGCTACATCGGTAATTAGGTTGCGAGTCAGGTAAAGTGTTATTCGGTTATTCTGTGTGGAAATTGTGAGTAGCAGCCGGAATCTGGAACTGTGCCCGATAGATACGTCTTCTATTACATGGGACTCAAACGGCATCGGTGAAATGTGGGTGTACTATAGTAGGTTCACCTCTACCTCACCCTTTGGGGAATACGGCTGTGATAGTGTTATCTTATGTTAACCGAAGAACCACATTTTCGTTCGGACAAGCCGGAGCATAGAAGCTTTCTGTAGTCTAATTTTCCAAATATGTATGTATGTTACATTTTATTTTACAACCTTCCTCAGAATTCCAACCCAACAAGTAAAATGGTCATTCAAACTTAAAAACCAACTAAAACATATTGGAACTAACTTTAATGGTACAGTCCGTAATTTTCGGCAGGGGGCAGCACTAGAATTTTATGGAGGGGACAGATGGAAATGTCAGTGCGGCACCACGGGTCTCCACGGTATAACATTTGGATTTATTCAGTCGTGAAATTAAACAAGCCCCCGAGCGCCCCCTATCACAATTTATGTTCGCACTAGATTGTAAAGGCCTGACGGCAAGATCTGACTGTACCCTCATTAATTGGTGAAGTCATGACTGGTTGTGTTTTGTACTTGATTTAAGGACTAGATGATTTAAGCCTAGCAGTTGGAATCGCGAGTTCTAATGTATCAGTTTCTGAAAGTTTGTTGTTGGAACTGTATTGTCAGATTAAAAAAAAAACGTATTTGGTGTTTCATTTTAGTAACGTACCATTTCAGTTTCTTTGTTAAAAAAAATAGCTACCATTATTAGTTAAAAGCGGACTTTAATGACAATGTTAATGTTGCTGAAACAAATATTTCGCGTTAACTATAAACATCTCCCTTTGGACCCCAAAAATAGACCTTTCAAAACTAAAGTCATTAGGTTTTACGTTAACTCTACAGTCACCGAAAATTTTCATTTAATAGCTTTGTTTATTACACGCTAAATGTCAAAGGTTACATATTATATTGAACCGCGGCTCTTTAGCTTAACTTTTGCAAGCATGGCTGAACGGAATCAGGTTCGGTTTCCGGACAAAGCGTTAGAATTTTTTCTGTCAAGTCTCCAGAAACTTGGGGTTTCGAATTGTGCTAGGTAAAAGATATATAGGCTGACCCCCTATTGTAGAGGAATAGTAATAGACATAATAGAACCGGATTCCGGGGAACACATCCGCGATTTCATATGATGTGATGTTTAAGTAAAGTTTGTACTGAAAAACTGACACTGACCTTGAAATATTTGTCACTAGCATATCTTCAATGAGAAAGAAATACTTCATCGTTTTTAATGGATTTTTAGTTGTACTTTATTTTTTATAGTTCTTCTTCTCTAATATAAAAACTCTTTTCGGTGCAGCAATCGCCACTGCTCTCTATCCTCTGCTTTTGTTTCGACCTCTTGATACAACTTGCTTCCTTCTGCTTTATGTGTTGTACAAAGCTTCATCTAGGTTTTCCTCTTCTCCTTTTTCTTATTAATAGTTAAGCAACAGATCTTCTTGCTAAAGCGATACTCTTACCTAACAGATAACCTTACGCCCAGCAACGGGGCTTAAGATTGCTAGAACAAAACGCAGTCCTACCAATCCTTAAAAAAACATATTCTATACCTACATTTAAAGTTCAACAAGGGCCTTACTCGTACATTGTCCCATCGCACTTCAGCTCTGTATCTCACGCATGCTCTATAATATCGCGCCGCGTACATCATGATAAGGGTGCGTAACTTAGGGGTTGTGAGGGCGTCGTAAATATTCATTATCCTGGCAACATTGAACTCTTGTTTAAGAATAACACGGCCGTCTTCTTTCCAACTTTATTAAGGGGAGCTTAATTTCCATTTGTTAAAAAGTTTTCTTCTTTCGATATAGTTGATTTGAGGGTAGTTAATAAACAGGTAACATTTTTAAAAGATGCATAAATTTTAATTCCAATTTCGTATGGGTAAAATTTATTACGAGCGTAACATATTTATATGTAGTGGTTTCATAAAATCATTACTAGATACATTCATATAGTACAAATCTTCATAAATAATCCCCCTTATTATTCACTAGAAACATCGACACAAGACCTTTAAAAGTTCAATAACCTTGTGAAATCCGCGTATAAGATCAGATAATCCAAAGAAATCTTTACACCATTTTAATCTAACAAAATTTTATTATACCAAAACCCGAACGTATCCTAAAATCCGTTCAAGACATCGAGTTTTAGTACCAATAGGTACCACTATCTTATTGTCGCTATAACTTTCTGAACAAGGGTCTGTAGTTATCCTAACACGGGAAATAAACAAATCCCATAGATATTGTGGCGTGCCAAGATTCCCTTTTCAAGTATATCCCTGCCGTGTGCCTTTTTGTACAGGATTTGGTTGTTAAGCCCGTTGTCGGTTGATGTTATTTGCTACCTAATGTTGCCCCCTGAAATTAGGTTATTGCGATGTAGCTTCAAAAAAGTAAAACTAATACTGAGAGCGTACATTCGTATTTTCTGTACGAAAGGTAAAGTAATACGTAAGTACGTACCAAAATAAAATGCTTAGATTAAGAAAGTATTTTTTAGAACATTTTTACATCTCGCCCCTATTACTTGCCGGCACGGTTGGCGCAGTGGTTGAGAGATCGACTGTTGCGCTACGTGTTGCGGGTTCGATTCCTGCACGGAACAAATATTGGTATCATCTACAGATAGTTGTTCTGGATTTGGGTGTATGTCCGTGTGAATATATGTTTCTAAAGGCACCCACGATATAGGAATTATTCCCAGTGTGGGGCAAAAGTATTTTTTTTTAAAAACACCTTGTGACTTAATGTGGCTTCGGTGATATGCGGGTGTGTATCAGTATGCCTCTGTCTTAACCTTTCGAGGCACACAGTCGTGATAATATGTATGTTTGTACTTCCCTATATTTTTTATAGCTTTTTCGAGCTACGTAGATGTATGTAGTTTGAAAAAAGACATTAGGAGCATGTTGTTTTTTTTTTTTTCATCTCGGTATGAAAACATAAATGCTTCTCACTGAAACCATAAAACAACCAATGCTATACAAGTTGCGAAGTCGACTGAAGGAAGCGGAATAACTAGCAATCAACCGCTGTTTATTGCGCCATTGTACTAAACTCGAACATTTCTGCAACTCATAGCCATAAGAGGTACTTAACGTTCACAATTATGTTACTGCCATAATGTACCTGTAAGCGAATGTTACGCTCAATATTTCTCGGTTAACTCGGATGGTTCTGTGAAAAAATACGAAATATCACGCCTATATTACCCGGAGAGCTAGGCAGAGATGTACTATTATACACTCGCATTTCGCCGATGCTATTAAGTTCCATGTAAGTATGTAGTCCTATTGTCATCAACTGGACAATTCCAAATTCTGATCCAACTTGGCTACTGAGAATCTCATAATAGAGCCTCGTACAGTTGGTACCCCTCATCATCGTACAGTTGGTTGGTTGGTAGAATTTATCATATAATGTCAAGGGTGGGTCAGGTAATGTAGGGCACCGACTATACTATTTACTCCAAGTGAGAAGGATTAATAGAAGAACTCAACAACAATTTGACCGACCTGAGGATCTCACCATGTCAAACTCAGCAGGCGAGCTTGCGTCAAGTTATAAGTATTTTTATTTATTCCAAAGTCAGCATAATAGTGCTACAATTGGCACAAATACCACCGTTTGTATTATTCGTTGTTAATATCATATTCACAGAACCTTAACTAAATTCTATAATATGATTAAACTCAAACATTTCTACAACTCATGTACATACAATTACGTTAATCCAAAATTTAGATTTCCATCTTAGACTACAAGATAGATAGTGATAAAAAAATAGCTACCATTATTAGTTAAAAGCGGACTTTAATGACAATGTTAATGTTGCTGAAACAAATATTTCGCGTTAACTATAAACATCTCCCTTTGGACCCCAAAAATAGACCTTTCAAAACTAAAGTCATTAGGTTTTACGTTAACTCTACAGTCACCGAAAATTTTCATTTAATAGCTTTGTTTATTACACGCTAAATGTCAAAGGTTACATATTATATTGAACCGCGGCTCTTTGGCTTAATGTTTGCAAGCATGGCTGGACGGAATCAGGTTCGGTTTCCGGACAAAGCGTTAGAATTTTTTCTGTCAAGTGTCCAGAAACTTGGGGTTTCGAATTGTGCTAGGTAAAAGATATATAGGCTCACCCTCTATTGTAGAGGAATAGTAATAGACATAATAGAACCGGATTCCGGGGAATACATGCGCGATTTCATATGATGTGATGTTTAAGTAAAGTTTGTACTGAAAAACTGACACTGACCTTGAAATATTTGTCTTGTGAGAAAGGAATACTTAATCGTTTTTTAATGGATTTTTAGTTGTACTTTATTTTTTATAGTTCTTCTTCTTCTCTAATATAAAAACTCTTTTCGGTGCAGCAATCGCCACTGCTCTCTATCCTCTGCTTTTGTTTCGACCTCTTGATACAACTTGCTTCCTTCTGCTTTATGTGTTGTACAAAGCTTCATCTATGTTTTCCTCTTCTCCTTTTTCTTATTAATAGTTAAAATTCTATAATATGATTAAACTCAAACATTTCTACAACTCATGTACATACAATTACGTTAATCCAAAATTTAGATTTCCATCTTAGACTACAAGATAGATAGTGATAAAAAGAATTTCTATCGGCATAATAGTACTACGATTAGCATAAATATTATCAATTGTAACGTTTTATTTGCGAATGTCGAACTCTCAAACATTTGTACGACTCATGGTCATACAATTACATTGATTCCAACTTACCTACAGGATAAAGTGTGCTAGCGATAAAAAGTTCTGCGATCGGCATAATAGTGTTACGATTGGCATAAATAACATCAATTGTGATGTTTTCTTTGCTAATGTCGTCGCCGGGAGCAGTGTGCGGGTAATGTGCGATGCCATTAAAAGTACATAAATACACGATCGTCTCAATAAACGTCACGGCGTTGGTAGTTTGTTGTTGTAAATAAACTGCACTGTGCAAGCTACAATGTTGTTTTTTTATTAGATACTTGTGAGTTCATTACATAAATAAAGTTCGGATTCGTTTGCTCTGAACGTTTTTGTTGCAGATTCAATAAGAACGGATTTGTTTACTTTTTTGTTCAGTAGTTAATTTTTATTTTTTAATATTCGATACTATAAAAACGGTGGATGGATAGATAGATGGGAAATTTATTCTATTGATCCTGAAAGGGAACACAATATTATGAACTTCAATTTTAAATTAATAAATTCTATTGTAAAAGAAAGGCAGAGCTCTCTGCGTGTATATATCTTACGCAATATACAAAAAATTTGAAACAACTGCGTGTCATTATTTCAATGTTTGAATACTGGATCCGGACTTATTTTACTCTAACTTCATTCAAAAGAAACATTTCGTTTCAGTTCACGATTAAAATTTTTAACCAAACAGAAATTGGTGTAAAATTTAGTAAAAACACACAAAAAGCACGAACGAAGCGCGGACTGATGGCCAGCAATAAACGAATTAGCATGTTTGTTATACCTTTGGATTTATATGACCTAGAACATACTACCAGGTAGAAATAGGTTCAGAAGTCCCACTGATAAAATGTGTAACGACTACTACTCGCAACATGGCAAACAGTAAAGCGCCATCTATCGGAGTGAAGCTACAACAACAAACCTTAAATCGCACTATGAAAGTTTACAACGATTCTAACATATATACGAATGTCCAAAATCAATCGTTGGGCTTCGGCCCGCCAGGCTAACCACCTTGCCTGGTCGGAGGATCCTCCCTTTTCAATGGCGGAACACCATACCTCGTTTCTCCATACAATGCACGATACACGCTCATACGCACACCAAAACTATTTTTTCATTCTGGCAGGTCTCTTTTCATATCAATCCTGGTACATGGACAGCTTTCAATTAATTAAAATATGTTTTTTTTTTTAAGTTGTTTAGAAGCCTCCTTTTTGTGGTTCATGTGCGCAACGCAGTACAGAATGTAATATATATATATCTTATTTTGACTTCTGCCACCGATTTTATCACATCTGCTAACCGTCTATACCATGTGCATTTTACCACTACGGCACCTCAAAACTTTTTTTTACCACTTTTAAACCAAAAATCATAGATTAACCTACTTTCGGAGTTGTCAGGATTAAACCTTCGGAACTTTCTTATTTCGTGATTCAAGCTTAAAATTTCCAACGGGTGGTAGCGTGGTCACAGAGTAATAAACATAAAACATGAAATTAAACTCGTGCGCGATGAAAGCTATAAAGCCTTACATATTACGAACTATAGGCAAAATGCCAGGGATTTTCATTTAAAAACGGGCCGATGTTTGTACTAATGTATTTTTTGTATTCACTTTAAGAGCTATACGGGTTACTACACCGTTCTTAAGTGTGATCTTTGTCATTTTAATGTGACAGTATAGAGTAGTGTAAATAAAAGTTTCTAAAAGATGTTCACCATTTTATGCATTAATGTTCTTTGTGGTAATCCTCAAGTTGAGCGTAGTCTGAATTCTCATTACGGCGCTGAGACTATTCCTCTTCGTCGTAATTCTGATTCGGAAAAATGTGTACGCAATTAATTTTAATACGAAATTAATTGGATAGTGTCTCTCTTGTACAGTTATAAGTATTATATAATTTAATATCGAATTAACTGTAGAATAAACCTAAACTTATATTAAACACACAATACAAAGAACTTAACCACGCAATTTGTTAATATTTATTTCTTATACACTTTTTTTTCCCAACTTTTAATCTAACTCAAAGCTAAATGGCTGTAATCAAATAACAGCACACACAGCGATAATATAACAATTTAAATTAAATACGATTTATCGTAGCGGCTCTACGGCAGCCGTAGCGACGTAGCGCCGCCGTAGCGTTATGTCTACGAGTCACGTTTCGCTTTTAAACGCTTAAGTCCAGTAAATCTGTTTTCTTTTATTTTAGACTTGATTTATATTGTAATTTCGTGCGTCAAGTGTGAGCGATAACGTTGCGTGTCATAAAACAATATTTTGAATGTTCAAAGGTTTTGCAGCAAATAGTTTTTATGACACCGCCTAATGTTGGAAATTTGTCTTAGTGAATACGCTTACTTTTCCATAAGAAATGAAACAGAAGTAAAGGCGCTGCCCTAAAGCCCTAAGCCCTTTTTTACATTTTAAACCTTGATTTAAATACTTTATGGTTGCATATTAGTTATCATGCCCTTCGTTTTCAATGAGGACTACTTCATTGGTCTAGTGGTCACAAACTCGACTGCTGAGCGTGAAGTCCTGGGTTCGGCTCCCAGATCGGGCAAAGTGTTATTCGGTTTTTCTGTACGGAATTTTTTAGTAGAAGAACTATGTCCAGCGACAGCAATAGTCTCGCTCCTATTACATGGGACTTGATAACGACATCGACGAAATGTGGGTGTACAATTTCATTTCTGCCTAACCCTTGGAGGAATACAGGCGTGATGTTATGTTATATTTTCTATAATCTCATGGTTTTTGT
The DNA here is from genome assembly GCA_947562105.1 of Shargacucullia verbasci. Classification (NCBI taxonomy): domain Eukaryota; kingdom Metazoa; phylum Arthropoda; class Insecta; order Lepidoptera; family Noctuidae; genus Shargacucullia; species Shargacucullia verbasci. The sequence continues at coordinate 4,516,247 of OX387286.1, read as the reverse complement.
GTTAAATGTGCCAATTTTGTTCGACATTAAAATTGTTAAGAAGTTGCAAAAATTACTTTACAAGTATTATTTCCGTGCATCAGAATAAAAAAAGAAACTCAGTACGCTTTTAAAAATAATAAAAAGGAGACATTTTTAACATGAAAACACAAAACAATTTTACACCTCTTTTCACATTTCGAGAGTACATTAGGAACGGCTGAGCATGGACCCACGTAACTTTTTAATTGTTACGTGTAATTTATCACTTAAACTAGGAGGGCTCCTAACGACCGCGGCCCAAACAAAAGGCCCCATTATATCGCGTGATTCTAACTCTCACTAAATGTACCAAAATCCAACTAATTAAATGTTTACTACCTACTGCGTATACCCTTGTTACCACCGGAGCATTATACCACAATGTTATTAAAAATACGATGGTCAAAACACGAGTAAAACAAAATGACAAACGACTCCAATTTACCCAATTAAAATCTACGATTCGTACACGTTAACCGATGTTAGAAGTTAACTTACAAGCAACTTAATACTTTGTGAGTATTCACAATACGTGTCGTTTGGAGTTGCGTGAATTATGTTCTAATTACCAGAAGGCTATAACGTTTGAAAACACAAACAGGGCAAAGTCGCGTGCACCCCAATACGCTCCCTTTTACTATTGTTATCACATACAAAAACCTTCGAGTCCGTTTTCTCAATAAACAACATTAACGCAAACTGACGCGTTACGTAACACGAAAACAATGGCGAAACCCCAACGCCTTACCATTATAGAGTCGCGCGTTTCTTCGGTGAAAGGGGAAAGAAAATGACTCGATAAGGGGTTTATTTGATGGGCAATTCAGCAGTTACATTCCGAAGATATCGATTTTAAATTCTTTCAAATAGAATTTTATTTAAATGAAATAGAAGCGAGACGGGTTGGATTTTAATAAATATTTGAGAAAATAGAAACAAACATACATTTCGTGATTGATCTGGAAGGCGCGTCAAAAAGCAAAAGTTTGAGTAATGACGCTTTTACACATAATGAAGCATGGAGACGTGATTAAAGAGCTCGAGTCATGTAAGCCGGGACACCGCGCCAAGGAACGCGCCTGCGCAAAATTAATAAGCAGAATTACTCTTCTTTACCGTCTCATAAATTACATTGATGGTGACTGGCAACACTTACAGAAGCCATAAAAGCGAGCTTTATTAAAATCAAACAACAGGTGAAATTTATACAACATTGCCATTACATTTGTAATATTTTTATTGAAAGAACTTAATAAATAGAATATCGAAATTAAAAGAAATAACTAATAATAAACGTCAGAAGCAAATCATATTTTCATTTTCATTGAATTGTATTGTCTTGTTCATTTTTATTGTGAACGTTTTCTAAGCTATCGGAGTATTGTCGGGACGTAAGAGGGATCCCATTGTGTACTTAAATCAACGAGGGGCGGACGCGGCGGTATGGTTAGCAGAAACAAAGGCTCTTTCTAAAATCAACGTCGACGCCTTCAAAAGTGTCACTTCACTGGATTTCCTTTTCGTTATTCTTGTATAAAATTTATGTTATTTTTTGTTGAATTTTTGACTAGAATAAATTATTATTGCCAAGAGATTTACTTGTTTCTTATTGTCATCTGTTTTGATTTTAAACTTTCGTGTATTTTTAGTGACAACGTACCTACATAGCCTTGCCTTCCTTGTTTTATTGAATTTGTTCTGCAGAGTAAAATTAACGGATATATACCTATATTGTATAATAATCTCATATCACAATTTACTACACCTATGGGAAATCAATAGCGTATATTAACATCTTTATCAGTTTGTTTGTTTTCCTCACATGACTTTGCGGGAACAATGTAATCATATTTTTTTTAATAATTGCCTTGTAATTTCTTGTCCGTTCTCTGCCATAGGAGAACAATAATTTGAACGTTGTTACCAGAGTCAGACTAAATGCATAAATATTTAAATATAAATTTACATTTATAATACATATACATATATTTTATTTATAGTTTTTACTGAAACGGAAGAGTTATAAACCGAAAAACATTTTTGTATTTCATATTTCAAATAATTTTTAAAAAAGGAACGGAACCCAGCGATCTATATCAAATTTACAAAGAAAAATGTTAAAAAACCTTCTTCAAAATTTACTTCCAAGCTTCTCAGGCATAAATCGTAATTCGCAATTCGCACCATCAAATAAATGTTTCGTGGCAAAAAGTAATTAAGATAATGTTTATTTTATAAACAAGAAAAGCACAGGCTCGTGACATAATCCCCATAAAATGGCCCAGCCAATGGAGTCACTAATTAATGTACCTAACAAAAATGATGACACTGAGATTTTAAAGTGTTGTATCGCGTGTCACACTCTACGCCCCAAATTTGGCGATTTTGAAATAAATTTGAATAATCATCATCACAAAATGATAGATATTTCTCTTTGATATATTTTCCCTCGCGACGATGCATTCATGCATTATGAAGCACGCTTACATAGTAAACCATTGAGGCAGTGAATCTGGTTATACACTTTATATGATTCAAGTACAAAAATCAAAGTTCTGGGTCAGAGGGGTCAAATAAGCACATAGGACATTAGTTTTATGTTCGTCTAAAATATAACATTTTGTAATTTCATTGATTGTAATTGACTTCTTTTTTGTTTTCTGTCTGTCTGTCCCCTTGAAGAATTATAACATAAAAACTAGAACCACTACACTACCTATAGCATATGCAGAGTCAGAGAGAGCAAAATAGTTGGGTAGCGAGCACAACTGGTTGACAATAAATGATACAATAGTGAAATCATTTAAACCTTCATCTTCTATTTAAATTAGGAGTTTAGCTCTTGTCGGTGGAGCAATCGCCACTGCTCTCTATTTTCTGCCTTTGTTTTGACCTTCTGATACGACTCTACCCCTCCTTTCTCCTTTACTTTTTGTGTGGTCTTCCCCTTCCTCTCTTCCCTTCAATTTTTCCTTCTAAAATTGTCTCGAAGAAGTGATTAAAAACCTTAATTAAACCTTTATAATTTATTATAAATTATACCTTTAATATTTTAAGGGATCCAATACTTGAGTTGCTCACCGCAATCGTATTTAATTAAAAGGTACAACAATATTAAAATATTTGAATTATTACTTTAAACGTTTAAAAGCCCAAAATATAAGGTAGAAGAAGTGGACATTTAAAGCATAAAGCTTGATGTTACGCTTGCGGTTCAATATGTTAATATTAATTGAATTAGTTCTGTATTAATTGTAAAATTTACTAATATTGCAAGGGCTGAAGATCCATTAATTAATTAAATATCACTTTATTAATCCACGATTGGATTTATGGAATAATACAGCTGACCACAAAAATTCAATCGAAGACTTTTTAATTTAATGAGATGTTTAAACCTTTATTTATTTAAAGGCAGTTTGTTCACTTAATGAACATTTCATTTCCGTAAAACATCAATATTAATATTTTTAAATGACCACAAAACATAAAAAGAAATAATTAAAATAAATATTTACCTACAGATACTGTTGCCATGATTTTGAGGTGTATTGTTTATGACATTATAATGCCAATACATAATATGGTTCGCCGAAACTATCACTCAGATAATTAGCAAACCCTCAGCCGTCCTTAAAAACTGCCTGCGATGAAATAGAATAGTTCTATTTTAATAAGAAGCCCACGGAGGGATGAATCCAGAATTATAAGCATAGATTATAGAAGATTACGTCAGTTGCGAGCATAGATTTTGGATTCCGCTTACTTTAAATCTATGGTTGCGAGTGACATTTATTTGACATTTGACATTGGCAGTATGAACATAAACAAACTCACATTCGCATTTATAATATTAGTTAAGTTTCCCGTTCCCGTGGGAATACGGGGATAAAATATAACCTATTTTACTCGCTGATAACGAAACTTTTCATCGGTGAAAGAATTTTTAAAATCGGTTTAATGGATTAGGCGTGACGGCGTAACAAATAAACAAACAAACAAACTTATTTTCACATTTATAATATTAGTTAGGATTAGGATATATTATCTATATTATTAAGGCCTCCTACTAGGTGGACCGACGACATTGTGAGAATCGCGGGCAACCGATGGATGCAAGTGGCGGAATGTCGTTCGATGTGGTGGTCTAAGGGGGAGGCCTTCGTTCAGCAGTGGACGTCTTCTGGCTGATGATGATGATGATGTATATTATATATTATAGATATTCCATTATTTTCTTAATAGTGCGCAAGAAGAGGGCCTACATGAGTGACGAAACATATGCTCGTCTGGTGCACCCTGGGGTAGTCAGCCCCGATACCACCATTCCTGACCGTCTTCCCCCTACGACATGACCCATTTCACATGTGTGCTCGTGCTGATATGACGGAATAAAAGGTAGTTTATTTTTTAATTAATCAAGCAATTGTCCCACATTAGAATTTCCCCTGTAGAAAACAGTTTACAAACATACATCTCACAAGTTCACACATACTGACCCGGAACATTGTATAAATATTAGCCTACTGGTACTTTTCAATTTATCCCAGTCTGTTGATATTAAGAACTAATTCTTTGAATCAAAGGTCTAGCTCATCCTGGCAAACCTTCTTTTGGAACATGGTAACTAGAGTCTGACTATTCATAAGAACCTTTATCTGTACCCCAAGTGTAAGTTTCTTTTGACAGATTCGATTTACTACATCGAACGCGTTCGGTGCTCCGATTAGTCCGTTTCGTGCTCTCCAGCAATTGGAGCGCCGAACGTGTTCGATGTAGTAAATCGAATTTGTCAAAAGCAACTTACACTAAGGGTACTGGTCCACATGAATAAAAAAATATTATATTATTTTGTCATTCGAAAATCAAACCCACGACACGTAACGCAGGAACTCAGTTGCTTAGCCACTTGAGTTCATGGTATGGTAAATTTGTATTCGTAATCTCGCGAATAAATCAAAACAATGATATCCTGAATACTCTTTATACAATACAGCCTGATAAATACTCTGTACATTGACTGTACTGTGTTTACAATTCATATCGGATAACTCACATATTGTTTAATAGCGTTTCAGCCGGACTGCAGGTAGAAAAAAAAAAACAAACGAATGAAAAATCATGTTATTGCAGTGAATCGCCCCGAATCCCATGAAATAATAGCAAGGCAGAGTGAGTTGAATCAAGTGCTCTTAATTGATTCAAGTGGCAATTATAGTTCGCTCGTTCATGTTGTTCTTGTATGCTTTATATTTTATTTCATGTGGAATTGTTTGTCCTTTCGTTTACAAGGACTCTTTGGGTATAACATAACACAACATAGCGTCACGCCTGTATTCCCCGAAGGGTTAGGCAGAGGTGTACTATGTAGACTTATATTTCGCCAATGCCGTTATTGAGTGCCATGTAATAGGGGGTGAGCCTATTGCCATCTACCGGGCATAGTTCCAGATTGCGTACTGCTACTGAGAATTTTCATACAGAAAAACCAAATACACTTTGCCCGACTCGGGAATCAAATCCAGGACCTCACACTGAGCAGTCGCTCTTGGGACCACTTAACCAATGAGGCAGTCCTACTCTTTATGTATATAAGGGCTATAATGCGTATACGCATTTGAATTTATGTAGATATGAGTTATCATTAATTGTTTTGTTACCCTTAAAACCCATAGATTTATTTACTTAAGGTGTTTATTAATAATTAGATCATCATTATCTGCCTAGCCTTTCCCAAGTACGTTGTAGTCGACTCGTAGTCCGGTTGCGGTCGTGCTCATGGTCCAGATGCGGTTGAATATCGTATTTTATACGGATCGACTATCACCCTACCTTCACCTTCACAGTCTCGATGTATGAAGAACGGTCACCCATCCAAGATCTGAACGGAGCAAGCGCTGCTTTTTCTGCGCGGTTGCTGCGAGCACCTCCTTAGTTGTATATTTAGTTGTTATTAATTAAATATACAAGTGAATTTTAAAATAAATATAAATATTATTGTACCTATAAAAGTTTCAAACACCTCGTTTCCGACATTTTGTAGCTACAAACATAACTTTACAACGTTAAAAATTATTATCTCGTCGCTAACTTCTGCCAATTACATTTGTCGTATCTCGGCCGCGTGAAATCGCAGCGAACCATGACACCGATGGAAATGTTATATTTTTACCAACGTATTTTCATTCTGTTAGTGAGTTATTAAAGTCGTGTGGGTCGTAAAACTGGAATGAATAAAAAGTCGGCCACTCCTCGAGTGATGTAGGCGCTGCATGCAATGCGAGGAAGTTGACAAATGAGACTGGCTTTCACTGTATTTTTTTTTTTATAATTTTTCCCCGGATTCCCTTTTTTAATGAGGGCGCGCTGAATGCCTTATCTATTGCGATTCATAATCCGCGATAATACAGTCTCACGCCATTTTTCACAAGTTGCCGTTGAGCGCGGCTTTCAGCACTTTTCCGCTGTTTTGAAATGCAAAATATAATAAGACTATGAATCAACGAAACGAGGTAATTGCGTGGAACACTCCAACACAGGATATTGTGAAGACAATAAGAATAAAAGACAATAAACTAACTCAATATTTCATTCAGACAATAGAAATCGACCCCTTATCTTTCGATGAGTTCTAATAAAAAGAACGCCTGTATTATTGGTCCCAAAGTAGGTCTGCCATGAATTTAGGTATATGGCTCCACCCACTTACATTACATAAGACATAACAATTTCAGTAAAGTGAAATGAAGTTTGTTTCCAATTTCAAACAAACCATGTCAGCGTAAAGTCGGTATGTATGGTAAAATAAGTACAACTTTTGGTGCTAATAAATGTGGTTTACGGTAATATCCACCTGTACTTTACACGTGCATCTGAAGTAATTTAAAGGGCAACTCCTTGTTACTCGTAACCCATTACTGTCCCACTGCTGGGCAAGGATCTCTTCACAGAATAAGAAGAATTAGGCCTTAGTCCATCACGCTGGCTTGGTGTGGGTGGGCGGACTACAGACACCATTGGGAACTTCATGGAACCCTCTCAGGTATGCAGGTTTCCTCACGATGTTTTCCTTCTCCGTTAACGCAAGTGATAGTCAGATTCTGATCCGCACATGATTCCGAAAAGTCATAGGTGCGGGCCGAGTTTGAACTCAAACACTTTCGCATGAAAGGCAAACGTTCAACGGGTAGGCTATCGTTGCTGACTGGTGACTAAAAGATACAATTATTATTTTAAGTTCCTATATACTACCAACAGCACCCCTAGTAGGTACGAGTTTCTCTGGACCTCAATCATAGTTATTTTTAAGTCAAAATATGAAAAAATCCTGCGCAGACAGTGTCTGCCACACACTGTCTTCATACATTTTGACTCAACCCTGGTCGATATCGAGGCAAACTTATACTAGACTCCTTAAACGTCTACACATCAAGATACCAACGTTGAATAGCCATAAGAAAACCACCCGAAAATATCGGGGATAGAGTGTGAAAATACTATGAAAGCAATTATTTTCAGTCTAATTCTAATTTTTCGGGTAACGGTGTTGTGTTCTTGATCAACTAATAAGACATTATTGAATAAATATGTAGAGATCTTTCAGTCTAAAAATGCACGCCTCTCCGATGTCTTTATCCCGCTACATGCAAAATACAGGCAATAGTCGCAACCTCGTCAATATCATTGGTACTTTAGTCACCGGCTACACACGAAAGTGGGATGCGTGGATTGTAGCGCAAATATTTCTTTTCACACATTTAAATAATCACTATTAGTGAATAGACGTGAATTTTTGAACTGAAAGGCCTCTAGTACGGTCAAAATTGATTTCCCTAAGACTGATGCAGGTGTTCCACGCAATTCAAAATCTCGATTTATCGTAGACAAAAAGTAAATGTTTGCTGACCAACCCTACAAAAGCCGGCGCTCGCTTGGTCAAAGAGAAAGCTTTCTATACCTGTTGTTTTCTTTTATTTCCACGTTTTATACGAGTAAAACTAACGCTCAAACACGATCGTTTACTTCTTAGAACACTACAGTTTATAGAATAAAACAACTGAAAAATAAAACCGAACCTAGAACCATCATTTGGATATCGCTGCTCTGAAACATGATAGATTTTCAACCGCGTTGAAAACTTTCTGTTCAATATTTATGATCCACTTTTCTCTCACAAAGCGTTGTGTTCATCCTCTAGTGTTTGCCATTTTTCCATTTCTGCTTCACATTTAACGCGGAATCCATATGTATGACGGGAATAACGAATATAGTGCATTTCGAACTGAAATTGTTTAATTACATAACAGCATCTCGCTTGTATGGCCGAAGGGTTAAACAAAGGTCTACTCATGTACATATATCTATAGTTCGGCTGTTATTGGGTCCCATTTAGTACCTCTGTTATTGCGAGTCTGTTGTCATCTACTTAAATTTCTGGCTACTGAACTGTGTTTATATCGTTTTAAGTTTTAGGTAACCTATCCTACTTAATTTGGCTTTTAGTATCAAAGTACCTTTGACACGAGATATAAAATGGCAAAAAGCTGTCTTTATGTTTTATAGTATTTCTGTTTCCAAAAATTATATAATATAGACTTTGATATGTGGAACTGATTGATTTAAATAGTATGTATTTAAATAAGCAGAAATATCTATTAATATTCATTGTTAAAATATCGACATCATTTTTAGAATCTATTTAAACTATATTAACGTTTAACGCACATTTTAACGGTATGATTAACGAACGTTAAAATAACACTAAGCGTTATGAATAGCATTGTTAACCTAAAGTTTAGTAGGAACTCAAGAAACCCAAGCGAAAGCTACAATTACGCAATTATTTTCGCTTTGTGAATATTTTTTGAGCGCAGCTGTTTAAAAGAAGCACATAATATAAAAAGGATACGAGCTTTTTAACCAAAGTAGGCAGTATAAACGACAATCAGTCAAAAACATATGACTGGCTCGACAGACAATAGCGCTTACACAAGCAAAACACGGACTCGTACTTTTTTTCGTCTCTCTAGACGCCGTAAGATTTTTATTATTATACTTACCCTTTTTGTTGTAACACACCGTGCGGGAGTATTCGTTGTAAGGAGCGGTAATGACGCACCGAGCGTGAAATACGCGAACATTTCGGTACCCTGGAAATGGAATGCACCTGCCTCCTTAGGTTTTATGTGAAGTTTCCTCACCTTCTTACGATGCTTGGTAAGGGCTGCCAATATCGCCGTCCTCACTTTGTGACCCCTCATAATACGAGTAATACTTCTTGAGAGGGTATTGAACGCGGCCCTGCGTCGCGCCACCCGTAATTTTATGACCAACTCCCATACTACAGTTTGTTTCTTGTTGATGTTATAAGAATGTTCGGCATTAACATTTTTATGATGTACCAACTTGTTATTAAGACTGTGAAAGTTGATTTGGTAGTTTCGCATAAAAACTATCCCTTTTTATGGGAGCTATTTCGTTGTGGAATTTGTTAATAATAGTTTGTTTGCTTTGAGCAGTTTCAGCAGTTTCAGTTCGGATCATGTGCCGGGTGTTTATATTCTGTTCCGCATGCATTATACCTAATATTGGGCATGTATTATAATTGCACACTAACATTTCGCCTATTCAGTTCGTTCGTAAAGCATCGATCCCATAACCTCACTCAGTACTCAGCAGTCCCGCTTGCACCTCTCAACTAGTGAGGCAGTTATAAAATATTAATACCAGTAATGGAAAGCTTGATCATTTGTTTTCTCGAAATAAAAAAAAATCTTCCTAACTTTTTTATAGATTTAAGGTACCCAAATTTTTTATAATTATTCCTTCATCTTCATTTGAGTTTTTTGTTTTGTACGGTACCTCTAGAGTACCATTCACTCAACTGGCTCCAATTGAGTGACAAGTACAAGCGCAACTTTATGTATTCATGAACAACTTTACACTTTTACGTTTTACTTCGCACTTAAGCGCAGTGGACTGTTCTTGAATTAATAGTACTGTAAAGAGAGGTACCTAGTAATACTTTAAACCTGATTTGTTATAAAAAAACTTAAATACGTTCAATATTGTCGAAATTTCGACAATTAGGTCCGACAGGGGTGGTAGGGTGCATGAAAAGATCCTCAATATGTATCACGACTTATTGCACCTAACGACAGCACGGTTGACGCGGAGGTCTAACGGTCGAGTGCTACGCATACGTATCACGGGGTCGATCCCAGCATCCAACAAATATTTGTATTGCCTATATATAGTTGTTCCTTCCATGTGCGCGTGTTTATGTATGTGTAATACTTGTTTGTAAACGCATCTACACAAGCAAAGACTTTTAAAAACAAATTACTACTTTCTACTTACTTTGATAACCCTTGCTAAATTGGAAATCTTTTCGCAACGGCATGAGTTATTCTCATGACTGTGAAAATATAGCTCTTGTCAAAACACACAAAAGAAAAAGTAGCAACATTGATATTTTTACCCTTGACTTCCTATTATTGAACTTTCTTTCGCTACATTGTTCAGAACTGTCGGTCCCTATAAAATAACAGTACAGCATTATACAAGTATATTTATGACGTCATTGTAACGTAACAACACTCCATGTTCATATAACTTAACGTTCCCACGTAAGCGTTGAAGCATGAGCAGTAAACACGTACTGAGAGATTTACACGTACTTCACACAACCACCCACGTTACATGAAGGCAATGAGGATAATAAGCAAAAAAACCGTGTTTTGTTCACTGAACACAAATCTTGCTGAACAATCCCTCCCGGTGTCCACAAAAACGGGAGGCTAGTGAGGCTAGTCCACGTACAGCCACCAAACAAAAACAAAACACTGATCTGAAACCACAATATGTTTCCCCGATATCTTTTGTTCAGGTCGCCTTTTGTTCTTTGAATTGCAATTGGGATTATCCAATTTAACATGAACACTATGGCAATACTATTTGATTGGAATATATTTACAGACCGTTAATTTTAAATATATTATTATCGCTATCGCTGCTTAGGGATATCGCTTATCGAATAAGTGTACAAGTAGAAACTGCTACATACGACCTGCTTAGTGTGCTTCATTTCTGATTATGATTAAAATTATCACCTACCTAGCCTTTACCCAACTACATTGGGGTCGACTTTCAGTGTAACCGGTTGCAGCTGAATATCAGTATTTTACAGGATATGACTGCCATCTGATCTCCGCCCCACAATTATTAGGACACACTGATATTCTAAGGTGATACTGGTTGTCAAACTTTTCGGGCTTTGCTGACACCCGTAACGACTGTCATAGGTATTAATATAACACCCGGGAAGAACCGCTTGCTTTCCAAGGCACGGAGATGTCTTGATGTGCTACAAACGGTCACCCATCCAAGATGACCGCAAAAAGCGCTACTTATCCTCGCAGATTGATTAATCTGTAGCTATGTAGCTACGAGTCCCTCATTATGATTAAACATATAGTATACTAGCTTTTTCCCGCGGCTTTCGCTCGCGTTAATTTAGAATTTGGCAATAAATTCGGGTTGTACTATGCTTGCAAAAGACACGTGGCGATCTATAAGAACGTTATTGTTGTTTTCCTCGGGAACAGTACTTTGTTTCGGGATGAAAGGTACCCTATTTCCATTTCTGTACACCTGACAAAATATATGCAAAATTTCAGGATGATCGGTTCAGTGGTTTAGGCGTGAAAAGGTAACAAACAAACAAACTTACTTTCACATTTATAATATAAATTAGGCTTATACCATGAAAAATCAAAATATTTACCGACATTCAGAATTAAAGCCATGAGTATTTTTATTAGTGTAAAAAACACGATTGCTAGAACGCCGTTTTTATTTTATTAATAATTGCTATAGAAATAACAAAATAGTTCTTCTACACTAATGTGAATAATTAATTAAAATATTCACCACTCATAGATAAATAATTATCGGACATTGCATATCTATTGTTATTCTGCCCCTAGGCAAGTAAATTAATAATTACGGTAATAATGCGCTTCGTTGCTTTAATTATTTGAATTGTGAATATGGGTCATGGATATCTAATTAATCGTATTTAATTGCACACTGTATTTATTTATGTGTGAACGTTTATAATAATTAGTAATAATATAATAATTCAGTCAATTATTGTTCCACTGGATGACGTGTATTCCCGCTCGTCCCATGCTCCACCATCCCACTGGTGGGAAAATTTCTTTCGCGATCGTACCACTGATCCTTTTGGTAGGACACGGGCCTATTTTCACAATGAAAACGCTGGTCTTGGTACACCACCGTCGATTAGCGGAGTACACACACCATCAAGAATTTTAAGGAGTTGCTCAAATCAGAGGTAGATACGGGCCGGGGTCGAAATCTGACTCTCCTAACAGAAGGAGATTCAAGAATCACTGCTGCGTGCGATTTTTAAGTTTATATAAACACTTTTATTCAGTTTCCTATATTTATTGGATATTTATATTTAAATAACTCGAAGAAAAAGGAAACAATCCGCTCGTACTTAATAATATTAAGTATACGTAGGCACATCGGCCAACAAAAAATCTGTCATTATTGCGTGCACAATCTGGCCAAACATGATATACAAGATAACAAAACAAAGTAGCTACATAGCTTCATGCATAGGTAATGTTACCACGGGTTAAAAAATATGATTTTTTTAATCGATCTCTTAGAAGACGTATAATTGTTTAACTATTGATATAATAGAACATAATTCTTTCAGAGCTCAATCATAATACACAAACACCCAGAACTGGAACCAGCCATGCAAGAATCTTACCCGCGACCCGTAGCGCAAAATGCCAACCAATTCGCACACACACAAATCCAGTCATAAAAAGTGTGAGTCGAACTAATCGTAGCACTTACATAATACGTCTCAATAAAAACCAAACGTAAACATTCCAAGGTTTCATTTATTCTGCTTATTTTCTATATAATATATACAACAGTATCGTATATTTGCCCCGTGTTATCTGCAAGCGCAATTCAGACTCAGGACGCCAGTAGTTTTCTATTACACCTAAAAAAAAGGAAATTTAATTTCCCCTTCGCAGCGTTGATATTAAAAACGAATGGGCTTCTTTTTACCTTACATTAAGATAATCCAAGTCTAGAAAAGACGTTGAAAAATTGTACTTTGACTGTACAAGTGGATTGTTTAACATTAAAGTAGATTTCAGATTATACCTGTGTACTTTTTGTGGGTCCGATACCACAATCGAACCCTGACAAATGTTCAGTCAAATATTCGATATGGCAAAAAATAACTGTCATTCACAATTGTTTAGTTTGAAAAAACAATTGATTTTATTGGTCGATTGGGTAACCATAGAAGAATAAAAGAACTGAATATTAAGATGGCAATTTTCCACTTACTGTATAATCTTAGGTATAATTTATAACGTAGGTACCTAAGGCTGGATATGCGTACTAAAATTAGCTTTAAAAGGAAATTGGCTCCACTAAAATTCTGTCTAGACATCACAGGCATGTCATAATATCTAAACGATGCCTGTCTTCATGACAAACGTAAATTTAATAGTTGAAATTCTAAGTTCATATCCATTTTACTGCAAAAGATATTATTGAGTTGGCAACTTCTAAAATAAATGAGCAAAAGTTACCATGGAATAATAATTTGAGATAGACGATTTATTTGTCATCGACCTTTTTGTTGGGACTCTTTAAGAATATTAAGCGAAGAAATCAAAAGTTACTTTGAGTACTTAGGAGTATTATGTGTTCTTAATTTTATTGCCTTCTGATTTTCTGAGTTCGTATAGATATACTGGAAGGGATCTTAATATTTGAAACATTAAATCTAGTAGTCACAAGGCTAGGAGGCACCGAACATAGGTAACTACTATGAAAAATCTACGAGGTTGAAAATCAAAACTCCAGATTATGGCTCAAGGTCAGCTCAGAGTACACCAGGTTCACGAAACTGAACGTGCTGGCTTAGCTCGTGCATACCAATCAATTCACTTCGCGATTAAATCCTTAGTGAATTCAAACTAGTAAAGCATCAAATCTTTAACTAATGTTCAGTAAGAAACTAGCAATAATTGTTACTCAGTAAACACCATTTTGTAAAGGTGAGTCCTATATTTTTTACGCACGTTCACTTACTAAAATAATTTGGGAAATATTTGTTGTAATAAATTTCATGGCCCTATAGGTTCTTTCAATCTTTACCTCTAACATAAGATATTCACATATAGTACAGACAATACTCTTGGTGAATAATTACACAATCACCAGGTTTAGTTTCTGCAGGAAACTGGAACTGTGCCTATTAGTTGGTACTGTACCTTTACCTATTGTAGGTTCGATTGTAAGGAACCAAAATCGTTCTGTACCCCTGTGGACAGGATAAATAGAGATTAATAGTCCGTTAATAATTTAATTGCTACAGCTTTCTAGCCAAAAGATGATCACCCAAATGGCACAGAACCATTGACTGGCAACTTAAGTAACAATTACCGAAACATAAAAGCTATTTCCGCTCTTCCGCAGCGGCGCCTTAAAAGGCGAAACTACACCTAAGTGGTAATAAAAATCCTTCGGCACCCCATTAACTTAACTTGGAACCTACAAACGGCACTACATCATTAGAGGTGTAGTAATTGCTCACACGTAACGGTAAAGGGAAAGTATTTCCAAATTTCGGCAAAGGGCCTTCCGTAAATTGTGATTATCTTTAGTATAACGTTGCTACCAACAGAACCACTCGTAGTATTTTATGAGAAAAGCCATCTGGGTCCTCGTCTGCTACAATAAATTCAACGCACACTGTTATGTCTTTTTCATGGACACCGAAGATATAAAGAAAGAATTTTATTGCGTTCAAAATAATATTTTTGGGACGTAAAAGTAACAGCTACTTAGGAGTAATATACCCATTTAGGATGGCGCGCCATCACTACCAAGTATGAACGATACAAATAACACGAAATAAACGTTTCGTGATAATTTTCTAAAAGTGAGGAAAAGAGGTTGTTTTGTTCCGCAGGCGTCTTCACACTAGAAATATGTTTTTGAGAGAGTGTCGAGGGAAGCACTCCTCTGCTAGATAATGGACGTTTATGACTTGACGCGAAGCAGCGTTGATATTCACTCAGCAAAAGTTACATTTTTGTTTCAGCAGAGTTTTTGCTAACACTCTTTTAGGGAAAAAACATATTTCGTAAGAGAAATAGATTACTACTTGACCTTTCCAGTATTAATTACAAAGGAAGAATCGTGAAACGTTTCCGTTATCTTTTGTCAGCGATACGAAAACATGAAGAATTATAGGTAGCTCACATCAAAGAACCGAACCATTATTCACGCGTTTGGCAAATATGTCTCCAGGCGACCGCCCCACTCGGCAAATACAAAAGGAATTACTTTTATTTTTCGTCTCAACCACAGCATGTTGCCTTATGATAAATCACTTTCGCGCTACTGCAGGAGCGTTCAACAAAAACATTTGAAACGATCTAGTTCGCAGCAAAAAGGTACACATTCGTGAAACTGATGCCCGCTTTATCAAAGTAAAATCTGTGGCCTTTTTCTATACGTAACATTTCCATATTTTATGTATAAAATATGAGAAGGCGAATCCAACAATTTTTTTAATGAAATATGATACATACATCTGACTTTGAAAGTCATTATCACTAATAAATTCCTAAAGGTAAGAAATATTGAATAGGTGTTGCAAACGTTTTTCAAAGAAAATTCTCTAACGTCATTTGGAAAACCGATTGTTGTTTTCATAGTTACATTTGAAAAAATATTACCAAAGTGTTCATTAATTTTAGAAACGTGAAGGTGAAGTAGAGCATCAAGTTGATGAAAAAAGCTGGCCAAAGTATATTCAAACACTAAAAGACTTCATTTTAATATTACCTGAGCAATCTACAAAGAAAGCCAGGGTTAATAAATAAAGGAAAAAGTGTTAAACATTTTTACGCGAAGCCAAGGGCGACACCTAGTTAGTTTATTAAAACGGAAATACTTTACTAAAACAGCACTTCCTAACTAAGCAGGGTTGCGGCAAAGTTTGCATTTAACTTTCAGAACAAGCAATTTCATTTAACAGCAGAATGCAAAAGACAGGCATTGCGGTTATTGCAATACATTGCTCGGTCCCCGCAGATTCCATGCGATAACAAAGACATCGTACACAATGTGTTATCCGTTGTTATTGTGTCCAATGTGAGAGTACTAATAATATTCTGATATTGAAGAAAGAGTATTTTATAAAAACTAGGGCGGGCACAAGGGAAGTTTATTAAAATATCTGATATTTCAACATGAATGTAATAAAGCCGAACCTACTATTTTTGTTCTTATAATATGTTAATAACCAAACATACACAAACCCTTCCTGGTATCTGGGTATCGTGCCAAAAATTAATTTATTCAAACTGCCGATATCTCGAAAAACGGCCTACAACACAGAAAATTGAATGGCTCAATTACGACAAAAACACATAACGCAAGACACTTGCGAAGTTAGTTATTCAGCAAAACATATTAAGGGTAACATGTCGGGACGTCCCAAGTTCGTTGCTCCACGAAATATGTTGAAGACCGCACACGAAAACAGGGGGAGCATATTTCAGCAGTCGTTGTTACATTCGTGTCAATTATCCGGGAGTTTTGCCCGGCGACTATTGCGAGTAACGGCCATCATTTAGCCGGTCGGGCGCCGATCTTGTAATGCTGTACATTTCGACTGCCATCAGTAATGTATGCGCGTTATTAAAGACCCGTTGAAGCGATCCCACGCTTAATGTCTCAATTAGAAAACAGATGCTGCGCGCCGGATTGCGAATTAAAGCTTTTTTATTTACGCTCAGTTTTAATCGCTCCTCTCGACTAATTTAAACATGTTGCTCGTTATGCTCGATATTACTGTAAGATGGTACTTTTTTGGAACGGTATAAAAGGCGCATTAGCTTTTATCGGCGACTCGTATATAAAGTAGTAGGGTTATCCCCGGTCACTTTTTCAAGCATCCGATTTGGAGAAAACTGTACGTGGTAGCAATTTATGAGAGCGATAATATCTGGATATAAATTCAAAGGATAACAATAAGACCCTTTATTGCCCCCGTTGTTTTCACAAAAACGATTCAGCGAACGATGTGGAGTTTTTTTTGCGAACATAAAAATTGGGTTACGTCGCGTTCCTTGATATACATGTCTTTACGTCAGGAGTTTTTATTGCTTTAAGATATACCGCTAAGTGATTTGTACCTAAGATTGAGCCGAAGTAAATATTGGTGCTGGAAGTGCTATATCAATGAAAGAAAATGCTTACAAGTTAAAAAATCTATTGCTTTTTTTATAGCCATTTGAATAATTTTTTTTTTTTTTTTTTTTTTTTTTTTTTTTTTTTTTTTTTAAAAAAAACGTTGCCCCACACTAGGAATAATTCCTGTATCGTGGGTGCGTTTACAAACACATATATTCACATACACAAACATCCAGACCCGAAACAATTATCTGTAGATCATACAAATATTTGTTCCGTGCGGGGATCGAACCCGCAACACTTAGCGCAGAAGCTAATCGCTTAGCCACTGCGCCAACCGTGTCGTCGAAATAATACAACATTAAGTTTCATATCATTTATTTGCAATGGTAAATGTGGTTAGTGGTGTGGAGTACACAGTATGTGCACAGAGCTTTGTTCGGCACAGCAAAGTATGCACTTCTTTAACTTTTTAAGGCTAGTCAGAGTTGATCTATACCTAGTACGAAGATAGAAGTTGAAAATGTTGAACGTATAGAAACAAAAATATTCCAGATTAATAATTTATTAGAAAAACACATGACTGAAACTCAAGCTTGACGCCCCAAATATTTGTAGACCAATGACAATTTTATTTTGAAGAGTGTAAATTCTACTCGTTTCCAAATAAATTATTCTTGGAGGTGCCCGCGTCATATAAAGAGCACACGGATATAATGAATTCGCTTACGAAGCGTTACGGTCCTCGGATCATTGAATATAGATGAGGGATCAAAGGAAATTACGACTCTTCAATAAAATTTGTGCCGCGCAAAGAAATTCCACCTACTCCCTGCAAGGCACACTCGTTTGCATAACTTAGACAACCACTATAAAAATTAATTTATCAATTAAGAAAGAAGTACACAAGAAGCAACAGGATAAAGAAATCAATTACATACGGCGGAGTTTGAAAAAGATGAAACGAAATAAGACTTGGTAGACAAGAACATGGATTAACCAGTAACACCCGGAGATGCGGTGCCGCAGATTCAAATTTATAAATTAACATATAAATCGAAAAGATTTACCCTAAACAAGATCAAAGGAATTTGTCCGATGCTTGGGAGGCTGGCGTCTGATGACTGTTTATGGTGGGGGCGTCGAGCCGAGTACGTCAGAGGTCGGCTCTACAATTTTCCATTTACATTTTTGTACCTTTTTGATGGAAAAAACTTGATCTTTCCATATTACGTGGGGAATATTGACGAAATATACTCGTATGAATTTGCGTTCAAACACAGCGCTAGAAAATTATTTCATTTGTTTGCTATGTTTGTTTGCTGTGCACGACTTTATGTATTGAAAGCAAATTCATGTCATAGTTCAAACATAGGTTGTTATCATTTCGCATAACCTTTGATGACGATGAAGAGCCAAATGGCATTTCTGTCTGCATATACGTTTGTCAAATGTCGATTACATTTGCAGTTGAAGCATAAAATGGATAGCTGATGAACCCTGAAACAGCATAAAGGCAGAAAGCTAATTACAATTCCAGTTCAACATGTTGTTCAGTGTTCGCGTATATTGTATAACAACTTACTTATATATTGTAGTCAGGATTGAAATTGATTTCATTTCCTTTCGACTGTTCATTATATTATTATTTTGTAATGACACTAAGGTCTTTAAACGTCGTCCATGATCTTCTTTTAGGGATGTTGTATAATTTCTGGCATGGCTTTTCTTTCATGTGGTCCATAAACTGGAAAAATAGACAGGCTGAGTCCTGTCTATTTTTTTTTTGTCTGTTTGGCAACGACGACACCATCGATAGCGAGCAAGTTGACTTAATTTTAGAAAGAGACTGAATCTTTAGTATAATCTTTATAATCCTTCTGCTCGATTGCCGCCTATCATATAAAAAAAACACAATCAGCACCATTTCTAATAAAAACAAGTGTAATAAGATTTATATCTTTTTAAATTGTATGGTGATTTACAAAATGAAAATAAATAAGGTTTTAATTTTAATTGGAATACGTAATATTTCCAAGAATCTCTATCGCTTTAAGCGAGTATGCTTGACAGAAAGTAAAATCCTTTTGTTATTACGTAAGTAGCAACGACGATTGTAATTAAAATATTTGTTTTCTAAGTATCTACTCTTTAAGAAAGATTATTGTTAATCCGTAAAATGTTCTTGTTAATTTCCTTACAAGATAGACAAGATATTTTTTATTGTTCCTTTTCGTATAATTTATGCACCCTATATGGGACCCGGGTACGTCCTAAAACTGCGGCCAGACACCGGAGGATGGGCAGCAGCGTCCTCTCACTAATCGGTGAGCCACTGCGATCCCCAATCCGCCTGCCAAGCGTGGGGATTATGGCAAATCCCTCCCTTGGAGGAGGCCTTCGTTCAGCAGTGGACGTCTTCTGGCTGATGATGATGATGATGATGGGACTCAATAACGACATCGGCTATATTTAACTGTACATTAAGATACCTTTGCTCTATCCAGGAGTACAGTCCTGATGCTATGTTATATTATTACTAGTATACTATTGATCTTCTTCTCTATGACTTTTGCCACGAACTAATCCCGACAGGTCGGTTCACTCACGGTCTCTTCTACAGCATAAGTACTTGGGTTATTCTGCCTCTTTATTAGATTCTTAAGTTGTTAATAGAGACATCAGAATATTATAAACGCAAAAATCAGTAGTATAAAATTGAACGACAAAAGAAAATAATGCGGTTCCAAATCGTCACAATAAAAGGGTTACTTTGGGATATGTTTGTACATTACAGTAACAAACAATCAATGAAAGCAATCCAATTAACGGGAGCCCACTTGGCTTTCTTGGCCAAATGGTTGCCATAATCATTACGGCCAAGTAGGTATTACGTCTCGAATGTATCGAATGCCTACGTGGAATTCATTTTCTTCAATTGGATTGATACTA
Organism: Shargacucullia verbasci; assembly: GCA_947562105.1. Lineage (NCBI taxonomy): Eukaryota > Metazoa > Arthropoda > Insecta > Lepidoptera > Noctuidae > Shargacucullia > Shargacucullia verbasci. Next base: position 4,495,997 of record OX387286.1, on the reverse strand, counting down.
AAGAAGATATTTCTGCATATAAATAGACCTTTATTAGGTTCTGATTTATTTTAGTAATAAAAATTGTGAGCCTTCCTTTTCTTTTGTAACGTGTACTTACTTTCATTTTTAAGTTTTGTATCTAGACATTCGAAGGTTTCTGTCACATTTTATAAAAAATAAACCTAAATACTATAATTTGCTCTGAATTATTTATATGTCCTTTGAAGAATTAAATTGAATCATTGTAATTTTACTCAGCATTTTTTGTGAAATATAGAAAAAACTAGACTTTTTTACACTTCAAAGTAATTTTACCTATATGACACATCGTTCAACGTGTTTATTATTTTTCAAGTTATCTTGACATCTCGGCTCTTAGATCCAGTAGAAATATTCTGAATAACTCATGCCATACACACATCATATCCAGGATTTTCTTGCGGAGAAATAAAGCCTCAGTATGAATACTTGTATAAATAAACCATTCCTTAGAACGCACCAAGTTTCATCATAAAAACGTGAAAATAAAGGGAATAAACCAAGAAAGAGGCGTTTTATCCGTGTCTATGATTTACGATTAAGGAGAATAGATATTTGCTGTTATTTTCTTGAGTTATAGACGGGTTCGGGCATAATACACAATAGAGGTAGTATCTACCTATATGCACCCATCTGAAGATGTGTCTAAAGTTCGAGTTATTAAATCATATTATTGTGACTGTCGTGCAATGAAAGAGTTACTTTTTTATTTTTCATTATAAGCCTTACGCTTGACTTCTATCTCACCTGTACCGCTATCACGAGTTTTCTTACTATTTAATATCAAAGTAAAGTAAATTTTCATGATAGCTTCTCTATAAAATAGTAAATAGCAAATCAAATCTTTACTATGACTAGATGTCACATAAGCGACTCTAATCGCTAATGTAACCAAGTTAAGAACTAAAATCGCTATCATGAAAATTTACTTTACTTTGTTAGTAAATAGTAAGAAACTCGTAATAGCGGTGCTGATTATGAGTGAATATAAGCTTCCACGAATAAAGATACCTGAGTATGTGTGGGTGCAGTCAGTATCGATATCACCATTGCTGATCGGTTAATCTTGAGCGACTCCAATGGTAGCGTTTTCTGACTGTCAGAAAAAGATTTTGACTATTGATTTTGTATAATTAGTAACTTTCAAGATACTAAAGAACACACGAACACAGTGTTGGTTAGCCACATAAATGATTTCAAAGCTACTTAGCTGCGAGCTCTATCTGAGGCTACTAAACATATCTAACCTTTTCAACTTTGATCAACAAAAACGTTTCGAGTATTAAGGAACTCAATTTGTGAAAGTAATTTATTCAAAATACAATACTCAATATTCATATGTGAAGTCTTCCAGCTCCCTTCAGTGCCTTAGAAAATTTCATTTTATTCCTATGTAAATAAACCCTCTTCCTGAGTGAAATTGGTTTCTATTGGCCCTGTCATCTTAGTCGTATTGAAACGAATAAACAGTTTACATTGAAAAGGTAACACAGTTTTGTATGTTGGCGTTCTTTTGTTTAAAAATATACCTACAGGGCTTCCTTTTATTTGGCTTTAATTCTAAAAATTTGTACTTTTATCTCGGAGAAGACGGTAATATTTTTTTTTGTTTTCCTTTATTCATATTTCTTTTGTTATACTTTAGGTTTCGAAAACAATTTATAAATAGGAACGGGGATGAAGCCATTAAAATTCTTTCTCATACAAACTTGAAAATATCGTACAGATATCTTACATAAAAAAAAGATTTCTTACTTATAAAGACTTTATTAAAACCGGCTACATTATTCAACTACGAAAATATAGTCCCCGATAATATGAAAGTCATTCATCAAGAGTAACCTAAAGTAGGATAAGCATTGTATAAATAATTCGTAAAATGAAGGTGCCTTCGTCATAGAATAAAGATGAGAGCTCATAGGGTAGGATATTGTCCGTCTCGAGGAATATCGATCTACCGCTTACAGGCCTTTATCTCCGTCAAATAAGATGGCTCAAGCCATGATTGGATGATCGTGTGCACCCGTTTTACGTCCAAAGTGCTTTATAAGCGAGAATGTTTAGCATCATTTTTGAACGGGATGGGAAAATAGGGAACATAAAGTATACTTTTACGAAACATAAGATGGAGGAACTACTTTTGAACATATGATTTACCCATACTATAATTTCTCCTGTATCGTGGGTACAGTTTACAAAACTTGTCACATAAACACACCCAGATCCAAAACAACTATTTGAAGAGAAATCATAAATATTTGTTTACGTGTGGAAATTGAACTGAAGACGTGTAGCGCAGAAAGCTAATAGCTTAGCCACTGAACCAACAATATTTCAAAAATAGTCATAATTATTGTTGTTAGAACAGTGCGCCTATTGATTGTATGCCACTTTTATATTAAATTGATACAGAAAATCAGCCTATTAAAAAATATGTTTTATCAGTTCATTTCAATATTCAATAACTCAAGGAATATCACATCGGTTCTTAAACACGTTCTATCGTCAAAAATACTTCTGAGCTTCACGATAAAAGATCGCAAATTACGATAAGCTAAGATGATGTTGACCTTTCTCTATCTTCTAAGAAAAATCTATAAAAGAAACTTTTACGGTCATCCGACTGAAGTGTTATTTTAATATCGTTCCTTTTTATATGATTCTGAAGGAAAACAATTAATTGAATCACAAACTGATGATAATTCTCCGATATCGCAAAAATTCGAGTTTAATTTTCAAGACATCCGATTAAAAGTTATCACTTTCTATTAACTAATCGTGCTTCTTTTATTCTATCGTATCTACAAGAGCTAAATAATAATATTAGCTCATGCGTTAATTTATGTTATTAGTCAGTTAGCAGTTTGGTCGTTGAGGTGGAGAACTGCCTAGGATACGATGATATTAGAAAATCGTACACATCCTCAGTTTTCTCAGAAATGGTCCTCTAACTAAGACGAAAAGCGAGGCTATCTTCTCTTAAAACATAAACATGATTTTCAATTAATTGTTTCTCATGTTTTGTGAAAATGTGGCCCCGCACTAGGAATATAATTTCTGTATCGTGGGTACGTTTACAAACACATATATTCACATGCACATACAACCAAAGCCGGAACAACTATCTGAAGGCCATACAAATATTTGTTCCGTGCGGGGATCGAACATGAGACACGTAGCGCAGAAAGCCAATCGCTTAACCACTTCGCCAATTGTGTTGTTAAATAATTCATCTTACAGTAAATAAAAAACTTGTAAAGTAGGTAACTACCAAGGCTTCCTACAGTATATTACCTATATAAGAGTAACCCAAGTAGTTCATATACATTTCATAAACCAAGCATTTACTATAGGACTTTAGTATCCCCCTTTTTCCGGTACAGATATAAACATGATGACACTCACCAAAAGGATTCGCCATTCGACCCTCAAGATGATAAACAAGTATCCGAGGCCGGTCATAAAGTGAAAGTGACATTAGCGGGAATGAAAACGTTACACGTGATAGTGCGACCCACATGCGTCAAATGTTTGGCAGTCACAATACAGACACAATGCAGAAGGAATTTTTTATAGCCCCCATGTCGCCCCCTTGTTTGAAGAGAAAAATTCACTGATATGTTCCGTTTTTAAAAATCTACTATTGATTGTATGTTTTCTGTGTTCTAGCTATAGCCTTTAATCAAGACAGATATTGGATTCGTCTGAAATTAAGTAAAAAAATAATACTTTTAAGAGTTCGCCTTCTGGTCTGCCTACAAAGTAATTATAAATAACAGGCTGTAATGTTGCGTGACAATTTTCAATTAAACATGTTTGTACCGCACCCAACACGTCACACTGCCGTAAACACGTATATTAAATAGCGTGAGGGTTTTAATTATTATTATTATTTAACTTAATAGAATTATGTTCTCCGTGTGTGCGTTGCCCTGATTTAAGTGACCCCGATGTTTTGTTTTAAATATTATAATGTATGATTATAATCTATACATATAATAAAATTATAACAGGCCGATGTCTGTACTTTATATACAATATTATAAATGTGAAAGTTTATGAGGATGGATGGATGGATGGATCTTTGTTACTCTTTCACGCCAGAACGGTTGAACGGATCTGAATGAAATTTGGCACAGAGATATATTATAGTCTGGAATAGCACATAGGCTATCCCGGGAAAATGTACGGGTTCTTAAACCACGCGGGCGAAGCCGCGAGCGGAAGCTAGTTATAAATATTGGAGAAAAACTAATATAATATAATACAGAAGCCAAAACAACAGTTTTTAGAATTTTTGTCTGTCTTTCTGTATGTTTGTACACATCATCATCATCATCAGCCAGAAGACGTCCACTGTTGAACGAAGGCCTCCCCCTTAAACCACCAAATCGAACGACATTCCGCCACTTGTATCCATAGGTTGCCCGCGACTTTCACAATGTCGTCGGTCCACCTAGTGGGAGGCCTTCCTACGCTGCGTCTTCCGGTACGTGGTCGCCACTTGAGAACCTTTCTTCCCCACCGGTTGTCCGCTCTTCGAGTGATGTGGCCTGCCCATTGCCACTTCAGCTTGCAAATCCTGAGAGCTATGTCGGTGACCTTGGTTCTTCGGCGAATATCCTCGTTTCGGATTTTATCGCGCAAAGAGACTCCGAGCATAGCTCTTTCCATTGCCCACTGTGTGATTCTGAGCCTCTTGTACACGCATCACGCAAAAACTACTTCATGGAATTAAATGCATTTTTCACCGATGTATTGCTAGAGTTCTAACTTAAAATATAGGCTCCATTTTACCACAGGAAAATATCAGATGGTAAATTCCACGCGTACAAAGTCACGGGCAAAAGCTAGTATTATAATAGATTAACTGGCATGGCAAGGAGTTGCTCAAACTAGAAGAGTAAAGATGCAAAAGGGCAGGCTTTTGCCCAGATGTGGGAAACATTATAAGATATAAAAATACATCTCCTTATTTGTTCCATGTTGTAAAGACAAAGTTAATCCATATAGAAGTTAATTTATTCCAACAAAACAAGTTTTTTTATTCAAACCACAATATTAAATCGCTACTTAAAATCTCGCATATGCCTTTTAACACCCATATGAACCATACTGGCTGTAAAAAAACTGATTCTAACCTACGCGAATAATGCGATGGATTAATTCATATAATGATTTAATAAAGCCATTTAAGTAAATATTTGTCATTTAAAGTAGAAATAAGGTAATAATAATATAATGTCTTGTAAACAATAATTATTTTTCATGTTTTTATCGTCCCTAGGAGAACTTTCATATTCCGGTATATAAACTCCTCAGGATGAAGCCAAGAATAATAGTCACAGTATACGATTCAGCAGTATTAATGTTTACTTTTATTATTAGATTTTTTAATTAATAAAACACGAGACACCGGACAGATCGTCCTCCTTCGACGGTCGGTGTCGGAATATATGACGCCGCCGCCGTTATACCCACAGAGAGCCTTTATGCATTTTGTTTATTAATACTTATGTTTTAGCAAATAACGTTTTAAATAAGGAAATCAGTACACAAATTAATAGATATAGAAATATTCTTAAAGACAATAGCTTTAATGCTAACAGGTATGACATAGAGTTAGTTAAAAATGGTATGTCTAAAGTAGTCTAAACGCTGAAACTAAGTTATATATGCAAGCAGTGGCGTGCGGTCCATAAAGACAAAAAGACACTGCCTACCCTACATCATCATCATCGTTCGACGTGGTGGTCTAAGAGGGAGGCCTTCGTTCAGCAGTGGACCCTGCATAACTCAGATAAATATTTAATATCTTGTTTTATTTTCTGATATCTAATATTTTATCTATGAGTAATTAGTATCAATAAACAAAAAATTCTAAAATATCAGAAAATAAAACAAGATAATATCTGAGTTATGTAGGGTAGGCAGTGTCTTTTTGTCTTTATGTAACGCACGCCACTGTATGCAAGTAAAAAAAAATAATATAATCTATGAAAATGATAAAAATATAGTAACTGGGAGCACCTATTTGTTACTGAAAACGGCGATTGTACCTATTCAAGCAAACATTTAATAATGCCATCCATCCAAACGGCTGAGTATTTTTGTCTCACAACACCCTCGTTAAAGATGTCGTTTCACTGTCTACACGCACCCTTAAGATATTTCCGACTCAATGGTTACAGGGAGTCAGTTTTTAAACAATGTTGGCCACATTGCTTTGTTCTAAAAAATATAATATTGTCGATATAATTATTTACATTCAGAGCAGTACTTTGAATTATTCGTGTATTATTCAGTTGGTGATCAAAAGCTTAAGTTTAATTTTAGGTAAACTAAGGACAGGTAAAACTTGATAAATAAATATGAATAAATTGTTTTTTTAATTTTCAAACAGGCATTAACATTAATTACTATAGACACTAAAGTAATAACTTACAAATACGACTTTGCCTAAGCTGTGCTCTGCCAATGCTAATGTACCTACATAAACTTATGTTCATTGTTCCACTCACTCGCAAAAGAACCTTAACGCCTGTCAAGCCTTTTCCAAAGTATATTGGTGTCAGCTCCCAGGCTCACTAGTGGCAGCTGAACATCGACAATTCCGAAGAAGCGACTGCCATCTAACCTCCGCCGCCCATTTCACCAGGAGACGCTGGTAGTCTGAGGTTAGACCGGTTGTCAGTCTTTTTGGGCTGCTGATACCTGTAACGACTGTCATAGGTATTAGTATGACATCCGGGACCAACCACTGTACCTGAGAAAGTACTTACCACGCTTTAAAAAAATAAACCTAAAAAATAATCTATCAAAACAAAATGTGCGATAGACATAAATCGTACGTCAACATGGCCCAACATATTATATACAGTGGGTAGGGCTGTCACGTGTTGAACGTAATTTGTTCATTTAACTTTCACAGAAATTGACCCCATAATTTTTCCTTTTCAACTTGCCCCTATTCAAGCGTCGAGATAAGAATCGCAGGATACCCGACTCACGTGAAACTACAACTTCGAATCCGCCGCCTCGAATATTTGTGGTGGCGACAAAATACCACAAGGTATTTCCTGATTTAAAGTTTTAATAAAAGGTAACAGTGTGTCCACCCCAGAACAAAGGTCATTCTTACACCATATACCGAAAGTAAATTTCATTTGTTAAGCAGTAATAGCCTAGCGGTTGAATACCCTCCATGCAGAGGGATTTGAGTTCGATGCCGACCCGCACCTCTGACTCTTTCCAATATATATATGTGCGGATCAGAATTTAATGAACCATTATTAAATCGTGAAGAAATTATAAAAAGACAAATCATAAAAGAACAGTGATGGCCTGAATTATTATATTACTAGCTTCCGGCCGCGGCTTCACCCACGTGGTTTACGAACCCGTACATTTTTCCGGGATAAAAAGTCTACATGCTATTCCAGAGTATAATCTACCTCTGTGCCAAATTTCATCCAGATTCGTTCAGCCGTTCTGGCGTGAAAGAATAACAAAGATCCATCCATCCATCCATCCATCCATCCTCACAAACTTTCACGTTTATAATATTTTAAATATTAGTAGGATAGGATAGGATAGTAGGATATTAAGATTAACCTCAAAGGTAATAAAGTCAAACCTCGTGGCTCAAATTATAATCTCTCTCTCTCAACTACCGTTAAGAAAAATCGATGCCTCATCATTGTATACCTTTGAGCTAATCTTGAAAGGCTCTTTAATCTCGTCGCCACAGCATTACCGTCTAGGCTGCGGCCTGGTTTTACTAATGGCACACCTGCCTATCTTTACGTCATTGAATAAACGTCACTACCCGCGTCGTGTGAGTAATAAAAATCACACATAAAATATTTATCCTTTTCGTGTTCTTATTGATAGCACGTTATAAAATTTATGAAGTTGTTAACTTTATATGGTCGATATCGAGTAGTCCGTACTCGTGCGGACGTTTACCTTAATGGCCTCCATAAAAATGTAACTTGAGAAATATGTGATTGCGTATAATAGTGTAGGTGATATGTTTTGCAACATTATAAAAAGGTTGTATAACTTTATCACACTTTTCATAAAGAAAAATAAGTTCACGGAAGATTCTCTATACACAAATAGCATAATATATCAGATCATAAAGTTTAACGGGCCCAAACTTCATACGATCCAGGTGGAATCTTCCAAAAAATATGTACATATATAAATAGTACCATTGATAGGATAAGGAGAAAAAGGTAAGATTTAAAAGTGAAATTCAAGTAACTAAAGTAACTCTTACTCATTACAATCACTACAAAAAAACCATTTTTTTTTTAAATAAACGTTGCCCCACGCTACGTTGCCTAGGAATAATTCCGGTATCGTGGGTGCGTTTACAAACACATATATTCACATACACAAAGACCCAGACCCGAAATAACTAACTGTAGATCATACAAATATTTGATCCGTGCGGGAATCGAACCCGCGACACTTAGCGCAATAGTCGATCTCTCAACCACTGCGCCAACCGTGCCGTCAAAACTAAATAAACCAAATTATAAAACTCATTAGGTGTTCTCCAAACAATTTCATCTACCGACCTAATCTGTCTGATTACGGCTTTGCAATGATAAAGCGTGAAGATTCAAAATACAAAGAGAACCCTCCCGTTATTTGTAGGTAGGTCAAATCTAATTTCCATTTTTCACAAATTAGATATATACCATTATCTGGGAGTGGACCAAATCTAATACGGTATCGCTTTGCAATCGCAAAACATAAATCTGTGTAGGCGGCCTTATCTGGGGGCCATGATATATTATTAGTTGGCGACTTTTAGCTCACGACCCTCGCATTTGTTACAGTTATAACGAGACTAATTTATCGTGTTTGTTTATAACCTCATTTTACCTTATAAAGTGAGCCATATGGAGGATACACCTGGAGACTAATAACAACACACTGCGGATACTTAGTCCCTAAGTTTGCGGTTAGGTAACATATGCTTGACCTAAATTAAAACCTGACACAGTCATGCAGACAGTATTAAGGCGTTTACAATAGTAAGCGCCTGGATGCACTATTCACTACTAATAAAAACCTGCCTAGACATTCGTCTTCCGAACATTACCATAATACTACTCTAGGATTGAGAAGGCTATTCCCGTCTCCACAGTTCTTCAAAATGAACGAATAAAATCTGAATTGGAATTAGACTAGTGCATAAACGCAATCATCCAAATGATACCGCTCACATTATTCAGTCTCCTGTATAAATTGCTGTTCATGCATTAAACATTCAGTCCTCTTAAATAATAAGAAAAGTTCCACAAAGGTGCTATTGTTTATTCTATTCTTTTTAGAGGTTCAGATTGGAAAGCCTTTTTACACCCATCCCATTTACTGGGTCTAGAGAATACATTCCCCGTATTGGGGAGGAAAAAAGTAGGAAAACGCTTTATCTTCAAATGCCTGTTATTTTCTTGAAAGGTACTATAAAAAATGTACGTAAAACATTTACGCTCCATAAATTTTAACATTGAATGTTATTTGTGGCCATTAATGAAATTACTGAAAGAAATATATTGGACATTTGGACCCAACTGTGGTCGATATATGTGGTCCCGCGGCGTTATCAAGGAAGTTGCGTGTGAAATTTCAATTGAAATAACACGAGGTAACATATAGATTTGGTCACCGTGAGCCGGTAGAAATTCAAATGTAAGGAAAAAAACACGAAAAGATATTTAGACAACAGTGTTCATACAAGTAGACGAAGAATAAAGTGTACCTATTAAGCCTAATAAATATCAAACTCTTCATATTAAATGGTCTTCTTATTAAATGTTATATATAAAATCATACGTCACGTGAAGATAGGAAACCAACAGTGTACCTATATGCTTAGTTATATTATTCAAACTCAACTGAGCTCTACACCCCTATATAACAGATTTTTATCAACATTCCCCTACAAACATTATTGGATGGCATGGATAAAAACATAATTCAATTTTAGTGAAATAGAAATTACCTTAATTTCGTTATATTACGCTATTACGACATTAATACACTTTTATGTGAAACAGGAGCTACAAAGAGTCAACAAAGCGATACAGATGAATACAAACAATAAAATGACAATAAAAATAAGAAAAACAAAGAAATCTTGAGGTTTATTACTGAAGTAGTAAACATTGATAAGATTCAGGAAGAGGTGATTGAAACACCAATCAAATGGATGGACATAAAATATTGTGATCGCGAATTCTAATTTCATGGAGGATTAGATTCGTACGATGATGTTGATCAATCAATCTGTTCTGAAGATACGTCATTGGTGTCACTTCTTTCAAAACATTCAGTGTTTGATTTCGGCTAAAATTTATTTTCTCTTATCTAAGAGAATTTCATGTTAATAATACTATTGATAATTGAATGTCATGTTCATAATAATATATATATGAGTCCAAAATACATTTACAAATGTAATAGTAACTAGGGCAGTGTTATTAAATCAGAAATGAAATCCAATAATATACAATAATTATTTTGCTATGCTTATTGAAAGCAATTATCTTCAATAACAATGTACGGATCGTATGGAGTGCTTACAATTGCATGATCAAGGTCTTTAAATAAATAGATTTCCAAAATACGTTAAGATTCTTTTGGTTCTTTGATAAGACTTTTGTTATAATGAAGCATTGTGCAGTCATCACCCAGATTATTCATTGTTGAAGATTATTATCATAATTTGAAAGTTTACTTGAAGTAAAATCTGATGCTGAAGAATATTTAAAGTTTCCAGAAAGGTGTAGATTCTAAATTGGGCTTACAAATTGGTGAGTCTTCTATTACTTGATTTCAATGGTGGGCAACGTTTAGTTTAGTGTCACGAGTAAGCTATTTGTTTCAAACTCTGCCCTGCTACTGAAAATCTAAGTAAAACCCAATTACACTTTGCCTGACCAGGGAATCTATCGGTTCCATTCACGGGTTAAATTCACAGGTTAGGCTCACGTTTAGTAGTCAGTGTTTATTTCATATTATGATTAATTTACTTTCCTACAACTGGGCAAAGGTCTCCTTCATGTTATACAACGAAAGGTGTGAAACCTTTCATCGTATTGCTTCCTCTGGCTAATTCGTAGTAAAGACATATAAATCGTCACCCGCCACGTATAAAAATATAAACTATACGCATATGTATGTAATTAATTATTGTTGTTCCTTTGGATAATGTTATACTTTTTTGTTCGATGTCTGTATTATGTTAAGACTTAATAATATATTCAGCGTCTAATTTAAAGGCATGTCATTCTGTTTCATTTTTTGCGTTGCTCTAATACTGTAGCTCAACAAAGCAAACCAAATTTGCCCCAGGCTCTCACTGAAAACCCTGAACAAAGACTGGTTTAGATAACGAATACACAAAAACAAATAAAACTCCTTTCTTTGTGCCCATTGTTTGTTAGCTATGTTTTATACTGCGGCCCTATGTGACGTTAAATGGGGTTTTTTTTTAAACTGACCGCTCACGCTTTATCTGTATTTACAAGCGTATTAATTAAGGTCGCAATGTAATGATATGTTTCCGGTGTTTTGGATTTTATTTTTTAATTTCTTTTATTTTCTTTTCTTTTTTCTTTTTTTTTTTAAAAAAACGTTGCCCCACACTAGGAATAATTCCTGTATCGTGGGTGCGTTTACAAACACATATATTCACATACACAAACGCCCAGACCCGAAACAATTATCTGTAGATCATACAAATATTTGTTCCGTGCGGGGATCGAACCCGCGACACTTAGCGCAGAAAGCTAATCACTTAGCCACTACGCCAGCCGTGTCGTCTTTGTTCTTTCTTTAATTGTTCCCAAGATAAGGGTTGTTATTTGTAACTGTAATGTCGAAAGAGGGTTCGATGACACAAAAGCTCTACGTGGCTTTCCGTATTTTAATAAATAAAATTTTATTTAAATATACCCGTCTATAAAAATATTTATAGATATCATCCAAAACAAAGGTTGAATAATAATATTAGCACAAAAGATAATTTCAGATATTGAAACAGCTATAAAGTGGTTGACTTAATGAAATCCGTAACTAGAGCATCAAATGCTTGCGGATGTTAAATACCGAGAACTCCCATTATTCTAAATCCTAATCCAATAATCAAAGTACTCCAAGGCCTAGCTAGCCTAGTCCCTTTGAAGTGTAAATACTGCTCTTCAAATTCAACAATGGATATTGTTTGTGTTAAAGCTTCAGTATGATTGTTTAATTAATCATCACTGGCCATGAATAGCGTTTTTAATTATCTTCGTGGTGTACTGGGAGTTACGTCTAGTCAAAGTTTTTTATTTCAACTAGGCCTTTTCAGACACTTTTAATAAGTCGAGTCTCTAGGCTCACGGTTCCAAAGGGTGGTAAGTCCTATGGAGAAGAAATCGGCAAGAAACGACATGGATACTCCTTAAAAAAAATAAAAAGTTAAGTTACAATTAATAATCTTAAATTTAACATGCAATATACATATAAGAAAGTGCTTGCTTTGTTTGTTTGTGCTAATGCCTACTTTACGCAAGAATCTGCTCCACTGGTCTCGATATTTTGCTTCCTTAGTTTTTGACTGTTAGCAAGGCCTTCGTAACATTCTTCAAGTGTCGTTTTCAACACAAGTTGTCAGATTTTCTAGTTTGTCAGAAAAATAATCAGATAAACTTTATAAAAAGTATAAATTACGCCACGAAAACACCCTTTTTAGCCTTCTGAATTAATTTCGAAAACAACTAATTAAAAAGAAATAATTTTGTTCATAAAAATAACGAATTTACCTACATATTTTTAAATGAAATGGTTCTCAAACCTAAAATTATACACTGGTCCACACCCTTCAATTAACAACAGAACATTAAAACTAATAAAACCCGTCTCCAAAATGAAATAGGACAATGAAAGAATTACGTTGATTAGTTTGGAATTGGAACATTAACGATCGATAACGATGACCACCAACAAAATAATTTTAAGAGAATCGAGTTGAATGAAGACATGAATGAATAAAGGGTCATTTTATTTTTAGATTTTATTATAATACAGATACCTAAAGGGTCCTTAAGAAAATATAAATATATTTACGCAAGGGCTGATAAGAACCTATAAGAATATGTTTAATGAAAATGTAAAATTTACATGATCTTCAACGGCCAAATGAGATCATGTAAAGCTGTTTACAGCTTTTTTAAGTGATTCACTTAGTATATCGCATCTGCCTAGCCTTTTTCCGACAACATTGGGGTCGGCTTCCAGTCTAACCGGTTGCGACTATCAGTATTTTACACGGAGCGACTGCCATCTGACCTCCGCCACCCAATTATTGAGAGAAATTAATACTCTAAAGTTAAACTGGTTGTCAGACTTTCTTGTACTGCTGACACCAGTAACGACTGTGATAGGTCTTCATATGACGTGCTTCCCGGGGCAAGGAGGGTTCTCGATGCGTGAAAAATGGTCACCCATCCAAGGACTGATCGCGGGAAGCGCTGCTGAACCTTGCAGATCGACCGATCAGCGCGGTAGCTATGAGCCTGTCACTCACTTGGGATACCTAGCTAATTATATCTCTATTTTCAACATATATGTCGCAAAACTCCTCCATTTTAATAGACACGATAGTTTCAAGATACAACGCACTCGAGCTACCCACAAACACCTGTTCGTTCAGAACCTTTCCCTAATACGGATTGACACGTGAATTTCAAAGTTCATGCATAAACAATACGAAGGGCTTCAATTAGGAAACTTAAGACATGAGCAAAATGTTTATATTATGTATGTAGATGGGTACCGGCTTATGTCTACACGGATGTTAAGTTTGGTTTAATTACTTTAAGATTTGTAACGGTTCAAAGGTTTTCACTATGAAAGGTTCTTCTCGTTTAGCTGAAAACATCTACATATTATCTGAAAATGATGAGTCTGTTCAAAAAACATCGCTTAGAATGTATGAAATATAAGTAATTAAGATATCTTCAGATGTCTATTTGCGACGTTTGACAGGGGAATGTGTACCGATTTTTAAAAAGACACAATTTTTAGTTTCATACCTAAATAGCCTCGCAGTTCTACTAACCCAACTTATACATTTAGATGTACACATTTATTGTAAATCTCACTATCTCCTAAGTTAAAATACTGTAGCTCAACAAAGCAACTGCTGAGTGCGAAGTGCGACTGCTGAGCTCCTGGATTCAATCCCCGGTCGTGTAAAGTATTGTTCTCAATAGCAGCCCAGAGTTTGAAATTAGGACTGGTATAAGGCGATGGTCTCGTCCCCTATTATATGTAATAACAGCATCGGTTAAATGTGGATGTACAGTCAGCATCAATAAAATGTATACACGTAGCGAAATTCAAAAGCGAGTTTTAGAGGGAAAAGTGATTGACATCTTGACCAATTTTACTTATAGTATCTGTTGATACATAAAAACACATGGCCATGTAAATTTTATGATTTTAACCAATATATATTTTTGATGCGGACTGTACATGAAATATAACTGATGGTATGTTATTAAAATATATTATATCTTAAAGTAGAATTAAATTCTAATAACTTTCTAGTTCACGCACTAAGAATTACGAGGGTCTATAAAATTCATATTCTGTAATATGTTGTTAATGAACACCCTTCGCATAAAGTTTGAAGTTAAACTAAAGTACACATAATAAATAATATGTTTAACTAAATATGCCACAAGTTCCATATTAACTAGACATAATTATTCATAAAATAAAGAGGTCTAATGAGAGGGTACTTACTATGTTAGTAGAAGAACCATTTACCTATTCATTAGTAAAGTTTAAGTTTTGTAATCATCATTAATCCAATTCTTTCATTTGCGTTGCTATAACAAATGAAATTATCCAACAAAATTGAAAAAATAAATGTATGTCGTAATTCATTTTCTTCAAAAATTATACGCATTATAATCATTGTTAAATATAATAAATTTGACCTATTACTGTCCCACTGCTGAGTAAGGGCCTCTTCTCAGATTGAGAAGGCTAAGGCCTTAATCCACCACCCTGGCCTGGTGCGGGTTGGCGAACTACACACACCATCAAGAACTTTATAGAGCCCTCTCAGATGTGCAGGTTTCCTCACGATGCTACCTTCACCGTTAACGCAAATGATAATCTAATTCTGATCCTCACATGATCTCCAAAAGTCAGAGGTGCGGGCTGGGTTTGAACTGGGACCCTCTTGCATGAAAGGCAAGCGTTCAACCACTAGGCTATCACTGCTTTTTGTTTTTCAATTAATCTTCGTTAATATAGTTAAAGTGTTTTAGTTTTCAACTGGACCTTTACAAACGGTGCCAAAAGTAAGTTTATTCTATGGAGAAGAGACCGGCAAGAAACTCCATGGATACTCTTTTCGAATAATAATTGGTTTACAATTGATAATCTTAAATTCAATTTTATAACAATAAAGTGAATATATCAAAACGTTACACGATGTGCGATAAACAGCATAAGTTATACAACATACAAGAGATGAAATAACTCAATTTATTAATGCTCACTGAGAGAGGTTCCTGCCCGAAACTTGCCACGTGGACCCGTGCCGATTGAAGGATGCCACAAATCTTCGAATGCTTGTTTCTAGGTCATGTTAGTTTCCTCAATGTTTTCCTCCTTCATTGAAACAGTGTTGATGAATAATGCGCACATACGTTTTGATTCGGACCCGCATCTCACCGCTCGAACTTGGGGTTCGACCACTTCGCCTCTGTTGCACTATTTATTTATGTGGTTATGTATCTGTATTTAAAACTATATTTTATTTTACTAACAAAGATCAATATTTGTTTTAGGAAAGAGAATCTAGTAAAAAAAAATAGGTTCGAGCTTTATGTCGTACTCGTATTACTAAAGCATCCATTTATTTGAACTTTTGTCTCAAAAATAACCTTTTGGTGTCTTTATCAGGACCGCTATCTCGAGTCTGGTTAGTCTTGGCTTTCGTTCGAGTCCCCTCCACGACAGCAGCAAGTTAAAAGATAAACCATAATTGAAATGTCAAGAGCATTCTTTCTGTAACTGCTCAGTATTACTTCAGCTTGCCAAGTTACGATACTGTACAAGCTCTCAGCTCTTGTCACAACCTTGTTAAAGAATCAATACCTATTTCCAAATAACAACATTAAAGTAGGATGAAACAAAATACTCTAAATGTTACCTAATTTTTTTCTCTAGAAACCGTTTTGTTTCCAAGAGGAATCAACATTAGGACACTTTATTTATTAAAAGCTAGATCGTATCTTTGATGTATTTCTGTCAGGTACATCTTATACATTAATAATGTTATTCATGAGATCCGGCACCGAGAACCTCCCTAATTTTAGATACACCTTATAAAAACAAAGGTTCATTGGTTGCAAGGAAACAAGTCACCATTTTTTGTCTCTAAATAGAAAATAACGGGTCTGCACAATGGTTTTCTTGTGCAATTTCCTGTATATCTGAAGTCTGAAACGAAATATGATCAACCGGAGGCCGTCCGGGGCCGTGCCAACCGTATTTATTTGTCTTGTTAGTGCAAATCTATTGGAAAAACGACAATAACACACAAAGCAACATAAACAACTGACAGATAAAGATTTATATTTTTACGTTTATTTGTGGCAATTTGCTGTTGGTATTCGAAACTAGCAATACCTTTTATTGGATGATAAGTTTCTGTTTCAATAACATGTTTCATGTAGGAGTATATTTATGTTTTTGTTACGTAAATAATCATTTACACGATATATTATTTTCCATAAAATCTTTATAACTTTGACAATTACGATGTACGAAACAGATACGCTAAATAAAAAATAAAAAGGATACATAAAAACAGTGGAAGATTTTATACAATAATGTTATTTTGTATAATATGTTTTCACAGAGAATGATTTATGTAATTATATATATATAATTATGTATTTCGGTTGCGTTAATTAATTTATTATGTATTGACATATAGACCTACGCGTACATACATGATCCGCTTATGGTAAATTTAAATCTTTAGACAATCACAAATTATTACATATTATGGAACCTTTGACATGTAAAGTATTTCAAGAATGATATTTTTTTTAACATAAATATTCAGCACTTACCTCTCATTAAAACAAATGAGAATTATCGTGAATTATTATGTGTAATTATCTATAAATAATATTGAATGGTCGTCTGTCACTACGAGGTTCATTAATTAATAGGAAATACTGGCTAGGAATGGGACAAAATTCCATTACATTTACCAAAATGTTGGCGTACACTGCTGGAATTTCGCAGAATTCAGCAAAATACATTAGTTTTACACTTGAATTATGTGTCTTTACTTATGTTAACAAACAAAATTAATGGTATTAATTATTTTATTAGTATTAATACTGAGAATATTTTTACTATAGAACCCCGCCTCTATTCCCCGAAGGGTTAGGCAGAGGTGTACTAATTGTGCGTCCACATTTCGCCGATGGTGTTATTGAGTCCCATGTAATAGGGGGCGAGCCTATTGCCATTTACCGGGCATAGATCCAGACTCCGTACAGCTACTGAGAATGTCCATACAGAAAAACCCTATAACACTTTGCCCGACCCGGGCATCGAACCCAGGACCACTTACAACCACTAGACCAATGAGGCATTTTACCATTTTATTAAATAAAATGATGCTGGCGGTGCTTGAACGATCAACTCCTGCGCTGCATGTCTCGGGTTTTATTCCTGCACGGAACTAATATTTGTACGAATATGACTATAGTATACTATAGATAGTTGTTCCAGTCTATGTTTGCAAATTTGAATTTAAATTTTTAAACGCATTCACGATACAGGAATTGCTTCAAGTGTGGGGCTAAGTTTTATTTAAAAAAAATGAGTTTTTATATAAAACTAAAGTATAAAAATGGTATCGCAGTCAAAAGGAAAGCCACAACAATAACATTCAAAATATTGCAGTTTTACTTCAGCATAATACGGTGACCGATATCTTAACCGCGTCACGTACCAGTTTTGGCCGATCCGGCGCGATCTAACTGCACACGGTACAAATCTTCGACATTTACTACCATCACACTGAAGCTAAGGAAAGAAAATTCGACAGTTGTGCAACTCAAACAGCATTTCAAATTTTGGACCAATGTTTCAGCCTATGTGCTTAGATTTATTACTACAGGTTCTATGTGGTCTGTCTTTTGTTATCCAATACACGTTCTATATTCCTGCTGGGAGAACCTCATCATACAGCCAAATGCAAATGAATTTATTAAACGAGCGCCAGCGCCCTCACACAACACATATATGATCTATTGAGTCGACTTGGCACCGCCTGGCGGAATTTGGTCGGTAGGTAGGTTAAGTTGACCAATTACACAATGTATCATCTAATTTTTCTTTTATTAATCTAAAGTTATAATGAAAGGGTTAAATACCAACAACACAGATAATCCATCGATAAGTCCTGATACACATCGGATGAAGCCATACAAAAGCGGACGTGATATTTCGAAATACGTACAGTGTACACTCACCATCAGTCGACGCTCAACGCGATAAATCAATCCGGGCTCGGCTTTCAACCTCAATACCACTGCTATTGATAATTAATAGACGCTGTTATTTAACGAAACCCGCTGAATAAGAAACCGCTTCATTGAAATCAACTGGAATTGATGAAGCCGTCCCACGTTGTGCTAAGTTCCGCCCACGCCTCACTTTACTCAGTAAATAACGGAGGTAATAAGATTACTTTCCTTCTCAATTAAGTTTCGGGGGCTGTGATCCTATTTTTAAATATAAAGGTGACAAAGACTGATACACAAGAAACATAAAACTGCCTTAAACATGAAGAAATCGTAACGCTAAACTCGGTGAAACACCAAACAACTTGTAAAATAATATAGCGTTCCTTAAACATTGTCAGTCCTATTTGTAAGATCACAAAATATGGTAAAATCATGAAGCCGTAAACATACCAAAATATACTCCCTAATTTAATGTGGCGCCTTCAATACATATCTCTATATACACGAAGGGCTCGAACCCCAATACTACGAGCTAGCTCGTAAAACGTAAAGGTGACAACACATCCCAACATATAAAACATCGAATTTATTTCCAATATAAATGTCGCGACGCGAAACAAAAACAAAGAGGTTCCGAACACGCTTCGCGTTATATTTAAAGGGACATCTTCATGAAAATGGTCCGCGGATATAAAGGACTGTTCCCAACTTATGTGTTGTTACGTTCGATCGTATCTTGTCTAATATGCACGGAGCTGGAAAGAAGCAATTCCATTAGAGAATCATACCTTTTCTGCAAGCTCCGCACCCAAAGGTATTTTGATCCACTAAAGCATATTGTGCTGAAATGCATCGAAAATTCTTTGACGCTGCAATTCTTATCGCTGCTTCGGTTCACTTTTTATTTGCGAGGCTTTTTATTTTCGTCATTTTACGAAGTAGTACACTCACATTTTATTTCGCCGATACCGCTATAAGTCCCGCAATAGGAGACGAGCCTATTGCCATCTACCGGGCACAGTTCCAAACTGTGGGCTGCTATTGAGAATTTCAGAAAACCTCCATTACACTTTGCCCGACCTGGTAATCGACCCCAGGACCTCATGCTCAGCAGCCGCGCTCGCGACTACTAGACCAATGAGGCAGTCTTTATTACACAAATCACTTAAATTCCGATTTTAGTTGAATTTAAATATAAACTAAATAAAAATTCATACAATTCACCTAATATTAATCAACATATATTATAAATAAAAGTACAAACTGTTAAAAACGGGGAGGGGAAGAAATCATAGGGCCTCGTAAAATTTGTCCACATCGCTGTCAACGGGAAACAATTCACTATAATACATTAAACTTTTTTTTTAATCGAAGTACGTTATGTATATATAATGTATACGAAATATTTCCCGGATCAGCTCAACTATCTGACTTTCTCAAATACTACGAGTATAACAACTCGCTCTGTGTATGTGCTCTTTCATCCAACCGTTGCACGTGCATCAGATAGATGAATTACATATTGGAATAGGGAATCCTACGTTTAACCCATCAACTAGAGACTTTAAGAAAATGGTTTTTTAAATGTCATTTCTATGTATACTATTAGACAATTATTCTCGCATAGACAAAACTGATTCAACTAAAAAAGCTACAGAAAGCTAGACCGTTTGATTGGTTGTTTATCACAGTGGGCTTAGCGGAAGGCATTCGGCGCAAATACCACTGGATTCGTAGACACCAGTATTGGGTTTTAGTTTCTAGTCAACGGCTCTGGCAACAATGGCCGCCTTCAATCCATTTCCGAACACAAATCTCACACCGACGGCGGTGGCGTTGACTTTACTCGAATATCGAACTGGATCTGCGGATCGTGTTTACGGTATTATTTCTGGTTTGTGTCCATTGCTATTCGAGATGGTACATCGTTTTGTTTCGTCGTCGTCGTTTTGTTTTCATATTTTTGTTTAATGCCTTTCTGTTTGTACCTATTCTTACTTCAATATCTTGGGACCTGCATTTTGAAGCGTTATATCTTAATTATGGCTTCAAAGCTGTATAGCCTCACATATATCCTGCCTATAGCTTATATAGGTGTTTAGACCTTTCGAGCACACGCATTTAACTTAATATTTCCCCAATTAACACAATCAGAAAGCAATTACGTAATTACAGCCAATTAAGCCATAGCATTAAAACGATTCATGTCTGCCAAACGAAACATCCGCCATTGTTCTTACGAAAAACTGTCTGTCTAATGAAATTGGACTGGACACGGGACGGACGCCCCTAAATAGATAACATCTCCAGTAACTTCGAAGCGGACTTAGACGAGGATAATTAGTTTAATGAACGCTTCGTATTTCGAATAAAAGGGGATTGTTTCTTTTGGTAGGGATTTATCGCCAGATACTGTTGAAAAACAAACGTGATCCTATTTCGGTTGATTGCGATTTTATCTGATGTGTACACGAATGTTATGTAATTGTACTCTTATGGGGACATCAAGATGACTTTGCTGTCGACTTTGTCAGTTAAGTCAGGCTTTCTCCCCCTCTCCGGCTATTAGAGTTAATAGCCTATTTTTATTCGTTGTAAGGATAGTTGATAAGGAACCCGGGTACGTCCTAAAACTGCGGCAAGATACTGGAGGACGGGCAGCAGCGTCATCTCACAAATCGGTGTGCTACTGAGATTCCCAAGCCGCCTGCCAAGCGAGGGGGTTATGGCAAACTTGGCCCCCTTGGGGAGACCTTCGTTCAGCAGTGGACGTCTTCTGGCTGATGATGATAATGATGATTCGTTGTAAGTTACCTAAAATTTTTATTTCATTTATTATAAACGCTCGTCTTACTGGCTGAATTAATTACCAAATGTAGAAAGATTTTTGTTTAGGTCCTATAAGAAATCACTTTGATCAACCATCTTTGATGTCGCAAAAATAAATATTTAGCGGATCACCCTCATTCGTCGCTTCCGTTGCCTCAAAATCGTTGTAAATAAAGATGTCAATGTAACGGACGGTTCCAGATTATTTTTTGCGAAGGTATCTAATTATTCTGCCTGTCTTTCGATCTGTCTTCCAATTACTTTATGTGGATTTATACTGAAGCTTGTGAAATTAACTTGTATACTTTGATGACCTCCTTATGTCAACGAACAGTATAATGCACTCCCATAAAACAAGAACTTCAGGAGTCGAGAGGACATATTCCTAAGTGATGTTGTTCCTTTGTGAATAAAAATAGATAATTCAGACCAAAACTAAGCCTGTTATAGGAACACGGTAAACATTTCAAAATGTCGCAAAAGAGTATCGATCTAGTGAAATCGGAATTTAAATCGTTATTTTGAAACACCTCCCTTACATTATCGGATTATCTAGGTACCTTTTAGGCCACAGCTGCTATGCCCCACGCTAAAATTACGACGGCTCTTAACTCAGAAGCTTATTACCCGACTTAGGAGAGGTGCTGTGTTAACGGCTTTCTCGTGATTTGTTTGTACAATTATATTAACAATAACTATAAATAGTAAAACTATATTCCTATAAAGTAGGGCACTGGATTTGGAATTCTGCAGAAATTGGTCGTCCCTTCTAGGTATTTAGTTAGATACAGTTAGCATAAAAAATATGTATACACGTTGCGAAATTCAAACGCTTATTCTTGGAAAACTATTGGTGAACATCATAAAATTTCAATATGTATTTTTATGTATCCGCAGATACTATGTGTACCAGACTTTGGTAAGAAATCTGATTCTGAATAGAAAAATTCCATTTTATTTTCTTCCCAGAGAAATAAATCATGTAAACAAAAGAATTACCACAAATAATGGCACGTTTGAAGTACATTGCTCGTTAACTGTAGCACCCCTTGAAAGTCGAAGAAGCAGTGACTTCAAGTGTTGCGTTTTACCGATGTTAACCGAATGTTTCACATTTTCCTTTGAATTCTACATACATAGGTATGATGTCGCCTCATTGTTACTAGGAAGTGGGATCTCATATATTTTCTGGTTCATTGAAATTTTGTTTCTTTCTTTTTTTCTTCCATAAACAATACAACAATCTAAGTAATTTCAAACAAAATTTAATAATATGTTGGTGACTTGAGCCAAAGCTCAGCCGAAATCTATAGCGCACACCAGGGACTGTCTCAAAATTTCGCTCTAGATGTATCTATTTCACATAAAAAATATGATATTGACTCTTAATGTGAATAGTTTAAGGTTCATATTTATCTGTGGGCCTAAAAATGCCATATAGAGCATTTCATACAGAAAACTTTATATAAACTATCAGCATACTGACCGCTAACAAAAGCTAACTTTAAAAAAAAAATTGGTTCTTTACACGACGCCACCCTTCTAAGAAACATGGCCAGCCTTTACAAATTGTTGATATTATTTCAGTGATGCCGATTTGACAAAAAATACGAATGATTACATAAAAATAGGATAAGATATTTTAATATTGATAACCGAATAATTGGAAGCCCAGGGGCTATTAGCATTTGGTGACGTGCTTTCGAGCGATATAATTAAAGTTTAAACGAACGCTAAGAATTGCAGCGAGCACTTAGTAAACGGTTCCTAGAAATTAAAATCGATAGAGCTAAGGGAAGGATATTCGCTTGTATTGCCTTTTAAGGCACTATAAAATATTAAATTATACATTCGTTTTGACACATCAGTAAAAGTTATGAGTGGATTTCTATTAAAATATATTGTTATCTACTTGTATTTGTTTATCTACTTGATACATGTTTTATGACCGATTTTACAATGTCCAGATAAAAGCATTTAATTTGAAATTGGAACCGTTTTTGTATGGACTTATTAGAGGAATAACTTACCTGAAATGTATCTATTAATAAATATATGTATGTTTGTGAGGTGTATAAATATATACGACGGGGGATAAACGCTGTGTAAAGTGTCAATGTCGTGAATACCATACATTTCTAGACTCAACTTGTCATAACTTTAATCCGCGTCAAGTTCGTGTATAAAAGAAGCAAATTATTATAAGATTCAATTTCACACCTATGTTATTATTACAAACTAATAAACACACGTGAAACTAAATATTTTAACATGCCTACTTCACTTTTTACCACGGTAATAAAACCCATAACAAAATAAAAAACTTCACATGTGAATAGTGCAAAGTGTGAAAATTCACAAACAACACAGGCCCGAAAACACGTTTTTCAAATTCCATTTGAAAGAGAATTTTTTGGGGGAAATTAAGAAAAATGCGGACAATGCCACGGGACGGAGTAGCCTTAAATAATAAAATACCAGCGAAATAAAGCACTATAAACTATTCAAAACCATTTCAGCTACTCACGTGTCTGTTACGGTTTGTCGGCCTTTCCTGTGGCTGTTGTAAGCCATAAAAGGCTCTATTCCTCTTATATATTAGGGCTAGGGTCCCTTGGGTACGATTTGCATTCCGCAATCAGGTGAGCGACGAGGGTCTAAGATTCACACATCTCAACAATTCAGAGTTTGTTGTTGACTGATTTTGTACAGCGTAGCAAAATGTTGTTTTACAACAGTAATAAAGCCGCTGTAAGGTAAAGTTTGGTATGTTTTGTTTTGTTTAAACTTGAAACGGAATATATGTTGTGATTAAGTTGTATGAGGTGACTTGTATTTTATGTGTCTCCTAGATGAAAGTAGTGAAGTGAATGAAATATCTTCAAACCATACAAATGGTTGGTGCCTTGAGCGGTTTTTGTCCAATTAACTAGAATTGTTCTTTATATTGTATTATCCATAATTATATCCATAGGACGTGATGTTTTTGCGGCATTTGTTTTACACGGCGCTTCAGAAAACCAATATTAAGTTATTAAAAAAGCAACATTAAATCTTTCTATCTGTATCAGTTTATCTGAGGGTATTTCTGGAGACATCATTATCAGACTGTTTGCCTCATCGGTCTAGTTGAAAGCACGGTGGCTCAGCAAAGTGTGTGATGCTATATTTCAGGGTTGTTTTATACAGATATGCACTGTTACACCCATATACATTTCGCCAATGCTGTTATTAAGTCCCATGTCCCACCCCATTTACCAACTACCGGGCATCATTCCAAGCTCTTAGTAGCTAATGAGAATTTCAGAAAATCCGCACTTGTGCATTAGATCATTGAGGCAGTCGACACAACAGACAAACGTGATACTGATATATTATTACCATGAGAGAACTACACACATAATGAACTCCTGTATTCGTCAAAATAAACAACACTGCAAGATGGAACTCCTAGATGGCTTTCGTTTTCAACTCTAAATTTTATTGTGATTACCTCGCTTTTCCGTTTTGCAAACTTTCACAAAAATAATCTCGAGCACACATTAAAATTTTATGTTTAGTGCCAGCTCTGAAAACTTGAGATAAGCTTCAAGCCAAATTATAAAATAAACTGAATAACAACTCAAATGTCATAAATTTGAGTTGCTATTATTGTTTATGGCATGTTTCAGATTAGTAAGCGGTGCTTTGGATTTAAAATTATTTTCTGTAGTCAAACCAAAATTTTTATATATACTCTTAATGCCTTTTCTGTATGACGTCACACGGCTGAAGCCTCAAGGAACACACTGCGTCTTTATTTTGTTTTTACCAAACATGCTATTGTAATTTCTCATATGTTTTCGTATGCCTTTAGCCAAGATCCGCCGAAGGGCATATTGATAAACGACCGCTTAGGCTTCACGACACGCATACGAATATATTGCGGAAATATTTCATGTTTAACGTCTGCCGGCTTCCCGCAATGTTGGTACACGATCCGAGATTCTTTGCTAAGGGTATCGCGTAAAGTACTTGACGAATAAAGTCGAACAAATGTGTGGGTCGTTATGTTGTATGTTTGTTATCTTGATGATGTTTTCTAGTTTGCTGAGTACACACAGTCTGAAAACAATCTTAAACTTTATTAGTATTGTTTTACCTAGCCAGCAATACACGATATACTGTGTACATTAAGTGGCGTCTACGCCACATTATAGGAACGAAATTTAGTAGCGTTTCTACCTAAATAATTATAGTTTATAGTTCTTTACTTATTTTATTCCAGAGAACTTTTACCAAATATATATAAATTAGTATATACAAGTGCAAGGTCTTCTATCGAATCGACTCGAGCTATCACGTGGAATGTGATCCCTCACGTCGTAAGGGAAATATAAGCCAATCAGCCGTATCGAGTCTGACTGCCCAAGATGCGCCAAATTTTCATGTGTCATCACTGGTTTCAGTTCTTTTGTTGCACCGTCAATTGTTTAATTCAGAGGTTCCCAGACATTTTTTTTTTCTCATAGACCACTTTCAAAATTCAGCTGGTTCCGGTGGACCCCCTGCTGCTACATTTCTACCATATTGTAAATTGAATTATAAACCCCCATTTTTTTGTCACGCCAACGTAGACCCCCGTCGAGTCTCCCGTGGACCCCTGGGGGTCCACCTGGAACCTGGACCTCTTTGGGAACTAATGGTTTAGTTGAATGTTGACAGACAAAAATACAATAAGTACCCTCAGCTGCTAAGCTACGCCCCGACGAGTACGATAGAATCGGTTAGCGTTACAAGCACAGCTTAATATGCTTAACTAATGTACAACTCCTTGCGTGTCACCCACATTGAGTCATTGGAGTTAAATATTTAAGCAACATTCGTGGCGAGTCTAATCAAGGATTATTAAATGCAATTGTGTACTGAGGACAGGTGTAATTGGAAGGCTCGAGCTAAATGGGGACGATCGATGAATGTGAGTGGTGATATCGGACTGTTTAGTAATGTAACTCAGCTAAATATGTAGGTAACTGGGCAACTTTATTGCAATAGTCATACTAGTCGGTAACAGGTATTATTAAAATGTTTAAATACAGTAATTATAGTAATTAAATAATAGAGGTGTACTATTGTACACTCACTCACATTTCGCCGATCCCGTATTAAATCCCATGTAATAGGAGATGAGCCTATTACCATCCACCGGGCACAGTTCCAGACTCCGTACTACTATTGAGAATTTCCATACAGAAAAACCCAATAACACTTTGCCCGACCCGGGGATCGAACCCAGAACAGGAAATACTAAAATTGTTGTAAATTACATTATTTATTAATTGAGTTTGTTTTGGTTGTTCTTCACCTGCATACAAAATATAATTAAATCCAACAGCGCGGTTGACTCGACGTTTCGCGTACACATGCTGATGATGAAGCAATCACATGACTCTAGCAGCAATGGATAGCAGTAATTTTATCGACTGACTGCCCAGATTGCGCCATACGATCTAATGTGGGAAATAATGGTAGTATGATGCAAGATTATGAAACACGTTACCAAATATAAATGCACTTGCGACAATAATTACAGATAATACTTAAATACATCACATTTCACCGCTATACTTAACTTCAACGACCAAAATAATGCAAAATATTATGAGGGAACATCGCAAAATCTCATGGGAGTTCCGCATAGCGATAATGTTCGATTTAAGAAGGTTGTAAAATATTTTACGACGCGAGCCAGCTACCCAGAGCCATTGAGACGCAATCCCTTGCCAATTATAACCGCAAACTGCAAATGTAGACATACTTATTTATAATTTCGAGTATGAAAATGTATTGGGAATTGAGATAATTATGTTATTATATGCTGTTGGTAAATGTTCTTTGCACTTTGAGTTCTATTCCTTTGAGAGCACAGTTACCAACATGGTAGCAGCATTTCGTAAAATAATAATATTTTGGTAATATCTGGAAATTGGTTCCGATATATTTGGGAACATACAAAACTGCCTCGTTGGTCAATGGGCGCAAACGCCGCTTAGTATGAGGTCCTGGATTCAATTCCCAGGTAAAGCAAAGTGTTGTTGAGATTTTTTGAAATTTTCAGCCGCATCCTTAAATTTCTAATTGTACGCGGTAGATGACATATGATCGCTCCCTATTAGATGGGACTTAATGACAGCATCGATGTGGAAGCAGTACAAACTTTATATCTAGCGGCGTGCACAGAGTTTTTAGACATGGTAGGCAGAAAATTTTAAAAGCTTATGCGTACTGCGTGTTGGTATTGGTTCGTCGTCTTGTTGATTAAATAATGATGTATGTGATTTTCCACCTCAAATATCTTATAATAAATATTTATCTGAGTTATGTAGGGTAGGCAGTGTCTTTTTGTCTTTATGCACCGCACGCCACTTTTCGTGAAATACAAGCGTGATCCGGTGATATGTGTTATGTTACAAAAAAAAATGTTATTTATATTAAGCAAGCAAAGATATATTGAAAGCTATTAAAAAGTAATTAATTAGTGTGGTGTTCATACAACATACGAAGCAATAAGTACCTATATTATTATTTTTTCAACAAAAATTTAAGCGAGACATTTTCATTTTTTTCTTTAATTACCTACCAGTTAATTATATTTTTCTAGGAAATACCTACAGTAATTATAAATGCCAGACAAATTATACTTCACAGAACGACTGTTTCATCAATATTTAATTTTCGGTCACTAAAAGCGTCGTAAACATCTTTGCTAAAGACACGTTAATTAATAAAAAGTTATAAGACTTAATTTATGTATAATGTTTTAAGGACGACACTGGTATAATATTAAAGACTAATAAAAAAATGTACATTAAAAAATAAACAAATAAAGAGAGCAGAGATTTAAAAAAAATTGCCCATTACTGTCCAACTGCTGGTAAGGGCCTCTTCTCAGACCGGTTAGACCTTAGTCCACCACGCTGGCCTGGTGGCTAAATTGGCGAAATATTTGAATAAAAAATGATTTTGTTTCTATAATTAAGCACAGTATCCAAATACCAGAAAGAAACAGACAAAAAACAATCGACGGCCGATTCTGCAAAAAACCATAATTATTATGGTATTTCATAGTAAAATCAGGGGCGTAGCTACGGCCGTATGAGCCGTATCAAAGATACGGGGCACCCTAGCTACAGGGGCCCCAAAACCGGCTAGTTAGGTAGCCAAAGTATGTAAAAAAAATTGGGTGTTGTAATGTTTAAATGAAAATAAAAGAAGTAATGTGTAATAATGTGTACTCCACTATAAATACAGGTAATAATTAATAATTATAATTAAATTCGGGCGCCAGAAGCAAACACAAAAATATATCCGGAAGCTTACCGAGTAAAGTTGAACTTTTAATCTTCAGGCAGGAAGAATAAATAAATGCAGCAGTTAGGTACAGAGCCCCCCCCCCCCCCCCCCCCCCCCAAAAATTTGATACGGGGCCCGTCTAGGGCAAGCTACGCCACTGAGTACAATGCACAATAAATACAAAGATACAGTCTTACTAAAATCAGTACCAATCATACTGACTAAATATTGTCGATGTCATAAAAATACATTGCATCATGCCTGTATTCCCCAAAGGGTTAAGCAGAGGTGTACCGTTGTACACCCAGATTTCGCCGATGCCATTATGGAGTCCCATGTAATAGGGGGCGATCCTATTGCCATTTATTGGGCACAGTTCCAGACTCCGGCTGCTACTCAGAATTTTCACAAAGAAAAACTGAATAACTCTTTGCCCGAACCGCAGCCTAATTACCGATGAAGCAATCAGTTTGCGACAGGCATAGATCGCGCGATAGCTACTGTCAAACGTAATTTTTGGGTCCAATATGTATTGGCTGACAGTGAGACTTCTATCGCGTGGCTCTCGCGTTGCTCTCGCTATTTTTACGTAATTAGGCTGCCGGAAATCTAACCCAGGAGGCGACCATTAGACCAATTAGGCAGTCAATTTAGTACATATCAAAATTCAAAACACGAATTGAGTACTCACCATAATATCTATCGTCTATTCAATACCCAGCGTTAGTGCACTCAATGGCCATTGAAGGAAAGATATTAATTTAATACGACATTCTTGAATAGAATTTCTAACTTTCTGAATATAAGACCTACATATCTAAATAACCCTTTGTGCTGTTTGTTGTGGTCTTGGACTTAAATATTTATGTAAAAAAAAACGACACAGAAAAACCCAATAACATTTTATTTAATTAACATAAAAATATTGTATTTAATTATTTTTTAAAGAATCGTCCTTCTACATTTCCAACCCAGAATCTTAGTGACTCTGACTACTAAACCAATGAAGAAGTTAAACTACTGACTGGTTCGGTAGAAGATTATCAGATCTACAAAAAGTATCATCTATAGAATATATCCCATCGATCACACAAGATAAATATTATTTATCTTCCAGTTTTACAGGCTTCAGTCCAAAGACACTTATAGTATCAAAATGAGCGTATGCAATAATTTCATTTCTGTCAGGTACAAGCCTCCAGAGCGGCATTCATTCCATTTATCTTTGCTAGTTCGTACAATCCCAGTAGGGGCGATATTTACTAGCTGCTCATGACTAAATACACATATATCATTTAATTGCACTTTACTAAGCTGTTGTATTATAGTACCTACGTTAATTGTGTTTTAGATAAACTATGTTTTATAGTTGACAGGACAAACAAAATCTTTATGACGTCATTGAAAGGAATCTCTGAAAAATCTGAGTGCCTTTAAATGGGCGATGGCACTGCAGTGGGCTTTAACGTGGTCTTCTGAAAATTCGCAAGGTTCACCATCAGTTGTCTGAGTGGACGAGTTTCCCTCCGTTGATATACGTATCCAGCTTATGACAGAATTCCAGTCCTCAATCCCAAACCCTTGTCCATCCCAGGAAGATAATCCATGGGGGCCCTCACTACGAAAAACAAAAAAGCATGGTTAATAATTTTTAAAGATCTAGCTTCTCCCTGATCTGTGAGACTGTTAAGACTATAAATAATGGCTATCCATTCAACCTGGCCGGCTGAATTCCCTAGATTGTGGTAGGCAGTAGCATTACAAGTGCGAGTGCACTAGCTCTGCGGTCATTGACCCGTTCGCGGTGACTAGAAGCATTACCATACCTTCCATTTTAGTTGTACCTACGATAGACTAAATGAGTAGTCTAGATATCAGAATAATTATATTAATCTTTAAATCTATCCCTTTTCAACATAATATTAGAAACAGATAATACAAACCCACTTTTAACACCAAATTAAAAATTAACACCAAATACAAACACTTAAAACACCAAATTTAATTTCATCTGCATCAGAATCGGTAGCAATTTCAAATAAACTGAAATAAACACTTCAATTTCCATTGAAATTACACATTGCCGCAGCAGTCGTAAATCCATTACCAAGTCACATTCCCCTTCCCCCACAGATCAATGATAGACAATGATTATAAAGCTATAGGATAATAATTACAAAGTCAGTAAACAGCGGTTTACGACTGAAATGCGGCACAGCGGCAACGCTTGAATAAACATGAATCATAACTCGCTTTACGGCATTGAATTCTACCGATATCTGCTACGGGGGAATATCTTTGAGTAATGACTTCACATTTACCAGTTCACTTGTTAATTTCGTTCTGGGATGAATTTGAATGTGGAAACAAACGCATTAAAGTAATCCACACAGGTTCAATGGTTATAAAGCGCCCCATTGTCGACGTGTTGGACAAATTATATGCAAGTCTGCGAGAATTCTTTTCAAACAAATTACGTGTTTATCCAACAAATATAAAAAATAGACGAAGACTTTATTTGATTTCAAGGATCTTAGTATCAACTTAAGATCTCATATATACGTATTTACTAATTGCTTCTAGACCTGTCAGCAGTTGGTCCAATCTCATTTAGCTACATTCTTTTGTAATTAAAATCAAACATTCCTAGTAAACGTACCTACCTTTTCTACTTAGGTTGGAAATGTTCCTGATAAGGGTACTGTGCTTTGGGATCGTAACTTGGAATGAAAGCATCAACATAAAAAAATAAAAGAGGCTTTTAATAGCACCGCCCTCGATGGGCCTAATAAAATGTCTTTTGCTTTACTTTTATGAGAAATTAGTAACCACATATTTTTTTTGTATTTCCGTTAGAAGTTGCGTTTGGTTATTTATTTTATATAAAGTTAAATTAAACATTGAAAATAAATCAATTGCGGTCAGACCTGCAATTGACTTTCTCACAGGCAGGCCTTTATTAGACAAGAGCGTAGCGTTATTTATGAATAGGTCTGCTAAGAACAAAATAGAAACAATTGAGATTTTATCGAGCATTTTCAATAGTCATCATATAAAAAAACTGTTTAAGGGAAACGATTGATTGGTTAATTCAATCAAGATACGCAATAAGTGGATTCTAAATGAAAATCGTATCGCTTTCCATCACGACACTACAAAAAAAAGCGTTCCTAAACTTTAACCTCACACTTGCGGCCTCAAACGTTATCAATCTTGTCGTATCGGTACAATTACCATGATAACATTTGCATAAGGTAAGAAAACATAAAGATAAGCAACATTAAAACCAAGAACTGTCTCCCGTCACGTAAACACAACTCCTCCGTCCCCCCTCAGACACAAATCAGTGCAATTTGCCAACAAAACGAACAAACAATGAGTGTTTAAATCACACCGCCATGTTTAACGTTGATAATATAGCCAATCACGAGTTTCGATATCCACGATATTCGCGGTTCGCGGGAGACGGGGAGGCGCGTGATCCGAATTCTGGAAAACCCCGCGATAACGCCTCTCGAATCAGATTTGAATATGAATGGAATATTAATGAAAAACTTGTTCCCGACTATCAAGACTCGCTGGTGATTTGTTTTGCTGTACCGTATCCCTCGTATAGATAAGAGTGAAACCCGCGAGAATAGATCCCGACGAAACGAAAGGGGAGTCTCGGATTATCTTGTTGTGTAGGTGTTCGTGGAAATTTGTTGCGTAACGTAAATATAGCTATGTAAGCTATAAATTTACGTTTACGCAAACTTAAATAAGCTGTGGAGATGACGCGCTTGAAGGATTTTGCTATTCTAATAAGGATTTAGTTGGTAATCTAGTTATATGGAAACAAAAGTTCTAAATAATAATTTGTTGGTAGCTGATTTGGAGATGTAAATAATGAACCGCCGTAAGCGAGTTATGTGGGTTTAATAAGGAATTAAGTTACTGTTTACGCCAACACAACGCGACCGCAGATGTTGTTTATGTCGCATGGAAATAATGAAACTAAGAATTTAGTGACATTTCTAGGGGTGCTACAAAATCACAATAATGCAGTAATGGAGCGAAAGCCGAAAGGGTTCAATTACGTCATACTTGCTCCACTTTTTTTTTCTCTAAGCTTTACCATTACCTACCGTGGCTTCTCTTGGTAACGGTTTCTTTTTAATTTATTAAATGCTTGTATGACATAGAGTATCTCTAGAAATTTCACATAATCTTTGGTTTTTTATTTCCTTGCGACATTATACAAATACGCAAATGAATAATTATTTTGTGTCTTAGGTTCGATTTCCTTTTGTATTAAGAATTATTTTGCATATGCATTTCGACATTTTACTGACTTTGACCGTTACTTCAATCATATGTAGGTTAGGTAGTACCTTTGTATTTTACGCCATCTTATTCTTCAAGTGATATTATAAAAAAAAAACTTTCCTTCGCATACTTAGTTTATCAGATTCATCATCATCATCATCAGCCAGAAGACGTGCACTGCTGAACGAAGGCCTCCCTCAAGGGGGGGTTTGCCATAATCCCCACGCTTGGCAGGCGGCTTGGGGATCGCAGTGGCTCACCGATTAGTGAGAGGATGCTGCTGCCCGTCCTCCGGTGTCTGGCCGCAGTTTTAAGACGTACCCGGGTCAAAGATTTTTGAGTATTCAGTGAATACTTACCAAAGAAAATAACATTCATAGTAGGTAATTAAGTAGTCAGAAGTTTTAAGGTGAAATAAATTTTCAAAAGTCGAGTAGTTGACATTGAGCAATTGCCATACTTTATGCTAAGCCCCGTTTTTAATTACTACTGAGCACTTTTAAGCTCACCGCGTTACTTAAAAAGCTTGCAAGATTTTTCATGTTCAACCTTTTTTAAAACTATTATGTACCATTTATCATTTATTTTTGTAAATGGCAATACTTTTGCGCTGCCGTATTATGTTTAACGTTTGAAAATCGTATCTACAAGCCAAATGGTTCCAAAACTACGTTTTGCTTTTTATTTTACAAATAGATATTATATATACAGTTTATTACTGTATAAAAATGTTATTCTTTGTTTCTAAAGACGTTATAAAAGTTTCAAGACAATATTTTTTATTTAAAATTGATGTGAATTTGATACGGAAACATTTATGTACGTTTATTATATTTTTTTATATATTTTCTTGTCTTTACCAATAAAGCGATCCCAACAATACCTGTTTCTAATTAACTAATTAATTTGAATATAATTATACTCAAACTTTTGTAAATACAAAATAAACTCAAATAATGATCAAATACCTTCTTCACTTTACAGCGCGAAAATCTTAACTTAACAAAAGCTTAAACAACCACAAATTGAATTTTAAATACCGAAACAACGACTGAACCAACGAAAAACGAGAAAATATTATAATTCCACAAAAATGAGGATTTGTTTCGTTTGCTGATGAAAAATGTATGGGGTTCGATCCAAACATCCCGTTTCTGATAAAACGAAATTGTGGAGTGTCGGGGTTCCCTTTGCCACCTCAACACCAGAGGAAAATGGAACATGTGCGCAACCAAGTATTTCAGGAACACCTTCTTGTTTCTAGTTGAGTTACTCGATACCCCTCTGTTTCATATTAATGCGTTTATGTTTGAAGTCATGTACGTTATAGTATATCTATATTTAGAATGAAGATGTATTGAAGTAGGTACTAAGGTAGTTTGCAGATGCTTTTTCTAGTCAGATTATTCTAGATTCCTATGGCATTAAAAATCACAAACTATAGGCAACCGGACTGTCACTTTCTTCTTATAAAGAAATAAATACAAATATGAAACAAACCCGTGGTTTGCGTAGCATACGGAGGCATTCGTAGCACATTCAGCTTAATAGTTGCTACGCAGCTACGTAACGTACATCGGTAATGTGAATTGAACCTTAATGTCTTCATAAGCAATGACCAGTAACTAACTGCTGCTGTTCAAGCGTACTTGTGGTGAATATAGGCTATAGTCGCTATAGGACAGTCGTGCTTGCGTGCACATTAGTGCACAGTACGGTTGTTTATGCACGCTTGACAGGCATACAATTATATACCTGATTAACCTATATATAACTATTTCAGACACTGTTACGTATATTATATGTTGAAATAACCTAAATCAAAACATCATCTACATTTTTTAGGGGTCTAATCAGGTCTTTGATTCAGGTTCTTGCAATCAATACATCTTACAACAGGTTTTCGTATTTAAATATTGCAACACTGAGCTATCATGAATTAAGAAAAAAAATGTTACCACTTGAAAAACGAGAAAACAAATAAAAATTCGTAAACAGTATATAAATCAATCCACCAAAAACCTGGTAACATTTAAATGAAAAACAGTATTAAATATTTACACATTACATATGTGTTGTCAGTCTACGAAATGCTTATTGATATTTGGTGATCCGTGACACACCTTGGGGTATTTGGGCAAACAACGTCGGCAAACGTTCACGCTGTGGCGGTTACCGACAACAATCAGAAATGGATACAGTTACAATAACATGTATTATGCACTGTCTTCGGGGCAAATATTCAAACAAAGGAAATGTATAAATACGGAAGAGGATTTTGTTCCTGATATTCCTTCATTCCTTTTTGTTATGGAATTTTTGGAATAATATACGTTGTATATTTAGTGAAACCGTGAGCCTCTAGATTATCTATACATATAATAAAATTATAACAGGCCTATGTTATGTACATTACAGATATTGGAAAGGAATTATATGGGGGGTATTTATTAGAGCAACAGAAACCAAAACAATTTTTTTTAGAATTTTTGTCTGTCTGTTTGTACTCTGTATATTTGTACACGCATCACGCAAAAACAACTGCATGGAATTGAATGCAGTTTTCACCGATGTATTGCTAGAGGTCTAACTTAAAATATAGGCTCAATTTTACCGTGGGAAAATATCAAATTCCACGCGTACGAAGTCACGGGCAAAAGCTAGTTATAAATTAAGGACTTTCTTACATCCTATCCTACTAATATTATAAATGTGAATGTTTGTGAGGATGGATGGATGGATCTTTGTTACTCTTTCACGCCAGAACGGCTGAACGGATCTGGATGAAATTTGGTATAGAGATAGATTATAGTCTGTTTTTATCCCGGAAAAATGTACGGGTTCATAAACCACGCGGGCGAAGCCGCGAGCGGAAGCTAGTCAGATCAGATAATAAATAAAAAATAATACAGCCTAGTCATTGCACTACTGGACACTGGCGTATTATCAGAATAAAAAGGGTTAAAGCCTTAGTACACCACGGTTGGCAGATTACACTCGCCATCAAAAGCCAAAATACCAATGGTTTAATTTCACCTTTAATTTTCTGTTCATGTTTTACGAATAATATCCATTAAAGATGCTTGTGATTGAAATATTTTCACAAACAGTAATTAACATGTACATTTATTTAATAAAACCCTCTAGGAATTTAAACATAGGTACGAGTTGTAAACTATGGGTAAGCTTTCCTCTCTAACATCTGTTACATTTTAATATTAAACAGCTTTATTGCTGAAATTTGGAACACATTTAAACCTGTTTGTATTGCATTAACTTAATCACTGATTATAGTTGTTTTCGTTATTACGCTTTATAAATATGGGCGAAGGTATTATAGCGCATTAGTCTGGACGCTGTGTTATTTCCATAGTTGTACAATTAACAGGTATTAAATTCAAAGCTCAGTGAACATAAATATTCATAATCATGACGCTATGATCCGTATAAAATGCTGTTATTCAGCCACGTCTGGTTAGATTGGAAATCGACCCCGACAGAGTATCAAGGTAGAGATATGATGATGTTAACAGAGTAATATAAGTGATAAAAGGCAACAAAAAATTAATCAGTAGTCCTAAAATTAAATACGTGTGACGGCTGATTACAGTGACCGCGCCACTGACCACGCCATGACTCGGGTACGTCTTAAAACGGCGGCCAGACACCGGAGGACGGGCAGCAGCGTCCTCTCACTAATCGGTGAGCCACTGCGATCCCCAAGCCTCCTGCCAAGCGTGGGGATTATGGAATGAGGGAGGCCTTCGTTCAGCAGTGGACGTCTTCGGGCTAATGATGACCGTGCCACTGATACCTGAAATCTGGTACAACCTAGGGAGTCAGATTCGTTACCACCACTGACTAAGCTGAAGGCTGGCTGATCTTTCCCCTACACTTGAAACGACAGATGAAGAACCGTACAAATGTACTTCTAATATGAGTTTATAAGTCTATACTTGCTAGTTACTATCGATTAATATTAGAATGAAACCTAGCGCGCCGCCTCTAACGGGTAGTACAGTAAGTTAAAAATATTCATACTAATATAATTATTTAATTACCGATTATAGACCTGTTATCTCATAGAAGAGGTACTGCGGTGCTTTCGCTGCATCACTTTTTTACACTAGTTCACGCACAGAAATGAAATTATTTATTATATATAACTATATTATTATTAATAATTAAATGCTAAAGCCTATGCTATCCCACTCCTGGGCAAAGGCCTCCCTCTTTTCTCCACTTCTCGCGATCCCGCGCTATATCTAGCCAATTTTCAACGGAGGCATCCAGTCCACCCCGACCCTTGCTCGAGCCAGCCCGCGCTGAGCCAGTAACAATAAATCAAATGTCACTAAATAATCACAATCAGATCCAGGAAGTACTGTCTTATCTGTCCCAGCAACGCCCTAAGCCGAGGTTCGGGTTCCACTATGGGACACCCTTAACAGTGTTGCTTAGTATTATTTAATTTGTTCGACTGGAGGCCCTTCTGGTCTCGCCAATTGCCAGTTAAGCAGTAAAAGCTCCCTGAGCTAACTGTGAGAGACAACTCATAAAAAAAAGGCATCCAGTTCGTCCCGCGATCACCTACGTAGTCCGCGACCCCGTCTGTTTGTCTTATATAACTATATATAATAACACACATAAGATATAAGTGCATGTTTACGCACATTAAAGAACTGCGACTCGGTCATGTCTAAAATTAATTTAACTACGCTGAAAGTAAGAACAAATCTAACCCGAGGCGAATCAAATTGTAAGAACAATACGAAAGAAAAAAAAACTGTTTCATATTTTAATTTCTTAGAATTCTCTTTACCCGGAAGGAGGGTGGTTCAAAATGGCAAACATCAGGTACAAGAGAAAAACACACTCGGGGATGTATTTGTGTTAGCCTTTTTAATATACAAGTCGAGCTTACGAATAACAATAGGAATGTAATGGAAAACATGAATGTATAAGATTGAAAGAATTGTAGTATTAATAGAATATAGGTGGGGCCATAAAAGACGCGGCTTTGAAGAGTGTTAATTAATAAAGTGAATTTTAGCTAGTAGATGACTGAAATTAAATTATGATCTGGTTGCCGTAATTTTATGTTCTAATTGCGTGCGTGTTTTTGAGATAAGTATTGATTATATATTATTAATCAACCAGTCTACATGCTATCCATCAACCGCATTTTTACACCGGTGTTAGGTAGGCACAATTCAATATTGAAAAACCGATAAAGGTATATTTATGTATACTAACTATCATACAAATAACGAAAATAAAAACATAAGTCATAATAAAATTGGTAACTATTAGTAACTGTTAAGCTGAACTAAAGTTAATCAAACGTGAATTTCATCCGTTCAATAAATCGAAATAAGTAATATAAAACGGTTTTACAACGGTTTCTACCTCGTTAGCGTTCTATTAGAAAAAGGTATCTTAGTTTACTCTAATCTACAAGTCTACATGATGTTCTATATGTATAGTAGATTTTATTCGTGTATAATGCTAATATTTAAATTACACTTACACTTTGATTTGAGGTAAAAGTGTACACTTTTACCTCAAATCAAAGTGTAAGTGTAATTTAACCTAGATTAGGTACACTTTTACCTCAAATCAAAGTGTTTCCGACAAAAAATACATATGTCTTTCTATGCCTACTTTTTTATCCGAAAAAAGATTATAATTATGATCATGATATTGCCAGGAACAATCCAGGACAAAATATAATACATTATTGTACTCTTCTTTGCTAAATTTGAATATTATCAATTATTAAATTCGTTGCGCATAAAAGTACTTTTTAGAATCCCTCGGGGTTAACCGCAAACCTAGCAATTAACCTGGCTACTTCAGAAATAGTGTAGCCATTAAATCACCGTCAACATATGTAAATAAGCTCCCTTTATTCCCTCCGACTCTGTGGCCCCAGATCGAAGTCTAAATATTTGGTCCGCGGCGACTCGCTTATTACATTTCCTCGGACTGCGGCCTCTACCTGCAAAATTTAATTGTACTCTCCACTTACGCCCCGATTCTATAAACCAACGCTACACTGATAACCAAGCGAAACAAAGATGTCGTAGCTAAATGAAAGCGACGCTTTCAATACATATCTCCTACGAACGTGCGATCACTTTTCGTTCGCTATACATTGAGATAGACTAGAAAGTGTAGCCCGTAATGGATGCGAGCTTTACACCCGTAGAGTTATTTTTTTTCAAACTAACATTCATTTTAACTGATGAGAATATTCCTGTGTGCACTTTTTAGTTTCGTGATTATTCGGTTTGTTCGTTCTGCAATTCTATTATTTTAGAACGGGTAAACAAAGCTTTGTAAATTAGTCTTTTGTTTTGTTTGTTTGGATCCCCGACTAACAAAGAGCTAGGTTTAATAAACTTTTATTAGAACAAATATTTTATTTGAATCCGAACAAAATTGTGTAATACCTGTATTGATTTCCATTGGCGCATGATTTGCTTAATGTTTATCGTCCCGATAAATATGTTGTTTTGTATAAATGAACCGAGTGGTTTAAGTACTTTGGTTTCCATGGTTTAAAATGGAATGAATTTCAGTTTCAATGGATCATTATCGAAGCGAGCTCAAATTGAATTTAGTACTTGATATAAAAAACTTGTACGTAACTCTTGTTCAGAAAATCTAAACGAGCATTTTCCCGATCTCGATTTAATTTCCTAAGTCAATATAAAAGTTCAAAACATAGGTACATAAAGTAGTCTCCAAAGCAATCTGCTGAACTAACATTTGCAAAACAAACTACGACAGCGATGTTAGCAATCAATAATACAATCGTGTCAAATACAACCAACAATAGGTACCTACAGTACAAACTTTCGTTTTTCGATACAGATCGAGCTCGGATCGTGAATCGAGTAAACTCACCTGAAGTCACATTAAGCTGCATTTCTAGAAATACGTAGCGGAAAATCAATTTGCTCGTCGAGTAATATTAAGACGGTTCCAATAGCGAGAACTTGAAGGCACAGTGAGAGCCCCAACCCGTCGGAAAGGGGGACTTTAATATTTTTGTCGGGGTCGAGACGACAACTCCGTCGCTTTGCACGAGGAAGACGCTGCACGGTAATCAGGAAAATTATTTACTCATGTCTACGGGCCTCGTTCGAAATACAAGTAGGGTTGCTACAAATGCCTTCTCCATTACAAATATACAAAGTATTATTCAAAACAAAATAATTTTTCATGTTTTATGACATACACATGAAATTAGTTTTAAACATAGTTCAAATGTAAATTTATTTTAGGCATGGATAATTTATTTTACCCCAATTCACTGATTAGTAGAATTATTATTTATTATTATTGTGGTAGAAAATAAAGGAATAATTGTTACCAATATCGTGTGCCTAGTACCCTCAACAGGCGTGTATGTAGGAAAAAATGCGTGAATATGAAAGCGTTCTGTAGTTTCTGCCTACCCAGTAGGAAAAAAGCGTTATATATCAGTGTGTTAATGATATGTAAAGTCGTCATCACCTAACTATCTGTTGCCCAAAATAAAATATCCTATAACATATAACACATAAATGTGTGGTTAATAATAATAAATAAATATCAGTATTTATACGTAGCGACTGCCATTTGACCTCCACCGCTCAATTACTGCAAAACAGATACACTAAAGTTAGACCAGTTGTCAGATTGTTTGAGCTACTGTCACCTAACGTGACGACTAATTCGTCATAAGAACCGAGGTACGGGGGGATCTCAATACGTGAAGAATGATCACCCATCCATGGACAAACCGGAACAAGCGCTGCTTTACGTGACAAATCAATTGATCGGCGCGGTACCTACGCAGCTACGAACCCCGCTTCCCCAAATGGCGTAACTTCGCTACAAATAAAAATAAAAAAAAATTAAAAATATTAGTTTATTTAAAAAATATTAGTTACACCCCTGCAACATTGCGCGCAGAATGAAGAGCCAAGGGAAATACGCTCCGGGGACGCTTTGTAAATAGTCACCGCAATGGCTTCTTGCAGATTAATTTCAAGTGAGAGTGCATCGTGAGACCGTATTGAAAGCGAGGCGAGACCCGCACGGTCTGTCACAGGACTTATATCAACCTCGGTGTATACACGGAGAATATTAATTAAGAATAACGTATTAAAATTGCAGGATGCAGTTTCATTTTGAGTTTGCTTTGATGAAGAAATCATTTTCGTATTTAAAACTGCTCTTAAATTGAAAGTAAAGCAGCTATAAACTTTTATTTGCAAGTCAAAAGGAATTCATACGATAATATTTATCTCTTTGATCTGTATAATTATGTAGAATACTCGAAAAATTCAAATATTTTTTTCGAAACAATAAAAATTTGTCCGTCTGACATCTGCATTTACGACCGACGGTTACTTT
The DNA here is from genome assembly GCA_947562105.1 of Shargacucullia verbasci. Classification (NCBI taxonomy): domain Eukaryota; kingdom Metazoa; phylum Arthropoda; class Insecta; order Lepidoptera; family Noctuidae; genus Shargacucullia; species Shargacucullia verbasci. The sequence goes on along the minus strand of OX387286.1, from coordinate 4,454,520 downwards.
ATATGCTTTTAGTCTTTGACCGAAACAACAAAATATATAACAATAATTACAGCAAAGAGTATATCAAAAAATTAAATAAACGGGCTAAATATAAGACATAAATGTACGTTCACTAACCGGCTTCCAGGTTAGTAGGCAATCGATCGAGGCAAGTCTCATAACTAGACACAAAGCTCCGGGCTAGGTCTCTGATATCCGGATTTCAGTGCATTCATTGTTGCCAATAGCTCCGTACAGAGCTTTGTGCGACGTGACTGCTATATCAGTATTGTGTGCAAGTAATAGCCTACGACGTTTATAAGCTAAAAGACTAATGAGTTAAGCTTGAAATGATTTGTGTAGGTACATTCAGCGATATGACTAGATGAAATTTTTAAAGGAATATATTAATATTATTCAAATAAAATTATTGTCTTTAACTAAACCATTCTTAACTATTGCACAAGACCATAAAGACACGCTATTTGGAATATTAATTTTAAAAAGTAATTTACATTCTAGAGCGAAATTTTCATCCATAAAAAACTGCCTAACTGGTCGCAAGCCCAAAAACTGAGCATGAGGACAAGTTCAGCCGCAGTTCTGGCTCGTAAACCTCGTTCAATTCCTGAAGATTGGACTGCAACATCCGGAACGCAGGCGCCGCAACTGCGGATGAACTGTCTCATACAAAATACTCGTAACATTTTAAATATGTGCTTCCTCCGAGCCTCGTACGGGGCACGGCTCACACCCGCCACGGTCTTGCATGATCCTTTAACTGGTATACCCAAGAAAGTTCCACCACAACACCTCATAATAAGCCCAAATCGTCACGTTGAACATGGATCCTAATAGATACATTGTGCATTTATCAAACAAAAAACATAAAAATAAATAAAAATGCAACCGTAATAATTTCTTCCACTGAATCGCTTCCTCTAAACAAACAAAAAGTAAAGATTCGTTTGTGTTATTTCCAAAGTTTAATTTAATCAGAGTAAAATGTTTCATGAACTGGCAAGTTAGCTTGTTTCCAGGCTTCTCTAAACTTTGAACAGTACTCACAGTATACCAGCGAGAGCTCTTCAAACTTGGAGTATTCTACGTGATGATGAACTATGCAGACATTAAATTAATGTTTGAATAAACACTTGATTCATTATTTAGAATATTCTTTTTGCTTTAGGTCTTTTTGAAACTCGATTCGAAGAGGGGCTAATTCTTCTGGCTAGTAAGCTTTATGCACAGGGGTTTTATTCTGACCCAGAAGATCACGACAAATCCTAGTTGGGCCCAATGTTTTGTAACAATAATAAAAAACTGATTTTTTTGTATTTATCGTTTGTCCGATAGCCTGTCAGTTAAGCGTGTGCCTTCCATGCAAGATGTTTGCCGGAGTTTTGAATTCAACCCCAACAGGGAAAATCCCAGGGGGAACCTTACTGTTCCATAATGTTGGAAACATGCACCATCTCCACTTGGAGGACTAACATTTTAACTCTTCATTCTGAGAAGAGGCCTGTGTCCTACAGTGCCATAGTAAGTCGAATTTATTTATTACTAGCTTCCGCCCGCGGCTTCGCCCGCGTGGTTTACGAACCCGTATATTTTTCCGGGATAAAAAGTAGCCTATGTGCTATTCCAGACTATAATCTATCTCTGTGCTAAATTTCGTCCAGATCCGTTCAGCAGTTCTGGCGTGAAAGAGTAACAAAGATCCATCCACCCATCCATCCATCCTCACAAACTTTCACATTTATAATATTAGTAGGATAGTAGGATTATATAATATGTCGTTACAGATTCTACATAAGACGGCAGAGAGGGGTAAAATTTATGAATTCTATTTGACGTTTCACGCTTCTTCCAGCAGTGAGTAGGTAGTAATATAAGAACTATTAATAGGCTGATAGTGATGTCCTATCATTTAACTATAGCTATATATAGATAACATATATGTATGTATGCAATGATTATCCTCAAATCGTTTAAAAATAAAATATAATCTCTTCTATTCCATATAAATTAAATAATACTTTTACGTGTGTTTGAATAATGAAAAAAGCTTGCTTTGTTTGCGTTGCTTTGTACGATTTTGGATTTAGGTATTTCGACAAATCCAGAGGTAATTTTATAACAAAAAATCACAGACAATGGCCGTAAAAATACCGTTTAATTATAACAAACGGTTAAGTACATAACATTATAATCTAAGTTATACCTAACTTAAACACGGTGGATGGTTTCAAACAATAATTTCGTTTAGTCGGATTTGTAGTTATACAAAATTAAATCTTCACTTACTAATTAAAACAAAAGTAGCCTTATACATAATTATCTTGAAAAATTAATTAATCTATTTGTATATTGTCGCCTCCTCTTCTTCTTTCTTCACGGCTTGGATGAGAACTAAAGACATGACTGCATTCACGACCTGAGAAACAAAATCATGATATTGTTTACACATAAACATAAGATCGCAGCACGCCTGCATTCCCCGAAGGGTTAGGCAGAGGTGTACTATTAAACACCCACATTTTGCCCAAGTCGTTAACAAGACCCGTATAATAGGGGGCGAGCATATTGCAATCTGCCAGGCACACTCCCACACTCCGTGCTGCTACTGAGAATGTCCATACAGAAAAAAAACTATTAACATTTTGCCTGACCCAATAATCGAACCCGGCCTCACGCTACGCAGTCGCGCTTGCAATTTGTGCCACTAGACCAATGAGGCAATGATATTCTTCATTTCCATAGATTAAATGGTTATAGCCACACAATGGGTAGTTTTAAGCTGAATTATTATTCCAAATCTATTATGCCTGATATGGTAAGATAAATTGGTTGGAGCATCCAGCTTAACCTAAATATTAAATAAAGTCTCTCGGAAGCCGAACTCTGCAGAGTTCAGCTAATAGTCGTTTCCCTTACATATAAAAAACTGGCTATGTTTATTAACTAGTTTTGCCTATGGCACCGCTCGCGTGAAAGAATTTTAATTTTCTGCGAGAAGCCTTGCATTTCATAGCATCACCCCTGTATTCCCCGAAGGGTTAAACAGAGGTGTCGATACTGATGTAACCACATTTTACCGATGCTAATGATTAAGATGATGATTAAGTTCTATGTAATAGGAGCGGAGCCCGTACTGGTAACTCTTTGTCCGACCTGGAAATTGAACTTAGGACTTCACTATCGGCTTCAGCAGCCTTTCGTATAAGAAAGTAATAAAATATAAAAAAATGTAGGCTTGGATTAAGCTACTATTGGTTTAGTTGTTAATGACTTGGCCAATACCTTGAACCGTATAAACCCTCTAAATTACCCGGTTTAACCCTAGGCCTTAAGCCTACAGAATTCAAACTTATTTACTCATCTTGCGAGAATATAACAGTATAGAACTTTCTAGAAACTGCTATGTTAATATAATTACATTATGTCAACGCAATTCCACCTCCCGTAGTTAAGATGCTCAAAACTCATTAAGCTATAACGACCGGGTGTCCTGGCAACTCTAGTTTTACTGGTACATATTTAAGACGCCGGTGTCAACGTCCTGGTAGGTACGTTTAATAAGGGAGGATTAAATAAAAAAATGTAACGCTATATTTTTTTATGAATGCTGTGTGTGTGTGCTTATTACTTTTACATAACATCACGCCTTTTCTCGCTGAAGAGTTACGCAGAGATGTACTGTTGAACACTCACATTTCGCCGATGATGTTATTAAGTCCCATGTAATAGGGGGCGAAATATTAACTATATTTCGGTCCAACTCGTTGAACTTACAGAAATCATGCAGGAAGCCAGGACAATTCCAGCAAGCCAGCCAGTCTTGCCTTCCAAGTACCACGTGAGCTCGTCAACGCAGCCGTGGAAGTAAGCGTTGCCTGTGACGGAGTCGCGGCATTCAGCGGGCAGCGGCTTGTTCAGGTTGAGGTAATCCATTGGACCATCAGCTCCGCAGCAACCGATCTGCGAAAATGTAGCGTAGATATGAAATAGATTGCCAATGACATAATATTTATACGTCCGATGATTCATTCGCTGATTCTGTTGATACTCTGCGTTTAACAGATTTTTTGCCAGTGTTCTGACTGATATTTTTTTAAACTCTGTAAATGTTTTAATCAATTTTTTGTAGCCAAAAAATGGCTACGGATTATTTACTTATCAAAATATGCAAATAAATCACGGTGCCGGTGACTATAATTCTATTAAAACCTCAAATTCTATTTTACAAGTTTCATAATAAAATTTATCCTGTCATCAAAATTTAAACGCCCAAATTCTCCCTAGGGGCTTTAGAAAGTTCCCCCTCTTTGATAACCAATCAATCGACCGTGTCAATTTCACACCCAAACAGTTTTATTGCGATCTCAAAGGAAACTTTAGGAAAATAGGTAGATATTGGACTAAGGTATACGAAATATCGACAATCGTGCATATTACAAGCATCGTTCGGGATCGGAACCGATTCAAAATGAAGCCAAATTTGGACGGGGAGAGTTTATGATTGGAGCAGTGTTCAATCGGGTGCGGAACGTGCCACACAGGCCTATTTGATTAGCGCCAGTATCCCCGAAAACTGGCGCCGGACCAGGGGCCTACTAAGAATCGAGTTTAGGATCGCTCGTCTTTTTCTGTTTTAAAAATATGCATTATCGTTTGAAACAAACTAACATAATATATACATACTGGTGAAAATAATAAATCTATATCAAACTAGTGTAACCAAATAACCCAAATAAAATTTTTATGATTCTTACTAAAGCTACTTTTCTAATCAGTATAATAAAATTGACTTTAATATCACATCTCATCGTTGAGATTTCTTGTTACGCGCAGTATTGTTTTACAATCTGACATCAATGGTAGGCCCCATAAGCGTGTCCTTTCTGCGTTAGTCTCTTCAACTGCCCATTCGGCAAATGCGTTTTGGTGTTTGCTTCGTTAGATGTTACGTTTTGTTTCACGTTTTTCTAGCCATAGTTTGACGGGAGAAAAATCACGACCGATATTTTTTGCGATAGAGTCGGGGCGTATGTAAATTTTTTTGGTCTAGCCTTTTCAGCAGTTGGTACAGTACAAATCTGAATGATGATCTCAGTCAGATATGAAATTGGAAAATCCGATCCAAAGGATATCGAAGTATAATTATTGCTTTTTCATTTTGTAGATTTATTTTTGGTACGCGCGGCCTGTATGACACGAAAATATGGGATAAATATAAAGTCCGTTACGGATTTGTCAACGGAGCTTAAAATGTAAACAAAGTTATATACAAATACGGCAAGTAATGGGATGGTTTTTCCGTGTACTGAAATGAGCCATATACCTACCAATTTACGCATTTTTAAAATTATCAAGTAAATTACTTACTCCTTCCTGCACCATCCTAAGGATCTCGCGACTGCCCTCATGCTGGGGGTTGTTTATTAGCCTCATGATGACATCCTTGATGAGAGGCTGGATACTGGAGTCGTAGGTGGAGAAATCCAAAACCACACAAGATCCAACCAGGCCGAACACAAATGAGGCTATTTGTGTCCCTATATACTACAAAAAAAAAATAATATTATAAGGTAGTCATAAGCGTAAGTATTTCCAGCGCTAACTAAAAGGTTATGTCAAGTGTATATACAACGGTGTCCATTGCGAGACATTGCGACTTAAAAATATTTCTTAGCTGATTTTTCGTTATGAAACTGCAGTCAATACATATCTATAGAACTAGAAATGTATAATGTATAAAGGAAACCACAGAAAACGATGATTAAACTAATTTAGAGTATTGTACCATAGCAAAACATCGAGTGACGCAGTCATCAGAGTTAAGTTTTAATATTAGATTGGATGTAAAAGTCATGCACTGAATATCCCGTAATACGTGTCACGATAGAAAAATGGAATACAAATTATTTCTATTCACATAGCTATTTCGATTTCGGTGAATGAAAAATTATAATACTCGTGCCATAAAAAAAATACATGAAGCTTTTCAGACACTACTAATAGGTGGTCAAACTCTAGGATAAAAGAAAAAGTAGATAAGCAGACGTATAAATCCTGTAAATGTTCAGTCCAAGGTACTTGCTTTCATCGAAGTAACATGACTCCTCCAAGATAACAGATATTCATGTGAAAACTTGGCAGACTTCGAAATAGTCAGACGGACATTTGTTATTTAGCATAACTAGTACCCTAATATTGTATTTGTCTGAATCTGAAGCAATTGTTTGTCTAGATAACCTAGATAAGGTCAAAGTTTATAACTAGATTTGCGGTAGAATAATAGGGACGTATTTTTGGTTCAACAATATCTAGTCTGGTGCCAAAAATAATTCAAGACTGATTCAAGGATCATTCAAGGCAGATAAAACAACAAAACTAACTCAAATAGAAAAAAAACGAATTCATCTTAATCGATTAATTTCACGTTGACTCTGTTGTAAGTTCGTAAAAAAAATCCGATAAAATTCATAAGATTTTTTATTAACAGTTTTTAATATTTTTACTGTAAACATAACAAAATATCGCGTATAATCCCTAAAGGTTAAGTAAAAGTTTGCTAATGTATACATGAAACACCCACAATTGATAAGAACGTGACATAATATTATATGAACGTTACCACACATAAAAACTTTCAGGATTCGTACACATATCCTCCCACGAACGGTAATTAGAAAGAGAGAAAAATCATTTTATATATTAGCGACTTAAAAACACCACATGAAATACCGAACTAAAATTTAGAAATACTCAGAACCAAAATCTCATATAAAATAAATCCACGAGGTACTCTTAAAGTCGTAGGCTTTAAAAAAAACCATGGATCATATAAAGGTACTCGAAACAAAAAAACAGAACGCTTGTGACATTCACTAGTCCGTTTTGTACCCGCATAGTGGATTACGACCCAGTCCCCTTTAAGAGGACGTTTAAACCCAACAGTCAAATACTCTCACAGTTGCACAATATACAGTATAAATTTATGTAACCTTGAAACTGGTTGATGGATATTTTATATATTTTTCTTTAAAACTCATAAACTCCTTAGTTTGATAGGTAGTTAAATAATTTAAATCATCCTGTACGAGATCAGTTGCACACTATATACAAGTTAGAAACATATGATATGATTAATAAATTATATGACTACAAAAAAGCCACCAGTTTCAAAGTATGCTTTTCGTTGTCTTACATAAGTACTGTTTAAAATTAACTTACCTAAATATAAAAACTTACCGCATATAAGAGCATAACATTTTCCATAAGAGCTGATCCACAACCTAAGAACGCGACGACCATAATGCCTAGAGACGCAATGAGGATGATGTAGATGCCGATGAAGTACTTCTGAAGCTCCAAAATCCTCATCCACTCGTTGAAGCCGGGTTCAACGCAAATCCATATACACAGCGCGAATATGGAGACACCGAACAACTGGAAAGAGAAAATGTTTAGATTCAGTGGATGGAAAGTAATCACATTTCTCTCATCTCCTACTTCGTGAATTGAATTATGAGTTATGATCATCTGTTTAGCTTTTTTGTAACTACGTTAGCTTCCAGTCTAAGCAGATGCGGCTGAATATATCAGTATTTTATACATGGAGTGATCAGAATGACCGTCGACCAGTTAGGTAAAGTTAGGCCTGTTTTCAGACTTTTAGGCTGCAGACGCCCGTAACGATTTCACTTTAACTTTATATGTTACGAGTATATGACATTTATTTTGAACCTTATTATGTGGGTATAGCGTATCTGCAAAAATCTATTTCTTTCTTATGAAGAGCCTATTATTTTAATACACGATTGTAACTTTTACATTATGAGTACAATAACATATTCTATTTGTGCATGGAAAGAAAGAAATTTTATTGCCTCAAACATAGTAGGTATGTTGTTGTTTACATTAAATATATGTTTCAGATATTTGGCTGTTTCACAGCGTGCAATATTGCAATTAGTACTTAAGTAATTACTACAATTTCGCATTCATATACTCATTTAAAGAATAAAAAGTTTTGTTTAGTAGCAGGGTTCGTAGACAGGACTTAAGACTATAGTTTAGCTAAAAGTTAAACGATCCGGATATCTCGTGTTGAAATTGTAGATCGTTCCATTTACTAAATAAGTCTGGATGAGCTTTAACAAAATTACAAAACTCCAGTATGTATACGGAAGTTACAGTTAGAATTTAAATTTAGGGAGCAAATGCATGGTATTCTTCAAATTAGAAGCATTATATAATTGATTAAATTTGTTTTCCATGTGAGTCGTTTCAATGAGTTTTACAAATGTAATGTGATGTTTAACCACTCTGTATTTCTAATACTTTTGTCAAAACTTTTCAGAAGTTTTTATCTCACATTCACCTCTAATGGACGTGTTATTCTGAACATCCCATAAAATAAAGAAAACTTAGGTTAAACATATCCTTCTAATATTCCGATAGAGCAAAGATCAAACAAGCAGTAGATAAGTTTCGTTCTAAAAGTTTTATCATCTCATTAATGCCGTGAGTGAGTCGTCAAGTTTTATACCTTCAGTAACATCTACAGATCACAGGATTTCTTATAATAGCTTTGTTTTTGTCTTGGAAATAGCCGGAGATAAAGCGGGGCTATTGTCTGGGTAATATTTACTCTAGCTACATATATTTGTATATACCGGAGATGTTTGTACTGTGTAGACAGGATCGATGTTATCGAAACGGTAATTTGGATGTTTACGATTGTTATTTTGTTTTGTGGGCTGAGATATTGTTGTTACCTCGTTATTGTATTAAGTAAGGAATTCATTATTATATTCACCTAGAAACTTGTCCCAAGAATATAAAATGACCAGGGTTATTAGGACTGTTACAATTAATATTTATATAACACCACTGTCCTTCAAACTAGAATTTACTTGTTTCATAGAATACAACGTTCCTTTGAGCTGTGATACGTTGCGTAAAGTGTTATTAATATTTTAAAATTTATTTTGAATTAAAATGGCCGATGCAAAGAAGCGTCGAAACTAATCGTCATTTTTATATACAACTTTACAAAATTTTATATAAAAATCCTTAAGAAATATTAAACTTTAGGGAATTAGGAATTAAGTTGAAGATCAATAAAATTATTGGTGTCGAATAACGTCTGTGTTACACTTTTAAATATTTATTTTGCGAAGATATTCTGTTCTGATTGGAATCACACTTCTGTTTGCATTAAGTTGCTTCACACCGTGGGGGAACCCATCCCGAATAAACTACATATAAAGAATCGCGGCGAGTTTAATAGACTGGAAACAAATGCTTACAGTTGTTCGGCGACAATGTTCTGTGCATTCGTTTTATCTAGAGTCCAAACTCGTCCCGTAGACATCTCCCCTGCATTACATCTGTGTGAGTCTTTGTCACACTGTCCGTAAAATAAATTCAAACGCATCTATTTCATGAAAATGTTCCCTTTCCAAACTTCGACAATATTTAACCCTCACGTCACTTCTTTGTTATTTTGTTTGTCTTTGCTCTGGGGACATAATGAAATTGGTCCGATGTACAAATAGAACAAGTAAGTACTCGAAGAAAGGCAAAACTATTATGAATATTCAAAGAGAAAACTATTCACGTTTTGATGGACGCAAAGTAATTGAATATATCTTGTTCGTTGACATTTTCTTCACCTTTTTTGGAGACAAATAAGTTCCTGAATAACTCATGTAATAACATAACCAAACTCGTTGTTTGTGAACACAGAACTATTCTGAGTAATCGTACACAATACTCACATAAATATGTTAATGTATCTGATATAAAATAAATCATCTAATATTACTTCAACAATACAATATTTCAGAAAGGTACTAAAGATTAATGAATGAATGTGGATATAAGAAAAACTGTTATGAGGCGTAATATAGTACGTACCAACAAAATCTCATCTACACAATCCGTAGGAACGAGAAATAGAGAACTAGAGCATAACCACGCGTCATTATACTTTGTCTGCAAAAAGCGCTGTCGAGACAACAGTACTGTTCGCAATCCATTAGTATCTCGCCAAATGATGCGGAAAGTTGACTTGTGCGTTTGTTGGAGAAATCATATAATAGTGAGGCCAATGTAAGCACCATTAATAGTCTGATAAAGCAGATACTAGCCCGTGATGATAAATGGGGACGTCGTGAAACGAAGCTAAATTAGAAACTAGTCAATTTACAGAATAATTAGTAGTAATTTACCCCGTCATACCGCAAAACTTTGATTTACTTGAACTGTTATTTTTCACTGCTCTTTTTAACTGTTCTTTTAATAGCGTTCACAAACTAATTAAAGTAACAACAAAAAGAATTTTGTTCTCATAAACTCGACGCAACTCTTGCATAAAGTGGAAATTTCAAAAATAGATAAAAAGTCAAGCAAGCATCTTGATTGTTAAAAAGTTTCGGAACGGGTTGTATCAGCAAGAGAGTATCTTGAGAAAAAAAAATGTTTCTTCTGTTTCAACGCGAGTAATCGATAATCGACTACCTACATATAAGAAATGATATTATGAGTTTGGCCTCAATGGACTCGCACAACAAATAACGATGCCAAATCGGGTGTAAATTGCAACGTGTTCCATTATTCGTACAAGAAATTGGAAATCTTCATATTAATACTCAAATATTGTATTATTTATCAACTCTTAAATTGTTACAGGTTTTTTTAAGTGTAGCCCTGAATATTGTTATTAGCTTCAACGATCTGGAGGTTTAAAACAAGTTTTAGTGCTAGATAGTTCAGAGTCAGAATGTTCTTAATTTGCAATAAATATGGGTCTTTATAGTGCTTGGGCTAGGCAAGCATCACTTTGTACTCTTTTTCTGTTGCATGAGATCTTACATAGAAATAGCTCATTAGGATGAGGGTGAATATTTTCGATAACGCAATTAGTTTGCATACTATCATAGTGGGGTTAATACCAACTTTTATTGCCAACTAAAAATATATTTCAACGTAAATTATAATTCTAGCGAGTCAAATGTATATTATTGTACGGTCTTGAGTGTCATATTTGTACGTAATGTATTTGTCATCAAACCGTTAATTAACGCAATGGAAACACAAAAAAAAAACTTTCCTTTGTCGGTCACCGGTATCATGAAATAATAAGTAATTGGTAAATATTTTAGTATAAAGCATGCCACTGTGTCTATAGAATATATCGTATGCTTACTGGTAAAAAGTAATAAGTATACAGACGATATGTAGTGATAGTGATATCGGATGCATATTTTTGTGTATTTTGTATCTATTGACAACGATAAGATCATCAATTTTGCGGTTTGCTAAAACAATAATTGCATTTAGAATAAAAATAAACTTTTTTTTTTAAATCGTTGCCTCACACTATGAATTATTCCTGTATCGTGGGTGCGTTTACAAACACAAATATTCACATGAACACCCAGACCCGAAACAACTATTTGTAGATCATACAAATATTTGTTCCGTGCGGGAATGGAACCTGCGACACGTAGTGCAGTAGTCGATCGCTCAACCACTGCGCCAACCGTATCGTCAACTTATTCCTTTTTAGCAGTAAGCGGACAATATAATACATGGTCTTTACCACACCTGTGCCTACCGTGACCCTAGCAAAAATAAGTCTATATCTATAATCTTACAAATCTACGACATCTATCTCAATTAGACCCGAACTTATCTTTATCTTTTTTAGAAACGTGGGTAAGTACCCTTATAACAAAAGCATATATTCCAAAAGCAATTCTTTCTTAGTACTCAAAGGTTTATTGAATTAATTCGGTTGTTGGACACTAGTGAACAATATTATGGGTCTAGAAGTAACGTTATGAGCTCTTTTATGACCAAAGTTTGAGTCTGTACCCAAAAAATGTGTGTGGCAGCTGTAATAAAAGACAGATAAAAACATTGTACGCAGATGAGTCAATGTTCTTATTATCTGCGTCGTAAAAGTGTTTCAGTGGCTCGTATCAAACAGAATTCTGAACGATACTTGTATGAGGTATAAAAATTAATGTTTTGAAAGAGGCAATCATTTCGTCCGATACCTACTTGATACAAAATAACATAATATAGCACCACGCCTGTATTTCCTGAAGGGTTTAGCAGAGGTACACCAACATTGTGCCTATACTGTTATTGAATTCCATGTAAATATGTAGGTCCCTTAAAAAACCCAAAATATATCTGCAATTAAGGAATTACAATAGTATTTTAAACAATTTCAAACTTATGGCCTTGTTATCGCCGTATCGCCGTATAACTAAATAATGTCCTCCTGACCGAATTTCGGTCACGGCGGCCAATCTCACCTGCCAACTACGCACGAGATATTATAGAGCACAAGTGTGTCCGCAACACAGATGCATTCTCTATTCCTTCACTCTCATAGTGCGATGGAACGGCAATCCGACACGACCAGACAGAGATCAGGCGCAGGACCAACGGCTTTTTACGTGATTTCCGAGGCACGGTGTGTATTCACATACACGAAGACCCGAAAAAACTATCTGTAGATCATACAAATATTTGTTCCGTGTGGGAATCGAACCCGCAATACGTAGCGCAGCAGTCGATCTCTCAACCACTGCGCCAACCGTGCCATCAAATATAATATATCTCAAATTAGTCACCGTATAACTACAGAAAAACTAAATAACAATGAAAAGAATCTAAACATATTATAAAAATAACAAAAAACTGAAAACATTCTTATTATTAGTGTGGAAGGCATATTGGGTATCATTTTGGAGTTTACTTTTTCAGAAACTATCGCACGTTCTAAAAATTGATCCGAGTATTGCACATGGCCATCACATCCGATGGCTGTATTTTTGATGAACAAATCAAAGAAAAATTGTTAGCGAACTAGCTTTCAGACTGCCGCTGTCATTGGAATATTTTTCGGATTGCGTAGGAACTACAGAATATTCACAATATTGTAACCGAGTATATAGAGGAAAATACCAGAGGAAGACTGATCTTCGAGTACTTTCTGGCAATGACGTCATACGACGAAGGTGAGTAGTCCCACTTCCATCGTTGTGCGTGTAATGTATGTATAACTATATGATAATATATTTCTTTATAAGGTACGGTATTTTGGCGTTTTAAAAATAGAAACAAGGAAATAAATAATTATCTAGTAGTAGTTAGTTGTTCTGGTACTATGTGAGGTGGCTAAGGCCAACGTACAAGGGTTTAAACTATACAAAAATAAAGAACCATTCGTCCGTTCTTAAAATTACTAACTATTGATATTTTTACAGACCTAATGAAAATAGTAATAAGTAAAAAGTCAAGTAATGAAGTCTCGAAAAAATACCTTTAAACGGAAATAACACAGTTTTGTAAGCAAACAACAAAATTCCTTCATAATAACATCACGAAGTAGTCTATTTATAAAATAAAGACCAGTAAAAGACATTTACCTACATAAAAACACAGTTATAAAAAATACATTATCTGAAAATTGTTCTACAGTAGTCCGAGATGACATTACCTTTAGCAATAAACTTGGCAATGTAAATTTCATATTATTTATATTCATTTAGGTACAAACGAATTCAGTTATACGTTTTGTAATCGCGCCAGAACTACGTCTGGTTTTTACTCTTTTTTGAGAGTAAAAAGACGCCATTTTTGGAACGTTAAAAATTTATAGGGTCGTAAAAACTCACGCGAAGCTCGTTCTCCATGCCAGAAGTGGGTCTAGGTACGAATATGACATTACATTGTAACATATCTAAGTATAGTAGTAATGAACTGAGAATTATTACTCTGTTACTATCAATATTGTGTTCGGATTGTTGCAAATATTAAGGAACAGTATGATTTTGATGACGAAGTCGGATACAAGTGACCGATAAACAATAGATTGTCAATTGGGTACCTTACGTGACTTGTGGAGTAGAAAGATATATTGTTAAGGAACTAGTCCGTTATTACCTAGTTTTTCTAAGCTATTCTCGTTATCCTGCATGAAGCAACTTCTGAAGTTGACACTGGCGGTTTAGTTAATACTTCCATCGTACTTGCCGGGTAAAATTGACGCTTATTATTAAACAAACTTATTTTGTTGTACAAAACTTTAAGCAATACTCATGGTACGTGATGAAATAAAGTAAAATTTATCATAAAAATACAGCTGAGCTCAAAAATTGCGTAGTTTTATTTGTCAAAAAATCTGAAATCCATATATTCGTCTAGGAAAACCAAACAAGTACGATATTTTCCGAACGCGACACGTTTCGTTCTCACTGAATATTACGTCTCCAATTTTTCGCCTACACTCAACCAGAACCAAGCTCAAACCTTTTTAGCGCGCAAAAAAACTATTATTTCGGTCGCAGTGTCCCGGTTTTCCACGGTAACAGCCGTCAGTCCCGGTTCCCATTGTATCTCCTTCGAGACACCTGCAAAGCTGGAATAATAAAGAGTTTTACAACGTTTCAAAATGGGACTTTTTCTCGCAATTCAACCGCAACGTGCACTTAAGGGATTTGAATATCTTATATGGTACGTTTTATCTGTTCCACGCAACTCCTCGCTGAATGAATTTGTCTCAGCGTTTTAAGTTCTTAAACAATTCCTTTAACGTTTGGGTAAGCCAAATCGGCAATAGTAGATATTTATTGATAGTTTAGGCAACATAAATATTTGATGCTTCAAAAGTGAAGTGAAATTATTGGAATAATAATATATGCAGTTTTACTTTACAACAATGCCGTTAAAGCAATACCTTTTCATACAAAAAAAGAAAAAACGATCAGCGTGGATATTCTTTTAGACAGTCAAAGCATTGTTTTGTTCCATACCATGCAGTGTTTTTAAATTTAATAAAATGAAAATCTGAAACGAAGTTTATTGATTTATCTGTCTACATCAAAACAATAAAAATGTTTTGACTGAATTAAAATGTGGAAACTCGCAAAACGGGAAATTTTGTTACGAGTTGAGTGGTTTGTATATTTTTATTGAGCACTAAAGCGCCAGTTACGAGATGCATAATTTCATTCCATCATAGAATAGTGCATCGAACAGTGAACTGAATTATACGAGAAATGTATCTAGTAATCAAAAAAAAAAGTGGATGGTTTCTGTTAGAAAATGCTATTAAAGCTTAGGATTGGCATAATGCCCAACAATGACTGAAGCTAGCAGCATACATTATATTACAAATTACACACCTTTTAGTATAATTTCTGATGAAATTATTAACAGTTTAATTATAATATAAGGCGGTACTGTAGAAGTTTTACTAAAATGCCTATTATGATAAAGGCTTGCTGAAAATTATTTGAATTAATAGAATTAGGTTTGTTTCAGATTTTGTAAACAACCAATGCATAATTATGAGCTTGCTCTACGAAGGTTTTACTGAACGTTTGGTTGTTCAACATATCTATATAAAATAAATATAAAATATTCCTTAAGTTTTCAGTAACTAACTTATAGACATATAATTATTATATAATACAAATAACAGTGTAGCGGAACTTAAGTTTTTTGTAGTTGAAGTAAGTTGAGTAGAAAATTCGAGGAACAAGTTTTGCTTTTCGTTCCCCGGTTCGTGTACGGCTTTTAATTTGTCTGTCGTTACGGCAACTTTTATTACATGGTTACCGTCAAAACATTTCGTGTTCCTACTCGGAAGTATATAAGTTCCTCTAAAAGGTTTGGCCTCATTATGTTGTCAAAGTTTATAAGCGCGCATATCTGTGTTTATGGTCTCTTTGGAACTGACAGTCCTTGAGTGGAGACTGAATTGGAAAACACAGTGTAAGAAGCTTCTGGTTAGGTAGAACAACGGCCTAAAAAGGTAGCTGAGAAGTAGGGAGTAGGTTACGTTGCGGAAGGCGAGAGTTCGAACGATGTGGTGCTACTAAGAAAGAACTCTGACAGTGTATTGTGATAAGCTTAGTTGATGAAGTAATTGTCCGTTCCCCTCGCTGTGTAGTTCATGGCAACAAGTGACCCCAACGTATTGCCGACTTCCTGGGGGTCAATCGGTATCAGCGCGATCTCAGGGGCCCCATAATATAACGGCGTTTTACACGCCGCGACGGTTGCTGATGATGCTGCCGCTTCTTTATCCACCCGCCTGATCCACTCTGCTGTTCCTTTCTTTAGTATTATAGTTCCTCGGAAAGAAACCACCGCCTTTCAATTTTCGGTCCACTGCTATACTTTCCTAATATCTTTTTGTAGACATTCTGGGATGAATGGCAGTCGAGATAGATATAATTTAGACATAACAAATTACAGATGTAGATTGGCAGATGCCAATCGAGTGTTTGATTTTTACAAGTTGGCACGAGACTAAACTGCAGTTACAATTTATTTCGATCAACGTTTCGATTGACTACAGGCAGTAACCTTCTTATAAAGATACCTTCATTGGTATACTGCAGTAAATTATTGAAGATGAGTATTGCAATTCTATCTTAATGTCTGTTTTCACAATAAATCATTTCATCCTTTCTTTTGGCTTCGTCTGTAAAAATACCCTTGTATGCAGTCAGACATCGTCGGAACACTGACTTTGAATGATGTGTTTCAGTGTTCCAAAAGTGCAAATTGTAACTGTTTCAAAGTTCAACGTTAAGATTTATTTTTTACGGCTCTTAAGTGCGATTCATTTCGCGTTATGGTTTAAATAATTTTATTTTGATGTCAGCTGTAGAAATGGTTACTCAAATACTTTTTTGGAGCGAGAGCTGTGAGCAATTAGTTCTATGCGATAACCAGAAACTAATCCCATTTGGGGTTTCAGGGGTATTATATACTATTGGTGGAAATAATAATTGTAATATGATTTTTTATGACTAAACTACCGTTTTGAACATCTGTTATTGTTAGTGAAAAGAAGGACCAAGGCTTACTGCCAACAATATGATCATGATCAGATTCTTTAATGCAGCATTTGATAGCAATTCAACAGGAGACCAAAGGAAATATCATGTTTGTTGTAAATGTTATGTAAAACATATGTTCGGAGTAGTAATCAATGTAACCTAGTTCCAAAATACGTGGTGATTACGTTATATATTTGCCTACATAGATATAGCATAAGATTATGACGGTGTGCTTGTTTATGGCGATAAAATAAATATTTTTCTATTAACATACTCAAAAAGCCTAAATCTACCTATTCTAAATATCTATATATACATCAATTCCAAACACATTTTTCCCTGCCCGGGGATCGAACCACGAATCTCACGATCAGCAACGACGCTTGCGACTGCTACACCAGTGAGGCAGTCAAATATGATAAATTCAATGTACACGTATGTACCTACATCCCCCTAAAGCAGCCATGTCAAACATGCGGCCTGCGGGCCGCATGCGGCCCACTGAGCATTTTCCTGTGGCCCGAGTCAATTTTGAAAACAGCCAGATAATGCGGCCCGCCAGCGTGTTAAAAACTGTTTTTGAAAATGTCCTTTTTATTGGAAATTTAATAAATATACTTGTCCTATAATAGTACTTTTTTCGTTATGATTTTCAGTAGTTTCTCTTCTTTAAGATTAGGTTTTGCGGCCCTTTTGGCCCACCAGTGGCTTTGAGTTTGACATCCTGCCCTAAAGCAAATCTTATAAACAAACAAATACAATTACGCAAACATGAATAAATACACTTAATTAATACAGGGCGAACAGCAACTATACCAACACCAGAAGATCAATTATTTGTTCAGCATTTTAATTAATATTCTGATGTTATATAAAAGGAAACCGACCGGACGCTTGATGTGTTTATTCAATAGAAAATGATTATATAAACTGCCTTGGAAACTTTTCACTTCCATTTTCTAAGACAGACTGTACGTCATCATATGTATTAATTAAAAGACGGAATATAGACTTTGAATTTCCGACATACAGTTTTTAATATTTTCAAAATCGTTTACTTTGACTTCTTTATGATAAAAATCTGATGTGTCTGGGTTCGATTTCCAGGTCGGGTAAAATGATACTAGATTTTTCTTAATGAAAATCGTCAGTTGGCCGTATTACCCTAGGCTGAAATTTTACTGTAATGTTAAGTAGATTATATACTGTTATACACCTGCATTTCGTCAATGCTGTTATTAAGTCCCATGTAATAGACGGCGAGTCTATTGCCATCCACTGGGCACAATTCTAAATTCCAGGCTGCTACTGAGAATTTCACAAAATTCCATTAACACTTTGCCCGACCTGGGACACAAACCCATGAGAATCGCGCCTCCTGCTCAGTAGCCGCGCATACGATCACTAGACCATCGAGGCAGTTAGCAATAGCAATACAATCTCAATATCTCTTTTTAAACTTAGACCTGTCCTACAATCGGCTCTGTAACAAACGGTCCTGATTTACTAATAGCATTGCTCTGCAATCTGATGTGCTATTTGCGATACCAATCTGTCAGCCAACCGGCTATATGGAGCCGGGTGCAGCAAGCCGAAATATATTGTGATATTATAACCAAGAATAGCACATTGATCTAGTGGTTACGGGTCAAGCTTTTGGGTCCAATTTGCGGTTCGATAACAGTGCTTTTGGCATTCCCCGTTAAGAAATTAATAAATCAGTCTGATAATACAGAAATAATGCTAGGTTATATAATGCAAAATAATATCTAGAAACAAACACAGACGCAAGCGAAATTGCAGGAGCCACATAACAATAAAATTAAACTTTCCTACAATATCTAGGGAGAACTTTAATTGCTTATTCCGTGGTATTTAGAGATAAGCATTCAGTTATTACATAATATATGCTAATACACTTATGTACTTCGAAAGTGCATAATTGAGTGAAGCTGAAGTTGTTTATGTAATTCCAAATCTATAAGTTGATTCTGGTATCCCAAGATCTTTTGATTAGCTTTACTTAGAAGGACTATCATCAAGTCATCAGCAATAGGGCTTGTGACTTCACGTTACGGTAAACTGTACTACATACTGCCCATAACGGGCAACTGTACAAAAACCTGTCCCAAGTATGACTACCAAAAGATGGCTTTATTCAAGAATATGATAATTTAAGATAATTACAAAAAATCAAAAGTTATTAATAAAAGTTGTACTAAGATTTGCAAGGTGTGCAAACCCTTGTGACTGCACTGGACGAATTACCTTCTGTTTATGAATAGAGTATCTACACACGGACACCGATACGACTATTTTACATAATATTGTAGGTTAATAAGGCAGAGAGCTATGCCTGCATATTTTATTTTTTAGGTAATTAAGTGAAATTTTAAGTTCAAAGACTGATTAAAAGGACCAGTCATCCTGTAAAAAGATAATTTGTAAGTTGCAAAATTGGCCCCAAATTTGCACCTAAATTTGAAACTGCAGGATGACGTAGAGAGACATAAACTGCCATACACGCTCACATCTATCAAAGGACTATAAAATAGTTACTGTAAAATCTAGTTATGTAAATACTTTAATCCTCACCATTAATCAAAAACCAAAACCCAGAATCGCTAGAATCGCAACTCGTCTTGGCGCAAATCCAAAAGTCAATTATTCGATACCGAGTTGGTAACTTCAGCAATTATTTCTCATTGCAGGAACACCTTAACGAGTGTTCAGGTGCGGTTTGAGTGACTCTTGAAGCCGGGACCCGCAGTTTTTGGCGCTGCCTCGCTCTCCAATTTATAGTGAACAGCTTGGGTGATTAACGCGAACGCTCAAGTGCTGCGCCTGTTTATTGTTTTAAGGCGACGGTGGTTATATTTAATGGAGTAAAAAGAAATATGGGAGGTTCTTGGCGGGATTATAAAGTAGGGTATACCTATAAAAAAAATCCATTGCTCCGTACCTACAAATTTTAAGTCTAGGTAACTTTTTACATTTACTAATTTCTAGATGATTTAAAAAATTAGAATTTTAGCTTTGGAGACACCAAAGCTAAAATATTTTTTTTTATTTTTTTATTTTTATTTTTTAAATCATCTAGAAATGAGTAATTGTAAAAAGTAACCTAGACTTAAAATTTCAATTTAATTGAATCTTGACTTATTATTTAATGATTCTGATGGAACAACATTTTTATTTCTTGACATAGGTAATACATTTTCATACATCGTGTCGTTAGGCAACATTTTAATTATATGACGATCATAATTCATTTTCAGCTTCAACACAATTTTTTGTCTATAATAGCAGTTAGTGGTCCAGACAACTTCAAACAAAATATCTTCAGTAAATTCAGGGCGCCCATTCAAGCTCAATTACGTTTAGTGTTTACTTTTCATAGTGGAACATTAAAAGTGTTTTTGTATAAAAAAACGTTTATATTTTTCCACTGTGTAGGTACAGACTTTTTGAAGGACCGAAGAATAAAAATAAAAGCTTTTTCTATTAGACTTGTGTTGATTCGAAAATTGTTAAGGAATGTCAAATGAAGGAATTTGACTGCATTGAATTCTTTTCTATACTTTTACAAGAAAACTTTTTTTTTAACCTCTAGACGAATTTAAGTATGACCTTCAATTAAATTGACTTCAAGCATCGAAGCCAAAGATTGACATAATGGCAGTAAATAGTCCAAACATCTGGCCGTCTGTCTGGATATTTTGATGGTATTTTTTTTTTATTTCAACTCACTTCACTATCTAACTACTTCTGCTAATGTATTAATTAAACCTTATAAAAAACAAAAATGAAAACTATGCTAAACGAATACTTAGGCTTAAGTACTTAAGTACTCCTCCACATTGCTGTCAAATGGTAGCGTGCCCAAAAGACTGACAACATTACCACGTTGAATGCCAAAAAAGTACTGTCGTCCAAACGTTTAGCGTTTATTATTGATGATTATAATTATAGTATAGTATATATAGTCTATCTATCTATCTATTATAATTATATGACGTAGTAATCGGATCTGATTATCACTTGCGATATGGTGAAGGAAAATAATTATGTTTTTATTTATTTATAACATTATAACATCTAACAGAATAATCCAAGGCGATGTTATATTATTAATTATATATATGAGTAGTGGACTTTTCGTTCCGAGAAGAGATCCGTATCGTTGGACCGTAATGGGCTAAATTAATATAAAATTATAAGAATAGAACTAGGTATAGAAGATTCGAGTTAACTTCTCTATATTACAGTAAGTAAGAACCCTGATAATACTCTATTCTAAGTCTTCTCCTGCCGAATCGGCACAAGCTATCACAGTGAAAAGATTAGCTAGTCAGCAATGATGGTCGAGGCTGACTGCCCAGAGTGTGCAGACGAATGCAGGTTTTGTCACTCGTCGAGGTTCTTACATGGCACCTTAATTTATATTAACAATCTTTTCTAAGTTACCCGGATTACTTGGTACAGCATCAATATTATTGGTCAAACTTATAGTTTTAAAAAGAGAGCCACCATAAGCTGACCTCTACGCCAAATAAACATTCAAAGCTGCTATTAAGACCATTAATTAGTCCCTTATATGAATATTATTTGATCTCATTAATTAAGAGAGCTCAGTGACCCTTGTACTGGTCACAAGTTGTGGATTGCAAAGTTGCAAGTACTTGCAACTTCAAGATTTAGTGCGGGTGCCTTCGCCACGTGTCGCTAATGTTTGTTACTTGCCAGTAACTTTAATGTACAGGATGAGTCCGTGGTCTGATTTTGACAGTTTTGTGGTGTTAGTAAATAGTTTTAAGTTAAGAGGATTTACTGCGGGCAGCAACTTTCAGTTATTATTTGGTGTATTTAAGTATGCCTGCAATTAATCTACAATATTTGCTTTGAGCGTGAACATATTGCATATACAAATAGTCTTTAAGTGCAGATCACGAAGCCTACCACAAACTATATTAGGAGGTACAACTGTGAATTAAAAAAAACGATTTTGTTAAATGAAATTGAATTATCAATATACCTACCTAATTGAGTTATCTGTGGATCTGTAATGGACTTACATATAATAACTTTCATTTGTGTTAATTTTTTTCTATTATTTATATGTATGTATATACGAATAAATATATAAATTATACATATTTCTATACATTTTGAAATAAAATAACTACGGGTCAACAAGTAACGCCTACGATTGGCGGTAACAAAACATGCATCACCCTTTTCTTAAGATACAGAGTTAACAGGAACTCACAAAACAGACGCTAAAATAATTCGAGTTCAAAACAAATTCATACATCAATGTATTTTATGCCATGAATCATTGGTATGACTGTATGTACTCGTACTTGGAAAACAGGACAGAGTGCTTATCAGACGCTGATAAGACATTCTTTATGCTAGGCCCTTTATTTTAGGTTAGGTGCGTGATATCATATTGTAATCAATATCATGAAATTCACATTATATGTTACAGTATTCAGTGTACTAAAACATTATGTCACAGAAGGGCAATATTTTCAGAGATTCGACATTGTAAATATAATAACAAAGAACGATATATAGTTCTCTTTACAGTATACAATGATAGCGACCCAAATTACTTTTGATTCTTATCGTGAGCTCTTTGATGACTAGTAAAGCTAAATTGTATTTCTCAAATAAATATATAAGTAATGGATGGTACATAAATAAAATAAAAAAAATCATCAACATTGCTCAAATATGTCGCGTTAAAACGGACGATTTCTAGAACTAAAAATTTGGAAAACTTGTAATATTTACCAATCCGCATAGCGCCCGGACGTTGGTATACACTTTAGTCTCTCTCTCGAAAATGAGGACGGGGGGTGCGAGCAAAGAGCCTCCATGAGTGAGTTTGGTGCACTCTGGGAAGTCGGCTTCGACTCTGTCATTGCTGCTGACTGAGACCGGCTCCCACCAATTGGAATCACCACCACCCGTCATTAAAGAAAGGAATGTTCTTAACACGTAACATAATAAAATATTCTCTTTAACAACAATGGTTAAGAAATCCAGGTAGATACAGATGCCTGTCAACATAAATAATGCCTCAGACTATCCAACGAGACGAAATAGGGTAGCGTCGGGGACAACATGGCGGACGTTTTCAGGTCACTAATCGCTATTTAATTAATTGCGGCCTTGATCTACTTCGACTAACGATCAGGCTAGGAAAAGCGTATATTAATTAACTTATATTTCATCTAGTGTCTCATCTTACTTGATCTTGTCATAAGCACGTTATTCAGCGTGAGGTTCTGAGTTTGATTACTGAGTCGAGCAATGTTTTAATTTTTCAGTAGGAGCTTAATAAAGGGATCTGTGAAATCTGGGTGTACAGTATAACCATACTCTTCGGGGAATATAGGCGTGATGCTATTACGTATTAATTCATCTTACCGCAAAAGCTCAGAATAGTTTATGGGGTAATATACCCGTCTTCCAAGAATAATTTACTTGGGAAAAAGAAATATGGGAACCAGTAACGCGAGCTTACAAATATTAGAAACCACTTCTAAAGACATTGGTCGTCACATTTTCCATTTGGTTTATTCCATAATGCCTACAGTCTCGTTTATGAATAATTAAAGTAGAATGACTTTGTTCATAATTAAAACTTATCGCGTGCTGCCTCTATGAAATATGACTCATAAACCCTTGTTTACACATTACTAAACAGCTACATAAAAAATGTCACGGACTGGCAATACTGAACGAGTTCGTCGCGTGTTAATCGATTGCCCTCGCGGTGACTCAAATACATAATTGAATGATAACTGAATGTCCACCAAGCTTTATATTATGTACCTAAAGATTAGAGCGAATGCGTCCAAATCGAATTTAGAACAGCTTTATTTTAAACAAAGCCAATGCACAACGCATATCGATTCTACGTAATGAAGTAATATAACAAGGCAAGATCGATACGAACACTATACAAACGTGATACGAAATGAAAAAAAATAACTCATTCTATTCCACCCTTAACGAACCATTTACGTACCGTTCGCAAATCGACACTCAAAGTAATTATAAGCACACAAGTCCAGAGAGTCAAACGGAAAAGTCCAACAGCGATTTCAATTTGAGCAATACTCACCCACAATACAACGTTGAAGCAAAACAAAGTGTACTTCATACAATATATTTGCGACTCCAGCTTGCCAACCCCTGGGCCCTTCCCTTCGCCCCTACCAGCGCCTGCCATGTCACTTCAAAATCACTTTACACCACAAACAACAATTTTGGACACTTAAACAGTGCTGTCCATTCACTGACTCGATCGAATTGTAACTGCTAACTTATCAGACCAGATAAACGTTAGCTAGGTTATCTATGTTTGCTAAGATAAAAACGTACGAAAAGATAATAAGGTATGAATTGCCACACCCGTATTATTGTGCACGCACACGTTCGTCATTGTCAGTAGGCCAAGCAAATTTGTACTTTGTAGTCATAGCATATCTAAGAAACCACCATCCTTTTTTCCATTTCTACAGCCTCAATTTTCCTACGAAAAGCAATACATAGTCTAAATCTAGTAGATGAATAGACTTTTTTTTCTTGAATAAATATGAGACTTTCTATATTCATACGAGAGAACGATCTCGGCCATTTGAATATTCTTATTGTATCCTCATTCGTAGCGATTCTTTCCTTTGCGGTAATTTTATAAGGGTAGCGACCACGCTTATATATCAAGTCCACCGATATGGGTTTCGACCGAAACGTGTTCGAAATCCGATAAACGGATTCAAACTATATACGAAATGGAAGCGGCCGGTATAAGCTGTAAACATAAATAAGGAAGATCTACTACGTTTTAGAAAACCCCCACGCACGGAACGTTCCCCGTAAATCTTACACTTGCAATGATATAAATTTTAGCATTCTCGTACAGTATTCTACAAGTACGACTTCCGAAAATACTTTTCAAGACTGAATGTCTTGAAATTGTTGACAAAAGTGAAAATTCTACAGTCGCCTGGGGAACAATGTTTCGTGAAGATGGAATTTCTTGTTTTGGAATTGTCTCAAAATAAATATTAGAAATCCGTTTTGGCATAATATTCGGCTTGGCAACAAAACTGAAATTGAGGAAACATTTTCGTTCACATCTATTTTATACGATAGTCTGTATTCAAAAACGTTCTTCGGTTTAATTAAATTTATAGTTATTCTCATAATATTAACCCAGAACGCAGTGAAAGACTGCATCCGTAAACAAATTCTATACACCTTTACTTTAAACTCAGGAAAAATATAAAATGAAATCGGAGAGTAAAATGAACAATTCTTTGACAGCACTCAGCGTGTCTATAAAACTTAAGTTAGCAAAATTCAGAATCGCTCGTAAAAACAGAAGTTTGGAAGACAGCGAAATTACAAAACATTTTATCGCATTTCCGACAACAAACACATTTACAACTGACTGTTTTCACCGTGTAAACAACGTGATGATATTGCACAAACAGACAAACCTGCACGATCACTTTTTCAGCGCCACCCTTTATACACAAACCAAGAAAACAAATCTTCGGAAAAGACTTTGTGGTTAGAACATTTGGTTTCACAAGAGACAACTATTTTTATTAAATTTTTAAGCTACATCATTATCCCCACCGACTTAAACTTCAATATCATTAATATGAACCGCTATTTCATAATGTATACAAATTTTTATAGAATAAGCCTTAAACCGCGGTGATGAATATTGAAAATCGTTCGATCTAGGTCACCTGAGCCAAATCGCTTTTGAATGACACTAGCACGCAAACTTTTTCATACTAATACTTGACACCGAAAATGGTTTTGGGATTGATAATACCGTAAGGGCAATATAGAAATACAAGTCTTAATCGTAATGATCATTTGTCTTTTCGTTGTTTACATAACTGCGGGGAAACGCGGAATTCTCACTTTTCCGTTCGAGACTGGGGTCCATTTCCTCGCCATAACAACGAACGTCGCGGCGGAAGGCGCCCGTAGCTTATATGAATTCTCCTACAATGGCATAATGTGCACCACCCAATATAGCTAAACCTCCCCACCGTCCTCCTTATCGAGTCACGCAGACGACAAAAGCAAATCACCATACACTTTCAGAGCTCTAGTTAAAATTGACGTCTTTGTAAAGAAACATATATAAGACTGTATTGTTATCAGTTCATTTGTTACCGTAATAAGTTGTGATTCTCTGACGTTTGATAGGTTTCTTATTGAAGGAAATGTCAATTTCTGACGTGAATATATTCTCGTGACTTTGTGTCACAAATCTGTATCAAATGAAATAATAATCTCGTATATTTTCCTTTGTAGCGAGTCCATGTTACATTATGTGACATTGTCAAGTCAAACCTATAATACTTCTGACACTTGTTTAATGAAGATTAACCCTTCTTTATAAAGGATTTTGTTTTAATGAGGGTATAAATGAATTAAATACGTAATTATAAACTGCGGATGATTAAGGGAACTGTCCGAATAAATGTAATTAATATTAATTTGTATTACTCAATCCTTTTAGAAGTTTACATACGTAGGTACTGACAGAACCTGTGGTCTCCGTTATGAAAAAAGACAAAATATAGGTAACTCCAATTTTATCTTCCGAATTAAAATATGAACACCTGATTTCAATTACAGAATAGTCTCGCTATTACTTCCACCATTGTGTTAAATGCGTAAAAAAATCGGCAGTTCTTATTCCAAGAAATTTAAAATTAAAATAATTAAATAGTTTGCTCAAACCTTTCAAGCCCGTATGTGATCCAGCTGGGCATCCGAGAAGTGTGTCAAAGAACTAATAGAAATTGAATCGAGCACATTCTTCCACACGTTCGGACAAGGGCTAATATCCGGTGAGGAATGTTTATAGTCAACAAACATGGACTTAGAGCAAACAGATCCGACCCGTGAGCCCTCAGCCTAACTTCGCCTAATTGTTTGCTAGCCGCCAACTTTGTTACAAATGGTTGCTGATATTCGCTTTACGAGTAATCTACGTTCAACGCCAGCGGTAAATTAAATTATATTTCTCTCTACAAAGAGAATAAAATGTTAGGAATGGAGCATTAGTAGTGATTGTAACTGGGTTTAGTGGGGGTTTGTATAGAATGTCTGTGTAATAAAAAGATATGTGCATACTTTAGTGAGGTTTGAATATTTGTTCGTAGTTTGAAAATAACCTTTAAAAAAGAGACGTGTCTTGTTTCAAAAATACTGAACATGGAAGGATCGTTAAACTCAACGTGATTAGAACACAAGAAGAATAAGGTATAAACTTAAGAAATGAACACAAAGAAAACACAGTTCGGTACAGTTGGTTCGATAATAGTAAGAAAAGTGAAGTTAAAACTAGAGCACCATAAACTTTCCGAATACATTACACCTCGACCCAAAGTCCCCGACTAGGGATTGATCCGCAGATTTTATTCAAACTAATCGGATTCGTATTACGAACGATTTTGCAAATTCAGAAGAAACGAATTCAAAGCTGCCGCGGACCGTTCTATTGAAATTAATACTTCGGTTAAACAGATTACCATTTTCTTACGAGTACTTTCAGTGTGGAATTTCCCAGTTGAAAATGGTGAACCGTCTTAAATTTCAATTTCTCTTAGCAAATTGAGCCGCAGCAAAACGTTGATATCTACATAAGTAATCTTGCTCATCATATTTTTTCCGGAACACTCAATTTTTCTTCGTTGCGTCTTCAGGTAAGAAAATTTGAATTCATTTTAATATGTGACGTACCTACAATTTTTTTGGATATTGCTGCGACACGTGTTTTTAGTAATTTGGTGCGGGATTGAAACGGTTGCAATAAATTTTGTCTTACGTCATATCTTATGGCTTCCATTTTGTCCATTCTTCTTTTTGAGACTATATTGCCATCTATAAATGTTTTCATAACACTGTCTACAATATCGAATACGTCGTTCAGAATACAAACAGAAACTGTTTTATCGCAGCAAGCTTATTGGAACATCAATGATCGTAATTACTCGATGCATCCGCGTTGCACCGGCAACTCATATCCGTTGTCACAGCAGGCGCTGCCTGTCACCGGCTGTCGTTAGATTTATTATTAATGACATTTCCTTCAGTTTTATTTTATCCTTTGAAAATTATAACATATGAGGATGAATTTAACGTTGATATATTTTGGAATTCATTAGGAGTATTATTTTTTTAGTTTCTTATATAACGTACAGGGTAACGATGTTACGTCACTATTGACCTGACCACTATCGACCTAGTTCCAAATATTACAGTTGTTTCTTTAGTAAAAAAAAAATCAGTAACTTAAACTAGTAACAGAATGAACTACTAATAAAATATTTATACTCTTATTTTATTCTCAAAACTATCACGACCTATATCCACGCATTTCATGACCACAAACTCAAATACTCTTTGCAACTAATCAACTGAACTAAATTCAAAGTCTATCAAAAGTAACGAGAAAATGATTTCTTATTGAATACTCACTCTGCTCCAATTTTATTGGTTTGTACGTCAGAAGTGGGTTCATATAAAACCGAATGCTCCATCCAATTAGCTTGGAACATCGAATGCTCAACCTACAGCCAAGTAGTACCAATATCCGGTATTGAATGATCTCAGGATTGCCAAGTGGCCTTCTATGTAAATACTAGTGAGTGATGGAAACCCGCATTATGGGAAATAAATAAACCCTTTCCTACGAGAGAATCCTTTTAAACGGAATCGAATTATTGCTCCGGGACGTCCATGTGAAAATTATGTGAAAAGGAAAAATGCGTGTGTTTTGGTTTTCTTTTTTCGTGTAGAAGAATTGTGGGGCTTCTTAAGTAATAGATCATCTATTTTTGTAGGTAGGGTAAAACAATTCTTATCGGCATTCATTTTATTTGGTCTAGGTATCTTATTTTGGTCATATGTTCTAACAGTTCCAGCCAGCTAACTCAACTTTGTGACATAATTTTATCCTATCTCGGGAGGAAACAGGTTTTAAAGGCATTATGTGGTCTTATCGTGACGACACTGATATACCTTAATTCTTAGCGGCACTCCTAGCTACTAGAGTTCAAATTGGCATATCCTTGCATGCTATTAAGGCAGAATGTAGGTTCAAGGATTCGTCAACATAATGTAACATATAATTTGTATACGTACAATCATTGAAAATAAAATCTACTGTATCATCTATTTATGAGGCCGTTAATCGTAACTTAAAAAATAAAATTTGAATGTAGTAAGGTATGGAATGAGTTTTTAAAGATTTATTTATTATTTATTATACACTTTATTGTACACCACATAACACAGATAGGACAGACATATACAATTATTTGTGTACAATGGGCGGTCTTATCTCACAAGGCGATCTCTTCCAGACAACCTTTGGATGGACTGAAAGAAGGGAGCCAGCTATTGGGCTGTCTAGTGTACAAAAACAACCTACTTAAACATAATAATACAAATACAAAAAATACAATATATATATATTATAGTATATATATATTTATGTATATATGTATATAATAAACTTATAAATATATATATAAAGGAGATGAGCAAAATTACAGTGAAAGGTTTTCAACTGAGACTTTGCAAGTTGACTGGAGATACAAACACATACCCTTCCCGTATGCATTGCAAAAGAAAGTCTAATATTTAGACTTCATTTTAAGTAAAAACCGTGTCTCTCACTTGAATTTCTCCTAAATCGTGGATCGTACTGTTTCCATACAATTTGAATTCATTTTATAGGTTTAGTACTTTTTATAAACCTTTACATTCTAAAGGTAAATAAAACTATTAGTATCTAGAGATATAGGGTAACAAAAAGGAAATAATGGAGGTCGTAATGGTAGAGTAACTTGTCGACTACGGGTGGGAGTAATTAATTTCCTCGACAGACTTACAGTTGGACGGGAAGACAAACAATTAGCTCGTTGGGTTTTTATTGCATTGCGGTTATGAAACCAAATGAAGATTTGAAGATTGATAAAACTTGTATAATAGGTACTTTTTAGGTTTCGAACGAACATGTAGTAGTTATCTATAGGGTGAAATGCCAAATTCCGTGAATAGAATAGAATGATTTATTTGCTAAATGTAGGTACAAAAACTTAGATGTTACATTATGTTGAAGTATCCTTCTACATTCTGCCATGATAGCATGCAAATAGTTTATATAATGCAAACTTACTTAATTTATTAAATAATTATAATAACAAATAGGGTAAGAACTTTTTGAAAAAAAAAATCCTCAATCTGAGATTTAAATTTAAGACTAGACAATCAGCAGCCTCATTTGAGACCACTAGACCCATTAAGCAGTCATTTTATTTAGTACTAAGTATGATGATAACTTAAAAAATCAAGTTTATACTTATTTTTATTTATTTTACGTTTGTATCAATGTACTTCTACATTCTATAATTCTACGTTTTTTATTTATTTGCTAGATACCAAATCAAATAACACTAACTGTATAAAAATCTCTCCATGTGATCCTACACACGCATTCAAATCACTATTAGCCATTTCCGTAATCGCTTGGGAGTTAGTTTCCTAAGTGGAGATCAATTAGCTCAATCGAATACGGCGTGAAATGGCGGGTTGTGGGCAAAGCTCTGGTAATAGACTTATGGGAGGGACCTTGTACGTTCATGGCAAACAACCGTCGGTAATGGCAAAGTTTGTAATTAACGAAGATTTTGATTGGTGTGCAAACTTTGGAACCGCATTTTTGGAACGGTTTCCGCTATTTCCGTTTGTATGGCAGATAGATGGTGAAATTGTTGAGTTCAATTATTCAGAAAACAGTAGGAATGCTCAAAAATGTGCTGCTTTATTTAATTTGTGCTTGAAATCATTTATGAATTTTATGTAATTGATATTTTACGTTATATAGAAACTTTTCATTGTTATGAATTGTATTATGATAATAATAATATTATTCCACGTGCTATCGAGTTTGATCAATTTCTCTGGACGGGAAACCTTCCATCATTCCATCATCTGTATGAGCCTAAATAATTTGAGTACCTCAGTACTTAGTCCAGAGTGTATTAACGTATCATATATAGCTAGCCATGCTCGTAACTTAGTTCACGTGGATTTCAAATGCTTGTGAAATATATATACTTATACCTATATATATCGAACATAGTGTGCAAAAAATGTGTTAGACTGCTAAGCCCCATCAGCAATAGCGCTATCTAAACTAATATTATAAAGAGAAAAGATTTGAATTTTTGTATCTTTTTTGTGATGGATAAACTCAAAAACTATGAAACTGATTTAATAAATTCTTTGACGTATAGAAAGCTACATTATCAGCAACTAATATAGGATATATTTTATTTTCAAAAATTTATAAGTTCCTACGAAAATTGCAATAAAAGTCATTGCAAATTGCAAGAAAACTATTGATGATACATAAAATAATGTACTACATGTTTATGGTACTCATCATAACCCATAAAAAAGTCCGCGAGGCTATTATTATAGTTACAATAACTGCTTTTTGTTCAAATTAGTCAATCAAAACACGGGTAGAATCGAAAGAATTATGACATTCGTATCATGATATTAACCCTTATCCAACTAAATAGTTTTATAATCAAGGTTGATTATGTACATGTAAATTGCTCTTTAAATTATTCAATTCGGACTTTTCTTTAGAAGTTACGACAGGTATAAAAATGCTAAAAGTAAGAAAAATGCCGCGGTGTGAGCTAACAGCCTTACGCTTAGTCTATTAGTTACCTATACATTTTATTTTTTTGACGGGATTTTGACTCCTTACAACACCACCTATGTGCCAGTAAAAGTCCCGTCCCTAACTTAGGTTACTTTTATTTGAAAAAAAAAATGAGGGTTCCGCGCAAACATGCACGGGTTCGTAATCCACGCGGGTGAAGCCGCAGGCGGAAGCTAGTAATACATATTATTATTGCCAAACCTTTACCTATATAGCGCTCCATTCAAACTCCCATTTAAATCTGTCTACTTGTTTTTAAGTTATAAATGTTCACAGAGACAAAGAACTTTAAAATTTTGGTAATAGTAGGTAGATTTTAAAGTGTCACCCATTCAATTGGTAAGTACAAACGAACTTAAAGTTCTATTGTTATACTTTAGTTACAGGTTTCCGACTTTAATTAGTTCCCTTTCAATCCTATAACATGGAACCCGAATACTTGTAGCGGTCACAGATGGTCCGATACAGAAATCTTAATCTACTTCAGACCTTCAAAGTATAGTATTGTTTGGAAACTTTGATCCGAAGTTTGTGACCTTTTCACTCTCCTTGTTGAAATATTAATTTGAATAATGATTATTCGTAGCTTGAAGATTTTCTTACTTCCTCTAATATTCATGTTTAGAATAAATAATGAAGGAATAATTAATTCCGAAACTTTCACTGTCAATTGACTGAACATTTTCAATCCTCGTGTTAATGTTGGTGTTATTTTTACTAAAAACTCACTTTCTACTCTCTTTTAGACGAATCAAACTTAGTTCAGCCGAGAGTTTCCCTGTTACTTCACTGATCCAAATCTTTCATTTTATGGTTTTCTGAACCATATGTAACAGTAGGTATTTCTTCTTTATAAAATTACTGCACATCAGGTGGCTAGGATAGAGCGTCCACGAGTGACGAAATACGAGATTGTCTAACTCACCGTGCGTAGTCAACATGGATAAAGCCATTGAGCTGACTAGCAATTCTTTCCACTATGACTTGAATGGTTGCAATCTGATAGCTCGTGCCTACCCATACACAAATCATTATCATTATCAATCTAGCCTTACACCGACTATACTGAAGTCGGCTTACAGTGCAACCAAATTTGCCTGAACATCAGTAGTTCTGACCTTTGCATGACAACCGGAATTGGGGGCTTAGCGTCCTTTACAGAAGAGTCAATATGTGTAAATAAATGGCACCCATTCAAGATCCTTTTTTCTTCCGCCGCAACTTTTAAGCGAACGAACCGAAATAAGATATCGTTTACATATTTAATAATATCACTTTCTAAAACAGAAACTACACTAGGTAAGTTAAGTAAAACCGTTATTTATTGTGAACTAGACTCAAAGGAAATACGATAGAACCGATAGAACTTCATTAGTTTGAAAGGCGTAGGTTATAAATCTCAATCTCGCCGAATCGCTTCAATATAGCATTAGGTTCAGGATCAACGTCTGTACCGGCTTTGTTTATTTGTTGTTGGAACATTCCTTTTGTCTGATTGTAGCGGGTTGAAAGAGTTATGAGTTTTAGTTGGTACCTCGAGGTACATAGCGTGTGTGGATTTTCACCCAGTGCAAATTAAGGGGAGGAAATGCCTGTATACTTCTTGGCGTAATGTTTCCTCATGCAAATTAGTATATCAGCTATATTTTGTTGTGTTCTTTATTAATGAAGTATTCTGTAACAAACAGACTTAGGATTCTCAAATGCTCAAATGTTTTCACATTCTAACGAAATCACTATATAAAAATGTTAGCTTGAACGCTTTTAGTTTAATCAAATTATTATTCCCATTGCTTTAAAGCATGTAGTGAACCAGTTAACGTACAATATTTTACTTAAAAATTGTACACAGAAGTCATAGAATTATTTCACAGAATTCTTCGCTCCATAGAATTTCTTTCAGTAGATAGCATCCTCGGTACGATGTTTCATAGTCACCCAGTAAACTCTTTTTCATTGCGTTGAAATATGCAAATAACTATTTCTGTGACTTTCCTCCATCTCCAGAACAAACGATAGAAACTTATTGCACTGTTTTCTATTCAGAAGAGACTCTTGTTTTATTAGAGATTTACTTATTATTTTTCCAGAAAACACAAAATTCTTATAGGAAAAGAATTTTTAATATCAGTGAGTACTAAACGTTGATATCCCCGAAGGGTTAAGTTAGCATATACCACCCTCTAAAATAGCAAAATTATTGAAATTGGGATGCCATAACGTTCAAAGAAATATCTACGATATATTTTAATGTTCTAATATGTTTTATATTATGTTCTAATATAATGTAAACGTTCACAACGGCATGTATTAGCAGGTTCAGGGAAAAATAGGGAAACAGCCAACGTAGAATTCAAACGGTAATACATTACCTAGTTTTTTTAAGATGCGCATTTGTTTCGTTATTCTTCTCTTCGGCACGTCACCGATATTAGTTAGGAAGTGGCCAGTATCATGTCTAATGACGTAGTAAGAGTAAGAGAGATCCAATGGATTGACCAAAATTATCGTAAGTGAAATTCTAAATGCTATATCTTAAACTAAAGTCTGTAATCAATTAATAAAGAATTTATTTAGACGGAGTAACACTTATTCCACAATATACAAAATAGAAAGAGAAAGATATCCATGAGTGAGCGAGAAGAAAGGGGTTAAGGCGCGTTGCAGATATCATCACAGTGGGATTGACATACTTACGTAGGTTTCTAATCAAAGTAATGTAATCACCAATCGGTTTAGCAAACGTCACCGTGTCATTCGAACAATGCTTGATATCCTGTATTTAATATTGTCATATTTTACATTAGAATATTCTCCGAAAACTGTTCCTTGTGTTGAGTTTAAGAGACCTCGGTTGTTTGTACTATATATGATGATCCTTCAAACTTATCTTACTGGATGTCTGTACAATGATATACTTTTGTTTTGTATAATTATGTTTTTTAAAAACACTGCCCCGCACTAAGATTAACTCCTGTATCGTGAGTGCGTTTACAAACACAAATATTCACATAGAAATACACCCAAACCCTAAACTAATATCTGCAAATCATACAAGTATTTGTTCCGAGCAGGAATCGAACCCACAACACGTAGTGCAGCAGTTGCTCGCTCAACCACTAGGCCAACCGTGTCGTGTGATTAATTATGAAAATCTAATGATAGATTTAGTAGGTACTAATACTTTAGATACAAAGCCTGCAATAATGCATTTAATAAGACAAGCTCACAGTACCTAAGTAATAAGTTCGTAGACTAGACTCCAGACCTCTATTTGGCATCTTGCCCAGCCTCAGAGTATGTAACCTGCTACAGTCTCCATCAATTCCGATGGCAACGGCTTGCTTTCATTATCCGTTACATGCATCGCTAATTTCTAAACTGAAGAAATTAAAATCGCATAAATAGGGATCTTTGAAGTGTTTTGAGGCGACAATAGGATTTGAAACTGGTTTGTGCTTATTTTATATTTTTAACGGGTTATATCGTTGCCCTAGGCGCCGGGAGGGTAGTGCAAGTAGGTGCACTTGCCCCCCCCCCATCCCGGCTTGGAAGAAAGTACATATAAAAAAAAAACTAGAATTTATCTCTGAGGAAATGAAAACTAATTTTATCGTTTACACCAAAAAAGCAATAAACAACTAAGCTCTGTGCTCTTATTGTTTTGCTAGTTTTATATTCGTTTGGTCTAAACCCATCTTTAGTGCACCCCCCTAAACATAATCCTACCGGCACCCATGATCGTTGCTTTTACAAACACAAATACTCATATGCACAAATACCCAGATCCAGGCGGCACGGCTGGCGCAGTGGTTGAGAGAACGACTGCTTCGCTACGTGTCGCGGGTTCGATTCCCGCACGGAACAAATACCTGTATGATCTGCAGATAGTTGTTTCGGGTCTGGATCCTATCCTACTAATATTATAAATATGAAAGTTTGTAAGGATGGATGGATGGATGGATGGATGGATGGATCTTTGTTACTCTTTCGCGCTAGTACGGCTGAACGGATCTGGATGAAATTGTCACAGAAATAGATTATAGTCTGGAATAGTACATAGGCAAAAATATTATCCCGGGAAAATATACGGATTTGTAGAGGTCCTGGGTTCGATTCCCAGGTCGGACAAAGTGTTATTGGGATTTTCTGAGATTTTCAGTAAGTAGCAGCCCGGAGATTGGAAGTATGCCCAGTAAGACTTAATAACAGCATCGGCGAAATGTGTGTGTACAAAAAGCACACCTCTGCCCAACCTTTTGGAGAATACAGGCGTGATACTATATTTTGTTATATTTAAAAAATTACAACATTGACAATTATAACTATAATCCGATCTCCTATAATCATTTTATACAATTAAACGGTTACGTAAATATCAATCACTTATAACGGATTAATTAATCAATCAAGTTTTCAGTTTGTACCTAATTGAATATTAATGTTAGCATTTAGATTTATCTGAGATTAGTGATAGTTCCATTTGCGTCAATACCCAATTATACATAGGTGTTGTGTGGCTTAATAACACGTGTATCTAGTAGCTTAATTAACAAGCAACAGAATTGAATACAGAAGATATATTACAGATAAAGATAAATTGTTTATATTTATCACCAAGCAGCTTTAAGACTATAGTTTAGCTAAAAGTTTTCATACAAAATGCGTCAATGTTTTTACCTCACTAAACATGAACTGATTTTACTGAATTTATAGTACATTTTATATGTTATAGACACGAGTGAAAACTACATCGTCACGTTGTCGTTTTTTTTTTATACTGTTCATAGATTGGGAAATAATTAAACCTCAAATTAACTTAAAATCTTCCTTATAATTATCTCATGATAATTATTAAATTAATCAAAATTTTGAATCTGACAAAACGATAGAGACTAAAATAAAATTAATAAGATTTAGATGTAAGAAACGTTAACGCCCAAACACCTATTTTACGCGTATGACAATTTTGTCAGAAGCCGGCAGCTAAACGATACTCTTAAATTCAGAATCTAGTCGAGCGACCTTTCTTAAAACGCAACAAAGTGTTACTAAAAAACTTTTAACTTTATCAAACATTTTTGTTGATACTATACGTAAAGAAAACATTTTCTTTCAATTGTTTCGTGTTCCCATTTTATCCTCAATCGAATCTATAATAAAGCAAAATAAGACAAAAATCTGTATGTGTCTCCGTTTTCCCGAATATATTACTCACTAGATTTGAGCTTGAAATAAAATCTCCGGCAAATGTGGCAGAGTTTCGTTTGACGAAAATGTAAGAAACAGTCAATCTACATGATTGCTACTTTCAGACACATTTCGTGAAACTCATATTCGTCGTGGAACCACATTTAAGAATAGCGAGAAATGCAATCCAATCAGCAGGTACAAATCGTTACAATGCATTTGAATCAGATGCATTATCGTACACTTTAAATTAAAGCAATTACGTTCAACCGAGGAAATTGTTCAATATCCGTGCAGTGTTTCTGCACCACAAGTGACGGCAAATTTACTTGATAGACACACACATACACACATATCGCTATGCGGACAATGAGGCAGTAATTACTGAGTATGCCGTAGTAATGCCTACGTTCACATCTGCATCGGATGTGGACGCCATTATTGGTTTATAATGGCGCGATCCATCCAGCCTCATGGAGATAAGGGATAAACGGGCGTAATAGGGTTTCCCTTAAAATGGGAAAAGTTGGCAAGCTTATACAATCGGCCAGTTTGTACCTGTGATAGATTTAGATAAGAATGGTTTATTAATTTGAAAGGATTTGGTATCTATACAGTTACAGAATGGGACATTTACATAACATACCGAATTGTTTTCTTAAATTTCTTTTAGCAGATATAGAACACATTGAGGAAGCACCAGTATCCGTGAAATCCTTCATTCTAAATAGGGTAATGTATGTAAGTGAGACGATAGGTGGTGCCAAACCACACGTTGTGGAGGAACTATCGATGCAAGTAGCTATATCTAGATCCCATCTACTCCCCAGTGGCTCTAGACTCAATTTAATTGATCTAAGTATAGTAAACAGTAAATGTTCTAAAGTTTGATTTCTGTAGATTTTCGTTTATCATCAAATTATTTACATAAAAACTTTTAGGCACAGCCTCCTCAAAAGTTTCCTTTACATTTCCATTTTATGTGCCATTGTGATCTCGTATCAGCCAATCTAGACAATGAACATAGCATTATCTGAGAAACTTTTTATCAAGAAATTAAGCAAAAAAACTGTCAGAAACTCTCCAAACTCGAAAAGGATTCTGTCTGATTATTCAAATTTGACAATCCTTCGTAAGAGAAACAATTCTAGCAAAAGATAAACAATTAGAGACAAGACCAACTGTAGAATAAATATCTTTTGGGAATATTTTCATCAGAAACTAAATTATTTTATCTTTGAACGTTCTGAGGCGCTACTTTCCTTTGGCGTCGTTTTTTCTCGTGTTACAGTGACATACAATTAAATTTTTCCGTGCGAGTTGTCAAGAACACCGGTGCACTCCGACTACACGGTTGTTATTTTGTTAATCATTTCGTGTTTTTAACCGTGATGACGATATAGAATTGATATTGGATGCGCCTGTAAGTAATGGTGTTTAGTGTGGTCCGGTATAAAAAATTACAGAGTAGGCATTCATACTCAATAAAACATGGGTGATAGTGATTACTCTGCGTAAGCGGTGCGCCTCAATACGAGCAGAGTACAGGCCCGCCGCAACAAGGGAACGCGATAACGACCAACTAGATTGTCAATACATAAATCACTGTATATACTCGTATATGTACTGTATCAAACTTCATGTTAATTAATACGGTCATTCGGCCAGGCCTGAGCGTATTTAAAGAATTTAAATTGTACAGCTATAGTCTATGACGGTTGGCGCAGTGGTTGAACAATCGACGTCGCGGGTTCGAATACCGCACAAAACAAATATTTATACGACCTACAGATTGTCGTTCCAAGTATGGGTATTTTTGCACGTGAATTTTTTTTTGTAAATGCATTCATGATACAGGACTTAATCATACCGTACTGAAACTTATAAAATAATAGGCAAGAAATACCGAAGCTGCTCATATAGATATGGATTATGTTATTCTATCAAACCCGATTCCAGCAAATACTCGACTATAGCGGTCGCATGACGTCTACAGATTGATAGCTCCGACCTACGGTACTTCCCGGCCAGGGTACGTCTTAAAACTGCGACCAGACACCGGAGGACGAGCAGCAGCGTCCTCTCACTAATCGGTGAGCCACTGCGATCCCTAAGCCGCCTGCCAAGCGTGGAGATTATGGCAAACCCCCCAACTTGGGGAGGCCTTCGTTCAGCAGTGGACGTCTTCTGGCTGATGATAACGGTACTTCCTAGATTAGACATACAATAGCAATATTTATAAGTCACACCAATAATACGAACAAAACAGCTAAGAGAGCTAAGAGGTAAAAAGATAACAGTCCATTCATCAGGGAACAGAATCACCGCACATTTCAATTAAATTAAATCAGATCACGAAGCAAAACATACTTACCGTAAATAAAAAACCACAAACGAGCTTAATCTCCGCATCTAACAAACGAGCTCACCAAAAATGCTGCATTTTAAACTTTAAGCAAGCGGAACCCACCTGAGACCGATTTACCAAACATATTGATCCTCCATTACACTTTAAGGAGTTAAAGATAACCGCCCCTTGATTTCCAAATATTTAGGGACGCCCGGGGCCCCAGTATAATTGCATTCCGTCTCAATCGGGGCCCTTCTTGTGCTTTAAGGGACCATTACTCGGAGTATCCCAGAAACCAAGATCTACTCGTATATACGGATTTTCAGTTGGTTGCCTTTGTAAACGTTTGTCTGCATAAACCATTAATTAAATATTTTATTATATAGCTAACTGCTTCTGTACAATTGGGAAGCAATCTCTACTTCAAAGGTTCAAAAAGTGTTGCGATCTTTGGCTTCACCGTAATCAGACAGAGCTTACTTAAATGATAAAAAGAAATATATATTTTCATAGGTTTTGGCAATTAGTTTTAGTGAAAAAGATAAAGATAAGATCATATTTCGTGAAACACTACTTGAAAAACCACATTGATTCACGAATTTTGACAATAAAATTAATGTCAGTGAGGTATTATGTCGACAAAAGTTCATAGATTCTACCCCAGCAATAGGATGTTGCTCGTGTTAATTATTCATTTGAAATTATTTCGTAATTCAGTACAGAAATAGCGCTAAGCATAAGCTTAATAAAATTTAATTATATGACAAGCTTCCACAGTGGTCCTACAACAATATTATTAGAGACGCGCTAAAACCTTTGTATGAAACTAATCTTAATTAAAAATTGTACCTAGGTAAATTCAAAATGCCGTTAACCTACAAAGTTTGGGTGGCTTCTGTGAAGGAACTAACCGATTTGGTATAATATTACAAAGGTTATTATTTCTTTTGTTTTCTTCCTCGAAACGGAATAGAATTTTCTTTTGCCTAATGAAACTTTAGACCTTTATCAAAGTGTAAGTAAATAATAAAGTCGTTGTTACTTTTTTAATTTATTTCTTTAAGGCTTTTGTTTTATACAAAAATAACACAGCAGGATCGGTTTCAGGTTTCTGAAAATAATTATTTGTACTTGAATAATCCCATGCTTAAAAAATGTGCCTACTCATTATTTTTTTATGTCTTTAATATTCAAGAAAATACATAATTAAGAATTTACAAGGTTTCCCATTAGCACTAAGTACATAGCTCACGGCATCACGCCATCACGCCAGTATTACCCGAAGGGTTAGGCAGAGGTGTTTCTGTACTATGAAATAAAAGGCTCGTATTTTACCATCACAATTACATCTAGACGTAATCCCATCCCCTAACTGCTAGTAAAAATTCCTCATACATAAACCCAATAACACTTTCCATGAGCCGGGAATGAAACAGATCCCCAAGCACAGCAGTCCCGTTTATACCACAAATTCGAAAACCGATACCATTCACAAAAACACTACAAGTTATATTATGACACAAAGTAATAAAAATTTACTTATGAGCTCGTTTTCTGACAGTTTGGAACAATGTCTGGAAATAATATGACGTAAAATAAAACTCTTTCGAGTCCATCCTTCGTAAAGGTCTGAACAAAAGGGCCAGAGCTTTAATTAGATGCAAGGGCCGTACATTTCACCGGCCATTTTAATGTTATTAAATTGTTCGACGGCTACTTAACCTGCTATTTTATGAGGTACTCGAACACAAGTGAGATTTAATTTACCCTTATAATCAGATGTGTAAATTTGATCGCGGCCGCGAACATTTTATTCTCAATTGAGTTTTACATTAGATTAGTTTTGATTAATAACATTATTCCAGTTGGGTTGAATCTGATAATCTTTGCTGGATCAATGGTTTCATTGTTAATTTAGTTCAAATATTTGGTAGCGTAGCATAACTTAGCAATTGAAAGCCTATATGTCAAGCCGAGTTTGATACCAAACTAAGGATACAAGGCTGAGGGCTCGATACTGACTAAGGCTTAAAACCCTTATGAGTATGAAGGACATGAAAAGAACCTACGAGTCACAATTCTTTAGATCAAGCGAAACCTGGGAAGTCAGCCGCCCCACCAATGCCAACTGGCTAATCTTCTTACAATGACATCAGCGATTCAAATGTGTTAGCTCGTTTCGACTTGACAGTAGCAGTCAGAGAAGAAGTTAGTGCTGACTCATCATTATATTATAAATTTTCGGAAAAGCTAGTGTTTTAATAACTAGTTTTCATTCAATAATGAACATAGCCAGCCAATTACGACTAAAATACACTTTGATACTGAAAGAAAATACAAGAAGCATGTAAAACAAAGCTATAGTTACGAAAAGTCAAAGTAATAAGACTATTACTTTTCTTAATTGTACTTTATGCTCATAAATACAAGACTCATTTTATCTTAATCCTAAATATTGTGTAGATAGATTTTCACTTCAGTAATCATTGTAAACAGACAACTATTATTTAGGTACCCCAGTACCCCAGTACCTAAATAATAGTTGTCTGTTTACAATGATTACTGAAGTGAAAATCTATCTACACAATATTTAGGATTAAGATAAAATGAGTCTTGTATTTATGAGCATAAAATATTTTCTCAGAAATCCTCAAAATTATTATTGTTTACGTTTATATCCCAATATAAACGTAAACAATAATAATTTTGAGGATTTCTGAGAAAATATTTAAAGGTAGATTTTGCATTTGCATTGCATTGATAAACATATTTATTGTGATGGCAAAGAGTTTGCTTTATTTAGGCAAGATTTAATTATAGACTTTAATCAAAAAATCCTTTTTGGGAAAGGATGATGCGTGGCGCAATTAATTATATAAGTTACTAGCGACCCGTCCCGGCTTCGCACAGGTAGCAGAGCATATACGCCTTCATTTTTATTCTGTCGTAGTGTCGTATCAGTTTCTTACGTTGTGCATTTTTTTTTCGACATCTTAAACTATCATCGTCATATTTCAGCCAATTTATACAAAACCTTAACGAATTATACACCTAATTATATACTAAACCTTCCTCATTAATCAGTCTTTTGGTGAAAACCGCATGAAAATCCGTTCAGTAGGTTTTAAATTTATCGCGTATAGACAGACGGACAGACGTGGCGGGGGACTTTGTTTTATTGTGTAATAGTAATGTAGCAATAGTCAAAGAATAAAGTAAGGGTATTGTATATTATCAAGACAGATTTTCATGTCACGATTCAGTCTACAAAATATCCCTCAGCGACACTACAAAAGGTACGATCCTTATCGTAGCGGAAGTAACTAACGATAAGAAATTTATTTGATGTGAATAAAGTAGATACCAATTTATATCCACCCGGGCGGGCAATATCAAGATGTTGCACAGTGTCCAAGGGATACGCGAAAAATACTCGGTACATGCCCTGACATATATGTCGCGACATAAAGAATGTTGTAGACACGAAAAATAAAATACAATTTGTGGAACTCACGGTGACACCGTACAACGTCTCGATACGAGTCTAACCGATGTATACGAGGCCCAGGTTACTACCGCCACCTAGCGGCAACAAACAAAATTCAGGCCCGACTGCTGTCTGAAATATGGCGCAATTAGCCTCCGTAACGACATAATTTGTTCAGTTCTATTAAAACAATATTTATTTAATGAACCATCGCTTCACCTTACGAATTTGTCAAATAAAAATATCTGATCGTGGATATGATGGCTGCCGTCGTAGGTAATAACGTCGGACTACGAGTATAAAGTCAGATATTGGCAATATCGGCAAATTTAAGATTAGAGCTCCATAAATTCAAACGTCATGAATGGAGCTAGTTGGTAATACTTCATATATTTTATCGTCCTCTAGACGTGTCTATCTGAATAGTAATAAAATGCAGGGAGCGACCCGCGACGGAAAGCAGTAATATCAAGTAAAATAGGAATACTATCATATCCACCCGGACTGAGCCGACAGTAAATTTAACGTTTATATTATAGGTTCAGTCCGAACTGTTAGTTTTATATCTATGTTGTTTATGTGCTCAAAAGTAGAGGCAAGTGAATTTTGTCGTAATTTTTGGCTTCTGTCCCTTATTGGAGGACATACTTCTAAAAGAGCAGGAAGGTCTTAAACATTCATGAATGTTCTTCATCATCATCATCATCAGCCTGTATTAGTCCACTGCTGGACATAGGCCTCTCCCAATGCACGCCACTGAGCCCGATCCTCGGCTATACTCTTCCAACCGCCACCAGCTACTTTGCGTATATCGTCGCTCCACCTAGCTCGAGGGCGTCCTGCATTACGTTTGCCAAGTCGCGGTCTCCACTCAAGAACACGTCTACCCCAACGGTTATCCGTTCTGCGGTACATATGACCAGCCCACTGCCACTTCAGCTTACTTATCCTTTGGGCTATGTCGATAACTTTGGTATAAATATTTTTTATTGTACACTAAGCAAAAAGTACAAAGTGAAATTATACTATGCACATAGGTATACATACAAATGGCAGTCTTAATTATGACCTTATCACTTATGCGCGACACAAACTAATGCATTCAAGCAGTGTATGAACAAGTCAGTACGTCGAACTGATAGTAATGCAAAAATGTGTAAATGTACTTACAAAACTGCCGACACTCATGCTGTTAATAAGTATCTATATTCCCCGGTACAAATAGATGGAATAAAAGGCGCGGTTGGCGTGATCGACTGCTGCGCGTGTCACAGGTTCGATTTTCGCACGGAAAAAATATTTTATAGTTGTTCCAGGTCTGCGTGTTTGTGCATGTAAATATTTGTGTTAAAGCACCTACAGCAAACAGATACAGGAATTATGTACGTAATAAGAGGGAGTTATCTGTAAAAAGAAAAAAAAATGTTCTTATACCTTTTTTGAAGACGTCCATGCCGTAGTCTCTTGGTAAAACCTCAGTGGGATGCAAGGTCAGAATATTGACTGACTGAATCTTGAAAACATTTTTATAATTGATTAACATTGAACAATAATATATTTCCAAATGCATACTAATCTGTACAGCTTGCTGTGAATTCATAATCACCATGAAATAGGAGTAACACAATTAAAAAAAGTAACCTTACATATAATATTTGGTGGTGTTATTTCACGAATCGTGAATTCTGTTCGCGGTGTTATGTTTTTCAAATCACGTGTGTGAATATTCGTTTTTTTATGTATTTTACCGATGTCACCGTTTTATAATTACGTTATTCTGGGACTCTTTTGACACACAACAAAAATCTCGCATTTTGTAAATAATGGACCGATAATTCGTCCCGACCATAAAATAAGTATGAGAATATAATTAATGCGTAATAATGAACTTTTCAGCGTGAGATCGTGGGTTCGACCTCCTCGTT
The DNA here is from genome assembly GCA_947562105.1 of Shargacucullia verbasci. NCBI lineage: Eukaryota > Metazoa > Arthropoda > Insecta > Lepidoptera > Noctuidae > Shargacucullia > Shargacucullia verbasci. Next base: position 4,409,906 of record OX387286.1, on the reverse strand, counting down.
GAGCAAAGTGTTAGTAGATATTTCAGTTAGGAAATTTTTAGTAGCAGCCCGGAGTTTATAATTCGGCTTGGTAGATGGCAATAGGCTCCCTCTGTTCCATAAGACAATAACAGCATCAACGAATTGTGGGTGTACAATAGTAAATTTCTGCCTAAGCGTTCGGGGCATACACGCATCATGGTATGTATTGAGGCTTTTATGAATATCTACATAGCTTCTAGATGCTTATCAGATTGTGATGTGTTTGCGAATGAATGGAAGGTGATCTTGAATGAATGCATGAATTACTGCGACAAGAAAGCATGATAGTGTTGTCTTAGACAGATTCTGTATAGTCATCGTTATTTATTTTGTTGGCCATATGGATTTGTTGATATGTAAATGATAGACCCGTATATGATACATAAATAAATACAAAATAAAGAAATCGCACTGTAAATAATAGGTATATCCATTTTCTGTATTCCGACGGCAATCACTTTATATAAAATACTAAAATCCAGCCGCATCTAGTATATAGCCGCATAGTTAAAATGGAGGCCACCCAAACTAACTAAAGAAAAAGCGTATATTTTAACATTTAAATTCTTTAAAAATTTGAATGCCGAACGAACTCCTGAAGTTAAGTAGCACCAAAATAGCCTCCTCAAGTGACGACTCTCAAGTTAGTCTGACGCATCCTGGGCAGCTAACACCCCCGATTGAAGACTGCCTCATGAGAGACAAGAATAAAACTGCAAAAGTTCCATAAAATTGTCATTTAATCAAAAAAGTGACATATTAAACACATTAGAATATTTATTGTTTCTCGCCGCTGGGACCCAGTGACTTAATTAATCGAAAGAGACGATTATAATTGCTAAACCAAAAAAAGATTATCAATACAGTTTGAACTCCTTCAACTAATCGATGCCAACATAACACACCCAGCGGGAACGCAAGAGTATTATAAATGTTTCCATATATATCGAAATCAGAGCGTTCTGTTCCATTCCTCTGGGATACTGATGTAATCACGGACCGATCTTCTGTTATGTTACTTATCTTTTTTTTCTACATTCGCTCACGCTTCATATGGGGTACATACTCATGGGTTTGTCTCCAAGATTTCATAATTTTACCGGAGTAGGTCATAGGAACGCTTAAATGACGGTAAACAATAAGTATTGTTTTTCTACTTACAAATTACTAGCTTCAGCCTGCGACTTCGTCCACGTGATCTATGTATATAATTTATAGCTTATAGCACTCGGGGATAATGTAGTTATCTATCGGTGAAAGAATTTTCAGATTCGAATCATTAGTTCCAGAGATTACATCATACAAACAAATTTTACCCCTTTATAATATTAGTATAGATAACTGCCTGTATGTTTGGATATACTTATAGCCATATAAAAAAATAGATATCAAAACCTGTTTTTATTTTACTCGCAATTTAACTTCAGCCAAGAACACCATTAAAAATTATATCGAAACATGTTACAACATGTCCCTACTTCCTCGAGCCCCCTTAATCGCCCTAACACTTCACCCACCGTACCCCGTCGTCAAGTGAACCGAGTTAACTTTGAAGAGACATACTTTTTTCTAACTTGAGCAACGTGTACAAGTTATACTTGTATATGTTACGGTGTAGGCGTACTTGGATAATGATATTTAATGCGTCATGATTTTGGTATACATTTGGGATCTTTATATATAATATTGCTGGAAACTTCTCTATTATAATACTCGTACCTCCTGCAAATACTATTATTTCATTCACATGAACTATAGGACCTGACTTTTCTTGATTTCCTTTTCTTGAGTGTTGTATAAGCTACCACGTACCTACTCACTAATACTTAAGTTAGTAATTAGTTTTGTAGGTATTTACTAACATGTGCTGGTAGCTTTAATACAATCACTTATTAATCTGTAAGAAATTGAGTATTCACACTTCCAGGGCCCACAAATTGTGAAATTTTGCATATAAGACCCTTATTCTCCAGAGACCACCACCAAACTTAAAAAAAGTAAACAATAAAAACTTCGTAACTACATGCAAATTTTTCTGAACAATTTCTTTATTTTTTGCCCCCGTATTTACTTCTGAGTACTCAGTTAATTGTATTTTAAATAGTTAGTACTATTCACAGTCTGCACTGGAGTAAGATAAAAACTTTGCTGGAGAAAATCGCTTTCACAATATTGCCAAAAGTTTTGTAGTTTAAATAAAGCTCTATAAGTTGGTAGCTCTGCGACAAGCGCCAAGTCAATAGGATCTCGTTAAAAGTTGCCCCTTTGCTGCAATGTGTCCAAAACTTGAAGATGTAACTACAAAATATGGAACTTTCTTCAAAGTTACGTACCTAATCACAATGTATCATCAAAATATAGAAGTGAGCTAAATAAGTGTTTGAAGGATTTAGCTCATTTCGATTAATTTGATTGTACAAAAATACTGATACATAATGATTAAAAATAAAATTAGTTAACTCAAGACTTAATAATAAATATTTTGTATCTATAGTGTAATCGTATGTTGTCCATTTACTTTTCATTAGTAAGCTTTGTATGTATCTGCATTAAAACTTCACCTTCTCTGCAGCATCACTACAATTTGATCGACGCATCATAAAATTACGTGAATTAGCCTGATGTTTAGTTATTTCATTATCTATTTTAATTAAAACGTCAAAGGGAGAATGAGTTGTTATTACACTAAGCTTCCGTATTTAAATACTATTACTAATGGCTGATTTTCATTTACAATGAACAAATTATAAAAAATAATAACATCTTATTGTTAGTCCAGTTGCTCAATTTGTCAAAGTGAATGAAAACGCAGCCCTGAATAAAGCGCAAGTTAGAACTCTAGAAAAGTTTGAGGAAAGGAGATTCCACTAGTTATTCCGTATATCAGTACAAAACACACACCACATCAACCAACAAACAAATATGTAGTTACAAAGTCTACACAACTTTTGTTTAGTTCCACTTTATTATTAACTTTTATTCCCACCAAAAGTGCAAAGAGAATGGGAACAAATGGGATCAACTTGAAAATGTGTAACAATAACAAAATGGGAAAACTTGGAAGTGACACCGGGCCATTAGGCACTGCGGGGTTGACGCGCGCCTGCGCCGGCCGTTCTCTGACGATAATGAATCAAAAGTTTTACGCGACGTAAATGGAATACGAAACTTTAGGATTGAGAATAGTCATCAGTAATAGGTACTCGTTTTGTTTTATAAAAAGTTAACTCCGTTTTGTAGAAACCGAAGTTTTAGGATAAAAATAAATTGGTATCAAACATACATGTGTTTGTTGTGTAGTAGGTACTACAAAGTAAAATGAAGCAAATATATATTATTTACGGAATTTTATTATATACGGAATTAATTATATTATATACGGAATTTATTTAAATAAAATTTTAGTCCCTTGTGTCTTAAGAATATTATGAAGTAATTAATACCCCACATACATACATATTTATATTTTAGTTTAATTTTATTATGTAACTTTAACATCAATACTTATAACCATATATACCTACTAGCTTCCACCCGCGGATTCGCCCGCGTGGCTTACGAACCCGTACATTTTCCCGGGATAAAAGTAGCCTATGTGCTATTACAGACTATAATCTATCTGTGTGCCAAATTTCATCCACATTCGTTCAGCCGTTCTGGCGTGAAAGAGTAACAAAGATCCATCCATCCATCCTCACAAACTTTCACATTTATAATATAAAAGTAAAAGTAGTAGGATTAAATATTAAAGTAGGATTAGTAGGATTATTATAATTTTCAAGTGTACCTAATTCAAAAAGCTTTGTATGCTGGACAATTACGGAAGATTCTGCAATTGTATAGCAGACTCAAAAACTAAAATAAAGGCAGTTCTCATAACAGACATTTTTAGTTTTTGTAAAATTAAAAACAACAACTGACTTTAGTACTTAGTCTTAGTTTTTCAGTCAGTCAGATATATAATGGCAGAATCTTCACAACTGAAAAACTACAACAGCAAAATCACAGTTTCAGACAACTTTAGAAATAATTTATTTTAAGACACACGCACTACCTTTAATTGAACCCGTTACGAATACTCAAACACTTCTCAATGTTTAACACCTAGTAATTAGGTATAGTGCTGTCGTAGTCACTTTAAGGTGTGGCGACAGTTTTAGGACAACCCTAAAGTTAAATCGCAGCTGATTTTTCGGGGTTTAGACAGGAAATTTCCAAACGAAAATCACATAAAAATTCACTATTTACAGAACAACCCAGTTTATTCAAAAGATTAATACGATGACTCGCCAACTTATTCCTAGCCTTGTGAAAAGTTCAAAACTTGATGTTAAAAAAATCGCTTGTCTATTTAACTTTTGACTTACAATTTTCTGTGAAAAACGTTTGGATAACCTATTATATATCTCTTAGCCTTAGGAGATTTATATGCCTTAGTATTTTAGCTACATAACAATAGACCTGATTTATGGCCAAAATATTTATTTCTGCTAAAACTCAAATATTGCGATATCTTCATACTGTCTGCATTGTTATATTTATAAACTAATAGAAGATCAAAGGTTGAAGGTGATTTGTGATAGATAGTGTAGTTAGAAATATTCTATCTAAACTCTAAAAATATAAAAGTGGAAAACATAGCCATCTTTCTAGTTGTTTGAGAAATAAGTTTCAACCATCTTATGTAATATTGTTGGCAGAAAATTTAGATTCGTTTTCCACCAATACACAAAAATACAAACGGTCTTATTTTTTTCTGTTGAATTTCACATAATGACGAAGATATAAATTTTATTTTTATATAAAGAGAAGACAAATCCAATATAAAATTTCGCACAAAAGGTGCGGCACCCTCTAAAATAGCTGATTCAATTCGACCGCAAAGTTTATAATATTCATTCGATAACATTAGATTTTATGTCGCGAAGCGCTGCTGGCAATTGAGTCCGTACATTTCTATAATGCTTTACCGAACCCAGTATGAATGCTCGAGCACGAGCATTGTTCCAACAGTTTTATTCTATTACACGACTAAAACTTTAAAGAGGGCTCTCTCCGACTGGGACAGCTATAAGCACTAAATCAAAACTTTCCCGTTAGGGGGTCGCTCCTCGACTAGTTCGAGTGAATACGTTCGGGGATGGGTGGGCTTACCGAATTGTCCGTTTTCCATACAAACTCTTTGAAGAACAAGCGACGATGGGAATTGCTTCCGTGGAAGTTTAGGGTAATATTTTATCTTGATATTACTAGCTTAAGATGATACATGATATGGAAGTAGGGATAACGGAGTTGCTTGCCGAAGCGAATTGCTCTTTGATCACTTCCTATTGTCCAAAAGATACTAGCACCAAACATGTTCCAAATATTTTATCTTACTAATATAATAAATGTAAAAGTTTTTGAAGATGTTTATGAACATGTTTAGATGTTTGTGTGAGTGTTACTCTTTCACATATAAAACGTCGAACGGATTTAGATGAAATTTGACACACGAAGGTAGACACCGAGAGAGAGATCACAGGAATACTAAATTTTATCTAAGTACACGAAGTAGTTCCCTTAGGATAAGAGTGAAACTACGAGCAACAGCTAGTAAATTAATATTTACCAAAATAGTTTTGGTTTGACCGAATAACTTCGTTCGGACAAGAACATTAGACAGTAGCTATTTGTCAAACTTAGATTCGATTACCTAATCTTAATCCGAGATTCAGTGCCGAAACTAAGCAATATGATTAAGGCGAAACTTCTATATTCTAGGTACAATAAGTTAAGAGATCGGACTAATTTCGTTCGGGCAATAAGTCCCCTAATAAATAGGTGTACTATCGTGGTTTCTTGACCAAGGGTGGCTATTAATAAATGTCACACACATAACGAAACCCTTCGTCAATTAATAGTTGTGTCTGAGACAGGATTCGTTTCGTGGTCACGCGTCGTTAGCGCATGGCATTTAGAGGTAACTCTCACCAGTCTCACCCTATTTCTTCTGAGAGCTATAATGAACATCTAAGTAAGTTTTAATGATGGTAGCTTTACTTTCGTCTAACATGATATCTTTCGCTTAAAGATAATGGATCCAACTCTGTTCCCACTTGAAGTTCTTTGATGTTATATTTTCCTTTCTGTTTTTAAGGTTCTATGAACTGCTTAAAAGCAGCTTTGTATACTGACGTCAGCCGGGCCCTAGAGTTTGGCGTTAAAGTTCCGAGGTGCCATAAATCAGTCGGCCACACAATTAATTGCCATACTAACTGTTATTTAGCACGCACTATTAACAGCTGATGATTGCATGCTTTAATTAGTTTATTGTAATATCACTTTTTTTTCAATAGCGTATGAATAAGTACTTATTATCGTCATTTCAGTCGTAAACATCCTCCGCTAAACATAGGCTAAGATAAATTTGTATGACAGTTTTTTTTTTGTATGTTTGTTTCGTTATTACGTCTGTTTGGTAGTATTTACCTATTTATTTCTCAAATGTTACCGTATACCGTCAGTAACAGTCGGTAAAAACAAAAAAAAAATTGGTATATTTAGTAAATTTACATATTGTCATTGTTACGAATCGTAAATGTATTTCAATGAGCATAACACTTCATAATGAGCGATGGAGGTAATCAATCAATTGATGAAAATCTCGTATCAGCCGATTAACATCCGCCATCGAACAATACGATACGTCTGCTATGGGATGCCATAATGAATGTGCAAAGTAACGAGTATTGCTAAAAACAAGTAATGTATCAGATGGGTGGATAACATTGATTGAAGGTGGTGAAATAATAAAATATTTTTTGTCATGTAGTGTTAAAGCAGTGATAGCCTAGCGGTTGAACGTTTGCCTTTCATGCAAGAGGGTCAGTGTTCAAACCTGCAGTGCCAGCACCTCTGACTTTTCGGAATCATGTGCGGATCAGAATTTGATTATCACTTGCGTTTACCGTGAAGGAAAAACATCGTGAGGAAACCTGCACACCTGAGTTCTGAGGCTCCATAAAGTTCTTGGTGGTGTGTGTAATCCGCCAACCCGCACCGGGCCAGCGTGGTGGACTAAGGCCTAACCCTTCTCATTCCGAGAAGAGACCCTTGCCCAGCAGTGGGACAGTAATGGGTTGAATTTATTATTTATTTTTAATGTTTAAGACACTTAACAATAGTCAGACTCCAGTTTCGACATTCCAAAGTGTCGTTTTCCTATGGAGAAGAACGGGCAAGAAAGTCAACTACATGATTACTATTAATTAATAATCATGATTGCGATTAAGAACTTTAAGGTTTTATTTATATAGGATGACTTCTTTTGGCTATGTATTCCTTTAAAAGCGGATAAAAAGTCTTACTTGCAACAAAATCTGCTGTAATTTGGTGAGGAGTTCGGTGTCCATCTTTCGCTCTCATCCTTTCTCTCCGTTGGTGGGCAGCATCAGATCAAGGTTACCATTAATTACAATTTACTTTAATTCTTCCACAATTTAATTTCGGTATATTGTAGTTTTCATCTTTTAAAAGTAAACCTGTATAAAATATTTTCATTAATATAGTATCGGATTTATAAATAAGCAGCCATATTAGTGCTAATTCAATTCATATAAAGAAAACAAAATATATTCAGAACCAAAAAATTATATATCTTTTGTAAGAAAGTATTATTTAATTCTATATTCAAAAGTTTGCAAGTATGTATTATATCATATGAACTTAGAAACATTACTTTGTATTATATTTGTCAAATATATTTCTTTGGTCTAGACAGTTTAGAATAGATGTCAAGAACTCAACCGGTCTGCGCAAGTTTTCTACTGATTCTGCTCAATGCGTGTTACTTGGAATTGTTCGCGTTTTGTTATATTCATGTTAAAGCTTTTCTTGTTTACTTGGCTATTTTATTGGCTTTGGATTGGCAACTTTTGTCAGCCAGTTTTTATTACAGGATGAAATTAAACTAAAGCTAAAGTGGAGTTTGATTGAAGGCAGAATATTATATAATATTTGTGTTTTTATCTCAACATAAGCCAGAACAGCTTGGAAAAATATTCTGGCTCAATTTCGAATAGTTTTCCGTCCTAACCCGCAGCCTTATTACCGATGTAGCAATCAGTTTGCAACAGACGTAAATCACGCGATAGCTTCTGTCAAACATAATTTTTGTGTCATATAACGTATTTGCTGACAGTGAGATGGTTGTCTCCTGGCTGCCGCGTTGCTGTCGCTTTTTTACGTAATTAGGCTGCCGGATGGCTAATACTGTCCAGCAGTACTAAAGCAATAACTAAACAGTAACAGCTAATAAGTGAGTGTATTTAAAAAATAAAGTGGGGCTTTTCCATTTTAACGACACGGTGGACAGTGTTTTGGGATCAAACATAGTTACTAACTTTTATCGAGGATCCAGAATTATAAAACACAAGACCTATATTATAAGCTATTTTTGAAAACGGTAAATTCAGACATATTTACAAAAGCTACAAAGCCCCAGTAGTATTTTTGGAGAGAAATGTCGCTGAAGTTATCATTTTCAGAGATCAGTTCTGTTTTTGTACTACAAAAACAGAACTGATCTCTGTCGTCTCAAAACGGACTCTCTAGTTCATGAAAATCAGGTACATTTGAAGCTAGACAATTTGGAAACCACACTACTCTACGTAAATGTATATGCTGCAGAATAACTGGGAAAAATCTTATTACACAACATAACGAATGATTGGAAACAAAAAAAGAATTCCGCAAAATTCCCATATGATATTAGATTGCATATAATCTGTGATCTTTTATGAAAAGCGAGCGGATTTGATAAGATCTCGACCTGTATGTTCACGTCAGTTAATATGATACACGTTTTTAATATACACAGTGACACAGCAAAGGAGCTATTTAATAAGAAGCAAACAGTCGCGAAAACAGGGCCGAGGCTGACTCATATCACATGTTGCGCGACGATCTGTCACCGACCGAATAGATACACAGCGTCTGCCCGTGATTGATGGACAGTATATTAAATAAACCGCACCAATATTACATTTCAAACATATCGGCTCCTACAGCCAAGATTGATCGACGACCGTTTATGAAGACACGAACAAAACTTTCATACGACCTTGACAACCAAAGAACATTTCTCACAAGAAATTAAACACCCAGACGTATTTTCAAGAAAATCTTTCACTATCATCAATCAAACGTTATAAAACCTACAATTAAAATGATGAATGTGTTAAGAACGTATTTAGGGGAGTCTGCGGGTATCCTAACGCTGCGTTAATGGTAAACTTGTGATTTGTAAGGTCGCCTCCTCCCGCAGTGAAGTCAGAAAACAAAGAAATATTTCACTCGTGTAATGGATTGAAGTGAGCTTCAAACTTTTCACATTCAGCAAGTTTTCGAACAAATTTATCTCTAGAGAAGCGGGCGCAAATACATCAAACTTGAAGCAATTTCAAACACTTGTTTCATGAGAACGTTTACAAGCAGTCCAAATTAATCCTCTTGTATTGTAGTTAGGAGCCACTTGCGATAGTTAGCTATTAGAAGTAATGATGGATAATGCTAGGCTTGCTATCATTACATAAAATACCGCTTTCCGAAGTACTAACTACGCAGTTAACTACAAAGTCTAATTAATGGCAGTTCGAATTAATTACTAAGTATCATTCAGCATAAAATTCAGGTTAATCTACATATACCTCAACTCTAGTAAATTTAAACTCTTTACTGCTGAATAATAATATCTAGAGAAGTGCTTTGTGCTCTAAATCTGTAGTCTAAGTTTTAGCAAATATTTTCGTCGGTTCCCAGTTTGGCATTTTGATTTATAAGAGCACGTAAAAGTTGAACAGCACGTTGTATGTACGTCAAAAAGCGGATAATAATGGAAAGCAATCGATCACAATCCTATTACTTAAGTTAAACAATCACAATAAAAAAGTATTATATTTTGATGGAACTGAAATACCGGGAAGCTATTGTATACTGTGTATTTTATAATGTTAGAACATACGTGGGTTTGATTGCTTGATTTAGGGAACGTCATTAGCAGCCCACGCTTCTAAAAAAAAATTATCAGTAGACATTTTGACGATTCATATAGGTTTTGACATTGTAGAGAGGTTTGTGGTTAGTTGAAAAGGATTATATGGACAAACAGGAAGATAAGTTAACTCGTCTTTTTGAAATGAAGTTATCAAACAAGAAAATATTATAGTAACCTTAATGTTAGTAATAAGTAATTTAAATTGATCGTAAATGTAATAAAAGTTACAATAAAAAAGGAAAAAAAAATACACTGACTGTCTGTTGTACTAACTCACCAAACAAGTTGCACATGAAATCACAAATGACTTACCCATAGATCGTAAGGAGACTTCAGAAATACTCACTCGTCTCAGAGAGAAAATCCGATCCGTGATCTAGCAATGTGAAATTTAAAAGGCTAATGATGCTTATTTTCCCCAAGGGATTAAGCTGAGGTGTATTTACTATTCATTTTACATCCACATTTCACCAATGCCGTTATAGCTTCCCATGTAATAGGAAGCGAGCCTATTTCCATCTACTAGACACCATTCAAAACTCCAGGCTGCTACTGAGAATTTTCTAACAGAAAAATCCACGCTCAAACTTTGCCCGACCCGGGGTACAAACCCAGGAGCCACGCTTTCGACTAGACCAATGAAGCAGTCTAATGATAATAATAAATGGCAAACACAAAACAGACACCAGGATAAGATATTAATAAAGACGCTCTTGAAATTGCGCAAGTATATTGCAGTCAGTGACTTAAGGTCAAGTAACGTACAGCAAGTTACGTACGAGCAAGGGTTGGTAAGAGTCATAAAACTTTCAAGACAATAAACTTGGTTGAAGAAGTAAAGTTAGGATAGTTGATCTCGATGTGTCGCGGTCCCGCGTTTGTTTTAATGGCAAAGTTGTGATTTATCGTCGCCTGGCCCGGATCAACTCGCGGTCACAGTTTCTACAAAGCTTTTAATCAAATTAAGTATGCACGTGAACAACTTCGGTTTTATTCTGAAGAAATAATTCCGAAGTTTCGGAAGTACAGTTTAATGCTTTTTTGGAAGTATGCATTATTAAATTGTTGTATTATACCTTGATATAGGTTTATTTTTCTATAATATTTAAAACTTTTGAAATACTACATAACTATGATTCGAAGAGTAGCAATATATATATATAAAAACTAGAAACATTTTGGGCGATAATTGAAAACTCAGGAATCTACTAATTTGTAAAAAGCATTTTTGGTTGTTTGGAGTCACAAACAACCTAACATATTAAATGTGGATATAATACATAGTTATACAATATCAGTTTCTAAATGAACAAGTTCTAAAAGTCACTAAAGAAATAAAAACATTGAAATGACTAATGTATATACAAAGACAATCCGCCCCGACTTCCAAAAAGAAGTCAAAACAAATCGTGTCCCCAACTACGTATACGAGACACGGGTGCAGGTTTAAACAAAAAACAAAGAGCACCTGAGGGTTGCAGAGGACGTGAGGTGTGTTTATTCGGTGCTTACACACGGCTCTCCATCAATCACGGGAGGGCTCAGTTTTTCGGGGTTATAGCTCCCACAGGACACGACTTGCAGTCGACGTCCCTTGACGGACTGACCAAAAAAACTTGCGGGAATCCACCCTCCATTGGGATATGAATTAACGTGTTTTTCGTTCAGGAATTTTACTTAACCTTTTTATTTATACCTTGTAAAGAACATTTTTGTAATGTGTGTTTAATTATGTCTTGCTAACCTTGGTATTTGAAAAATTGCAGGTATTGCAGTGTTTGAGACGGCGGCGCGAGTGTGTTCCACGCGCTTCCGTTCCTCTCTAGGAAGATGTGCAGCTATAGATTAGCTGCACAATGGGACGGTGCCTGCCAGGTCATCCACTGGCGGGCTGATACCTGCCGGGGGTGCGGTGAATGCGCGAGCGAATCTCATATCTCCGGCGCTACATGTATGCCGCAGGAACACCGTGTGGTTTTAGTCGGTAAAAGTCCATGAGCATTTCCAAAAGTAAAAAAAAAAACGGTATTGCAGAGTTAAATATATTATCAGTAACAAAACCGCACTAGTTTATTGTTCCAATTGCTTGCTAACTTTTTGAAGGTTCTGAGTGACATTAATGCAAAAATGAATTTATAGAATTAATAAATCATTCTCTAAAGAAAGAGATTAACATCTAAATTGACAAATTGTTTTAAACGAATACTGAGTCTTTGACTTAAATTCATTATTTTAATTAACTAGTTACTTCGAAACCTCAACGCGCGTAGTCAAGACATTACAGTGAATTATTTAAATTATTCTTTTTATAAATTAATTTTGGGTAAAGTGACTAAATAACTAATATTTCTAATACTTATAAATTTACAAACAAAAATCGCTAATCAGTCGGAAGTTACCTGTTAAGGTAATCCGGATTATATAATTGTCTGTTTAATAACTCCGCTGAACTTATTTAGGGCCGGACCTCGCCGGAAGCGACGCACATTAACAAAACATTATTTCACCTCTTTTAAAAGAGACCAAAATTAATTGCTCACCCTTTGGGGTACACCGTTGTAATATTGCAGTTTAGTATCATCCTATTATATTTTATAAGTTGATAAGTACATCTGATACAGATGACGAGATTACCAAATTCTATGCAACACGCTTTATAATTATTTTAACATCTTTTCATTTAATCTTTTTTTATTCTCTTGGAATAATTTAGGAATCTTCAGTGGAAGAGTGAATACTGTGAATAGGCATTATTTTAGGTTGTGAGAGCCATTCTTGGCAGCATCCTCACTTACCATCAGGTGAGATTCTGCCAAATGCACTCAAATATATTTGATATTATTTTATTGACTTGAAATGAAAGCTGCTTAGGGCGTCACTACATTCGATTCCAGTTCTTCTCATAAACCTTTTTTGGTTTACTCCATATTTGGTTTAAACACATTCCTACATTTATTGGAATAATTTCTACAGAATATTTCCAGAACATTCTAGCTCAATATTTGATAGCTTTTATGCTCATATATTTACTCCCACACGATGCCTCGCAACAAAGCTTTTGCTACAAGATTAATTAGGTCAAGTTACCAAACTCTCATTCTAATACTTTTCCAATTTTCTCCTTCATATGTTGTATTCCGAATCTATCTTGATATTGTCCTAAAATTAAGGATAATTTCAAAGGTCATTTTCTCTCACGTCTGTCTACATACGGTAGACTGATTGAAGAAAGCAATGATGGTATAAGAGCAAAACTAAGATAGCGGTATTTGGTAGAAAAACCGTCTATAGACGGTTATAATAAAGCACGGTGGCGGCGTGTAAGCACTTGGATTTCTAAGCTAGAGGTAAAAAGTTCGACTCTCACACCAAACAACAGTACCGCTATCACGACTTTTCTTACTATTTACTATGATAGTAAAGTAAATTTTCATGAAAGCGATTTTAGTTCTTAACTTGGGTTCATTAGGGATTAGAGTCGCTTATGTGACATCTAGTCATAGTAAAGTTCTGATTTACTATTTACTATATTATAGAGATGTCATGTTAGCGACTCTAATCCCTAATGTAACCAAGTTAAGAACTAAAATCGCTTGCATGAAAATTAAAATTTACTATGATAGTAAATAGTAAGAAAACTCATAATAGAGGCACAGATAATCATTTCGGAGTTGGATGTTTCTCACATGCACATAAGAAACGATTTTTCGTAAAATGAACACACGATACAGGAGAAATCAAAGTATCAAGCAATATATTTAACAAAAAAGAAAAAGTTATGACAGCCTTGCACCTGTCAGTCTTGATTATGGTGGGCGTAGGTACGCTTTTAGATCCATCTAGTGCAATTTTCATTGCCTCACTTTCGGAGCTACATCACCTTTCTTCTGCCGGCTTATCTCATTTCATATTCGATCGAAAACTAACTTCAAGCAAAGCTCTTTCCACAGTTCACTGAGCGACTTTTAACTTTTGGACTAGTTGCACTGCGAGCGTCCATTTTAATCCAATATGGCGGATCTGAAACTGTAAAGCTTTTTGTGACATTGTAGTTTGGTTTTGTGACTACAACTTGTTGTTTGTGTTTGTTAAAATGTTGGCTACTTATTAACAAAATTTTGTTATCACTGTTTATTTAAATAAACGCCTGTTTCGTATTTATTGTACAAAAGTTACCTCCAATAATTTTCAGTTTTGTATCTGTGATCATAATTTTAGGAACCTTGCTATCCAAACTAACATGCCTGTAATCGTTTTCTTAAAGTACTTTACGGCACGGTTCGCGCAGTGGTTGATAGGTCGACTGCTGAGCTATGTGTTACGGGTTAGATTCCCGCACGGAACAAATATTTGTATGATCTACAGATGCTTGTTCCGAATTTGGGCATATGTTTATGTGAATATATGTTTTTGTAAACGCACCCACGACACAGGAATTATTCCTAGTGTGGGGCAACGTTTTAAAAAAGACAAAGACACGTTCTGTTTGTGTTAGGAACTTCCAACTACTACATATCATTTCCGCATAGCGTCGTGTTTGTCGCTATTCTAGGACGATGGACAGTTTTTTTGCACTTAGATGTCACATAGCTTATCTCACACTGTCATCAACATCACGCACGCATTGCTTTTAGGTGTTCCGCTGAGTAATTGACCAAAACCATCATTATTATTACTCGTTGCCGACAATAAAGGACACATTCGTCTAGATTAAATTTTTAAAGTTGCCCAGCATACCAAAAATATCCAGCAAAGATTTTTACGCTGTCAAGTTATACCAAATCATTTGGGTTTACTAAAGAATAGATGGGGTTTCACGTCACCGATCTAATCCGATGAATCACGAAGCACAATCTCTCGTTCGTAATTTCGAATTTCAAAGTTCGCTAAACTAATTCAGAGTCGACGACTTCCAAGGCGACACTCTTCCAAATTCGTATTCATTTTCCGTTATACACAATTGAAGTGGCCATTTTAATCTTGTCGCGAGGTTACTTAACAATTTCAAAAGCCCTCTCAACAATACCTGTATAGAAAAGTTCTAGTCCCCTAAACTCCCCTTCGAAAATGCCCCTAAGAAAATAATTAACATGATTGAATGAAAGTTCTCAGCGGCGAGGATACCACAAAGGGCCTAAAAGGTCCAGTGAATCGTTACTGTAATTGAAAAGATTGAAGTGAGGGGAAGTGGACATTGTTCGCTTTACAACTAATAGTATAGCAATGTTCCCTGTTCAATAAATGTAAGGAATCAAACACACGAGCCTTTGTGCTAGAGCATTTCAACTATTGTTCTAAATGGTTATTTGCTTTACGCTTAATGGGAGTGAATTGTTGTCACTTGAAAGTATCTCATATTCTATATTTCCACAAACGGTGGTTTATCTGATTATACAGATTACTAAATCTATATGGAAGTTGATTTATTTAACTGAAATAACTCTAAGAGGTTTTTGCTTTGTAATTAATACACTAGTCCGTAAAGCTAAGGTCGTTAGTGTTTCACACTTTTGCAAAAATGAAGCATGGTTTACCTTAACCAGCCGATAGCAGGCAGTTAACACAATCATCGCTACGGTAAGTTTACTCTCATTCTACGAGCCCATTGTTCCAAGCCCGAATGAACAGATCGTAAATACGCTATCGAGCCTCTGTAATTTACTGTGAAGCTAGTTTGAGCTTTGCTCGAGGCCAGGAAAACGAACTCACAGGGCGAGTCTAGCTGTTTTGGAATGGAGCTAAAAAATAAAAACATGTTTTAAAACAAGATTTATTTTATCATGGAAAACATGTATTTATTTTTATTTTTTAAATCCTTTTAATGATCCTTTTGTAACGTGTCCCACAAAAGAAGTGAAAACGTAAACAAATGAATAACACGTAACGCAATGCTGGCTAGACTTATGCCCATAAGTCATAAGGCAGAAAGCTGTAGCCATTTATTTGCGACATTTTCATTAAAGACTATTGTAAACCAGAACACGTTGCCACCCTTTATGAAACCCTTAAACGATCGTTCAGTAAATATTAAATTAAACATGTTTAAAATCTATTTTAATAAACATAGCGAAATTATAGCTCCATTATTTAATTATCTTTTCATATGCGTTTGGGCTTACTCGGAAGAGCATATTTATTTTAATTTTGGTAGTGTACTCGTTTTTTCTTTGATATTGCTTTCTTAGTGATTGGTTATGTATCCTTTGAGAATTGTTTCACTGTGGGGTCAAACATAGGGACATCATTGGAGACGTGTCTTAACTTTGGACATTCGTGTCAAGAGACGTCGAAAGTGAACCAACAGTTTTTACGTAATCGGCTCAATTTCCCTTGAGATTGCTTTTCAATATCCTTGTAGGTATGTAAGTTGTACAAAAGTAATTTTTTTCCGTAGAGACAATTTATTATTACAATAGAATCATGTATGAAGGTATTGAGTTACTAATAGACAACTCATCATAATGAAATGAATACTTGAACTCGGACAACGAAATATATTGCGAAGATGATAAAGATATTTCTTATTGTGCTATTTTGTTCTGACTATCATTTCTTGAAATTTTACACTGACTGTCATCCAAAATTAGTAAAAATATTATTGTATTTCAAAAATTCATGAAGAGATTCCGAAGCTTTCCTCTCAAATGCGACAAAACTCCGTGACATGAAAAAGCTTTTATTTATTAACACGGTTCATCATTCGGTACATTATGATGCAAAAGAATTAAAAACCAGTGACAAACAGCTTTTAACAAGTTCGCATAAAAACTCATTTACATACTTTATGCAACAAATTTTTATTAAAAATATTTTTTAGCAAAGCTTTTGAATTAAACTTATAAAGGGTTATAACGAAAATTTGTTATTAAATCGGATAATAGAGAGGCGCGTATTTCTAATATTCCGATCCGTGAGCGCTCTCATCTCAGTCTCCCGAACCCGACCAAATGTCGTCATCAACATTTACTTCGACCCCTCCCGACCGTGCCAACCTCCGGGCATGCGCCCACAATATCGTGGGGTAATCAAATTGCGATAACATGCCACTGCACTTAAATTATGTGCGGTGCAAATAAGTTTCTTGTTTATTTTGACATTTCTTGTTTAAAATAAAAAAAGAACTTAAATTATTGATGTTTTGATATTTAATTATATTTTTACTTCTTATAAGCACTAAAAGTAAGCATCGATTAGTGATGTAGTTTTATATTTGTAATAGATCCTTTTTTATTTATCTTTAAAGTCACATTGTTCAGATAATGTAAAGTCTACAATGTTTTGCCGCCAGCCCGTGGCACAGGGGCGCATGCGCCATTTCAAAACGACCCGCAGTAAAACGACGGGTCACGTGACTTGACGCGGCATTCGCTCGTCGCTCTTCGGCAGTTGTCGGCGAATCTGCCCCGTGAGCGGGTGTGTCCACGCGCGTCAAAACGGAACTATCACATAAATGTCAAATGAAATTATTTCGAAAAAACATAGTGTCATGTGCTTCTTTATAACCTAAACATTCATTATAACGTACGGTTTTTAGTGTTCGGTAGTGTTAATCCGCGTATTAGTCGTTTTTAATCTCTGATTTTGTGTAGCGAAATTTATTACCCCGGCTCTATTCGTGATTGTGTTTTCGCTAGCTACTAAAACATTTCTGGCGGCTCGATTTTGCTTTTTCGTAAATGACTGTACTTATTAGGAACTGTTCAAAATATTGTGTCGTGTTAATTAGAGAATAATAATTGTTTGCCGATGTGAAACATACACGATGGACCGCGTGAGTGGCGTGTGTAGGTTCGGAGGAGTGATGTCGGCGGTAAGAACCAGAACTGGTCGTAGTAAACGGCGCCTGACGGGTCAAAATCAGATGCCCGAGGATTTGCCCGAGCCCCCGCGCCGTGGTCTAGGCGCTATTCTGGTTCTCGCCTGCATACTTGTCTACCACAACTGTTTATACTGCGGTTTCGTATTCGATGATATAAGTGCCATAAAAGAAAACAGAGACTTGAGACCACAGACTCCAATATCAAATATTTTCCTCAACGACTTTTGGGGAACTCCTATACATAAGGTGAGGACATTGCCCTAGAAATGCTTTCGTAGATGAATGTGAACGTTTTATTATTTCGATGGCTTATATTTATTTTACCTCTTTGTTACTAAATTAAACTCCCTACCTGTTTTAATTGGTTTCCAATCACACATCCTCAAAAACGGCACTAAAAATAAAGTGAAAATAATTTAAATAAAGTATTTACAAAATGATAAATGAATCCTCTTTCCGCACTTTCGTTCCTTCCTTCCTGATTACACTTTTATTCAATATAACGATGATTAAGTGACTAGATGTCCTTGTTTTGTCACCTAATTTACCTTACCAGATAGGTAAAATGTCACTAGCATAAAACCCCTCCGTAATATGGGTTAGAAGCAATAACTTATAATTAATACAATACATACTGGAGCCGCATCATACTCGTACCTGTAAACTGATAATAACAATGTGATCGCAATCCGTACCTTCGAAAAGACTTTCATTCTGGATTGAACTTATGTAGGTATATGAGCTAATAATTGTAATGATGATGAAACAAAATTCCAGATAAATTGATATAAAGTGCGACAGCTCCTACCAAAAGTAGGAAATAAAAGCCATTTAAATAACCAAGGATAGTTGAAGTCATTATAAAAATAACGTAACGATTTTCAATAACAAATTTAATTCTACTCCTTCTATTATGAGTTCAGTTTTCGGATCTCGGATAGAACTTCTCATTTCAATCCGAATATAGGGAATATTAATTAGGTTTAATGCGGTTGCTAACAATTTGAAAATATTATTAGATCATTCATCTATAAGTTCTTATTCGTACCAATACAGTAATAATTAAGTTTTTTAAAGGGTATAAGATTTCGAAATGTTGACGAATTGATCAACTTAAAAGTAGATTTTGTAAACGAAATACTTACGAGTACCAATGACTTGATAATCAAAGATTTAAAGAAAAACTATAGTATTTATACAGAAAATAACACTTCCCAATTGTGATATCGAGTCCAAACGACATCGACATATTTATGTTTTCCTATTAGAATTCAACATTAATTAATTTAAACCTCTTAATTTACCTATTCATTTATTAAACAAAAAAGTACTTCATGCTAATCTTAAACAAGTTTTATAATCCATAGAATATGACTATGGACTTAAAATACCTGTGATATCAAAAAAAGATTTTAGTAAATAAAAACATAAGTAACAGCCACTGAGATTTGCTCACAATCCACTTCGTTGAGCAGATAGTGCTGAGTAAAAAATAAGCGTAGGTATTATGATGTTTAAACATATCAGCTTAAATTAATAACAGGTTGCTATCTCATAAACTATCTATATACTTACAGCAACAGTAATAACTTACTAAAATATTTTTACAGGAAGCATTTTCTTCTATTTGAAGATTGATGGTAGCCATAGCAATTGCAATTTTGTTAGCCTTGATATTTATTCTAAAGTGCAAGTATAACTGTCACTTGGCACTTAATCCAGTCAAAAACACCTCATCGTCATACTTCCAGAAGCCAAGCTGCAATTAATGTTGTTGTTTTACCATCAAAATCAGTACAATCACTCTGAATGCACACACTCCAAACATTCCAATGGATTCTAAATGATGTCGTTATTTTGTTTCGTCCTTGCCGTCATTTATCACGACTAATGTATTTGCACGAACATGCAAATATAATTGGTGACCCGAAACACTGCGACACATTACTTCTGTACGAGTGTGATAAATCAACCATTTACGCGCAGGTAACCGGGAAATTTATGGATGTAATCATCATGAATGTTTCAACCTTGTGCATTATGCCCCTCTCCCATTTACTATTCACTATGCTGGTTTAACTGTTCTGTGAAATGATACTACATTTATCAAACTTAATTTCGTTGTTCACATCCTAGATTTTGATACGTAAATTCTAGTTAAACCGAACAAATAACAATCGCTGAATATATATATATGTATATATAATAGCTACGGATTTGAGAATGTTACGTGACCTCGAATGATCCTGAATACACACAAGTAAAACAAATAATTCGCGGTTGCCAAAACATTCCTTACCCTGTAGAGTTTAATGAACCTTGGCATCTTTACTCCCATTGAGAGTTAAACCGACTTTTCAAAACAAAATAAGGTTAATATATTGTCGGATGTTGCATGGATTCTTCTTCAAGAAACGTTTATTTTTGAAAACCACTTAATGCCTATAAAAGAACAATACAGACGTACTTCAGCTGGGGTATTGTAAACGGAAAGTGTAATCAAAGTAATCGCTCCTCCTTCCGTTTGAATATATTCTGCGTGGAGCGTCGAATGGTATGTCAGGGGAATGGGTGGAGTACACAAATGACTTTGCGAGACACTGGGACAAACTGCGTGCGTGATTTGTAAATAAAAACAAGAAAATCTCACAATAGTTCCTCGTTTGCGTGAGTACGTGTACTTATTTGTAAGAAAGGAAGAATGGAATGATATTTATTTTCATGACCTAGGAGACAGCTTCGTACATAAACGATACGTATTTCGTATTCTTCATCTTACAACAGTACACTTTGTTGTAAGATGAAGGTTGTATTTTACTTCTTAAAGGCTGTCTGTTAGAATATAATTTATAAAACTTACAAAATAAACTCAAAGTGAAACAATTTTTTTTAATCATGTCTTTTGGAGATTTTAAAGCTTTTTTAAGAAACAACTTCATGATTATGATTTAAGACCGACTACTACTATTTTAATTCAACTGGATCCAAACACCAAAACATCGTAAAATAGGCAATGCATGTTTCGAGAATAAGATAAGTATCTTTATTAAGGTTTTAATATATTCATTCACTGGACCCGGTTTATTTAACGAAGCGAATGAAACAGGATCGTGATGACACTTTCAAGGTCAGGATTAAAAACGAATAACATCAATATAAAATGCCTTGTGATGTTAATTTCAAACTCCTAAACGAAAAGGAGAGAAATAAAACGAAATGCACATCTTTCGACATTTTCGGACCAAGCAAGAAAAAAATATCATGTATTATGCAGGTACACGAATCGTGCTACTTCACAAATCCAATGTTCTAAAGCTTTAAATCATTATCTCAAACCATCCCCAGGTAAAATTGAGTAGCTTGATACGAAAAGATTTCTTGATTCACGACTATTTCTTTTACAAGATTTCATTTGGAATTCTAGGCACAGAGATGTAGTTTGATTAAATCGCTTTACTACAACTTGCAGTGCGGATAAAGTAATTGAATGTCAAATAAAAGGTCACTGGAAGATATATGGCTGGCTCCTGAAATAAGAGATAAAACAAGTCAACTAAAAGTCGATCGCCTTTAGAAAGAAGCCTTAGAGCGTAATTACGACTTGTGCGAGGTAGAGAAAATTGCTGTAAAAACGAGATACTGTTGCCGACTTTAAAATACAAATTGTAAGTGCTAAGGTTCGACTTTAAAATCATTAAATAAAACTGTGGTGTATGTGAATATTGAATGGCAAGAGACAAATAAAATTATGACCGAATTATAATTTTCCATTGAAGCCAAAATGTGATTTTACCTTTTCATTGAACTTTTGTTCATATCCAATATTGTGCCTTTAATTTTTTATACATACTTGATATTATTATTTTTCAATGGTTGAATGTTTTTATGTCAGAAGTTCTTTTATATTTCTCATATTTAACAGAGAATGAAATAAATAAATTGAAATACTTGTATCAAGCACAGAATGTCGATAGTAATCAGCCGTGATCTTTTTTTGAAACAGGCTGATAACGACAAGATAGTTACTGTTTTCCAAATTCCCAATTTTCTTTTGATTGTCTTGATACGTTTGTTGAAAAGACGCTTTTGGTTTCTGCTTCAGTGAGTTAAAATAATCAAACATCTATACGAGCATTATTTTTCTAACTTTTATTTTGATAATCACTTAATACGATTACTTCTATAACCGTCATGTTAGATTTCAGCGTGACGACGTAACGTCTATTCAAATATTGTATAATCCGGTACAATCGAGCAAACACAATGGACTGGGTGTTACTAAGTATTTAAATAAGAGATTAATGCCATTTTACACGTCAGCTTAGTAAAATCCTGAGTTACGTCACTCCCGAAATGCAAATAAGCTATCAAGAAGTACAAGTACCTACATTGAATTTATGAATGAAAAAGGACGAAGCAAATAAAAGGTTTTATTATTAGCAATTTCATTGTATCATTCTCATCTTTGCTTTCAAAAGCTTTTCCTGTTAGTAACAACACGATAATCATACTTGTAAATGAAATTACCGTTGCGTAAATTCTTACTGTTACCGAATTAGAATTAAGTATAGGTATTCAAGTCGTACCTTTAGCAAAATGGTCGGCGGTTCTGGCGCGTTCGCTGGTCACATCCATCACTGTCAACTGAACAAGTTTTTCGTTTGGTTCCGTCGAAGCGTCCGCCCGCTGTTTTTGTTTACAAACTTTCAGCCTGTATCACTTTAAATATTAACTTTCTTTAGATTTGATTAATACCGCCAGTTTCGGAGAACTAGTGAGCAAGAAATGAAATGAATTATAATGATCTTAGTTCTTATTCATACACTATGCTATATCAGGTTTTGTATTTATTGCTTTTATTTCATTGTTCATTTTAGGATGTAAATGTAAGTGTAAATCTATCTTTATTCTATACACGGTATCACAAATTATACAAGAACGTTTCTCAAAGGGCATAAGTTAATGTTATTTTGGATGACGTATATACATATAAAGCCTGCCCATCTTTTTCCTTAGAAATAGATGTGGTAGATATTTTAATATATGAAATTACCTTCGCTGCCGATGTGTATAGCAAATAAGTTAATAATAATTTAGTCTAAGCAATCGCTATGTTAATCTATAATCAAACTACACTAAAGGCTTACAAATCAGATTTATTCGCAAACCAACATTATAATGACCAACTTTTGTGCTAGGTCCATAAAGCTTAAAAAACAAAGCCTAAACACAAAAACCACTGAGAGCGTTATGTGAAACACATGTAATTGTTTGATCGAACACCTGGTGAACAAAGTTTGGTTTCGATGTCGACAAGGGTGACAATCGAGAATAAATTATTCACCAGAACAGAATAACATTTTATATTGCTTATGCATGGAATATCAGGGATCGAGCCGCTCAGTGCGAGCGCTTTGTCACTCGATTATTTTATTCCACGCCCGCCAATGCCGATTTATGAGAGGTCCGCGTCCGATGATCCCCAGTTTTTTTGCTATTCCATTTTCATGTTTCCTGTCAGTTGTTTGTTAATTACAAGCTATAGACTGCCACTTTCACATGTTTCGTTTTACAACACGAGGCCAGGGTCGGCCTTGAAAGGTTTTTTATTAAACACCGAGGAGAGTTGCTTCCCAAGTTAATCTTTTAAGCCGCTCTTCCTGTTACGAGATAAATGTGTTTTTTTACGTGAGGTTTTTTCCAAGGCTGCACCTAATTCACTTTTACAGAAAAAGGTTGTTTGACCTAATGAAATGGGGAAAGGCGAGTTAGTGTACACAAATTTTACATCTACGCAGCTACGAGCTTGGAGACTAAACTATTCAAAACAATCCCAAAATACTCGGGCCACTGTTAAAATGAAGGGTAAGTATTTAATTCCTCTCAAAAGCAAAACTGCAACTATTAGGCGAGCGACACAACTATACACTCAAAACGGCGCGTGTTTGTCCCTATTTCAATCATAAAAGTTTCAGCTCCGGCACTTATATGGGCGTTTCCGTATTACATGGCTAGCTATTATTAACAGAGTGAGTTCTGAATTACAACTGGAATATACCCACGGTTAAAATAATACAACAGGTAAATATGTACAAAGAGTTTTGGGCTCGCGTGACCGGACATTGACGTGAACTTCTAATTTCTACGACCTTTTCAAGAAATTAATTTGTATGTAAGGTACTCGAGTAATTTATGAGATCGCGTGGACTTGGTTATACGAAGCGATAAACCATTAAAATTGTTTATTGAAGTAACATTTGTGTGACGAGGTATAGTCAGTGAAATAAATTTATTAATGTTATTTAAATTTTAAAGTTTACCTTGGCGCTCACTAAGGATATCATAAAACACTAATGCTAAAACACAGAAAAAAGACCATAGATAAGTATATAACAACAACATACTGTCACTACAAATATATTGTGGCCACGTTTGTTTTTTTAACGTTCGTTCGTAACTTCTATTTTATTATATTCATGAGATTTTATGAAATGTTTAATTTTAAGGGCAACTTAAAGAAACTTAGTCAATAACAAACTTGATAATGCTCTCTATATAAACCCTGAATCCTCATGAAATTTGCAGTTCATATAATGTTACAACTTTTAATTTCCTTCAGATAAAACTGAAAATAAACTCAGCATTAAAGAAACATTAAATATATTAAATTAAAACGTGCGCATCAGCGAATAACAATACCATAATAACGAGTTATTGAAATATTTTCAATAACGATCTGCCGCCAGCGTTCAACATGGTAATAATTTTATCCTTGTAAATATTTGGCCGTAGCATTTAAAATGCTCGCCAGTGTTTAACTGAGACCCAAATGTAACCACAATTTATGTAGCTTAACAAGACTATCTACCAATTTAAGCTGGACGTCCCTCGCAGCGATTTACATACGCATTTATTTATTTTTGTAACGTCGTGTTTCGTATGGAAGTCGGGCGTTTCGTTGTATCAGCGTGACCTGCTCTCTAATGCAAAATCCTGATCTACAAACATTGCGCTGATTGTATACGTGTTATTGCTTTTAGATGTGCAGTAGCGTGAATGTTGGCTATATTTAACATAGACGGATTTAGAATTTTTGATACAAAAAATATTACAAAGATCAGACTGGATAATTGTTGTAACGGTCACAAGAATGGCTGATAATTATGAATGAATGAATGAGGCTCGATATCTGGGTTAGCCAAAGTGTTATAAGCAAATTTCAATAACAACCCGGAGTTTAAAAATGATGACCGCTAGACTACATAACGGCAACGGTGAAATATGGGTTGACATTAATAGTAGATATCGATATGTCTGCTTAACCCTCCGAGAAATACGGTGTGATGCTAAAAAGTGTTGTAGAAAGATAAATAACGGGTATTACAAAGTCAATAAGAATAATTAAGTCTAAATCTGTGAGAAAGGTACTCAAGAACTAAAATACACGATAGCATGTATTATAAGCTTATGCAACTGCCACAGATAAATTTATTACTGGTTAGTATAGTGGATCACTTCAAACAATGGACCATCATTTTATTGCCGAAGTGAAGAACTTTATTATGCACAAGAACGATGAAACTATTAGGTTTCAAGACCAAAATATTACATCAGTAACGACAACCTGCTTACTTATAAAGCCAAACAGCGACTTGAATATTTTTCTTTTTATTCTCTCTTAGAACAGAAACCTGAATATGTGATATTCATGTCTTATTGTATTTTAATAGGCACTCATTAAAACAATATTCTTTTTTCGCTCCACATTCGTTTCTACAGGCGACGTATATAGGTGTAACAGCTTCCAGCCATTACACTTCATGTAGGAAAGCGCAACACATTTTTCAAGAGTTGTTTTTGTGTTGAAGATAAACGTGCAGCGAGCAATGTCGTGTGGAATTGTACGTTAAATAAATTACTTTTGGGTAACAGAAAATCAAACAGTATGTAGAATTTTAGCGCCATCTAGCGCTACAAGGAAAAACTATGTAGAAACTTAGCAAGCTATTATCAACGCTCAATTAGAATGTGACGTGTGATCAAAGAATGACGGTTAACTGAAAGAGCTCAGAAGAAAATCAGAGCTAAAGTTCAACAATTGAATATGGTTTTATTATCTTGTACCGTCGCTGCAAAACGTAAAATACCTCTAAGACTAAGTTTATGAACACCAGTTGTATTACACCAAGTAGTTTAGCGAAAAGAAAAGTAGATACAATTTAAAACTTTTTGTCTGGGCGCCAGCGTCCGTCTGTGTTTGTAAATTAAGACCAACGGTTATCCAACGGGCCTCCCCTGTAGATCGTGACAAACCGCCCTAAGCTTAAGACACAACTGTCATAGCCATAGGTGACACGGGCCTAACTTTCTCTCCCCTCCTCCTCCTCTTTCCCCAACTGCTATGTAGCTATACACAACAGTAAGAGTTAATAAGAGATGTATTTATATGATTTGTATATCTAGAGGTGAATGCATCGGCTCATTCAAGCCTTTTAGCATGAACATGTATACCAACAGCCTTATCATGAAATATGAGTTCATAATAACGAGGACTGTCCCGAGCACTGAAAACATTCTGGTGACAACATCCCGCTTGAAGTGGCTTGTGGACATTCGCGACCCGACATGCACTGACCACGTCAACGTCGGTGACAACTTTTTATGTTTCATTAAATTCATGTCTGATTTGCATACACGCTTTATTTATGACTTCGAAAATTGTATTTTGGTACGAATATCTACTGTCCATTTACGGTACAATATTTAGTTGCACTGTTATGTTCTGTTAAATCTAACCCCCTCCCTCCTTCTTATCTCAAATTACCTATATTTCCGTATATTTTTTCCGCTTTAGGGACCAATTTGTCATACCACCCAATTAAAATGACCTAAATATAAATTATTATGGTGTTCCCCCAAAATCTGCCAACATTTGCTTCCCTGTTTCCATTAGACGTCCTATGCATGGGAATGCAAACTTTATTACCTGAACTTAAAGATTATCTTTGTATCGCAGCGAGACGAGATAATCAACTCCGCATATAAGGTAAGATAGTCCCCCAGACGAATTAGCAAACGCGGGGAGCGTCCCCCGTATATGCGTAAACAGCAATTTCGTCCAGTAATTTGTAGTATGCATTAGAGGCGTCTTATCTTAACCGGTATTCCGGGATGAACCGGGACTTGGGAGCCGGCTGTCTCCGGGACAAACAAACGGAGACATAAATCAACGTCAGCACACCAAGTTTATCGCGCCTTCGAGCCTCGCCCCAGGACGTGGACGCGGGATCCTTTAATGTGTTTGTTCTGCTGTGGAAAAAGTTCCCCTTCCAACTTCTATGCAGATAACAGCAGAACTTCGTTATTTAAAAGCTAATAAAGTTCGATGTGGCTGGCTCTACTGGGGCGTCTAATAACGTTATTACTTGAACAGTTGGTGATTAGTGGCTAACCGAATCACGTCGTAATTTTAAAATTAATCTGATTCTTTCTCTATTCATGTACTTATTCTGATTATACTAAGTTATTTGATTATATAGCAGTCTTTGACTGCACGTTACTGTGTGTAGACAGAATGGCGTTGTTATCAAATAGTTTGCCTCCTCTATTAGCGAGGGGGTGAGATAAACATGGAGAACACACGTCAACAAGTTAATGCACGTATAATACAACATACACACGCACACGCCCAAAGAAACATTCCTTACATCCATTTGGTCAGTACAATACACAAGATAATACTCGTAAATACATATACCGTCATCCATGTGAATGTTCGTCCTAGTAGAGTAAATATTCAACTGAATGTAAATAAAGACTTTATATGCGAGAGCGAAATGACTTCTTTTTAAAATCAGAAGTCAGATAACGGATCTAATGACTAAAATTGGTACTATCTTATTCAAACTTGATTATTTGGATGAGCAAATTCAATAATCTAAAAGTATTATTGAATTTTCTTATCCAGACCTCTTCCTCGTTTTATAATTTGATATTGAACGAATGGCTTTGTTCTCATACTCGAACTAACCTATTTTAAGAGCAGAACGAATAGTACGTGCTTGTCTAAGTATTATGAAGGTTCTAGTAGAGGTACCTACGTGCTCAGACATCTTGACATAAAATATGTTACTTTTGTTCACGTTCTTGTCCCTTAGGAGGTGACCGAAACTTTAAGCGATATCGACGCTAATTTAATATTAGTGAGAACCTCGTGTAGCATTTTAACCTGGGTGAAACAAAATGTATGGAAAGTTCTCAGTATAGTGTTATAACAGATTTTTATTAGAAACTGAAAAGTTGAATACAGTCCATATTTTCTTTAGTCACTGTAATTTGTAAAGTGATTAATCCTCCACGTTTATAGATCAATAGAGTACCTACTGATCCCGTAATGTTAATAGATCACAACTATGTAAACAAAGTGACATGTTAGCTCTTTGCTCGGAGCAAAGCTTATTTGACTTGAACAACCAACTTGGGGCGACATGTAAATGTTTTCATACCTGTACCAGTTATAAAAGACTTATAAAAAATATTCGTTTGTGAGCTTGTCTATCTGCCACTAAGTAATTATAGACGCTAGATTAATAATTTTAGGCTAAAAGTTTCCTTTGCAGAATTCAATAAATAAAGAGACCTGCGATGAATTTCAACAGTGTCAGCAAACAGAAGTAATAAATTAAATAACTTCAGTTTTACTTTAACAAAATATTAAAATGAAGAAATAGAAACATCTAAGGAAACCAACGAGAAATAAGTGGCTTAAAGAAAATGAAATTTAAAGCATAATAAAATTTTATAGCAACGGCGTAAGTAAACAAATTGAGATTGTTAATTAGCGAGCCCTAATTAGTGTCTGTCTGCAACAACTTAGAAGGTAATAAATATGAATTTCTATGCCTAAACTTATAATTGAAAAAGGGTTGTAGAAAGTCATGGTAAAATTTAAATTAAAATAATAATGATTTCATTATAAATCTTCGATGAATGCCTAGAATACTCTTTAGATTGAAACATAAAATTTAAACCCCGTAAAGCGGATTGAAAAGTTAAAATGTAAAGACCAAGATTTAACCTTGAATGGGATAGATATTTGTATCAGCAGACAACAATGAAAATTAAACCTTTTTATCAAAAAAGCTCAATTTAAAATAATGAACGGCTTCCAGTTAGACAACGGACAAAAACAAATGAGTTATTATATTTTTATATTGCTACTTGGTTTTCAGTACCTATAAATCTCTAAGAAGTTTTTCAACCATTAGGACGTATACAAATACAAAGAAATCTTTCATCTACTTTATCAGCAGTTCAAATCGTAGTTCCTTTTGTATTTGAACACAATAGTGGGGACATGAACGAAATATATTCAATTGCTAACTTTACGTAAGACAAGGTTGGTGAAGCGAGCATTGTGAACGAAGAACCTACTGAGATACTTGCCTTATACAGAACTTCCGAAGTTTTCCTGTTCGTCTCGAAACATTTTTATCCAACAAGTTACTTGAAAGTTAATTCACTATCCCATGTACCTACTTTATGGTGTTGCGCAAAACATTTTTCGTTTTACTTAAGTCTTCTGAAAGTTCATAATATATTACTCTTTTTGTTTTCGGAATAGAAGCCAATATTTTATATTAAAACCTACTTTTTTATCGTTTCCATAAGTGTTATTATTTCAAGGAAGAAAATATTAAAATCAAACTAGCAGAACAATTTGCAACCACCAAAAATTCACCTTCAGTACCACATAGCAAACGTTTGCGGAAAAATTACATTAGAAATCCTGTCAAACGACAACATTCTGACAAATTATGTATGGAACGAGACACAGTAAGCCCGGATGTGTCATTGGCTAAATAATTATGCAGGGGCGCAGTCGTACTGCGGAAAAAAAACGATGTATATTTTCATTTAAACATCGACATAAACATGAATAGGGAGAAAAGGATGACGATAAAGATATATGATGCAAAACTGGAAACAACGTATAGCAGAAAGAAAAAAGATAAGGATTACATTGACGTTACGATCAAACATATTGTATTAGATACAATAACTTTTATTTTTCTAAAGTGGTAATTGAAGTTAGTAAATCACGCATATGAATCTCGAGGAAAAAAACAGTTCAGAACCAAGTGAATAAAATTTTGGTACCCCACTACCTCACTCGCATTACCCAACCCAGATAAACCTTTTTCTAGAAACCTTTTTACTCTCCCCCAAAGTGTACAAGCATCCTAAGGGAATATTATTCCGTGAAAACAAATCAGAACTAATTGAATTCCTCGAAAGTTGGATTAATTCAAACGTAACCACTTAAAATCAACGTAAAATTATTTTATTCTGGAAAAAAACTTTTCTGAATAAGTAGTACTTGTTTTAATACAATATTACGTCAAACAATATTCTTACCGAAAATATGGATAACAAACCAAGTAGAAAATATTTTGTACTATACAACTTACTTATAAACCATAACTAATGTTTACAAATAATCTGTTCCCGCTCCTGAGATAAGTCAAATAATACTCCATTTGTCATAAGCGGATCAGGAGGGGAAAATGACAAACATCTTAGATGTATGTAGGTAGGTATATATCTTTACTACTTGCTTTTGTTTTGAATATCTTGCCTTGTTATGCTTTTTATGCCAGCTAATATTCTTCCTCTAATAATAATGAGGCAAGTTTTGTAGTTAACATTCCTTTTCTGAATAAACAAAGAGGTTGAGTTGAAGGCGCTAAATATAGAACCGAAACCAAACTGAGAACATTATGTGGCTTAACCGTTCCAAGTCTAGCGCAGACCAAACCAAGAAAGAAATAGATCTCCTTATTTATTTACGAGTCGAGTAACCCGAACTGTTAGCTCGTTATCTGCAGTATTTCAACGGTGAACTGGGTACCATTAGTCGAAACTCGTTCGTATTGTAATTTCGTGTGTTTGACCATTATTCACAATTCCAAGCGACTTTGTTAGCATTTCTAGTGTACATAACTGGTGTTTAAATCCGCTGATATTGTTTTCCATTTTTTTTGACACACTCATTTCCCGGTTTTTCTGTTTGCGTAATCTAAATAAAACAATGGACGTTATACATTTATCAAATCGTGTTTCTGTTTTTTTGTTTTTTTTTTTTGACTTATTTTACTTGTTTTCTGTAGAAAAAATTAAATGCGTAACTCACTCTTATTCTTTATAACTTCACATTTCAATCAGCGTTGCGACTTTTTGTATGTTTTGGCTAGATCTGAATGCTACTATAATAATTGAAATTAAGCTCATTTCAAAGCATACAAAGCCTCACATTATTGTCTTATCATCTATCGCTTTTATATTATTTGTCTCATAGTAACTACAATGCAAATTTGACAAATGAGGTCTTGATTTTCAGATAAGACAATACCGAACCTAAATTATTTACAAGCATGTAAATCAGGCATTTAAATTTACTGTTTACATAATCTTACTTGGTAGGCAATTCACTGTGTCTAAACCGGTTGTAAAGACGTACAAATCCAGGCTTCGTGTCTCCTCGAGTTCATAATTCACAGTAGTTACCGTAAATTTAATACGAAACTATGTACGTGGTAGTAATTACGAAATTAGTACCGACAGTATGTCTTGCCTTCATGCTCTTTTCCCCGAAGGGTTCAGCGAAGTTGGGAGTTGTGTCTTCAAAGACACGAGCATCGATCAAAGCCGTGTCATCTGGGATTACTGGTGATTACTCAGTAAGCTGGGGATTAAAGATAGCATTTGTGCATATACGATGACCAATTGCGTGTCTCAAGGCTATTGATAACTGATTTCCCCAAGTGCCTATGATATACATTAATAGCTTATCTATTTTGAACACATATCATCACACATGTATTTCCTGAAGGGTGAAGCAGAGGAGTATGAGGTATTGTCCACGTTTGGCCGAAGCCAGTATTAAGTACTTTATCAAACTCTCTGCTGCTACTGTTTTTCATGTAGAAAAACACACTTTGCCCTACTCGAGAATTGCACCAAGGAACTTTTACCTACCAGTGACTCCTGCGCCCACATGACCAATGAGTCAGTCAAGATTTTCAATCAGAAGTCAATTATATTTGCCTCAAACTTAATATGCATATTATATCCGCCACTAATATATATATATTTTAAATATAAATACAACGATTTACCTATTTACTATCGATATAATCTACGCTATACATTTGCTTTGTCTAACAATTTTCATGTATAAAGTAGAAGCAATCCTAAGGTCGTATTCGATATACAGATGGAACGTGACATCACGATGTAGCTTGGCGAACAGAACTGCATTGGACATCAATTGAAGGTACTTTAGTACCATAAAGCCTCTATTCTAGCGCGCATAAGAACACGCTACGGACTTGTACTTTGGTCCCTGTATCAAAATATAGGAGACACGATACACAGCGCACGCATGCGGTACCCATCGGTTACATGGTTTTATGACGACACAGGCGCAAGTAGCTGGACTGTAATATCTTTCTGAAGCTAAGCGTGAATAAACACAGTTCTACAACCATGACTGTTGTAATAAATCCCTTAGGAAAAATAAGGGTTTCAAAAAATAACGAGACTGAAACAGCTCACAACTATAAAGTCCATGCACTACAGTAGAAAAGCAGCTTAAAGCTACGTATGGCAATAAAGTTTAAAGAATACAATAGAGAATAAATCAAAAGACAGGTACCTACTTAAGACGTCTTCAAGTACTAACTTTATAACCAGTTTTACAACTTGTGAAGTACAACAAACAAAAATATGCTCGAATGCAGTATTTCGCTCGAAAATCCACATCGAAATATCATGTACATTCGCAGAAACCATTACTCCTAAGCCCGGTACAGCCAAAATGATTCCAGATTTATCAAAATCATGATCCGCCCATTAACCACCAGAAACATTATACGACCACAACATTCGTAGCTATTAATAAACGAGCCGAGCTATTACAGATGGGGTAAATCTCCCGGTTGTTGGCGCCGAGTCACAATAAAACAGGCAGCTGTGCCAAGGCGCACTGCCAAGCAAGTTCAGCGGCGCACCCTCCCTCTAGACACCCTAGTATGCGCGAGCGTCATTACATGAGCCTTTTACACAACTTGCACGCCAAAACAAAGATTATTGTGTACATAGTTACCTTCTTCTTCTTAGCAAATCAACGGCAATCTAAATAAATAACCCAAACCCAGAAGTTAGCCTCAAGCATTACGCTATCAGTAGGTTAGTTACCTAATAGGTACACACTTATTATCCCTGGCAAGTTGGTTAAGTTGCCATTTGTGCCAAACAGCTTTTGAGGAAAGTTTACATATTTGAATAATTGGTCCCCAATCACACACGTCTCAACGAATTTGGGTTAAGTTCAGTACATACGAAGAATATTTTCTCATCATCATCATCATCTAATATGCCTGATATAACGTGCCTATTTATTTCGACCCTGCTACAGAACAGTTTACTATTCTCAGGGTCAGTTTATGCATCATTCATGTTTTTATCGCTCTGGAAGTACCATTCATAACTTCTATCGGACACACGTACATGCAAGAGGCTCTAAACTTCACGTGTAACACTATCTTGCTATTTATCGTCGCTTGATATTGTTTTCAGTATTACTTACGTTTAGAAGTCACGTCGAAAATGTTTAGGCGTTCTGCGCGAAAGACCCAGTGTGGTACAACTCTTGCAATCGTTGAAATTCGCCAGTTGCGAGTATCTGGCGATGGATAACGATGATTTTTTATGTAACTTTTTACGTGGTTATATTGTATGTGGTTATATAAATTGCGTATGTAAAGTCGAGCAAACTTTTAACAAGCAATTTGATATAGCAATTTTCGTTTCATCCGAAATCAACTTGAAAGTTTTAAGCGACCTGTTTATTTCCTTAAGTCTGTTTGCCAAAAAGGAATTCTGCTCGCTCCAGACTTAAGATACGAGATTTCCTGCCCAGAAAAGATATATCGGGCTACATTTTTACGATATTTTAGTAGCTTCCCTTTTCAACCGAATATTGGATTAGGTAAGAAGGGATATAGTGTTGTCCTAGTTTATCTAATCCTATTGGTTTTAGCATTTTTTCGTCTTACCATTAGAGTGTTTTAGTCCTTCGGCATTTTGCGGATAAATAAGGAATTTGGAAAGAATTGGTTTAATTTTCTGTACAGTTTTATGTACCTATCAACATGAAAAGTATATTATTATGTAGATATATCTAATGTTCCACATATGACAAATAATATATAAAAAAATGGCAAATCAGCCATTTCTTTCTCTCATTCATACTCGTACATCCTAAAACAACTCTGTTAATATACCTCCCGGAATTATATCAAAGTATTAACTTATCTGTCTTCGGGGAGTCTTTACGCGCAATTAGGAAGTCGGGCTAGCTTCCTCAACTTTTGCAACGGCATGGCTTGGCCGTCAAAATGTTTACGATCACTGTCGTAAGTTGTTGCGACCGCGTAATGAGCCTGCCGACCCTAATGTGGAAACTACCCACATTATATTTAAGTTTAAGATTCCAGCCATTGTCAAGAGTGGCGAGTTGCTAACTGTAACTACTTACCAACTGGGTTAGAATGAGCTCCGCGTAATACGATTCTCAAAGGCTTACTTGGGTTGCGATCTAGATTAGAGATTATCTTTTGTTTTTTTAGTACGACTTCTTTATTTTAAACTGTAAGATGTGAAAATGAATATCTGAAAACAATCGCCATTGAAATATGTATAATATAAATTGAAACCAAATTAAATATTTATTTCAGTTTCCACAAAAACGAATAACTGATTTTGAAACTTGTTGACTAAATTAAATATATTTTTTTGTTTCAGGTAAAAACAACCATATTTTCCATACAAACACTAAATGTATATTAAGTTGGTTTCATTTCATCAAATGGACGTCACAAAAGGTGAGTGTGATGGAGCAATGTAACAGCACAATGTGAGTATTGAACCCGTGACTGTAATATGGGGCGTAGAAAAACAAAAAAAAACGTCACAATGAAGAATCCTCGGAGTTTGGAACTCATATCAAAATAAGTCCGAAGTTAAAGTGGGTCGCGCGCAGCATTGTGTCACTGTCTCAAAATTGAGTTACAATACTGAGAAAGGGGAAACTTTGGTCCTTTTCAGTGGCACGTTCGAAAATTGCACATTTGGCGCGGATGTACCGACCAGGGCCGGATCGGGCACTCGCCGCATCAGTCATTGTCAACAAAGTTTATCGCCTCGACTCGCTAGCGAACGGAATCGCCCAAATGTGTTTGTTGTGGTCTCAAAACGAACTAACAGCGCCGTGTCGCAAAATACGGATAAATTGCATTCGCAACTGCTAAGTTGTGCATTTCTTGTTAAATGTCGGCTATACAAGTTTACTCGGCTCTCGAACCTCTTGAGTATTAACTTCTTAAAGGTTTCCAGCAACCGCAATGTTAGTACATTTTGGTACATCTGTTTTGTTGACGTTCTTGAAAACTTTTGTATGATAAAGCTACCTTGAATTTGGTAAATTAAATTACTGTGTGGTTGATACAAAATAACCGTTAATAGGTAATTCATTTAAGTTCTCGTACATATCAAATACGAGAACTATTCTCTAAATATAACGCTGCCTTTTATGATGTATTTCATTAAAATGAATACCGTTCAACGAATTAAAAAATAATTACTTTTAATGAATATTCTAGATTTATAGCCGATGACGACGATCATTGTTTTAGGATCAGAACGTCTTGCAAAAAAAAAACAGCGTATAAAATGGAGAATATTCACATATTCATCCTGCGAATGAAATGAACTGAGTGTGATTGATCGTGAACATTAACATGCACAAAAACAACTCATAAAGCGTCTTCTGTTTTTTTATTACTACACTATTGGCGCAGTGATTGAGCGATCTACTGATTGCGCTACGTGTCGCGATTCGATTCCCGCACGGAACAAAATTTGTATGATCTACAAATAACTATTTCGGGTCTGGATGTATGTCCATGTAAATATGTGTCCAGATGCGAATCGCCTGATGTCACTACCTATCATGGCCTGTACCAACGGAACGGTAAAATCTGGCCCAAGTATAAGTATTTGACAGGCGCACATGTAACACAACAAACTACGGAGATCGATACGGCTTACTTGAGTAATGGAAAGTTGAGAGAGCAGGGCTGACTGTGACGTAACAGTCCTGACTTCTGGGGGGACTTCATTAAGTTGGGCTCAGGCTGACGGAGGATCAGCGCTGGCTTATTGATTGCGACGCGACCCACGGCCTCATCCGCACGGTCCGTAACCGCATAATCTAAGGATTACGGAGGGACAGAATACAGTGTGTCAGTGTGCAAAACGAAAATTAATAGCAAGATACGGCGACTTGATGCAGAAATATTTGTTGTTGTAAAGCTTGGTCGCTTTGTTTAGATTATGAAGTTAATCTGCTGTCTTAAGAGTTAATTATGCTAAAAATATTGAGTAAAATGTTCAAATAGGTTGAATTAGAACTGAATTAGAAATGAGAACATGTTTGCACTGACATCTGAGAGAAGCATTTGAGTATTAATAAACTTCGTAAAGGCAAACGTGATCCATAGTTAATCTCATCACCCTCACCTTTAAGTGTGATTTATAATCATCGCACGTGCTCAGTAGGCAAAGTACTCTGCTCAGAATGGGAAGGGTAAGGCTTTAATCCAGTGCACCATGGATGTAGTTTAGTGAAATAAAACAATATAACATCAAAAAAATCTCTTAACATCTAAGATTGAAAAAAAAAATATATATATATATAACTCAGCAGAAGTAATAGCACGTTTTAGTTTGAGTGCTCAATAAAACTGTTATGAACATAGGCCTATAAACTCTTCAAGCGCCTGAATATTCCACAATACAATTTCCAACCAACCTGCTTACATATTATATTATTAAGTTCCTCCAACTGATCTACGTGTGCTAAAGCCTTCATCTGACAACGCAACAAGGTTAGTGATGTTCCACTATACAAGCTGAGTTGAGCTGTGATGTACAAAGTTATACAATTCACAAAAGCCCCGCTGTAATCCGCTGACTCGATATTTGAAAACGCAATTTCAGAACTTCACCTAAAGTTGAGTTGATGCTCTGTTAAAATGGAGATGTGTTGGGTAACATCAAAATGTTTTCGACGCCTGCAGGCTATAAGGGTAGAAAAACTGTTTGAGGCTGAGCTGTGTTAATGGAAAGATGTATCATAATCATGTGTGTAACAATTATTAATTTTATGAAACACTAAACTAAGAAACGTTAACGAAATAAGTATAGGTCAAAAATCCTGCGCAATCTTCTTTTAATACATACATTTTTGTATCGAAAACTTGCTCAAACATTGAATAATTTTGTTGAAAAACAATTCTATTTTTAAAATCTTGTTTTCACATGCAAAACGTATATATAATCGCATAAACCGATGATTAACTATGAAATATTAATGTACCGAAGAATATGACTAAAAGCGACAGCCAAAATAATTCCTTAGCGCCACGATAAAGCGTCGACTAAGCAGCGATTATAGTAAAGATCGGAATCTAAATTTAAATGCCGCAAGACTCCTTGTCGAGCTGTAATCCCGAAGATGGAACGGTTGGCGGCGCTCTGGGTTGCTCTCGCCAGGCGAGGCTTTATTGATAGCGAAGGCCCCGAAGCAAGAAACCCCTGCTGGAAATAATAATTATTCACGTCTAAAAGCGTAAAGCGGGGTGCTTTACTAACGTTCTCAAGATCCCCTGTTTCCCCCTTTCCTCATACAAAAATACGATTGGCGTTTTTTCGTTTTTATATTCGCTTTTATTTTTCTGATGTAGATGAAAGGTAATATCTACATACATAGAATGTCGTATTTAAGTATGAAACCGTGTTCGTATAAGAGATATAAAAAAAATATTACGTCTGGTTATTGCACTTCGGTATAATAAAGACACAATATGTCCTGTTATAATAGAAGGAAAGAAATGCGCGTAGATTGAATGGCAGACTTGAATAAAGCAGAGTGCCCAATTTCGCAGCTTTACTGCTAGTATTCTAGGAACTCCTTCACTTTGCCGAGCACTAAGGGCCTAGTTGGGATTGTTTATCAGAAGCCAAATAACTGATGAGCGAATCGTTGCTATCGTTGTGGTTAGATGTTAACTCGGGAAGTTTAACCGAGGCATAAATGTGTCTTTCAAATATCAACCCAACCAGCAATCTAATAGTAAAAAATTTAGCATATCGCACCTTTAGAATGAAAGTGAACTAACTCAAAACTGTAACTTCTGATTTTGGTATAAACTCTATAAGATCTTAAAAGTATACTTTATTGAAGACTTTCTTGCTCATTTGACACAAATTGCATTTTTGACTTAGATCACTTTCGTTTTAAGGGCGCGATATACCGACTAGTCGTTTTCTTTCAACAACACATGTGAGGGTTTGCCATTATAAAACGTAAAATTTCCACACTATAGACGTAAAAGTTTCAATTCCAATCCTTGACTTGTTGTTGTTTTATATTGACTTGCTGCATACGCTATATGCGTGATATTCTTTGATATATCATAGTGAATCATTATAATGTAATAATGCCTATTAGCAAGGATCCCAATATGATGTTATTTCCTCAATTGAACTGTCTGACGGTGTCAATTTCCGAGTCAAATACAAGCACTCGCATCCCCAGAATAACATAAATAAATCACCCTAATCAACGCCATTCCCATGCTTATTTCGTTCCTAATCTTAACAAACATCAAAGTATACGAAAAATTAAATCTTATATCCAAATCTCTCCCCTGTACTAAACATAAAAAAGTCCTTATTCCGTGCGAGCTTGCTAAAAATATTCTCCCTCTTTCGTTTCCTTCCTACCTAATAAGGGGCGTTCGCCTTAAAAAGTCCCAGATCCACCGTTTGCGAAGACAAAATAGATTACGTAATAGCCCCCTGTTACACAGTGATGTGCCCTGTGGACTAAGTAATTCTTATTCATTCTTTTTACAAAGCTACTTTCATATTTCGTTACTTATAAAACTAATTATTCGGTGTGCTTGAGCCGAGAGGAATAAATATTTAAATACAGAACATTTTCATTCTTCTAAAATTATAACTGAAATTTTAACACCATTATCAAATACGAAGAAAAATATTCTCTTTGATGTCAATGTTTGCGAAGTTATGTTATATAAATAAACTCGGTGAGATATACTTTAGTCTGGTCACGAGTATTGCAGGACAAAGAAGAATGTACTGTCGTTTAATTAATTGTTGAATTAACTCAGTTCAATTTATGGTCACAATACATTAATAAATATCCATAATACTCTGGGAATTGATGAAAAACAACGAATTAGCTACTTATGATGCTATACATGCTTGACCCGGGTACGTCTTAAAACTGCGGCCAGACACCGGAGGACGGGCAGCAGCGTTCTCTCATTAATCGGTGAGCCACTGCGATCCCCAAGCCGCCTGCCAAGCGTGGGGATTATGGCAAACCCCCCCTTGAGGGAGGCCTTCGTTCAGCAGTGGACGTCTTCTGGCTGATGATGATGATGATGATGATGATGATGCTATACAGGTTTTATGAAGAATGAGCAATAATCCAATTGATTTATTGAAGACTGGAAATAAAATGGAACATCTACATACTTACATTAATGAAACACAGGATTACCTAGTTCAGGCACACATGTAACGTAGGCTGTATGTATTAAGATTTTATGTACCTTAGTATTAATTGTAACATTTTAATTTGAATAAAGTTTTTATTATTTTATATTAAGTAAGTAGTAGTATGTTTATATTATGCTTCAGGTCATGATATGCTGATGGGCTTGAAGGTGCTAATAAATCCATGTAGTTAAATTATTTAATTAGTATGTTTCTTTTTTGTAAACAAATGTAAACGACTGAATCAAATCAGTTGATTCGTCGCTATTGATTGAAACAATTGAGTTTTTGCAGCATTACATCATAAACAAATTAATTTGAAAGTAGAATATTGATTAGGTACTAAAAGTTTCTAACTAGCCAGCTACGCTACGCCGAAGACCCAATCGGTATTTCAGATATTTGTTAAACGAGTTCTAAAGTGGGGACTAGGTCAAAGCATTTTCATACTTGAGCTCGGTCTATATTTTAAAAGAATGCATAGAGGGATAATAGTGAATGAAAGATTTGATTGAACTATGCTTTCGCTTCGTATAATATGGATTGAAAGCTTCAAAACTTAGCTACGTACAAGAAAAGTGAACGATGAAAATCTCATACAAGAATTCCGATTATTCAAAGTCGTTCTACTTTTAGTCTGTGAGTGGCCAATTATCCATATACGTTCAATCATTTAGGTCAGAGTAATTACATATTATGATTGATAAACTTCACTTTCAAGCATAAATATGCCTATATAAAATCAATTCATGGTAATAATAACTACAAAATGTAGTTTTTTTTAATTCAAAAATGTTATTTATAAAGCATAGGTTGGGCTGTTAAAAAGATATTAACCCACTTTTTTCTCCATTCATATAAATATAAATTTTTCTTCGTTCGCATGTCACTATCATGACTCAGTGATAAGGATCTGTTTGTTGATTAATTCCAAAAAAATGCACTCAAAACATAAAGTTCAAACATGTTCAAAACAAAAACAGTGATGCATATACTGAAGTGCCCTTTCCTCAAATTGATTCACTATATTTGCTTTAGTTGTCAGGTATTGAATAGAATTTAAACGAGATAACGTACAGCTTCGGGCTTCCCCAAATTCCAATTCGACCAACACACGGTCGCTGCACCTTACCGATGACCGAGGAGGCTCTAACTATCGATAGGTGGCTGAACCTACCTGGCACACTTAATTAGGCTGGGCGCCCAACTTGTATTGGTGGGAGAGAGATAGCTCTATGATTGTCGACCTCTTGGCTTCGTGTGGTGTCTATGTCAAATACCTCATCGTTTGGTATGTCCTTTCTATCTAGTCGTGTAGTGTCAGGTTGTTGACGATGTTTATATTATATGCAGTACAGTAGACTTGTATGTGTTTATATCGAATTAAACTGCCTCATTGGTCTAGTAGTCGCAAGCGCAGGTCGGGCAAAATTTTATTAGGATTTTCTAGAAATTCTCAGTAGAAGCATCTGGAACTGTGCCCTGTAGATGGTAATAGGCTTGCACCCCTATTACATAGGACTCTCTGCGTTACCCTTCGGGGAATAAAGGCGTGAAGCTGAATATAATATATAGAACAGATGAATAGAATGTCTCCATTTCGCCACTTAACGGGTTAAACTATTACTGATGTCAAATTTGAATTCTTATAAATCCTCGACTAATGTAGCCGATGATTATACAAACTTTCTTAAGTATTTTGTAATTGAACTAACAAATATTAGTACTTTATGTTATTAATTATAATAGAGTACCTATCATCATCATCATCATCATCATCAGCTATAAGACGTCCACTGCTGAACGAAAGCCTCCCTCAAGGGGTTTGCCATAATCCCCACGCTTGGCAGGCGGCTTGGGGATCGCAGTGGCTCACTGATTAGTGAGAGGATGCTGCTGCCCGTCCTCCGGTGTCTGGCCGCAGTTTTAAGACGTACCCGGGTCAGTCAGTACCTATCAACTAGACTTAATTACTCCTTCAGAAAAATAATCGTCTTTTATACTGACTTACAGAATATCGAAATGTTTCTCCACATATGTCGCTGATTGTACTACGTTCCATATGTAAATAGTTTGCGAACTTGCCTA
Organism: Shargacucullia verbasci; assembly: GCA_947562105.1. Classification (NCBI taxonomy): domain Eukaryota; kingdom Metazoa; phylum Arthropoda; class Insecta; order Lepidoptera; family Noctuidae; genus Shargacucullia; species Shargacucullia verbasci. The sequence goes on along the minus strand of OX387286.1, from coordinate 4,368,231 downwards.
TAATTACGAAATGCATTATTAATGACTAGTGAAATACTATGACACCGTAATGAAGTTAAATTGACTTAATTTTGTTGGGAACTTCAATTAGCGAGGCGACCCTGTTTACGTTCAACGGCGTAGGCTTTATTTAATGCACAATCATTTTAAAATTGAATAAACGACAACGTGTATTGTACAGAGTGCATGGAAAATATTTCCTTAGTGAAGTCAAAACTTTAAACGTATTTTTTTTTCTGTTATTTGATTTTGGAACTGGTATTATTTAATGTTATGTATATGTCCTAGTATTTAGGTATTACTATGAAATAAGAAAATACAACGAATGAGATAAGACATAATATTTTTGTTATTTTTCTTCATTAGAACAACATAGTACTTAACGGTACTACATGTATAGTAATTTTATGGAACTCGGTAGCTATGGAAACCAGTATGTAGAAAATAATGCTAATGCTATACCCCATCCGACTCATATAATCTCATACAACATCACCTCTTGTTACAAACAAATAAAACACATGTTCAAGGGTTTAATAACAGTTGTATACCACATAGCCGTACTCCATGCCCAGCAAACACTATACGACCCCATAAAGTCTTCAAACAACAAAACAACTAACAACATTTTTCAATAAACGACAAAATGTAATTGTGCCATTGGAAAACGTACAAAACTCAATTACGGACGGGTAATAGTCGGCTAAGTTAAATAAGTTAATGCCCCCACAACATGCAAATAGCATTAAATATCGGTGGAACGCCAATTAAAGTCGTAAACTTTAATTGATATTCATGAACTCATAATGCGAAATGTAGCTGAAAACGTTGTCGAAAACTTCCACTTGGCGGAGCCTCTAATTATGCTTAAAACGAGCACCTGAGCCACGTCCTACGCTTCGTTATCTTGTTCGCTTACTGGCTATAATTTTTTATTCCCACACAAATTATGTAAGATAAGCAAGATAGTTAAGTTTAAAAATTAGCTTTTACGAAAATTAACTGATAATATTTTTTATAAAACTTTCATCTTTATCGTTGCTCTAAAAAGGGAAAAAAAAGTAAAAGTGTCTTATTTACTGGTTCCTCGATAATCTATGAAATCAGTTCCTGATAAATCCGTAATATTACTTCCCCTATCACCCCCGGCCCTTCAATTAAGGCTTACATCGGAAAAAGTTCATCACATTACCGAATCGGGGTCGTATTTTGTACCAAAATTAAAAGGAAAAAATATAGCTTACGGAGAGTGTATTACAGATACGTAAAAACTTTCATTCAAATATCAAGTGAATATAAATATGAAGCCGGGTTACTATTGAACATAGAAAATCAAAGTAAACGCTTTTCCCGTCCATATTTTTCGACGCAGTACACACTCCATATATTTGTTATATTGTATGCTTAAAGTTTATTCTTGCCTTTCCTCTCAAAGGTAACGTAGGCGTCATCTACATCAATACCGAATCGACTTCAGATTTTACGGAAAATCGAAGGTTCACATGGCTTACGTTCCAATTACCCACTGCCTCTCCCTTCAAGTTGTTGACCTACATACCCCCGGTTTGTTTCCCAAGCCGAAACTCTCAGATCACGAACCACTTAAACAAATCAATTCGATCCTTACTTGCATTAAGATAAGGCCGTTATTAGAAGTAGAAAAGGTCGCGCTTTAAATGATTAATATTCAGTAGCTTTTTACTGTTCGTACCTATCAATTTGTTTAATAAATGATACTTCACACTTCTGTTCTTTTGTAAGTTTCCACAATTCGCGCCGTCTGTCATCGGCAATGCTTTTCATTTGTATATTTTACAAGCTAGTCTGTGCAGTATTTTCGTAACTTAGAAATTCTGTTAGAAGTAAGTACAATACATTGCATACAATAACAAACGAATAAAGATGTATTTTAATAATGTAAATAGCATCTATTTTAGGGTAGAAGTGCCTACTGTTTTGATTGACGTTGAAAGAGGCTTTCACTGTTTTGCGCTCCTTTTATGTCTTGAAGGGTATACAATGTAGCAACGAAGCCTTGGAGTGATTTTCTCAAAAATATTACATCTCCTTAAAGCAATTCAGACGCTGTTCTGTCTGCAGAACTGAGTTACACAAATCTTGTTTTTGTATGTTAGGGACGTTGTAATACCTGCAGTCAGTCAAAAATTATTCAGGTCCTTAAATTATTCTTTGCCTAAAACCATAAGAAAATACCAATGTGCAAATATTACTTTCTTAAAAAAAACTTTCGATTTTCGCACACACCTATGATTCAGGAATAATTTTAGTTTGAGCAGACTGAAGAACTTAAGTCATATATAAGTATTTTGTGACATACATACGCTCTTGAGTCGGCCGAATCAAGAATTATACATATATCGTGGGGCAACGTCTCTAAAAACAGATATTATAATAGGTACATCTTAAGGTTTGGCAAAGCAGCATAAGCCTAGGCTTAGACCTAGGCTTATGCTGCTTTGGCACTACAATTATCGCCCATGAATGAGCTACGCAAGTCGAAGCACATTGGTACAAATAAATACAATAAACCTAAACGTAATACCACGTTGATAACCACGCAAACGTTATCGAATCAGAACATAATAACATTGGGTGCTTATAAACGGCTCGTCAACTCGTTAGCCGTGCCTTCATTATCAAAACGTCGTTAGTCGATCATTTATTTAAATTAACGTGTAAAAGCGTCTATTAAATTCCATTTTATGAGTGATTTATTTCTTGAAGTTGTTTTGATTTTGTTTTAACTTAAGGACATCCATTTTTCGATTGATTTTGGATCTTGTGATCTTATGTAGATTTCTCAAATACAGATTGTATAGTTGTTTTTTGATATAAATAGAAAAATATGAGAGCGTCTGAACCTGTTTGAGTATTAGCATTACATTGAATAGTGTTCATCCCACAAATGAAAAAAGACATGAAATCCAAACAATATAAACATAACATAGCATCACCTTTCGGGATTTGTCAGACCCTTCGTGGAATACAGGCGTGATACTTATACTCAATAATATACATACAGGCATCACTAATATCATTATTACATCCCATCGAATAGGAGGCGAGCCATCTTCCGACCAAAATTCCATACTCCAGGGCAAGGCTGTTGCTGAAAATACCTATAATATGCCCGTCATCCCAATCGAAACTGAGCCTTCATGCTCACCAGCCACGCATACATCTACACAAACGATGAAGTTGAAATTCCTAAGAAAATCTCCAATTCCGATAAATCCTCCGTAAACTTCCATCATGAAAATAATACATACATATGTATTATACCCATGTATTTCCAAATCTTGTAATATTTACACACGGTTGGATATCATCCCGTCCCTTGGGCGAGCCGTAGTATCAGAATCCGTTGTTTCTGTTCCCTTAGTACTAAATAATTTCACAATCCACTAGAGGCGAGAGGGGTTACAGTACTCACTTGATTAGTATTCCCGTGACCGTGAGTTGTTTCGGGTTTAGTTGTGTATGCATGTAACATGTATGTTTGTAAATTGCACCCACGATACAGGAGAAATCCTAGTGTTGGTCAACATATTTTAAAAACAAAAATAATATAAGTAGGTACAGACAAATCAAATAGGTAAACAATCACCACACATATATGAAGTTTTCTAAAGAACTGATGATATATATTTTTAATAGCATTTACGAAAACACGATAAAATTTCATCGAAATCTGGTGACCCTGTTTGTTCGACTGTACGTGCTTCTGAAAGACTTCGTTACATATACGTATTATGGATTTAAGACAACGATCAGAATGAGTTCCAAAGCCGAGAATGACATCGATTAAAATATTACCAGGATTGATAAATGTAGCGTAAGCATAAGCAGTATTTATTATTTATCATATTATGAGTTATGAGAATACATAAACTTTGCATATTGTACTAACTTCAACTAAAAGATTTACTTTTCGTCCACATAGAGACATAATACAAAACGAAAGTTATTTTCCTTCCTACTTAATAGTTCGTATAAACGAAGTTCAGAAATAACTCCCGATATTTTTCCGCAAGGCAGGTGGGCGAAATAGAATCACCATTAGAGGAGAAAGCCCTTCACCATTTTAACGGAAATAGACTTAACGGTGACTTTTCGGGCTCGAAACTGAATTGAATATTTATGAGAGATCCTTCTTTAACGCTTCAGACAAAACTTAGCGACGCAATTCTCTTTCATATTATTCTCGTCAGTTTGAAATGATCTTAACTTGAAAGTCAAATCATTTAAAAACGCTTGGTGTCAAGGGATTAATTAGATGAGATCAATGAATTAGATCTACGATTGTGAGATCATAACGTCTTTAGTAATCTGACATAAGTTGATTCCTCTTCATTTGCCACCTTTGTTTCATTAAGTAATTTCGGCAAGGAGGAGAGCTCGAAAACGGCTCAGTGGCGCTTGTCCGGACCGCGAAAGAGCTATGTCCTGCAGTGGATGAATGTTAGCTGATGATGATGTAGATTCGGTCAGTGCCCGATGCACAGTACTAAATACTAACAGTAGCACGAGCATCGTATTGCGCGACAACGCACGTCGTCGCAACGAATATTTGCGGACATGAACGTTGACGCGCTGAAAAAAAACTTGTATATGTAAAAAAGTAAAAAAGGCTTCACACGTAATTAAATGAACATATTTCAATCTTCTTTCCTGCTTCCCACTTGACCTAAATTTTATCAGTCCAACTTAAATAAGTTATCAGTGACCAATGCTCCATTATAAATGAAGGCACTCTACCGTACTATTAAAAGGACAAGTTTGTATGTGTAATTCTAAAAGAAAAACTCTTTATTATATGAATTAATTATGTCTTGAAAACATTCAGGTTAACTTTTTCATATAAGACTTTGATATGAATTTGGTATACATGTTATATAGTTATATATACAATGTATAATCTACCATTAATTACTCCATTTAAAATTGAGGCTTAACCCGTTTCAATAAGATTTATATCGATAAAACGTTTTGAGGAATACAGATTTTTGAAAATATACCTATATTAAATAAAGATTATGACAATTACGAACACAGTACTTTCAGGAGTTATTTTATTCTGTTACACGTTGTACCTATAGATTATTTACTGATAGGGGATAGTACAAGTTTTCCTCGAAATCGATTGTCGTTACCCTTAAGCCTAAAATGTGTGAAAAAATTGTGCGCGCGCATTTGAGTAAACTGTTATCATAAACGCGTGGACATTATTTTCATAATTTTTTGGCTTACCTTAAGTATGATCAAGATCAAAGAAAACTGGAAGTAAAGCCCTGCTTAAATATTACTACTATTTTATCCTTACCTCTGGGACTATAATTTATCATACAGACCCAGTTAGTATTATCGGCATAAGAAAACGTGTGAAGACCCGGGGACACTGTAAAAACTCCTTTAGAACAGTGAAGAGCTCAACTTGAATACTCACCTCAGTCATTTTCAACATTATTTTAAGTTTTTACAGCCTGAAGACTGACCGAACTGAATTACCATTTTTTAGGTTTTAGGTCTTTCTTGAGTTTCAATTGAGGAATAATTCTACATAACAGTGTGCACGACAGCTGACCACTATGCGTACAACAGAGTTGTTCATTACAATCATATAATGTACCTAGTAAGTTCTATCCACGGCCTACAAACAATGTAAATTCTTTCCGACTAATTTATAATATTAATTTGATTCTTATTGTCAACATTTTCGACTATATCCCGCATTGACGTTAATCTTCAGCTCAGGCTAGTTTCACAAACGTGATAGATAAATTTAAGTTTAGACTAGACTAGGAATCAAGTATAAAAAAAAATTGTAAGTGCATTTCCACAGGCTCACACTCCCGTTTTTTTATTGTTAAACCGAATAGATTACGTCCACTGTTTATTTTAAACTGAGATATAAAATAATAAATATAGATACTAGATATTTTTGACGATACAGAGCTATAAAAATTTTCACCTTGATCAAAAAATATCCTGCATATTTGAATTTTAGCAGCCAATCACAACAATCTTAACGAAATTAGACCGTTTACCAATCTGGAATTTAGAATGCTTCTCGGAACCCGGGGTTAAACTGGCAGGTACACTAAATTCCTTCATCATTCATTCGTAGTGTTCGGTTTTTACACTTGTCTTCACGTCAAACTCGGGTTCAGTCTTCAGGCTAGGCTATGAAAAGTGATGGGCAGATCAAAGATGGTGTAAAATGCTTTCCGTTTTGCCTTAAGTTGTATCAAACCTAGCCTGATGAGGGTTTGAAAGATAAAACGAATTAATAATTATGTTTATCATGTTTAAATAAGTTATTCTATTTATATAGAAAATAACTTTTTGACGAGACTCTAAAATCTGAACTAAATTAATAACTGTTGCCTCTGGCATTACACTCGAAATTGTTTTCATATTTTTCGGGAATGAATTTATAGCCAATTTTTTTTTTATTATTTAGCTTTTAGACAGTGAAATATCGGTCCAATGATTTTGATAGCTCCTAGCAATATTTCCTATTAGTCTATAACGTAAAAATATATTTCGATATGAAATTATTAAACAAGATTAAAAATATGAAAAAAGTAACCGAAAATATATGGAGTGTATTATAGTGTGTGTATAGTAAGCAACAAAGGTTAACAAACAGTTGCATTTCTAATAGCAGTATTGACTTTTTACTGCTAACTAAAAATTATAATATATTTAAATTTGTTCAATAATGATGGCCGAATAGAAAAAGTGTATTTAATTAAGTAATATAACATAATATAGCATCACGCCTTTATTTCCCGAAGGGTTAGGCAGAGGTGTAGTATTGTACATCCATTATATACTAAGAATTTCCAAACAAAAAAACCCAATAACACTGCCCGACCCCACTGTTGAACCCAGGACCTCACGCTCAGCAGTCGCGCCTACGACCCCTAGAACAATAAGGCAGTAAAGTATAAGAACATTAAGTATCACTCCATATTAATCTACTTTTCTTGCTAACCGTACCCAAAGTTTATTAATAAAACCCAACCTTCATTTTCATATTATAATATTGGAACAAACTTCATCTAGCTTACTTTTATTTACTATGTTAATATCTCAATTTTAGACTTAACCCTTTCACCTCGCGATCTCGGCTCAGACATGTTTGGTGAAGCTAATTTGCTACAGTATCGAGTTGATAACACAATGTTTGATATCCGAGATACATTCAAACAGTATCTCTTGATACTTAAATTAATAAGCGCTATTTGCAAACTATTAGATCTTAAGCTCTGAGCATACCTATCTTGCTTCTCATATAACGTAAAGTGATATTAGTCACGTAATAATATAATATTAGTAGGTACTAAAATACTGAACGTGCTCATAGGCTGAAGTATCCGATATACATGTATGAATAAAATAATGTCGGGTAATGAAAAGTTTGTCGTGTGTCCCATTTTTACCCCTCTTGCTCGTAATGTTTACTCATAAAAATAAACAAGATATTTTTAGGGGAGTATTTTGTGTGTTGACAACCCTAAAGACTCGTCAACGACACATTTTTATAAAAACACTAGCTGTGCCCGCGACTTCGTTCTCGTGGATGTCGGAACTTAACAATGTATTTTTTAGTGAGACCAAATGCACTTAACCCTATGTTTTTCTAAAATAAAAGAATTTTTCTAAAATAAAAGTAGCCTAAGTTACTCCTTATGACATCAGCTACCTGCCAATAAAAGTCCCGTCAAAATCGGTCCAGCCATTTCAGAGATTAGCCTATACAAACAGACAGACAGACAGAAAGACAGACAGACAAAAATTGTAAAAAATGTTATTTTGGTGTATGTACCGCATATATATTCATATGCATGTAGTAAAAAACGGGTATTTCAATATTACAAACAGACACTCCAATTTTATTTATATGTATAGATGATAGTTTTAGTACTGGAAAATGTACTAGAAAAGCATGGTAGTTTTAGTACTGGAAAAGTAACTTTCAATGTTTTGTTTATGCTGCTTATTGCTTCAAACCAATTAAATAATATTTCCTCTTAAAAGTCAGCTAACCAAGTATAGAAACAGGACTGATTCAAAAATCAGCTTTGTTACACAAAATATTAAACTTTAAAGAACCTTTAGATCCTTAAATATAAATTGTAAACATTAACTGAATATACTGCGCAAAGCCAATTTGGGCACAATGTGATTGTTTTAGTTCCATTTCCCCATTAAGAACTTATTAGGGTCCGTGTTATAGCAAAAAGGTCTTGCATCCGAGCGGGCATTTGTTAAGATGTAAATTTATTCAGGGAAACAAAGCTCGCTCGGTATAACAAAAACTGTATGAGGTTAATGGTGGGGGGACATGACCTCGCTGGATTACCTACCGCGAATTTTGAAACACCCAGCTAATTTCACGGCATTTGTCTTTTTTGTGCATTCGCGGTTTAGGGGAGTTTAGGACAAATTGACTCACTTACTTTTGTCTTTTGATTTTAGTTTTTGCTGCTTTTCGAATAAATCGTGGGTATTAGTAACTGGGTACTTCACTTTGCTAAGTTGGGGGAAAAAATGCAAATGATTTTTTGTTTAAATTGAAGCTGAAATGCGATCAGGCGGAGTAACAATACGACGGAGAAGAGAGTAAATTAAATTCGTAACAATGTTGACAAATGGGAGACTTTACAATTGACCTCACTTCAGTTTGCTTATAAAGATATCGAAGGGTCTACTCCTTTAGAAACCATATGTATATTATGTACGCTTGAAATCTCTACTATCAAATAATTGTGTGAAATTCTCTTCGACTGAAAATCCATTTATTTGTTATTAAGTGAATGTGTTATAATTGTGGTGGTTGTATGGAAGGGTTAAATTAACAATTTACCGTAATAACAGGTTTAATTAATAATAAATTAATCACGCATAATTAAAAGGTAACCTCTGGACTTAACACGCGTAAATTATTTCACATACTCTCAACAGCTAATAGAACATGCCGCCCCTTTTAGTAGATGATAGTTGACAGATTGATAGTAGTGGATGATTCTGCCGCTCATACTGCGATTCAGTAGACATAATTTACGGATACAAAATAATGATACTATATTTGTTAGAGAGGTCCACTCTAATAATAGTATCCCACTATTAAAGTATATAAATATTAAAAAAGTAATCCTTTCCCCGTTCCCAGAAATCGATTGTGTAGCAGTTAGATACGGATTATCTGTGAAAAACTATCTGTTATCTTCGTCCAGTGAAAGAAACCAAAAAAAATACACATAACAAAGCCAACAACAAAGCATTTACTTAATTATGGCCGCAAACCAGAACTTTCGTTCAAATATTTGTTTATGGTTACAAATCGATTCCCGTTTCCCGCTCACTATTGTTTCATCCCAAGTAACATGAAGCTTAAAATATTTGCCGAGGCCGGAGGCGCGGTCTGTGGATGACAGCATAATAATAACCTCTCCGCTCTCCGTTATGTCCTAATCGGTATTGATCCACCAAACCTGGTTTTTATACAGAACGATGTGAAGAAATGTGAGGGTAAAGGAAGCTATTTAACTACAGCTAAGCTATATTTTGGACATCGTCGGTATAAGTTCAACGAAATTATCTGTGAAAGCAATCCTAGTGTGCATGCTGCCCTTATCTAAGATTTCGGATCGATCAATCAAATAATAAATGCCGAGAAAAGTAGAATGAACCGTGTACTCGTTCAAAAAGCTTTTAGACAAAAGCCAAATTGCAAAGCTTGAAACTCCCTTTGTTTATTATCTAAATGTTCTACCAATATGTGAGGGGCTCGTAGATTAGGGTGCGCGAAACTTTGGATTTACGCAGTTAAGCTATAGTTTGCTCGACGGTCGGGAATTTAGTTGAATAGTCAATCGATTTACGACATCCGATCTTGGCGCCCCAAATATATTTTAGACATTTTTCGCCGACTAATGTCGGAGTGTTCGGAATACCAGACGATTTTAAGTGCCCTGAAATGTATGCGGGAAAAACAAGACTGTATACAAAGACTGGCAAATCTATAGAATGATAATGTAAAAGTAGAAGATCACGCTCAACTAAGTCGTGCACATAAAAACACATTACGCACTCCAAACAAAAAGCTTTTTAGGCGTAAAAGGCGAATAACGAAGAGCTCACTTTGCTCATTACTAAATATTCATAATGTTTCGCCGAACTATAGAGCTCGTTCTAAAACGAGCTGACGTGAAAGCGAAGCCCTTGGCGTTCATCTTGGTGTTTCCATTTGCAATGTTTTGTTTTTTGTTTCTTGTGAGAACTACATCCGCTTTGTCTAAGCCGGCCGTTTGTGGCACATGCAAATATTTACCTACCCGAGGTTTCTACTTTGACGTCCCTACATAATTTTCTGACATTGCAACCCCGGTAGCGGGCGGTTTGAGCGAGTTTATTTGCAAAAACGTTCTGACTTTAATGATTGTTTTGTAGCTGTGAGTTTACGCGAATTGGTGTCTGCTTGTAAATATTGGTCTCAATTAGATTGCAGCATTGAAGGTTTTCTGATTTTATACAAAACTTAATTATCTGGTTTAATCTCTCCTTGGGGAGCGAGATTGGATCGTGGCTGATACATTACATATCAGTGAAGTTCCGAACTTAGTAAATTATTCATCCTCCCCGGTCCTGCCTGTGAGTTATGTCCACCTGACGCATTGGAATTTTCCAATCTCACTTTATAGACATTGGAGCTATCCAGAACATGAAAATATGTAGCTTTACGATATATTTCTCGTGCGAACTAGACGTAAAAGCGATTATGCTGGATTACAAGAACTTTATATTATAAAATAGTTTTATAATTTACGGTTATAAAAGAATATTGTCATTATTATCACTATAATGCAGAGTTAAATAAATAGGTATATTCAAAACTAATTCATGGAACTCAATACTAACTAATGCTAATACATTAATTTGAACCTATTAAAAAACAAAAATTAGAACCTATCCTAAACGAATACTTAGGCGTCAAAGTACTCCTCCACATCGCTGTCAATGGTAGCGTGCCCAGAAGACTATAATTAATGTCAAAGTTTAGAATATACAAATACGCGGTTTTGGCAAAGACAATATACGATGCTAGAAAGTCACTCAAAAATGGATAATTCTTTCACTGAAGTCAGTAAGCTGGACAATCACATTAGCCATAGAATATGTATAGGTACATACAGTAAAATGTTGTTAGTGATTATATTAAAATTCTGTTTATATTTTCTAACATAGTTCATCCCCCACGTTGTGTTCATAGGAAAGTTTGAAGTAAGTAATAAACAGTGAAAAGTCAATGTTGTCTATTGTACCAACATTTTGATAAAAATAAAACGATAATAAATAATAGAAAAATATTTGAAACTAAATGGTGAATTTTTAATTTCGTTTCACATATACATCCCTTTCGTCATAACTCTTGGGTTTGTACTCGTTTATTATATCGCTTCAGACACAAGCACACAGTCGTGGACAAAAAAATTGTTTCATGCGCAGAAAGCCAATCGCTTAGACACTAGGCCAACCGTACCGCCTAAACCTTCGAATCCTTTAAACTCATTTTATATGTAAAACATACTATTTCAACCTCGATTAACAAATGGCTGTTAAAATTTTAAAACATAAGTTTACATTCCTATAATAAAAGCCATACATCATTCGCAATTCCTAGCATTTCCCACAATACTCCGAGTCAATTTCTCAGCTATAAGAAATCGAACAAACTAGAATAAATGGCACATAGTTCGAACCTCTCAAGGAGATGAAATTCCGGGTCATCTCACTCCCTCGCTCCGATATGATCAAATATCCCCGTTTGCTTACGACAACGTACATCGTCATATACCTATAGGGGGCTATAAGATATGTAATCCATTGAGCTTACAATAGAGTGACCTTTCCCATATTTCCATACGGCAGGAAAAGACAAACAAAAAGTAGACGAATCCTTCACAAAATGGAAGTCAATTTAGAGAACCCATTTATTAATATACCTCTATAGTAATAACCCCGTATCATTAGTTAGTAAGTTAACATTACGTACACTAGACCGCGGTAATTAAGCCCAGTGGGGTTTACAATATGTAATTGTTATATGTAATAGTAATTAACCCACATAACTTAAGGCGTATCGTATATCATGTATAGAATTAAATAGAACTTAGAATTCGGCAGATTGCAGTATAATGACATCTTCCCTTTTACTACTAAGGCTAAGTTTATTCACATGCGTCCCAACTTATAGTATGCACGCATTCAATGCGTTTACGTATAACGCATGGCAGCATTCAATGTTTAACACATCAAGGGAATGCGGCAAACGATAACGCTAATGAGACGTTGATATAACATGAGCTTAAGTGCAATCCTAAAGTCTCTCTGTAGTTTTTCGTTCATGAGAGATATGGCGTTTCAACCGCAAGGCGTTACGAAGACATTGTTTATACGCTATAATATTTTGCGGGACAAACGCCTCAAAATGTAGGTCACCTATATAGTTACCTTTTGTTTTTGGCGCAGAAGTAAAATGGAGTACAATATAACACTAGGAAGACAGGCTAGTAATAAGCGTTAATGTCGGCTGGTGTGTTTAAAGTTTTAACCACAGGCGTTGACGACAAAGGGAAGTCTTCAAGCTACTTTGACATCGGGTAATGGTATAGAAACACTTTATAATAGAGTACTAACGTTTCTTCTACAGTTTGTTCAAGACGTTTCATTAGCTGTAATATCTTAATTGCAGTATGACAATTAAAGATAATAGGAAATCATTATGATTTGTCCCTTTATATCAAATAAATAATTAACAATATACACGTCGACAGGTGTATAGAAAATTGCTTCTGTATTTATCAGCTAAAACTGGTTGTATTTAAAAACCACATTTTTGCATAATGCGTGCACTTCCGAGTACCATTCATTAATCACATTAATATTGGAGTTTAATTAAAATTTTAATACAAATAACAAATATTACTAACATTGAAAACCACACGAATTTAGCGACCGACCGAATTTCCGCAACCAATATTATTCAACCGCAAAAACGCACACAATCCCTTTATCTGACTATAAAGCCTAGTGTAGATTGATAGAGTTAGTAATCAATTACAGTATGTACGTTACTTTACAACCAATTCACTCCTCTGTACTGTACCATTTCCTATGAAGTACTTTTCACACAAAGCTTATTTTAGGGACAGTTTCAAACAACTAGTCGCGATGTAAGACATCGCATTGGTAAAAAAAAAATTTCGAACACATTCGTTTATTTTATTCCAGGCCGTAACTAATGTGTTATTGAAAATATCTTAACAAAATTACATGCTTTACGAACTTTATAATTCATGTTTAACATAAAATAAATGAATTAACAGTCAAACACAGATATTTATACATGTAATAAAATTATAACAGGCCGATGTCTGTATATTATAGATATTGGAGAAAAACTAATATGGGGGGTCTTTATTAGAGCAACAGAAGCCAAAATAAAAGTTTTTAAAAATTTTGTCTGTCTGTCTGTATTGTTGTATATTGTTGTGTCTAACTTTAAATACAGGCTCCATTTTACCGGAGGAAAATATCAGATTCTAAATTCCACGCGTACAAAATCGCGGGCAAAAGCTAGTTTAGAATAAAGGCACAGGATGAAATCTAGAAATTCTATGTCCTTTCATTCGAGATATATGAGTCTAGCGTTGTTATTTTGTTTTCCGTAGATAAACATACATTACGGTAAGGACCAATTTCATTAAGGATCAGAATTAAAGTCTAAATATCCCACTACAGTGCTATAAACATCCATACAAAAAGAAATAGTATTATGTACAGTCAGCTCCAAAAATATATAGTACACTGCTGACTATGAGAATGTGTGTGATCACAAAACAAAAACAACAAAAACATACAGCATTAGGTATCGGTACAACAACGACAAAGTGCGGCGAAAGAGTTCCGTGCCCTATCAACGACACCGTTCTTTTTGTGTCTATGATTGATGGGCGACGTTGACGTCACACTGGCGTCGACGCGTCTCAGATGACGGTATTGACGTAACGCGAGATTCTTCACACGTTTCACGTCGCAAGAAAATAATCAGCGTCACTGTGATATGAAAACTAAAGTCATGGTTTTCTTTTGTGATTTGTAGATTGTGCTTAGGGTTAATACATATGGGGTGAGCATGTTGCCACCATCTTGGTGTTTAAAAACAGTACTGTAGCTATGTGATCGATTAGACAAAAATTCGGAATGATTTCAGGAAAAGCCTACTCACTAATATGAACAATATTCTAAATTCAAAATGATTGATTCGTTGTAGGGATAATGAAATAGTTGAAAATTCTACCATTGTATATTATTGGCCACTAGTCAATAATATTTGTTTCATAGAATAAACTTTTAAACATTAGTTAATACAATCCATATTGTATAATATACGCAAGCATTATTTACTAACAGAAGCCCACTGCAAATCGTATCCACATACGAAATTCAATTCATCATTTAGTACGAGTTTAGACATCAAAGCATAAATTGATCAATATTCATTCCATTCATTCCCCGCTCTAGCTGGAACGAATGTTTTTCATATTTGAGCCGAAAATCAATCGTTCATACACCATGTAATTTGTTCGTCGCTTGACTTTTTCACAACAAACCAACAGTTATACATTGGAATGCGTTCACTCCGACATATGTATTTACGATTTACGCCTTCAAATGAGATTACTCCCAAATTCACTCGATTCCATCACATCGGATCCTTGTAAAGGATTTGGGGGTGTACAAATTAAGTGTACAAATTTACCCACATAGGTACAAGGATTTCTGTTTACTTTACACGTGTATTATATATTGGAGAAAAAAATATATTTTCACTTTGCAAAAAGGCCAATAAAAACTTATTACACACAGTACGGTACTCTTATTTTCGTAATAGCCGACGTAAAATATTATTGAGGCAAAAACCTCTTTAAATCTTCAATGCGAGCTGAAACAGTATTCGTAGTTCTGAACTCCATGTACATGACCTCAAAGTTTATGTAACCGGATAATGTACTGTAGATATGATTTATAATGCTTTTAGGTTCACAAATCCCCTTCGATGTCACCGACCTTTCAGTTTGATCGATGTCTTTGTCTTTCTTCCTCTTATCTTCACCAACACAATACAATCGCCTTTCCTACAAAACTTCTATCATCCTTTGTTAAAATAAAAGCAACGGTTAATTGATTTCTGTATTCGTTCCTTCGCTTACCGATTTCCTGACAAGTGAAAATTGTTAACTTTTCTATAACAATGGAGATCTGACGTTTTGGCAGGCCGGGAGCACGGACGTGCCAAACTGCCGATGTGCTTTGTGTAGCGCAAAATAGACCACACGAGCTCGGGCTGCGGAATCGGGCTTGCAAATGAAATCACTCGGAAAATCCCAAAGGTTTTCGTATTTTCTTCCGCATTTAAAAGGGACTGTATGATGTAGAATTATGATTTATAACCGTTTGAATATCGAACACAAAACCTTTCAATATTAATCATAATACCACGTCGTTACGGCCCTACGTTCATTAATATACATATTGGGCTCCATGACACAGCAGTAGACTTTATTAGACCATAAATATAGGGCCTAATACTGGAAAATGGAATAGCCGAATTGAAATTAAAACCACATGGCGTATTCTCATAACAATTTCACGCAGTACGAGCACTGGCCCGCCAGATTATCTCTGCCAAATCTGACAAAGCTCATAAATTGTGCAAATTCAACAGAGCATAAACAATGCATCCGCGTTTAAACGACAAAACACAAATAAAATGTTGTAGTAGTTCGGCATTGCGCAAAAAGTTTTCCTATTAACGGAATACTAGGACGACCCGCGGGTGCATTATGCGTGTGTTATGGCTCTACTTAATGTTTATCGCCAACATCGATGTAGAATTTATTATAAGTTACAAGCAATACAAGTTCGATTTTAAGTTTTCAATACACAGTTTATATGCTCAGTTGATTTTTTCCGTTCCGATTGCAATCGTTTCTATAGACTTCCATACGGTTCGACCGTTTCCTGAAGAGCATTAGGACGAATATCATGTTACGTTAATTCCATTTCGACGCAGTGCTGTAATCGAAGCCAACTCACTATAAGTAATGCGTACCGGAGGCGTACTGAAACAAGGAAGGGGGACTTGGCAAGAGAGCGTCCCCATCTATGCTAGAAAAAGTTTTTCTATCAGCGACATGGAAAATTTATTGCGACAATTTTACTAGCACAGCATAATATTGTGGCCGCTGCGTCGTCTGCCGTCTAATAAAGGTTATTTTACTCAAACAAATTCATCATATTGTTTGTTTTGAATAACATCCGCTGAATTTTGCGGTCGTGGTTAGTTCGAACGCGGGAAGGTCAATGATCGCTCGTTATAACGTGAAAGCGAATATGCTATTATGTGTTAATCACACGGATTAATAAACATATTCGGGTATTCTATTACGTTTTATGGTGGCACAGTAAGTGTGTCGTTAACTTAAACCGGGGCTTTGACATCGATTAGCTGCAGTATTTGAAGCAACTTTAACGTTACAACATTTTTTCAACATGTGGCGTTCTGTTGTGTCTCGCTATCTTCCTGAGAAAAAGGCGTAATGCTATGTGTGTACAAAAATAATAAGCACCAGCTGTGCACCTAATTAGATTAGAGTTTTGCAGTATGCACACTGACACAGTCAGGTAATTGTTTTTCATTAAACTGAGCTAACGGAGCTGCCAACAAAACGCGCAAGATATTTTTCTTCTAATTTTATTTCTACAAGCGAAGCGGTTGCCGCCATGCTTTGACGAGATATTTCCACATCCTTTAACCGCAAATTTAATAAACGTACCCAGTATTCAAAAGACTATACGAATTCATAATTATTTTGGTATGATTGTGATTTGTTACTATGCAGAGTAGGTGGTTATACGCTCCGCTTTTGTTTCGGCTTTAATAAATTACAATTTACTTTACACAACTCAGTTACTTGAGACGTCAAGACAATTTAATGTACATTATGCAGGGTTTGGGCATTATGACGCGACCCTTTGGCTCGGAGGGTCACATGTTATGAAATACACCGTTCGCCGGGTATACTTCACTAATTCGTCCGCGAGTCAGAGTGAACGGTACCACTGTTAAAGGTTCCTATTAGATTTTATATCGCTATCATCGTCGCTATTACGTAACTCCTTCGAGGGAGCCCTCTCACCTTCATTAAGGTTACTATAGCGCTCGTGCCCTTTATTCATTATTCCTAAGTATGGCATTACGACGGAAAAATGCTTGCCAGTTAAGTCGATAGCTGTTTTCCATATAAATTGTTCGTAATTACACACCCTTCTCATTTGGTCCGGTTCATGCATATTTTGTTTAACGGAACATTCGATTGGAATTCAGTTTACCTTATAATAAAAGAAAAAGAAGTGGGGAAATTCTGAAGCATATTATACGTTTTGATACTGTTATTACGTAACTAGCTTTGACCCTCGGCTCCGCCCAAGTGGAAGTAGGGCCGTACACATGACGACTTGTTACCGTATTTTTCAAATTCTTGACGTCATATGAATAGAACTTTCTGAACTCAAAATACTTAGCTACGCGAGTTTTGAATAGCTTTTATTGAGCTCTACAGAAATAAGTATGGACTACTTGTGCTTACATTTGTTTATAAATTACGTCACAACATATGGCATACTTTTTCTATTTTCCTGAATTTGGTCTAGTAAGCGCGACTGCTGAGCGTGAGGTCTTGCATTCGATTCCCGGGTCGGGCAGTGTTATTGGGTTTTTCTGTATGGAAATTCTCAGCTAGCAGCACGGAGTCTGGAACTGTGCCCGGTAGATGGCTATAGGCTCGCCCGCTATTACATGGGACTTAATAACAGCATCGGCGAAATGTGGGTGTGCAATAGTATACCTCTGCCTAACCCTTCGGGGAATACAGGCGTAATGCTAAGTTATATGATTATTATATTAAAAAAAGGAAAAGTAGTCCTCCCATTTCTAGATCAAATCTTCAAGTATCCTTTCTAAGTAGTTCCCTACTTCAAATAAATATACAAGTTTCTATCTTGTACTGTACACAAGGCTTTTATGTGAACTTATAAAAATGTATTTTAAGAAATGGAATTAAAATATAGGTACCTACGGACGATATCAGTAAGTCTATTAATTACATGAGGTGATTTTGACGATTCTTTGACGAAAAAAATTACGTGATACTTGCTAGGACCCCCCGTGAGATTAGGTGAGATTCGGCTCGACCCCCTTCCCCCTAAACGCCTCATATAATTAATGGATGCCCCCTTAGTTTCGATGTTCACCCACGATGCATTAGATAGCTTGTTATTGTGGGTCTTTTGTGCTAAAAATACCTTTACATTATTGTATTTAACGTAACAATAAAAAAAAGGATTTCCTGTTTTAATTTTAAACCATTATATTTGTAAATCATAATCAGACTCTATTCAAGATAACCTCTTTTACAGCTAGTTATATTAAAATTGTACAACCTTTATAGTATAAAACAAAAGCTTGTGCCATATAAAAACAACTATTAAAACTGTCTATTCAATTAATAAATAATTGTAGTTCAAAACTATACCTCCTCTTATGGGGAAATAAATTACCTGTTATAAACGTAAGGGTGTTTATTGAATGCATAATGTATAGACTTATTTCTACAAATTATGGCTATCGTACGCCTCAGGAGTAATTATGGAGCAATTCACTTCTTACTTAATCCTATCCTATCCTATCCTACTATTATAAATGACAAAGTTTGTGAGGATGGATGGATGAATGGATGGATCTTTGTTACTCTTTCACGCCAGAACGGCTGAACGGATCTGGATGAAATTTGGCACAGTGATAGATTATACTCGGGCCCATAGGCTACTTTTTATCCCGGGAAAATGTACGGGTTCGTAAACCACGCGGGTGAAGCCGCGAGCGGAAGCTGGTAGTATATAAACTGTACTGCAGAACTTTTACCTAATATAACATAACATATCATCACGCCTGTATTCTCTGAAGAGTTAGGCAGAGTACCGGGTAAAATTCCAAACTCTATTAAGAATTTTCTAATAGGAAAACCCATTAACTAAAAGGAATTGAACACAACGCCTGACACTCTGCAGCCGCCCCTCGATTACTAAACCAATGAGGTGTATAATATGAACGTTGCTAAAAGTTTTTATTATAAAGTATGGTGAAAACTAGCGCAATACACACACAAAACAAAAAGACAATTGCGCATGATTGCCACAAATATTTCCTTCCGTACGTTTTCCGCTTAACAGGAAAACAAAACACGTCCAATAAAAACAAAATTGCAGGATAAACGACGCGTGCGTATTGATATTTGATATTTCTACTAAAGGACAATTTCCCCGGCGAAGTTTTTGGTAAATCACTAAAATAACACTTGGCCAACAAAACGGAGTAAACTAACGGAAACGACTCTTGAGTCGCGAGGAAATTACTTAAACCCGGGAGCTGAGTCGGCAAACAATCTCTTTTTGCTTCAAATGCGTCCGCGGCTGATTCGAGGAATGTCAACAGCACTATTTTAGGTACCCAAAGGGGTTACTCGTGACTTCTGTTGAATAAAATTCAAGACAAATAACAGTAGATAAATAAGTTATAGTATAAACAAGGTTTTAAACTAAATCTAACTGAAGTAGAAAGTGCATTTTTCAACTCGTAATCATCAACACTATAATGTAACAAAATCCTTTTTAATATATCAATGATTGGGCTCAAATTGCTTCAGCTTGAGGTTCGTGGCCACGCTAGTGACACATGAATTGGACATTTTTACTTTTTTCAATGACGTTTAGGAATCTAACGATCTTAATGTGAGAAATGTTATCCATTAATTTTAGCGGTCGGTTTAGAAGCCTATATACCCAATGGATATTACTATCTCATGTACTGCTGAAAATTTAAAGTTCTAACGGCACGCGACGGCATTGGTTGAGTGATGTTTCGGGTTCGATTGCCGCACGGAACAAAATATTTGTACGATCTACAGATATTCCTTGTTGTCTGGGTGTTTATGCAATTGACAGTTTTTATTTTTAAACGCAGTAATAATCATATTTCTTTTTAACAAAACATAGTTAATTTGTCACTCGTGACGTTTTTGTATGGTTTTTGAAAATTGGATATTATTCTTAACCCGTCATTAGACGCAAAGTAAACAACAGAACATTTTTTTCTCGCCGCCGGCGGCTCCTTTGTTTTAGTGAATTAAGACAAATTAGTGTCTATCAGTTTAGCTATTTCGATATCCCGATGCAATACCAAAACACACTCTCATTACAGTATTAGTTCGAAAGCAAGAACCTATGTATTTCACCAGCCAACCGTGCCAAGACTTTGCCATCAAGTTTTGGTTGCGCTAAACAGTATCCAGATTTAATTCCATTAGGCACCGGAGATACAACTACATAGTTTTAAACTACTTTGTTTTCATTTAACTTTACAATATAAAAACTGGTAAGAAATGGGACTCCGCAAATTGACCGTAAACTTTCCTTTTTGTATAATAATATTCAACTGTAGAAGTTTACGTTTATGTAATTGAACATGGTAGGTTTATGGGGCTTTAAAATTCTTTAATTAAAGAGTATTAGTGCTGACAGTAACGCAGATGTTTAATTACTTTTGAAGTTAATTTTCTGGAAGCCTATTTGTCGGATAGGCAGAAAGATCAAGCATTTTGTGTTAGCTTTTATTTCTTATGCGCCCGCTGGATAATGCGCTTTGGAGCATTGAGGTTTACTTGGGGAATTTTTGAAATAGATCAGACTTTGATAACAGAGATTAAATAATATATAATTATTATCAAATCAAATCAAATCAAAATACCTTTATTTTCAGGCTACATTGGCCCATAGATATATACCTTACAGACTAACATATATATTATTATATACAAAACTTGTTAGTATACAACCACATTCGCTTTTATTGGAATATGTGGGCAATCTATTGCCGTCTACCGGATACATTTCCAAACTCTTGGGTGCTACTCAGAATTTCTTAAACGAAAAAGTCAATGACCTGCCGAGCTGCATTTACCCGACCTGCGAATTAATTCCAGGACCTAACCTTCAGCACCTTACGACGATTAAGCAGTATTTAGTCACTAATATCTATGCTTTATCAGATTTTATAGCGATCATGTAAATTTCAATTTTCTGTTACTAGCTTGATTTCATTTGTTCTGCTATTTCATATTTTTTATTTATAAACTAGTAACATAACTATCTTACCGTACGATTACGCTAGGATCTCAATCTGTACAAAGCATAGGTACTTAGACTTGAGTTTACAACGATTGATTATCACCTGTTGTAATTACCTATTAAATAAATAAATAATAATCATTATTACAAATTTCACAAATAACAAATTATTCTATCAAATAAGAACAAGCAGTTTTAAGCCACTTACAGTGTGGCAGAACAATTACACCCAGTGGACGTCTTATACCGCTCCTGGGTGCAACGAGCTTTGCTTGGCGTGTCGGTTAATTGACCCGGGTAGGGCGCTGTTTGCGTTGGCGCCGCGCCTGCCGTGTTTGCACACTACAGCCTGATTGTCGCACACATTGTCCACACACTGTAGATAAATTCCAAGTGTGGACTCTGTTTCTTGGTGCTCTAGTTTTTGATTTGTAGGTCTGCATTGTGGAGGACGAATGAAATAAGAATAGAACAGAATCAAATATGTTATAACACTGCTGTGTCTAAACGATTGTCTTTCTGAGCTACGTGTTGTAGTTTCCATCGCTGCTCGGAATAAATAGTTGTTACGGATCTGGTTGTGTACATCTGAGATTTGTATCTGTAGAGACACACTCAAGACATCATACAAAATCCTAGTGCTGTCCCAGAAATGTTTTAATTAAATAAATAATCCAGGCTCGAAAAGATAGAACGCATCAGTGTATTATTGGCAATTATTATGAACTAAACTTTTAGTCAGAAACCACACATTTCAGCTTGATACCGACTAGGGTATTGATTCAGACGTTTTGCGCTTTAGTGCTTCTTCTCAGACAAGGTGACTTTAGTAAATTATCCCAAGGTACAAAAAATATCTGCCTCGATAAATTCGCCCACATGATTATTACATATCTGGTGAAAGATATTGAAAATCTATCCAATCGACACTTGAGGTACGAAGTAATTTGAGGCTTTTCAAATTATTTGAGACGAAAATAAGAGCATACCTAACAAAATTACTCGAATACTTAATATAGGCTAAGAAATATCTCCTTTGTGTGTTCACTCAAGTCATCTGACTGAATATTTTCGAGGCTTCACATGCGTGCGCAAATTTCAGTGAACCGAGAAACCTAGAAATGGTATAAGATATTAGGAAAAATTTCAAACAGTTTTCACAACATATGGGTACTCCTTCGTAGTTAACTTGAGTTGGTAAATGTAAAGATTTTATGTTAATTTTTTTTAATCAGCCGTAATCGTCCCACTGCGAGGCAAAGGCCTCCCTACCCTCTTTCCACTCCTTTCGGTTAATAACTTTCTGTGGCCAATCCTTAAAATAGGTGTCCAGCTCGTTCCGCCATCTCCTTCTGGGCCTGCCGCAACGTCGACGTTGTGTGGGGTCCACTCTATGGAGAGCTTTGCCCACGTCTCGTCCGACAAATGGCAGACATGGCTAGCCCAGTTCCACTTCAGGCTTGCGGCTTTCTGACAAACTTCGGCGACCTGCGTTTTGGAGCGCAGTATACTATTTCTTACCCGGTCTGATAACCGGACTCCTAAGATACTACGCTCCATGGCTCGCTGGCAAACACCGAGAGCGGACTTCTGATGCTTTGTCTGCTTATTTGCTTGTAAATAATTATTGCTGTTTATTTCCTTGTAAATAATTATTATATAATAACGTGTGCATAGAGAACTTAGAGACTTCTCTAGTACCGATTAAACACGAAAGTAGGTCGGTATAGCTTGTTTTTGGTAGAATGAGAAAGAGCTTAAGGCCCAAGTCCACTACACTGCCCCTGACATGATAACCATCAAGAATTAGGAAACCTTTCAGGTGTCCATTTTTCCATATTTCCGTGATAATTTAGTTTTGATCCCCACATGAATACGAATAGTCAAAGGTCCGGGCATGGTTCGAAATACTGCACAGAAGGCCAGCGTTCAACCACTAGTATATCACTGCTAGTGATAACAATAATGATAATTAAACTAATTATATTAAATAGAATTTTGCTTACTATTCTTACAAAATTAATGTCATGATGAAATAGCTGGTATAAAATTACATACATAATCTGTTTATTCCGTGATTACCGTTGCTTTTGATATAATAAAAAATCTGAGCATACCTGTTTTACGGACCGTTTGTGTGTTCCTCTCGTCTGAAAATATTCATCAAAGCCTCTCAACGCCCGCTGTCTCGTCCCCAGACTAAAAAACAAAAGATCCGGCTGTACAAAAGATAGAAAATAATACAACGTCTCCGATACAAAAACTTTGTAAAGATTTGAAAACAATACTAAAATATTTTTCAAAGCCCTAGAGTTGATTCTCATAATACTTAAAAATTTTATATGAAAATATTTTCGACTGACTCGTTGGTCTAGTGGTCACAGGCGTGATTGCTGAGCGTGAGATCCTGGGTTCGATTCCTGAGTCGAGCAAAGTGTTATTTGATTTTTCTGTGTGGAAATTCTCAGTAGCAGCACGGAGTCTGGAGCTGTGTCCGGTAGACGGCAATAGGCTCGCCCCCTGTTACATAGAACTCAATAATGGCATCGGCGAAACGTGGGTATACAATAGTACACCTCTGCCTACCCTTTCGGGAAATACGGGCGTGATGCTATGTTTGTAATATATGAATATATTTATCATAAAACACCATGAAGAAATTGTTTTCTTAATCCATTTTTTTTTACTTTTACTTATTCAACCCTTTTTCCGCTTTTTACATGAAGTTCTTTGTATTCAAGTTATAATTGTACCTATAATTACGAGACATACTAACATCGCATACAGAATTTAAAACTTAATAGTTTTAAACGCAGACCTTGACCTCACACACAGACATTAACCATAGTTATTCATAATATTAAAAACGTAAAAAAGTAACAGCGTTAACCTCAAAAATAATTACACGGTACCCGTCTATCGACCCAACGTTCATTAAAGTAAAATTACTGAAAAGAATTATATTTCCACACACCGTCCCGAAACACGAGAATGTCACAATTTGGACAGGTAAAGCGAAATTCCCTCAAACACATTAAAGCCAGTATTACTCCCCGTCGTGTTAGGTAATGTAGATAAAACATTAATATGTATGAGACTCGTAGCTTGTTTGTGGTTACAGCATAGATTTTCAGACATTCTCAATGAATAAAGAACGTTGTACGTTAGTACCTTAGGCGCTATTTATACAGGGACGTGGCGTGGATGTGATGTTGATCTGACACGGACACATGATGTGTCGGATCGGCGTGGTGGACGCAGAATTGCCTATGAAATGTCTATGTTCCGTCCACCCCACCTCATATAAGTGTACACCCATTGTTGGGTGACACTTAAATACATACTTACGGCGTACCCTGGTTTGCCTGGTTTTACGAATTAGACACAAACCGTTATAGTAATTTGATGATGTTACGATGGCATGAGTTATTGCAATATAAGAGCTTAATCTAAACGGCAGAAGAACTACTGTAAGTATTACCCCGTTTTCCCTACTAGGGAAAGCCATAGACATAAGTCCGGGCCACTTCTGTGCCCATTGGCCACAGTTTGTCTTTTTCGTGTAAATTGCGCTTAACGTATTGCGTGACTCAGCCTCGATGGTATCAAGCCAAGGGCCTCGTTATCAGTGGACGGACCTGGGCAGGAAATAAAACGTTCACCGCGGTAGTGATTACCGAATACCTTTATGGTAATAGTAGGAAATAAATATATAGACAGTGGCTTTGTATAAAAAAATACAGAAAGTATTTTAATTTTTTAATGTTTCAATCAACTAAAAATCAGTTAATGCAAATTTGAGACTTATCACTATCACTACATATTATAAAACAAATTCCCTCACCGCGTCTGTCTGTCTGTCCGTTCGCGATAAAGTCTAAAACTACTGAACGGATTTTCATGCGGTTTTTACCAATAGACAGAGTGATTCATGAGGAAGGTTAAAGTGTATCATTCGTTAAGGTTTTGTGTAAATTGAAAAAAATATGACGATGATAGTTGAAGATGTCGGAAAAAATCATGCCGACTGGGAGCTTTATTGGCGTGCGCCGAGTAAATGCTCGATGTAACAGGCTGATACGACACTAGGACAAAAATGAAGGCGTATATGGTCTATTACCCGTGTGAGGCCGGGGCGGCAGCCTAATTACGTAAAAAAGCGAAAGCAAAATGACAGCCACGCGACAGCAATCTCACTGTCAGCCAATACATTATATGACACAAAAATGACGTTTGACGATCGATTTTCGCGCGATCTACGCCTGTCGCTACATCGGTAATTAGACTGCGGGTCGCTAGTTGGTGACATTTGAAATCCAAATTCAAATCTTTCAGTTTAATAATATTCTTAAGGGTACACAGACGCCGATGCCCGGATAATCGTTCTTTCTATTCTACTTTGCGTCACACGACGGGTTTCCTTAAGAAGTAGTCATCAAATTATAAACGTTCCCACTATTGAGACTATAACCTCTTCTCTAATAGAAAGCGAGTAAAATAGGGGATCATAGTTCAATTTTTTTTATGAATGAAAATTTTCGTACTATCTATATTTAATTATTATATAGAATTGCGTAAGTTTATCAACTGGCGTAATGCAATGGTAAGTTCAGGACAATAATTACCTTCTGAATTAAATTCATTTTCTCTATAAGACCGTTTTTTTTTAACTAACAAAATTAAATAGTTTTTAACTCGATTACTTACCATCTAATGAACGGGCAAAGAACTTGTGATTGTATTGTTATGAGGGTATAGATAGAAAGGGGAATACGATACCAAATGAGGCCTAACGTCCGCTTTGACGGTAAATTGAATACGAATAGCGGAAAATGCCATAAGATCTAGTAAATAGTGACTTGTATATAGGCAGGGACGTGGAAAACGTTTAGGAACTCTGTACCCTTTTGCCTTTTCTGCGAATTAAATGAGTTTAGGTAGGTACTTAGTTCGCGACATAGCGTTTAGTTCTTCTGAAATTTTGGCTATTACCTTTGAGTGTGTTGGGGTAATAGGTTACCCTGACATTGTGACGTCATGGAATGGTTCTGAGGTATTTGCAAGTTACCTTTTATGTGATGTTTGAAACTGAAATATTTCAATTTAATCTGGCAGAAAAGTGTGAGTAGTAAATAGTAAAGACTGGGTACTGAAAATAGTCAGTATCTTAAGTCATTTTTGTTCTAACCCATGGGTACTTTCTCTCTGCTGAGCAAATGTCTCCTCCATATCATTCCACTATTAATTTTCATAATAGACTTATTATTTGTGTCCATTGACTAATCTTCTTTTATAAAATACTTTTCAGCTTATACAATCACTTATTCTGGTGCTGACGTTCTAGTATATAGCTAGAAACTTGTCTAATATCCTATACTAGCTTCGGCCCGCGGTTTCGCCCGCGTGGTTTACGAACCCGTACATTTTACCGGGATAAAATCCTATGTCCTATTCCAGACTATAATCTATGTGCCAAATTTCATCCAGATCCGTTCAGCCGTTCTGACGTGATTGAGTAACAAATATCCATCCATCCATCCTCACAAACTTTCGCATTTATAATATTAAGTAGGATAGGATAAAACCTGTACAATTATATCTTGTGTATAGGTAATATGTTTTTTATTGTAAACTTTATACCTACCATAAATAATTCCAAGTAATGTAAGTCATTTTTGGCACCTATTTTTTTGTGAATATGCATGGTAATAATACACAGAATCTATGCATGTAATCTGCGAGCTGCTACTGAGAATATCCATACAGAAAAATTCAATAACACTGCCCAACCCAGGAAACGAACCGAGAAACTGACGCTCACTTAAATGACATGCATGTATGTTGATAGTTAATATAAATGCAGTAAACATCACAAGCTCACAGCTACATGGTGATCCATTTATCACAATCGACTAACACAAAGCTGGGGAGATACTAGATGATACATCGCTCGCCGACTTTTTTATTAACAAAGCACGGGCTTTTTGTATCAGAGTTATTAAAATTGTGTGACGAAACCATTCCAGCAAAATATATTTTTATACACAAAGTTTTTTTATGCAATAATTCCATTTCGGATTTTATCTGAGATTGAAAATAATGTCTGAAATATTATGATGCAAGGGCTCTTTTAATAATAATCGTCATTGGAAAAATCCTTAATCTAGATTTAAACAGTCCTCATTTAAATAACCGAAACCATTCGACGCTAGCTTTTGTTTGGTTTTTTCTTTAAAAAATGTTCCCCAACTGAACGTGCGGGAATCTAACCCAAGACACGTAGCGCAACAGTCGATCGCTCAACAACTGCGCCAATCATCCCGTCAGGTAACAATTTATATTGTTCTAAGCTCCCATGAGGTCGTACTCCTGCTGGAGCTGGATTGTCTATGATGGATTCGGGACATTTCATATGGCATCTGCGTCTCCCGGCAGCCCGCCAAACTTGCATGTTGTACCTACCCTTGTGTAGAGGTGTTCTAACGCACACCAATTAGTCAAGGAGATTCTCGAGTTTGTTATTTCTGAGGGCCTAAAACGGCCACATCTCCATGGTAACCGTCAAACAGATTGATGAATATGATCTACATGTATATATTAATGATATTAAGAGTCATTAATGAAGTGGATATATTGAGAGCCTTTTATGCCAGGATCACCGATTTTATGCTTCTCAAGATATTTTCTTTTGTGTTTATATTTAATTTCAACAATTTTCTTGTTAATTTTAATTGGCTTGTTTTTCTATCATTATTATAATTGCCATGTTCATAAAGTCTTCCAAATTCTCCCTACCTTGAATGCGTACACGAAAGACTAGTTCATAAGCAGAATATAGGAAGGAATTCAATTTCTAGTCAGTCTCTATTCTTGTTATTTATATTAAAATTTGAATATACGCTTCACAAAATATACATTGAATGTAACAAGAGTTGAAGATGCTGATAGTCGGGTTCAGTAGCCGAATGACAAAAGAACAACCGTCATCTCCCTCAGAATGTGCTCCGTAGTAGACCGTAGTTCATCTTTAATTTTTTGGCAGTTGCCATCATCCGGTCAGTTCAAGTTACTCTGTGTCTCTAACTACGAAACCCTTAGTCCCAGACGCATTTGTCCGACTCCAAAATGACATTATAATACATAATAGCATATAAAATTTGTGCAAATCCTCTTTTACAGAAAGGGACGGAAGGGTAACTTGAGAAACTTTGAAAGCTTATAACCCCTTCCTGTTTTGGCCTATTCAATTTATTTTTAAACTTTCCTTTTTTTCTTTCTGTTTTTTCCAAGTCAATACAAAATACGTATAAGTTTGTGAAATAGGTAGATAGCTACCCAAATTGTACAAAATATGTGAATCTTTGACCTCAATTATTTATGATCCCTATTAAAACGTACGAAACTAATTACATCACATCCAAATAGGAAAAATATAAATTATGAGACGTGTTTCAAAGTAATTTAAATACCTGTTAACGGTCACACAAAAACTAATGACCAAAGTTTGTACAATTTCACGTATTTTGGTCCGGATTTTAGTATATATTCAGCGAATATATAAATGTATAAATGAAATAGCAGGATTAAATAAGTATATGAATATAACATATAAATTTGATCCACCGGGACGTACGATTTCAGGAAATAAAATACATCTTATTACGTTTATTTGAGGAATTGAATCAATGAAAGACGACTGATAGGAATTGGTGTACGTCTCTCTATGTTGATTGGTTTCTCACAAGCTCTCAAAAATGAGCGTGGCGTCAGACGTATGTCTCTAACTTCCCTCCTTCATCATATTATTATTTCAAAGAATTTCGTAGCAGAAGCGTAACTACATAATTAAATAGTTGATAACGGGACTTAATGATCAGCGACCTAATAACCGATGTCGCGACAGGCGTTGATCGCGCGATAGCTTCTGACAAACGTAATTTTTGTGTCATATTTAATGTATTGGCTGACAGTAAGATTGCTGTCGCGTGACTGTCGCGTTGCTGTCGCTTTTTACGTAATTAGGACTCAGGTCACGCCGGCTGGCAAGAGATTGACACTCGCGAAGGCTATTCCCATCCACTCCTTCTCCTTTATCAATCAATATGAAGATATTCGATTCTCATTACCATCCAATACAACAAAATAAATGACAATTATCACACACTTAATTTCGATACAAATCCAAATTCTGACCGTGTATACGCTGATTTACCGTTGCCATCGATGCAATAAATTGTATGCACCAAATCCTATGTCAACTTAAATTCGATTCGGTGCATTTGCGAGCTGGGAGTCAAGACGCGCTCCGCTCTACAAGTAAATAGAATTGTTCCAATAGGAAATAGCAGCGCGCTGTTTGCTGTATTACGTACAGTCAACCTCGTTTGCTAGTCGCAAATTTATTGCTTCGTACAACGTGTCATTATTAGTTCTGAGAGCTGCAATGATTGTGCTTGTTTCTGTCCTAAATGTAAGAGTTATGTTTGGCTGTAAATATAATGAAGTCTGGAGCTGGTTTTGCTTTAGTTCCTTTCGACCATCTTTGTGTTCTTCTCATCCTGTTTCATCTACTCGACATATCTAGCATATGAATTTGAGTTTGCTAGTTCCTGATTTGAGTTTTACTAGACCTTGTTTGGTTGCATTTAGATGAAGGAGCGTACATTCCTTGGGCACTAAACGTACATCTTCCATACTTATGTATATACATAGAAAAATTGAAAAAAAATTTGCACTTAATATAATTGCTCAGTCTCCTCTTAAAACACGCAGGGGATGCAGTAGCATATTAATAGCATCACGGCATACATTTCTAAAGTTCCAACAAGCCATTTTCAAGCTTTATAACTGTCTCAAAATATCTCAAAGCACATTATTCTTTTCAATGCTCCAAGTAAAGTATTATGAATCATGCCGGAATTTCACATTTGTTCTAACAAAACATATTATAAAGATTCCTAACTTTCAAGCCTTGAAAGCATGAGCTTTCAAACAGTATGAACGCCATTGAAACGAAGCAATTGTTCCAGAATGCTCACACATACAAAGTTGAGATTATGCAAAGTTCTAACCTCCTATTTTTAAAATAGACCGCATTTCACGAACTCGTAAATAAGCTAAATCGCCCAGGTAAGGAAAACGTAAAACTCTTTTAATAGCCACATAAAATGAGAAACCTTGCAATTCTGAAAGGATATTGGAATACCCAACATTCAATTGTCCAAAGGCTATTGTTCACATTGAAAGCCTTTTGAAAATATTAGCTCGCGAAGATTTGCCTTTATCGACAGAGGGGGCCTCGAGTGGGCATGTCAATGTCATTCCCGGACCCCTGTTAATATAGAGATATTGATTGCAAATCAGATTAAAATGTACGACTGATGAAACCCTTTTGTGTGATCTTAATTAAGTGCGTGTACGCTCGATTGCTTACACAAAGAAATATAGGCCTTTCAAATTCTAACACGAATCTAAGCTATTAGTTACTGTAAACACTTCATTTATAAAATTAAAGGTATAAATATTTTATTACACAGTTTCTCAAAAGTAATACCTGTGCATTCAGTACAAAAGAATGTAAAGGGTATCTAGGACAGACTGCGCTGTCAGAACAATGCCTAGTACTAACACGAACAGACAAATGGAACACACAATATTGCACATTTTACCTCAAGAAATTCGCTTTATATTTCACTCGAAGCTGCGACTGTTCAGAAATAGTGCAAATGTACTAGTCATTTCGCACACACTGCACAATATCGTCGCCATTGACTGGAATCCAACTTGAAGCACATAAAGGGCATCGACGACAAAGGCTTGCTCAAGAAAGAAATCAGCTCGAAATCATAGAAATTAAATTTTGTATCTCGGAAGACGTTCGCCCGCTCGTAGATGGCGCGCCGACCGCTTTGTCCCACCAAACAATACCCACCGAATAGCGACTCCGCTCATATTTCATTCGAATAACAATGACCGTTCTTTTGCCTTATCCAATCTCCAATACTAGATTGAAAAATAACAACGTTCCACATTTACATACAAATGAAATGAGAATAGTTAATATTAAACAGCTTTGAGGCAACATTTCGCCCACATACTGCCTATTTCTTTGAATGTGCTGCGGATGAAACAATTGCTCTCAACAATTTATTTCCCAAATTAAACGACACAGGAAACCTTTCTGTACGTCGTCATTAATAACGTCTAATTTACAATGTTTAAACAAAGGACCTCACATCGAAAACCTACGAGTGCGGCCCGAACATCATTATCCGTTCGTCACTTGACGACAAAGGTCGGCTCGTCAGATTGCAAATTAAATTAGAACATCTAGCCGATCCTGTTTATGTACCCTCTTAAATGTGGAATTTTAAGGGGATGCTTAATTCATGAATCTTTGCTGAGTTTGACCATTCAATTTACATTTTCAAACCGGTACTCGGGGCTCCAATTTGCATTTCCTCACCATGTATGTTGCATTTATTCACAAAGTACGTGAATATTATGCAGCTTTAAGAGGGGAAGAGTGCACCAACGATTAGAGGAATAGTGTTATTTATGGTTCTGAACTCGATCCATTGGTGTTTACCAGCGGCGCCCATTGCCCCTCGTAAATCGTTTAAAGGTTGGGCGTTCTCCATCCTCAAGATGGATGCCCTTGTCAGGCTGATATATTTACTGTCCGCCACATGGTCTCTCACCCCCTATCTACTGTTTAACATGTAACTGCTGTTGCTTTAATAAATAGCCTTCATGAATAAATGTTTAAAAAAGGGAAACCTTTTAGGCAGTTAATTTTCTCCGCGACCGACAAACCCTTAAATGGACAACAAGGGTGAACTTGTGTCTGACATGTAAATCCGTCCACAAGTCAAAGTCAAAAGGACACAATAATTGGGCATAATAAATGAATAAAAGCTTACCAAAATACAAAATACTAATTAGCACATTCTATTCAGAGACACATTAAAACGTTAAAGGATTAGTAACAGTCATACAGATTGTGGCAGAATCCTTTATGTTGCTCTTGAACGTCAAAGCGAACAAGAGAATAAACGAATAAGTAATAGCGAATATGTGTTGGCGGGGCAAACCTCCGCGCCCGACGTAACATACGTACCTAAAGTGCGGTATGGCATATTACCCATTTCTCATCTAAATCGTGTGACTTTCGCCCCTTACGCGCGTGTAATGTAGCGCACTTTATCGTCAGTAATCCTGCCGTTACGGCTCTCCTTTGCTTTTCGGGAACTCTGTAGAAAGAAATGAGTCGCTCACAATACAATGTTTTCGTGTAAAAAACAATAAAGGCAAACAGTGGCAGCCGTAAACCGGCTTTAAAATATTGAACCACTTCATTTTCTCGTGGCGATAGCTATTATGGGCTGAGATCATAAAATCAAACGTGTTAGTACACATAATAGTGGTCGGCTTATAAAGTCCCCAGTCACGTAAGGTTTTTATTAGTTTGGAGCCTAATGGATTTCCTTACCTTTTTATTATTCGATAAACACGACAGGCGCACGGTTGATTTGAAGAATCTCTTTGAAGCCGGTAGCTCGTCACCGATACACTGTGCTTATGTTACTCGGCAATAACAAGGGTGGGCTGAACCTAAACCCACGTTGAATTTGGCGGAATAAGCCGCAAACTTTTGTATTTTCTTTAACCTTTTCTTCACAAATTCCTTTTAAGTGTACATGTATGCGTTGTTACCACTGTACTTATTCGTTTAAACCTTGATCCTAAATTTTGTGATCCCGTAAATCAGATTCATACCCTCTAACGCCCTTGTCGTTAAATATTTTCTTACGCTGATTTACATTCCATTTGCCGAAGTGTTATGAATGAAATCAAATAAATACGATATTTGGGCTATGTAAGGATATTCTAAATTGATGAGGATATATTCTGTATATCAGTGGCTGCATATATAGACGGTTCATGAAATATCTTCAGAGGTTCGCAATCAGAGTCAATATCTTTTGGAGGAAATATTTTTATTATTGATGAAGCGAGATCGGTTCGAAGACTACCTACAAATTATTGTTTGGCTTTTCAGTGGCAATACCTTCGAGATTTAACCGAAATGACTGAAATTAGATTTTAAAGTTTAACGTTAAAGATAATTACATAATTATCTCTTTGAGCAAGTAAATATATATATTAAAAAGGATGGAAATAAAGTCTTTGTCAACCAAATAAAGTTCTGCTAACATTTAATTCAAAATTGTCTTCCTTTTTTTATTCGGAACCATTGTCGGGACTATGTTATTTTCAGTATAATATTCTTGTATTTCATTTTTATCAGCGTTAATAACTTCAGCGTGGCGAGATAAAGTGATATATCTATGTACAATGTTGCCACGATATAAGCTATGGCCGGAGTTGGGGCCAGGGAGACAGTGTCCCTTGCCCCGAGTCGACCCTTGTCACCATGTCGCATATCTGTCCAACTTAATTTTAACACCCGCCCTTCATTTGGAGCCTCTAGAACGTCCACGGGCTTACAGTAAACTCCTTTAGTTTGGTTTATCGCAAGAAATCTGTTTCTGCATAGAGTTTTATTTCCGTTCTGATAGCGATGATGGGTGTAGAAAATGTTTCTTTTCAGTGCTAGTCGAGATAGGTGAAATGCACGTCATAAGTCGTAATACGAGAAATATTTGAACCCAACATATCTTTACGTGGAGGACCTACTTTGTAATAAGAGCTTGGCAAGGAAGATTGGACAAAAACTTAATTGGAAATGAATCGGTAAAATACCTGATAACAAGTAAAATAAACGTTTCATAGGACCTTCCACACTTTTTCATCAAATATAAATGCTATTACTGGTTCAATATCGATAGCTTCAACTCTGATACCTTATTTCTCGTTCAGAATATTCTCTTTCGAGAAATAATGAGATCATCCGCATTATCAATATCGTTCGGTATCGATTCAATTCTTTAGTTCAATTGAAATGGTACCGCACAAGTGAAATGAACACGAGTTTAAATTGGTTCAATGATTCTTATCTGTTTCCGCTCTTGATATTCCATTCAATGCGAGTATGAACATATAAAATATGATTATATATGCTCATATTCGCGTTTTATTTGAACAAACTTACTTTAAATCTATTCAAGATATATCGCTAATTGATTGTAAAACAATAGAAAATAAAAACGTGACTATTAGTTTTATTTCAATTTAATATCTCTATAACTTCTATTCCTATTTTGCCACTGCTGAGACTCTTGCCGTTTCTCTGAAAAAATGGTCCATAATTTACCATGGTCCATAATTTGATTGTAAAAGTCTTCAAACTCTCGAAGACTGTTTCCTCACAATATCTTCCTTCACCTCTAGAGCACCTACCTATCTATTATTCTTGAGTTACATTCCATTGACTAAAGATCCACTAAATTGTATCACGTAACGTTGACATAAACGTATCATATCAATTCCGACGACGTTCTTCCTACGGAGAATGTCCAACGCCTACCGTTGTCAAATCGATTCAATTCGCAACAGACAAGAGCGGAGACCTCCCAACTGTAAGTGATTGCACGATCCGCTGCATTGAGACCAATTTTCCCAGCTACAGTTATACCCCAGACTATTTGAATCGCTTACCTTAGGGATTCCATTCCAATACTGAGCTGGAATTCCCAACGCCGACCGAGCTTGATCAATATTATCTTTACCTTTCATAAGTATTTGTTGGAATTTTTCGCTAGCACCGGCTATAGATTTAATAACTGTCATCTTTACGACCTAATATTCAACGTTTTTTATATTGAGCAACATCTGCCAACCCTCATTTCCTCTTAGCCTGCAACATTGTGGGAGGAATTTGGTCGAATGACGATGTAATAAATTTCCTCCTTCGTATGATCCATAAAGCTGAGGGACTACGGAGACAGACCCTCGAATGCCGTCCGATATGACGTCATAAAAGCGTTCCGATGTAAATTAACTGATTATTTGCATACAGTGAGTGTGTGATGTAAGCCTCAATTGAATGATAAGATACATTTTACAGTCTTGTATAAAGGCAGTTTTTTTATATGCTACGTATTTATTGTGATTTCAAACATTTCTTTACAAAATAAACGTCATAAAAATACAAATCATTAAGCACAAATAGTAAATAATGCATGTACTAAAAGCAAGCAAATATAAAATGCTCTTTACTCATTGCACTCCATCTGTATTGTCGGTTTGAATAAAGTAACTGAAAATATTGAAATATATGGCATTCATTCAAATATAAATAAAACTATCCACAAATGCAATTTCTATGAAACGTGAGATGAGGTACAGCATCAGTTTTTAGATAAACTGGATTGTGTGATACCAATTACGAACATATGCATTTTAAAGCAGCTTTATTATAGAGTCAATGTAAATTGTAAAACGTTTTGCGAACTCGCCTTTAATCCACAGAGTTCTTTTTAATTACTATAAACAGCACTGCGAATTGATTAATTGAATTACCTTTTCCCATCTTGTTTCATCATACCATATTGCCCACTTTTTACAATTGCTATTATACGTAATACAGTTCTGGATACCATTTGTATGATGAAATTCAGTAACGATGGCAATACGAGTATTTCGATAGCTTAGTCCTTTTCAGCGCTAATCCGCTGTGACAGACAAATGGATTGAAGGACAAACGTGGATCTGAATTATTTATTGGCAATTTCACTTCACTAATACTGTTCGGAAAAGGTATTTTGTATCTACATTCGATGTCCTTCGTATCTTTGTCGTGTGCCTAAGAATAAGAGACAAATGAATTACTCGTACACGTGTATATATATATATCCTACTAATATTATAAATGCGAAAGTTTGTGAGGATGGATGGATGGATCTTTGTTACTCTTTCACGCCAGAACGGCTGAACGGATCTGGATGAAATTTAGCACAGAGATAGATAATAGTCTGGGATAGCACATAGGCTACTTCTTATGCCGGAAAAATGTACGGGTTTGTAAACCACGCGGGCGAAGCCACGGGCGGAAACTAGTATATATATATACATGTTTGTATATATATGTTCGCACAAAGTACAGTCATGATCAAAAATGCGTTAAATACGTAGTGAAATTCGGCGATGTTCTTTTGAAGTAGGTACTAAATATCGATATAAATTGTGAAATATTTCACCAAGCTAGTATTTGAATGTGCTCACAGATATTACATGTCCAATATTTCAAGATATAATGCTCTTCGTGTATATACACGCTAGTTGTCATAGTAGTTGGACACCTAAAACTAAAGGTAAATGTACAATGAACAAGAATGTAACATCAGAAAATCAACTCGATATATAATTGATATTCATGTAACTTGAGCTCACTTCGCAACAGCAATTACATACATATTTAACTTCCTCTTTACTTAACGATTTCACTTCAATAATCACGACGATTTTCCAAACTTCCAAATCCACTTTTCCAGAGTAAGTAATACTCTATTTGATCACCCAAAAATGTTATTAAATAACGCACAAGGAAGGCCACGATACCTTATAATTCAGGGATCCTCAATAACAAATTGTGAGAGTTATTTCTAGTGGCCCGGCCAGGGAGGGGTCCGCGGCAATTTATTTTTCGGTCGCGATCCAATTATTTTCGGGCATGTTAGTGGCGCATAAATCTGTGGACTGGCCCTTGTGCACGCACCTATACCACCTTGTAATAGGTCAGACGTGGGGGGACTAATGCGATAAGCTCCAAGATTAATTATCAAGCAAAAAGCCGCGGGCGCGGTGTTTACGTTTTAGGGAAGTTAAAAATACTTAATTTTAGTGGCTTGACTGGAGCTATTAATTGTGTTGTTCTTTTAGTATAGCTTTTCAACAAATAAAGGCAAGTAAGAACTTTTACGTGAGCCCACTTTTAGAGGTAATTTTAGAAATGTCTGAGACGTAAGTCTAATCGTGCCACTTAGGTCGCTGAGACTTCTCGGGCTCTCCAAAATAAAAGTGTTCTTAAAATAATTTACTAAAGCTAAGGAGAACCTTTATACCTAAAATAATAAACGAACGAAATAATAAAAGCCAACCCAACTCAACACATCCAGACAAGGGCACAGAGGTTACGTTTTCGTCTCCAAGACCATTGATCGTAAAGCGTTGTTCATCAAACATAAAAGCAATGCGAACCTTTGATTCAAACAGCGTTGTCTCTGTCTAATGTAGTAAACATGTCCTCACGTGCAGACAGACGGCCTGACGGACGGCTAGACAGAATTTCAATATTGTAAATGGAACATGTACCCATTGAGCAATATCTGTAAGTAAGTTTTGTAATGTGTTTGGTTGTTTGGTAATGACAGCCAAGAAGAGTAAGATGATAAGTAAAATATAATGCCTAGCCGACTCGACGCACTACGGCAGTATAATATAGGCAGATGTGTCTGCATTAAGATAAGAACAATCAAAAATCTTCACGAAAAAAAAATTTCGGTAGCACAGAACAAATATTTATTTTCGATGTTATTTTTATACGTGGTAATATGGTGCTGATATTTGTTACAATTTCCCGATACCTACCGCCATATTTAAGAGAAGTATTCGTATTTCCAATCCTATAAAACTGAAAATTTTCTCAGAACTGATGTCAATTTACTCAGAACTGGAGGTTCTAGCACCATGCTCGATTCGGGTAGACCGACGGAGCTTTTTAAAATGAAATTAATTAATTCGTCGAAAAATATGTAAAGAAAGAAGTAAGTATTTTAAGCGTCTATATTTTGCCGAGACTGTTTCATTTATCTAGTCCAAATGACACAATCTCGTAGCTGTTGAGTTTGGAAATCTGGGCTCCTTTCCCAGTTTGGGCAGTGTTGGAGAAATTTGGGAAATACGCCCGGTAAACGACAATAGGTCTTAGCTCTTAAATACAATAGTGTGTACACCTCCAACTAACCTTACGAAGTATACAAGCGTGATGCTATCTTATGTTTTGCCTCTAGTTCCAATGTATTTTATCGTAACTGAGCTAAACCCTTTTATGTCATTTAGCAACGAAACGAAACGGAGAATTAGATTTTCTCGACTAGGAGGTAAAGCTGTTAGTACCAGCAGCCTTAGTGCGACTTGCCCTGACGTAACCGTTAAGAAATTGGCTAAACCTAATACTTTACTTGGCAAGCGTCTTACCTGTAAGACGAATATAGGTATAGTCCTCTTTCGGGTTCTAGCTACATAAATAATAGATTTCTATATTGTAGACTAGGAATTATATTTTGAAATATTACTTAACACTTACACTTACTTCAGTCCAAGACGAAAAGTCCTTTTATCATCTACGAAATAATTCAGCTGTCTCTACAACTTATATTTTGAACAGACTCACTTCAAAATGTAAGACCTAATTCATAGATTATACTAATATTATAATGATTTTATTTTTATTCGTAACAAACTGTTCAATTCTAGGTGCACTTCAGACATTGTCATACTCAAAAAAGAATTTGATTTGTTTCAGGTAACGATGACGGCAATGCAATTTAAAAACCTAGAATTGCGGCGTATACTTCATCCAGGTATTTATAGATACTTCTATGACATGAAATGAAAAAGAAATCATGTCATAAACATAGCGACAATTCAACATAGCGACAGTAAAAATAGTTTCAGATAAAATAATATATAGAAAGAATAAGATATTAATATTAAAACAGTACATATTTACATAATTTACTTGAACATGATATAACCCAGCACTTGATTTCAAAGCATAGATAAAGTTCATTGAGCTTTATCTAAAAAGGTCACAACTCAAAAACTTCCTTGATATAAGATTTTAGTTCAAAAGTTAAGTGGAAAGCCGAAGATTAAAACACATAATTCATTTTCTCAGTATTTACAAAGTTATGTATGATAAATTACTGGCTGACTTGATCTCATAAGAACACAATTCAAAAACTTCCGTGATAATATAACAAGCTACTAATGAAATGCAAAAAAATAAATAAAACAGTAGCTATGTTTTTACATAAATCCATAAAATAATTTTCTTTTTAGACTTAATAAAATCATCTAGATTACCGCCACTTGATCTCGTAATACTAGATAAACCTCGCCGACTTTAATCTAAAAAGGTCACAACTCAAAAACTTCCGTGATAAAAGGTTTCAGTCTAAAATTAATTATTTGCCTCAACGCTTGGCGAAATTTTATCCATTTAACTTAATTACAGAATAGGTAATGGAGTTTATGGCTCCATTATTAATCTCCCGACGTGCTCGCTTCTTTGAGCTTTGCTCCAAATATAACTTTAAATAGCTCTTCTAAGTCGATATCGACTCGAAGAGCTAGTTGAATGTTGTTGAAATATTGTACTAACTTGAAGCTATTTGCTCCTAAAAGTCAAGTTTACCTTGAATAATGTAGACGTTTTAATATTAAGACATGATCAAGACACAGATAGAAGTTATTTCACAAATTAATTTGAGTGAAGTTTTTAGTTTAGGTACCTACTGATAACCGAACTAAGAGTGAGAAATACCAAAATTGGTGTCTCAATTTGTTATACTAAAAAGACATCAACAGCCTAATCTCATCCGTCTTACCAAAAAGGTGCTAAAAATAATGTAACAGATGAACGAATAAGCCAAGCCATAAGTACTCAATTTTAAAACACCGACCCTTATAAACCACTCGACAACTTCAGCATCAATTACCCTCCCGAATCTTACGACCTCGAATAAAAACGACCCGTAAACATAATTACGAATGTAATGAGGCTGGGTATAAATCTAGTGGCAGCTATCCTGATGGAAATAGTAGCCAATGGGCCACGACCCGCGTCGTCGGTCAAGAGCCGTCATTAATCCTCGCAGCCATCTTATTACGCAAGTAATTACCTATTTATCCGCATTTTCTCAAGAGTTTTCTGAAAGCCGTGAGTAATAACATTTGCGGGTAACTGACGAAAGCCATTTCTTTTTTTGGCTTGCCTCGAGTTATGTTTCGGCGATCGGGAATTTAGTTAAAAAAATACTTTTATTTAATACATAATATTTAATTATAGAAAACAGGATATTTAGTTGAAGGCTAATGACAAACTGAAGTAACAAACAATTATATTGAATAACATGATATTGATCTTATGCTAAGTTGCACTTTAATCAGTAGGCTGACGCCAACTGTATACTCAGCGAAAGCGGTTGCTACGATGAGTTAACTCCTCCCTCCATAAGATAGAAGCAACTCTTGCTTCTGGCGGCGTCCTCGCTGCCTTTGGTGTCCTTTGAGATCTTAGTGGTCTTCCATTGATACAGCTTCCAGCATGTTGCAGCTATCAACAATACGTAGAGGAGTAGCGTAGTCCAACTCGGTGTAGCTATTATCATCGGCCAATTGATGTCATCTGGTACGGAGAGGTTGTCAGCTTTGTTGATTAGTTCATGGATGCTGTCTAGCGAGATATCTTCTAGTTGTAGTTCATATTGAATTGTTTCTTCTAAGACTTGGTGTTCCTCTGGTAAAGGGATGACCTCATTGACGACGATCGTATCTGTGTGTGATCGTAAGGTTTTATTCATGACATTAATTTGACAATCTTCCGTTAAGGTAACGAGATA
Organism: Shargacucullia verbasci; assembly: GCA_947562105.1. NCBI lineage: Eukaryota > Metazoa > Arthropoda > Insecta > Lepidoptera > Noctuidae > Shargacucullia > Shargacucullia verbasci. The sequence goes on along the minus strand of OX387286.1, from coordinate 4,327,303 downwards.
AATTCCAGTAAGCCTTTTGTAATCTGTTTTGGTATTGCACAGTGTTTTGACAATTTCATCTTCTTTAAGAATTAGCAGCCAGTTGTTATCTCCAATCTTTTGAATTTTTCCGTTTCTTAGGTTCATCTTGGCGTGTGTACAGTTAGCTTGTCGGTGCTGGATGAGAGACGGTATGCAATCTTGAGTGTCTTCGATTCTTCTAGTGTTCAGGATCCCGCAGAGTTGGATGTCATCAGACAGCGGCTGACAGTTTTCTTCCAGGTAAGCGTACTCATCGTTCCCAAGTGCAAGGTATTTGGATTTAGGAATGATAGTTAAGTTATTTTTATCAGGAATGGAGTACAGATGGATAAGGTCATAGGTTTTTGGGGATACTGATGGGATTTCAAGTATAAAATTTATAGAGTGTACTGTGCTATAAGCCTTGACTTTAATTGATTTTTCTATCTTATGTATGTTACTAATACTAATGTCAGCTACTGGTTTAAACAAATACATTTTACTTAAATTAATTAATTCCTCTAAAAGATTCTGAGGGCTTATAATACTAGGATGCATGGTGCCCAGTTGAGCAAACGTCATAGCATCTTCTAACAACATTAACCTATCTAAGATTATCTGTAAACTAAAGTCTATCTGTACGTATAATTCTAGGAAATGTAAATGGTTATTTACGTCATTAGAGTTTTGAGTAATATTCTGCAATAAACTAACTAAGTTTTTCTGATTATTATTTAATTTATTTAATTGATTACCAAACTCATCTATTGTATTTTTTGCTGTAAGGATGTAGATATTATAATTACATCATCGAGATATGTGTAAACGTTGTCTATGCCTCTTAGAATGTGATCCATTAAACGCTGGAACGTACTCGGTGCATTTTTTAGGCCGAAAGGCATTCTTAAAAACTCGTAATGGCCTCGTTCGGTAGTAAACGCTGTTTTCTCAATATCGTTAGGATGCATTTCTACCTGGTGATAACCGCTAGCGAGGTCTAGGGTAGTAAAATACTGCGCACGCCCTAATCTATCTAGAATGTCGTGAATATTAGGCAACGGGTACTTGTCTTCGATTATGCGATCGTTCAATCGTCTATAGTCGATTACAAGTCTCCACTTGACTTTTCCTGATGCATCAGGTTTTTTCGGGACAATATGCACGGGACATGACCAAGGGGATATACTCTCTCTAACGATGCCTTGCTGTAAAAGTTTATCAACTTGCGTACGGATCTCATTGCGTTGCTGAGGGGCTTGTCTGTAGCTTCGAACAAATATTGGAGTTTCATCACTTAATCGAAGTTCATGTTTGACTGCGTGTGTAAAGGTAAGTGGGATATCTTCTGAATAGAATAAGTCCCTATATTGATAGCAAAGCCTAATTATTTCGCGCTTCTCTTCTGCATTCATGTGTTCCGTACGAATTTTATTTAGATTTTCTTTTAATATGCAATCGATGTCTGAATCCACTTGTAACGTGTTAATACTTTTACTATGAATTTCTTCATCGTCCGAATATGACTCTAATTCCATTGAACTCTTTACTGAGATAAATTTCTTATCATTACTCGAATTTATAACTGATGTTTTAAAGGAACCGTTGATAACGTTAACTATGGCTGCCGGTGATATTAAACTATCTGACCAACAAAAGTCATCGTGTAAGTATTGCCCGTCTATGTAGTTAGTATTAACAGTAATAATCTTTTCACACCTAGGATCAATCGTGATCTTCGGCGGTGGAGCGCTAAAATGTATTGGTATTTCTGACGTAGATGTGCGTAACACATTGTTATTTAAATCAATATTACTCTCTAATTTCTTTAAGAGGTCAAATCCTATAAGACCTTTATACTTCGGATCGAAATCAAATATTAAAAATTTATGCGTTATATCGCTATTAAAAGCAGGGGGCAACGGCAGATACACTACCTTATCGTGAAGTGAAGAACTATGTGCCGTGACTATCTGGTACGGTTCTGTTTCTATACAGTATTCGAAAATGGTACCGAAAACTACATCAGATGCAACAGCAGAATGACTGGCCCCTGTATCTATTAAAAACTTACCATTGAACTCTGGCAGCTCGATATAAGGTAAAAAGTGCTTTGATTGAAAGTTTATAGATACTACGTCTGGTTGTCTTGCTCCTCGTTTAATATAAAATCCGGGTCATAGTTTACCTCTTGCTCAATTCTCGGCTCGAGCGCGTCGCTATTGCTTATGAGATGCTCATAATAGTCACTATTACTGGGTCCTGGTTGTTCCTGGCCATCCATCTGACTCGGAATATAAAATAACTCCTGAGGGGCAAACTGTGGTTTCGCTGGCTTACCTGCTGTACGCATAGTGACGTCGGATGATACTACAGGAGGATTAATCTGCTGCCTAGGAATGTTAGGTTGATTCCTAAAGTTGCTACTCCTGAAGTTACCTGATCCACCTGGTCTAAGGTTTCCTGACGCTGGTCTGTTTTTCCAGGGCAACAAAGACTGTACCCACTGTTGACGTTGTTCGGGATTCATGTCGTTTTGTTGGGGGACAAAGTTACTTGGTTGAGGATTATATGGCGGTATTGGTTGATTTACAAAATTAGGCTGCGCATTTGAATTTACATGATAACGAAAAGGATTTTGATTAGAATTATGTTTAGGTAACTCCTTTGGCTTCGTCTGGGATGTCGAAGGATTATTGAAATAATTTGACCTATTATATGCAAGCCTAGCCTCTTCCTGCCTAGCCGCAATAATAGCTGCTTCGAATGTATCTGGTTTCAATATTCTCACACCTAATGAAACATGGAAGTCTAATTGGTTCACGTATTGTTCAATAACCATCTTTTCATAGTACGATTTATTGCCATGTTCACCTACAGAGTATAAAGTATCTAATAGTTCTCGGAGTCGCTTGCCAAAGCTCTCTGCATCTTCGTTCTTTGACCTACGCACTCTGGTGAGCTCCTGCATAACCTGTATCTCATTACGTGGTTCTCCAAGGCGTCTAATTAAAGCATTTTTAATTTTATCCCATGAATTAAGATATTCTTCATATGCTATCGCATCGATAGCCGGACCACTAAGTCTACTTTTAATAAGACAGAATAGTGCCGGGTGTGTACGATCTATAACACTTGTTAACTGTAATAAACTTTCTACTTCTCGTATATAATAATTAAGCAATTTAGGATTGCCATCATATTTCGGCATCAAATCCGCAATTAATTTATATGGTTTGTAGTTAGCATCATAATCACTGAGCGACATGGTTTTACTGTAAGTTACCTGTCTAGTGGCGCTCGAATAAAACAATGGAAGTGTAATATTTCACGTGGAATTTCACGAAATATCTTAACGCTATTATACTAAGTGGGTGCCTACAGCGATTTTAGCTTATAGACAGACACACATACACTAGTTATAAAATACACAAATTATAATAGGACAGGAAATAGAGCAAGGACACTTGGTAAAACGAGAGTACTTACCGAAGCAGCCACTGCATCTCCTGACGAGTATTGCCTCAGCCAACAGCTACCTCCAATTCTCCGGAGTATCCTATTCCTATTTCTATACAGGTGCCCGACCGCACGATAGGTTCGTTGCGGATCGCGAAGGAACGATTTGAGAACCGTCACTCTTATGCCGAAGAGTTGTATTCGAACTTAGAGCGTCGCGATCCTACCGACTGCGCCAGTTATGTTTCGGCGATCGGGAATTTAGTTAAAAAAATACTTTTATTTAATACATAATATTTAATTATAGAAAACAGGATATTTAGTTGAAGGCTAATGACAAACTGAAGTAACAAACAATTATATTGAATAACATGATATTGATCTTATGCTAAGTTGCACTTTAATCAGTAGGCTGACGCCAACTGTATACTCAGCGAAAGCGGTTGCTACGATGAGTTAACTCTCGTCGAAGGAAGAAATGTTCCAACTCGGAAAAACCGTGTTTTTGAATTGTTATAGTAGGTACAGTCAGCAAGAAAAGTTGAATAGCAGATCAATATTAAACAAAGAAAACTGCCAATTTAATTCGCATACTTATATGATATTGAAGCTGCACCTTGGCTCACTAAAACATAAAAAAGAGTGTAAATGTTTTATATCAGTTATATTCATCTAATTTTGTCGATGACCGTACCATAATCTACTCGGAAACACTTATCTTCTCTAGTCTTATTATTCGTTCTTATAAAATTGATTTTCTTTTTCACCTTTAATCCACAAAATTGTGGGTAATATAAATAAAAAGGCGAATCTTACGCTGGTACATAACAATATCTTATATAGGCTCCCGAAAGATCCTCTTATAAACGTTTAAACTGCTCATTTGCATGATAAACAAAATCCTTTACACTCAAGGACGTTTCAGACATGTGATTACGTACTCCCTTAGTTATAAAGGCCTGAAAGAGTTACACTGAAAGGCTCATTAAATCTTACACGCTAAATATAAACGAAAATCATTGTTGTCTTGTCTTGTCTTACTTTGTGAGTTAGGGTATTCAAAGCTACACAATGTAACTCCTTATAATAATATATGGACTCTATCCTTTTTTTAACCTTGCACCATAATTATCGTGGGTATAGTTTATAAACTCACACAATTGCTTACACAGCCAGACAGACCCATAATAACTATCTGTAGATCATACAAATCAGTACGAGTATCGAACCTGCAACACGTAACGCAGAAAACTAATCGTAATAAACAGTTTCGTCTTCCCACTAGATATCTTATATGACACGACAGAACAGGAAAGCTAGAATACGTAATAATCCTTTACGCAATCCAGACAAATTGGTTTTAGAAATTAAACACAAAAATTCCCATCAGTCCATAGAAATCTACTGCTTAAATGTTGAACATTCCTGCACCGTTACATTGAAATATCTTGAAGGAATATTGCCATTACAAAGGAGGAAATTCCCTCCTGTTACCATCAATTCCTTAGTCACGTTTTACGCCACCCACGGAAGGTGATGTGGCTGTTCCCTGTCGGAAATCTCACCGGAAATAATTATTAAACGCTCTATAACTATTGCCGTCTCGTTTGATTGAAAGGAAAATGACAGTGACACGTAATACTTATGATCACTTGTAAATGTCAAGTTCTTAAGGCTGTTATACTGTACTTATACGATAATAAATAATATATAAGCTCTTTTCATGCTCCTATCAGTGTTCTGTCGTGTATTACTATATAGAATTGTTATGTTCGCTTACCATCAGGCGATCCGTCAGTTCGTTTGCCGCCTATGCCATAAAAAAAAAAGAAATGTGTCTCATTTTGAGCTTACAGCTGATTAAAAATAAAAGTAATAAAACTCACATTTATTCATCTGTTTTATAGAATAAATATACAAATTATGAACTCCAACCGCATATTAATCCCTTCCGTAACTGACAAAAAAAATATAGATAACAGAAAACTATTGATTCTATATCGTCATTTTCAATCTAACGTCTGCATACAATTATTGCTTCTCGTTAACATTTAATTTCGCACTTAATTAATGCGCCTCCGTCTTTCGTAACTCAATTCTTTATTGACTGCAGAATAAATAGAAAGTTATTTGTTCATCTTAACGCCAAGGTCGTTTTCTGTTAGATGTTAATTACTTCCTAACGTTTGATGTCGCATTTCCTGTTTATTAATTGTTAGGACTTTAATTATTTCCAAAGTCGGGTAAGTGTATTAATGTTTACAATATACGACACTGAAGAGTTCTTCGTAGTATTTTCCGACACCTTAAAAGTTCATTCTGAATTTCCGAAACTTATCTATTTTGAGCTATGGCAAGTTTGGCAACATTTTTGGGCCAATTTCCAAGATGACCTAGATTAATTAAGTCTTGAATATCCCATCTTCACTACATAATTATTCACTGAGACCTAAATCCGCTTTCCAACGAATCTTACAGTAGAATACCTAAATATATTTATTATTAACCATTTATCCGCAACTACGATTTTAATGAAATACGGATTTATGTAAATTCTCTAATACCGCTATGAATCGTGATGTAACTGCCTGATACAAAATGTTTACTTAATTATTAAAACCAACACCCCACTACTTGCTCTATATCGTCTTTACTATTTTCACCTCAGAGAACCTTCTCGATAAAATAAATATTTAAGGAATATTTCGTGATAACTCAAAGGAAAGTCAAAGAAAACATAACATCAAACAGTTTGACAAATAGCGAACAATTTTTCCGAACAGCTATGACAATTTATTGGGAGTCAAAAATTATGTAGCTCTTCTTGTTTTATGATTAGCAGGCGGAGAGTGATTCCGTGAAATACTAGTGTGGCGTATCTCAGACCGTCCCCATTTTTCGACATTTCCCGTGGCGTCCGTAGGCCACGGTTACTACAATTTTTATGAGTCAGTCGTGCTACACTCGCTTTTATTTCTTTTTCCTTTACAAAACGCTGTGTGGGGAGCGGCGAGATCCCATTTTCGGCCAGCCGGCATTTTGCAAATTTCGATTCGCGGTGAGTTAGAAAAATAAAGATTTCACACGTGCCTCTCGACGAGTTCCCGTTTGCTTTTATTTTTTACATCGTATCGTAACTTCAGATAATCTCGGAGAAAGCTTTTTGTTTCGAACCCAAACATTTATTGCACTGTATATTCTTCTTTACTCTTAATCACGAGTCTAATAAAAATGTACGTAAATATAGGGTGCTGTAACAGGCTTCCTTTTCTGTAAATACAGGGAAACCCAACAATTACCGAACCTTTCCGCCTCATTGTAATACAATACTCCCTTTATCCTCTTTAATCCTTAAATCATTTTCAGATCACTTCTAATCCATTCAAACGGCGGCTGTTATTCTAAACGTCAAAATAGTTGGCATTAGCGGCGTATTACAGCACAATAAAGAGCAGAATCACGGAACATTAATGTAGATTACCCCATAATATAACAGAAGCCCTTGTTATGCATTCCGTGATTGGTGTTCTCCCTCAACATCGCGGCTTTGTCAGTCCTCTTTGGGTTGAGATCAAAATGTTTTACTTGTAGAGATACGCATTATGATAAGATTCGCGAGTGATTCGAAACGTCCGTCGGTGCGAGTGTTTTATTTTTCGCTTTGATATAAAGGTCTTCCCTTTGTTGTTTAAAATGTCTTGTTGCCTTTGTTGTGGAGTGTAAATGTGTCTATTGGGTGAACATACGAGTACGTTTGAGATGGAGGTTGAAATATAATATCCGAACCCGAATTGTTCGTACCACAGAACCCTGAATTAAGATCATGTAATTTGGTTTGTTCTATTAAAATAATTAGATTATTTAAGAATCTTTGCCCCCCACCAGGATTAATTCCTGTATCGTAGGTGCGTTTCAAAATACAAATATTCACATGCACACAAACACTTAGACCTAAAACAACTATCTGTAGGTCATACAAATATTTTTTCGGGGCGGGAATCGATCCCGCGACTGGAGCGCAGCAGTTTGACCACTTAACCATTGCGTCAACCGTGTCGTCAATGTTTATTTCACTGCACAAAACAATGTTACTACTAAACCAATACGACAGCATCTCATTCATTGCAACAATATTTTATTTCAAAACATTCACTCATTTCAACAGTATTCAATACATTTAAGGCCCATTCACACACCACCAAACCTGATCGGCACAAGACCATGCAGCGGAAAATGAGCCTTATGTCAACTCTATTATAGTCGACCATTTCCCTCTGTTCGAATTTATCGCACAATAAAAGTGTTTGAATCCGTTGTTTTCAGAAATGAGAGATGTGGAGTCCATTGTGTGCATGGCGCAGCATGGCGGCCATTGTGGGCCAGCACTCCCGCGCTTTCATCTCGATGACAATAGGAATCTTATCTCAGCCAAGTTTTATATCGCTACGTTGATTTAATCTTAGTGGATTCTGTAATGAACACTTTTTATTGTAAAGAAATTTATATTATATATTTATAGTCTTGCTTGCGATTTAATGTGAGCTTTGTTGGAGCTGGTTCGTGTTTTATTCGACTTTTTGATTCTTAATAATGTTGTAAATCAATTTTTATGAGACTACCCAGTAACTGCAAAATTCTATGTAAATTATTTTTCTTTCATGTTTTTTCAATATCAAATGTAATATGAAATAACTTGAAATACATTCCATTCGTAAAAAAAAAAATTGTTCGTAGTTTTTTAGAATGAAAAAAACCTAATACTTCTAAATGTATGCGCTCACTATGATTGAGTTATCATTAATTCGCACATAAAACTTAAACATTTATAATGTTACTAATAGGCTTGGGTAAAATCGTCTTTAAGCTGTATAGCTATGTATCGAATCGATATATTTCAATATCTATATATTGGTCGGAATCTATGGTACTCGGAAACCAAAGTAGTAGGTACCACATGTTACTGTTATTTTTTAATGTTTCGGTTTTAGTGAACGTATGCGGTATGGCGTATTGGTTGAATCTATGATACTCTAAAACGAAAGTGGTGCAGCAGTTCGGTCGAATCTAAGTACTCAGAGTATCATAGATATTTTACGTTATTATTATTGTGTGGTTCTGTGCAGTGCTACTCGAGCGATATTGTACATAGTTGTACGCCATCCGATATATAGATATTGTATCTATACATATGATTTGTATCGCCCACTCCTCGTTACTAACTTCCGCCCGCGGCTTCGCCCGCGTGGTTTACGAACTCGTGCATTATTCCGAGATAAAAAAAGGCCTGCCTAAGGGCTATTCCAGACAATAATATATCTCTGTGCCAAATTTTATCCAAATCTGTTCAGCCGTTCTGGCGGGATTGAGTAACAAACATCTATCTATCCAAACTTTCGCATTTATAATAGTAATAAGATTGTGATATAGCTTTCAATCTAGCTCCTTAGTTAATTAATCCAAACTGAATAAATATCGATTTACCAACAAAAAAGTTAGAAATCTTGTTACCATTGTGTTTTGGTACCAACATCAAATGGCTTTGTTATCCGAGATAATCTTACGAATAGTGAGGCCTTTTCACAGGCTATGTTTACTTCTAAAAATCTTTGTTTCAGCGTACGTTTTGGTTGAAATTCAAGAGAACATAGTCCGCCTTTAACAACCCTTTGGCCGAGCCTCAAAGAATACCTTAATTACGGACTCGTAAATGTAGAAGCGAAAAAAACCTATTTTTTTAAAACAAATCCCAACCAACAAATCACCAAATATTCCAGTTTATAAATTATGGAGAAAAAACTGAGCTCCTAATTAAGAGAAGCGGAGTTAAGCCGTCTGAATATCTTTACATTACTTTTTTATACTTTCTTCTAACAAAAGATGTAACGCTAAGCCGGGTTTGTGAAATCAAAGGGGCGGCTTGTAGGTATTCTCTTTATTTTTTTTATAACATTGCATGTTATACTATATTTTGTTATGAATATTTTATCTATGACTGCCTCATTTGCCTCATTGGTTCGATTCCCGGGTCGGACAGTGTTGTTAGGTTTTTGTGAATGGAAATTCTCAATAGCAGCCCGGAGTTTGGAACTGTGCCCGGTAGATGACAATAAGCTAACGCCAATCGCCCCTCATTACATGGCACTCGATAACGTTAAATAATACATTAGTACACCTCTGCCTAACCCGTCGGGGAATACAGCCGTGATGCTATGTTATGTTTTTATTTTTTATTTATCTAATACATGTCTTAAGTGTGTACTACTCGACAAAGATAACTTGTCAGTCCTTCCCTCCCGCTTCCACATGCACACCCTCTGTCGCCCGCAAATTTGATGCTCACATGATCACTCTGCCATCTCGTTAGTTCTAAAGTGCTACCGTAGTACAATCGGCTACTGTAGACTGGCTAAGTGCCCAGTACCTATTTATTTAGCCTAAAAAAATTCATTAAAGTTCCTATACTTGTATACTAGCTTCCGTCCGCGGCTTCGCCCGCGTGGTTTACAAACCCGTACATTTTCACGGATAAAAATTGTTATTACCTATGTGCTATTCCAGACTATAATCTATCTCTATGCCAAATTTCATCCAGATCCGTCCAGCCGTTCTGGCGTGAAAGAGTAACAAAGATCCATCCATCCATCCTCACAAACTTTCACATTTATAATATTATATATAGTAGGATTTATAATATTAGTAGGATAGGATAAGATAGGATATAAACCCATGTACCTACATTGCATCATCAAAGATCGTACAGGAATCCTATACTAACTTCAATAAATTATATAAACGCTTTTCCTCCATAAATTATTTCGTTACGTTAATAAAAGAATTTTAATTGAAATGTACCGGCTGTTAAAACAATTATTATTCTTAAACATTGAAGAGTAAATTCGGTTCCCAATCCGTTGTTAAAGTGAAAAGTTAATTTAATTACGTTTGTTTTTGCTTGCGGGAAAAGTAGGGCATCTAAAAAGATTAATGGAATTAATGATAAGTATCTATGTAAAAATATAACAAAGTAAAAATATTAGGTATAAGATATTTTAATAAACGTACTATGATTATTGAATACCAAACATTAAACTATATAAAGCAATTTAATCCATGTTTTCAAAGTCCATCCAAAATACAAAAACCTTTTTACGAACATAAACCAAAATTATGTTCATGTTAACTATATTTCTTCCTCAAACATGTTATTCGATCCCGTTTTCCCTTCTCAATTACGTGATGGTATGCTGTGCAATATATTTTAATGGCCACACAAACTGGAGTCTTTCTCATTGAATAAGTTTTGCTGTTATAAAAAGAAGAGATGAACGTTTTTGAATAATGCTCTCGTCCTCAAGGATTTGAACGCCAGGAAGTCTATTGTTATTCTGGCAGGTATACAATACTACCAGATTTCGTCAATCAAAACAAAGGCTCAAAGTGCAAAAATCAATTCAGCTGTTTTAGCATTTCGACAACCTTAGAGAGGATTAAGAATTTCAGCGTAAACGAAAAACGAAGCAATTACCGATCCGCGCCGAGAGCAAACTTTGTTTTACTTGAAAAGGAATTAATATTCATTAAAAAATCTTTCTCGGCATCATTCTGTTGAAACTTTGTAATCAGCCTGTCAGGACAGGGTCTGAGAACGGCGCGCACCGCACGCCGTGTCAGCGAATTTAAGACTTTACGAACTGCAAGTGGATTTTTATGCTGCTTTAGTTCCAACAATCTGCTTGGTCTGTTGAAACTCTTACCTGCTTTTGCACATTGAACTCTCATATCCATCAATTTAAAACTGAAGTTTCCAATCGCCGTAGATTTAACTGGGAATTTTAATTACAAAAGTAATTTAGAATTCAAACGAGTGATTGCGTATAATATTTCAGTGGACTAAAAGCAAAGCGTTGGGCCAACCGTAATTTGAAACTTTCCGAGCGGGACCGATCATTTGTCGGAAAATTCCGGAACACATCCTTTCGACCTCACGTTTTAGTCGTATTTTCTCCTTCACCTACACTCTATAGATTACTATATTTATTTGGGTAGATATTAACAACACCTCAAATAAAGCCAGTTACTGTTAAACACGGTTTTGCATTGAGTTTTAGTTTTAACTTGTCAAAATGTCAAAAGCAGCGGTCGTGTTGCGGTTAAATAGTAACTTATCAAATTAATTACGTTGGGAATTATTTGTGACAGAAACGATCTAATTGTCTGCTTTCAACGGAAAATTCACCTTACGTATTCAGAGTAAATCCCTCAGGTACACAAATAGATTACGTATAACCAAACCTTTGATTTTCAGCATTCAACACCGCGTTCCTTTCAATTTGGAATGTGCTTACAAAAGGGAATTGTAGACCGTTATTCCCTTTTGTAAGGTATCAATCCGCGGGAGACAAAAGCAAAGCTGACGCGGTTTCACAATAAATTAAATTGTACCCGCATAAGTAATGATGATGCTTCGCTTTACACGTCGTTTGCCACAGAATCTTTTGTAGCAATCAGTTCCAATCGATGACAACATTCATCAAATTGATGTAGATATCATATTTACTCTTGCTTGTATCGTTTTGCTCTATTCAAGTCTCATAATTTTCAATGTCGATATATCGCCTCAGACGAAAATAACATAAATATTTTACGAGTATAATAATCTCACAATCTAATCTATCTCTATCGTTATATAAATCTAGTCACCGATTGACTCAGTAAATGTGATTCAATACCAGGATTCTATAAGATATTCATTTCTGTTGGAATTCTCATTATTAAACCTCAAAGCGGGCACGTGTATTTTTAATCCCATTGTACAATTTTCCAATAAAGTCTTGTAAAATAGAAACATAATACGAAATAGCTAGTACGAACGCTAATACGAATTTTCCGCCGCCCAACCCTAAGCATGAAAAATTGTCGGGACGGAACACGAAATAACTTTTTATATTATAGCTACTGAAGCCTTGAAGGGTTGAAACATCGACGGTCGGATTCGCAAACAGTACATAAAGATCCAGCGATCTCACGTTTTTTTCGGAATTAAGCCGTGAAGGGACATCCCAACCCGACCCAGTTGAATTTACCTAGTGCCCAGTGCGGAGTCCCGCTCTCCTCGCCCGCCACATTATTAAGTGATTCCGCTGAAACAAATCCACTCCGGAGTATTTTTTTAATGTTACCATTAAAATATATTTTTCCATTTCTGTGACAGCTTATTTGTGAAAGTTTAATTATACGACCAAAGTATACGCCTCGGGTTGTTTTCAATATTTCCACCGAAAATAAAACGTTTTGAACAAAGAGCTGTCTTCTCTTCTTAATTTTTTACTGTCATCCCCAGTTTTTTTTAAGTGAGTAATGATGTCTTTATGTCGTACAAATGTACAAGGAATACAAATTGCTTAAAGCGCAGGGATATTTACAGATTTTATTGATATTTTTTTATTGATAGGTACTTACGTATTTGTTCTCACTTGTTTCGCGTTCTCGACGGCCTTTCTATAAATCAGCCATTTGGTCTAGTAGGGTTATATCATTGACATAAATAATGTCGAAATCGGTTTAAGAAACAGTTAGATAAAAGGTTATTGATATAAAAATCGTATTACCTATTGCAAACCTAATACCTAACAACATTAAGCCAATGTAGAACATTTCTCTAATCAACAGTCTGCCTGTGAGATTTAAACCCGGCTTCTTTTGTTCCAACAAATTGAACGTTACATAACACAGAACTCGTTATTCATAATTTATAAAAGCAGTAGGTACCTAAGTTAATAAAAATACACAGTACATTATACACAGTAAAGATATTAAAAGAACAGTAGGCAGATACGACGTAAAAGTTGGCAAGTCTCCGCCGCGCCGCCCGAAGGCAAATGTGAGCGAAACTTAGCAAGGGCATATCAGTCTCCTTACCCCCAGGCGAATGGCGCATTCACATCATTCAGAACGTAGACAAGTCACAGAGGTTGCCTTTTACTGTACAATTCACTTGTACGCCGGTTACGTGAATAGAAACCTTTCAGAAATCTTGATTTAGTGGAAATGGTTCGGTACATTCTCTGGCTATCTCAGGTTTAACGTGGGATTTTACGAAGATTTATGACTAGGGCGTAATGTCCGATTTGGATCAAGTCTAACCTTTTCCCAGTTACATGCTGATATGTCCGTAATGCGTACGCAGTCACTTAATTATATTAATCGAGCTTACCTTAAAGCCAATAATTATCGAGCGTAAACGCTACGTATTAGGCCTAATTCTACACATAGGTAATTAGCTCCGATTAGAGACTAGCTATAATTCGATTTGAGGATTAATAGGCGCGTTTGGGTCGCATTATAATTAAATTATAACTATCTCGTTAACTATATCTGGAGCTGAGCTTCTTATTTATTTTATTTTTTTCTATTTTTCAAGTACTTACTGTTATAAATAGAAATTAATAAGTGTCCGCCCACCATTCAAAGCAATTATTCTTGAAAAGGTCTAGACTTAATCGCCAATTTACTTTTACGTGAAATTATATGAAAATATCTGAGACGCTACGGTGTAAAACTAACATCAAGTGAATTAATCTAAAACACGATAACCATTTTTGGTTTTTCCTATAGTACAAGATCACAAGCAATCAAAATGTCTATGTTTAAGATCGTTTTTTCAGACTAAACAGTTAGTTTAAAATTTATATTTGTCGACAGTCGACTACTGCGCTACGTGTCTCGGGTTCGATTCCCGAACGGACCAAATACTTATATGACCAACAGATAGTTGTTCCGTGTCTGAATATTTGTGTTTGTAAACCAACCTACGATACTGGAATTAATCGTACGGGGCAAAGTTTAAAAAAAAAACAATTTAACTGAGTAAAAAACTGGATGCGACTTATTTTTACAGTTAAATATTGACAATATACTAATTTACACGATGGAATCCTAATCTTAACTATCCTAACTAATATTATAAATGCTAAAGTAAGTTTGTTTGTTTGTTCACGCCTAAACCACTGAGCTGATCATCATGAAATTTTGTGTATACGTTGTCAGATGTACAGAAAAGGACATAGGGTTCCTTTTATCCAGAATAAAGTACTATTTCTGAGGGAAAGATCAATAACTTTCGACGGTCACAATTGCTTTCAGGCGCTAGATGGCGCTACGTGTGACTCGAAAAAATGCACGGGTTCGTAATCAGTGCGGGTGACGCCGCGGGCGGAAGCTGGTCACAAATAAATATAGCTACTTGAATTTAAAACCATAGGAAACGTAATATATAACACAGCAAATACTTAACTCGCCCGCGAACATAATTCAAACAAGTCCCGTCTTCTGGAATGCGTATGCACGCTACAGTAAGTTGTCCTGGGCTGCTCGTGGCGCCCCAGGGGACAAATTACTCCAGTTAAACACGCAGGCCAACAGTTAGTGTTCGACAGGGGAATTCGATTCGATAAACACCAAGAGTGTCGAAACAATTTTTATTGCCCACCGCCAAAAATAAAGTAGGTGGGTTATTCATGGGAGCCATCCATACGAGAAAAAGTCACCTGACACAGGATTAATCAATAACAAGTCTCACGGCTGTAACAGCTGGTGTAACAGCACACTCTCTGAGCCCTTATTCTATATGCCATGCCAAAAATACCGCGCAAGTAGCGGCGAGTTTTTACGCATAGTTATCGCGATCGCGTACAATACGAATCGGATCGAATACGGTGTGAACCCGACAGATATTTAAAATCGAGTCTTCACTCGATTTTAAACATGTGTGATGATCTTAAACTCGCAGCCCGTGCGTTACTTGGTGTCATATTCTTAAACAAATTATTATAGTACCTATATTGTTAAAACACCATGCTACACCCCAAAAATCAGAGAGCTGACGTTGCTTAAAGGCCGCCAAACTTAAATGGGACGGGGGCAGGTCATGTCTGCCGCATACTCCGGACTGGAACCCGGACGCAGCCAGACGAGGTCGCGACTGCGAGACAGAATTGCGACGGGAAGGGTGGTGGGACGATCAATATTCGCTGAATCCTGAAAATTGAAAATATATAAAAATTTAAATTATACAATGCCAACAAACAAATTACAAGCAAACATTACGAGTAATGAAATATAATTAATCCACTTTTTACATTGTTGTGAGAAAAGACAGAACTCCATGGTCCCCACGCTCGATCCATTATTTACGAACGTGGGTTCGTAAGGGTCCTGACCCCCCCAAATACGTACACATCAAATTGGCAAACCTCATAAAATAGACAACTTACAAAATACATAATATTTTTTTTATGACACTCCAAAGTCATATGTTAATATGACCCCAAAATGTCAGTTTTTTTAAATTATTAATAACCCCAGCCTTGTATTACTTCTGTATCGTGCGTACAGTTTTCAGACATGAAGCTCACATCCACACGTAGCTAGGAAACAACTATCTACCTGTAGGCCATACAAATATGGGGATTACCCGCAACACGTAGCGCAGAAAACAAACCGCTTCCCCACTGCGCCAAATAAGTCATCATATACATATATCTACATATATACCTATTTAAAAATGTATCATAATGGTGTAAAGTTTATTTTTCCTAACTTTTAACATTATTATCGCCACTTGGGCTGTTTCAGAGTAAAGTATTTGATACTGTGTGTACCTACGTGTTTATGTATCGCTGAAGTTTCTTCTCCTTTTGCGAAATATAACCGCTCTAAGCAGTAAAATGTGAAGTGTGGGACCGCTTGAACTTATCTATTATAACGAAGCTTATATAAAGTTGAAACTTGAAGGAGAAGCACAGGTTATTGACCTGTTACCTGAGAATGTCATTATAATATCTTTTAGTTAACTTTGGAGGATACTTAATTATGCAAGTTTGTTAATACCGACGAAAGCACAAATGAATATTATGCTAAACTTTATCAATTAATATTCCCTAATGAAGGCACAAATCTTGACTTATTATACGAAATTAAAAAAAAGAAATAGGTATTTTTGAATAATGGGTACAAACACAAATACTTATTCACATACAGAAACACCCAGACCCGCAGCCTAATTACCGATGTAGCAATCAGTTTGAGACAGGCGTAGATCGCGCGATAGCTTCTGTCAAACTTCATTTTTGTGACGTATATATATATTGGCTGACAGCGCAGCAGTTAATCGCTCATCCAATGCCCCAACCGAGACATCATATAACATACCTATATATTTTTTAATTTATTTCAACGGGATATATATTATATTCATTTTTCCTCACTTTGCTAACCTCTTATATTATTATCTTCATCACTAATATTAAAAACCAGTCACGTCTAAATAAGAATCCATCGATTTCATCAATAGCCATGAATCAGTGCAAAAGAAGGCAGATGGCATTGTCCGTGAAGCAATAAAGCGCTTATTGAAATCGCTGCAAGATACCTGAGTCTAATAGGCGCCTTAACGGTCGAGGAATCACTGGAGTACGTGAACTGAGCCAGGGGAACAAAACGAAGGAATCCTTTGCGAAGCGAGCCGAACAAACTTGAAGTTCAATTAGACGTGGCTGAGATTAGATTAAGTTAAGGCTCACATAGGTGGCGTTTGTTACGGACAGTTAATAGTGAAATTCTAGTTTGTTTACTGTTTACTGGTAGCCTGTCACATCCCACTGCTGGGCAAAAGCCTCCCCCCTTGATTGCCAGGCCGTCCTGTTCCGTGCGCAGGATGAACAGTCTTTTCCAAATGTGTTCAGTTCGCCCCGCCATCTCTTTCGCGGTCTACAGCGTCGCCGTTTTGCTGTGTCAGAACTCCAGTGCGTGGTTATTTTGGCTCACAGCTCAGACGGCATACGACAGACGTTGCCAGCCCAATTACACTTTAGCTTAGCAACTTTTCGAGTCATGTCTAGTTTATTAGCAATTTTTTAACATAGCAACACGTTTGATTTTCCGAAGGTTTCTGGAATCTACCGGTTAAAACTCCAAACTCCGGGCTGATACTCAGAATTCTCTAACCGAAACTAAAATAACACTTTTTTTACGATTGCGGGATCGAACCCATTACCTCACGCTTAACAGCCGCGCATGCTCCCAATAGAACAAAACGACAGACAAAAGTTTTACAAGCTTTTATTTAACTTGCAATGTGACTATGTTTGTTCGGATAGAATCCTGCAACTCAATTTTGAAGCAGATATCTTCAACCTATTGAGCTGAAATTTTGTATATACGTTTAGTTTGGATGACAATGCATGGTTAGCTGCGTGACATCATTCTC
The DNA here is from genome assembly GCA_947562105.1 of Shargacucullia verbasci. Lineage (NCBI taxonomy): Eukaryota > Metazoa > Arthropoda > Insecta > Lepidoptera > Noctuidae > Shargacucullia > Shargacucullia verbasci. The sequence continues at coordinate 4,309,581 of OX387286.1, read as the reverse complement.
AATCCAACATGGCGGAACACACAATTTATATGATGTAAAAGCTTTTCGCGAGATTTACCTGTGTGTGTATAAACAAGTAAATTAAATAAATTGATCAGAAAGAATATAATTTTTAAAATTTTCAAACTAAGTAAATACGTGTACTTAAATCTCACGACAAGCTTTTACATCATATAAATTGTGTAGCGACGTCATAAGTTAATAGTAAAAGCTTTAAAGGAAAAGTTTATTTTATTCTTTTTAGTGCATTTAAATAAAAGCTTGTTTTATAAAAAGTTTTTTACTGTTTATAAACTGTCTATGATTATTTCCATATACGGAGGTTAAAGTGATTATTTAACGAACGTTCGAAGTAAATTGGCTGAAAGCAAGTTGGCTGTAGTTCAATAGAAATATACTAACTAAACGAACAATCAAGCTGCTGAATCATAACTGACCTTTTCCTAATTTTATGGGGTCAGTTAGAACATTCTGGAACATTACTGAACAATAGCATAATATTGAAGCTACCAATTGCATGACAGCGTTTTTGTCGATGCCACAAACGTAGAAAATGGGTGTAAATGGGTCTATGGAAAGTTCAACGTAAATCTACGAAATTGTTATCGATATGATGTGACGTCATGGTGGGCGTCGCGGTTGAGCAATTGACCGCTAAGAGTTGGGTTCGATACCGGCGCGGAGCAAATTTTTTTAGATATATAGTTAGTTATATATAGATAGTTGGTCTGGATCTAAATGACTATAGAACATTAAGCTACAATATAAGTTCTCTTTACCATTGTCTGTTAAGAAATATATTCCCGAAAGGCCTGAAGCAACAAAACAATAACATTTCCCATTTATCAGATGTTATCTCCATAGACCCGCTACGTTATTCGATGGCACTCCGTGAGATAACACTGGTGTAGATCATACAGACTAATTACTACTTAATTGCTAGCAGATGTGAGTTACTAAATGGTTATATAGTGTAAATTACTGTTTATTTGAATAGTTATGTTACTATCACAGTTTGTGTATTATGAATAATTTACTGTCGAAATGGTATCTGAATGTATAATAAATATAATAATAGAGCAAGTGATCTGAGTTCAAAGTCCAGCGAAGCCTCTTCACCCTTCAGCCACTCACGTTCCTGTTGCCCCCTTGTTGCGAACCGAGCGACTATTTTTGGGGACCCAGTTACTGAATTGGCACGTCTTCGCCTGCCATTTTTACGTGTTTTATTACATTGTTTTGGCAGGCACCATAGGTTTCCATAGTTCCCCTTTACCCAGTCCATTACCATCCCATCACAATAGCTTAAGTAGTTTTTCTCCACATTTTCTACAATAATCCTACAAATCCAGGCATTGTCCTTGGGAGCATTTCTATAGTGCATACAGAGATAATCGCTGGGTATGTCACCACAACATTTTCATTAAAGCTGTCTTAAAGGGAAAACAAGACATACATAATAATAATATAGCATCATACTGTATCCCCGAAGCTTTAGGCAGAGGGGTACTATTGTGCATCCAAATTTCGCCGATGCTGTTATTAAGTCCTATGTAATACGGGCGAGCCTATTGCCATCAACAAGCAGAGTTCCTACCTTTCAAAATCCTGCCACTTTCATGTTCTCCTGTAAAAATAATTCCTCTGCCTTTTACCAATCCAATCCAGCTATCTTTTCAAATTTACGGTCCGTCTCTTGAAGGACCAATGACCGTCAAAAAGTACTTGAGTCCACTCAATTCTGAACTACAGTGGGACGCCACTTAGCCGGATTCTACACGAACATAGTTTTGCGCTTGAAATGTGTCTAACCCAAGCCCAACAAAGCTAGCTCCACAAAGGAGTGTCAACAGCAGTCAGGCTCAACCAATAGCACAGTATTTTCCCACACCTAGTTTATCACACCACCAAAGTTGTTGACAATATTGTTACATCGCGGACTACCTTCAATAATATTCAATAGTTTCCATTTTTAGAGTGTCAGTAAAAATCGCCGAGTACGATAAGACCTCCAAATGCCTTCAAAATATAAAATATTATATCATCATGCCTGTATGCCCCAATGAATTAGGGTGAAGTGTACTAATGTACACCCTCATTATACCGACGCTCTTATTAAGTCTCATGTAATAGGGGGCCAGCCTATTGTCATATACCGGGCGCAATACTAAACTTCGGCCTACTACAAAGAATTTTTGAACGGAATAACCCAATAACACTTTGTTCGACCCAGGGGTCGAACCCAGGACCTCATCCCAATAGCTTACTCACTAGACCAATAACGCAGTAAAATATTTGTTTCCTTTATGACTGGTGTACAATGAAGAATACTCTATCTATACTTGATACACCCATAGCCAATGGCTTAACGAGCCACATTCTCGTTTTATGGGGCAGCCTCCCCCCATCAAAGTTCACTTGGCATTCACTTTGAAATTTATGATGGAACTAAACGTAAAGAGGTCGAGATGCCAATTGGTTTTGTTTTAGAACTAGCTTTCGCGTTTCTTGGTATTTGGAGAATTGCTATTATTTCGTTTTGAACGTCTAGACGTTACGTATAAAGTGCTGGATTTCATTCAGTGTAAAAGTACGATGAACTGTGGAGATATTTTTATCAATTTGTAGTTTGCGACAGCAAAGAGCAACTCGGTGATCGCTAGATACTATTATTATTAGAAAATTGACTGAACGGTAGTGTGGGTTATTCAGACATCTGTTTCAAGCGATAGGGTTTTCCATAAGCAAGTAAGCTTCTACAGTTAACATAATCGATACGAATGTTGACCTTTCCAGTACTTAATGAATTCTTGATGTGTCTTCAGCGTCCTGAATAAGATATCTTACACAAAAATTACAGTTGTGTCGCCCATTGCTGTAAGTCTGAGCGATTAGCTTTCTACGCTATGTGTCGCAAGTTCTATTACGAATATTTATATGATATATATTTGTTCTGGGTCTCAGGCTTTTGAGTTTGTGTTTGTAAATTATACAGAATAAATCATAATGTGGGGCAAAAATGTTATAAAAAAATGATATTATTAAAATGAAATGTTACGATATCGTCACCACTTTAAACTGTAGCTCGGTATACGTAAAAGCACTGTAATTTCTATTTAACTCAACCCGTAATGGAGATACGCTATACATCACTTATGTGCGTATCTATATACAAACTACGAACCGCCATTCACCAGACTTTCAACCCGCCTCTCGTTTCAACTGTTCCAAACTAGCTCCACGTACAGTTTTTATCATCCAGATTCCGTATGAAACTTAATTAATAAAGTTCGGTAATTTTATTCAGAAACCCTAAGTAGTCAGTATTCTGTCGGCTATATTATGAACTCTGATTAATAATTAAGGGGTCAGTGAGCCGCATAGGAGTGGATGGTACAACTGGATGAATGAAAAGCTTAGTACTATTAGATACTTATTAGAGGGACTTTTACCTACTGCGCATATCGGTCGATCTCCGAGGTTAAGTAGCGCTTACTGCGGTCAGTCCTTGGATCGGTGACTATTCTTTACACATCGAAACGTTTCATGCCTCAACCTTAGAGTATCAATGTCTGCCAGTAAGCGAGCGGCGAAGGTCCGACGGCATTCGCTCCGTGTAAAATACTGATACGTATCTGCATTTGGTTAGACTGGGAACCGAACCAAACATAGTTGGGAAAAGGTTAGGCAGGTGATAATATTCATTACTTATTAAGTTTAAAATTATTAGTTCCTATATTTAAATTCAGAACGATAGCAATTGTTTTTATTTATATGTCGACCCATATCCATTTATAAGATTTTAACTTTATAGTTGAAATTCAGTGACGTCATTACCTTACAATTACGGCCATTTAAACCAAATATTATTATACTGAATAAAAACAATAACACTTTACTGAGCTTATATCCTTAATAATTTTTCGGCGAAAGATCCATTTACGGGATTTTCAGGCCAATGTCATTACCTAGACAAGTTCATAAAATTCCTGGATTAAAACCAAAGTATGGTTCAAAACGCTTGAAGCATGCGAAGAAATAAAAACCTTCCTACCTTACTTCTACGACTACATCAGCGAAAACCAGGTTAGGTATAACAAAAAAGAAACCAAACTTACATTTTCATGAATAAATTATTTTACGATTCCCTGAAATTATAAAAACAAAAGCTCCTATATGTTCACGGCTGTTCAAGGCTAAACTATAAAGAATAAAATAATGAGTTCCTAGAATACGATACACTTTGACCTTGCCGGTCAAAAATTAAGTTCTTCACAAAAATGTAACGGCAACCCTTTGTAGTTTTATGACTACTAGACAGGATTGATTCTAGCCATTTCCCGCTTTAAAACTTAATCGCAGCCGAGGTCCCCGCTGGTCGTTTAGCCAGGAAAATGGTGGACGATTTAATTTGTATGCTAATGCTAAACCAACGCCAACTACACGCGCACTGTAAAACAAAGTTCAAAAAGAAATATAAAGGCAACAAGGACTTTGTTGTGTTCACTTTGAAATAATAGAACCTTACTTTGTTCTTATGAGGTACTATTATACTTAAGTATTTAACATGTTGTTCCTTACTTATGAGACAATTATTAATACTTTAAAAAAGAAATTAAATTTACTAATTTTGTCACGTTAGGATTTTATTGTTTAAGAATTTTGTACATAAACAAACCTACTTAAAGTTTCCAGATAATCATTTAATTCAAATATACATATAAATAGAAGATGTATAAAGATTATAAAATCTCCTGTCTTTCAGGATAACGGCTAAGGATGGTGACCAGAGAATATGTCTGAACAAATCCTCCAGTACAATAAAAGCAAGCTAAGCCATTGGTCCCGATTATCATACAAATACCCATGGTAGTCATTTCAAAAAGGCAACCAAAAAAATTTGGTCACTAGTGTTACTGTATTAAGATCGGGTTATGAAATTCTCCGCAGCAGCTGTGGTGAAATTTTGGTAGATGACAATAGTATCGTTTAATATCCGCATAGGTGAATGTGGGTGTTCATCAATACATCTCTGCCTATCCTTTAGGGAATCGTATTACCCTAAAGGTGAGGTATGTTATGTTAAGAAATTACTACTTAATAATACCAGCCGTAATTTAATAGGAAATGTCAACTGTTATTTTTACTGACAGCGGGTCATTTTCATTACGTCGAGCACCTGATGGCCGGGCCGGGCCGGGCCTTTTGGTGTTTTTTTGCGAATTTTCATTTCTTGCAGATAAAAATCAATTTGCCAGTATTGTTCTACGTTCTTATCTTAATCAAAGAAAAATATTGAAAGGGAGAGAGAAAATGGGATGTGATTTTTAGTCAAGATTGGATTTAATTTGGTATTGGGTTTTTTGTTCGTAGCTTCACAGAGTTTAAGGAAGGGCGTGCATTCGTTATGGTAGGGTCTGATAAGACTTTTCTTCTATATTATGGGGAGATTCTGATGACTGAGCGACACTGTCTGCCCGTCGCAACCTCTAGGGAAATTATATTTTCGTGTTTTGATGTTATTTACAGGTGAGTAATGCAAGTCTTCTTTGTGTTAACACAATATTGTACCAAAATAAACAATATATATGTACATATATTATTAGCATCATAGTCATCAGTCTAGCATTCTCTCAACAATTTTGTCTAGTCCAGATGACGATGAATTATCAAGCAAACAAGGAGGAACTGCCATCTGATCAGACGTGAGAATCAAACCTCGCGCTCAGTTGACCTTTTCAATTAAATTACGGTTGATATTCTTAAGTTGTAATTTCGGTGAAACTAATTAGAACAGGGCAAGTTGATGTTATCGGTGTCGAACAAAGCTGCCGGCCGAACATTTGAATACAGAAGTCTTGGGTTTCGACTTCGGAGTCCTCTTTTATTGGTCCGAGTCCGAACTCCGAGTGCTGACGCAGTTGCCGGCTATCGCTTTTAGAAACACTTCCGAGTAATTCCGTCAGCGACAATTATGAGAAATCAGGTTTGCGAAAATGCAAATTCTTGTGTAATTTCAGTTGGATAGAGAAAGATTTACTTTTCTTCGGAAATATTCAGATGTGTAAAACAATTGGTAACTAATTATTTCTCTCGTTCAATTTCAGGCTTTAATTTTGACTCTATTTTATAATGATTCTATGAAATTGAGCTTAGTATTTCGAAATAAGAATACTAACACAACACACTAAATTAATACTAAGCCCCAGATTAATTCTAGGGAGAATCTATATTACAGTCAAAAAGTTTACAATCCAATTTCCAATCACAATTTGAAGTTTGTCAATTTATTTCGCTTTACATTTAAAATATTTATAATATCCCGTTCAATTTTGACGGTATAAACATAGCCGCGTTTCAATTTTATTAAATTATGCGGGTATCTAAGCAGTTTTCGTCGCTACGAAATTAACTTTGAGGCACCCGCTCACGGCGCCACTGTACATGGCTATATACAGTAGTACGAGTTAGACCGACCTTCCAAATAATTAGTGCTCGCGCGTGTTATTAGTTTGGAAACTAGTTTTAGTTTATTAATTTTCTAAATAACGACGAAACTGCACTTAATGGACGTCGGATACTATAAAATAAAATTAGCTAGTATGTGCTGTTACAATATTACATACTCATATACTAGTAATATATTACTTGGAGCGTTTTCACAATGAAGCTGCGTTTCAATTGTCGCAAAACTGCTCGTGTGCGACTTTTTCTATAGACATTTATGAGACATTTCCGCAGTCTAATGACGTAAAAAAGCGACAGCCACACAATTTGATAGTAGTTATCGCTCAATCTACGTTTTTCGTAAACTGATTGCTTGATTGCTACATCAGTGATTAGTCTGCCGATTCCCGTCATTCAAAACATTTATGTAACTTGCGTCAAAATATGTGCTAAACTAACTAATACGTACCTAAATATGTATTATATTACTACAAAATATTACTCGCATTTCTGTACAACACTTCGCTATATCTGCTATTGATCTTGTAACCAACAACACGAGAGAATAACGCCGGAATCCTTCATACAATTTGCTATGTAAATTAATCTTTTGTGGTGCATCTATCAGCTCTTCCCTCAAGGCTTTTAGCATTACCGAAACGTGTCACGTCTCCACACGAAAACCACCATAAAAGGCCTGTCAATATACCAAGCTGACTCTAACGTACATAAAATTATGAGGAAGCAGCAATCTGCCAATCATATCGAAAGCATGAAAAGCGCTACTTACAAAGAAAAAATGTTTACTCTTCACTAATAGGCAAACACAAAGGAAACCGGTGTTTTGATCGTTAATTGCTTGTTGGTATATGTTCATTTATGATGCTTAAGTCGATTAGACTCTGTTTAGCTAAAGTACAGCTTACTGCGGCAATGACTAGATTTGCGTCTATCAATGGAATAAGCAGAAACGTCAAATGAATAAATAGCCAATCAAAATTTGTAAGGGTATCGGGTACTGATGTCCTAAAACCTTTAACCCAATATCGTTTCATTAGTTTCTATCAAAAGTAAATTATTATAAGTGATAAAAATTATGACTTTTCGGTAGCAATTTTTGGTTTTACTTTTTGCTAATTACTTTTTATTCTTGCTTTGAATTCCGTAGGCGCACAACAGACTTTGAAAAGTTCAAATTATTTGAAATGATCTTACATTCAACGTAGGCTTATATTCTGGTCTAACTAGCAGGTAGGTACAACAGAGATATCCTAGATGCCATAACAATTAAGCGCGGACGGCAGTATCAGGTAGTGTTATAGCCGGCTGACTAATCGCCTTGGCACAGTATTAGCATCGCTTTAACTGGAACACCGGGTTAAATCGATTTCATGTCGGATCGCATTAACATACATAATTATTTTTAAATGAAATAAAACATAATTATGATTCAAATTTAGAAATTGAATACTAGTATTTGTAACATGGATGGCGTATGGAGCTCAAATAATAAATATAGATAATTTTGGCTTTTGTGGTAAAATCCAAGTACCTACTTACACTTTATTATTTTGTTGTTGTGTCTACTGTAATTTTTAACAATCTGTTGCTTATTTTCGAATATCCTTGTGTAATATTGTCTGATATTCTTCTTGATTTTTGACGATCCTAACTAATACTATAAATGCGAAAGTTAGTTTGTTTGTTTGTTTTTTACCTTTTCACGCCTAAACTACTGAACCGATAAATGAAATTTTGCATATACGTTGTCAAGAGTACTAAAAAGGGCATAGCGTACCTTTTATACAGAAAAAAGTACTGTTCCCGAGGGAAAGCCGCTACGTGTGTCTCGAAAAAATGCACGGGTTCGTAATCAATGCGGGCAAAGCCGCGAGCGGAAGCTAGTACATTATAAATACGATTCTGATAGGCGAGTGCTTGTGATGCGTATGTTTGTAAACTGTACCAACGATAAAGGACTAATGTCAATGTAAAATATTTTAAAAACAATTACTTGGTATAATAAAATTTGTAAAAATTTTTTATTGTCTATGCGGCAAACGAACACGACGGATCGCCTGATGATAAGCGTTTAACGTCGCCCATGGACACCCGCAACACCGGAGGAGTCACAAGTGCGTTGCCGGCCTTTTAAAAAGGAGTACGCTCTTTTCTTGAAGGTTTGAAGGTCGTATTGGTCCAGAAATACCGCAGGTGACAGTTCATTCCACAGTTTTGTTGTGCGAGGCAGAAAGTTTCTAGAGAAACGCACAGTTGTGGACTGCCAACCATCTAAATGATGGTGATGGAACTGATCGCGTAGAACCATGGCGGAGAAGAGGCGGCAGGGATCAGTCCGAACAATTCCTCGGAACACTCCCCACAGTATAAGCGATATAAATGTAATTGTATTTTACCATACATAGTTAGGCATGACTGAATATGAATCTCCACGTCGTTCCAGTACTAATTGTAAATGTTACATAACCATACACACACAACCAAACTACCAATAATAAAATAGAATAAATTAGCCTGCTTTCTCACTTGCAGACGCTGACTGGGGAAAATAAATCACTATGCTAAAGCGTAGGCGAGGTGAAACAACTAACAGACGTATAGTGTTGCAAGTTTATGCACTACTTTTACTGCAAGCATTATGTCTTGCTCTTGCATAGCTTTGTTTTTACTGATCCGGATCAGCTTTACCATACAGTTTTACGATTTTAGACTGTTTTAGTATAGTAAATTGACAGTTTTCTTTATAAGCATTAGAAACGAAGTCATCTTTCTTATAATAAACTCAAATACCATCAGTGAACTGTATACACTGTCTACAGTTTCAGGGATCACAAACACAATGTAATGTTCGAATTGATATATGTCCGGGTTCCAAACATTTGGTTTTGATTGATCGTGTTTTAAACGGCCGGGCGTGCGTCTGTGCTATCGATAGTTAAAATTAAATATTTCATGTCGATCCATCAAACTTGTCACGTCCGAAAGTGTTGCCAGCGCACAATCTGAACGGAGCTATTAATTTTGGACGTGATTTCGCTGCGTTTATGCTAGCTTTTGTTTTAGGTTGGCAGCTAATTATTTTAGGTTTAATTGTGTGGTTATTAAGTGAGTTAACCATAGTCTGCTAGAAATATATATATTTTTAGAACCGATATATATTTTGCAAATAAATCGGTTCTTGATTAGTATGGTTACATACTCACAAGACGCTTTAACTGTCGACTTAGACTTATAACGGTTACAGCTAGGCAGAGATGAACTGTTCACCCTGTTTTCGCCTATGCTATTTTTAAATCCCATGGAATGGCTACTGCCATCTACCGAGCACAATACAAGACTTAACTAACAATTTTAGAAAATTTCAAAACGTTTTTTCCGACCTGGGATTTAAAGCCGTGCTACCGACCACTTGATCATTCTTCATTTCAATCAATAACAGTTTTAAAAATTCGAGACTCTAGGTTTACGGTTCCAAAAGAGGGTAGGTGCTATGGCACAGAGACCGGCAAGAAACTCCATAGTTATTCTTTTCTTTATGGACATAGCACCAAAAACTGGACATATTCTAAATGTCAAAACTAATACATGAACAAGCAATAATGAACGCACGACATAATACACTTACATTATAAAGAACATTTATACAGGACCCAAAAAGGATGAATCCTACTTCCTACTAATCCTACTAATATTATAAATGAGAAAGTTTGTGAGGATGGATGGATGGATGGATCTTTGTTACTCTTTCACGCCAGAACGGCTGAACGGATCTGGATGAAATTTGGCACAGAGATAGATTATAGTCTGGAATAGCACATAGGGTACTTTTTATCCCGGAAAAATGTACGGGTTCGTAAACCACGCGGGTGAAGCCGCGAGCGGAATCTACATAGTTGCTTAATATTCTTTAAAGAAAACGATAAAATGATAAAAATATGATGTGTGTCTTATATCTACTTTCTGTTCCTGGGATTAAGTATCCAATTATACTTTGATTATACCGTTATATCCTTTTCCAAGTATTCTCAATTTTGCTTGTACAAATAGTGCCACAATATTCTTCCAAATCTGAGATATTCTTAATTCAAACCTTCGAATTTTTCTTTTCTTACAAACCGAGCTTCGAAGTAATCCAAATTAGTCATGATTAAGCTTCGACTCTTTGTAATATCAGTTTCGACTTATGAAAGTTTCGACCAAGTCGAAGTATCTGTCATCCACAATTTTAATAATACATATTTTCGACTATGCAGTTGGCGCAGTGGCTAAGCAATTCGCTTTAGCACCCTCATTATAGAAATGCTGTTAATATGTCCCATGGAATAAAAGGCAAGACTTTTGCCATCTACCGGGAAGTCTGCGCTGCTATTAAGAATTTCAGAAAACCCAAATAACTGCCCTATCTGAGAATCGAACCTATGCTCTCATGTTCAGGTACTACCCAACTCGCTAATTATAATTATAAAGCGGGAATCAAACCGCAACGCTCGTAAGAACGCGGATATCGTACCAAAGTCAATTAAGTCGTCAATCATAAACGATTTCCTTATTCCAAACTAAATGAAATTACAGAATATTCCTATAAAGCCTACGTTGCATAAAATATTACTTATTATGCGTACAACGTTATTAGGTACCTGCCCGTATAATATCGTAGGTAATCACGATAAAAGCGTACACTCGTTTTATAAAATTATGTAAATATCCGTTGAGTAAAAGTAAATTGAATTAATTTAGATCATCCATCAAAGCATCTTGGATAACGTGAATTATTACTTATTCTTGTCTGAAAAAACCTCTCATCGCTAAACATGGAGATGTATTTTAATGTCTTTCTTAATTTTTTCGTCGAAGACAATGACAAATTGCTGTTTAAAAATGTATAAAACAACGTTTTTATTTATCTTCGTTACGTGTAGAATATACTACTTAATTTTAAAAGCATTTGTTGCGTACCTAATGAAAATATCAGCACATACTAGCTTTTATCAGAGACTATGCTTACATTAGCCAAGTATACCTACATAATGAAGGCCACCTAACTTAAAATCGTCATTAGTAGATCCTCCTTCTATCTCATAATGACGGGCAAGTTAATCGATGTTGAACCTTATACTGTTCTAATAAAAGTCACACCACCCTCCTTTGGGAGATAATATTTTTACCACTTGTAAACACACGGCGATTTTTGTGCGTTACAAAGCGCTACGCTTTGCGTCTACGCTCGTAGCCCCGCACCTACGAGTGAACGTAGCCACGTACCAACGCGCGATATGCGGCGATTTACGGCCGTGCACCTAGGCACTTTGTCGTGCCGAGGCACCGATATTGCCCTTTGATCTGCACACGACGTGACACAGGTGTTATACAAAGTAGTGACGACAATCGAAATGCAAACTTCAATATTGTATTACTTCAAAGTAGCTTACAAATTCTGAGACGCACGTTTTATTTGGTTGTATTTTACGCATGTAGGTAAATCTAAATTGTTTCGGTCCGTCTAGGTCATTAGTTCCCAAAGTGGTCCAGGTGGACCCCCAGGGGTCCACGGGAGACTCGACGAAGGTCTACGTTGGCGTGACAAAAAAATGGGGGTTTACAATTCAATTTACAAGATGGTAAAAGTGTAGCTGCAGGGGGTCCACCGGAACCAGCTAAATTTTGAAAGTGGTCTATGAGAAAAAAAGTCTGGGAACCTCTGGTCTAGGTGAATGACCGCATAAACTTGCCTACAGAACTCTTACAAATAGTTGAAGTAAAAAATAAAACCTGTTGCTATACCCTTGAATATAATTTGATAATTTTTGTTGTACGAACTACTAACGCGATACCCAGAATGGTTTTAATTACTGTCGTTATGTCATATCCGCTTCCTAATACGGATCCTTTGAGTGGTTTTAGGAACTGTACTTATTCTTTTTTTCTTCTGGTATATAAAAAAGCAGGCTCGCAGAAGGCCGTATGAAAAAAGAAACTTAAAAATCGAAGTTAAATATAAACTTTTTTTTGTTCCGATTGCGTTTTTTTCCCGAGCACAAAACAGGCCTTAATTTATTTTTTAACCAAGCTAAATTTCCGAACGCACAAACTTCCAACATCCAGCGAGGATGACGGCGCAACAAATGTAAAAGAATAATATTTTTAATTGCGTCCCCTTATTTTGTTTCCATAAGTTGACTTTTTCTTACGAAATGAAAAAAGTTTCATTGTGTTAACCCCCGGCGTCACATTTTAACAATACTCGACTTTGAGAAGTCGCGCAGTGTCTATTTTCCAAGGCAATATGGCTTTCATTCTCCAGTTATGTCTTTATTCTTGCTGAATATAACGTATTATATATATTATTTCGGTCTAGGATAAGCAAAGGTATTTTTATGAACAAATATCTCATACTTAAGAAGTCACCTAGTTGAAAAATAACTGTTGACTTATTTATTACTAGCTTCCGCCCGCGGCTTCGCCCGCGTGGTTTACGAAGCCTTGCATTTTTCCGGGATAAAAAGTAGCCTATGTGCTATTCCAGACTAATATATATCTCAGTCTGACTATAATATCCATCCATCCATCCATCCATCCTCACAAACTTTCACATTTATAATATTAGTAGCATCTGTAAAGGCAAAAATTTTACTGAAGTGAGTATATATTTCTAGTCATATAGTATATATTTTTCATCTCAAAAGGAATCTTATCATCATTCGTCAACGAAATTGAGACAAAAAGGGATCAGCGAAAGTAACTATTCCCAGGAACATAACATAGCATCACGCCTATATTCCCCGAAGGGTTAGGCAGAAGTGTACTTTTTGTACACTCATATTTCACCAACGCCGTTATTAAGTCCCACGTTATAGAGTGCGAGCCTATTATCTACCGGGCACAGTCTGTTGCCTACCGGACCCAGTTCCAGACTCCGTGCTGCTACTGAGAATTTCCATACAGAAAAATCCAATCACACTTTGCCCGACCTGGGAATCGAGCCCAGAACGTCATGCTCAGCTGCCGCGCATGCGATCACTAGACCAATGAAAAATTCCCTGGAAATTTATATTATTTGTTTATTTATTAAATCTTAGTTAAATATTCATTATTCATTCTGACACCAACAAACAAAATTACCGTACAGACTTTTGAAAGCTTACTACTTGCTTTTAATGGCAAATAAAGAAACAGCCTCTCTAAATAAATCATTATTTATTTATTTATTTCAGGCATCAAGGCTCATATAAATACTATAAAACCATCATATCCTATCCTATCCTACTAATATTATAAATGTAAAAGTATGTGAGGATGGATGGATGGATGGATGGATGGATCTTTGTTACTCTTTAACGCCCGAACGGCTGAACGGATCTGGATGAAATTTGGCACAGAGATAGATTATAGTCTGGAACAACACATAGGCTTTTTATCCCGGAAAATGTACGGGTTCATAAACCACACGGGCGAAGCCGCGAGCGGAAGCTAGTACATTATAAAACTTTTATACACCCCTTTGAAGTTCTTCCTTGTTATCAATAAAGCAATCCAATTTTCGTGGAGTCATCGTCAAAGGTGGGAGAAAACTGACACATCGTTACGTGTCGTACCTTTCAACCGACGGGTATATTATACCTACTAGTCGTTAGAAAAAGGAGCAAAGGTCACTGTAACTGGCTCTTATTTCTTTGTTCACGAAAGCGTTTTTTACATAGGAGGTACAGTTGTTTTTGTTTTGTATATGTATAGTTTTTTGTTAGACTGAATGCCCCAACATGGTTAGCAAAAGGCTAGGCGGGTGATGATGTATATATTACAGTCAAAATTCTAACTGATATAACTGAAAAAACAGGCAAAAGTAGTTTTGACTAAACAGGTTGATCAAGAGTATTTTTGTCTGAAAGTCATTGGCTAATAGAGCTTTTGACTGCAAATTTGCGGTTAAAAGTTTTTTGACTGATACTCTTAGTCAAAAGTACTTTTAAATGCAAATTTGCAGTCAGTAAAAGTACTTTTAACTGGTTAAGAGTTTTGAGGAGTGGGACAGTAATGGCCTGAATTTATAATAAGAATTTGTCATGCTCACAAAAATGTCACGCTGATGGTGGCGTGGTGTGTCGGGTCACTGAGTTCCCTACATAGTGGTTGAGCTTAGCGATTCTGACGCCTGCGTCATGCTCGTGAACGGATGCCGTCTGCCGTCTGCTGGACTAGTCAGCTTGTAACTGCCATGGCAATCTTATTCAGAGGCAATCTCAACATTTCATAAACGCCTGAACTTGTCTTACATGAAATAAAGATATATTCTATTTATCCATAAAATGCGTTATTTCTGTCACAAGATGCAATACATGTAAAAAAAACATTAATAATTATTATAATATATCATCTGGTGTGTAGTTACTTAGTTTTCTCATCTCAAGTGCGTGACCTGTATAATATTTTATCTTATGACGTGGTGAATATGGACCGAAAGCTCAAGAAGAGTTTAGCAGATCAGTTCTTATATCCACGTGCCTTACCAGTTAGTGCAAAGATATCTGTCAATGAACACTACTTGGAAACCATGAAGAACATTTTATTGACTTAATTCTCAATTGTCAATTGACAATTGTCTATTTTACATCACAAATTGAGTCTCTAACCTTCAAAACCAATTTTGATATATAAACATAATAGGAGGTACATTATATTTGTCTTCGAAATTAATAAATATTATAGCTCAATCTCAGTGTATTAAGGCGAGACCTAAATTGCTTTTTTCTCTGTGTATAAGGCGGCTTCGAACTAGGGATTACGCAAAGACGACCTTTAGCTCTGGGCGGTTTTTTCCGCCCCAGCTCTTTAGGCGTGGGTCGTGCTTTAGACGTTATTCCTCCCTTTGCGAATAACATAGGAATTTTTTGTACTTAAAAAAATAACTTTTCGGCCTATTTCAGTTTTCACAATTACAGAGATTATTTTTTAATTTTCTGTAACAATACGATTTGAATTCCGATATTATTTTACTGTTAATATACATTTAGATAATTAGATATGTTTTGGCATAATAAATGTTAACGAGGAGTAAAATTCTTGTGTATTTTATATATTATTTTAATTTGGTTCGTATAATCAAATATCGCAAACCTACCTTCTAGGAAGATCCTATTAACATATCTTCCAGTCCCTTGCGTGGTTATTGTTCTGTACTATTATATAAATAATTTTGCTTAAATTGTATAGGTATTAGGAAACAGGCAACACTTAACTTTAGCTTTACATCGCAGCTTCCACAAGAATACGTATAACAAATCCATCTCCACTGAAGAGAAAATGAGAAAATTCCACTTCAGTCTACTCATACACGCCTTAAGCTGTGGAAATTGTCTACCCACGCAAAAAGAATTAGATTTCAAGCTACTTTTAGGGAACACGAAAACAACTAACAAATCCACATAAGGCTCGCCTCGAGGCTCAGTTAGAGTCGATTTACACATCACCGGTGGCTACCGGGGAAATTATATGTGCGGACTTTGAAATGAAACAGTATTATTACATTGCATAAACTGTGCTGTACTGTAAGGTCTCTCAGATAAATGGGCTGACAGCATTATTTTGGGCCTGGAACATTATCGTGTTCTATTTTTACGGTTTACAATGCCATGACTCTATTTGTTTCTCTGATTATCTGGCACTTTAGATAACAACACCGTTATGCAGGCAAACAGTAACTGAAAATATCGGTAAGCAATAAATGTTTGAGATTCTTTATCTACTAATATCCATGAAAGTAAAGTGCCGTCTAATAAGCAAACGTCTATTGGCGCCAATTCCACCACTGTCCCACCAATCTTAACGAAACATAGGCAAGAAAGCGTTTACCTTAAAAACATTAACCCTTAAAATCTTTAATCAAACAACAAACTACGAACAGTTTGGACAAGGTCAAGAGTCGAAATAAATTTACTTAGTCCCCGTTCAGGTGACGCAAGTAAATATGCTTTGAAAATTGATCGCTTACGACCTCGCCCGAAACAATGTATGTCGCCCCTTAGTCGAAGCCCAGTGATTGTGTCACCTTCCCTCAGTCGCTGTTATTACACACAGACAGCGGTAGACATTAATCTCTTGAACAAATATAAGGCGCTGTCGCCATCTGCCTGTCGCTTTATGCCAAATAGTAGCTACTCCAAAATATGGCGGTAGTGTTTGCATTTCTGTAGGGGCGTCGGTTAATTGATTTAATTTTGTAATGTATTTTTTTAGTCTGTTTGTATTCCCTGTTTTTCTTGATACAATAATTATGAATGAGTAAGTAAGTATTTAAATGATAAGGAAAAGTAATAATTAAATATAGATGAGAAATATTCAATTTTATTTCTATTATGTAACAATAGTAACAATATAATATGATCGACATGTCAAAATCATGCGATCTAATTATAGGAAATTGAGTTATTGAGGCAAATTTGTATCGGGCTATACATAAATCTGACATTTTTATTACAGCATTCAGCTGCCGCATCTGGTGTTAACACCAAAAGCATTACCAATCAAATTCGTTGCAACAACCATTAAAAAGGGCAATAATGTACAGACACAATGGAATGATAAACATTAGCAGATCAAAAAATGTCGCGATTAAGCTCGGCTCCCCTCAAACATTCACACGATGTCATCCGCGGCGCATGATAGGACGGCGCGGCGGGGCCACCCGGTCGGGGTGTCTATTATTTATCATACGCCGTCAATTTGTTTCGGTGACGGATGAATACGGGCACACCGCAAACCACAAGCTATACGCCGGATAATCGATCGTTTAATTGTACTCCCCATTTAATATGAGCTCTACGTGATACACGCGTTATATGGGATGTGGTGTCGTTTAAAAATGCTTCTCTAGAGTAATTTTTAAATTCACCAAGATTATTACTGAATAAAAAAAGGCTTTTTAGCGCTCTGATTTACAATAATTATTCCGTAAGCGCACATTTCCTGTGTGGTGTCATTCATGTATAGAGCCATTAAGGTTAAAATAATCACAAAAGTTTGGGTAGAAAGGTCCATAAGTGAAAACCGCAAAACGGAGAATAGCTAACTACGGTTGAATATATGCATATTCAACCGACAGTTACCATATGAACGACAACAAGAAGAGTTTATAAAACATTACAATTCTGTTATTGTTAGTGATATCCATTCGAACCAGTATAGAAAACATTATTTAAACTGACAATACATTTGTTCATGTCGCTCAATCACACAGATTTCAATAGGACTTTCCCCGTTTCAATCAACGTGGTTCCAGTTCTGTTCCCGAATATACCCACGGGGAATTGGGCAGCAAACGGTCCAATCCCAAAGTTTAACCGAACGAATCTGCGAGCCAAAGCTAATTTGTAATAAGTACGAACAAATGTTTTTTCCGCAATCGTATTTGCGGCTCTCTGCATCCTCTCTCGTAATCACCAATCCCAATTGTTATGTGTACCATAAACGTTATCGTAAATCAATGTTTTTAAAGTAATCCTATAAAAATATGCCGTTACATTTTATGGTAGCATAACTTGGTGAAGTTAAATTTTCATTTCGTTTACTGACAAACTTTTCCGCTGTTAAACTGTGGTGGTCATTAAACTTTTGAAAAATCAGCGAGGTACCCGCCGTACTGGTGTATGCAGCGACCTCTAATAGGATTTGGGAACTCGTGACAAGTGATATTTATTAGCACACCCATATTGTTGTAGGTGATAAATGTGCTCCCATTATGGCACTACCTCTACCACCTGACATGGAATTTCATTTAAAGAAGCAACCGCCATATTACTCCGTGCCACTTGCTAATTTTGTTAGGGCATGAATCATGTTTATGAGACAGCCACATTTTTGTGCGTGTAACTCCGTGCTCTATAAAACTGATTTATTTATTTATCACTTAGGCAAATAACTCGTGTTATGCCTACGTATATTATAGCGACAATTTTTCTATTTTGTGAGTTGGTTCTAGCTAACGATATTGATTTTGCAGTGAGAAAGCTGTGCAGTTTATCATATGAATATAATTCTGCGTCAATTTTATGAGTCGTTTAATCGTTATTGCATATAAATATAGCTTTAGGCTATATTTTATCTAAGCTTTCGTAATCTTCGCTAATCTAATTCTCTGCCTACATGATGTGCAGCGCTGATTAATATAGCTCCTTAAATCCTACGCCACCTCGCCTAGGTTTGCTAAAAATGTGGCTATTTATTAACGCCATTCTTAATGCCTTCAATAAATTATCGTTTGGCCACGCCCGTCTTTAACGAAAATTAAAGCGTTAATCAACAATATTAAGTGTAGGTGTGTCTGTAGACTGTGCTTAATCTTAATCTGTAAATTAAGCCATGTTAAAAGAAAACCTAACAATACCTGGCTTTATTTTACACTGATGCTCGTACAAAATCGCTGCTTACCGAGTGAATAATCCGAGTATGAATGAGAATGAAGCCATACATGTGTTATTTGAGGCTTTTCTCTTTACAACAAATATTTCGAGGATTCAGTTTTGTGCTAGAGCGTTGGAGCCGTTAAACCAATTGTTTCCTTATGTGATTGTTTCGTGTGGATATGACCCGCGTTCCTTTTAAAAAATAACAGATCTTGTAGTTTTTACAGTGTTTACATAAACGTTTTAATTTTTTTTTGTATCTGTTACCGCTTATATGCAGAAATCCGTTAATTATTTAGATTTGATTACTTAAATAATCTGCAAATTAGCCGGACACATGTCAAAATGTTCACACGTTACCCAGTAATCTACAAATCTAGCTAGCTCTTCTAGGTATCTGTATCTGTAGATTTATATCTAAATACATTTTTGGAATCTACAAGATGTCTGGAAACGTATGACACGTGAATGAAAAGCATTATTTACTTTACCAAAGTTTAAGTGAGTTCATTTTCCTTAACTTACTAAAAGCTTGAGTTAGTACTTTGTTTAGCCTAGATATATAAAAGTCGACTATACTTTCAGTACTTGCCAAAGTAAAACATGTTTTACTTCTTCAAGTTTGATACTCTATTATTGAGAGCCTTGAGTGATGAATTTTCAGTTGTAGGTATTCGGAAATTTAAAAATACTGAGGCGATTATTGCGCATGCGAAATTTAACGTCAAACATTCGTACGGCGATACAGTATTAATGTTTCATTTCACTTTTAATTCTGACTGGTCTTCGCACACACTAGATTTTCTATTGTGTCTTCTTTGTGTCAGTTGACGGGTTAATTTTTATTTCGCATTCCTTGTTGCACGACGTGTGGGTTTTATCTTTCTATTTAGACTTTAAATAATATTTCGTCGGATTATTTGAAGATAGTGATGTTTTTTCTACAAAATTGACAAAGTTCGCTGTTGAAGGAATACCTAATGGAGGACATCATTCATTTTTTCTACTCTTATTATCTTACTCTTATTGTAACTGTGACCCCATATCATTACTGGGTAAAGGCTTACCCCTATTTATTTATTTATGACTTAAAATGACTTCCACGTCTAGAGTGTGGACCATTTGCATTTGGTTTTATCTAGCTCGTGTTTTCATTTTCATCGTGGTTTGCCGCAATGCCTACCTACATTTTTTAAAAATATTTCAGTGACAAATTTTATATTCTCGTAGACTAACATTAGTAAAATAGATGTGAATGACATACTTTTTAAATATAAAGCAGGACTATACTGTGTCTAATTAATTCCTCACTATAATTTTAATAACACGCACTGCTAGGGACACTTTAATGATTTTTTTTTTAATGAAATGTCTGTTAATATAAAACATAATTGACACATTTATCGGAGTTCAATTAATTATTTAGTGTTATACGTGTATTGTACTGCCAAGTTACGTTGTAATAAATAGTTTAACAAGTTATTGATAGCGTATCAGTAGCAGGTATTAATTTACGTAGTTTAATCAAATATTTACTAATTAAATAGATACCACACAATTTTCGGCAACCAATTTTGATTATTTGTAGACCATAGGTATTTTTGTACCGTTGCTAATGAGTAAATCCTATCCTATCCTATCCTATCCTATCCTATCCTACTTCCTACTAATATTATAATCCTTACTATTATAAATGTGAAAGTTTGTGAGGATGGATGGATGGATGGATGGATCTTTGTTACTCTTTCACGCCAGAACGGCTGAACGGATTTGGATGAAATTTGGCACTGAGATAGATTATAGTCTGAAATAGCACATAGGCTACTTTTTATGCTGGAAAAATGTACGGGCTCGTAAACCACGCGAGCGAAGACGCGAACGGGAGCTAGTCTAATATATAAAAATCAATGTTTGTTTGTTCGTATTATATGCGCTGTCATACCGTTCATCTGATTGTGATAAAACTTGGTCTTATTACTTGCACTTGCGCAAAGGTTATAGGCATAGTACAATTAACTTACAGTAGGTGGCGCGCGTATCGTACCGACAAATGTCTTTGAAAGAGCAAATTTATTTCTTCTGCGTCAGAAACGCGCCGGGTACCAGCTAGTAGTTAATAAACATAAGAACAAAATAAAAACAATAAACAAACAAACTACTCTTACTCGTTACTGTTCTTATTACCTATTTATCTTATCTATATTTATATCTTTTCATATTCATTATTTTCAAACCACAGAAACACACAGATTCAACAACTAAATATGGTGAATAACATAACATAGCTTCACGTATACACCCCGAAAGGTCAGGTAGAGTTGTATTATTGTATAAACAGTTCGCTAATGTCACTATTGAGTCTTATAACTGTGCTTGACCTCGGAATTCAACCTAGAACGTCATACTCAGCAGTCGCTGTAGACAGCTAGACCAAAGAAAATTCATCGTAGACATACATCGTTCTAATTTCAATTTTTTCTTGTTCCAGGAACAATCTCACAAGTCTTACCGTCCGCTGACGGTTTTGACCTTCAGATGGAACTACGCTATACACGGCCTGCAGCCAGCAGGCTACCACCTCGTCAACTTGCTACTCCACGCGCTGGTGTCATTGCTGTATTACAGGTACATATAGTATATATACTTACACTACACTATAACACGCTAGGCTAATATGTTCCCGGACCCAGTCTGCTACGATAGCTGAAATACTTAAGTACAAGGGGCTCGCCGGTGCATAGCTATCGCTTTGCATCACTATGCAGTTAGATATGAGATTAAGCAAGCAAGCTCCGTTCCTCGGAAAGTACGATAAGCAATTGGTCTCAAGAGTCATATGAAGACCTATGACAGTCGTTACGGGTCGTCGGCAGCCCAAAAAGTCTGACAACCGATCTAACTTTAGAGTATTGCAACCGGTTAGACTCAAAGCCGACCCCAATGTAGTTTGGAAAAAGGCTAGGCCACAAGAAACTTAACTTACATCGGTCGCTCATAAGTCTTCCGCCATACCCTTAATCCAAAAAAAATGTAGTGTCACTTAAACTATACCCAACACTATCTGACGCTTCAAAGACAATGTCCTGATATTAGCTGAAATCTACAATGCGATCCGAAAAAATAATGATATACATACTTATCTACTCAACTCACATCATATATTTACACTAAACATTCATAAAGTGTAAGTTAGACTATTATAAGTTTTATCTCACTCAGCAAAAGTTTACGCTTAGAAAATATTTTTTTGTAATACTGAGAGAAACTTGGCAACTTATCTAGCTTCGATAAGTCCTAAAGTTAACGGAGTTAATTCTTCATCCGTCTTTGAATATTTAAGTTTAATAGCAAGAAAATTACACTGAGAGGAAGTTTGTTTATCATCGCATAATTATAACGGTGTAACAATTTTTATTCGTAAATCAAAATCCGTATACTTAAACTTTCACGATTTTATGTTTTAATGAACTGAATACGCGTATAAAATCTTCTAAGTAGGTATATTTTCTGCCTGTTCCCCCACTTACGCATATTTATGATGCCACATTGAATTAACTGATGCACCCCTTTTCACCATCGAATACAAGGCGGCCTACTCTTGGGGATCCCACGACATACATAATATGCATAAGCAATTAAAAATCCCACGTAACCCAAACGCGGAACAACTAATTACAAGGTTGACCGTTGAGATTTCCCCGATTTTCATAGCAACGAACAAACTTCTACTGTATTTGCGCGTTCAACTTTTTGTTTTATAGTGAGAGCAAATTCCAACTTTTGATTGTATGAAAATCGGCAGTGCGCAGCCTAACTCGGATCTCGTTAAAACTCCAATGACTTTAACCACGTAAATGGGATTGATTAAAGAACCCAGGAAGGCTTTAATTGGACGAGAGCCATTGAGCTGGCTTTCGAATCTTTAGTGTCTGATTGCATGAATAATTATTTCATGTTTGTCTGCTTAACGGCGTCGTGAAAAGCTATGATAGAATGCGACAACGTAGGTATAGTCAGTTTTATTTTACGGTTTCTTTTTTATTTTTTGGAATATTTCATTTTTAGATTTTACTCTCTTATTTACCGTATATTAAAATACAACTATACTTTGCTTTCATAAAGAGAAAGACCAAAACAAACGTAAACATAAAGTGTATCCCTAAGTTGTCAATAACAACTGCCCGTCACGATAACGTAACGTTGAATTAATTAATACGAAAGTCCAATCAGAGTTGACCTGCGTTGTTAACCCTTAATTGATAATTGAATAGCCAAACTTTTAATTGTAAGGACTCAATAATCCGGCAGTTTGAGCCGAAGCAGGCGCGGGTTGCTTAATTATTCAGTACAATATCCCCTGATCGGCTGGTTTAGGGGTGTTTACGCCACCATCGAGTGAATATTAATTTATTTTTACGCCTAGTAGAGTTAACGCGGTTGCACTGGAGGTGAAAAAAGGGTGAGAACGGTGAATCCCGCGTATCGAGCTATTCATTTTGCAAGGTTGCGTGCTCGTTATCATCCCTCACAAATTGCACACGCACTGGCTGTACGCTGACGTCCGTTTCTGATTGAGACCGGAAAATGGTGTGTTACAATTCTGCTCTCGATTTCTATCTTGTTTTTCGGAAAATTGCAACTGGGAAAATAACCCACGTGTACAGAAGTACATATATAAAAATCGGAAATTCAACTAAAGTTGGAGTCGTGCTATCTCAATTCTTGTAGAAGCATTAAATCCAAAACAACCACACACACACACACACCATCCAAGTACCTTTTGTTATAGCAACAGCGAAAATCGACGAAACAAATGACCTCCAATTAGGATCCTATGAAAGTTAACTGCAGCACTAAAATACCTAATTAATGAATGTAAACGATCTCGCAGTATACATTTGATTTGGTTGTTATTGCTTTTAAAATAGAAATGTAATAGGATGCGAATGCTGTTACCATTAATAAGTAGTTACAATTTGGGTCAGCCGTGCAGCGGCGGCGGCGTGGGGGCTACCAACTGCTCCAGTTAAGCCAGTTTTAATCAGGCAACCGTGCGCCCGATCCCCTTAGTTACTGCTAATTACGGATACTTGCTGTCCACCGCCAACTTAGCCCGGCTTATACTCAATATCCAATTTGCCAGCATAATCCTATTAACGATTTTCGAGTTCTCATTATTATTCTAGTCTGCTAAACATAGTTACAGAACATGGTTGTGGCACCCCATTTGTACATATGTTACAACTTCCCTTTGATAACAAACATATACAGTTACGATTCGATAACAAACTTCAAGTGAAAGGAAAACTTTTAGTTCAAGTCCACAGCGGTATTCGCACTTTGAGAAGGTTGGCTTTTGTGCTAAACTATTCCTTACATATGAGTATAGGACCGTTCACAAAAACTATAGCAAAATATTTGCTTAGACTCGAATTGCTCCATCTAAAATGCCGCCATTCCAAAAATATTCGGCCGATCTTTACATTGCGGCTGGCGGTGAATATGGTCGGTATTTCGATTCGTTCAGGCTTAGTGCGGATCGTGGGACGGTACTCTAGTGCCTATTTTCTTTAACGGTGTTTCTGGAGGTGTTCAAATACACCAGCAAATGACGCATTCAGAGGAAAATAACCGTAACGAAGTACGAACACGGTTCTAATCCGCTGAAATTCTAACTCGTTCGCGATATTTGAGTGTGTTCAGCAAAGGTCACAAACGTAACGCGATACAATATCTAGCAGCAGTTCTGTGATGACAACAACTTGTTTACGCCACTCAAAAGTTTTTAATGTACTTAGTGCCGAGCTCCCTCCAATCATATTAGAGTATCAAGCGGAAATTTTAGGCTGCCACATTATTTGCAACTCGAAATGTTCAACTTCAAACTTATAATGGAATTACTTCCGAATTCATGGCTTGCTGGCGTTTGCATGCGGAAACACTAATTTGAAAGTAATGCATGTTATAAAATAAATAAAGTTCTAACTGTTTGTGTCTACCTGTGTTATCTCCGTAGATGCAGAACACGTATACATCCTACTGCTTCATTCATGCGTAAGTTCCTGGGTACGACCTCTCGGTCGGGCAAATTAGTCTGGGCTTTTCAATAGACAATTGTCATTAGCAAGCCAGAGCTTATAACGGCATCGGCGAGATGTTGATGTACAATCGTTAATCTATGCTTAATCATTAGATACAGGCGTGATCTACCACCTATTACAGTAAAACTATACAAACAGCTTATTGAGATAAAACGTGACAAGTAAGTACCTATTTCTGAGAGATATAAAGACAAAGCAATAGCCCAGAAAACAAAAGAAAATTAATATTAATTAATAAAATATTCCTAAAAGTTTCATATAGCCTTTAAACTCTCGCTGGAGTAATAATCAAAGCAACTTGAGCCCAAGTAACGGAATAGGCAAACAAGAGATTTTGTTACGTAACACGAACTCTGTTTGGGCTATTCATATCGTAATGAAGCAGACAGTACTCAAGAACTGAACAAAACTTTATACCGCAGACTTAAATTAGTTTTTCATATTACCAGGACAACTCCAGTCATATAGTTAGAAGCTTTGTGTTATCCTCGCATGCGCAGTAATTAATAACATTTAGTAATTAATTTACTGGTAATGCGAGTGTATCTTTATCCATTAATAATTAAGCCATTTATTAATTAAAAGTCCCTAGATACATAATTATGGTTTAATTGTGGCCTGGATAGCACGGTACGGTGGTTTTATGGAAACTCGATTGTACGATGTGAATGAAGCATATAGATGTAGAAAAGTAATCGACCAGATGGAAGGACGAAAAATGTTATGCTAACAGGCTCTCCCTATTTGACAAAACCGTAAAAAACCTAAACGTTTGGTACGTTTCGGTGTTGTACGCATTTGCATACGCATATTTGCTGTTACTCAGTTTTATTAGCTCGAAAACATTTTAGTGTTAAGTCTTTATATTTGAAAGGTTTATTCTGTTGTGTGCCGATTAGCTGATTGATGACTAGTTGTTTATGATTTTAAGGTACGTATGGCTTTTTAATTGCTTTGTTTTTTTTTTATGACGTTGCCCCACTCTAGTAATAATCATACCCTGTATCGTGGGTGCGTTTACAAACATATATTCACATACACAAAGACCCAGACCCGAAACAACTATCTGGAGATCATACAAATATTTGTTCCGTGCGGGAATCGAATCCGCGACACGTAGCCAACTGTGCAGTCATATATTTATATAATATAATTTTAACAAAACACAACATAGCTTCACGCTTCTATTCCCCGAAGTATTAGACAGAGGTGTACTAGTGAACACATATTTCGCCGATGACGTTATTGAGTCCTATGCAATAGGGGGCGAGCTTATTGCCATCTACCGGGCACAGTTCTGGACTCCGTGCTGCTACTGAAAATTTGTATACAGAAAAACCCAATAACACTTTGCCTGACCTTAGAATTGAAGCCAGGACCTTACGCAGGCAGTCAATAGTGTAGCGGTTTATACTTATATGTTTTTCAGAACCTATAAATGTGTCACAGTTATTCCCTTTTATATCTATAAAAGTTGTACGCGTTGGCGCTTGATGTATCTCCGGTATCCTTCGGTTTCCTTATCAAATATATCTAACCACAAAAGTACCCAATATATGTGAGCACGCTGGCTATAATTCTGACATTTGAAGTAAGAACGTGACGTCACTCCACCCGCCCGCCGTTAACCTGTAAGCGCTCGCAGCCATACAACACACACATAAATCGTCAGCCAAGATAAAACTAAGAACAAACAAACAGCGCTATAAATAGAAAAATATAAGAGCAGTAAAAGTTATATGACGAGAACAAAACTGCTGTGACGATTTGCGATCCCTGGGGTTCCATTACGGGTACACACTGTTTATTGCTTCCCCGTATTTTACTCCTTTTACACGGTACGTGCATGGTTTGGTGACGTCGCCAATGAATACATTATGCGGATTTGATTGATTGCGATATGGTTACACGGAGCGTTTGGCGGGACCCACCGCTGCTACCAATTAGGCCAATATGTGAGTCGGCCGATCCGTGATTGTTGAGGGTACCGCAGGGATGACGAACGGTGCTTAATTATCGAGGATACATCCCTATTTTGGTTAGGTCATGTTTTGGTAAACAAGGTTAAGTAATATTCACTCGTTTTTCTCTTCTTTTTGTGTAAAAGGTAGGCACGATCCTCAACAATGAGGGATCGATTTTAGAGGAGAATGGACGGTGACTAAGAACCATAATTTGAACTCTATGTAACATAACATAGCATCACGCCTGTATTACCCGAAGGGTTGGACAGAAGTGTACCATTGTACACCCATATTTCACCGATGCTGTTATTGAGTCCAATATAATAGGGGGCGAGCCTATTGCTATCTACCGGGCACAGTTCCAGACACCGTGCTGCTACTGAGAATTTCCCTACAGAAAATCCCAATAACACTTACCCACAAACCACCAACCCTGGAGTCGAACCCAGGATTTCACACTCAGCAGTCCCACTTGCGACCGCTAGACCAAAGAGGCAGTTGAACTCTATGTATGTAACTATAGATTTGTAAACATATTATTTTTATTTCTACCTGACTTCATACATTTGTCCTCTTACAACTATTACTACTGTTCCACAGAAAAATGCCTGTCACATTTATTTATTTACATAGTACAATATTATTCTATTCTGTTACTTTTACACACAGTAAACGAGGCATTATTCTCGCGTCATTTGTCAAAACAGACTGAAGTGTGCGCGGGAAAGTGATGAACATACACTTTTTCCACTCTGTCGTTAATTTGAATTTGTATCTCGCATCTAACAATGACAAATCATGTGACATCGGATGTTTGATAATCTTTCAAAGAATATACGAAAAGGCATGTTGATACATAGAAAAATTATGTAACAAGTCTGCCAATATTATTTAGTAACCGCTTTTTATATTTATATCTAAAGGACTAATAAAAATAACTTCGGCCAACCCTTCATTTCCCCTTAAATTATAATAATATCTCGGCCCTCATCACAAATAACTTCATTCATAAATAGCACATTTTACAGATCTTATTTTTTCTTCATTTTTCTTTCTCCTGTATCGTGGGTACAGTTTACAAACATACATGTCACATCCACACACAACCAGACCCGAAACAACTATCTGTAGATCATACAACTATTTGTTCCGTGCGGGGATCGAACCCGCGACACGTAGCGCAGAAAGCTAATTGCTTAGCCACATTCGGGATAAAAGGCACGTTGAAAATATACAACCTTTGCTTACATGCGCTGCTTGAATACAAGTCCCACGTTCGTTTTACGTGTTATCTTCATAAATACCGCTCAATGCCTAATAGTCTATTCATTCAATGCAAAGTATTTTCAATTGACGGCACGGTTGGCGCAGTGGCTAAGCGATTAGTTTTCTACGCTAGGTGTCGTGGCTTCGATCCCCGCACGGAACAAATATTTGTATGATCTACAGATATTTGTTTCGGGTCTGGTTGTGTGTGCATGTGACATGTACCTATGTTTATAACCTGTACCCACGATACAAGAGACATACCAAGGGGCAACGTTTTTTAACCGACTTCAAAAAAAGAGGAGGTTCTCAATTCGACAGTATTTTTTTTTATGTTTGTTACTCGATTATTCCGTCAATTATGGACCGATTTTAAAAATTCTTTTTTTATAAAAAAATAAACATTTCAAGTAAATATACAAACATAGCATGACCCCTTTATGGGTTAAGGAAAAGTGTACATCCATACTTTGATGATGCCGCTGTTGAGTATTGAACGAACGAAACTACATATTGCTATTTACGGTACACAATTCCAAATCAACTTAAGTTTTCTGAAAAGCTGCTTTTCTGAACTTCAGATGTTTTGATGTCTGCTAGCTAATTCCAACTGTCAATAATGTCTGTTATACTGGCCGATAGTTTAAGAGCGCATCATAAAATACAACGCAAGCACTAACTTAAATATTCTTACATGCATCCAAGAAGATATTTGCCAAAACCGTTTAAGAGCTAGAAAAATGCTAATATTTACCTTAGAGCAGCTTAATCGCCCCCAAATGGTAACAATGTTCGCTATTTTTATTTCCATTAAATAAATTGAATTAAATTAATAATAATAATAAATAAATGTTTTTTATTCATCTCCACAAATTACACATTATGTACGAGGACAATCTTAACATACAGGTTGACAGTTACGTAAATGTAATTTGTGGGAGATCTGGAGTCTAAACTAAGCCTAGGCCTGTACTATAGAACTCCAGGCCCCCCATCACATAATACTTTATGCTAATTATAAGTCAGCGGGTAGGTACATGTTAAATGGGTGCGTGTGTGGTGTATGTGGTGTGTGTGTGTGTGTGTGTGTGTGTGTGTGTGTGTGTGTGTGTGTGTGTGTGTGTGTGTGTGTATGTGTGTGTGTGTGTGTGTGTGTGTGTGTGTGTGTGTGTGTGTGTGTGTGTGTGTGTGTGTGTGTGTGTGTGTGTGTGTGTGTGTGCGTGTGTGAGTGAATGTTTCAGTATACGTGCTATGCATGCTATATATATATATATATTATACTTACATAAACATACATATCTATATACAAACATAAAACTACCTTACCACTTCAATTATTTTTTTCAGTTTCGTAATAATTTAATCTTAATAGCCATTTCTTAATTTTATTTTTACATTCATTTTTATTGCATTTAGATATGGAAATTGTCTTATTTAGTTTATTAAATAGCATATTTCCTCTGTAAGGGAAAAATCTTTGTGCAAAATGAGTATTTACATGGATGGGCTCACATATAGCATAGTTTCTTCTTGTGGTGGCTATGCGTTGTTTTCTTTCCCCCGATATGTTAGGAAGTTTAAGTAGAACGGTAAGTATTATGTAGAGCTGTCGTACTGAGAGCACTTGCGATTCTTCGTATAGTTTAGAGGTAGGGTATAAACGAGGCTTAGATAAGCTTACTTTTAAAATAAGTCTTTGAGCTCTTTCTAGTGTTATCAGTTTTGTTTTGCAAGCGCCACCCCATGTAGTGATGCAATAACTTAGAATTGACTGTACCAAAGCCTCGTATACCAACCGTATGGTTTGTTTCTCTGCTACACCACGAAGCTCCCTAAAAATGTAAGTAAGTTTACGAATTCGTTGTGATAGAGAGTGTATATGGTTTTCAAATGTTAAGTTGGCATCTATTTCAATTCCAAGATATTTTATGCATTTAATTGGTTTTATGACAGTACAGTTGCAGTTAGGGGCTGGAGGAAAGTTACATTTGTGCGCAATTATGTTTGAAGTTAGGTTATTTATGTCCGTACGGTTATGAATAGAGAAAATAATATATTTAGTTTTATCTTCGTTTATAGTGAGAGAGTTTGATGAAAGCCAGTGACATACTGTGTTAAAACCTTCCTGTGCCAGCTCAAACAATTCGTTATAAGAGTCTGAGAAGAATGTAAAGGCAGTATCGTCTGCATACGCGGAAATACGACAGTTTTTAATTTTTAGGGAGCAGAGTTCATTGATGTAGCAGAGAAACAACGTAGGCCCCAATACGCTGCCTTGAGGCACTCCAAATTCTATTGATGCTTTGTCACTAATATGATCTCCAATTTTTACATATTGGCTTCTATTTTTTAAATAATCCTCAAGTAATTTCAGCGGGGTACCCCTGATGCCATGATTTTCTAGCTTTTGCACAAGCCGGGGTGCAGAGACAGTGTCAAATGCCTTTGCCAGGTCGAGGAAAATTGTTAAGCATTTGTATTTGTTATCAATTTTGTTAACTAAATAGTTGACAAGGTCAAGCACTGCGTTGTTGGTTGAACGACCTGACCTAAAACCGTATTGTGAGTCCGAGAGTATGTTCCCATCTTCTAAATATTTGGTTAATCTATTATTGATTAATCGCTCAAACAGTTTAGATAATGTTGTTAGAATTGCTATTGGTCTATAGTTATTGACACTGCCCCTGTCTCCCGCCTTATGAATCGGGTGCACTACAGCTATTTTCAGAGCATCTGGGAATATCCCAGCATCAAAACATCGGTTAAATAAATTGGTAAGAACAGGTGCTATTGATTTAGAGGTGTGCTTCAAAACATTAGCATTGATCTGGTCCCATCCAGGAGAACAGTCACTTTTTAATGCTTTGATAGTTCTTTCAACTTCTTCATTATCGGTCGGTAGGAGGACGAAAGATTTTAAAGGTGAATGATAATTAACATTTTTTAAATTAGGTAAATGAGCGGGTATCATATCAGATAGTTTTTTGCCAATGTTTGTAAAATATTTATTAATTTTATTGACTGCATCTTTAGGGTTATTTTCAGCCGCCAGTAATTGCAATGGTAATTGTTTTTGATTATTGCTATTTATTATTTCTTTAATGGTAGTCCATAGTTTTTTTGAATTATTTTTAGATAATAGTAGTTGATCTCGTTCGTACTGCTTTTTAAGTTTCTTAAGTAGACTATTACAGTAGTTCCTGTACCTTAAGTATGAGATTTTTAGAATGACGTCATTATCATTTGTTTTTAATTTTTTATGCATCCTATCTCTAGTGCGAATACAACGTAACATACCGGCGGTTATCCAGGGTTTAATTATACATTTATTTCTAGGAATTAAACGGCGTATAGAATTATTTGCTATCATTCTTTGCAGTATGTCAATAAAATTATTCATAGCAATATTTAAATTTGTTTCTTGATATATTTTATTAAAGTTATAATTTTCACATTCAGCATTTAATTTTTCGAAATCAATTTTATAGTTTAGTTTCAGTTTTATAGGCTTATTATTTTCAAATATCGATTTTAAACTGAACAACACCGCCTCATGGTCGGTGATGCAAGTACCTAAAGAAAAAGTGAAGGCATTTAGTTTTGATTTTAATATTACGTGGTCTAGGCAGGACTTTTTTCTAGTCGCCGTATTTATGGCGGGGAGGAGTCCATGATATGAAATAATATCTAAGTATGCCGCTGTCTCTTGTCTCGTTCCTTTTAAATCAATATTAATATCACCAACAATAATTATATTTTTATATGATTTCAAGCTCTCTAACAAATTGTTTAATGAGTTAATGAAGTTATCAGGTGATTTGAAGCTAGGAGGTCTGTAGATAGCAATTATAATCGTATGATTTTTTATTTTTATTGTTAAACAGTTTGCATCAGCTAATGAAGGTTCCTGTACTATACATTCTAAGTTACTATTTGTGTACACAACGACACCGTCATTTTGATTGTAGTTGTCATTGGTCTTGTATGAGTCATATCCCTGCAGTATTGGTATGTTTGTAACACGTGATAACCAGCATTCGGAGAGCACAATAATATCACAAGATAGTTCAAGCCTTTTGAGCAGAATGTGTAATTCTTGGAAGTTGCAATTTATGCTACGAATATTCTGCTGCAAGATATTTAGGTAATGTGTCGGATATTTGAGGTAAGTTGAGCATTCTTCGGGGTCACATGAGATAGGTACAGCAACATTAAATTTGTCAATAGAGTGCATTAGGTTGCTAGTGTCATCGAATGTTAAGCATAGTTATAACTAGTGACAATATTTTTGGTGCTAGTTTTATTATTGGGCCAGGTAGATGTAGAATAATGTATATATGTAGCTTACTAACAGATAAGGTCTTGCAGTGTACATAGCAGCATTTACGTAGTAATTTGACGAACTTTAAGATGTATTTATAATAGTGGTATATTAGTATTTGAGTGAGAAACTGATAAGAGTTTAATTTTGCATTTGTGTATATTTTGCATATAGCGTTTCTTAGATTGTGTAGAATAGTGTAATTGTGTATGAATAGGGTGTTTTGCAGGTATTGCGTGTAATATAGTTGTAAATTGGGAGTGAGTATAAAATTTGAGTCCACAACGTATATAAATAAGTAAAAAATATAGCTAGTTGTGTAGTAGAAATGAAAACAGTATCCTATAACATAGCCAGAGGTAGTACGTATCAAATTTAAAGTAAATATTAGTCATTGAGTTTTTAAGTTAATTAAATCTTCTTCGCAGGAGATTAATGTTGCCGGGTCACCTTCTTTCTGGCGTATATACACTTTTCCATACGAGGTCCAGCATCCGGCGTATTTGTTATTTTTAACAGATTCACGAGCCAAGTAGTATAAGCGCCTTCCATGGGTGGTGAGAGATTCAGATACGAAAATAGGCTTGGGTTCACCGTTTATCTTGAGATGCGAAGTGTTTAATTTTTCTGTGTTAGATTTATTATAGGTTTTCGATGATTTTATTATATTTTCCTTAAGTGAAGTCATAGAAAATTCCACTATTATAGGAGATATCTTGTTTTGTGATTTTTTAGGTCTAAAAATGTTACGAACATCGGAATCTAATACCTGGACATTTAATACATCCCCAATATTTTTTATCATATCGGTTAAGGATATGATAAAATTATTAATATAACATCACGCCTGTACCCGGAAAGTGTTAAGCAGAGGTCTACTGTTGTGCACCTAAATGGGCATTTGAAGGCACTTTTAAACATTGAGAATCATGGTGCATGTAGCCAAAATGGGTTGGTCCTAGAGCAATCAATTTTTATCATACAATTCTATCGTATGAAATCCATTCGCGAATTATGAAGACTTCTGAATATTAAAGTAATAACATTAGTGTCCCGCTGAATGGAAGGCAAGCGTTAAACCTTTTATTATTATATAATGTTTTAATTAAACATCAAGGAAGTAATTTCTCCATATTCGGCCGCCATAAACAGGAAACGCGTCCGTTAAAACATACATGACAGAATAATTAACAAACAGCCATTTAATAATACACAGTTGAGCATATTATTTAATTAAAAAACTTACCTTTGTACGTACGGGACTCAACTACTTCTTGTAATAACAAAATAAAATATAATATAAATAGGCTCGTCTCCATGGCATGACATGGGCGTCAATCTGTAGTGAGTGTAGACAAATCTAAATCTTCTGAAAAAAAAAAGTGAATTGCTATGGTTTAATATGAAAAACTTGACTGTTGTAGAAATAGCTAAAGAAACTTAAGATGAGTTTTGATTTGAAAATCACATAACATAGACTAATTTTAACCCGTTTTACATAAAATACAGTCCGTTCCGAAATACAATTTGTTGACTGGAACTTGATCGTTCTAAGCGTACTTTAATTAGGCAAGTTGTACTACCACGCTACTGATACAACGACAGCCGAAAATTTTGGGCCGATGACAGGGAAATGACATCGTTAGTACATTTTTTTATAATTAACACGTTGAACGCCATTCAAGCAAACCCGTTCGGGCTGAGTAGAAGTCATCATTCCCATTATCTATTTGCCTAAGTTAAAATCGACGCGAAACAATGAAAAAAGTCTGAATTTGTATTTTAATTTAATATTTTCTTTAGGACATTTGAAATCGGTCCCTGCCCCGCGGCGCAAATGACTGTCATATTTTGCTCGGCGTTTTATTTATTTATTTAAATAAATAAATAAAAGCTGCTCTCTTTTCATTTTCTAATAAAAATATTAATTACAAGACGCCTGTCTGAAGCAAGGTTTTAAAGAACATTTTAATTAATCATTTAAAGAAAAACCATGATTAAATATGTAATTAATTTACGATTGAAACCATACAAAAGCCATGAACACGAATCTACCGTTAAATCACTATTTACGTTTATATTTCTTCGAAACAACTTTCATCACGGGCTTCGTCACTTTTCAGTAATATAAAATAGATTGCTAAAAGAGAATTTCAATCTGATACTGAATCAACTTCAATTTATTTCTTTGAAATAAGCACTTTACAGTTACTATTCCAAGAACGCTATAAGAAGTAATTTCTAGACTTCAGACAATTAAGGTGTTAAACAAAAATAGCTACGGACCAGAGATACTCAACCCAAGATTTTTACTACGGCTGAAATATTTAAAGTCCTTGATTAAGATTTAGTGTATGTAGTAATATATATTAATTTATTCTGAAAAAGAAAAATTACCTACATTAAAATTAAACAAAATAATGAGTCGATGACCTAGATTGTGTGTGTGTCGCTGGTTATATCACCCTCACCAATATAATACAAAGAAACAATTGAACATGTCCTGGATTATTCTTCCGCGCAAAGAAAAATATTGAGTACAACTGTCGGAAACGCATCGGATACTCACACTTATCGACTTGATAATCCAGAATATGTGTTGCACGCGATGTGCATCGACAATGATAGACACCCTATTATTTTCAAATAGGGTGTATCCACGATCATAGAGGCTCCATTACCTTCGGGGAATCACTATATTATTACATTTCACTGTATTCGTAATTAATGTCTCATTATCATCAATGTTTCTAATACCATTGCCAAAGGAAGATTCCTGATTAAGTTTATCGTATTGGTGACGTTGCTATTCGTATACCTGGGGATTTGAGGATGTATGGATGGATGACTGTACCAGCTTCTTTCAGTGTTCAAAGCTGCTATTGAAGGAGATCAATCAATGTAGGAATCTTACCTTCTAAAACCTAGGTAGCACCCTCATTTCTCATCGAAAGCAACACATGTGCAGCGGTACAGTACATTCCAAAGGATTAGTCTCCTCCAGCACCCTCGCGATGTACACATTATACCCTCTAAGTGCAGCTGTTATCCTTGTAATCGTTTGGAAGACGCTCGGGGACACTGATTGCCCGTTACCAAAACCCAATAAAATACCTAAATTTATTTATTTTTTGCACTATGTTGTTACAGAAAACAATTAAGCTAACCTTAACACACATTTACACATTAAATACATTTATGCAGCTCAAGAAAAAAGTTTGAACATCGTTGTCGTAATCGCATCAGCTGCAACCAATCACACCTATTTTCTGCTTCACTTAATAATCTTGCACGATATGTGTTGCACGCGATACGCGTCCAACAATAAAAGACACTACATTAAGCCGACAATCTACTCAAGCGGAGCGTAGTGTAGCTGTGTTTCATTTCTGATTAAAAATGCATATAAGGTGCATTTTTTTTTTACATTGTTTCTTTGCTCATTTCGGGCCATATCCTGCCCCGTAATTATCCAGTGCAATTCATGGAAGCAGGAGATGTATGTTAACTTCCTCACATATTGCTACAATAAGAGATGAAGAAGAATGAGGAACTTGCTAATTTCGTCTTTATTTCGATTTCAGTTCCAAATTCAAATTATTTTTGGACATAGTTCGGCCACGTAAAAACATTAAAGTCGGCTGATAAAATCTTTTTCTTGAATAACACGGTCCATTTCATTCACAATAATTTTTTCACACATTACATATCTTATCGCGTGTATTCCCCGAAGGGTTAGGCAGAACTGTAGTATTGTACATACATGTAATGGGGGACGAGCCTATTGCCATTTCCTAACGTGGTGCTACTGAAATTTTTTAGACTGAAAAATTCAGC
The DNA here is from genome assembly GCA_947562105.1 of Shargacucullia verbasci. NCBI lineage: Eukaryota > Metazoa > Arthropoda > Insecta > Lepidoptera > Noctuidae > Shargacucullia > Shargacucullia verbasci. The sequence goes on along the minus strand of OX387286.1, from coordinate 4,273,229 downwards.
AGTCACGCTTCATCATCATCATCAGCCAGAAGACGTCCACTGCTGAACGAAGGCCTATCCGCTTCGCCTCAACATATTTAGTTTCAGCCGTACCCTTAGTGTACCGCTATCGTTGAGTAGTTGTGTTCCAATCACTCACGCACCTCTAATCACTATAATTACCAACTGTAGGTGAACCGTGTTGATAGCATCGTTGATGAACGTAAACTTATTAAGGGAATACATGACTTATTATCGTCACGTAAAGGTCATTTTTAATTACTTAACTGAAAATGTTCTACATGCTCTGCTTATCTACGAAACTTTTATTATGGGACCAAATCTAAAATCAAGAAAAGAAAATCGACTACTTCATTTTAATAACGCGAATGACTCGCGAGTGGGCCGCGCGGCCCTTATTACGTCATTCATAAATAACTCTTATTATCCTATGCTTAAGGTTCACTAAAAGTTCACAGGATCTGTCATTATTGCTGATCTTCAGAACACAAAGGTTAACATACTATTGTAACCCACGTTTTTTGAGTCTCATGTAACGAACCTATTGCCATCTATACGGGCACAGTACTAAACTCCGTACTGCTACTGAAAATTTCCATACAGAAAAACTCAATAACACTTTGTCCGACCCGCAGCCTAATTACCGATGTAGCGACAGGCGTTGATCGCGCGATAACTTCTGTCAAAAGTCATTTTTGTGACATATAATGTATTGGCTGACAGTGAGATTGCTGTCGCGTGGCTATCGCGTTGCTGTCGCTTTTTTACGTAATTAGGCTGCCGAGAATCGAACCCAGGACCTCACGCCTAGCAGTCGCGCTTGTGACCACTAGACGAATGAGACAGTCTATACTAATTACTTATTTAATCGTAATCTTTATAAACAAAACAAATTAAAAATGTAAAGAGTAGGTAAAATAACCTTGTTCACTTCATACACTTTGACTCAAATATCCACTTATCACTTGTTTTGAACAGCTGTTTTTCTAGTCGAGACAAAGACCATTGGTGCTCCCCTATCATCAGCTATCGACAAACTGCGGGTGTATAATTATACACGCACATTTATACATTACTGGCACACTAAAAGTAATTTTTAAAAAAGTATTTGTACTGCCAAGTATTACTAAAACTTTGTGTTATTCCTATACGTTTGGTGCCAATTGAAACCTTGTTTTCAATGCAATGTTTTCGAGGTTATCAACCCATCTGGCCGCCAACAGAGTCTGCGCAGACGACTAAACTATTTTGTGTCATTGAAGATTTAGCACTTGTATGAGCAAATAGAATTTAATAAAAGTTGAGTTTTTCACGCTGTAATAATGGACTCAAATAGAATTTTTATTGTCAGAGATCGTATTATAGTACATACAGATATAAAGCTCATTCGTGTGTAGAAATCCTACGAAAATTTCGTAGCCTCAGTCCTTTAAGATGATTATTTAAATAAAATGATTCAAATATTAGAAAAATTATTAACAATATATTCACGCCTTTTGTATATCCTCACCCGATAATGTAAAGCGTAGAAAGCACGTTAATAATCGCTACGACAGCGCTACGCAGTGCTACGTAGGTGCTACACAAGCGGTTGGCTACGTCAGCGTCGCGACAGGCTTCAAACAAGGCACGTTATAATATTCGGTAAACAAGGTGACCTGGCTCGTAATCGATATTCAAAGTGATAACATTTTATCGCCTAAAAATCATGTGTCATGGAAAATTAATTTTAAGAAGTTCTAGGTGACATAAAAAGTGAATTGAATCGGAAAATTACATTTGAGGATGTAGTTAATGGCAAAATCCTTTTCAATTTTCTGTATTTTATTATACATACATAGCAATATTCATTATACGTTAAATTCCAACATTTAAACAATAACTTCATTATGGGGTTTAATTCAGATAATAGTATCAGTATTAATAATTTCAAATGGCCTATTATTTTGAATTATCACAGAATGTTACACGCATCAATTTTCACAATTCAAATAATATTCAATAAACAATACACAAAAGAACACGAACACCCGTTATGAATAATACCCGTCCTAGTTAATTCCGAAATATTGAATACATCGGATCTACATTACTTTGGTCCTTTCAAATGTAAATGAAAACGTATTTATAGCTGAATATTCGAGGCTCATAGATCATAATTTATATCACGTCCATAATATCCGGGGTGAAAGTCTGCACAATAAATAAAGAAAGGCTTTCACATCAAAAATATGATTAAACTTTTTACGGTTTGCATTACTTACCGCTAGTTACTCCCACGTCGTTCACGTATAACTTCTACAAGTAGTTTCATTAAAACTTTCGATATAAAACGACGATAAACATAAAGTATATCGTAACAATTACGAAACAAGCAACGATCGTCGACGTCAAACGCGTATCGATTCTCAGGAGCTCATTAGGTGCGCGCTTCGCGAACAAACTAGCCATAAACGTTTTTTTCGCTAACTTCGCAAGAGATTTCGTCAGATTCGCAAAAAGTCACTAACGAGTGCCTTAATTCCGGCAGAAGTTAGCCGTCGGGAGCACCTTCGCTGCGTTAGTCTCAATTAGTCGTTGTTCCACCTCAGCGGCGAAGTTGCGGCCGCACGCCGCACGGCGCCACCGGATAAACTTGCCCAATTATTTATTGTCATTCGACTTCCACAATTCATACGGTCAGGTCGTATATGGCGCTGTATATTTCACAAGACAGCGCGGACGACGGTAAAAATTGTCGACTCAATTTTAAAGTGCTGTTGATAACTCGGTTGACAGTCTCTGGCGGTCTGTTGTTATTACCTGTTCGTTTCTGTTATAACTTTCTCAATTTCGCATCCACACAATACCACGATGCATTTTCGTGATCCTTTTGATACACATCGAGATATTTTTTTCTGCAACCAGACCCACCGATTTCTCCTTAAGGTTTACTGACCCAAATGAACGTAAAGTAAAGATAATGACGTGATCGTTGGATCCGTGTGATTAAATTATGGTCGGTAGAGCCATCAATGTGATGGGTGGTCAATTTATGATGCCTAATTTACTCGGTACGCCCTGAGAGGCATTACATCATGAGTCCCGGGTGATATTACTAAGTGACATTCCACATTAACTTGGCTTCGATCGGACATCCTTTACGTCGTAGTGGTAAATGAGTGATCGGATCTGAAGACGTTTCCATAACCTGTATGTGTCATACTTCGACTTCAAAGTTAGACTGATACAGGGGATAATATATCATATTTTCGACAATGAAATGAAAAACTCCTACACTTTTATGAAGCTATTTTAAAAAAGCTATACACGGAAAAAAGTTTAAGAAAGGTTACAAAAAAATCTTTAAGAAAATTAATATGCTAGGCATGCTTAAATATTCATTTCTAGAAACAAATTTTACCAACAAGTAATTGATATTCCATGACTTCGTATACTTTCAATAAGTCCCTCTACAGAGTGAGCTTTATTCGAGTAAGAATCAACTAAAGTGAGTTCTAATCAAACTTTACAGTAAGTTGTCATACTAATCCGTTCCAAACAAGTCATTAAAGTTTTCCTTAAAAAAAAAAAACATCTATTAAAAGTTTTAGTAGCTCAAATGTGCGAGCGTGCGTGCAAAATGAAACCACAAAAGTTTTCACGGTTCAACGCTGCTTATCCAATTGAAATTGTGTGCTGCGAACGCTAAATTACCTTTTCAACGTTTTGAAGGGATTTATTTGCATGTTAACAAAACTATAAACTAGTGAAAAAATATGGAAGTGAAATGTTGTTCAAACTTTTTGTAACAAATTCTGGATTGCTGTATTGCTCGCTATTATTTAAAGTTTCTGTCAAAGTGTTGTTGACAGTTTTAATTTAAACTATAACTGTATCCCATGAGTCCTGCCTAGAATCTCTGCGTTAGTGGCCAAACTGAAAAAAAAACATGAAACTTCGTCATGATTAGTAAAATACCATACTCATAATTACATACACTACATGGATACACTATATGATTGCATTTGTTATTTTGTTCACACCACCAATCATTGTTATTTATAAAACAAAATTCGATATTTTCATTCAACATCACTTACAAATATTTACACATAATTTGCCACAAAATCCGTCCACACCAAACAGGATAAACGACCGACCATTCACGTCCATTTGTAACCGATATAGCTCACTTGATTGCTAATAACGCAACACAAACAGCCTGTATACAGCTAGATACACAAAAACAGTGTAACTCTAGAAGACCGCGACACATTCAGCCTGTTTATCCAGCCAGTGACCTAGTTATTCTGTTACAGGGTGTGCGCAATGTTCCTGCCGGAGTTCGCGAGTTTTGTCGCCGCCATCTTGTTCGCTGTACATCCTATTCATACTGAGGCGGTGAGTATATTTTTATACAGTAGTATATAGTTTATAGAACGTCTATCATGTTGTGGTTCTGTTTATTTGATATATTCGTACCGTGAGAGGCTTCGAGATGTTAAGGCATTAAATGTTTTCGAAAAGCTTCACGCGTGCGGAAATAGGATGAGAATAATTAGTTATTAAATTATAAAAGTTTGTTAAAGTTCTATCTCTAAGAATTAAACAAACTGTCTGTGTTATATTGGAGGTTAAATTCGCACGAGCAAAGAAAGCGAAGATCATACTTATTAGTGCGAACTCGATTTTCACATGAGTTATGGATATAAAAATACTGTCTACGTAAAAATATGAAGAAACTGTCAGAACCCTGAAAAAGGTTCAGAATGTATGATCCTTCTCAAGTTACACGAATTATTGAGGAAATATTTGGGGTTGCTATGGCGCTCCAAGGGTAGCAACAAGTCATACTTATATACATTTATATTATAGCCATCGTTGGTCCCAAGATACTATTTGGCTATATTTATAAGGCATCTTTTTCTCTCCACCCTAGCAATAATCAGTTATTTTTAGGACCTCTTTTACTAACAATGTTGGTTGAATTTATAATGGAAACAAATTTATAAGCCTTGTTTGGTTTCGTCGAAACAACACCAATCTTAAACTATTTATCTTTTGTCGAAAGTTGATTAAATCAATAATAAAAATATAGAACAAGCTTTTTCAATAAAAACGCTATAAGAGCACATACAGACGGAACAGACAACTGCAGCCGTCAACTGCCGCACCCGTTAGAGTCAGTCGTCGACTGCAAATTTCGACGACATGTCGATAACAAAGTGCCGTCCGTGTATAAGAGCCCTTGCGATCGAGTGGATTCGTTAAAATACATTCAATACGAAATAGAACAAACATGTTTCCATTTCCTAGGCGCTTTTAAAAGCTTTAAAACTTGAGCCAACCGATTATGTCATGTCGGATGTCATTCGGTTAATATTCATTGCTGCTAGTAAAGGTTTTATGTTCAAAATATCAACGCCCTGTGAATGACAGTATCCGCGATGTTTTTTGTCAATTTCCACCGCATATTTTGTTCGACATTTCATTCCATTACGTTGTGTTTATTCGAATACCTTCATATTAAAGTCTCGATGGATGAAGCTATTTTTATTTAAATACAATCTTTATTTTTCATTTTCTTTCTATAAATGATACGCTTTCTACAAATATGGTAATATTGCGACAGACAGCTGTCACATTTCGTTTCATTGGAAAGTAAGTTTCTAGAGCTGTCGAGCGTTTCTAGAGCTGTCGAGTTCTTATCGGAACTCTGGAATGTGCAGTGTGTTTAGTTATCATAAAATATTCCTTATTTTAATCTTAAAATCCACTACACCAAGTACAGATTATTATTCATTTTGATCATGAATAAATGACATTATATTATTTTGTAAGAGTGAACGTTATATTTGCCCTGACACTGAGTTATCGATCTAACGCGGGCAGCAATATTGTAATACTAGTTAGCGTTACACAGAATAAGTCTATAATGATGTAAAAAGCCAGAAGATCGTTAAGTCGTTAATCCCGGCAGATGTCAAGTATACAGGTGAGGTGGTCGTTAGAACACACGAAGGCTTTTGAAGTGCTCTAAAAACGGACAAAACTGGTTCTCATATGAATGTTTCAGAAATATAATCTTTAAATGTATATATATGTTTATATACTGTTTGTTTGTAGTTTCAATATACATGTACAGTTTAAAAAAAACCATGTGAAGTGGAATAAAAGCTGGAAAATGAATAATATGAAACAAAAATCGTTGGGTTATTTTACTCTGTGTTTCATTCGTCGACAGTTTTAGATTTAAAGCCGATTTTTATGGTTAGGCTAACGTCAGTAAATGTGATTAAATTATATATCCATTCTAAAAAAACGACGGATCAGCCATGATTATGTTAAGACTAGCTTCAGCCCGCGGCTTCGCCCGCGTGGTTTACGAACCCGTACATTTTTCCGGGATAAAAAGTCTATATGCTATTCCAGACTATAATCTATCTCTGTGCCGAATTTCATCCAGATCCGTTCAGCCGTTCTGACGTGATTGAGTAACAAATATCCATCCATCCATCCATTCATCCATCCTCACAAACTTTCACATTTATAATATTAGTAGGATAGGATAAAAGAAACACACTGTAACAAATTAACTATGAGAACCCATTTTATACATAACATTTAAATATTATCTTTTCTTTTACACGTATAAAAAAATATACATTCATTATCCATACAAAAAGTTCTCCGTTGGAAAACTGCAAAGTCCGACATACTTATCAGTATGTTAGGAAGCAGGCAGAAGGTATTTGTACATTTTATGTTGGAGGCGCAAGCTAGGCCACTCCGAGTACGTTTTACGAGTTCAATTTCTTTCAGTGACAAGCGCTCTTGTAATACCTTCTGGTGCTCAGTTGTTCAGCAAAAGGTACTGAATTGCACCATTTCTATTCAGAGGGTTATGTCGTGTTGATATTGATAGTCGTCTGTTTCTAGTTATAGTCAGATAGGATACCGGATTAGTAACCTGAGATATATTCCGTCTCATGATGATATAAAATATCTACCATTACTATGGTGAATATTAGCCTTCCAATCAAATTAACAGTTTGCCGATGGAGGTTAAGTACTAATCTTATGAGCTACGTCATTTGCTTATCTTAACGTGCTTACAGACTAACTAATATTAATATTATATACGTGCTACAACAGTCTTCAAAGTTCAACGACCCGGGTACGTCTTAAAACTGCGGCCAGACACCGGAGGACGGGCAGCAGCGTCCTCTGACTAATCGGTGAGCCACTGCTATCCCCAAGCCGCCTGCCAAGCGTGGGGATTATGGCAAACCCTCCCCTTGGGGGAGGCCTTCGTTCAGCAGTGGACGTCTTATGGATGATGACAACAGTCTTAGGGGAATATACATTTACATGATTAAAGGAAAACTTGGGATAAACAAATTGTTGAATTTCCTTTTATATATTATGTAACGAAAGTTGAACACCGACGTAACTAGATGGCGATGACGTCGTTTTAGAAGTCGCTATGGTTTCGTTACCGCGATTTGGTAGGCTAAAATGAATGTTATAAATAAATTGTCTCCGTTCCGAGGAAGTGCTGTATCATTTCTCTCCTGGGGTTTTTGGGATTTTGTACCCTATTTGTACAAGGTCCTTCGAGCCGGATCGGTTTTTGGTAAAAAGCTGAACAGTAAAGGTGGCGCTAGTAGTGGCATGTTATTTTGAAGAATTTTAAGTACAGTCGACGCCTGGTGGACGTTTGAAGAAGTTCCTGATCTGGATGCACGGCAGTGCGCTCGCTAAAGTTCCCGCATTCGAGCTGTCATTTAGCGACAGCTGCACGGCAGAGCAACGCAAAGTTCCTGAACTGAAAAATTGGAAACACGCTGTGGTATTGTGAAGTGTGTTTAAGTGCAAACAAAACTGTAAGTACATTCTACTCCTTTAATCTGTGCGTAGTGAAGATCAGGGACTTAGAAAATTTAGAGAAGATCAGGGACTTAGAATAATTTTAAGAAAAACGACGAGACGGGGAACCTATGCCCGATTTCGTAGCGGTCTAAGTCTAAAACACTTAGAAAAATTCTGCAAAAAATTTCCTCTACAAGGGACTTAGAAAAATTCTTCAGTTTAGACATTTTGATTGAAATATCTTCAAGATGGAAAAAGAGTACAGAGTACTAAACGAAGTAAAAAGTCAAATAGAAAAGGCAATTATAAACTTCCAAAAGTCTCCGAAGGCAAGAATCAATCAAAATTATATTGACGCCAGATTGGAGACACTGGAAAAACAGTTTCAGAATTTTTCAAGTAAACATGAGAGACTTATTGGTGAATATGGAAGTCAGGCAATACTGGACTACTATAAGGAAGATATATATGACAGTGTATATGAAGCTTACCTATACTATAAAGTTGAGCTTAAGAATGTTTTGTCAAAATTGAAACCTGTCAAATCAGATTCTGAAGATTGTGCTGGTTTGTCCGATAATGTACCAAGGCAATCAGTAGTAAAATTACCAAAGATTGTCATACCAACCTTCAGTGGTAAGTACACTGAATGGTCTTCTTTTCGAGATCTCTTTATTTCCTTGGTACATAAGAATAAAAGTTTAGATGACGTTCAACGTCTTCATTACCTAAAAACGCAATTGTCGGGCGAAGCAGAACAATTGATAAGGCATGTTCCTATAACTGAAAATAATTACGTAAAGTGTTGGGAAATGTTAGAACATAGGTATAACAATAAAAAGTTCATGTCTACCTGTATCTTAAAGCGATTATTTAGCCAACGTAATATGTTAGTCGAATCATCTAGTGCTTTAAAAGAACTTTTGGATGTGACAAGTGATTGTTTGCATGAGCTGACTAATCTTGGTATTGATGTAGCTTCGTGGGACGTTATTGTCATATACATTGTCAGTTTGAAGTTGGACGTTGAGTCGAGGAAACAGTGGGAACTGAATGTCAGTAAATCCTCCGCAGATTTGCCGACATTTACTCAATTCACAGAATTTTTAGAAACTCGCTTTCGTGCACTTGAGTTTGTGGAACCTAAAACTACAGGTAAAACACAGAACAACAAGGTTTCACACAGTAACGTTGCAAATCCAAAGGTCATGCTTAGCACATACAAATTGATATGTCCTCATTGCTCAGAGGATCACAGACTTCCATATTGCAAGAAATTTGCCAAAGAAAATGTTGACCAACGTCGTGATATTGTTCAATCCCTAGGCGTGTGTTATAATTGTCTAGGTACTAGCCACATAAATAAATTTTGTAGAGTTTTTACCAAATGCCGTATATGCAAACGTAAACATCACACTCTGTTACACCCCAAAAACCAAAACGATACTGCAGTTGCTACTCCAACTGAGTCAGTAAACGCAGTAGATGATACACATAATGATTTGGTCCAGAACGGGATCACCACAAACATTGCAACTCATTTTTCGAAAGGAAATGCACACGGTCAAGTGCTTTTAGCCACAGCTCTTGTGAGAGCTGAGTCGAAAAATGGGTCCTCTCAGGTATTGAGAGCCTTGTTGGATCAGGGATCGCAGGCGTCGTTTATAACCGAAGCAGCGGCGCAGTTACTACGTGTGAAAAAGATAGCCACTAAAAGTGCTATATCGGGTATTGGAGGCGGTCATGGCGATGTTACCTCAAAATATGTGGTAAGGATTTGTATACAATCGCTCCATGACCCATCTTATACAATAGCAGTGACAGCGCATGTTCTAAGCTCGCTGACATCGGTTTTGCCTGATAAAGGTTTTGAGGTCAATCACTGGCCAGAGTTACGTAATGTGCAGTTAGCCGATCCATATTTTAATTCGCCTAACAAAATTGATATTTTGTTGGGGGCTGAAATATACTGCCACATTTTAAAGGGAGGTCTTATTAAGGGACCTAAAGGCGCAACAATTGCACAAGACACTTGCTTAGGGTGGATTGTGTCAGGCCACGTTGAGGGAAAAAGTAGTCTTCGAGATGAGCCCAATGTTATTGTTAGCATGCACACTCGGATCGAAGAGAATGGTATGCTGAAACGACAGTGGGAGCTGGACTCAGAACCATTGCTGAGTAAAAGGCCTCTGATAACAGAGGAACAGGCGTGTGAGGACTGCTTTGCAGTTCCTACACCTTTCCTATGCAAAGACCCAAAGAAACAGAGATGGCGGAAACACCCTGTGTGTTTGACACCGAACATCGTAAAGATGTACCGCCATATAAAGGTTGCAGAAGAGCACATGGATTTCCAAAGTATTGTCTGGAGAGACAATGGTGCGGGGGAAATTCATGATTATCGTCTATTAACAGTTACCTTCGGCACATCCTGTACCCCTTATTTGGTTGTTAAGGCGCTGCAGCAAACGGCTTGTGACGAAGGACATAAGTATCATTTAGCGGCTGAAAAAGTTAAAAATGATTTTTATATGGACGATTTGATGACGGGCTGCCAATCTGAAAAAGAAGCTATACAATTATACAAAGACTTAAATGAGTTATTACAAAGGGGGGGCTTTAAATTGCAAAAATGGACTAGTAATAAGATTAATTTACTAGAAGGTTTGGAAGAAGATGTTAACAGAAATTTAGAAATAAAAATGGATACTGTTATCAAAATCTTGGGACTTACCTGGAACCGGAAAACTGATGAGTTTGATTACACGGTGAAGATGTCTCCTCCGGCAGCACCTGAAACTAAAAGAAGCATTATTTCTGAGATATCGCGCTTATATGATCCTTTAGGTTGGATAGCGCCCTGCATAATTACCTCAAAGGTTTTCATCCAGAAACTATGGATAGCAGGCGTAGGATGGGACGACGAGTTGCCACTTGATCTCCTGCGAGAATGGGAGTTTTACAGAGGAGAGTTATCAAATTTAATTAATTTTCACTTACCAAGATGGATCACAAAGAAAGACGATGACGTCACAGTCGAGTTGCACGGCTTCAGCGACGCGTCAAACATGGCATATGCTGCTGTCGTCTATAGTCGCATTGTCGATTCTGAAGGCAACGTTCATTGTAACCTCCTCACTGCCAAGACGAAAGTGGCTCCTATAAAACAAGTTTCTGTTCCACGCCTCGAGCTGTGCGGAGCAGTCTTAATAGCAAAATTGCTTACTGAAGTCGCTCAGGTGTTAGTAGTTCCAAAGGTCAATTTGCATGCATGGACGGATTCAACGGTTGTATTGGCTTGGTTGAATGATCATCCTAGTCGATGGAAAACATTTGTAGCCAATCGTACTTCAGAGATTCTCAATCTGCTTGACAACACGCAGTGGGCTCATGTTCAGTCCAAAGATAATCTCGCTTATATTGCTTCTCGTGGTATATCTCCCAAGGCTCTTCTCGAAAATGATCCGTGGAAAAAAGGACCTAAGTGGTTAGGTCATGATCAGGTCAACTACCCAAGGCCAGATTCCACACACGTCCGTACAAACTTAGAGCAGAAGATCAAAGTTCATAGCGTTCAGGTAGATTACGATGATGATGGCTTATGGTCAAGGTTTTCATCTCTGCGTAGGTTAATTCGAGTCATTGCATTTTGTAGGAGGTTTCTGTTAATGAATAAATATCACAAAGCTCATATCATCTTAACCCCTTACCTGTCTGTAACTGAGTTGAAAGAGGCGTTGAATATCTGTCTTTCTAAATGTCAAAGGCAGTGGTTTAGCGAAGAGATAAAAGCCCTGGAAACAAAAGTACCTTTAAACAAAAAGAGTATTTTATTTTCTTTGTCACCATTTATTGATAATTGTGGAATAATGCGTGTCGGTGGTAGAATACAGAATGCTCAAGTATCCACAGATATGAAACATCCAGTTGTTGTTCTTTCCAAGTCAATTCTCGCAAAATTGATAGTAGCAGGTGCTCACGACAGAACGTTCCATGGAGGTCAGCAGCTGATGGTTAATTTCATTCGGAGCAAGTATTGGATACCAAGGGTAAAGAATCTGGTACGAGCTCACATTCAGACTTGTGTCCCATGCATTCGTTACGCAGCTGTGACGAAAAATCAGTTAATGGGTGAACTGCCATCCTGCAGAGTTACTCCAAGTAAGCCTTTTTTGAATACAGGAGTGGACTATCCAGGTCCCATCAACTTGCGAGTCTCAAAGGGTCGCGGTCAACGGTCTTACAAGGGATACATTTGTTTATTTGTACGTATGGTAACACGTGCGGTTCACTTAGAATCGGAGTCAGATATGACAACAGAGGGCCACTCGAATGCCACAATTTAAGTTGGACGATATCGTACTCGTCAAAAAGGATAATTTACCTTCGGCTAAATGGCTATACGGTCGAATAGTAAAATTGCACCCTGGAAAGGACAATATTACACGTGTGGTCACTATTCGCTGTAAAGATTGCACACTTAAGCGTCCAACTTCAAAGTTATGTTTAATACCTATGTCAGATTAATTACTTTTACTATGTAGGTACATATTGTTTTATATTGCTTTTTTATACTTTGTTTATGTACCTACCTAAATATATTGATTTATTTTGTTAGATAGGTTAAAGATTGCAACACTTGTCAACGATGACTTTCATAGGTTTGTTTTATAAAGATGTATGTCCTAAGTTTGCTCATGGTGGGCGGTGTTAAAAGGATTGTATCCTTTTGGTGGGCGGTATGTTGAATTTCCTTTTATATATTATGTAACGAAAGTTGAACACCGACGTAACTAGATGGCGATGACGTCGTTTTAGAAGTCGCTATGGTTTCGTTACCGCGATTTGGTAGGCTAAAATGAATGTTATAAATAAATTGTCTCCGTTCCGAGGAAGTGCTGTATCATTTCTCTCCTGGGGTTTTTGGGATTTTGTACCCTATTTGTACACAAATCTACTCCGAAAACTATGAAATGAGACCTGGTGCTATATTCCTTATGACAACAACATGTCTTGTCACGGTTAAGCCCCGCTAACCCGCATGATTCTCATATAAAAATTGACAGATTGTAGTAAGATATTAAATGGTTGAAATATAGGTTATGGGCCCTAGTGGAAACGTAAAGCAATTCAAAGGTACCTCCGCGTTAATTCCCGTATCATATTCTTTGAATAGAAACATGTTGACGATATGAGTTGAGTTGAATATTCTAGATTAACTACATATTAACTCGTCCAAAGGCTAACCAAACCTGCATTACTATAAAAACAAAAAGAAACTGTACAGAATGGGAAACACGAGAAGCTATTTCTATTTTATTTTAGATGGATGTTCATGTTCACAGGAACTTTACGGACAATGGGTTTAAAAGTACAGCCAATTAGTCTGTTTTACACCGAGCAATATACGAGTAAAAAGGAACAATAAATCCAATAGATTCAAACGAAATCTCTCAAAGGCTTTTATAAAAATAAACCCAGCTTTTCCGGTGTGTGTTATTTGCCGTGTGCATCTCCGGGAGAAATTAATTTTATGCTCGGCATAAAAAAATACCATTTGAGGGAAATCATATGTTGAGCAAGCGTTGTTGATAATATTTTTCTCCTTATAGCTTGTATGCTGTTTTGTTTTTTTCGGGATTAAAAATAATGTTCGATGTTGGTTGTTGGTTAAATTTTAATCCTATACGTTTTTTACTATCTTAGGATGGGAGTAGAAAAGGAAACAGCTGATCTTTTTTAAATGTGACTAAGCATAATTATAAAACATTTTACCATGACCAAGTCAAAACCATCCTATACAATTCACATCATAATATTCCTGTTCATCGCTGTCAACCGACAAAGGACATTGCCACGCTGAATGGCTATGCTAAATCTTTAGCCAAATGAGATAAGCCCATTTTTGTATCTTTCCCGTCCGAGTAGTTTTCAACTTTAGATCTCGAAATTGAATCAATCATTCAAAATAGATCAGACACATTAAAACGGTTTATGTTATTTCTAGAAATTACCTCATTGACAGCAGCAGTAGCATCAGTATTAACGACATCCAATGTCCAATGTCCGGTAGCCAGGTCACTTTATGGCAACCGTGCTCGTCAACTCACATGGCGATTTTATGCCCCGTCAGGTGTAAACTTGATGATCTTTAAACTTTTGTTCGCAACACCGGTATTCCAATTAAGAACACACGTTTTATCGTGTCGTATATTATACGACAAACGATTTATATTCCCGCTGACGTGAGATTGTATGTATATGGTTTAGTCATTGATTTTATTTGTACTCAATTCGAAGTGATTTTTGAAATTGTGCTATAGTTTCTGATCTTTTGCGTGCGCAGGTTATATGCAATGCAACTGCAATTTCAGCATCTATATACTTATAAAACAGAACCGTGACCACTGAAGATAGAATCGTGAAAATTGGAACATGTGTTCATTATAAGAACATCGAGAATTGCATCAAAAAAGTATTTTTTGGAACTCGTACGGGAACTCCTTCTATTGCGTTATTAGTTTATAAATAAGTTGACTACAACGATCAGACCTAAGACGTTTTCTTAATAATAATATAGAAAAATCCAAACAACGGGTGTTAATTTTTTTCAAAGCAAAGTCTCCTATTTCTTTCTTCGTAAGATAGCGAAGTTATTTGGCCGATGAATTGTATTTGTATTGTGTTCGCCGTAATGAAGTCAAGACCGGCTACCGGCTAGCGGTTCGTCCTGTATAGCTAACCATGTTTGCTATTTTTATAGACTGTGTTGCGGTCGCCGCTGTTTCGCAATATTATGGCGGCTTCTGAACTTCACTTTGTTTTTGTCTCAGAAGCTCTGTTGTAAACTAAAGGGTTCAGCACCTTGAAGTCTCGTAAAATAGCAATTATGATTTATTATAAGTGACAAGTAGACTCATGGAGTGAGCCGTAGGTAAGCCGTGAGCCAATTTATCAGAAACATGCATTTTGACGAACACCACTAAAAAAGACAGTGAGAGAAAGAGAGAGAAGAATACTCTTAAATAAATATTGTAATAGATTTTTCATTAATTTCAGACATTTGATATGTAACATATTTTTTGTTGGAAACAGGGTAACAAAATATTTTTAGTCTGGTCTAGGAACTGTTGTTTCAATTGATATGTTTTTGTCCTAGTTCAGATCGCTAAAGCATGGCTATCTTGTTTCATATAATAATACAAAAATGTTCATGTGACAGGTGACGGGCGTTGTGGGCCGTGCCGAGATGTTATCTTCGCTATTCTTCCTCGGCGCTCTACTGTGCTACGCGCGAGCTTCACAGCGGAGAAGATACACAGGTAATATAGAAATTCACACTATAACAAAATAAAATATACTGCTTTTCTTATAAATTATCAATATAGGTGGCTACCTGGTGTAGTGGTCATAAGCGCGACTTCTAAGCGTGAGGTACTGAGTTTTACAATGTTATTGGGTTTTTCTGTATGGAAATGATAAGTAACAGCACGGACCCTGGACCTGTAAATGGCAATAAACACACCTCCCATTACATGGGACTTAATAACAGAATCGACGAGAGTGGGTGTACGATAGAACAGTTCTGCTTAACCATTCGGGAAATACAGGCGTGATGAACAACCACACTAAGAATTTTTATGAAATGTTATATGTTACTATTATGGCGAGATGAAAATTTGGTATAATTTAAACACCAGGTATAAAATATATACGGTGAAAATTATCGTCAACAGTAAAATTCGCCGATTTTCTGCATATCTGCATCAAAAAAGACGGTGGAACCTTCACTTGGTTAAACTGACCAACAAAATTACCATTCCTATTTCCACTACTCTAATCCTACTTCGAATGTAAGAGGTTTCTATTGAAAACAGTTCAGAAGACGTAAACTATGGGTGACTGCACCTGACCTATAAATTATTATCGGTGTCGGATCGGAATAATCAAGACACGCTCTTAGAGTGAAGTGTAAAAATAAAAAGAGGGAATTGTTCAATTTGCTATTGTAGTATATAAAACCTTCTAAGGAATTCAAAGGAAAAGTGTCTCAAACGATCTCTTTGTACGTAGTATTTATACGTAGAGTCCCAGGTGAACGACCTGTATATCCGACACCTATATCCTTTCAACATTTTTTTACTTTTCGTATAAAGTATATACCTATAAAAATATAAATACGTTTAATCGTAGCTTAGTGTTCTAATGGTCGTGAGCGCTATTGTCAAGCGTGAGGCCCTGGTTTCGATTCCCGGGTCGGGCAGTGTTATTAGGTTTTTCTGGAACTTTGCCCGGTAGATGGCAATAGACTCTCCCCCTATTACATGGGACTTAAAACTAGCATCGGCGAAATATGGGTGTACTATAGTGCACCTCTGCCAAACCCTTCGGAGAATACAGGCGTTATGTTATAAATTAATTTCAAAGCTACGAAACGTTTATCAACTTATATCGCTTACTGCGTGTCATTGTATCGTACGTTGGCCCTGAGCTCTTTCCGCCACGTGGCAACGGCCGAAATTATTTCGGAATTCGTCGATCCCCTATAGACAAACCGTAACCTAAATTATTCAACTATCAGTTTACGAGGCTTTGAAGATTAAATGAGAAAAGTTTGATTAAAATTCCTTTAGTTCTTTGTCGTGTTACTTTTACGTGTTCAAGATATTTTTGATATTTGGAATTCATTAAGTATAGGTAACTAGATGTTGATGTTCAAGGTTTGCCGAGACTTGTTGCTCGGCTCACTATTGGAAGAGCGTCACAGAAGATGATCATAACAGAGGATGAGCCATGGACTTTCTTACTGATTTTCCCTCCATAGCACAAGCCCTCTTTGGAACCGTGCAAATAAAACCTTGACAGTTGTAATAAAAAAGTTTAACTTTAAGAAGACAGAGAAGTGCCTACCTACTGATTCCTTAGTTATATAATTTGGAAACTATCTCAGACCTAATGTATATCTAAGCAGAGTTTGCAATATATAACGTATCTTTGTAAATTTCGATGCACCAGCCTACATTCTAGGTCCATAACATAATGCAATACTTTACCATCAACGAAGTTATTAACTTAACTTCTATAATTATATACAACTTACCATCATACTTTGGCACATATAAACGATTTTCTTTTGTTTTATCTTTTACTTAAAATAGAATATTTTTGTCACGTAAAAAATATTTCGGTGTTTCCAGACTGGCGCTACGTAGTGGCTTGCACGGCTTGCGTAGGAGTGGCGATGTTATGCAAGGAGCAAGGCATTACAGTCACCGGCGTGTGCGTCGTGTACGAACTGTTCGTAGCACAAAAGGTGAGTCACTTCCTAAAATCAGTTCAACTAAGTTCCCTGTACCGCGTACGTGATTATGTTACATTAAACTCCATTATTGTTGATATTCCGCCAATACGAGTGGAATTGTCTCCCATCTGTGTTGCCCTATTCGTATAGGTAATTTAGTAATCATAAAGCTAGCAAACGACTTTGCATGACCTTGGTAACATTGTCATTTACGTTACAGGTAGGGTCCTACCAAATGAAGTCCAATTTATTATTTAAAAAAATACAAAATACGCACACTCCGCTTTTTGGACCACTGTAAAATCACGGTGTCCACGGCATTTACTTCATTTCTAAACCTCAATTATTTTATCCAGCGTCGCAGTTCAGGTGGAATCAGTCGCTGGTCGTGGGTGGACGCATGGGGCAAAGGCTCGGGCTGGGGCTGTGCGTGCGGCGAAGCGGCGCGTAGAGTCGCCACAGTGTGCTGTGCAACTCTTGCGCTACTGGCTGCTCGCTTGCATGTGATGGGCGCCCAGTTGCCGGTCTTCACGCGGTTCGACAACCCTGCTGGAGCGGCGCATCCACCAGCCAGGTAGCATTCCTTGTAGTACTATCCTATAATTTTAACGGTACCCCAGAATAGATTTAGTGCTAAATATTAACAGCACTTAGATGTAGAAAAAAGTGTTATACTTAACCTTATTTAAATGATATCAACTTGCTTAAAGGATTTCTTAAATTACTAAGGTGTCCACATCTTCTATCCATAAAATCAATATCCGAGTTCAGCAACTTGATAAACAGTTTATCGTGTATTCATGAACACATCGCTGTATTCATCTTTTGTGACGGCAAGACCGTCTGCGTCTTTATCGCCCAGTAATAAGGATAATTGGCTTTGACAAGCACACTACCGTCTGAACGACCGGTCGCCAAGCTAAGCCACATTAATTTTATGAGCCCTCTCGTTCGTAGTCCATTGTTCAAGGGGCGGATTCCTGGCTTATGGTGGAATTCACTTAAACTAAACAATGACACTGCTTTGTATCATTTGCTAAGATGTTAGAAGGTAAATGTGAGCATTTCTTCGAAGATGTTGCAGATTTTTTGTTCATTACCTACTTTTGACTTTTGATCTTTTATTTGCGGACCAATGGCATCATTAATTAGTTGTAACAACTTTTGTTTGTAAGTAGGTACTTTAAAGTGTACTGAGAGTAATAATAATAAATTACACAATGGAAACAAATGTTCTATTTTAGAAGAGGTACTTTGGTTAAATGGTAAACGCGCAGATCGATCTTTTGACACGAAAACGATTTTTTCGTCGGTACATCAGCCATCCTAGACAAGTAAATTGCTATTGTAAATGTACAGAATAATTATTGACATAAGTTTATATTCTGTAGCAGTTGTACATTGTATGTACACTGGTCTATAGATACTGGTTAGTCTGAAACCAACGTAGCTCACCTGATTGTGATAGGTGACTTACTTATTCCCTAATGTTCCTTTTCAGACACCTTACTTTCGCCTACCTGCCAGCTCTTAATGCCTGGCTCCTTACATTGCCTGAAGCGTTATGCTGTGACTGGACCATGGGGACGGTCGCCCTGCTCAAGAGCTGGCGTGACCCTCGCAACATGGCTACGTTGGCGCTGGTCGTCATCATCGTGGCTGCAACCATACATGCATTGAGGACACGATCTTCTGCTCTTTCTATGGTAAACTACCAAATATAGTACTCGATGTAATATGCAAATGAGGGATTGGTAATGCAATAATGAAAAGACGCTAAAACCATAGGTACTCAAATAGTATTCCATAATTTCCTGATGTCAAAAATATATCATCAGATGAAAATCACCTGTTATGAAAATATCAGAGTCTCATATATCTACTGTTGATAGCAATAGCCTACTCTTGAAAAGGTACCTACTGATTTGTATAATATTTTCTATCTTCAGGGCCTTGCACTACTCGTCCTGCCGTTTCTACCAGCATCGAACTTGTTCTTCCCCGTGGGCTTCGTGGTTGCCGAGCGAGTTCTCTACATGCCTTCGATGGGCTGGTGCCTGCTAGTGGCCCACGGCTGGCGACTCCTAGCCAAGAGGCGAGCCAAACTCGCCGCCAGCGCACTGATATTCCTCCTCCTAGCGTTCAGCGCTAAAACTTACATGAGGAACTGGGATTGGAAGACTGAATATTCAATATTTGCTTCGGGACTGAAGGTAAATTATTTTTATAAATTTCCTACTTCATCAGCTTTTTTTAGGATATGTGACTGATTGCAAATGTGTTTTCAGGTAAACCGAAATAACGCCAAATTGTACAATAATGTAGGACATGCCTTAGAAGCGGAAGGAAAGTACGCAGAAGCTTTAGAATTCTTCAATACAGCCGTTAATGTACAACCAGATGACGTAGGAGCCCACATTAATGTGGGCAGGACCTATAACCATTTAGAAAGATTCCAAGAAGCTGAAGATGCTTACGTGAGAGCCAAGTCTTTACTTCCAAAAGCAAAGCCTGGTGAATCATACCAGGCGAGAATAGCACCTAATCACCTAAATGTATTTTTGAACCTTGCCAATTTGATATCTAAGAACGCCACAAGGTTGGAAGAAGCAGACATGTTGTATAGACAAGCGATCAGCATGAGAGCTGATTATACTCAGGCTTACATCAATAGAGGAGATATTTTAATCAAATTAAACAGGACAAAGGAAGCACAGGAGGTTTACGAAAGGGCTTTACTGTATGACAGTGGAAACCCTGATATTTACTACAACGTAAGTACATTTATGCACTTAATGAAATGCTAAACTACTCACAATCACTTCTGATAAGCAAAGCAAACTATACCTTTAAAAAATATTTGGTTTTATTAATGCAAGTGGTGTACTCCATATTTTAAGATAAAATCTTGTAATTAAATATTATCTTTGGAATTTTCAGCTGGGAGTAGTCCTTCTAGAGCAGGGCAAGCCATCCCAAGCGTTGGCCTACTTAGACAAAGCGTTGGAGCTAGAACCGGAACATGAACAAGCTCTCCTGAATTCCGCCATACTGCTGCAAGAACTTGGAGCTGCTGATCTGAGGCATTTGGCCAGGCAACGACTTCTCAAGCTGCTTGACAAAGACGGTTAGTAATTTAAAAAAAAAATCATTAACAACTTATATTTTGCTATTTGGACGGCGACTACGAAAAAAATAAAGCAGGATGTTCAGGTCACAAATACATAAACATAAATATAAATATAAACTATATAAACAATACATATATACCTATATGGGTGTGTATAAATAAAAATTGGATATATACCTAATAACCAAAATAAATACAATAAAACATACATAGAGTAAATAATAACTGATTCTGATAAAATTACATTAACTGGAAGTGTTCCTTAACAAGTGTTTTAAAAATAGTTAAGGATTTAGCACGTCTCAGTGTAACTAGTAATGAATTCCACAATCGAAAAGCCTGTACCGTGAAGGATTTTCAATTTTTTGACTTATGTTTATCTTTTCAGCGACAAACGAACGAGTCCACTTCAATCTTGGCATGGTGTGCATGGATGAAGGCGACGCTGAATGCGCTGAGCGGTGGTTTAGAGCAGCAGTACACCTCAAGCCTGACTTCCGATCAGCGCTGTTCAACCTCGCGTTACTGTTAGCTGACCGACGGAGGCCGCTGGAAGCCGCGCCGTTCTTGAAACAGCTGGTCAGACATCATCCAGACCACGTAAAGGCGTTGGTGCTTCTGGGCGATATCTACATCAATTCTGTTAAGGATTTGGATGCGGCTGAGAGTGTAAGTATTGAAGTATTATTCCACAAGACAATTTTTGTAATGTTCAAAATAATTTTGAAATAGCTACAAATGATTTTCTCCAAGAGAGCTAAAATGAACCGAAATTTCACGGTTTTATCACAATATACTACGTACTACAAGATGAAAACTGTCCGTGATTAATATTTTCTAATCTATTCCTGTTGTCAATCTTCCAGTGCTATCGGCGCATTCTGGAACTGGAGCCGGATAACGTGCAAGCCCTCCACAACCTTTGTGTGGTGGCTGTGGAAAGGGGCAAGCTCGCCATCGCCGAGGAATGCCTCACGCGGGCTGCGGCCTTGGCCCCGCATGAGCACTACATACAGAGGCATCTCGCCGTCGTGCGAGCGAGACGGGTAGCTGCTGCCACCCCCACCTCAAATAAAACCCCTCCGAATCCCGCGACAACCGCCACAGCGACCACCGAAGTGCGGGCGAGATGGAATTACATCCCTCAGCAACCCCCCGACCCACACGAAACCGACGACTCATAGCCCACCGTAGAATATTAGACGCGGACGTGAAAATGGAACATGTAAATAACATTTTGCTTAGAAATATCCTCTTTGAACACCAAAATAAACGAACGGCCAGTCGCGATTTTATCTGCCTATCGATTATTTTTATAATTTCTTCGAACAATCAGGGTATTACATTCTATCTGACTTGAACATAATGTATTGTATTTCTCTTTACTGTCGCTTGATTTAGATCGTTTCCCCTTGAAGATATATCTCACTATAGATTTTGTAACGGTACTGAGCGAAGTGTTTATGCCAAACGATATAATAAAATTATTGATCTCGTAGATAAAAATTTGATTTGCATAACGGCGTTTCGTGATATTAGTTAAAGACATCATTAATTATAATTGTGTATGCCATATATAATAGGTATTATGTAGAATATGTTTCAACGAGCTTTTGTCTTTAGCCCGGTATACGGAATATACGGACAATTACAATATATTGTGTGTATTTAAAAAGTAAATGGAAATAGCGTAATAGAATGTATAAAAACTGTTTCCAGTAAATTAATTATCTAAGTTTCTCTAGTCACAATGCTCGTTTTGATAAAAATCTCTTTGGTTATTTACTACTAGTTAGAAATATGAAATACGTGCATTGTACATGAAATTAACGTTGAATACGATCCCGTGCTTTGTTTAGGCGTTGGGAGTAGCACTAGTGTGGCGCCCCGTATAACTGCGATCCCATTTTCGATAAAGAATCATGTTATTACGATATCTAGCTGAACAACATTTGTATTATAACGATCACATTAATCGCATACTCACCGTCCAAAGTAAAGTGTTTGGAGAGTCGCCAGTGAAATGAAAAGCCACAATGGGAAATGAAAAGCCATCAACACTTTTTAGAGCCGTGTTCGTCAATTTTTAATTTTTCTTGCTCTTAAAATTACTGTAATTTTTTTGTCAAAGATGATTTTGTTTTTTCTAAAATCATCTAGATCCTCTATACACACTGCTGTTATTTTGTTTAAGATATTTTCATGAGTGTAATATGAACATGGGTCTTAATTTCTAATACTAGATAGATCAACCAACCTAAGAATACCTACCAACTGATTTTATCCCAACCCAATCATGTACACAGAGTGCCTATAGGACTATATAATTTTCTTAGAAATATGTTTATGTACAGACAGCGCCGGATACACTAGAACGGCCTAATGTGTCTTATTTTTCCAAATGTTACGATATTTAAAACACTTTGTAACGGCTTTTTCCACTGTATTTAAATACTTTTGCCAGATGTTCTGTTGTAGGTGTTACGCTGACACTAACTGTATCTAACTGAAAATGTCTAATGCCTATACGACCATGTTTTTTTAGTTGTAAATATGAAGTACCTACAGCAGTGTGTAGTATATGCTAAGTCACTGTTATAATAACTATCTAGGTATTTAATAATCCATTTTGTATACTGGATGAACAACATTTCAACAAATATAATATTATTTTCTTATTCATTAAAGTTATTACGTAAAAAAATGAAAGTGATCGACCGTTATTAGAATTAGATGTGAAAAAAATGTAATGTTGTTAATGTTTTAAGATAAAAAAGTAACTTTTGTAAAAACTGAATTTTTTACAATGTCTTGAAACATTTCTTGTGGGAACTCTGTTATGAGTTGATGAATTCGTAAGGACCCCGATATTGTAACTATTTGTCGTCAAAACGTTTATTTTTATAAAATAAAATGTTTCAAATGAGCTTTGCTTTATTTTACTATTAGTACTCCTTGTGAAATTCCAATGTCAATATCAAGCTTATAACCATTATGGACCCATTAACCCACAGATGGGCACGGGCCTCTCCTCAGAAGGACAAAAACTTTTAATCCGCTACGCTGGCCTGATGCGAGTAGGCGATCTAGACACGCCTTTCGAACAGTCCTCTCAGGTTTCTTCACGATGTTCTGTCTTCACACATGAACACATGAATTATAAAAGTAAATTATGGTGATTCTATGATTAGATCTACGGCAACACAGCACGGGACGTCAAAGATAAGGCACAAGTAACGGGGGCTAATAAGGGGGAAAACAATTCATCCATTTCTGGCTACGACTCGCCGTTTTCAAGAAATTTGAAGTTTTGTAGTCAAAAAATTAATTTATAAATTAATATTAGACGACCTTGAAATCGAACCCAGCCGTGCTAGCGACCACTAGACCAATGGAACAGTCTATGAATAGTAGGACTAATAAAAAAAAAACTTTGAATACAATTATCGCTACGATCCCAATAATGTTTCATCACGCCGAGGAATTACGTCGATTCCATAATTAGATCTACGGGATTCCAGTACGGAACATCAAAGATAAGGCGTATCGAAAACAAATAAGATGGAGAATATTTCATCCACTTTTTTAAGAATTGGAAGTATTTTAGTAAAAAAAATCATGTATTTAAAATATTATGTAGAACACCTTCGTATCGATTACAGCCATGCTTTTATTCATGGACTGTTTCATTGGTTCAGTCAGTGGTCGCAAGTATGGCAGGATACGATTCCAATATTGTCCTACATAACATAGACTTAGAAAGTGACGACGATTGTAATATTTTACCCAGTTGTCTTTTTGTATCTAGTCCTGCTATTTATGGATTACTTAATTGGGTCTGAGGTCGCAAGCTTCGAATAACCGGGCAGTTCTATCTGCCATTGCAGGGTTGCCTGTAGACATAATCTGTCAGCTCACATATAGAAAAACCAAATTTTAATTTTAATATGGTCATAAAGTTGGCTGCCATACCATCGTCATGATTGAAAACATACCGGTTGAAAACGACCGGTTGAAAACATTTTCAACCAAGCGGATATAAACGGGTGTTTTCCCCCAACCATTTTCATCCATTTTGGCCAGCTAGATACGGATATTTTCATTTAAGTAATCAGCCACGCTCCACAACGCACGCCGATTAAGTTAATTTTGGTACTTACCTAGGTATAGGTAAGTACTTGATAGTGATGAATTTATTAAAGAGTTGATTTAAAATAATAACTACCAACATAATATCACTTAAAACTGTTTTTAATTTTTGTTTCTTTTTTCATAAATTTATAAAATAAATAATTATATTTTTAACACCTTTTAATATTTTTTTGCATGAAAATACATGTAAAATAGACGATTGGTGAATTTGTGTGCAGTAGTTTATTATGAAGCGATTTGTACTGGTTACCTACGTCTGCCGAATGTTTAGACGAAAGCATAGAATATTCTATATTTATGCATAAAACTTTTGTGTTATTTAGTTTTACTAAAACACTTTTTATAGTAAATTAATGTTCTTTTATTTATATAAATCAGTTTTTTATCAACTGATATTATCAGTCTGATAATACCCTTGCCCTTACCCTTGCGCGAGCATTTGCTCGCGCGCGCCTATCCGTGTAACATTCTAAAGCGCGCCTTCTCAGGGGTTAACTCCGCATCGAGTCGGCGAAAATAGTGATTTTGATATTTATTTTCTGTGCAATAAAGAATATTTATCTTAACTAAAAATTTTAAATATTTCCAAACAATAACTAAAAAAACAGCTCGTTTCTTGGCTCATGTCGGATAAATACCCGTTTCTAGTGGATATTTATGCGGTAAAAACGGTAGCGTTGGATAAATATCCGATAACAACCTGAAGCCATGACAAATTTAAAAAAAAAATTGTCCAACGTAAAATCGACATAACTTCCCCTAACCAATATCAGGGATATTCATTCTGAAGATGATCAAGGGATAAATAAAATCAAAGATCAATTTTTGTGTAAAAGATTCACTATATTGTTTTGCACAGTGAGCAATATCAATTTTCAAAACAATATCGCCCTTATTACACTAAGAACGGCTTAAAATATTTTCACATTTTCTTCTCCACTAGATTTTAATACAATACGGTTCTAGTAATTTCGTGGAATTGCTTAAATAATTGCTTAATCGTGTAAGACAGTATCCCAAAAAACATTTGAAAATAAAAACAAATGATATATAACAAGTACATTAAGCAAGGTAGGATATTCTAGCATTTATTCTATAGACGGTAATGGAACCTAGATGTCCTACGAATTTAAGTACTATCACGGTTTGCAGTCCTTTTTATGTACACAAAATACATATTATTACTCTTTTATGATGTACAATTGGTAAAAACAATTCAAAGAATATTGGGACTAAACAATTTTAATTCAACACAAGAATTCACAATTCTTTTACAGTAATATTTCACGAATATTGTCTTCAAATTAAAATTTGAATGTCTTTAAAGTATTTTTAATTTAAACAAGGTCATCATTACTTAAACGAAATATCATAACATAAAATAATCTAATGTCAATAAAGGAATATAATTTATAACTATACATTTTCTCATCATGAATAACAAAATCTCACTCACTCTCGCTTTTCGAACTTACACCTAGATTTCCTAACCTGAAATACTATCCACTAAATTAAATTTTTCTTTCGATGGACTTTTTAACCTATTATTTTGTTCCGTACATATTTAATCTATTGCTGTCACGATGATTCAAATTATAAGGCCCCTTCCAACCCGACCTTAAAGGCAAATTCATAGGTTACTCCATGAAATACATCTCATGCCAAAACACCATTCCACATGGCTGCCATCGATTTCACTTTATGATCGCACCTACAATTAGATATTCGACAACAGAAACAATGTCGAAACAGGAAACTAATAATAGTCTAACAACAACAAATTATACTTATAATTTCAAAATTCTCGCTCAACAAAGCATTTGAGAACACTCGAAAACTTTCCAAATCAAAATACACAAAACCTCCACGTCACTACACAAGGAAAAATAAACTGAAACATTCGCTCTCAAAATCTGTACAAATGACCAGTCGTTGTATAAAAATATCCGAGTATATAAAATTGTAGGCAAAAAGTTAGGGGTCGACTGTAGCTATAAGGCTCGTTCGCACCAATAAGTCCTTAACCTAAAGGGATCCTCAACCGTTAAACTTCGGTGAGAAGTTAGTTAAGAGTTCCCCTCAACAAACAGATTACTTCACACCAGCGTTTGTAAGAACCATTGGGTATCCCTTTTAGGATCTTGTTGGTGAGTTAGAGCATAAGGTTAACTTGTTAATTTAAGTGCACGAGAACAGTTGGTCCGTCCTGTCAGCTTGGCGGTGCACGTGGCCAGGATCACAACGGAGCTGATGATGGAGGTCCTCACTTGTACTCCTCCTCGGCGTCGAAGTCTCCTTCGTCGTCGACCTCGGCTACCACGGCTTGTTGCTGCTGCGTTAACGCCAGCGGGCCCTTCTTGTACGCCGTCATTTCCTATAAAGACACTTTATTTTAGACATTTTAAAGCTCTTGTTTTTATAATACTTGCGGATGAATATGAGCGCTAGTTTAAGCTTATTGCTTATTGAAGCGCCCTGCTTTCTTAAACAACGAAATAATTTTAACAAAGGAGACACGTTAAAAGTGGATCGGCATAATTATAGCCTATATTGGGGGAAAATATGAGATAATTCAAAAGAAATGTATTTATTTATATAAACTACATTGTAACATTAGACATGTATAAGACTGTACACATTGTTATGGCTCAATGGCGAAATGTTCAACGGAAAATGAAGTGACGAATGGTGCGTTATAAAACAGCAAAAAAATAATATCGTATAAAAAAGGACAAGAAAAATGTAATATTGTAATTTTAGGCACATAAACTCCACAAACAATGTCTTTCTTTATTAAAAAAAATATATTGAAATAGGGCGATCAATTTTTTCATTCCGAATTCACCCGTACCTTATCCCATAAGAAATGATTCGCACCTGCCACACAATCCTCTATAAGGAACCTTTTGTTATATTAGACATATTATGATATATAACGGGCAGGTGAGACTGACAAAGTATACGTAGTTTGGAGTCGCATAAATCATATTTGATAGTTCAGGTAAGCGAATTACAAGGCTTAAAGTAGAGTGAGCAGGACACTTAGCAGAGTGGAATTATAGATTGAGTTAAGCCATTTCGGATAGGTGACGACGGAAAGTATGACGTCATATCAATCGAAGTTTGACGATACAGCGAGGAGCACAAGCTGAATATTGGTGAAAAATCATTCTCCACCCCGACCCTTGCTTGAGCCAGCCCGCGCTCTGCCAGTAGTAATAAATCAAATGTCACTAAAAATCACAATCAGATCTTCGTCCTGTCTTGTCTGTCCCTCAGCAACGCCCTAAGCCAAGGTTCGAGTCCCATTATGGGACGCCCGTAGCAGTGTTGCTTAATATAATTTAATTTGCTCGGCTGGAGGCCCTGCGGGTCTCGCTTTTAGCCGGTTAAGCAGTAAAAGCTCCCTAAGCTAACTGTGAGACACAATTATAAAAAAAGAACTACAATCGCTAGAAAATGGAAACGCCTGCCAAATGTGATATTTACGAATCACGTGATTATTCGGATCTCAATGCAGTACTGCTTTTCCTGGCGTTTCAATACAAGGACTTATTGAATCGGCAGATTACTTATCATATATCATATTATTACTATCTGAGGAATTAATTTTGAGATTTTATATTGTACAACCATCATATTTATTCTTCAAATACAATACGTTATCTGATGACCGAGTCATCGGGCCTTAATTGAAGTTGGGGTAAACACAAGAAGCCTATACTGGTGGTAAATATTATTTTTTATGCCATAGAGTGGCAAACAGGCAGGCGGCCCACCTGATGGTAAATGGTCACCGCCGCCTATGGATATCTGCAATACCAGCGGTACCTTTTCAAAGTGGCCCCCTTCTAAAATTTTTGTTTGAAGCTATCGATGTCGTAGCTCATCGGGAAGACCTCAGGAGGAAGCCCATTCCAAATATACAGATAAAAAATTGTGTGGACTCATCATATACTATTTTTTTTTTATGTTACTTATGTAACATTGTTTATTGTATCGATAAAATAAAATCTTTAATCAGCTATGGGTATTAACGGGCTGACATTGAACAATGTGACATAAAAATCTTAATCACACAAGTGCTTATTCAACTTGCTTTTCATTCATCCACATCACTCAGCGTTCGTGATATATCGGCCATACAAAAACAACTACTCACCCTGTCATATCTCGCCTTATCTTGCTCCGACAGGCTCTCGTACTTGGACTTGGTCTCAGGATCGGCAGCGGCCCAGCGCCTGCCCAGCTCCTTGGCGATATCACCCATGGTGTATTCAGGGTTGTTAGCCTTGACCTTCGAACGCTCGTCATTGCAGAACCAGAAGAACGCTGACCTGTAAATGTAGGAAATGTTTTAGTGATGTTGAGAATATATGTATAGAAGCAGAGGACACAGGGATATTATATTGTAATATCTTCCGCCCGCGGCTTCGCCCGCATTGATTACGAACCCATGCATTTTTTCGGGGTATACGTAGCGCTATCTAGAGTCCTAAAACAATTGTGACCATTATTGTTCTTTCCTTCGGGAATAGTACTTTTTTCGGGATCAAAGGTATGTACTTTTCTGTACCCCTGACAACATATATGCAAAATTTCATGGTGATCGGTCCAGTTGTTTCGGCGTGAAAAGTTAACAAATAAACTGACTTACGCATTTATAATATTAAAAAAATAGGAAGTTAGGATTTTGATGCACAATTATGTTTATTCCAGAAATGCTTGCCTTTGACTTTTTTCTAATCAGGGCGTTCCTCAGGGCGACTAAGCGTGATGTATTGACACAGGTTAAAAAAGGCTAGGCAAATTTTAGGCAACAGAATGATGGCAGCAATATGGCATTACATACAAAATATATGGTACTTTGCGGTAATCCATAACATACAAGATATGCAGACGGCACCATGTGGCCAGATCGCACGCCAAGTGTAGCGACTTCTGAAAAATCATTAACAGTATGGACAATAACGCCCATGGCCATGGCTTGACTAACTTTTCATTTAAAATACGCTCCAGAATTAAAAGCTTTAAAGCAATTTAAAAGACAACAACAAATACAATGAATCAAAGAAAAACTCATGACCATAACTCACAGCGATCGCTTGGGCGCGTTGGGGTCCTTCATCTGTTGCCGCTTGCGCCCGCGCACCTTGATGTCTTTAGGAGGCACGTAGCTCTGCATCTCCAGGTCGAAACGCCTCTTGTCATGCTCGGCCATCTCGTGGAATCGCTGTTTTTCTTTCTCTGACATCGTCTGTGGGGAAAACGCGGAAATACAAATCAGACTAAATCTATCATGAGAAGATTTACGAACAGAAGGTAAAAGGCAGGTATGTTGGTATTTTTTTATGTGAAGAGTAAACTCCTAAATTGCAAATGCCTTAAAAGGCAGAGGCGTCCTAGTAATATCAATACTAGTAGAAAGCTTTGTTTACATTGACATAGTCTAACAAGACGTAGAAAGGAAGAAGAACACGACATAAGACAACATATTTCACATTTGGTGATTTTAGTTATTGGCAATACTTGGCACTCCAAATATTAATATAGTGCCAATTCTTCGTGCCCAATATGACCGAAGATCAAAAATATTCAGACGCGCCGCTGGCCGCGCCCTGTATCCATATTGCCGAAGTGGGGCTTGCACGCTTCAATGATTCTTACCGCCGAATAATCAACTAGGACGCTCCACTTTTATCAGTCATTCTGTCGCTACTGTGCACCTCAAAGTGATAGTAACAGCAGGAGTCTTCTGCTACTTAACATAAAAATAGAACTTCAATGCAGTATCTCGGATGTATTTATATTTTGTGCATGCGTTTCCGATACAAGTTCCCTCAAATGTGCACGTTGTCTTCATGCGCTTTTAGACACGCCTACACATACTTCATAGTTAAATATATTTTAACCGACAATATTTACAGTCAAAGCACCAAACAGCCCACATACTACTGCAATGGAAGGTCTTGTGGCATTATATACTGTATGATTTAAAAAAAAACTACTTACGTTCCACCTCTCAGCGCACTTCTTGGAGAACGCAGCGAACACAACATTCTCATCAGGATGTTTCTTCTTATGTTCCTCGCGGCAAGTCTGCACGAAGAACGCATATGCTGTCATGCGTCCCCTCGGCTTGTTGTAAGCCCTTGCTCTCGGCATCTTCTTGGTGACTGTCGCTTGAGCTATTAGCGCCTGCTGTTGAGCTTGGTGCTGCAACTCCTGCACATTGAGGATTAATTCTATGGTTTCAACTTATTCTAAAGATAAGAGCATCGCAACTGACGATTAATATGTGTTATCTTGACGGCTGCTCACAAAGCTTGATACCACAAGAGAAAGAAGCAGAAAAAAACTTTTATTACAAAGACAGTGGGTAACAGTCAGCTTCATTGCATGTAGAAACATTGATACAGTTGGCAAAAAATAAGAAAATACATATATGAAAAATTCAAAAGTGCTTCAATTTTAAATATGCAGTTATTTTGCTAGATTTCGGGATATTCCCCAGTCCGCAGGCACTATAAGCCATAGTATCTATATATCGTATTTAGCACTTTTGATAAATAATAAGAAATAAATTGACTATCTATGTTTAATACTGAGCTTTACTTATGAACACCAACTTAGTATTAACTAGTATTTGGTATTAATAAGCAAATTACTAGGAATTGGGCGCTCTTATTGGATATTATGGAAGTTAGACGTTATAGGAATTAGACCATCTGGAAATGAGGCATTCTGAACCAAACGAGAGAACATGACTCTGTGGTAATGACATAGTAATGCTTTCATTAAAAAACTATCTGTAGACTGATTTGGACCCAAGCTACCATTTACATTTAACAACAACTAAACTCCTGAATAAAAACTCTATTCTATACACAAACTAATCTAAATTTAAATATTTACCTGATATGTGGCAGGTTGACGAAGTAATACAGCCTGAATTTGCTGTCGTTGGACAGCTCGTATTTGTTCATGCAGAGTCTCTTGCTGATGCTGCAGAGTTTGAGCAGAATGACTAATTTCCATAATGTCCAATTACCGTCAAGATTGTTTCGATTTGAATGGTAATAATATTTAGCTTAACTTCACATGCACTGAAGATGTAATTTTTTTTTCAAAGTCACACTGATCAATAGATAATTGGAAAGTTAGGTTTTTTTTTTTCTACAGTAGAAAGAAGAAGAAATGTTGCAGAAATTCGTTTTAATCGTAACTTGACCCCTGTTACGTGCCCGTAAAAAAAGACTGACAGACAATCAAAAAATAATACCAAGCTACATTGGTAATTGAACATTCTGGGAACTGGCCCATAAAATTTTAAGAGAAAGTATGAATTTGACTCAATGGGAATCAGCATTGTGGGAATTGGACATTCTAAACAAGATTCTGCAGCAAAAATACCATAATAATATCAAAGCATAAGGCTCCCTATTAACTATATCTGCAGACTATTAGAACCCAATCTACTCTTTACTTGCTATCCAGTAAAAGCTTTTGTACTATGTAAAACTTTAACTTTACAAACATTTCTATATTTACCTGTAATGTGGCAGATTGACGTTGTAAGGCAGCCTGAATTTGTTGTTGTTGGACAGCTTGTAATTGTTCATGCAGAGTCTGTTGTTGTTGCTGCAGAGATTGAGCAACTTGCTGTTGCAGAGCTGCCTGAGCCTGCACAATAGCTTGAGCCTGAGCAGGGCTCACTTGCAGAGTCTGCTGCAGACTTTGCTGTAAAGCCTGTTGCTGCTGCTGCTGTTGTTGCTGTTGTTGTTGTTGCTGCTGTTGTTGTTGTTGCTGCTGCTGCTGCTGTTGTTGTTGCTGTTGTTGCTGCTGTTGTTGCTGCTGCTGCTGTTGTTGTTGTTGATGCTGTTGCAACATTTGCTGCAATGTCTCTTGCTGACTTTGTTGCTGCTGCTGTAAAGTCTGTTGCAGTGTACGATTATGTTGTTGCAAAGCTTGTTGCAAGTTCTGTTGCTGCAACTGCTGCTGCAGCTGATTCTGCTGTTGGATTGCCTGATTTTGCTCCTGTTGTTGGAGGGTCTGATGATTCTGTTGTATACCATTAGCTTGCTGATTGTTTTGGTCAGGATCAGGACTTGACTGACTTTGAGGCTGCAACAACAGATAAATATCATATTTATTTGTGTAAGTATTCAAAGAAAAAGAATTTAATTAGGAAAGCTATTGTGAGCCATGTTCACGTTATGTTCATGTTAAGTAGCTTAATAAATGTTATATGTAAGTAGAGTATTCTTTATTTTCCAATAATGTAATATCCAATAAATAAATACAAGGACAAAGTATGAATGTGTTCATCTTTTACTTTATTATTTATTTTTGGATATATTCTGTGGCTATCTTTGATAGTAATAGGTCATTATAGATGTTTTATTAATGAATCTTTGATACATAACAAGTCAACATAATTTCTAAGTAAGAGAAATTATAACCCTTCAGCAGACAACATCTAACAGAAGTATGTGCTGTAATAATACTTGAAAAAAGAATAAATGTATAAAATAAACAGCATAAGATTTTAAAATATTATTATACAATAACATTATAGGTATGCAGCCTATAGTAAGATAAATCCTACTGGATACAGAAAATGTGCATGACAGTAAAGAAATTAGGTGGATTCAGAATGTTTCTCCCAGGGTATAAAACAATAGATAATTCTTCTTTATCAAATGATGATGTTGATGAACACGAAAGAGTTTTCATTTTAGATGGACATTGATGATTAATTGATAATTAATATCCATTCGCAAAAGATAACTCTTTGCGAACAGCAACAGGACATTTGTTCTGTAGTTGTTTTGCTTGAAGAAATTTAAAGTTGAAAATATGATAAATAAGAATAATAAGAATTTGAATATAGATCTACAACCATTTTATTACTACTTAAGTTCGATAATTTCTTTGTTGATTATATTGAACAAGTAGCTTTTGTGATAACGTTATAATTAAAATGGCATGTGGACTAAGACTAAACGACATGACAACGGTAACCGAGTTTAAATTGAAGTTTTGAACTCGATTTATAGAGTTTTGTTGGTACTGACGATATTTAAATTACTGATAATTATTAATTCATGAAACTATTTCACACCAAAGTGTAGGATCTTCTAATAAAGATTTCTTCTTTTTAGAACATCGGCCATTAACACTTCACCTTGAAATTTTGACTATTTTAAATATACCTAGATACTCTAACTACTGACAGTTAAGTTGACTTTGACATTGAGAGATTTACCAGCGTCATCATATAATTTACTTTTCTTATGTTGTTTAATCTTCTTAATATTGAACAATTTGTAATCGATTAATGATTTATTTTTATAATATAACCAAAATTTAGTCAAAATAATGATTCATTGAATCATTTAATAGTGAGGTTACAGAAAAGTTTAAAAATATGCGATTTTGTGGTATGGTTATGATTATTGTGATAAAGAGATTCTAGTCTGAATGTCGTTGCCAAAACAAAGAGGCAGACAAAAGAAAAGTGATTGCGTGATACATGACACGGCTGGAAAGAAAGTGAAGTCTAAAATGACGTCTATAGAGATGTATAAAAGAAAAATATAAGCGAAATTCTAAGTCTATGATCCTATTATGAAATTGAATAAGCGCAAGAGCATGGTGGTCTTTAATTTGAATTCTTAAACTGAATTCAAGCCCACCTTTGTAACGTGGTAAAATATATCATAAATAAGCGCAGTAAAACTCTTTATTCAAAAATCCATATACAGGAGTCAATAATATTTATGACGCAGTGGTTTAAGCCTGTACCTAGTTGCGCTACAACTTCCGGCACTCGGTCTTAACTTCGTATCTATCTATAATGAAACCATTTCTCTAGAGATAGGTATTAAATACTTCAAAATAGTTATCAATCTATCAATGTGTCAATTTATCAGTGTGTGAATTTGATTATCACTTGCATTTACGGTGAAGGAAAACATCGTGAGGAAACCTGCACACCTGAGAAGGCTCCATAAAGTTCTCGACGGTGTGTGTAGTCCGCCAACCCGCACCGAGCCAGCGTGGTGGACTAAGGCCTACCCCTTCTCATTCCGAGAAGAGACCCTTGCCCAGCAGTGGGACAGTAATGGGTTGAATTTATTTATTTTTTATTTAGAAGAAAATTGGTCTGTAATAATTCTATATATTATTATGTTGAAGTAGGTAACTAGGTACGTACTATCTCTACAAGCTCTTGACCACATGTAAGAGACCTATTTCCTCCGACAATATAGTGTCTCGTCATGACACAACATGAACCACTATAAATAATCATTTATAATATATAGAATTAAAAACGAAAAAAAGTCCTAACAGGAACGAAATTAAAGAGGAATCTTTCGTCGGACAAAGCGTTTTCCATAAAAATAAGTATTATGATGTTTACTATAAATATATAAAAATAAATATATGTATGTTGCTTCCCATACGAGCATTGTTACCGATTAATTGAAGGTGAGAGAAGAGGCTCTGGCTTAACTCTTTGGATTAACTGGATTTCAAAAATGTGAATAAAACTTTAGTACTCATAATCATCTAAAGGTTGGTATTACTACTACTAACTAATACTAGCGCAAAAAAGAATCTTTCCAAAAGATATTTAAAGAATAGTTAAATCACATACTGTGCATATCCATTCGAACTTAAGTTTGTCAATTCAATTTGGTTTTACACTTGTACGCACATCCTTATTATTATTATTCGAAATCAAATAAAAAAAAAAACAAAAACAGAATGAGTGAATTAGAATAGAATGAATGAAATGTATTTTATGCTGCGGTGGCGGTTTGTTATCCGGTATAGTTCAAAATTACGTTGAGTGTATTTTATTGTGTAATATGTTTTTTTTATCCAACAGGAGGTAAGTGGTTGTGTTTTAAGTAGGTATTTACTTAAATTTAAATAACATATATCAGACTTAAGTAAATAACAGTAAGAACTTAAGATACATGAGAAATGATAAGATAATGGTTTTGTTTTAGTATTTTTTTTTTAAACTTTATGTACTAGGCGTCTGGTTAATACGTATATTTAAGTACTTAATGACTCATTGATTTCTAGAATGTTATGTTTATATATTCTTATTTGAAACATATATTATTTGTTTCGACATTTTCTTCAAATATATTCCAAATTATGATTAGAAAACCCATATTTATGTAATGTGTATTTGTATAACCCACAAAAGTTTTATAGTTAAGTATCTTGAAACTGATTTGCTTTATTATATTTATGGGTTTTTAATAAAATATTTTCGTACCGTAGGTGAAGAGGTTTGTTGCGATTCTACCGATCCTGATGCATACCACCATGGTTGTTGAGGAGATTCTTCCCTCGCATTTGAATTTGACATTATACGGTAATCATAACTCGGAGTTGAAGTATCACCACCGTTGTTCGAAAATCCACCAGTCATTTTATACGTATAAAGTTGATGTGTTGAGGCGGCGGTGCTCCTAGCTATCTCCTCATGTAATTGTTGTTGATGCTGTAGTTCACCTGCGCCACCCGGCCACCACGAGGCATCGTCGCGCGCACCCCAAGCGTCCCCCGTCGCGCCCCGATCCCCCATGTTACAATCGTCGCTTGCGGTCAACCAGTTATTTTATGCGTCTTTGGTCACTTTAAAATGTTTTCTGCGTTCCTATAGCTGTTGAAATCATGTCCTTTCTCTAATATTGCTAATACCTGAGTAGTAAGCTTTATGTATTCAATGATATATATTTTCACTAGTGCACTGTCACTTTTTATAGGAATCGGTTTTTATCACTAAGACTCTATGTAATTATGTATGCCACATTATTTTTTAACGAAATATATTCCATGGAAATCGAAAACGCACAAGGTCTCGCGTGTTGTTTAATGAAAAAGCTACCGGCTGTAAGTTCCACTCCACACGCGTACGTTTTGTCTTCGTTTGTACTTAAGTCAATAAAGTTGGCAACGTCGCAGAGTCAGACGCCAAACAAGTGCACACGAGCGCCCTCAACGCGCAGCGGCCATTTTAGAAACGTTCGAACATATACGAAAAGAGACGAGTGTGCACGAACTGGCAACAAGCTCGTCCAGCAACCGGTCAATAAGACGATTAGCGCAGCCTCGACTATCCATGTACATACTGAAATTCTTTTGTTTATAATTCAAGTAAATTTACATACCTTTAATGAGAACATTTTACCTATTCAAGGAAATAAGTAAGACTAAAATCTAAATTTAGAAATGATACGATGTGGTTTTCATTATAAGTAGTTCAAAATATATTTCCATATCGATCGTTGTTCATATGTGCATATAAGCATTTGTCTTAAATTATTTGTAGAGTTTGAAGGAATTGTGTTATGAACAATTGATTTATTCGTGATATTAATTTAATCATTTTCATAAATGATTAAGTATCATTCGATACCTACTTACTGAGAATTGGATTAGTTACCTATGCCTATTTATAGAACATGTTAGCAAGCTTATAAGCTCTCAAGGTCAAGAAGTAATAAGTCAATATAGAGCGTTTTGAATTTATACAAGCTAACAAAATTTAATTGATAACTTGTAAGTGAGTATAATGATCATTTTTTTCCATTACTTAATTACTTTTAATTAATACATGAAATAATATCAACTATAAGTCCAACTTCGGTTATATTGTAATACGCTTTATGAATCAAAAATAGTTATGTTTTGTATGATGATAAATTATTATGAAATATTTTAGACAACTTTGTTAATAAGCTGAACTTCTTCGTATTAATCCCAAATTTAAATCAGGAATTACGGTATACTGATTTGTTACGGATTTTTTGTTAGATATAAATAAAAAAATGGCAAAATCAAAACAGTAAAAAGGCAAAATGAGAAAATAGTTGTTTTATTTAAAAGGATAATATTTAAAATTACAGCTTGTGGAAATTTATAATTTTAATAATTTATATACATATCATACAGGCCAAACTCCCAGAATACGGCGATAAAAATTATGTATTGCAGTTTTGTAGGGATGGCTGGCGGTACTGATCTGACGTGTCTAATGGGGATGTACCATGTCTGTTTTTTTAGAAGAAACTACTTTCTAAGAGCCAAATAGTGAGGTTCCCATACGGAACTTTTTGATTTCTAAGAACCTGACTCACTAAGCAACGGCCGTTCCAGGTCTCGATGCATCGTATATAATAATGCACATAGTATATCCTATAAATAAATAATCATTTGTACAGAACTAATACTTGGTCACGGATGAACATTATCCACGTGCGCCATCTCTGGCGTCATATGGCTGCACAATGGAAGACGCTTACAGGCTAGGGTATATACATTGTATGGAATATTCCCGTTCACCAAGATGCATTCTTCTCAATTGAATCGCCCATGAAATGAGTACCGTAGGTAAGCCCATGTTGGGATTTAAATACTGCTTAAAGAGACACAATCATGGCTCCTATCATGAAGCATCATATTTCGAATTCGAAAAAAATTTGAATTTTCGTCTCATGGTAGTCGCATAACACACCACGTACGACCAAGAATACTTCGCAAACCTGGCCGATAAGCATGCCAAAGGACATCTCACTCTCATTAAACCATCATATCCCACCTGTTTGGTATATTGGAATAAATCAAAACTTCCATAGCCTAATAACAAAATCGGACATGTATCCGTCTATCTGTCTGTTCCGGATAATATTCAACACCTTATTATAATTGTATAACATTAAGACACGACCAGCTAATTTTAGAAACACAATATACAGACTAAAAGAAATGTAAAAAAAAATTACATTATTGGACAAGAAGTGTTTATTTCAAAATAATTTATAAGCAAAACTATAATCACAGTTTATCATTGGTAATTCGGATTCCTCTAGCACGTACATACATTATAAAAGACTTGTTGACTACCTAGACATGGTTAAATTTTATTCCAAATGCAAATGGAAGGCATCGATGACATTGTAGCTGTAGAAATCATAAGTGTGAGGTTGTATGCGTAGATGCGATTTTTTCTTCATAATTCCTTCCCATCAAGGGTCAGCGTCTTTAAAAGTTATAATGCCCCCCTCCCCCCTCCACGACTGAGCAAATGTCTGGTTTTATGCAGACTACGTGCCGCAGCTGTGACAGTACCTAAC
The DNA here is from genome assembly GCA_947562105.1 of Shargacucullia verbasci. Taxonomy (NCBI): domain Eukaryota; kingdom Metazoa; phylum Arthropoda; class Insecta; order Lepidoptera; family Noctuidae; genus Shargacucullia; species Shargacucullia verbasci. The sequence continues at coordinate 4,234,630 of OX387286.1, read as the reverse complement.
TATAAAACAAATTTCATGTCACTGAACCGAATTTTGATTACGAATCTGAAAAACATAAAATTGTATCTAGTTAAGTACTTCACACAAACTAAACTATAGTGGTACCTAAACGTAAAATAAAACAAAAAATACTTACTGAAAATTGATATCATAAATAATAAAATTTCATTTACAATATCAAAGTACTCACTATTTTACAATATTTTCATTTTCACTCACCATTTCGCAACACAGACTTAGTCAAGGTCATAAAAACACATATGAAGTTTTCTTTATCAGTGTTATCTTGCAATCAAAATCTCGTATTTTATGTATAAATTGTTTTGATTTGTATGTTATGGTAACTTTTTGCATGTTCAATGCGTTAAATAAAAGTCAGTATATAAATCTTCTTTACGACTATAATAATATATGAATACTGATAACTATCTATTACTTACCTACTATCACATTGTTCAGTGTATATAGTTGTGTATATATATATATATATATTTAGCATCTGTCACCTTACTTCGGCACTCGGCAGCCATTTGCTTACAAAATTAGAATGTAAAACTATAAATATCGTTTCAAGCATAGCACTGAATCTATTTAGACTATAGAAGTCACTAACGTACCAAAACTTTTTGATTCATTGCGAAATTAAAATGATTATAATAGGAAATAATGAAACTCACCGAGTATTGTTTATTATAAACGAGCACACGATTTCAGCGCTTATTACGTAGGGAACTTTGCGCCCGTCGTAATGAATACATGTACAGACGATGTCAGTGACAAAGCATTCTGATTGGTCTAAATTAAATGCCCCGCCATTTTTCAGCCAATAACCGAACTAGCCTTAGCTTTATTTTTTGTTTATACTACAATACATAGATACGTTGTCATATTATATTCATGCACACATTCAGTAAAAGAACTGTTTTCGTTTCGCGGCTCGAATAGTGTTACGCTAAAGTAGGTGCTATTCTCTATTCCAATAATGCCCTATTTTATAGCCGCTCAGTAACTTGAGTCAAATGAGTGAGTGAATGAATGAAATGACGAACAAGTAATAATAAAATTGTAATGGCGATGCCATCGGTCGGTGCGGATACGAGTCGTTTTATTCAGCGGCTACAATTTAGTTTCCTACAACAATTGTAGACACAGTTAATTTGCGTTATTTATTGTTCTGGGTTTTAAAGTTATCAAATGAAAGCATCGAATACTCAGACATTTAGAACAACTGAACAGTTGCGAAGTAGCGATGGACAATTTGTTGCATATGTGCAGTGAATAAAGAATTACTATTCTCGTTTAGTGATCGGTGTGCAATATATAAACGGCTGAGATTTTGCTGTGATGTTTTTAATTGATTTATTTTCCACAAATGTTCTGTGTTGTTATAAATCATAACCTCAATTGTGTATCATTGTGAATACGTCGAATTGTTTTCCATCGCCTGGTGCGAGGTGTAATAGACGAGTTCATTTTATTCGTTATATATGATTCAACGGGAGTATCAAATGAACAACGGGTTTAGTACAGGAGAAGAAGATTCTAGAGGTAATTCTGACCAAATATGTTGCCTTATGGATGACGGCGAGAGCTGCAGACGACCCGCAGGCAACGCCTCGTATAGTAAGCGCATCCAAAAAACAGTCGCTCAAAGGAGGCTGAAACTTAACATTGACCCTCAAGTATGTCACACTTTATTTTTTATCTTCATCAATAACAATTTTGAGTGACTTGAATACCATTAGGCACAATTATTGTGTTGGCTAATTGAATTCCATATGTTATTTTCAGGCCAGGCATACTTACATTTGTGATTATCATAAAACAATGATACAATGTGCAAGAACAAAACAAAGGAGGCCCAAGGACTCCGAGGATGATAGTAATGAGGCAGAGATGGATTCACCTGAGGTAGACTGGTTTCAATTACAAGTAAACACACTGAGGAGATATAAAAGACATTACAAGGTGCCAACAAGGCCAGGATTGAATAAAGCTCAACTGGCTGATGTAAGTTTTGCATTATTTCCACAAATTTGAATTCCTTTACTTTACTATCTTTGAATTTTCTTGTTTTGCTTATAATAATAAAATAATGTATGTTTATGTTTTACAGGCTATACAAAAACATTTTAAATCATTACCAGTAAATGAAAAGGAAATAATGACTTATTTTATATATATGGTGAAGACAAATGGTAATAAGTTAGACCAGAAAAATGGGATGAACTCTGACTCAGTGTAGAATAATATGTGACTGTAATTTATAGCTGAAGTGTGTAGTTATAACATAGTGTAAGTAGATTTAAAAAAAAAATAGTTTTGATTCTATTCTCTTCTTAAATTTTCAATCTGCATTCTACAAATAGCATAGAAATATAGATTGAGAATCAGTTGCAAAGAACTTTGAAGTATATTACTTCATGCCAAATTGAAAATTACAAAATTCTTCAATGACTATGAAATATGTATGTTGTACGAGTGAATGTTTAAAAATGTAATGTTTTATTATACCATACAACTTGTGCCCACTAGCATCCACATGTACTACACTATTTATTTCCTTATAGCTTAGTTAGATAATATTTTTCTGTATTATACTTAAATCCTTTCAGTGTCAAATGTTATGATTGTTTATTGATGAGGGACATGCAATGGCTAATATAATACTGTTAAGAGAGATTATAATAACAGGAAATTGAAAAATGTAAATTTATTACATTTTATTTAACAAGCAGCACATGTGTATTATTTCAGTCTTCCTCTGAATCTGATGAAATTTCTATCCATTGTGAGGCTCCTTTTTTTGTTTGAATTTCTGCAGTTTGAGGGATCGATGACACAACTATGAACAATATTATTATGTGAATATCATAACAGTCAAAAAACACATTATTAACATTAATATTTTTTAAAAGCAACAAGAGAAGAAATCATAACTTAATCTTACCATCATATTTACTAGGCTCAGGGTCTGATTCAATCTCCATAACATTGTCATCTGCCATGTCATCAGTATTATAATGCTTCAGTTTAATGTTCAAATCCCTCTTACTCAAAGACAACAGGTGGTCTTGTGTTATTGTATTACAAAAGTTTATTTTCACTCTGTTTTGTCTGAAAAATAATAAATATAACATTGAAAATATATGAACCCATTTGGATCATCAGTCTGTTAGAATTATAGAGAAGGGTAATTTTAAAGTGACTTCAAAAATATATTTCAATATTAGGTATAATGAATATACCTTTTTTTTTTGGTTCAACATAAATCATAAACACTTATCTTGATGCTGTCCATTGAAAGTTATAATAATATGTATGTGAAATAGTTAACACAAATTTTATTTATCATGCAATTTTAATACTGCAATATGCTTGTCAATGATAATGGTATCTGCTATAGGAACTGTAAAAAATACCACAAACTGTGTTTTTTTTTTTTCAAATATGTCCATGGGAAAAACTTTATTGTGGTCTATTTAGCAATGTGTAATCAGTAAAATTATAATGCTGAAAGTCATTAATAATTTAAAATTTTCAGAAAACCATAACTGTGCTACCCACCTTAGAGTATCATCACTAATGATAGATTTCTTTACCATATCAACAATGTCTTTACATTTCTCGGAAGCACTCAAGATAGCTTTGTGAACAATATTAGTGCTGTCTATGGCTGCACCAGTTAAATCCAACAAGCAGATTTCTTTGTACTGGTTCATTCCAACTACCAGTAAACCTCCACCTGAGCTTATGCCTTCTTCTGTACTGCTTGTGCATAGAGATTCTTCAAGAAAATTAGGATCCGATAGGAGGATGCTGAAAGTAATATAAAAGTGCTTTTGTAAGTGGGCAGGTAGTTTAGTAGGTGCCTGATTTTTCATACTTCATAGTTTTATTGGAGAACTTCATATCAGTTCTGTCTGTTTACATTGGTAGAGAAAATAGTCGAGTAATAGCAACTATTGGCAATAGAGCTAAATATTCCATTAGTGTCATGTAAACAACAGGCTAGTTGTAAAAATAGAAATTGGTTCTGATAACTATTGTTACAATAAGTGGTTATAAAAGATTGAATTGAAGGAAGTGGATTGGCTATAAGTAGTACACCCAGTCCACTTTAAACTAGGCAGTAGAGTACCAAATATTTATAATAGAGTCCCATTATGGAGGTAGAGATAGTAATCAAATCATTATGGTTTAACTAGTAATAACACTTGATTGTGTAAAACTGTTAACGCTATTAATTATTTACATGTCAAATGTCTGATAAAATAAAAATATAAAATATGATTTTAGTTAATAAAGTCCTTTATAGTTCAACATGAATGGGTTTTTATGCAGTCTTTTACTGGCTAAGAACTTATAAAAAGACAGAATGATCTCAAATAAGATGATTCATATTTAGTCTTCTGGCATGTTAACTAACAATGCATTATGCATGATCATACTATGAAATATAAGGACAAGGAGGTTTTTAAGTAGTTATTAACCTTTATACTCACTCTGCACTATTATATATTGCAAAAGTTGCACATACAGGATAATGAAACAGCACTGTAGGTATAGGGTCTTTTTCAGTTATTGTGTGAATGATGACACTATCTCCACTGCGAGTCACATCAGGCCTCTTGAAGTGTGCCAGAGATGTTAGGGTTGCTATGCTTGCACATTCTATGAGGTTACCATCATGATTTAGGATTTTGATGTCTACTCTCAGTGACCAGACCTGGAAAATTTTAATGTGTAGTGAGTAATGTTAGGAATAGATTATTTAAATTAAATATTGATATGCACTGTTCTAGTTTTGTTTATAGGTGAAAAAGAAGTCTAATATTAAAGTTGTATCTTAGTGTATTGTCTACTCTATTACTAAGTGGCTTTTATAACAAATGTTCCACCACATTCTATATTTTATTAATTTCTTATATTATGCATCACTCAATATATTTTTATAAATTGATACCTATTCTAATCAGAGAGATACTGGTATGATACCTTTTCTTCAACAACAATACACAAGGACTCGAGGTCAATGCACTTGGAGTCCTTGTAACATTTCTCAAGAAGCCTGTTTAAGTACACAGTGAGGTCGGTTTGGCGATTGGCTTCAAACTGAGGGGCTGCCATAGGACTGATCTCTGCATTTATGTATAGTATACCCTCATTGGGCCTTATTTGTTTTGGTTGGACCACTTCACAGGAAACTTGTGTTAGAACTCTGGAAAAGTCAATGGTAAACTTTGTAGCAATCTGCATTAAAGTAGAAGTATCATGTATGTAGCTACTAATATAAAATAAATAGAATTAAAAATCTTCGATACAAATTATTAATGTTGATAAGGAAGTGTAATGTTTATAGCCTCGGTGTTAGACATGTAATGCTTTGACGGCCTCTCATTCAAAAAGGGATTCAATGCCTAGGGTGAACAGGTGGTGGGCTATCTTGCAATCTACAACTACAATACTAACTACTACTCTTACGACTTTGATATAGTTTACAAAGGGAGTTAGAATAGGGCTCACGCAGATTTCTTATCACGCCGTCATGGTCATTATAAAAGAAAACAATAAATAGAGACAATTCCTAAATAAGTTAAAAACTTGATAATAGTTGCGTACTTCGTTTCACCCAATGAAACCATGCAACTGCCATAGTCGGATCCAAAAGATATGTTCAATGTTCTGCTTTCGAGATAATTTCTTCCATCTAAACGCTGTAATAAAACAAACAATTAGCAAAACTTTTGATAACTATTAGTTTCATTCCTAAAAATGGATATTGTCTTACATGCCCCTGTATCACTATCCTATTCAAAAAGTTCTTTTCACAATTTGATAATAATACGTCCCTCATTGTTTCAAAGTATTAGTAAACCATTTACAAGAAATATTTTAAAAGTTAACCAATTCCAGGTTATGTTTTTATCACGTTTTGACAATAATACGATAAAGTTATGTCTAGCGGTGGTCGTTGCGCAACATAAACGTTATTGAAACGAGCTATCGTCATAAGAACGGTTAGCTGGTTTCACCGATTTAAAATAACCTGCTAACATGCTAACGCTAAAGTCGCTAACATCCAAACAATCCGATAGACAGTTGCGTTTCGTTATCCAAAAAAGACGCTACAGCCCTACAGCCCACTGCGCTAGGGGCCGTCTATTGATCCTGGCTAAGAGATATTTATGTTGGAACAACAACGACAATTTGCGAATTTTGAGCATCAATGAAGGCTAAAAAAAAAAAGCTCATCAAAACTTCATTAATTCTCGCTAAGAGACATTTATGTTGAAACAACAACGACAATTCGGGAATTTTGAGTATCAAGGAAAGCTAAAAAAAAAGCTCATCAAAACTTTACGGGGCCGTGCATTAAGTCCATTAATCCTTGTTAAGAGACATTTATGTTGGAACAACAATGACAATTCGCGAATTTTGAGCATCAATGAAAGCTAAAAAAAAAAGGTCATCAAAACCTCACTATCACATTACGTGTATTTTTTTGTAGTACCTTTAGATGCTCATTGATGTAACGCGCTATCCCGCTATAACAAGTAGCGACCAATAGCAGGATAGCAGGATAGCGCGTTTTAAAAACCGCTATTAGACAGTTGCGTTTCGTCATCCAAAAAAGATGCTACAGCCCACCGCTAGTTATGTCAGTTACTATTTACAGCAATGACTAAAGAAACAGAGGACGTGATATACCTACAAACAAAAACATGCTTACCTGTTTTATAGCAGTGCCCTAATATGGCGGCTTGCCGCATATTTCGGTAGTAATCTATCGATGAAACTTTTTATCGAAATAGAAGGCTCATTTTATATTGTTTTAAAAATCATCAATATTGACAAATTTGCACACTTAAGCATTGTTGAAAATTGTTCATGAGTGATTTGTATCACAAAAAGCACTGTTTTTAGTTAATTTACGGAAATAGAACAAAAATAATGAAATTGAAAAGAGGTCGTGTATGATAATAATCGACTCTATTAGCATGGAATAGTTTAAAAATAAGAAAAACATAAGAAGAATATTGTCTGTCAAATATTATTGTTATATCTAATAAAATATCTAATAAAATATCTAATAAAATATCTTTACAAATGTAGTTTTCTATTCTTCACATGGTAGCAGAGCGTGGTTCTAATATAAAACCCAGGAACAAAATGGTAAATGCAATTCATACGAAAATTGAAGCTTTAACAAAAGAAAATTATGAAACTTGGGTTATTCAAGCAAAGGCAGTTCTAGTAAAATGCAAACTATGGAAACACGTAGAGAATACTCTTACAGATGATGCTGAAGGTGAAGAACTCTGCAAATCAGAGTTAATATTACTCATTTCTCCACCGGAATTGAAACAGGTAAAAAATTGCAAAACTGCAAAGGATATTTGGCAAAAATTAAAAGATATATACGCCAGCAGAGGTCCTGCCAGAAAAGCTTCACTTCTTAAGCAACTCATACTCGCTAAATTAGAAGATAATGGTGATATAAGAGAACATCTTAATAAGTTTTTAGACGTTGTTGATAAACTAGAAGATCTAGAAATTTCTATTAATAAAGAATTGTTATCAATCATGATGCTGTATAGTTTGTCATCAGCATATGAAAATTTTCGTGTTGCAATTGAATCTAGAGATACATTGCCTACTCCAGAGCAACTTAAAATAAAAATCATCGAAGAGTATGACGCTCGTAATAAAGGAAATAACGAACCATTACCAAGCTGTAGTAAAAATGAGAATGAGGAGACATTCTACGCAAAATTTTGTAAACATTGCAAGAAAAAAGGCCACAATACTAAAGATTGCTGGAACAAAACAAAAAGTTATAACAATAAACCAAAAAGAAATAAAAACGAGGCAAATCACGTTGCCACATGTTATCTAAGTCAAAATTCACGTCGTAATGCATGGATTTTGGATAGTGGATGTACAAGTCACATGACATATCAAGAAGAGAACTTTGATGATGTTATAAAAATAACAGAAAAGCTTAGATTAGCATCAGCAGATCATACCGAACAGATAAATGGCAGAGGCAAGGCAAGTATCATTCATAAAAATGGAGATACAGTTCTAAAGGATACACTGTTTGTTCCTAATTTAGCTGCAAACCTGTTATCTGTTGGAAAAATAGCAGATGCAGGCTGTACTATTACTTTCAATAAAAATAAAGCAACAGTGAAGGACCCGAATTTTAATAATCGTGTCACTATGGTCGCTGAACGAGCCAATGACGGATTATACTATGTCAGTACAAAATTAGTAGAAAAATCTAAAGCTGCAAGTGATAGTTATGGAAAAGACATTCTACTGTGGCACTCTAAATTAGGCCACATGAACGAAGCAGATATGAAATATGCTCTCAAGAACGAAAGCTTAAAAGGGCTTAAGTTTGATTATAATGAAACTATCGGAAACTGTGAAATTTGCATTCAGGCTAAGATGAAAACGAGTAGAAAAGGTGAACCAAGTACGGTGCCACGTACAACACAGAGGTTAGAGATTGTTCACACTGATGTATGTGGACCAATCCAAACACCTACACTCGGAAATCGTAGATATTTTGTTATATTTACTGATGATTACAGCCGATACTCAAAAGTATATTTTATAAAATATAAGAGTGAAGTTCTGGAAAAATTTAAGGAATATAAAGAAGAAGTAGAGACCTACACAGAATTAAAGATTAAATGCCTTCAATCAGACAATGGTACAGAGTTTTGCAATACTGCATTTGATAATTTTCTAAAACAACATGGCATTTCAAGAAGGTTATCTGCTCCTTATACGCCTCATCAAAATGGGGTAGCAGAACGGAAAAATAGAACACTAGTTGAAAAGGCCAGAAGCATGTTGATTGAAGCGAAAGCACCCATGAAGCTATGGGGTGAGGCCATCTACACTGCAAATTATCTTTCAAATAGAAGCATAAATAAAAGTATTGGTAGACTGACACCTTTTGAAAAATGGGTGGGCAGAAAGCCGTGCATAAATCATCTCTATCCTTTTGGTACTAAAACATTTGTATTAATCAAAGGAAATAAAAACCATAAATTTGCTTCTAAAGCCATTCCAGGCATGTTTGCAGGGTATTCCGAAATTTCCAAAGCATTTAGAATTTGGGTACCATCCAAAAACAAAATCTTCACAACAAAAGATGTCAAAGTAATTGACAAGAAGATGTTCTATGAAGATGATATTAACTCAGAAGTACTAGAATTTACAACCCAAGAAGAAAAACTAGAAGGAAAGAGACATATAGATATTAATCTCACAGAAAATCGATCTCAACCTGTACCTCAAATATCGACACCCCTAACTCGAGTGACTGAAAATATTGACAATCAAGTTGAAACTGACGAAAGTGATTTTGAGTCTACAGAAGAAACAAATAACTCTGGAAACGAAACTGAAGTCAATCTTGAAGAAATAGCCATAGGAGATAGTGATGAAAATACACGAAGTCTTAGAGATAGGTCGAGAATAGTACCTCCGCAAAGGTTTCAAGACTTTGTTATGGCAGCCATCGATGAGAACAGTCCAAAAGAACCAGAGACGTACAAAGAGGCGATGAAGAGCACTGAAAAAGAAAAATGGCTTGAAGCTATGCTCAATGAAATAAGTTCGCTAAATGAAAATAAAACGTGGGATTTAGTAAATCTTCCTAGGAACAGAAAAGCATTACCTTGTAAATGGATTTTTAAAATAAAACCGAACCCGGATGGGTCTATTGAACGATACAAGGCAAGACTTGTAATTAAAGGTTTTTCACAAAAGCCAGGAATCGATTTTGATAAAACCTTTAGTCCGGTAGTACGTTTAAGTACAGTTAGAGCTCTTCTGGGAGTGACAGTAAAAGAAAACCTGATTTTAAGTCAATTTGACGTATCTACTGCTTTTCTTAATGGAAGAGTAATGGAAGAGATCTACATGAAACAACCCGAAGGTTATAATGATGGTACACAAAGGGTTTGTAGACTGAACCGAAGCCTTTATGGGTTGAAACAAGCTCCTCGCTGCTGGAACACTTGTATCCATGAGTTCCTAATTCAAGATGGATTCAATCAGAGCAGCGCAGACCCTTGTTTATACATAAGAAACCGAAAAGCAACAAAAGTGTTGATAGCACTTTATGTAGACGATGGTTTAGTGGCATCTACCGACGACAAAGCTGGAAAAGAGTTCATCGAAGAGCTTAAAAGTCGTTTTAAGATAACCATTAAACCAGCCACTTATTTTCTTGGTCTAGAAATAGACAGAACGGAAGATGGTGCAATACACTTATGCCAGAAATCTTATATAAAAAAGACGCTAGAAAAGTTTGGTATGACAAATTGTAAGCCAGTTCCGACACCGGCTCTTAAAGACTGTGATGTAGAGGATGATACGGAAGAAATTATGTTTCCATACCGCCAGGCAGTAGGAGCCTTAGCATACTTGATGGTTGCAACTAGACCAGACATAGCCTATGCTGTTGGAATCGCATCCAGAAGTCTGGAAAAACCAACCAAGAAAGACATTATGAAAGTAAAACGTATCTTACGATACCTAAAAGGAACTGCAGACCAACAATTGTCTTTCAGAAACACTGGTCAGAATAATATTATAAGCTTTAGTGATGCTGATCTCGGTGGTGATCAAAAGACAGGCCACTCTACTACAGGATATATTTGTCTGTACAATGGGGCTGTTTCGTGGAAGAGTCAAAAACAAGCAACTGTAGCGGTATCTTCAACAGAAGCCGAGCTTGTGGCAGCAACCGAAACAGTGCAAGAAATTATTTGGTTGAAAACGCTTTTGTCAGAACTTACAATATTAGAGGGTATTCCAGAATTGAATGTCGATAACGATTCCGCAATCAAATTAGCTTACAATCCGCCATATGAATATCACAAAAGAACTAAGCATATTAAGCTGAAGCATTTCTATATAAGAGAGTGTACTAAAAATGGAGAGGTGGTTGTAAAGCAAGTGTCAACTCAAGAGCAGACTGCAGATATGTTGACTAAACCTCTTTTTGGACCAAAGTTAAGATACCTCAGTGATAAAGCTGGACTCAGGTCTCCATCCTTAAAAGTAGAGAGGGTGAAAAGAGGTCGTGTATGATAATAATCGACTCTATTAGCATGGAATAGTTTAAAAATAAGAAAAACATAAGAAGAATATTGTCTGTCAAATATTATTGTTATATCTAATAAAATATCTAATAAAATATCTAATAAAATATCTTTACAAATGTAGTTTTCTATTCTTCACAGAAATAAAAACATTCAAAATGACACGTCAATTACTCAGGAGATCGGTACCTTAAAATGGCCGACTGGCACGCATATGCTATAGCGCTATGCGGGCTGCCATAATCGTAGGCATAAAACTAACGTTATCTTTTTTTACTTATTAAAGGCTGTGTAAGTTAAAAAGAGCCAATGATATAATTGTACTATCAACGTCAAAAATATCAATTTCTATATCTATAAACTTTATACCTTTATACCGTCTTCATATTATCTCTATGGTATACTTACAGTCAAAGACTACAACAGCGTTGCCGAAAGTACGGCAATTGCCGTTTCGTACGGCAATCGGGCCTCCAAATCACATAATGTACGGCATACGGCAGGGTGCTCATTACCGTACCATAAAATACGGCAATTCAGTATAAAACTTTTTAATACAAATAAATCAAGGAATGGAACCTGTTACGTTCGGTTTGTTTTTGTAAAATGGAACGTAGCCCGTAGGCATTATGTTTTTGCAACCACCACAACAAGTTAGAAATGTGGAAATGATGGCAACAGACGAATTTTGGAGCAAAATTTTTGACTTTCCAGATCCATTATTCCCAAATTTGGCAAAATTTGTTCCGGAAATACTCATTGCCACACGCATCAATGGTACGCTATTAGCAAAACAATGCATTCGGAGAAAACCAAATTCCAATTGCACAAATTTCGAGCCGACCCCTGAGATGGTTGCGGGGATTAAAAACCTTTCGATTTCTATTAAACACGACGCTGAGAATTGTAATCTTTTAGATTTAATGGGATGAGAAGAATAGAGCCAATATACTCAGAATTATCAGTACACGTAATATTCTATGTTTAATAAATATTTTGTAAATGTACGGCAATTTTTTTAGAATACGGCAATTTTTACCCCTTTGTACGGTAATCCAAAATCTAGGCAGTGGCAACACTGGACTACAATAGTATACTGCTTGCAGTGATACTGACGCAGTTGGGAGTGACGCTCGTCAGATTTTTAGTTGCCATGTTTCATGATTATTTCAGTGCTTTTTTAATGATTTTCTAAATGTACCGAATGAATGCGCTGAACTAGAATATAAATAAATATATTTAAATATAATCACTATCACTACATAGTATAAAACAAAGTCGCTTTCTCTGTCCCTATGTCCCTTTGTATGCTTAAATCTTTGAAACTACGCAACGGATTTTGATGCGGTTTTTTTTAATAGATAGAGTGATTCAAGAGGAAGGTTTATGTGTATAATAAACCACGCGGGCGAAGCCGCGGGCGGAAGCTAGTAATATATAACCGCAGATAGAGAAAACTATCTCTGTCTACGATTATATAGGTACTTGTGCTCATCACAAGTCACACTAGTTTCTATTTTTATAGCAGCATTATTTGTATTTTATGGTACCTATTATGAAGCGCGCGATGCTTTCTGTATCGTATGCGCTGCTGCGAAACATGAAATCATTTCTAAAGATTAGACATTATTGCCGTTTGCTGACCTATAAACCGAACTGATTCGTTGGCTGGAAATGCTTCGGCCCTGGGGACAGAGCTAGTCTCTATCCATTGCAACACATACCAAACAGAACTTTATAACTCCCAAAAAACCAAGTATAATCAAATTCTGTACCGCAGCTAAGGATGTAAAAATCTTATGAATTTAAGTGATTATTTATTTATAACGATATAGGTACATAACTTATTACAAAAATGCGGGTAGATTGGTACTGCTGTACTATAAGAACACTCACATTTCACTGATGCCGTTGTTGATCATCAGCATCCACAGCGCGACTTCAACTACTACTATAGGGCATATTGCCGCTCTTTGATTCTGCTCGTCTCCACGCTCCTGTAGGCACTAGTATCATTTATGTTCGATCCGCGATAGCTAAAATGTCGCCCGCCCATTTCGCCGCCAAGCAACCGATATTTATACTTACTTCCAGTCCTTGCCCGCCACTCGGTCACACCCTTACTCCACCTGTCATCTCCGCAATTAATTCCCATGAAATAGGTATCAAGCTATTTGCTATCTACTGATCCAAAATTCCATACTCGGTCATAATTCCATTAAGTACTTAATGAAACTTTTTCAGAAAAACTCTATTTACGTAGCACTTTGTCATCTGAAAATCAACTCATGGTTGCATGAATATCAGCTACGCTTGCGACCACTATTATATCGAAGAGATAATTTTTATTATGCTAAAAGCTTAACCCAACTTTTTGATAAGTACCTTTATATCTATATATTTTTTTCAATGTAATAAAGGTATCTAAGTAGGTACTCACCTATTCCCTTTAACGGAATGCTTTATTTATTGATCTAACAGTTATATGGCAAACAGCATACCGTTTAGTTAATGTACCCAACAATACCTACTATTTCTTTTGTAGTAGTAGGTAAGTAATAGTAAAGATCGGCAACAATAATCGACTCAAACAATTTAAATTCCACCAACCTTTATCGTAGCAATGTACCTATATTATAATAAGGGCGTATATTACTATGGCTCGCCATTTATTTTAATTATAGGTACGGTACTTATTGAATTCAATTATAAGGTAAATTATACGTTCGATTTGTATTTAACTGTACTTAAATACTGCACCGTTTGTCATTGTCTTATGACTCAATGGACATTCAGTGACCTTATGCTCCACCTCAGAAATACCTACCTACACAGATTTCGCCGTGTCCAACTTGATCAAGTTTTAAAAAGAGCATAATATTAATGATATAATGGAGAACCTATTTAATGAACGCATGTATCTACCTATAGGATTATGTCTTTAGTAGGTAAGTACCTATTTTGTGCCAAATTTCGTAACTGCATATCCTCATTCTGGGGCAAATATGTACCTATATTATACAGTCATAATGACAAATTCTTGTGCATCTGGATTGAGTGATGCAGATGAACATTAGAGTACCTTGGTTAATAGGTACTTACCTAATGCGATATCGTACAAATTAGTAGTTGAGGCTATATCTAAGTTCGAATTTTCTTTCGTGTGGATTTTTGAATCCAAATCGAACTCATTAAAATGAAGCATTAAATAAAAAATATTATTCAGTCCGCAACTTATCCTCATTTGTATGACGCACCGTTGATCACAGTCACAGTATGACAATTTACTGAGTAACTTGCCATGCTGTCACCCATTAACGAGCTATGATTATTTACCTCAACATGAAATTACCTTTATGGAAAAGTATGGATATGCTTATACCTACTTAATAAAAAATATGTTTACAAATTTTTTCGCTACATGGCTATGAAAAACAATAATTGTCTTAGCTTTTCGTTGTATTAAAAGCCTACCTTTCCGTGGCTGTAGACTGTAGTTGATTACAGCTCGTAAATAGCCTGTCTCCTCAGTATGCCTTAGAAAACAATAGTTAGGCACTACGTACATGAATATACTCAATTACCATACTATAATAAACACTATGTATAAGACCAATGACCTGCACATAGTTGTAAATCGCTCTCACAAAATACCAGAAGGTGAAGAAAATGATTAAAGTAGGTAGCAATATCTGGCTGTTTCGTGCGGTAAGTGTACACATTTCTGCCTCCCAATCTGGGGTGGGCACAAATAGTCGGCAACGCGTCACTGAAAGTTGCTGAAAGTCTGACACCCGATTTAAACAATAAGATTCTCTTCATAGCAGCGACCTACTTTTGGAACCTTGCATTTATATTCACCTGAGTTTCGGAAGAGTCTACAAAGCTTTTGTTGAAATAAAATTCATTGATGCTAAATGCTTATCATTATGATGTAGCAATAACTTAAAACATAGACTATTATTATTAAATATTGATTTGTGAATGTCAATATTAATCCAACGTATTAACGTATCGTAGGGGGAAAGTGGTGGTGAAAGGCCATGTCACCGGCGCATCCTCGCAGTTGTCCGCAGTGAGCCAGTGACCACTCGCCATTCGACAACCGACCACCAAATGTGTCCCACGGCTGCCATCGTTAGCCTCATTATGCCATGGCCGGCATAGAACTAATCATATCGTCGATATGTAACGCGACTTACTGCGAAATTCCTTTCAATAATACTTTTCAAGGTGACTTTTTGCTGTTGATTAGATCACAGGTTTTTGAAGTTCTGTGATAGTTTAGGTACTTTTTGTTGTTAATTAATTTAATACTTTTTTTCTTTTCTTCGCTGGAATAAGATACTGAAACGTTATCGGTGAAAGAAGTAAACTATATGAGTTTGATGAACGAGGTAAATGGGAAAAATCTTAATGTTACAACGTATAATGTAAGTAAAAACTTGATATCCTTTAAATTTCAAATGCTGGTAGCGTTGGGCCAGCAGTAAAATTGGTCAATATAACTACATAATCTGAAAAGGGCAAATATACCTATAATTAACTCTATTTTATTTTACTAACTCTTTCGAAAAGAGTCTGGAGACAAGTTGCGCAGTTTTACTGGAACTGCGGTATTCTCGTTCAAAATAAGTGGCTTAGGTTTTGATCTCAGTCTTCTTTTTTCTATCTCTGACTCCGTGATATATCCGTGATCAATAACAGACTGCTACTAGACTACCTTCTGGAGTAAGCCAGGGATTTAATAGGGTCCCCTGCTAATTCTGATCTTTGAAGAAGTGGTAAATGATCAATGGAGTTCGACCACTCCAAAAGCTTTATCATGGATTTTTATGGCATTAAGAATCTGATAGAATCTGCTTAGGTGCAATAACTGCGCTTGTTAGAAGCAAACTCGATTCTAGCTCTTGTTAAATTTCCATGAACAAACGTAATGCACTGCAAGTTGCAAGAGTTCATGAACTCATAACACCTTTCAGAACACCCCACTGAGCTGGACAGAAAATATCAATGGCACGTTGGTCGGTAAAGGCGTTGCTTTCACCATCATGGACATATTGGCTAAAAGGTTCAACTTTACCTATACGGTTATAATACCTAAAAACAACTATGAGTTGGGAGGTAGACGCGCTGAAGATTCCCTAATAGGTCTTGTTAATAACAGTGTAAGTTAATTATTTAAGATTTCTATATAAATTACACGTAGGTTTAAAATAATAAGGGTATAACATAGTAAGAGTTTTATAAAATTCGCTAAAATTAAGTAAGTAGATACCTAATACTCAAATGATTACGGGCCGTGTCAGACTGCAGCGGAACTTAGGACTGAATGATGTTCAATTGTGTAGTGATGTATAATTGAGGATAAGTACAGGAACGAACTGTATTAGTTTATTAGCATATGATATTCTGTTAACAACTTATCCCGTATTTGCCGGTCACATTCAACTTTCAGTTTTAGATATATCTTATCATAATCATGCACATTACACACATACGGCATTACTTTTAAGTAATTTTGGGAAATAATAGCTCAGTGGTCACACTGCAGCAGAAATAAGTCATCGGATGCTAAACCTGTGTGTTGTAGAGAACAAGTATTAGTACTCAAGGGTGCGCATACCGCTAAGACCAACTCCTCGGTGGGTGCGGGCGAAAAGCTTGCTATTTCACCTAACGCAGAGAAGCTTGTGAGAAAGAATTGTAGCTGATAAAAGCTTATAATCTTTTCAAACATTTCCCAACCAGAAAGTCAACATGGCCGCAGCATTTCTCCCGACGTTGCAAACATATCGTGAGAAGGTATCGTTCTCCATGATCCTGGATGAAGGCATATGGGTGATGATGTTGAAGCGGCCCAAGGAATCTGCTGCCGGCTCTGGGCTACTCGCACCTTTTAACGAGCTCGTCTGGTGAGACAATAATGTGACTCGTCGTTGATGATTTTTAAAAAGGTCAGGTGGGCAGTAGCTACTTGCTAACAACGCATACTGTATGAAAAGATGTAACTTAATTCGGATGATTCTATAAATCTGACTTATTTTAAATACATCGCTCTGCTACTCCGTTTCGTTTGCTCCCCACCTTTCGTTGTGACTTCTTAACCCATAAATTTTCTAGGTACTTGGTCCTGGCCGCGGTATTAACATTCGGGCCATGCATCACATTTTTCACGCGTGTGCGCTCAAAACTGGTGACGGACAAAGAAAGAGTACTGCAACTGGAACCCAGTTTTTGGTTCGTGTACAGCGCTTTCCTGAAGCAAGGCACCAGTTTATCACCTGAAGCTAGTAAGTATATATCAAGCTTCTTTTTCTTCGTCGTTTCCAATTCGATTTTCTACAGCCTAGCAATCCCACACAGTAGTAAGTTATGTTTTGATAAGATTACGAATGCAATAAGAGCCACACTGCCGAATAGACGTCACTATTCGGCAGTGTTTAGTGCATTGGTAAATGTCAATCCCTTGCCTATATTTTGCTCTAACCCCTAGAGATTGTAGATTGCAAATTTAGGGGGCAATAATTCTAAGAAGCAGCCCGGAGTTTCTCCTTATTCTCGGGAAGACGGCAATAGGGCATCAGCGAAATACATAAAATGGGTGTTTAACGTAATAAAAGATATATCTAGAATACAGTGTGTAGTGTACCTACCTACGTGGTGTTAGGTTTTGTTTACCTCTAATTCTTCTTCTCTACTGCAGGTAAACATTACTTATTAGGGTTGGACTATGTCTTCAAGGAGGAAAAGTTTTGTATCTACATATTATATTTTATATGTATGTAAATATGTTTAAAGCAGATTAAAAAGTATTGATCGTAATCACGTCGTAGCTGTAGGTTTTGTGGGCTGCCATCAAAATGATCATACAAATAGCTACGAACTCGTTTCATAATCACGGTCAATCCGAACCGAAGTTCGAACATACCCTAGATAATATCGCCACTAATGGTTTACATAATCTATCACTTTTTGTCGCACCCTACCACCTTATTTTATATAGGACATGTAAAAGTAATAACAAATAAAATGGTATTAATGATAGGTCGTCAAAATATTTGTAAAGGCTTTTGATTACTGTTATTATGTTCGATTGATGGTGTTTAGAAAATAATTCTTAAAGAAACTAAGAACCAAATTATATGTAGCTCGATAATTTGTTTGTGTGAGAATTACGAGTGATTATTCTGATAGAAACAGAATATAATTGGTAGATATTATGTTTACTGGCTATGCACAGTATGAACTGAACAATCACGGTACCACAGGTAACTACTTGGTCTAATAGTCGCTAGTGCGACTGCTGAGCGTGAGTTCTTGGGTTCTGTATGCAAATAAATAATTGTGTTTAACTCAATTAAATACAAGTGTGTCCATAGTAACAGACATAAGAAATTGGGGATCACACAAGAATGGAAACAACTAGAACCATCTACTTTAAATTTTTTAGACACAACGCGGGTACTCTTCGTGACTTGGTGGCTGTTCATGATCCTGCTGTCAGCGTTCTACACGGCCAACCTGACCGCTTTCCTCACCTTGTCCAAGTTCACCCTTGCCATCGAGTATCCTAAGGACTTGTATCAGAAGAACTACCGCTGGGTCGCCTCGGCTGGCAGCGCGGTTGAACATATTGTCAAAACTGTGAGTCTATGCTATTTTTGACCAGACAAAGGAATCAAGCCATTTCTTAACTATTTTAAAGGTGCAGGGTAGAGCGACCAGTACAATGGGCAATCAACCACATTAGGAACAAACCCTGTTGACTAACTGATAAGATAGATATAATAAAATAATAAATTCAGTCCATTACTGTCCTACTGCTGGCCAAGAGCTTCTTTTCAGGATGAGGATAACATTTAATTTTTGTACAATATATGACTTTTGCATTTGACAAATGGCGGTCTTATCGTAAACCGTAATAAGCCAGTTATAAGACATCAACGGACAAGAAATAGTGAAGTATTGTTTCTTCACACCTACAAACTAAAGATACATACCCAGGTATACACTGATATAACGCAGGAATACGTGATTAGGGTTATATAGGTCCTCTTATTTGTTATTTTACAGGAAGGCGAAGAACTGTATTACCTTAGCGCAATGATTAGCAACAGTCGTGCGAGATTCCTATCAGTCAAAAGTGACAAAGATTTCCTGGATTCCGTAAAGAAAGGCGCCGTGTTGGTGAAGGAACAGACTGTGGTGGACCACCTAATGTTCAATGACTATACATCCAAGAAAGATGTCGAAGAAGCTGACAAGTGCACCTATGTAGTTGCTCCTAACGCGTTTATGAAGAAACAGAGGGCGTTCGCGTATCCAGTGGGGAGCAACTTGAAAGATTTATTCGATCCTATGTAAGAACTATTCTGTGTAATGTATGACTTTATTATTAGTGCACTTAGTTGTCGACATGAGATCGTCTGCTGATTATAAAGTCCAGCACTTTCAATAACATTAATGCAATAAAGATTGAATTAAAAATAGAAGACTGCGGCATTCTAGTTCGAATGCCGCGACGTATCGCCATATTCATTAGGATAGAGATATTAATTGTCTTATTGAGGGGAGGTAATGATGATACCTCTAATAAAAATGAAAACTATTTACTACAGGTTCAGTTTAGACTTATCCATATACTTAATTATTTACAAATTTCCTTGCAGATTAACGAGGATATTCCAAGCTGGAATACTGGAATTTCTCAAACGGCTGGACCTGCCGAGCACGAAGATTTGCCCGTTGGACTTGCAGTCCAAGGACCGCAAGCTCCGGAACAGTGATCTTATTATGACGTACTTGGTGATGGTCGCTGGATCAGGAATTGCTGTTGCCGTGTTTGCCGCTGAGGTAGAATTCTTATTCTTGTATTTTTCGGCATTGAGAATGGCGAATTAATATTTATTTATGACCTACGGAAGCTTGTCTTCGGGTTGGATGTTTACCTATTATTTATATTGTGGCGTGGGTATTTACGTAGGTATGTAAATTAATGTACCTAACCACGATTCAGAAGAAATCATAGCGCAAGATATCTGAAAAAAAAAAGTGTTCGAAATTTACATTTTGTTACCAACGTACCTTCTGAAACTCATCGTTATGGACTTGCCCTTGCACTTGGTTTATGATGTGTTGTCACACATCATAAACTGTGCAAATCTTAAAAAATTGGATAGCTTTTTATTTAATAGTATCTAGTACCTACCTACTATTTATTTTATGATAGTGTTTAGAAGCTTGTCACTAAGATTTATAAGGTTCGCGAGACAGTAAAACTAATCGAAATTAGCTTTTATTTCAGATATTTGTAAAACGTTACATTTCTGTCAAAATGCAAAGAGGCAAGAAAGTTAAGGCAAAGAAACTGAAATCGGATAAGAAGTCGCGTATATACGACGACAGTCGGCCTCCACCATACGAATCTCTCTTCGGAAGAAACCCAAAGTTTAATGTAGAAACTACGCGGATCAAAATGATAAATGGAAGACAATATTATGTTTTGGAGACAAGTAACGGCGACAAGAAACTCATTCCAGTCCGGGCACCATCGTCATTCCTGTACCGGTCCGACAAATAAGAGCAGATTGAAAACAAGACCCACACTGAGGGTCAGTCGGCATGCATAACGCCGTCAATGTCTAATATCGGGACTGGTAACACTAGAATATCTGGCTGCACTTTACTTTGACATATTAAACGTCAAAATGATCACATGGAAAAAATCCCGCTATATTCTATAATAAATATTAAGTAGCTGCGTAGTCGATTATGTACGATATTGATAGCGACACAATATAGCAGTTTTGTTAGTAAGTATATTAGTAATTTATGAGTAGATATGCGTGTTATGTGTGTTAAGTAAACTAACTGATAGTATTTGATAACAGCACATACGAAGCACAGTAATTTTAAATGGGGCAGAACTTGTTATTAACTTTAAATAAATAAATACAAACAAGATTTTGGTTTCAATACATATTTTTATTAACTGTGAAAACGCAATTCATTATTTTAACATCCAAATAATATCTCAATGTTACCAATTTTGAAATTATTTTATTTATGTACGTATAAATAAACACTGCGATTTTGTGTTTTCAACAACATTAATTGCACAAAAAAATAATTTTTTTCACAAAAATAAATAAATCAAAGTCAAATAATTCATTATTGTAATGAATCAGGTCACGAACATGAAGGGCAGTGCCCGAAAATGAACAATATTCTATACGTTTGTACATAAATACAGTAGGTATATACGTATTTTATCCTTCATATTATATTGAGCAGTGAGCCAACTGTCACGCGTTAGAATCAGTCAAACCTTTCATTAACAAACTGTAAATATAATGATCTTTGTTAATTCATAAATTACATCGTAACTTAATCCTATGCAATAAAATAAAAATCCAAAATAATGTTTTATAACATTGTGATTCAATACAAGGGAAATATCACGAAATCCAATTTAAAGTCAATTCACATACGACCAAACTTAAAAGTTGCCTTTGGCATGTCAATTAACCTTTAATCACTTGCTTTTTTGGAAATAAATGCAGAGAAAATGTAGAAACATTAATTAGTTATACATGGTGATCCAATAGTAAACTACGCTAATCAATCTTAGATTCATTTAATTTGATGATTTTAATCTTAGATATATTTTAGAAGTCTACTTTTAGACCACCATATAAATAATCTGAAGCAATACAGTGCATTAGATCATAATTTGGAACAAACAATAACAATTCGAATTCTTATAAAAGTTTTTATGAAATGAAAAGATTTTCAAAGTCAAACTACATATGTATAGTACCTGCGCCATGGGGAGGACGCCGAACTACTTCATAGGCAGATGTGGAGATACCATAAAACAAGAATGATTCTTCAAACAAAACTATCAATTAAGTATCATATGAATGCATTCATATAGTTTTTGAGAACTTACAAACTGGAACAATGCAAATTTTAACGAAGTATCGGAACCGAACTCATGATAATTTCACGGCGCAAGTGCAATAACTATTTTTGCTAAATTGTGATTATCTAACTACGTTATTATTGCAATGATACCCGCAAATTTCCTAATGTCATCGTCTATGAAATGCGAGCCTTTGTCGGCTATTACTTACAACTACAAAATTACATCACATTTTTAAGTAATAAGAAACCCTTTCTTACAATTAAAAAGGATAGATATTTTGTAAATCTAAAAAAAGAAAATTCTCTTAAAGATACTAAAAAGATTTATCATTCTCCTCAATCAAATCAAATTAGGATTCAATACTCAGGATTTAGTACCAATATATAGTAGGTAAGTATTATAGTAACACTCAAATCATGTCACGATAAAGATATAAAAAAAATATTAAAGTTGTACAGGATTTAACGAATCGTTTTAATCTTGGATTTGTGGCAATTTTATTCGATTAAACTCACTTCCTACTATTTTAAGACGCAACGAAATGTTTTACATCTTTTAATTATTAAATAATCTATAAAAGTGGCCCACTAAGGCACGATTTCTTCATATAGAGTATCAGGTTATCTTGATTGGCCGTTAAGGTTCATATAAACATTATAATGTGATGAATCCCTACTGGAAGGCAACAAGGTATTTCTGTACGTATTCTATGCAAAAGCGGGCCTTATTTGGTTCTTTAAATAAATGTAGTATAGCTAACAAAATCTAATAGAACTCTTGAAGATACTAACTTAACATAATTATCAAATAGGTATGTGTTTAGGTGTTTATAGATAAGATTGTTATACAATGTTGCGTCATTCACGTGGAAGATGTGTATCAGTTCAATGAACCCGATTTTCTATAAAATTTCCTATATTTTACAACGCTATTTATTATTGTGATACAAAAATAATGCCACAAAAACGACTATTTCACGATAAAAGTAATATAAGAATAATATGCGTATTGTACTTCAGAGATGAACAATCCAAAATGTATTAAAAACGCGTTCGTGCAATTCTATTACTGGACTCAAAAGACACGTGCTCTTTAAGGGATAAATGATTTGATACAAAATAATAAATCATATTTTACATCGCAGGTTTAATTGTATGACGATTATTGTCCGAGCATAGAGCATATTTATAAAACATCGTGTATTGAGTGAACCCCAAATTCAGTATCGAATGAGTATAAATGGATTATCTTAAATATTTTTAGTCCCAGCACTGTGTCAGCTACGATGTAAAACACATTTATTGTTGTCTTGAAGACACAGTTATTCTTACAATATAAATTATCCTACATACCTCACATTGGATAGCATTCAACAACATTGTTTTGGTATAAACAACTCGCACCTACATATTAGTTGTGAAATACCTCTTATTAATATATTATCTAAACTTAATTAATGCAACTTGACGCAACGCTTTTGCTTACTCTAGTAACTTAACGAGAAATGATTAATGTTCATATATTTTTGACGCCATTTATTTCTATCAGTTCATTATCCGGAGGGTTCAATCCAACTCATTTTTTTTTATCATTCCCATTTCTGGTTTCAATATCCCTCTGTTATTTATTATCTACGTATTCATTGTGATTTTAAATATTGACATAATGCATTCGGCAAGTGTAATTGAACCCTAATGTTATTCCTTTTCGTAACTTTTATAATATTAATTATTTATGGATCTGCAACAATTTAGATAAAGACTTATCTTCGTATAGTTAAACGTAACACTAATGAGTGACGTTAAACTAGGGTTACCATCCCCAAATGTTGAAAACCTGGATTTGAAAGTGAAAATTCCAGGACATTTCGGTTTAAAAACAGGACGCAGTATAAGAAAAATATAAGAAAACAGTGTCAATGAAACTCAATGAATAGCAATTACAATGTTTTATGAAATAATCTTCAATTAAATTCTATAATATAAGAAATGAAATGAAGGATTAAATTACAAAATAATGCCGATGATTAAATTTAAGGTTCGAGGCAGTAGTGGCGTGCGAATAATAAAACAGGACCTTACGAGGACTCTTTAAAAAACCCAGGACGCTACTTAATAATTTTCCAGGACAACCCAGGACACTCCAAAAAGCAGGACATGTCCTGGGAGAACAGGACGGTTGGCAACCCTACGTTAAACCAAGGTAATGTAGCGAAATGTTTATCGATTGTTAGTTACAACAGCAGCTTTTGAGATGACTGTTTATGATCAAGTTAAAATGCGTAAAGTTATTATAATGTTTAACATGCAGCTAATACATTTCACAGCTAATGTGTAGTGAAAGATAGGCGGTTAGTCCGTAACGGCGCGGTCGGGCACGGGCGGCCGTCACACCGCGAGCCGACCGTCCAGCATCTGCGACGGGAGCAGGGAACTAAAAAAAATACTCTTATTAAACTCCCTTTCTCTATGCGTCTGCTGTTTCATTTAAGTTGCCAAATACCATAACGTACATATAAAAACTTTAATTATCTATTCCTTAGATTCTATTCGGCTGCGTTCTCCAGCACTACCGTGCCGACAGACGCCATAAGTGCAATTTAACAAAAATTCGTAAAGCTGCATTCATTACATTAAGAGGAAAGCTATGATTTGTGATCGTACGTAATTTTTTAACATTATACGTATATAAATTGTACTTTTTATCTAATACTTAAGTGTATGCTCATTATATCTGCCGGCACTTGAACGTTATCAGCGAAGAAAATTAAATAGTCCAGATCTTATGCTTACTAATACTTCAAAATGTTCAATTTAGCCTCAGATTTACGATAAATGCAAGATAATGTTGACTATGGACCGAAATTGTACTCCTTGGGCTTTGTGGGAAGACTTTAACTATTTCCTCGCTGTTTCTTAACATTTATACAATGAAATTGAAAACATTCAACAAAAGCTAAGGACTATTACGGCTATAGAATCTGAGTAAAGTCTGTATTGCTTTATATTCAAATAAACACATTATCGTGAAAAAAACATATTAAGGCCCATTTGCACTCCGTATAATTAAATAAGAACTATTTGTTAAATATTTTCAATATCCTGTAGGTATTCTTTGAAACGTTCTATTACCACATAACATTAATCTACGACAATCCATATTCACATAACGACGTTAGTAACAAAGTGATATCACCGACAACATATTATTATCGAGATCGATCGATCGATATGATCGAATTAGTCCATCGATACTAAGTTCCGTCATCGTTACTCTACTAACCCGCACTCTAAAGCTTCTAGATTCCACGTGGCTTGTCTGCCGGGTGCGCCGGCGCCGTTTGTTGAACACATAGATTCGGTCCTGGATCCCATGTTCCGCTGTCGGCAGAGGTACGGCGTTACTGTGGGAGAGGGTGTGCTTTGCTCCTGAAATATTGATAAAGAGACGTATTATAAGAGTTTTGCTGGTGTCTATAGATTGGACTGGCGTAGCCATCATTTATACAAATCTTTATGGCATGGCTAAACATGGCCCCCCAAAAATGTTTAGTTCCATTAAAAAAGCTACCCAAAAAGGTAAAGATTTTTTTGAGAGAAATGGCCGGCTACGCCAATTATATTAATCCAGAATACCCCATCGGATAAAAATGACCAAATGAGAAGCAGCAATATTTACACGAACTAAATTAATCAATATCTTACTAAAAATATACAGTGCTCACGTGTAGCTAATCTTTTATAAAATATAAGAAATCTAGATCCTAATGTAGATCGTTATCAATTTCTTAAATTGGGTAACATTTGCATGTATTGTAGCAATTTTGTGCTTGATTTTCGAGCATTACATTACAAAAGTGCGCCAACTAACGTAGGTACTGACGGAGGAACGAAGCCCTAGTGTAAGTTTGACAAACTCGATTTCACGCATCAAACGCGTTCGGCGCTCCGATTGGTGGAGAGCACGAAACGGACCAATCGGAGCGCCGAATGTGTTCGATGCGTTAAATCGAGTTTGTCAAACTTACACTAGGGCTTCGTTCCTTCGTTCCTAAAGAAGCTTACAGTGGGGCCTAAAACAACTAGTATTTTATCATGTAATGTAATGTTGTACACCAATGTTCGAAATTGTATCGTTAAAAGTGTATGTAATGTTCGAATCTGAGCTGTTACATTACATGCAAATGCGGTGAGTACCCTCTCATAGATAAAAATACAATACTTTCAATCAAAGCTAATAGGCTATACATTATATAATTTTTTTCTCCGAGAGTCGATATCGCACAACAATATAATATATGTATATTTTTTTCCAACATACCAACAGATAAATAAGCCTGGTCCTTGGCTGCAAGTACTCTACTTGATAAAAGTGTAAGTACGATAATTTTGCTAATTATGTATAAATTTTGATATGCGTACTGTGAAGGTTCAACGTGTAAATATATTTGTAAGGTTCAGTGCATGTGAAATATGTCAATTTTGTTCTTTACTCAATAAAGATAAAAAGATTTTATGCTACAACTAAATATATCATTTTACAAATACACTACGACCAACAAAACAAAAGTAAACATTTACCTTAATAATTCTCAGTAAATAGCTCGGATAGACAATTTTCATAGTTGATAAAGGCCGTAACAATTACATGTCCTTCAGAAATATGCATCGATATTGATCAAACTAAGTGGTCGCCACGTTTTTTACCAATGATTAATAAGTCCATAACGCAGACTACATGGAGAATACTAGGTACAAGCTTAAGAAACAAACTTATCTTGCCTAAGAAATAGCTTTGGCGTGGAACATTTTACATATTTAATACATATTTTCAGATTGAAATGTGGTAACATTATACCAGAAAAAAAAAAGATTTTGGTTAGGATTTGTGAGTAAGCCATTCCATGTGTGTACCATATTACCAATTATTTTACGTGTTTTATGTAATGTATTATTTTACTGTAGGGTGTGAGTAGAGGTATTTCTGCCACCTATAGTCATGCAATAATTATTATTTCTTCGTTGCTATCCTGTATACAAATTTAATATTGGAATAGAGAACTGCTAGCTAGGTCGAGTCTCATAATAAGGAAATCAAAGTCAAATAAATTGTAAACATTTTACTATTTTTATAAATCTTTTACAACAAATGAACACAGCCTCGTTAACAAACATTTGGCATTAATACAAAATCACTTATGATTTATAAACCTGTAATAATAATACAACTACATGATTCAACAAATAACTGTCATTACACAAATATATCTTCTATACGTATAAAACATATAATTAATCTAATGATTTCTACATCAGTTTTCGGCAAAAAATCTTCAAAGCGTTTGGCATGGAGAGGGTCGAGGTGTTCAAATCGTCCAATTTCAACGAGACCATCTCCTTGAAAACATATTTTATCGAACCCTTATTGTTTCTAAAGTGAAAAACTGTAATTAAAATACAAATAATACTGCTAAGTGACTGACAAATAAAACATAAAATAAAAATAAAAAATGTAACTACCTAATTTTAATGTTTGAAAAAGAATCACGATCCACAAATAAATAATAGCAAGTTTGGTTTACAAAATAAAAAGCCAAGATTAAATTATAATTTCAGTTTATTAAATTGCCCATTAGCTTCGAATTAGAGAATTATATACAAAAATATATTTATGTCTTCCAGTTGATAACGGAGACGTTATACTTAGCAAGAAGCACAGATATTTGTTAAAACATTAACATTGATTTACTTGCATTATATGCATAAGAGATTGTTGCTTGCCCAGGCTTTATACAAACATCATCAGCTTTACCAGGAGTTACTATTCTATAAAGGCTATAAAAACATAGCCTTAATATCTAAGACAACCCATTCTTTCATAAGAGTTTCTCGTCTCACCCAAAATTGGTTTATACACTACATCATAATATGTACATATAACTTCTGCGATTACTCCCAAACACGTTTTACTTTTTGTGATTGTGATTTATAACATAATTTGATAAATAAATAAACATTATTTACAAAAAGGTTGGATTGGGGTAAATACATATAACATAATGTTTATGGGTTTTTTGCGTTTAAACTATTCCGATGGATACACCTCTTTTCAAAGTCATCGAATACACATTAAAACATGGGTATTCAGTTGTGTCACAAGAAGTCTACCCAAGGTATGTTGATATTTACTTCTCTGTCAAAGGGTGGGGAAAGTGGACATTGGAAAGTTAGTAAAGATGGCAAGGTTCCAACAAGTAAGCTTGGGAGATAGCTAAGCAGAAATGTTTACAGGACCCGACCAGATGTCCAAGTTTGTACAGTTAGAGGCTAGCTACTAAATAATGTCTTCTGGTAAAAGACGAACCTGTTGGTTGGGCCCACAGCACGTCGCATTGTGGCAGAGATCGTTCGGTGGACAGTGGAGGGCGCAGGGCGCTTCCGCAGATGCACCGCTTATTATCTGGAAAAATATACAAATTTTTGGACTTGAGGTTTGTGCTATCGTTATCCGCGCGTGTTAAGGATAAGATATAGATGCAATAAAATATTATCTCAAGCTTATTGTGTTAACGTTCATGAGATGGCAATTTTCTATTTAATTATGCTTTTCCTTTATTAGCCTAGAGTTAGCAAGCGAAACCGCTAAGCGTGGGTGATTCCCGGGTCGATCAAAGTGTTATATAGTTTTTCTGTATGTATTTTTCAGCACCGAGTTTGGAACTGTGTTAGAGGCAATAAGCCCGCTCCTATTAAATGAGACTAAGTGACGTCATGATTTGTGGGCGTATCATAATACACTTCTTCCGAACCTGTCAGAGAAAAACACTCGTACTATGCTTTTCCCTGAGACTTAAATTCTATTTTTAAAGTCACATAAAGACTGCCTCATTGGTCTAGTGGTAGCAATCGCGACTTCTGAGCGTGAGGTCCTGAATTCGATTCCCGGGTCGGGTAAAATGTTATTGTTAATTTTTCTGTATGGAAATTCTCAGTAGCAGCACAGAGTCTGAAACTGTACCCGGCAGATGGCAATAGGCTCGCCCTCCTATTACATGGGACTCAATAACGGCATCGGCGAAATGTGGGTGTACATATATAGTGCACTTCTGCCTAACCCTTCGGGGAATACAGGCGTGATGCTATGTTTTAAAGTCACATGTAAAACCAATCTTTGCACCATTTAAATTATAATATGTTAAAACTATACTAGAAACTTATCTTGATATTGAAATGTTACATGGATTGCCAAATCTCCAACAATAATGAGAACGTTTTGGTTAATATTATTAAATCTAATCAGTTTACGAAGTAGCTATATCTGATAAGATTAGAACTAAGACCAATCGGGCGTTACCTTATCATGATAATTTAACGAATATTCGTTATAGTAGTAACAATTTATGGCAACGATAATAACGCCTATAGTTACAAGGCTTATTGAGTGACGAAATTATGATTTTAAAGATAAAATATCATCGATAGCGCAGTAGTCTACAAAACAAAACAAAATTATAGTAATCTTTCTTTACCTCATTTCCACCAAGAGGCAGCTCGACAAACTCGGGTTGTATGGTGGTCGAATGTATGCCTTCGTTGTGGAAGAACTCTTTCACCTTCTCAGCTATCTTCATGTACTCCGACAGATTCCTACACCTGTAAAAGAGAATTGAATTTTGAGTAACTCGTTGTATGTGTTTTGATTTGTACCACTGTCCTCTTCGTTTGGTTCAATGGTAAATGTTTTGGGATGATAATGAAATAAAATATAACTACATTTGAATATGTTTATATAACACATTGGAACGCAGTGTGGACCAGTCAGGACACCATGAATTGTTACTAGTATAATGACTGTGCGGTTGGCGCAGTAGTTTTCTGCGCTAGGCGTCGCGGGTTCGACTCCCGCACGGAACATACATATATTTGTATGATCTACAGATAGTTATTTCGAGTCTGGTTGTGTGTACCTACGATACAGGAGAAATCCTAAAGTGGGGCAAAGTTTAAAAAAAAAAATAGAAAATGTATAAATAATGTATACTAATAATATAATGGACATAGGCCTTATAGCACTTAAGTTGTCTATGGCCATAGCGCTTAAGTTGTCTATGGTTAGGAATCTCACTCCTGTATGTGACGTAGACACATGTCCAAACCTACGAAAATTGCTTTTCGTTGTAGTGTAGCGGCAGTGGCGTAACGTAGGTTTAATCCGCTCGGGACGCAGGCAAATTTCGCCGCCCCATTATTTCGGTCTTTAAAGGGGATTCCCCGATTTCATCACAGAGTAAGGACTAAAAAGTGGCGAGTTCATTTTCATCGGTCCGAATTGTGGGTGCGACATAAAAATGAATTGAAATGGTTCAAATATTCATATTATTATTATTATTTATTGTGAAAATTCGCCGCCCTCTAAAAGCGCCGCCCGGGGTGAGTCGCCTATGCTACGCCACTGTGTAGCGGAAAGATCTAAAAAGACATTGGAAAAACCTATTATATTTCAATAGGAACCACCAACTATTCTGATGATTAAAAATGGCCAGTTCATTATAATATTGACTTTGGTAACTCGATGAGGCACAGGAAAACAAAACCCAAAATATATATGAATTTCAAAGTTTCCCTCTATACAACGTGTCCCGTGTTTGTGGTTTTAAAATGTTTTCCAATCGATAATCTCACACAATGACGTTATAATTTAAACAAAGGAGCATTTATCATTGATTGTTATTTCAACACACGTTGGTATTACTCTCGCCTTTTAAAATATACAATGGGGATGTGTTTATATTTTTTTATGAGCGATCGCTCTCCGTGTCTTTGCTACAATGAAATTATAGTCCGATTAGAAAGAGCAGAGAACTACAAGGACAAAATGATTACTATACAATACTTATGCGCATAGTTAATCTGTACAATATTACATTTTTCGTAGTAATAAGTACCAGAAGTAAGTGATAACTGAACAGTTTTAATGTTGTTCTATGGATAACAAAAATTGAATATACCTACTTTGTAATTTTTTTATGATGGAGTATACTACAAAAATTAACAGGACATCACATTAGTACAATTACAAGCAATAATTGGTTTCTGTTGGATACATAAAAAGGACGACGGAGGCATATGAGGATTTTAGGCATAAGACATTCATTTGTTTTTAAAAAAAAATCGCACACATATGTCACATTAGCAATTTTAACAAGTTACTAATTCTAGGTACAATAACTTTGAAATATCTACAAAGGTGTGTGGAAAAAACAAAACATTGTTTTTTTTTATGTATTATGTTTAATGGTCATTTTAATAAGGCCGGTTACACGTATGTGCACATGTTGTAAAATAAAGGCGCCAACGCATTGGTTCATTGACATTGATTCTGGGACAAAGACTAGTTCGGATTGGATTGTTGCCAAAAGCAATTTATTCGAGAAACGTTTTTCAAAAACAAACATTACCGGGTGAGCTGGAAAATTCCTTTTGTATTGAAAACTAAACTTTTTTCAACATGCGTTTACATTCGTGAGAAGAAAAAAAACCGTTCGAAATATGAAAGTAGATATAAAATACGTTATAAATATCATTAGTTTAAAATAGCATCGATCATTCACTATTCCCTATATTTATTTTTGAACAGTCTATCCATTGTAAATAGTTTTATCGTAACTATTTACTTTCTAGATAACTACTGTCCACATAACTATTAAGTTGAATAAAAACTCTTTAGTAAGAAGTTATATAAAGTTCCCAAATAGTAAAACAATATTATTCTAATCTATATATCTAAGAAAATTATATATAAGTATCACGCGCTTTTCTTTGCGTCGATAAAATTTCAAACGGAACAATGAAATGCATTTCTAATGTGTATAGTAACAATATTACAAATTATATATTTATATGACCGTTTACACTCTTCAGCAGCCTTATCTGGCTCCACTAAAAGGCTTTGCTTATCGCGTAGTTATTGACGCGTACAAATGACAGAGACAGACTGTTAGACGTATACGAAGGAAAACTTTGAATATAGATAAATTCATCGTGTACTATAATGTACTTGACCCAGTTTCGAAGGACAGGCTCTGATTTGTTCGCTAATTTGTATGTTACGATGTCAATTTATGACAAAAAGATATAACATTAAGTATACAGACAGACAAGAGAATAAAAAAAAAAATGTATCTAGACGAACGCGAAATCATTTATCACATTTTAATCGTGTCATACTGTAATTGAATAATCTTATCATCAGTTGTTATAAAATATTTTTGGCTCTGACTCCAAATCATGCTGTTAATACTTGTCCAAATCGTTTAAGATATAAATAAATTGATACAGAGATACATGAATGCGATAGAATACAGTTGTACTCTCTACCTAACGAGACGTATACTCGCGAAAAAAATTCATTGAAAACTCATTGAATTGTTACTAGCAGCCGGAGTTCCGAATTGCGTCTGATAGATGGCAATCGACTCGCCCCCTTTAACAAGGGATTCAATGACGGTATCGGTGGAATATGGGTGTAAAACAGTACACCTCAGCCTTCGGTAAATATGATGCCTATGTAAACAAACATTCCAGAAAAGTTTTCATAGAATAATTGCTAGTTATGCGACTAAGTAGGCTGTATAAGAAAATGTGCCAAGTTTTATACAAAAATGTTTAATGCTACTTAAAGCCTTAGCCTTCCGCAAAGTAGGCTACAATTTTATTGTGTCACGAACGCAATATGGAATTGAGCTAATCATTAAAGCTAGATTATATCGCAGTAAGAACTATTATTACGTCTTTCTTGTT
Organism: Shargacucullia verbasci; assembly: GCA_947562105.1. Taxonomy (NCBI): domain Eukaryota; kingdom Metazoa; phylum Arthropoda; class Insecta; order Lepidoptera; family Noctuidae; genus Shargacucullia; species Shargacucullia verbasci. The sequence goes on along the minus strand of OX387286.1, from coordinate 4,201,769 downwards.
AATTTTAATACACTTTGTTTAATGTAAAGCGAAAATTATTTTATGAGGAAAATTGTTTTAAAATTTCTCAAATATAATGGATAGCATGATGTAAGTAGAAGCAAATATTAAATGATGCATTGTTTTTAGCAATGTCTGTTCGACTAATGGAATTTCAAATCCATCAATTTCTGTTTGGTGAAAGCTCGAGAGCTGAAATATAGAGCCGTTGTTTTATAACCATCGATCACCCCTAAAACAAACGAATATCAGACAAAAGTATGGTTTGACTTTACAACCCCACATATTATTAGAAGTAATGATGAATAATTATTATTATTTAGTATTGTTTCTGTTGCGAGTGTCGTTTAAATGCAATTTCAATTAATAATATTATGAAATCTTATTTATATGTACGGCGCATTTAATTAAAAATGTAATTTTTGTTAATTTTTGTCTCAATTGTGATTAAAATTACAATTGAGACATCAATTTTTTTTTTTTTAATAAATCCAACATAGCCTTTCGTTTAATAAATATCTGAACGTTTAATTAGACTTGATATGACTAATTGAAATGTACAGTTTAGTACAAAGACTTTCAGGAAACACCAAGAAATACATCTCAAGGACTGCACCTTGCATCTGCATGTCGCTATTTTTAGAATTTACGTCGTGTGCTGAATAATAAATCTTTGCTTCCTTGAAAGAAAAGGAGATTGGAATAATAATATTTCATTAAAGAACCTAAGGTAACTTCTTTAGAAACAAGTTTAGAGAGCATAGAATTGAATGTCACATATTTGATATTTCACGAGTATCAACTCAATTCGCCACAAAAGAAAGCTCGTCCAAAAGATTTTGATATTTGCTCTCATTTTTATTAGATCGCCACTGTCCCCTTTTTCGTGTAAATTATGTTTTTATTTTGCTATTTAAAACTGTCTTACTTCTCCTGACCCTCTTTTGCTAATGTCAGACACGTGTAAGTCCACAAAAACATTTTCGGTTTGATAACAATATAAATAAAACTTTTATACTGAGCTGAAACATTTAAATGTATGATATCTGTGTTCTCAAATAATCGCCATTACTGGCACTTCTTGCCTTAAATAATGCGATGATAATTACTCGGGTAGTGTATGAGAAAATCTACTCAACCGTTAGTTAGTCATTAAGGAAGTAATATACTTCCTCAATGATATAGGAATAAAGGAAAAACCGTCAGTTTTCGATGGCTTATCATCAGCCGCGGCGTGTAATTGAAATGAGAGAATGTGTGGCTAATCGATTACATTATGGTGTACATAGGTAGATACTGTTATTGTAAGACTGAAATAAAACTGTCTGTCAGTCAGCCGAGCATGCTGAAATATTCAAATACGTTAATGTTACCGAAACATATTCACTCTTTACGATATACTATTACGTTTACATAATGTCCTTTATATATTTCATACAATTAGAATTTAATTTTCTTTTTTTGAAGCAACTCATATTTTTATTTTATCTGGATTCAGTTACTTTATTGGAATTGTGAAATCTTTGTGTTAACATTTTGGTTTCGTGTACTGCCCCGAACGATCAACGGATTGCTGATAGTGTTTTGTCAATCCACACACCAGCCCCAAAAATGGGATCCATTAACTTTTTGAGACAAGAGTGTTACGAAGATTTTCTCTATATAAAGTGTTTACGAACCTAATATGAGCACTGGCAATGATCCTGTCCCCAGCTAGCTGCCACACGTGGAACTCATGGACGGCGAGCACCCCGTCGACTTTTTCTAACAAACGCCGCTGTATCGCGTCCACCTGTTCAAATAAATAACGTCAGAAATACTGCGGGCTTATCAATAACCAAACAATTGTAACGCCCGTGTTTATTAGCTTTGTAGAAAGTGGCGATTGGTGTCGAAAATAAAATTAAAAATAAACGGTTGGAGTGCACTGCCCGTCGTATTAGATAGATGATGGCATGGAACCTTTTGACTTTTACCATGCATTAAACCCTGGCATGGTAACTGTGAATTTATATAGGGCCACGCTCGTCTTCTTCGAAGGGTTACACAAATGTATAATATTGTACTCCTGCATGTGCATGTAATAGGAATCGAACCCATTGGCATTCACCCTACACAAATCCGATCGCCCAGTTCTAAAAAAAAAAAACCAGTAACACTCTTACTGACTTTGGGGGTCGAGCCAAGCTTCACGTTAAATAGTAGCGCTTGCAAAACAAATTAGTGTATATGCAAAAATTTTGTTTTCAATTTCTTTTTTATTAAACAGAACGGAAATGTTGTAGTTCGGAAATAGGAATTCCGCATTATACGGTGAGTAATGTTCACAATGAATATATTAGCAATCAATTGAAAGGTTACACCACCAGCAGATGTCGAGTTTCAAGGATTTGTATTGTTACTTGGTGTATAAATTTCACCCAAAAATTTGCTACACTGTGGACTATTTGTGTTTCAGTTGAGAAAAACAAATAGTATCAGTAGTAACAAAGTGTCAAAACAGAACATTAATCATTCCAATTATCTTTCAATGCCGGGTAGTAATAAGAAACTTATAATAAGAAATTGGCCAAGGGCGCAGCAGACACATATTTTAGTATTGTTTGTTATATGTCTGAGGTACGCTATCTTCCTTAGTTACTCACAGTTTACTGATACTTTCTAAGCAAATAGCTGTGTGTAACCAGTTACAGCTATTAAAAATAATAACTTTTTAATTTCATTAAATAAGATTAGGTTTCTCTGTTTCAGGATAGCTGAAAAGTTTATAATTATGTGGTTATTAGCTAAATACTATATACATTTTTACCTGAATATGAGTAGTACCTTACCTGAATATGAGTAGGCACAGTTTGGAGTAAAATTAACGATGACTCTCTGAGCAGCGGCCACACAGACGCAAGTATCAAGATCACTAGGACTATACTGAGCGCTGGGTCGATGTAGTATTTGTACTCCCAGTCCGTGAGCCATACCACTAGAGCTGACCCCACTACGATTAATGAACCTAGAACAATGGAGACCAAAAAGGTATTAATGCTATGATATAGACTATGCTTAGCTTAGACTACTGAGACACTTCTGAGACGCTTCTGAATAGTTATCCTTTTATTTTAGTTTTCATCATTTAATGCGGGGCCCTTAACTTCCAGTATTGCACATAGGCCCTATGAGAGCTCTTCTGTAATCGACCGTAGCGGAGTAGGTATTGTCATAATTATACGACTGGCAAACAAATTGGTTATATTTTATCGCACACAAGGTTTTCGTTTGATCCTTTAGACACACGTTTCTAATTTACTAAGAGAGAAATTGAGTCTGCAATCTTAAACCTCAAAAGAAAAAATTCTATCTGTGTGATATATATATTTTTAACTCGGTAAACAAACAATTGAGCGGAACGACACTGAACCGTTTCATATAATCAAATAATAGTAGGGTTTATCGAAACGCCATGTGATAGTAACCAGGTGTTTTAATGCTTGAGTTAACATAATAGGTAATAATGATTTCTACCGTTCTCATATACGACAGTTACAAAACAAAATTATCTGTTAACAAAATCGTTACATTTGTCGTTTATCTCTCAAGTTTCGTAATTGAGACAGTGTTAATCAAGGAGTTTGTTAACCTTGAGGGTAAAATAATTGATAAGTTAACTGATGATCAATGCAACTGATCAGATTACTGTAACGGTTATGATAACACTCCTTTCGTGAAACTGGTACAAGGTTACTACTGTTTCGCGTTTGTTTTTGTATCAAAAATAATGTCAATGACAGTCAACAACGTAGACAGAGATAAGTATACGTTTAAAAAATACGTCGGTCCACCGAAGTAAATGTGGCGAGCGTTAGAATGTAGAAGTGTGCAAAATTATACTAATAATAGATTTTATGTTGTTTCTTTTCGAGAATTTTATAGCTAATTTTTTTTTCTTGAGTTTGTTAAGCTGCGTTAAGACAGTCATCGGTACCACAAAATAGATCCTATAAAACATCAACTAAGTACGTACATAAACTCTACACTACATTTTACTTCAACAAAATGAAAGAGAAAGATAGGGAGGCGGATGACAGTAAAAATCTGGTAAGTACATTGGTAAACTTGGGCAATAGAAGTGTACCGAAAATATTACATGTTTAGATCAAAAACAGCCATTTAACATTAATTTATTTGGGTAAACATCATCATACCATCACGACCGTATTCTCCGATGTTAGGTAGAGGGATGTACTCTTTACACACCCACATTTCGCCGATGCCGTTGTAATAGAGGGTGCCTAATAGGTAAAACGTCGTTTTAATTTTAAACATCTGTCATATTGTTGGTAAACACGGCCCTAAAATTAAACTACCTATTCAATAAGGATGTTATTTTCACTGTTCAGTGCAACGTTTACACAATGTGAATATGTAACAGGATAGGATGGGCTTAATCGCTCTCAGAATGGCGTTCCGGAACCAATTCTTAAGAATAGACGTCAAAATGTAAACATAACCATTGTTAAGGTCAGCAAGATGTATTTATGAATCAAATATCCATATCAAAATAATACTTATTAATTCTGACATAGCTATGTAATTAATAAGAGCTTTAACTTTTCTATGAACACAAATTTTCAGAAAGTAATGATGGCAAAGGAATAAATGATAATTCCAAAGAAGATGATAGAGCATAAGTGGATGCGATTTCCTCAATTGACTTGTACAACTTCGCGGAAACATAAGCAGCTGACGTGCTCCAATTTTCTCTCTATCTTGACCGCTATTACTATTTATTATGCACTATGTTCCTTTTGAACGAGCAACTGAAGCCTTGGACTTCAAAGGTTGAATATAATTTGCAAGTATCGATCAATACCTTAACAATAGCTGTTTATAATAACGACAACGTAGGCGTATATAACAATAGTTAAGGAAACTTGGTGTTATTGTATAAGCTTCCTTCGAGTATGTAGCGTTGGCGTACATCGTAATACTTAAGTGGCTTAAGTCATAAATAATGACCAGAATAAGTAGGTGTGATGTAATCAGTCATCAACGGATAATCAAGAAGATAATTCCTACTTTGATGTAAACGGTACACTTACACTGCAATCAGTTACTATTGTTAAGCCGGTAAAGTCATTGATAAAATCTAAAACGCTTCTTTTTAGGAGTAGCGAGCATGTCTGAATGTTTTAAGAGTATTACAGTCGCTTTTAGCTGAATATTTACTACGCTTAAGGGTAGGTTCACTGCTAGAGGGCTCTCCTAAATTGCTGCACAAAGTTGGTACAAAAGTTGTCCAAACAAGGCACGATATCTTTTGAACAATTTTTTCAAGTTACAGCTAATCTTGATTTAAAATTAACGTCCAAAGAAGTATTATAGTGTGTCGAAACAAGAAAGCAAACAAGCTGTTAATTTCTATATATTTCCTTGTTAAAATGTGTATAAATGTATAAATGAATGGAGCGTAGATTTACCGACTTTGTGGCGCAAATGGGAGAGCCCAAGTCTAACAGTACCTAAACTGTTATTATTTGAAACGTGAGCATGCCCGAAGTAAAAATAATTTGTACGTCAAGATTTGTTTATACAGGCCTATTAGAACTATATTTTTGTATATTAGGAAAAACTTAAATTGTCTAGCTGATTGAAATCGCAAGTAAACTGATAGTAATAAGTATAATCGTTTCTCGGTTCGTGTTCACGTAAGAAAGGTTAGCCAACCTTACAAAAAGAAATACAATTTATAAACACTGCAACGCTTTGTCGAGAGATAAGTATTCGTATGTAGTGTACATGATATAGTACACATTGCCCCATTTTGTTAAGTACTTACACACGCACTGAACAAAGCCGTTAAACCACGTGTTACTAGAACATGATATTAATTACATTTGAATAGTACATTGTAATTAAATAGTTATATTGACTTTAATATATTGTAAGTGTTGTCTAAGTATAGGTATAGAGCGGGTTTTAAATTGGCACTACGTAACATTGTGGTTGATTGTAAATTTTTGTTTTAATTTGTCCTGTTTTACAACGGCAAGGTTATACGATAGTTTTACCTATGTACCACAAAATAATTTGAATAAACGTAGACAAAACAACGCTCAGCAAAATAAAGTATATTATATGTTTTAAATGACACGAAACTAATTAAATATAAACAAGATTTAAAATTATTCCCTTTCTTTTCAATTAAACTGAACAATAAAACAATATTTTTGTTTGAGTTCTTCATGGTTGAATCAGCAATTTCCTTATCGAAAGCATTTAGCCAATGTCAAGGCAAACTTGTCAATGAATCAAGTTCACCCAAGGTTTCTAGAGTTAACGTACAAGAACCTTCGTCGGCAGTGAATGGAGACTACGTCACACTGTGTCACTTGTGTGATAGGGTCAAGTTACTACTCAGTATTGGTTTACATTTGTATGAGATGTGAATAGATATACCATGTCACATAATTATATGAAACTAGCTTTTGCCCGCGACTTCGTACGAGTGGAATTTAGAATCTGATATTTTCTTGCGGTAAAATGGAGCCTATATTTTAAGTTTGACTTCTAGCAATACATCAGTGAAAACTGATTTCAATTTCATGCAGTAGTTTTTGCATGACGCGTGTACAAATATACAGGCAGACAAAAAATCTAAAAACTGTTGTTTTGGCTTCTGTTGCTCTAATAAAGACCCCATATTAGTTTCTCTCCAATATCTATAATGTACAGACACCAGCCTGTTATAATTTTAATATATTATATGAAATATATCGTACATACTATACGTTGTTCAAAAACTGATACAGATAACCATTTAATTTCCACACTATTCTTAAAATAATAGTAAAATTGAAAGTGCAAGGAAAAAACCTCTACGAGTGATGGAACATATCTTCTGGCGGACCCTGGGCAGTAGCTTCGATACCACCATTACTGACTGCCTAATCTTTCCATAAACCGGGCATGCATGAGCGATTCCCATACGATAGCATGTGCCGACACGACAGAAAGAAAGAAAGAAGTGTTGTAGAGAATGCATCCGCTACTTTTCTAATTAAACATTTATTTAAACATCTAACATCATCTTTATTAAAAGACTGACGTTAGTACTACTAATATTATAGTCCTACTAATATTATAAATGTGAATGTTTGTAAGGATGGATGGATGGATGGATCTTTGTTACTCTTTCACGCAAAAACTACTGAACGGATTTTGATGAAACTTTACAGTATTATTGTTTATACACCAGAATAACATATAGGCTATAATTTATAACGATATTGAGTTCACAGTTCCGAAAAAATACACGGGTTCGTAATAAATGCGGGTGAAGCCGGTGGCGGAAGCCAGTATTATATAATTTAAAAGAGGCTGAACTGTTATTTCTTTAGTAGCAGTAACATCTTTATCGTCGATTTGTATGCCAAAAGTTTCAGTTTAAATTAGTACTTTTGGCATCGAATGTATCGCTTCTCACTGCTTTTATGGCAATATTGACGGTAATTAATTGTGTAACAATGATACAATATTTTAGTGTGTCATTGGCTCGTCCGTCGCCTACGCACATTAAGTAACACACTTTCCTTGTTTGACTTTTACAGATTGCGTAGGAAGTAAACTATATATACATACGGATATGTAAATATATGGATCTACTTATATGTATGTACTTATATGTTAGTACATATATGTATATTGTTTACCAGCACCTACCAGTGTTTGACAGTGACAGTTGACAGTGTGACTACTAGTGGTTTACTTTATATTTATGTAAATATTTATAAAAATGTAATATTGTCATAATAGTGGGAATACCAAACTTATATAAGAAGAAATTATTTCAAGAATATAGCAAGAATTTTATTTAAAGTCGCTTGTGGTTTTCCCTCAAGTTTTATGAATTATTTTCTAAGCGTATAAACACCTATAGTTGTAAATAACACTAGGAGTAATTGGACCTTTGATCAGTTTTATTTTTGCTTTAGAATATCCCGATCATCTTAATAATGTTTTTCAATTATATTAAAAGTATTTTATTATAATTGAATTATAATTTTTACCGCGCAGATTCATCGATCTGCGAGGTTAAGCAGCGCTTGACGCGGTCAGTCCTTGGATGGGTGACCATTTTTCCCAGCGCCCCAGCAGCACGTTAAGCAGTTGGTCCCGGGTATCATACGAAGACCTCTGACAGTCGCTACGGGTGTCAGTTGCCCAAAAAGTGTCCGTCTCCCAGTTACTGGGTGGCGGAGGTCAGAAGGCAGTCGCTCCGTGTAAAATATTGATATTCAGCCGCAACCGGTTAGATTGGAAGCCGACCCCAATGTAGTTGGGAAAAGGCTAGGTAGATGATTCATTACTATTAGAACCACGTAGGCTTAAACAGTATAAATAAAACGACTGATTGATTTTTCGGATCAATAGTGTGGGTTTCACACGCGATATCGCAAACACAGCTGATAGCGTTAACAAACTATGTAGTTCAGCTGAACGTTTATAGGGTAAGGCAGTGCTCGTTGACCTAAATGTCACACTGCAGCATTAATGAACACTGGCGTCCCGTCCCGAGTTCCCCACCGGGGTTCGTGCGGAGACTGGCCTATGAATTGCTTTGCTTTACAACGATCGACAAAACAGACACAGATAACTACCAAAAGCGCCCATCATTTTACTCATTACTAAAATTTTGTTTTAGGATACAATTGCAGACGGCATCACGGCATAAACCAACGACCTCAAAAAGCCAGCTAATGATACGAAAAGTGGAGATTTGGGTGTTTTGGAGCAACTTGGGAGAGACCAGTAGAATATACTTAGTTCAGCTGCTAATCGTGATTTGGTCTAAGATATGATGAACCTTTAAGGATTAAGTATATGTATACGATCATACGTTAATACTTCTGCAATGACGTCATTATCTATTTATGGCCAAATGAATTAAAATAGTAAAAAATAATAAAAATCTTTACATACGCAGTTGCTTGCGCGGTTACCGATGATTAGTTCAGAAGAGGCAATTAAAATCTGCGTGTACACAGTCGTATTTAACTTTCTCGTATTATTGCATTCGTTTGCAGTTCGTAGACTAATATCTATGTAACGTTTAGTAGTGATCAACCGACCGATACTGATTTTATCACGTGACTTAAAATATAAAACAAATAACAAAAAAAAAAACCGACTCCAAAAAACTCAAAAATAAAACTAATAACTAAAAAGCAAAAAATAAATATTTTATTATACAATATAGTAGTTGAAGAATATTGAAATCGGTGCCAAGTAAAACATAAATGTAATATACCTTGCTGCTATAATAGCGACATTGAAACAACGAGTTCACGTAGAAATTGTCGAGTGCGGAGCGGATTATGCGTCGGACACGACAAATGCACTTCGCCAATCGTGTCGGTTTATCATTGCATGTTTTACTTGGCACCGACTTCAATATTCTTCAACTACTATATTGTATAATAAAATATTTATTTTTTGCTTTTTAGTTATTAGTTTTATTTTTGAGTTTTTTGGAGTCGGTTTTTTTTTTTGTTAAAAAATTTAATTATTTTACAATTTTGAGTGATGGGTAGACCTAGTAAAGACGATTCTCTTGAAAAACTTTACAAAGGTCAAATGTATGTTGCCCCAAGTCGAGTGAAAACCTTAGACGGTATTGGACTATGTGATTTTAAAATCAAATAAATTACTTAGCCGACCACATGATGAAAACGCATTACGAGAAATGAAAAGATTAAGACGACTATTGTAACTAATACTGTGATAGGTTTGACTTTTACAGGTTTAAAATGAGCCCAAACTCGAGGGGTTTACAAGTAGCTACTGAAGAGTTCCACCATCTATCTCCTGGCTCCATCATCAGACCCTCTATACCAAATGTTTTATACGGGACTCATCAAAATATATCGAGTGATCCCAAACTCGGAAGTTTTATTCCCTAACTCTTTACCGTTGAGGAGTACTATGACATCCATCATCAGCTCAGCATCATTAAATGATGATTTTCAGACGCCAATACCTAACTTATTAAGAAAAAAAGCTCAAACGGGCTATTTGTCTTACAATATTTGAGGGTATCCCTCGATTTCCCTAGGATCCCATCATCAGATCCTGACTTGGTGATAATGGGACCAAATGGGAAGCATACTCTTTCAAACAAAACAAGAATTTTTAAAATCGGTCCGTAATTGACGGAATAATCGCCCAAACACTATGTAGCTGCTATCAACCATTAAGGAGTTCCCTAAACAGTACTGCACCTGCATCACGGACCTTGCAGTGGCAGTCATTACCCATCTCGGTGTAAAGATCTTGTCAACACGAATAAAATAAGCCCAAACACGAGGTAGTTAAGATGTACCGTTGAGGAGTTCCCTCGATCCTCTGTCGTCTCCATCATCAGATCTGCCCTAAACCTCCATAGTATTGTAGTCTCATCAGATATACACATAAATATCAAGTTTTTACCCCATGCTTGCCTACAATTTTCAAGAGATGCCCTCGATTTCTCAGGGTTTCCACCATCAGGTCCTGACCTGATGACAATGGGACCAAATGACAAGCATACCCTTTCAAATAAAAAAAGAATTTTTGAAATCGGTGCAGGCGTCTTCGAGAAATCGAGTAACAAACATAAAAAAAAAAAAAAAAAAAAAAAAAAATACAACCGAATTGAGAACCTCCTCCTTTTTTTTGAAGTCGGTTGAAAATACTTGCATTTTACTGTTAATGTATATAAAAAAAAAAACGGCGTATCACGTAACTGTGTCATCCGGCAACAATTTAACCGCCCACGCAATAAACTTTACGTTCTTGATATCGATGACATAAATTATAACTTTTTAATGCAACTTCTTCATGCAACAGCAGAACATGATATAATTTTGAATATTGTATAATATCTTCGGGAAAAATGCAGATCACAAATATTTTGTTACAATGAAAATACATTCAACACGCGTGTGGTACAAGTGGAAAACATCTATACAAGTAAATAAAATGAAGTGAATGAAGTGTCTGTTTCGAAATAACAGCTTTTTACTTAATGCATATGAAAGTATGTGCGGAACTTAAAACAATAAAATCAATCCACAAGCGAATCTCCGAAACGGCTGGACCGATTTTAACGAAAATTTCACTGACAGATAGTTGATGTAATAATGAGTAATTTAGGCTCCTTTAATTTTAGAAAAAGAACTAGGGTTCCGCGCAAAGAAATGCACGGATTCGCAATCCACGCGGGCGAAGCCGCGAGCGAAAGCTAGTATGAAATATATTCACACATTTTTGAGATTCAACAAATAAAACCTTAAGTATCGCTTGGCTATAAAGACACAAAAGAACTGAACTTACCTAAAGCATCGGACAGGATATGCAAGAACACGCCCTTCATATTCATATGTCCGGGATCGTGAGCCGCTCTGCACGGCGTCTGCTTATTATTCGGTACTTTGTCGGGCTTCGGTGGCACCATCTCGTCAGTTTCTTCAGTGTCTGTAGCGTTGTGTCCTAACGCCATGTCCGCGTTGCTGTTCACGATCTCCGTGAGATGCCTCACGTTGGCAGGCGGTGGGACTCCACCGTGCGAATGCCCATGGCCTCCACCGTGATCTACGATGAAATAAAAGCATATGTATTGTATACGCCTGTGATATCCTATCCTATCCTATCCTACTAATATTATAAATGTGAAAATTTGTTTGCATGGATGGATGGATCTTTGGACGGCTGAACGGAACTGGATGAAATTTGGCACAGAGATAGATTATAGTGTGGAATAGCACATAGGCTACTTTATATCCCGGAAAAATGTACGGGTTCGTAAACCATGCGGGCGAAGCCGCGGGCTGAAACTAGTAATCCTATATAAGTAAGGATAAAGCAACCTTCAAGACAACAACTAATAGAAGGCACTCAAAATGTAGGACACGTTATATCGGTGATAACGGAAGGCGCCGAGTTGGAGTACAAATTGTATCATCCTTATTCACCTCAACCGTCTCCAGATCATTTGTCAGTCCGTTTTAATTAAAGGAACGATGCTTATTGCAGCCGGAATATGTATGACTATTAAGTATGTACAGGTTGTTTGTAAAGTTTTGCCTACAAAGTCTCTCCGCGCTTTAATATCATGGACAGAGATAGTTTTAAAAGTCCAACTTTTGAACTCGGCTCATTTTCACGTACCCGCTGCTAGGCTAGCTACTTCTGAGATGGAAAAAGCATCGTGTAATCAAAACTTTCCGCGGTGTATTTATGAATCATATGCATTCTATAAATTTTTTGAGACAAAACGAGTAAAAGTTTTACATGATAATATACCATAACTATATAATTGATTCGGTTAACACCTATTGTTTACGCCGCTTTGTTCACCCATAATTTATGTGAGCGCCATCTATGGGTACGACGCACGAACCTTTTAGTCGGCTCAATGAGTTTACCTATCTGAATGCGCGCGGTGATCGATCGCAGCGCCACCCGCGCTTGCAACGCTAGCAGAAGGAACTAATCGAGTGATCAACGCTACGCTTCGTGATTTGGACGTTTTTTTCGAATCGCGTCCGTTCCCGCTCGGTGTCTGGTCGATGCGCTGTCGTCAGATTCCCTCCATAACCCGCCGCTAGTGATCCCACTCCTTCATCATCAGAACTGCTCTGTGATTGAAGTATAACCGCTCCGGAGTGAACTTCGGACAATTGAACTGCTTTGGAAGGAGAACGAGTTGGCTGGCTTTTGGTAAGTGCATGTGCCCTTGGCTTGCTATTCATTTATTATTGGTGTGAACACGGTGTACTCCTACTTCTCTGTTTTTCTCCCCCCGCATCCTTCATATAAACGCAAACCGCTTCATCATAAATTTTGGTCCATTACGAGCCGGATAAAACCAGTAATCCTTATATATTTATATTGTATTTGCGTTTATAACTGTCTTTGTTCAAGTTGAAAAACTCGCCGCGTGCATAGATAGGTACCTACATACCGCGCGTTGTTTCGCGTATCTGCGTACCTACGTGTATTGATTTATTTCGCTTATTTTAAAGTTTTAGTTAATACGACTACTGTTATTAGCTAATATCTCCTATTCTTATTGAATATACTTGTTCAATAATACGTATTTATTTCGCATTATTCGAATTTTCTTGTAGTAAGTAGCTACTTCGAAAGCGTCAACAAAATGGCGTCCGAAGCTAAATTAAAAATGGTTATTGCGAACAAAGAAAATATATTCTCGCATATTAATGCTTTGTACAATACTGCAAAGAAAATAGTTCCTACTGATATTGATACTAGAAGTAAACAAGACTTTCTAGCCGCTTCATCGAATATCGATAAATTATATTCAAATTTTAATGATTTATGTGATCAACATAACGCCTTATTATTAGAAGAGGACCCTAAGTACGAAATTAGTTTTAATAATTGGTCTGCATTCGAAACGTTATTTTCTTTCATCCAATACACCCGCACGGTTTTGTTAGAATCGCGTCGCGTGACGACAGATAAACCCGCTAAAGATACCTATACTTGCCGTCTGGCGCCGCTTGAGTTAGTAGGGTTTTCTGGTCAACCAGAATCGTGGCCGCTTTTCTATCAATGCTTTAAAACTAATGTTCATGATAACAAGAAGTTAACTGATGGTCAACGCGTACAGTATTTAGTAGGAAAGTTAAGTGGAAGTGCACTTAATGTTTTCGCGGGAATTATACCTAACGAGTCTAACTATACTACTATATGGAATTCTTTAGTAACTAAATACCAAGATAAGCGGTTACTTGGGTCTATGTACCTAAATAACATACTCGACGTAAAACCTTCTTCCGATTCACCCGTTCAATTGAATAACTTTATCGAACGTGTTCATTCATCTTGGGCCGCATTGAAACAGTTAGATATTGGCGATCTATCTGATTTCATATTCACGCATCTCGCTCTTAAGAAATTAGACTCGCAATTAGTAAAAAGTTTCGAATTATCTGTCCGCGACAAAGATATTCCTACTAGTACCGACTTAGTTGATTTTGTGCGACATCACATAAAAGTTCTCGAACGAACAACTACTGTTCGTCATTCTCCTAATACATCGCACCATAATACCCAGGGTTCCAATTCTCAAAATCGGTCGCGTTCTTCCGCACCGAAAGTTTCGCATACCTTTGCTGTTACAGAAAATAATAATGATAATAAATCCTCTTGTTCATTCTGTAATAAACCGAATCATATTCATTTATATGAATGCACGGAGTTCAAAAGATTACCCGTGAAAGATCGCTTTAATTTCATTAAAAATAATAAATTGTGTATAAATTGTTTTAGTAGTAGGCATAACATCGTCAGTTGTGGTTCTCAACATACATGTAGACATTGTCATAAAAAACATCATTCGTTATTACATTTCGATACTCAGGAGCGAGTTCCACAACAACCGCAACATAACGTAGGTGTTGATAATAGTCGCCCTGCGCCCGCTTCAAGTACGAGCGCGGCCGAAGCCGAGCGCTCGCGCCCGACGTGTTCGCCGTCTGTGTGTATGCATACGCACACAGCCACACCGGTCGCGAGTGTTTCGCGCGCTTTTAACAGCGTCGACGCGTTGAATGTACCTACTACTAGCTCGCTCGCTTTGCACTCGTGCAATAATAATATTGTATCTTGTAGTCAGATAGATAGGACAATTGTGTTACCTACTGCTCAAGTATATGTTCCTAATAATGGAAACCGCATTCTTATAAGATGTTTGGTAGATAGTGCTTCTCAAAATAACCTTATTACGCTTGCTTGTTGTAAAAAATTAAATTTAAATATTCAACCGCTTGTAAATTCATCTTTAAAATCAGTAGGATCGATTTCGGCACCTATTAAAGGCTACGTATCACTTACGATACAATCTCGCGTTTCTGACGCCCAATATAATTTGTCGTTGCTAGTGATTGATCATATTACTGATCAGTTGCCTACGCGCGTAGTCCATGCTTCTGTGATGGATCAGTTCAAGGACTTACCGCTCGCTGATGAATGTTGGAACTCACCCGGGGATATCGACGCGATTCTCGGGACTCAGATGTTCGCATTTATTTTACTCGGAGGTAAAGTGATACCGCCGCCGCCTTGCGCTCAATCATCTGATTTTTCGGATACCGCTCGCTCGGTACCTCACGCTCTCGAGACCACGCTTGGCTATATAATCATGGGTGAGATACCTGCTGTCAACCCTGAAGGTATAGTCTGGTCCTTCGGCCCTTTAGTGGACACACTAAATAAAACCATTTTAAAATTTTGGGAAATCGAGGAGGTCCCTTCTTTAGAAATTATTAGTCCGGAAAATCAGGATTGTGAGCAATTATACAAGTCGTCAGTTAGACGAAGCTCATGTGGGCGATATATTGTTTCCTTGCCATTCAAGGGTGATCCTAACTCTTTAGGTAACTCCTTCACTCACGCTCAGCGTCGACTGACAGCGCTAGAACGCAAGTTTACTGCGCTTCCTGCATTACGTCAATCTTACAATGACGTTATCATTGATTATATTAATAAGGGTTATTTGTCAGAAATACCTTATTCTTCCTCCGGTTTAAATGAAGGCTACTTCATACCGCACCACGCTGTTGTTCGTCCTGACAAGGCAACAACAAAAACACGTATCGTTTTAGATGCAAGCGCTAAAACTGATACCAGTACATCGCTCAACGACCTTTTACATATAGGGCCTAATTTACAGGCAGATCTGTTTTCGCTTCTTTTGAACTTTAGATATTTTAAAATCGCTATTACCGCAGACGTACGTCAAATGTACCTTAGAATTCTGTTAACTGAGAATGATCGTAAATATCAAAAAATATTATATCGCTTTAGTGAAACCGAAAGTATTCGCATCTTTCAATTTAATTCTGTAGCTTTCGGTATTCGCTCCAGTCCGTTCTTAGCAATGCGTACTATCCGCCAGTTAGCTGAGGATTATCGCGATCGCTTTCCTTTCGCTGCAGAGGTCGCCACTAAAGAACTATACATGGACGATTTAACCACCTCTGTACATTCTGTCGAGGATGGGATTCGTTTGGCGGATGAGTTACTCGCGTTATTCAAGGCTGGTGGATTTGATCTCGTCAAATGGGCAAGTAATTCTCCTGCACTTCTCGCTCATTTACCTGAGTCGTGTCGTGCGTCGATCGAGTTTACTGACGATAGTGAAACACTGAAGGTTCTAGGCCTGAAGTGGCTACCTACTTCTGATGTATTCTCTTTCACTACCTCTACCACGTCTATCGGTAATACTAAACGGGCTATACTGTCGACTATTGCTCGCTTATTTGATGTGTTAGGGTTTGTTGCGCCTGTTATTCTCTACGCAAAGCTTTTAATACAGGATCTATGGCTTTCTAAAGTAGGGTGGGACGAAGAACCTCCTGCACATATCACTGAATGCTTCAAGAAGTTAAAGTCCGAACTACCGCTGTTATCTAACTTGCAAATACCTCGTCACTTGGGTGTCGCGTCAGGCTGTGTTGTGAACCTGCTCGCATTCGGAGACGCTAGCATGAAAGCTTACGGCTGCGTCCTCTATCTGCATGTTACTCATCCTAACGGTGACATCTCCGTGCATTTGGTCTGCGCTAAGTCTAAAGTGGCTCCGCTGAAGACTGTCTCGCTAGCTAGGCTCGAATTGTGTGCCTCGCTACTTCTCGCTAAACTTGTCAAACAAGCACATATCTCTTTTCATAATCGCTATCCTATAAAAGATATATTCGCATTCAGTGACTCTACAATTGCTTTGTCATGGATTCATTCATCTCCACACCGGTGGCAAGTCTTCGTTGCCAACCGCATCACTAAAATACATGAAAATGTATCTCCTGACCGCTTCTTTCACATTAATGGGATAGAAAATCCCAGTGATTGTTTGTCGAGAGGTTTACTACCCTCGCAAATTATAAATCATCCGCTTTGGTGGCACGGTCCAACCTGGATTCGTCGTCCAATCGCTGAATGGCCCATCGTGCCATTTGATTCGTCCCGCGTTGAAGGTCCTATACCTGAAACAAAAAATTCAGTTACGCTTACCGCTTTTTCCAATATGGATATTTCGCCTCTTCTCGATCTCGCTCTCCGGGTCTCCTCCTGGAAAAAATTGTTACGTATAATTGTATACTTTCTACGATTCGTACATAAATTACCTCGCTCGTCTTCAATTCAAGTTTCTGACATCGAAGTCGCTGAAATTATGATTCTTTGTCAATTACAAAGCAAATATTTTGCTGATGAAATAAAAAATATAAATAAGGGAAATTTACCTTCGCCTCCTTTGAGAAAACTCGATCCGTTTGTTGATGATAACGGATTGCTCCGCGTCGGTGGTCGATTGATGAACGCTAATATACCATATGACAACCGTCATCCAATATTACTTCCTCGTCGTCATCATATAGTCGATCTGATTATTGACGACTGTCACCGCTCCAATTGTCATACTGGCTCGCATCTCCTCATGTCGTTATTGAGACAACGCTATTGGATCATCTCTGCTCGAAATGTTATTCGACAACGCATTCGTCAGTGTAATTTTTGTTTTAAGGTTGCGCCCTCTCATCCTTCACCTATGATGGCAAGCCTACCCCCTGCTCGTGTGCAAGAAACTAAGGCTTTTACCCACACCGGCGTCGATTATGCTGGGCCTATAAATATTACTCTCACGCGCAAACGGGGCGTTAAAAGTCAAAAGGCTTACATCTGTCTCTTCGTGTGTTTGACTACGAAAGCCATACACATTGAAATCGCATCGGATTTGAGTTCCGAAACATTCCTAGACGCACTGAAGCGTTTTTTGTCTAGGCGAGGGCCAGTATCTTTTATCTATTCCGACAATGGAACAAATTTCATTGGTGCAAAACGACAATTGGACGAATTATATTCCTTTCTGTCGGCTAAAGACACTTCTACCGCTTTTCAAACAGAATGTAATAATCGTAAAATTACATGGCGAAATATTCCTGCGCGCGCGCCCCACTGGGGTGGAATCTGGGAAAGCAACATAAAATGTATAAAAACCCATTTATATCGTTGCATTGGGCAACAATTACTGTGCTATGAAGAATTGCTGACGGTACTAGTTCAAATTGAATGTTTGTTGAATTCGCGTCCATTATGTCTACTATCCGATCAGCCTCACGCTATTCTAACACCTGCGCATTTTCTCAACACAACACCTTTGCAATCGTTGCCTGCATTTGAGATTAATGAGTCTATAAGCCTCTGTAATAGGAAGAAACTGTTAGATAGTTTAGTTCAGAGCTATTGGAAAAGGTGGCATGTAGACTATCTACATACCCTTCAACTTAGGCAAAAATGGAATACTCCTGACGTACCCATTCAACCAGGTACACTTGTTCTCATTCATCAGGATGATTCACCTCCGCTTCGCTGGCCTACAGGCATTATTGAACAAGTATATCCGGGAAGAGATGGAGTCGCGCGTGTCGCTTTAGTCCGCACTACAACTGGCACTTTCAAAGGTCCAGTTGTGAAATTGTGTCCGCTTCCGTCACAATAATATAACTAAATTTATCCGCTATAGCACAGTTATATCCGCATTTATTATATATATATATATATATTTAGTCTAATTAATTTCAACCTTCCCGTACTATATTTAAATATTTAACTTATCCGCTTCAATTTTGCATCCTTCCTATACGTTTTCTCTCTTTGTTTCTTTGAAAATCCTACGGATTTCCAAGCCGGGGAGGATGTTTACGCCGCTTTGTTCACCCATAATTTATGTGAGCGCCATCTATGGGTACGACGCACGAACCTTTTAGTCGGCTCAATGAGTTTACCTATCTGAATGCGCGCGGTGATCGATCGCAGCGCCACCCGCGCTTGCAACGCTAGCAGAAGGAACTAATCGAGTGATCAACGCTACGCTTCGTGATTTGGACGTTTTTTTCGAATCGCGTCCGTTCCCGCTCGGTGTCTGGTCGATGCGCTGTCGTCAGATTCCCTCCATAACCCGCCGCTAGTGATCCCACTCCTTCATCATCAGAACTGCTCTGTGATTGAAGTATAACCGCTCCGGAGTGAACTTCGGACAATTGAACTGCTTTGGAAGGAGAACGAGTTGGCTGGCTTTTGGTAAGTGCATGTGCCCTTGGCTTGCTATTCATTTATTATTGGTGTGAACACGGTGTACTCCTACTTCTCTGTTTTTCTCCCCCCGCATCCTTCATATAAACGCAAACCGCTTCATCACCTATAAAGCTATAAAGTGAATCATCATATTCTATTGTTATATATATTACTAAACCTATCGTCATTGCATCAAATCATACAAAAACAAAACAAACGATGTTTGGCATGTGAATATTATATTGTGTCCGTAAACGCACCGACCGCGACGATACAGGAATTATTACAAGACTGACGGAATGTTAATAAAAATAAAAATTTATGAAAAAAAAAAAACAATTGCTACACAATTCTAAACTCGACTTGATGATGTTTAAAAACAAGCAATAAATATTTATGATACTTTCTCTGCTGCCTCTACTAGTCGTAGTCGTAAAAAAATGTTTGTATTATCATGACGCAATGGCAAGGCCGACATACAGTTAGTTTAATTTGTTCAATCGGCATCTCGAGACGGTTACAATGAATAGGTCTTAATTAAACACTTTTTGTATTGACTCTGATACCGCAAAAAAGCTGTTTAAGGTTGATTGACGACTAGCGTAAATTTTTAAGGCATGCAAATGTTTTGCGTGTCGAACAATGGTTAAATAGAGTCGGATTGAAACAATAAAACTTTAGGCAGGACGTAACGGTACGCATAAATTGAGTTAGAATACTGATTCAACACAAGTCTTTGTGTAGCTTAGAACAAACCGCGTACGCAGAAAATGTTTATAATACATACATGGAGTATTTATAATTGCTTTGTTTTATGACTTCCACTGAAAATTTATACTAATATTATAAAGAGATAAAATTTATTTGTATGTAGGGGGTAATCTCCGGAATTAATGATCTGAATCTGAAAATTCTTTCACCGATAGATAGCTACATTATCGCCGAGTGCTATAGACTATAAATTATATATGTAGATCACGCGGACGAAGTCGCGGGTTGAAGCTAGTATAAACTATATATCTTGTGTCATTAGTGGCCTCGACCGGTGAGCGTGAGTGTCGCGCCTCGGTTTCGATTACCGGGTAAAGTTTTTCTATATGGAAAGTATAATAGCCCGGTACTCGGAATGGTGCCCGGTAGATGTCAATAGTCTTACTATTTCCATGGAACGCTATAATTGGCGAAATGTTGGTATACTTACAACAGTACCTAGAATAAGCTGTAGCAGAATACGGGTGTGATGCTATGTTTAATTACATAAACGGTAAGAATTTACATTTAAATCGGATTGGTTGTAAAGGTATTCTGCAATTAATTATTTATATGACGTTGTTTTGATTACAATATACCTTATTTTGATCGTAGAACGTAATAAATTGGTGCTGTTTTTCTGATCTTTGCTAACGATTTATTAATGCGCGTAAGACGCGTGAGCGCTACCTAAGCAGGGCAGTTCGAAAGACTCGCAAACTAAATGAAATAAAATGATTTGTTTTGCAATTAGGATTTTTCAATCACTTTTACACGACTTTTTTTAAACTAGATGGCTTCGGCATTTCCTACGACTATCACTGATAAGATACGCCGAAACAAACTCAGAGAGGCTTACTTAGTTTGGGGCCAATGTTAATTGAAATGTTATTACTTATGTTTATATTTTGGAAATCAATTAATTTTATCTTAAAGTTTACATTACATTACATAAAGTCACGCCTTTTTCCCATAGGGGTAGGCAGAAACTACGGAACGCCACGTGCTACGATCCTTACATAACCCTTTTGCTTCATCTACATTCATGCATCGTTTCATACATGAACGCCGGTTGTGGGTACTGCGCACCTGACCTTTTTGAAGGACATCATCAATAAGTTCTTAAAGTTTATTGATAGACTTTCGCAGTATTTAATATGTAATCTCATCGGTGATTATAACGTTTACCAATTACAGACGCATGTTAAAGAATGTTGAGTATTCTAAAATTATCAAAGTAGGTACTCACCATGGAATAGAAACAGCCCCACAATATTGAGTACCAAGCCCAGGGTGCCGACAGCGACCAGCAGCCTCGCGTCGTGTATCATCTCGATCTCAATGAACCTCTTCACAGCTTCCACAGTGATACTGAAGCATAACGCCACGAGGAACACTGCGTTCACCAGCGCACCCAAAACCTCGGCGCGAGCCCATCCAAAGGTATTTTTGGACCATTTCTTTGGCGACATCTGAGTACAAAATATGCAGTGATCAATATCTAAAGATCTTAAATAACTGATTGTTGCCAAACTGAAGTAAAATTAAGCCAGCTATGTTCGTCACATGTCAGATTCTGATAACCTATGGGGAAAATAGCGACAGAATGTTACCCAATAAGAGTGGCAACTAGAGTCTGACTATTCATAAGTGCCTTTAACTGGTCTACATGAATAAAAAAATATTTTATTTATTTATTTAACTGGAAGATTTTTTTTTAAACTTCCCCTCTCTAGGGTTTCTCCTGTATCGTGGGTACAGTTTACAAACATTCATGTCACATGTACACACAACCTGACCCGAAACAACTATCCGTAGACCAGATGACATCGTTGTAGAACGCGCAGAAGGTCGCCATACGAAATTGATGCCCAATGTCTAATTTCCCTCCCAGACGCATCGCAAATCGCTGCATAATGTAGTCTCAGCCTCATATGTTGCGGCCTTTGAGTTTTACGTAGAGCACAGACGAAAGGAGTTTTAAGATGAGTCATTAGATCCTCGTGGTGATTGATACACGGGATTTTACATATATGTTATTATGATGATGTCACAAGTCTAAACAGTACCTTGAGTCAATATTGTGATGACTAAGTAAACTGTTGCGCGAAAAGGTATGGGAACAATATTATATATATACAAGGAAAACTTTATTTCGAGCTTGGTCAATATTCATATGAATAAAGAAAAGAACCCAATAACCCATTAAATGAACTGTAGGTTATTATTTGATCCTATGCTACTGTGAATTGACATAAAGTTCATACATAGTTGAATATACACTATATTTACGATTTGTAATCAACTTTTTAGAAGTAACTCAGCTTGTACTGATTCATGAGTTACTCTTCTGTTTTTGATTAATCTTTTACGAACGCCTTTACCGCGATCCCTGAAAGAGCTTAACGCTCTCCTGAACTTAAACCCGGATTGTGTTATATTTGCGGACTAGCTGTTTCCCGCGGCTTCGCTCGCGTGGATATATGTAAGTAAGTAATATTAAAATAGGGCTCGTTTGAAAAACGCCGATATATGTGTACATTTATTTCTAAACTGAAGCAGGTATATGAAATTTCGTGCTTTTTACTTTGAAAATGACGGACATCCCTTATTTTACCCCCTTAGGGGTGAATTTCCAAAGATCCTTCCATTGTGGATGCTTACAACTGCCAAAATTTCAAGTTTGTAGCCCCAGCGGTTTAGGCTCTGCCTTGACGATTCAGTTAGTCAGTCATGACATGTACCTAATTATATGTATGTGTATAGATAAAGATAGATTATTGGAAAATATTATTGTCAGAATGCTTGAAGTTTTGCCAGACGAATGGGTAAAGTATTGTGTTATAATTGTGTCTGATTATTATATGTTGTATCTAAATAGTGTTATTGGCTTCGGCCGTTTATTTAATATAAATAAATAAATGGACAAAGAACCTAACATAAAAAATGGCTTGCGTTTAGCCTTTAAGAACCATTCATTATAATCAAGAAAATATTATTTTCAAGATACAAAAGTAATGCTAATAATGCCATAAAGAAGCTGACAAAAAAGTAAATATAAACACATATGTCTTTTCATAATAGCCAATATCACTGAACAAGTGACTATAACAAAAGACACTATATTAACTAAGGATAAACAAAATAAAATCTATACTTTTCCAATGAAAAATACACGCTG
This sequence comes from Shargacucullia verbasci, assembly GCA_947562105.1. Classification (NCBI taxonomy): domain Eukaryota; kingdom Metazoa; phylum Arthropoda; class Insecta; order Lepidoptera; family Noctuidae; genus Shargacucullia; species Shargacucullia verbasci. The sequence continues at coordinate 4,178,707 of OX387286.1, read as the reverse complement.
AATATTAATTTCAAATGCATTTATTTTAGCATACATTATCAGTATATACATACTATCTCTTTAACTATCTCTGTGCACCATATTAATACTAATATGGTGCATGGAGATAGCCACCTCAGGTGACAATAACTGAGTATGTCAGGAGGCAATTGATCCGATCACAAACCATGTTGACTGGGTAATCTTACAACTACAGTGTGAGCAGATGGAAATTCCAATTAGGAGATTGTTCTGACAAGATAGAGAGAAGTACTACAATTTGATATGTTAATTAAAAGATAGGAGCTCACCTTAACTGATAAAAATGCGATAATGAGTGCAGCAACATCGCTTAACATGTGGAATGAGTCCGCTACGAGGGCCATTGAGTTGGTGATGTACCCAACAATCAGCTCTACAAAGAAGAAGCTGCCTGTCAGCCATAGCATAGACAGAAGTCTGCATTTTTTCCCTGAGAACCTCCCCATGGTATCTGTTGGATAAGAAAATAAAGCGTTAGAACATAGACTGACCGATAATAAATAAATAATGCTGAATAATTCTGTCATAATTATTTTATTAATTTGAATTTGCATCTAAGCGGTTGACGACTCAACATCTCCTGAAAATGCCCCTGAAGGGGCGATACAAGTTTCGAGGGTTGGTTTGGGTTGCATGTTACATTATATCAATAGCACCTTCTGCATGCACCCAAGTCTGAACTAGTTTAGCATCATTAAAACTAAATATTCTAGTTGTATAACCTGTATGTTAAATTGAACTCATTTGATATAATTTTATTTTGTGTTTAGTATGGCTGGTATAATAATGTAATTTTCTTTGTACTGCTAATAGAGATAATTATGAACACATACAATCTACATTTTGGTGTATGACTTAGACAATTATTAGAAAATCCATTGCTGTTATTTACTATTCTGGAATGTAATAATATTGATTAAAAGGATTTTATTATTTGCACACTACAAATTTACCACAACACCAATATAATAATGTAACTTTCTCTTCCTTTCAGTGTTAACTACACACAATTGAGATCATGATTCTGTGTCCAAGGATTAAATGTTAAAAAAAAAAAAGAATAAATGCTTACAAAAAAATTAAAAATCTAAGACAAAGACCATGCATGAATATAATTTTAAAAAATGTCATCTAAATTATCTTCAAATATTTACATATAATTAAGTTTCTATATGAAATAAATAAATACTTCTTAGCTTTGAATATATGTAAGATTGTTGAAAAATTACATCATATAAAAAACGATTGCTATTTCTTTTTGAAACACCCTCAAACAATTAATTACTCAGTCTACATAATAAGCTTATACATTAGACATAATACTACAGAAAAATTAAAATATAACTAAAATTACCACATGTTTAGATAGGATTGTCTAGACTTAAATTTCATGTGAAATACTCAGAATACCTACACACTAAGGGCCAACACTTCTAAATAATATGATATACGAGGAATCGTGTATTCATATCAGAAATCATCTGAACAACGAAACGCGCGTGAGTCATGCATATTTCCAGGATTTTGGTTCAGGTACCATGAGCAAAAAGATACTTACTTGGTATAAAATTCCTGCGCTTCAAAAGCTTCGGCGGCGATGTTAATCTTCCATCAGGTGCTCATAACTCAGTGGAACACTAAACATGCACACTCATTTCACAACAATAGGTTAATGTTCTAATATAATATTGATTCTACTCTAACCAGGCACAAACATACAACTCCGCGAATTCTTGATAACATAAACATCTAAGACTAATGGGTAAATTGAAAACAAATATCTTTCACTGTTGACTGTAGATTTCTGGGGAAATAATCCCATAGAAATGAAATTCTAATGTGAAAGCTGGGATCACCGTGTCGAAACAAATTTTGGTACACTGAAAATTTTGGTGTAATGCCAACGAACAAAGAAAATAGATATGCGTTTAGTGCGCCGTGGATAATATTATTTCACTTTATTGTAACAAAATTTATGACGAATCGCTAAGCTCGATATGCCCCAGCGAATTCCACACACAATAATCTGTCTGATTCTATCTTGCTGTCAATATGTCAAGTCAACTCAAACCAATTGAATTTAATCGACTATGTTTAAAAATCGACTACGTAGTGAACTATTAGATCATCAGAACAAAAGACATAATAACATAATCTTGAAAAGAATATAATAATATATTATCTGAAATACATGAGTAAGAAAGGAGTGATAAAAGTAAGGATCACTAGTTATACACGGTATACACGATGGTGTAATAATCTGGAAACAATGCTTATTAGGCCTGGCCTGTAGTATTATATTATACAGTGAAATCGCTGTTAATGGAATAATAGAGCTTATATACGAGTCGCTTAACTTCACATAGCTGAACTGATAAATAGGAGCCTCAGGAATAAAGTACTAATTCTATCTGGCCAGCGATGCGCGGTGCGACGCGTATGAGAAACGGTTGTGCAGCAAGACTCCAAGTGCAACGCGATTTTTATAAAAACGCGTTGCATATTTTTCAACGCACTCAAACGCTCTTTGAGACGTGACGCCAGCTTGGTAGATCATGGGAGTAAGAGAATGCTGTAAAACAATTACTCGACTAACCAAGTTCCTGAATAATCTCAAGATTCAAGAGTTATTACATTTGCCATAAAAGTAATCTACCAAAGATTCGACTTCCAGAAGCTTATACCTCGAAGCTATTCGTTCTATTTCCGATTTCCTAAATACAAATCGATTAAGTTCAATGTATTATTTTTATGGTTTAATCTCAGGGTTCAATGGCATTGTCAGAAGGTCAGAAGTCTGGGATGATTGGATGACAAGGGATGACATGACCGACATGAATGGCCATGGGCATAGATTTAGCGTAAGCGAAATTCTAAGTCTATGGCCATGGGCCATGACAGACAGAGAGAGACGGAGAGAATGAGAGGAGAGGAACCACTGTCATTACTGTCAATGTCATGGCAGCTTGACAGTTTGTATTATGGTTCTTGCATCGGGTTCTCGGTTCTTGTGATGTTTTCTTCAAATAAAAATAATAGAAATTATTAAGAATCGTGTAAATAAGCACATTAAGCAATGAAAGTTTTGGTTAGAACCGTAATTTAAATATTTATATTTAGAATCCTAACCTTACAATATGGCCTTTATGAAATTTATTGGTAAAACTGGTGGTTTTATGGGATATATTTTACAAACAGCTTGTATTACCCACTGCACCTTTGAATATGTTGGAGACTTTGTCATGGTAAATATAGAAAGTCTAATTATTTTCCGGCAATCAGTTACAAATGCAAACTTTTCTTATTTATATGAATTGTTGCAGTGCTCTGGCCCGTCTATGGAGCCCACGCTTCAAACCAACAACATACTATTCACCGAACACATATCTCCCCGACTTCAGCGACTACGGCGTGGAGACATAGTTATATCTAAGAGTCCCTCTAATCCCAGACAGAATATTTGTAAAAGGATAACAGCCCTACCAGGTGATCGCGTCAGAGGCCAGTTTCCAAGACGTAGTGTAGTTGTCCCTAGAGGCCATGTTTGGCTAGAGGGTGATAATTCTAATAATTCTGCAGATTCTAGAGTATATGGCCCTGTGCCAGAAGGTCTGATTAGAAGTAGAGTTGTTTGTCGTGTCTGGCCATTTGATAAAATTACCTTATTGTCTCAGTGTTAGGCTTTATAACTTTGTTATTTGGAATGTATAGTTGTTTTATTGATCTACACTAAGTGTGCAAGTGTTTTAGGTATGATGTAACAGATTAAGGTGATATTTAGGTACACTTTTGAGTACAAGTTAATATTGTGCCAAGTTTTATTTCTGCCAGTGTTTGTTTGGTTTGATGTTGATCAGTTGTAGAGGTGGTAATAATAAAAATTGTTATAAAAATAAATTATTTATTTAATCATTAATATATAATAATAATACATATATTTTAATTTGGGTTTATTTCTATGGTCTTTATTGATTCAGGCTCCATTGTTATCTCAATATATCTTCTACTGCTTATCCTTAGTCTCACATTCATTTCTCGTCTCAGTCTGTAACAAATATATTAAAAACATCCATTCAAAGTTACATCATTTTTTCCAAAGCAAGCCGTTCCCTAGTAGTGAGATATGTAGTTTGAGCATATAATAAATTAATCACATCAGCCTTTATTGTTCAATTTAGGCCTCAAATCCCACAAGATTGAAATATTTTTTGGTACAATAGTCATGATCATAAACATATAACATAGAACTAGGTCCTACTAATAGTTGTATGTATGACCAAAAATATCCCTATAAGCAAATATTTATTTAAACGATAGGAAAAAAAAAATCTTCTACCTCTATTTTCGGAAAAACATGTGCCTAATTAATTTTTCATTGTTTAGCCTACTATACTATCTTTCCCACTATGTTACGTTGACAGTATTGAAGACTAAAAAGCCTATACAAAGAAAACTAATTTGAATATATAAAATCTATGTACCTGTTTTGAAGCACAATAACAATATTTCCATTTTGTTTGATAACAGCAACATTTTCAACGGTTGCAATACTTCTTCGGGATACCCGCAAACGCCGAGAGCCTCTCGGTATAAATTTGGAGAAGTGACCCATGGCATAGAACATTGGTTGTTTAACAAATTCGTCATCTTCTCCGTATACAAGGATTGGCGCGTCAACGAAATTATTCGCCCAGTTGGGACCACCACCGGGATCCAAACAGAGGTTCCAATCGATCCAACCGACGACAAAGTTGTTAAGATCCTGGAAAAAGAGATTGCAACTAAAGAGTTTTATACTAGACTGCCTCATTGGTTTGGTCGCAAGCGTGATTGTTGAGCGTGAGGTCCTGGGTTTTATTCCCGGGTCGGGGAAACTTATCGGGTTTTTTCTGTGTAGTCTGTAGAAATTCTCAGAAAAAGTTTGGAAATGCGTCCGGTAGATGGCAATAGGCTCAGCCTGTATAACAGGGGATTCAATAATGGCATCGGCGAATTATTGGTGTACAAAGGTACACCTCTGCCTAACTCGTTAGGGAATACAGGCGAAATGCAATGTTTTATGAGTTTTATACTGTAGATCATGGTCTTATGAACGGTAGGTACATACTTCTAAGATGCTCGTAACGTATCTTCGTGCTCGTGCCCATGATCCAATTGAAAGTCGCTCCAAATCCCATGGCATTGCACCTGAAATAAATCAGTAGGTAATGTTAACTTTCATATTTTTAACTACATACATAGTTCTAGCTGCTGCAGGTAGTGTCTGTAATCCGAGTTTTCTTCAACTCTGTTTTCGGTAAAATGTATGAAAAATTCTGATCACAAAGCGCCTTTCGGGCGTCGTTTAGTTAGCCAGCTGTTAATTTTGTATGGATATCGATAAGGTATTACTGATAGGTACCTTCGCAAGCTTCTGTCGAAAGTAGAATTTTGCCTGGGAACCTATTCTGTAATTGGGTTAAGACTTGTGGCGGGAAGAAATTTCCATAATAATGTATAGCTATGCCATCGAGGTACTCGATCGATTTAGGATCCTCTTGTTCCATCTGTAAATTAAATTAAATAAGGGTTGAGTTAGTATAAAATACAGAAAAAAGAAAAGATGTATTGATTACCAAAATTGAAATTACCAGTTAATAAATTTAATTAATTAAGTCCGGTGCCCGCGTACGTTTATTTAATGCGTATAGCAATGTATATAATACCACTCTCAACATTTGTAGTACATACTTACTCCATTTAAATAAAACGGTAGGAGATATCGTTGGTCATCCACAGCCAGAATTAACGTTTCATTATAACGTGAGTTCCGTATTGTAGGCCCGAGGTTGTTGGCTACCCATCGACCCTATTAACATAACAAATAAATACGCTAAGCCAACTATTGCATTCGTATAGTGGTCGCAAGCGTGTCTACTGAGTATATCTACTGTATATGTACTTACCAGCTGAGCTGGAGACCAACCTAGTGAATTGAACTGGACAAAAGGTACAATTCCGTTTATTGGTTCGTTGGTTGTGGTGATGGCCCAAATCTTCACTTCCGCCCTGGCGTATTCCTCTATAAATCTGAAATGTGACAAAGAGTTTCGTACCCGTTTAGAATACAAGAGCATTATTATAGATACATTTTCCTAAACAATCTGTCAAACCTTTCAATTTCTGAGTGAATTTTCTTCCACATATTTTCGTCGTTTGTTCTGGATTTATGGCCCTGACCGAATACCTTTCTAAAAGCAATCATCAAGCGTACGCATGAAGACGATCCATTCTCAATTCCCCAGGCACTTACTACTTCACTTACTGTCCAGATTGTATATTCAGCATGACTCATTTTAGCCCGTACTTACCTTAATTATTGTAAGAGACCAGAATGATCAACCTACCGTAGATGGTAATCAGCATAAGCCTGGTAATACTGAGGTCTTAGTTGTCCAAAGCCTGTGATCCTTTCATTGGTCTTCATCCACACCGGAGGAGACCAGGTACTGGCTGTGATTTTTATTTCGTCCGTCGCGACTCGTTGAGCTTCTTTGATCATGGGCAACTGAAATGGTGTTCTTAGAATTAGACGTTTTATTGTGCCTATAGGTAGTGAGTAATACTGATATTTGTGTACCTGTCTACACTGTACACCTATATTTCACCGATCTTCTGAAGTAAGTACTAACGTTTTAGCGTTTAACATTTGTGTTACTTCTGAGGTTGCCCAAAATATAAATCTATTCCTTTCGGCCAGATCTAAGAATCAAACCCGCAGTCAGGAAGACACCAGTTCTTGATTACAACGGCAACAATATCTATCATCGGCTTTGATAGATATTGTTGCTAAGCTTGTTCAATGTGAACGATTTTGCTAAAAAAGGTTTCTTACCTTATAAAAGTAGTCTTCGGAAGTCAGTGAAAAGTTGGATAAATAAGTGTCGCCCCAAGGTTGTTCGGCATACGTGTATGGGTGTTCTGAGAAATCGCAACCGCCGATTGGTACACGAATCAAGTTGTATTCCAATCCTTCAGGGCCGAAATAGGAGCTGAAATCGTAACAAGCGATAATTTTTCGCTCATATTTATTAGGTCTTCTGCATGTTCTTAATATAAATAACTACCCAAATACAAAAAATGTGACTAAATCTATACATAATTCTGTCTTGATGGAGCTAGGGATGCTTTTGGAAAGGCGATGAGCAGCTAGATTCGTGATTGCGTATTTTTTTGTATTGTACAATACATGATTGTACATTAGCAAATTCTTCAATTGCAGCAGAATTGCATTGAAGGTCGGTACTGTAGCTTAAAACTTTCAACTATTTATTTATAAGTTATTATTGCAAAAATCTGATACGTTTGTTCCAGTTACATAGGTATATACCTAAAGCAGTTTAGTAATAATCAAACGTTATACCAAGTCGAAGTCGTTCGTGAATAATTACTGTGCTTACTTAATGAATCTTCGTTGAGTTGCGTCAGAAAGCTTACGCCAGTTTATAGAGGCAGCGTCAGTGACTGATCCACCGAATCCTTCGATGTATTGGTGGCGGGCATTCGGGTAGATTCGAAGGTCTACATTACTCCATAATCGAGAAACTGAAATATGACGATGAAAATGTGTTACACTTTTGTTCTTTGCCTACGTATTTTCTTTTCATTAGAGTCTTTATTAATTTATAAATATTGTTTTGTATGATATCGTTCTGCGGTAATCCCATATGATTTATCCGATTCGGCTAGGCATTATAAAATAAATTATAAACTTTAGATCAAGTCAATTTATTCGGAAATATTATTATTCTTATATCATATGAAAGTTCCTTAGCTTTATAGGAGTAGCAAAAATTTGTTTCTAAGCATGTACGTACTGTCTGGTTCATCTTCAACTACATCGTCTTGATAGGCCTTTGGGCCTTCGGGTATGTTGCCATCACCGTTCTTGAGTTCTGAATCCACCGGGTTCTGTTCAGATTCTTCGTTTCTTTGAGCTTGAGTGTTTACTGCTCCAAAACTCTTTTCAAAACGTTGGCCAGCCTAATAAGGAACAATTTAACGAGATAAAACCTGAGATCGTCTGCGAACATTGGATCATCAGCCATTGCTGCTCAGCTAATCTTTCTACTATGTATAAGTATCTATATGGTTTGAGCGATCGTGCCGACATAACAGAAGATTTCATTTAGATCTTACATTGCTGGAGGTGTACACAACATAAGTGCCAGGGTCTGGGTCCTCTCGTGTAATGGTGTCGCAGTAGGTAGAATCACACACACAAACTACCGATCTCCCTTCAATGCCAACATCACGCGCTTTACACGGCTGGTCTTCTGCAATAATATTTTTATTTAGTGCCTAAATTGCGGATTATTTACTATCGAATCCATGAAGGTATAGAAAATAGATCCAGTCTAGATCTATAATACATAAATAGTAGGTACTTATTTACACAAAACTTCCATTTAAATTCACCGTGCGTTTTTTTATCGTTTTATAGAAACTTTAGTGCGTTCTGATTGGTACCTGTCATCTAGTGGCTCCACTAATATTACGCTTATAACAAAATTTATCCATTCAAATCCTTTGTAAGCTACTAAGTAGCCACATTTATTATACAACTATTCTTTAAGCTCTCTGCCTAGGTATTTAAGAGGGTTTCAAGCTGAATATAAGTAAAGATTTAAATTTATAAAATTATTGGAAGTACTTACCACTTTGTCCAACCGTGACGAATGAGCAGAGTATCACTACAGTGGCAATCAACCCCACACTGGAGATCGCCATCTATAAGTTATCTTGTTTTACTTATGTTGTAGTTTTAAGATTTTATTTAGCTATACGTTGCTAAAGCTGGCTAAGGCAAGCGGTACACATTGCTTTCACCTTTATTACGTGATTTAATTTTTAAATAAACTTGGAACCGGTTTTGTGTTTGTTCACCACACTTTCATCAACCGGGTTCCTTTCTGTCAAAATTTTAACAACAGTGAATGTAGATACCTTACCAACATCCCTATGTAACTTCTTATATTTTAAGGGCTGTACGTAAATATGTTTTTTATTAGTTTTTATTTTATATGGAATACAACCAGCGGACTTACCTCCACAAATATTACGGAGAACAAATGTACTTAGGTACTTCCGTGTCTTTAAATATTAATGAATCTTATCACATTTTTTTGAAGATTATCTGCACTTGATAAAGTCAAATGAATGGTTTATCACTTCTGTTGTTATAGCAAAAACACATAGGTACCTACAACTCAAAAGCAACTAGGTTACGGTCTGTTTGTATTTTTAGGCTAAATTTGGACTAGTTCACATGTGTGGAGTGATATGTACCACCACTGCCTTTGGTAGCGCATAAGTATACTGATTCATTTCTTCCATTGTTTTTTAAACTGAATATTTAGTTTCTTTTCCACCTTAGTAGCCATACTTAGGTAGGTATTTAACGTCTTCCAAACAATTACAAAAATGTTCTATCGATAATGGTAATCCGGATTTTCTTCGTGGGCGATTTACGACAACTTAGTTATCAGGGATTCATAATGATAAGGCGAGATTCAGATAAATAATAATACACATAATTTTATGAAGACAATATAATTAAATTTTCATACAAATCTTTAACGTAGTATTATCTTTAAAATACTGTACACTGTCGGCTAGTATTGTAAGAAATCATTTGCTATGTCGATTGAAAAAAATCAACAAAGTATTATTCTTTAAAACTAAGAGAGTCAAAATATTCTATAAAACAAAAGGATATTGCAGCCGATTGCAAATGATTGTCTCGCAACTCCGCCGACTAATTCTTTTTATATTTTCATATTGATATGGCTGATTGTCGATATGAAAGATTTGTATAGAAGCAAAAACCGCTTACAAATACTAACTGAAAGAAATGCGCTAAAATTATATTTTATTTACACAACACGACCTAACGATATCTATTATTGAATATTGCCATCGGCATCAAACAATTCCATGTTTATTAAGTTTAGTAAACTATATTCGATCTGATGCTGTTGCATTAGACACGAATAAAATTGAGTTAATCTCGATTGAGTACATATTATAACATTAAAAATATAAAATCACAACAGGGCAGATCTCTTTTACTAATTATTGAACACGCCGTCGTATTGCAAAAAGAAGACACCAAAGTTGTCATAAATTTTGATAAGAATTGTAAAAATAATGAATTTAAATAAACTTTTATAACAGAGTATTGGACAGAGAAAATCTACTGTTGAAACAAAAATTAAGTTTTTTCTTAAGTACTAAAATATGTGACAACTTCACGGATAAGTTCCTGAACGACTATCGCCATATAAAAAAAGAACCTTAAAGCTAGTCACTTTACAATTTATCTAATATAACTCTATCAAATAAATACAAAAATCTCTTATTTTTATTATCTAAGATAATATTTTCCTACTTCATGTCTTGAAACTAAATACTATTTAATGCACATAAACTTAACACTGTGTAAAATTAAATGAGCGCACCAAAGCACGCGACGGGAGGACCCTAAAAATATTTGACTAAAAGAGAGATCAAATCATTGCCACGTAAACACATTCATCAAGTATGTTGAGTAGTGTGGACACTCATTTGTACTTTGAAATTGGAAGCAAAAGCGGCCATTATTGCTTTTTATATTAGTTTCGTGAAAAATATAGAAGTATGTAGATTAATACAAATCTAGAAATGGAAAACACTGAATATAGAAGGGTAAAGCTGCCTCGGGACGCGTGAAGAGTAACGTCCTACAATAAAGAAAAAAAAAAAACGATTCTGATAGTCAGATATGTACATATTGTGGGTACACGCGATCGTGCAAGATTTGTCAATACTTTTCATATGATACAATTTATTACACATCTTTAGATCTGGCAGACCGTGTGAACACATGAACACTATAAATCTTTACGTACATAACAATAGAATATGTACAATTTAGGTACAATACCATACCCTAAGTACCTAGTATTTAATGTGGCAAAGACTGCAATAGTAAGTCAAATCTGGCAAAACGTACATAAAAACTAGATAAAATGCTATGTCTCAAAAAGACCTAAAAATAACAAGGCAAAATGAAATAGTAATTAAAGCATAATAAAATACTCGAAGAAAACAATAGATGCCAAATTGTAAAATTAAGAAGGTAAGATTTCTATGCTAAGGGACAGAAGGAATTGGACTGGTTTAAAGAGACTATTAAATGAAGCAACGGTAAATTGTACCACGAGCACTAACTGAAAAAGAATAGGTGTCGTAACTCTATATATATACTTATTTAACCTATTATTTTCATGGTATACTACACTAAACTTTAACCTTTTCACTTTTGCACTTTAATAATTTCTCTTCAATATTTTTAATGCAGTGAAAAGACTAAATATGCTCAAGTAATTTATGTTAATGTAACATAATTATAGAGGCACTGTGTGTATTCAAATCTATATTTTTACAATATGATATTTTTTACACGCGAAGTATACCGAACGATATTTCGTATTTTAAGAATTATTTAAAATATTATTGTTACTCTCTCTATCTTAGAACCTTATAGAAAACATTTTAGAACCGAGAGTATTGAGAAAATCATAAAAGGAGAACACCTACACAGACATGGGAGCCTATATTGACGACACCGATCGATCAGTTGCCGATTCGTGGGATAAGGACTTTTATAGTCAAATATTTAAAATTGAGCTATGTATACAATAAACACTCAGTTACAAAAATACTTGTAGCGTAATTTTCAGATCACATTTTGCTATTTTAGGTTTAACAACAAATATTTTTATTTTTGAATCTAAAGAGAAAGGTGTCTACTAGTAGGAGTGAAATTAGGACAGCACTCGTGGCGACCGCTAGATGTCGCGACCGGCGGCGTGGCGACCGCCGCGTTTCATCGCGGAGGCACAGATTAACACTACACAGATACTCGACTCCTTGCATTCGCGAACTCACTTTCAACGTCCATTTGCGTTGCGCATGTGTGCGTGCGCCGCGCGCCGGCGACGAACGTAACGAGACAAGTATCTGTGCACGTAACCCGCGGAGGCTTGTGTAAGGAATGGTTGTACGGGAGGCGTGCGGAGCGCGTTCAGTCTTTGACGAGCCTGTAGATGTGGTGCTGCGCCCCGTGCTCACTGTTCGACACTTCAAACACAAACGCGGCACATAACAATGTCTCTTGCGTGTCTCTGTTTGACACCACCTGTGGAATATGAAGTTATTTAGTGATCACATCATGTTAATCGGCTTATCATACTAATCTTCATTAGCAGAACATAGACATCGACTGGTCGACACTGAGCCTCTCCCGCTAATTTATCACCATCGCGATTGTATAACGCCTTGAAATCATACTATTGAAATAATAACTTATCTAATAAATAATACAACCTAACATAGAAACGGCTTTTACAGACTCCTACGAAACCGTTTCTATCGGATAGTCTGTCTTTCTGTTAAGCTATCCATGACTTTCAGGAATTTTGAATATGTGGACTTGGCACTAGTATAGTATTATAATATTATCTGTGAGGCTCCTTACTGGTAAGCCTAACTATAATAATAATAAACAAACAACATTTCGTCCCATTTAATTATTCTATCTTTTATAGATTTTTATATTTTTGCGTTTTTAAAAATGTTGCCCCCTCACTAAATATAATTATTGTATCGTGGGCGCATTTACAAACACACACATATTCACATGTACAAACCGACCACCAAACCCAGAATAACTATTTGTAAATGTAAACCTAATACAAATGTGTCCCGTTCAGGAATTGAACCCACGACACGTAGAGCAGCAGTCGACCGCTCAGCCACTGGGTCAACGAGAATATACTCTACTAGCACTGCTCTAATAAATAAAATATCTATTCTCCCATTTTAATTATTTTCGAGGTAAGTTAACCTATCAAAGCGTGAATATCACTTTAGTATTCTTGTTGCGTAGCTCTGTGCCCTACATGCTCGCGGCGGTTAGCGCAACACATAGCAACTATCATTAAACTTAAACGTCGATTAAATGCACTCGCTGTTTAATTATCACTAACGCATTTTTTACTTGGCAATTTGTATTCTACGTAAAGCGCAATTAGAAATAAAGGTGTGGTTTGTTATGTGAAGTGGACTCTACCTAAAAAGCTACCTAGTTTATTGTATTATTATCATTAAGTTCATAAACCCAACAGTTGGACCTTCCACTCCTTATAGATTTATTGAAAAGGTGTTATCTTTAAAAAATGTTTCGAAAATATCTCAGGATGCCTCAAATATTTTGGTACCTACTGAAATGACTATCAGTCAAACCTAATTTCTTCCGGACTATTAATTTTTTATCACTATTTACTATTATTATATTGAAATAATAATATAGAGTTTTTGGATATTCCGTATAAACCGAAAAATTGAAGATGGGTTTATTTTGCCTATGTTAGGCCATAAGTACTGAAAACCTAAGGCTTAAGGCAGATGACAGTAGCTCCAAGTAAAACATTAGTATGCAGACCCGTCTAGCTAGACAGGAAGAAGCTAGGCTACTTATTTTTTATGCATGTGATACTATAAACATGACTGGCTCATTAGTCTAGAGGCCGTAAGCGCGACTGCTGAGCGTGAGGTCCTGGGTTCGATTCCCGGGTTGAGTAAAGTGTTATTAGGTTTTTTATTGGGATTCTGGAATTTTGCCTGATAGATGGCAGTAAATTCACCCCCTATTACATAGAACTCAATAACAACATCGGCGAAATGTGGGTGTACAATAGTACACCTCTGCCTAACCCTTCGGGGAATACAGGCGTGATGGTATGTTAATATGATAATATAAACACAAACCTGTAGTATAGTGAAGTTTTCTAACACGCTGTTCATCATGTATTTCTCGGGTAGGTGTTTGAGCTTGTGTATGAAGTTCACCATGTATTCGCACATCGGCGACCGGTGTATACGATACACGAACCGGCCCCCTTCGAAGCGCGCATACTCCGTCTCAACCTTTTCCACCACTTGCTTGCCGAACGAACATACTTTAGTACTACACGTTATAGTCATGTTCTCGTTGCTTTCGTACCTGCAACACATACAATTTAGAGTTAGGACTTATAGGAATTGTGCATGCCTTTACTGGAAAGATCAGTACCCCTAGTGTAAGTTTCTTTTGACAAATTTGATTTACTAAGTACATCGAATGTGTTCGGCGCTCCGATTGGTTCGTTTCGTGCTTTTCGCCAATCGGAGCGCCGAACGCGTTCGATGTAGTAAATCGAATTTGTCAAAAGAAACTTACACTAGGGATACAGGCAGTCATCAAGGTTCTTAATCGGGTCGACTGCATAGTGTAGGGTAACCTACGCCAGAACTTACCTATGTTTTATTTCTTGGAGCTGTTGGTTTGAATTTCAATACCGCAAATAATTTGTTAAGTCATTTACTGACGTCAACTCGGATTAAGTACGCATTTACCGCGTAACTTAACTAAATTTATAAACGTCATTGGTTATGCCATTCGGTAATAACTGACGCAAGTAATTAGTGCGTCAATAGTTTATAGATATCAAACATTGATAAAAGCAAGAAAAAAACATTTATAAAAGCAAAGAATTTGGCAAGAACATGTATGTTGAAATACAATGTAATACTTTATTTAATACTACCAGATTTTTACTATATATTTTAAGTTGGCAACACTTGCTCTCTCTCTCGAATCTTGTAAAAGTAAAACGTACATCGTGCATTAAAATAATTCATTAAAAGACCTAGAAGTGTTTAATTTGATAAAACAAATAAACAATGTACACGCCTATACCTCTACACTTGGGCCTTGTACATTTTAGCTCAAACCTCTCAGAATGAAGGGGTGAGTCTCAACAGTGTAGGCTGATAATGAACCGATTTCAAAAACAACATACAATCGTAAAATATACTTACACACTAGTGACCCCATAGAAAGCCCCTGGATCGTCCAGGTTACTCGTGTTCAGATCCGCCCAGAACTTTACCAGGAAGAAGGCATTTCTGGGCCCCTTTTCATATAACTCTTTGAGTCCGCCTTTCTTCTCTGGGAACTTATCGTTAATCTGTTGTACGTCTACCGACTGTGGACAAGGATATAAGATAACGTTTAAAAATGAAACTTAGTATTGTTTTCAAATATTGGAAAAGATAAGAGATAGCAGTTTACGCTTCTTTAACTGTACCCTAATTTAAAAGCATATAGAAATCATAAAACAAACAAAAAACTAAACAATTGACGGTCCTTAGCTGAACAGGAATCTATTTCTGACAATTAGTAGTTTTATCGCTATAGACGATCTCTTTCAGATTTTTTTTTATCGACCATTTAAGAAAAAGATAAAGGGATATGATATTTACCTCTAATAAAGGATCTGCGTATGTTACTGTACCACCTATATGAACAAATAGATGTTGCGCGGGCGCCGAACTTGGGTACTGAAAATAAAAAAAAATAACAGTTATAAATCTGACATTGTTAGAATTGTTGCAAAATAATTATGCTCTTGTTATTATATAGATTAATGACAAGCGAGACAAGAATAATGTCTGTCAACATAAAAACATATTCAAGTTAAATATTATTTCGTGCTATCAAAAGTTCAAGGTGCGTTACTTTCAATAAGTGAACGTTGACGGTTATTTTGCTGTTTATTTATTGTGTTATATTTTATTCTAGTGTCGTTTTGTTTTTAATAACTAAAGCAATATCTAAGGTAGGTTTGCTATAATAAAAGCCTATTGATAAAACTGGTAGCGTGGTATCAGTAGTACCGGTACCGGAATAATTTTTTTTTCTTTTGAAGAGAACATTTCGCGATATGGGATTGTTGCAAAACTGATCGTCGCATTTTCTGCACGAGTGTAAAACAGACTTAGGTTTGGGTCTATTCCAGATGTGTAGGCCACCTATGTTGAATTTTATACTAACATTGTACAATATAACCAAGCATGGTGATTTTTTATCGTAGGTACTCGTCAGAATCGTAAATTGGAGGAATATTAAGACATCATCCACCAGCCAATATCCACAGAGCAGCGTTCTTTCAAGGCTGATGTGATGCGTTACGAATGTGGACAACATTTGCAACCGGCTGAGGCAAGTTTGAAATATATTGGTGTCTTACTGTGGTTATAAGACTCATAAAGAACTCGAATAATTTGACGGCACGGTTGGCGCAGTGGTTGAGAGATCGACTGCTGCGCTGCGTGCCGCGGGTTCGATTCCCGCACGGAACAAATATTTGTATGATCTACAGATAGTTGTTTCGGGTCTGGTTCTTCGTGTATGTGAATACACACCGTGCCTCGGAAAGCACGTAAAGCCGTTGGTCCTGCGCCTGATCTCTCTCCGGTCGTGTCGGATTGCCGTCCCATCGGACTATGAGAGTGAAGGAATAGAGAGAGCACCTGTGTTTGCGCATACACTTGTGCTCTATAATATCTCCTGCGTAGTTAGCGACCGAAATCGGTCAGGAGGACATTATCACCAGTTCACTATCTTAATATCTTACCGTCTCAGGATCTCGCGGGTGTTCGACGAAGGCAGAGAACTCGACGAGGCGCAGCTTGTGTGTTGCTATAGCGCGACCCTCCCACGGCGGCGGCGGCGCTACGTCCGTCCCGCTCGGGACACCGACGCCTCCAACACCTGGGACGCCCTTGTAGCCCGCACCAGGAAACGGTTTTACACTGTAACAAGTAACGGTTAGATTAAGTAAAGGATAAATGAGTATAAATCAAATAGTTATACTGTAGTGCAAGCTCATATTATTGGACAAAATTTAGTATGATAAAAAGGCTTAAAATACTCTGAAGTCATATTACGAATGCATTATGAATTGGTACGGTTATATATGCACACACATAAGTAATATTTACTCACTCTTGTGAAGGTCCAGCTTGTAGACCAGGTTGCCAAAATTGCTGTAATAATAAAAGATATTGTTAAAAAAAAAAAAAATTTAAATATAATTTAAAGTAAGCTTTCATGTTATTATATGCTCAAGTTGTTAAAAATTCTACACACATAATCACTTGAAGCATTATTTTTAATGTGGACATGAATGTATTTTTATTCCAATGTATAGTGCACGCCCTGAACAAAGTGTTTGACTGTAAACACGAGTCGTTCTATCGATATTATTGATATTATTTTCAACAAGGTTTTAGTCCAATCCAATTACCAGTCAATTATTTTGTAATATGAGAAAAAGAAACAAAAATGTGAGTAAAGCAATATCAGTATTCGATTGGTGTTATTGTCGCCTATTCTTTACTTAATACGTGCAATTTGGCAACATGCCTAAGTAGTGAAGCAACACAATTTAAAGGCGATTTAGTGTATTTTTACTAGTAACACAAAGGCATGCCTTTTGCAAGTTGAGTACCGTATGGTGGTACGCGGGGTGTGGTAAACCTGCAACGATCTGTGCGCTAGATAGTGTGCTCATTGACTGCATGGCCTTTTCTTTCATCACCCCACCATCCTAAATGTCATCCATATGTATATTTTAATACACCGTTTACTATGACATGTTTCTGGATCGTAGATTTGGATACGGACCGAAGTGTTTTATTGATTGAATTGGAAGTTCGGGAATTCGAGAAAGTTTTTAAAATATCGCTAGTCAGAATCAAAAGTCAATAAATGTTCTGGAGATTTTAAATTAATAGATTTCTCATTAGAGCTAGTTCGAAACTAATATCTTTAAAGTATTCTCTACTTCATATTATTTGGCTTACAAATAACTTTACAAGTTATTAAACTTTTTTTTTGATACTGACTGGCCAAAGATGCTTTGAAAACGTTTCCAAGGATATGTTGATATTATTTGTTTGTACTCACCACTTTGAGTTTGGCTTGTATTTCCCGTAATTTCCGCCTAGCTAGCACCTGTATGTGTGATGACACTTGTTTTCTCGTGCGCGTCTTTCCTGTTCTGAGTTTTATATACCTTGCTATTAACTCGTTCCTTCCTGTAATGTAATTAAATCTATGTTATACAAATGGAAATCATCTTCATTCATTAACTAACTTATTCTGCAGACTTCATGTGTGAGGTCTACCCGCATTTCCGGAGGTGTAAAATTATTATTCTCTTCGTCCCTAACTGAAACGATTTGAATTCAGATCTCATGCAATGTTAGCAGTAATGAAACGTTAGCAGCGACTACAACCACCCGGAGTAAAACTGTCGAGTACGACGAAAAACGGGTGAAACTATCTATACTTATGGATCCGTTAATCTTCGTTTACCATCAGAGCTAAGTGCGGAAAATGCATCCTACATTCTACATTTAAACTTCCGAAACCATTCATCCACTCTACAACGACATAACAAACATCCAAACTTTCGCATTTATCATCACAGCGGGACAATTTAAATGAAGTAACAAAGGGGTTAAAACATGTGCCAATCGCCCGCGAAATATTTAGCATACTTGTTTCAGACAAACGCGTGCAATGCAGGCACAACGCTGAGAGCTGCCGATCCTGTTATGAAACAATTTTCAAAATATTTTGAATAGCTATTTTCAATCATTGAAACTGCAGTTGAGCAGGAATGCGGGGTGGATCGCCCGGAGTCAGTGCAAGCTGCCATTGTGAAATAATTTTCAGTTGGTTTACATTGAATAATGTTGTCAATAAATATTTAAAATAAATATTTTGTTTAGTGGAAATTTATATAGATTTATTTATTTATTTTGTTTCGCTGCTGAGAAAGTTATGTTTTTGAAGTTAGTATCTAATTAATTACCGGTAATTGCATTAGAAATTATCGAAGTAAAACTGAAACTCGTACGTACGTTTTCAGTGACGTTTAAATAAACCTATTAGATTTGTATAGGTATAATTAGTAATAATATTTACATTATAATGTCGTCGTTTTTATGCAAAACCTTGCAAATCAATGACGGACTTCTCATAACTATTTTGCAAAACATGAATGCGTTAAACTTCAGAACATCGACCGTAGCCATAGTATATTGTAACTTCGGACTAAATATGTGAAGAAGTAAAAGTAGTTATTGGTACTTTCTCTGATAAGTGATCAAAGAGGTGATCAGTGATAAAAAAATTTAACTACCATGAATAGTGTAACTTCAGAAGATATTTTTGATAGCCTGCCGAAATTTTTAGAAGCGGCTCAGAGATATATTGAAAAAGATTAATTTTGTTTTTATTAGTTATTGTTATATTGTTTTATGTTAGTCTTATATAATTTACGTTGTTTGTTTTTAGTATAATATGTGCTTATAACATCGCCTTGGATTATTCTGTAAGATGTTATAATGTTATAAATGAAAATAAAATAAATAATTAAACACTTTGTGACGAAATTTTAATGTACAGTATGTACTAATTGGGGGACATGATAGAGGAAGAGCCGGTCAGAGCAAAGTAAATTGAAATCTCATTGAATTCGGGGAATGCGATGGCGACGAGAGGCAGCTGGTGCGAATTTAATTAACCCCTTGCTTGCTCGTTGAGGCGAATGCGTACGTATACGTACTCGACTATTTCGGACGTATATTGATTAATAGTGTGAATTTGGCCATCACAGGAGGAGCCTATCCAAATAGGCTTCATTCAATTGTACTTTTTGTTCCAAGTCTGAAATGTATTTTACCGTACATAAGTTGAATATTTTTTAATTTCTTACAAATCGTTTCTCAATAAACCTTTATTACCTACGAGTTATTGCTAATAATAACGTTCATCATAATAGTCTGCATTGCGCCTTAAATACCGCGCTACAACACGGCCCCTGCTACAAGATTAAAGCAATATCAGTTATTTTTATATTAAACTAGAATGAAAGCTCAGATCTTGGGAAGCAAACTCTTGAAGACTGTTAAGTCAAACATTCTTGAAATTACTTCGAAATTATGGCACCGTCGTAAACTTTTCACGGCGGGTGTTAAGCTAAAATTAGTAAGTGCGGCCACTCTAACAAATTGCTGTTAGCACGAATTAGTAAAGTGAATATACACGTCGTATGTTATTCGTTGCGAGCGTAACTTCCACTTGTGACATACGCGCCCGCGAATTGAGCATTAAGAGTGCTTTCACCCGAAACGTCGTGTGCATCCTTCTATAAATAGTGCGGTGCAGAGAAGGATCAAGTCGAAACGTTTCTATTCCACAGTGAATAGAAAAACAAGAGATCATTATTTATTAGTTCGTTAGTTGGCTAATTTGGTCCATTGCCAGCGCGACGCGCTACGCTCTCGCGCACTCCGCGAGGAAATTGTGCGTGCACGCTCCAGCTACATTATGAATATTAACTATTTTCTTTTTTAACAGGTATTTGTTGTTACTATCATCAATTTATAATTATCTTGTAATGTTTTTAGCATTGGGTTTATTTGATGTTCCAATTGAATGTAGGTTAGGTGTCGATGATTTTTTTTCATATTAATTCCCTATCCGGTTCTTATACCCGGGGCGTTTTGAAAAGTAATTTATTCGACAACTGGGGAGATATTGGAGATCCATCAGAAATACATTAACGTCGTACCTGAGGCATGACTTCGCGATTGTTTTCGCTCAAAGCGATGCCCACAAAATATATTTCCATTAATAAGTCATATACTGAGGTGTTCATTTTTGAGTTTAATCTAAGTATCGTGTTTTGTTTAAATATTCAAGATTTTAAGTACTTATTTATAAAGTATAAAGACACAATTATTACATAATACCTGGCTAATTTATCATAACAATTACGGGCCCTGTTATCTTACGTTCAAACCAAATATTGTAATCACTTTAATTTATGTATGAATTAAGCTAATTATTAGCCACTACCCCACCGATTTACATCGCAATTTGGTTATAGTAGATATTATCTGAGACATTAGCCATTAGGGCGCTGCCAACAATGTGTTAATAGAGAACTAAGTATTTTAATAACTTGAAAATAGGCTTGGCAACATGCTGTAGTAACGAGGATAGTACGTCAAAAATGAAGACCTTTGAATGACAAAGGCTCAGCAAAAGATATTAGACTTTGTTGAGTTACGGGCGTCGTAGCAGAATTTCACGCTGACCCAAACAGGAGCTATGCGAAGCAAATCCTCGCGGAAAGGGTTGAGTTGCGACAGGTCTAAGGAGGATTTCTTGGGAGACAATCGGGAGTTATGCCCGAAGCGGGCGGGGCGCTAAACAACGGGCGCGGGCGGCCCGCCCCTTCTTTATATTTTCTTACTGCGTTCGCCGCCTAGCGGCGCGGCCGGGCCCCTTACACGCTCGCTCGCTCACTAATTGCGCATTCTTCGCATAGTTTAGCCCTCCCGACGAACCCCTCGCCTGCCACCCCCGGACCACGTGAAGCCGTGCGCCGACGAAACTTTCATACTCCCAGGATATTGAGCGGTTTTGAATGTCTTAACTCACGAACGTGCCGCCAGCAAAGCTGAGCACTAGCTTTGTTGGCAAACTGTTCCCAACTACGGCAACTACGAGCAACACACACCGCGTGAGTTGCCGAACACGTGCAACTATGACGCGCCGTGCTCACTTCACTAATGTAATAACGGACACCTTGATAACTCAATACAGTGACAGATACGAGGCCTAGTATTGGATAGCTAATGAACACCAGGACGGCATTGCTTATACGAGGGTAACTGTAATGATACTTTAGGAGACTTTAGGTGCTACAATTTTTAGCTACGTGTTTATAGTTATTTTAACCCATAGAAATACTCGTAAATCTGTAAAATAGTCTCTTTAACCAATCTGAGATAATGTGGTGAACGAGATTATTTCTTCGAAGTATTTATTTAAAACTGCCTATCACGCGAGTACCTCTCCTAGAATACCTACCATTTGTTTGTGGTTAAAATAACTAGTACTAACTTTTTATCCGAACGTCTTATTCGTTAGAACTATCTTGATGTCCCAAACGAAACATAATCATTTTTAGACTCCACAAACAGAAAATAATATCCCCATAACAGTTTTAATAAACAGACAATAATATAACCGTCAAAGAATGCCGGATTATTGCAGCACATGACGATCAAGCAAACAGTGTCCCATGGAACGTCACGGCAAGGGTGAGGGTGGTACAAGCGGACAAGGGTGACGCACTTTTACGTAGATTAAGCGGGAGGACACGTCCTCGAGTAATGTGGTCATATATTGTCCGGGCGACTCGACGCGACGCGTGTCCGCAATTATTATCCACACAGATAGCCATTATCAACATCTTTTGCACATGGTAATAACAGTTTGAGATAGTTGTTTACAAATAGAGTCTGCGTACTTGAAGTGACAAAGTTTTCTGAACACATTCCAGGACTTTTTTTTACGTTGTTATTTGTGTAATGTTTACACATTTGTAGCATCATTTATTATTAGAAGTTATGTTTAATATGGGTCCTCTTAAAAACTATATTCAGTTCTACATCAAAGCATATTATTATAAGCCTAAAGACGCTGGGCATTTTCCTAATTTCCGCTTCCGCGATTTGCACCGTAAGATTTGGAGTAATTTAAACATCGCATTTCTTCACGCCTATTAAATCACTTAAGGTGGACACATCGCCTGTGGTAAATTTGTTTAGCAATTCCATTTGGCACCGCGACGAGGTTCAGCGGGCAGTCCTTTAATTAAAACCGGGACGTATAATGTTGGGCGCTTGACGCAAACTTAATGTGCGTCCGGCGGCGTTGTAATGGCACTGCCACCCTCTGATAATTGTCCTATGTCAATTCTGCTCCATAGCACCCGTAATATTACTTTTCGGAAAACGTTATGGAACTATTCTCCGTCGGGTTAAGCATGTAGGACTCTGGGATAACCCACTTCGCAAACTATTTTATTCAAACTATTATTGTGTTCATAACACTTTTTAAGAGGCGGATTGACAAACGCCGAGATACAAGGTAGGAGAAGACTTTATGACCATAAAAATACAAAAGCAACACAAACTGTTTCCCTTGGCAGTTAATTTAGTAGAGGCAAAACGTTGCTTTTATGTAGCAATCGTCACGTTCGCGTTAACGAGCTTTCTAAGTTAACAATGTAACGTGAAAAAATTCGCCCCTGCCTCCCTTTCACGAACAGAGCTTTCATTTTAATAATCGAGGCTTATTCAGTACAACTTGGGAGTTAATTTAGAAATATTTTTATTGCGATAATATATGGGGCATAGCATTCATAGCTGACTAATTAATTATAAATCGTGTAAGTGTTTGTACATGTGATTTGGTGGAACGCTAAACAAAAGCCACGCGACAACACATGGGTTCTTCGAATTGGCGACATGGTCCGATCAAGAGAGATAATAATTGTCGGTTCACGTCTTTCCGCGGAATCCTATTGCGCAAACGGCTTTGTCGGCCGACTTCAATAGGTACTACAGTGGCTTTTGTCTCGTGCCACATCCATTGTTCATTTTCGGTGGAGTGGCCTTGATATCTCTCCATTATTTAACTTATGACACAGGTAAATTGACAGGTTTGCGTCGATATTCTGTTTTAATAACTACGTGTAATGTGCTCTTTACTGCCTATTTCATAATCTTGTCATGTTGATCCGTACACATAATAATAGAAGATAGTTCAACATGATAGCTTTTGTTTGATTTCTTTAAACTTTTAAGTGCGTAATCAACCTGAGATGTCTGTAATTAAAGTTTTTATGCCTAGCCGTAAAGTCTTCTAGCATGTTTGGACTCACCGTACATCTTGC
The DNA here is from genome assembly GCA_947562105.1 of Shargacucullia verbasci. Lineage (NCBI taxonomy): Eukaryota > Metazoa > Arthropoda > Insecta > Lepidoptera > Noctuidae > Shargacucullia > Shargacucullia verbasci. The sequence continues at coordinate 4,154,954 of OX387286.1, read as the reverse complement.
CCTCGTCGGAGAGAATAATTTTGCGTCTGCCACACGGTGGGTAGATGGCCAGTGCCTCTTGAAAACTCTGCTCGATGTCGGGACTCCATACTCCCTCCGCATCGGCCGCAGACATATCCTGCGAACGCGCAAATGTTTTAAAAACACTTCATATTCCATACGAAACAATAAAGAAACGATAAAACCTAGATATAGCATGTTTCCCACGTCATGGTGTGACATACACGTCTAAGTTAGGATCGAGAGAAGTCAAAACAAGAACTGTGATAAGACGCGTAGGACACGTTACATTGAATTGAAGACTGTCTTGAAGAAAATAATGAGTTTTTGGAGCATCTAAGACTGGTGGAACCCCTAAACAACGCCTACAAAAGGATATATTTCACATCACTCCGACTTCTGTAAATCTGGATTTATACATGTCAAAACTAAAATATGTGTAAGTGCGGCAAGACAACGGCAAACAGTTTTGAAACCTGAGTCGAACTTAGAAGAACAGTAGAACTACAGGACCCTTTTAGAAAGTTAAAGACTTTGGTGGAATCTCAAAACACCTTCAAAGTTCAAAAGTGTCGATAGGAACGGTAAAAACTTTTCGAAGACGTATATTAACAATACTAGCTTCTTGGACAGTAAAAGTCTTTGATAGAGTCCCACAACAACGTTTGGAAGACACATAATTAAGGGAATACCGTAATGAGCTACAAATCCAACAAGTTAGGGAACAATCGCGTTCCGTGAAACTCCGATGTTCTAATGGAGATGCTTCGAGGAAATTCACGTACTACCCGACAGTATGAACCAATGTTTTAGTGCAATATGCGTTTGTAAATTGAAAGGACTGTTTGTAATACACTAATTTGTGAGAGTACTATTGATTAATACTTAGTTGTTTTAACATTTGTATACTCTGTGTTAAGATACTTAAAATTTTAATTCTTATGGGGCTAGGTAGTCATCATCATCATCAGCCAGAAGACGTCCACTGCTGAACGAAGTCCTCCCCCAAGGGGGTTTGCCATAATCCCCACGCTTGGCAGGCGGCTTGGGGATCGCAGTGGCTCACCGATTAGTGAGAGGACGCTGCTGCCCGTCCTCCGGTGTCTGGCCGCAGTTTTAAGACGTACCCGGGCTAGGTAGTACCCGGTATATATTCTACTACTGTGTACTGTATATTTTGTATTTATCACCTAATTATTGTTTGCTGCTATAGAAATAAATAACCCTATGTCTTTTTCTAGTTCATAAGCTAAAGTCTATAAAAAATTTCATTACGCTCGATTCAGCGGTTTATTATGAGGTAACAAACAGATAGACAGAGTTACTTTCGCATTCATAATAGTGTGGATTAGCAGATTCAAGTTGTAAATTGAAACCTCGTAACGCTCTAATGAATCGATTCGTACGATACTGTCATAAATCTAACGAAATAAATAGACTTCAAGATAAACTGTTCCTATGTTACTCAAGTCCATTTTCAGCGAAAACAAAACAAATTCAAGTCAAAAAGCCTTATTACATGGAAATTATGTAGGAACACTAAACAGATGTAATAACATTTGTAACACGAGTTTTCTTATAGACTGATACAACTCAGAGTGCGTCATTGTAATTAATAGACTCGCTTCTATTCTCAAAAGAAAATAAAAATAACGCGTTGCCCTCGGCTTGGTCCAACAGGCCGACGATCGAAAACATCGTGAATCACTGTTCCTTGAAACAAGTTGAAACGTAGCTGTTTCTGGATTTGTTAACTACTGAGAGTCAATATTTACTTGCAATTTCTCACGACTGCTTGTTACGAATATTGTTTTGTTTTTGTAACAGTTTAAATTTATTTCATTATCAATCAGCTTAGTGTAGTGATCTTTTAAATCAAGTGTGTTGTTATCTTTCAGCTGTAATTGATAGAAAAATAAATAGATTGATAATTAATAGACGAGGTAGGTACCGATGTTTATTTTTTTTCCGATCTGGTTTTTTATTTAGTCATCTAGGCCTACCGTGCATGGATGACTCAGCCGAATTTCGGCGTGAATGTTTTAATCTATAAATTTAGACATCCGTTCAACATAACACGATTACAGTAATAGACAGCAGTGTACAAGGAATCGCGAATGCGTGTAAACTCTACTTTTCTTTTTGATGTCATATGCAAATTATAGCAGTGTGCGTGTATACACGCAAAGAAAAACTCCTTTATTCCCAAGTAAATTGAATGCACACGATTAACAAAAGGGTTCTAAGATTTACTAATAAATTAACAATAAAATCAGCTATTTAATAAGAGACTGGTGACGGAAAATGGGAAACAGCTGAAACAATTCTAATCACGATTATCCCATCACTTTACGTCTGTGTTTTAAAGGGGTTGTACCAGCAAGGTGAACAACAATATTGGACTTATATCATAAGTCCAAATAACGTTATTTCCGATTGCCAATTTGCCAGCTTAGTCAACAGCAATCATAACACCGCGTTTTGTAGTCTATAAGGAAAGGAAATTTTAGGGTAACTTCGTTTATGTATTTAGAAGGAAGTTGGTCCTTTTCTAAGCATATCGGTAGTATCTTGAAGTTCAATGTCAGGTTTTGCAAACTGCCGGCTAACCTCCACAAACAAACTAGAGTGAAATATTGAAATCCAAAGGTTAAGATCAGCGTAAATATCCGCAGATATTTACGAACCGTTAAAATCGACACGTGTCTGCTCCGCTTGACTGACACTGGCGATGATCATAAAATTAATGGGCAACTTCCATCATTTCAGTCTAGCGCAGTATATTGCTTTAAACTGGACATACACCTCTCATAAAATGGTAGTTATTCTCACTCTAGGCTTGCCCCTAGACAATAACGTGAGAAAATTGGGTGGTGACTGAGCTAGCTCCACTTGTTCCTAGCACTGACCATCATCATTATGGACTAAACGATCAGTGTTGTGCGTTTACCCCTTAATAAAATAGGTATGCGCTTGATAGATGATTAAAAATAGCAGGCATTGTCGACGTAGAGGTCTTTCCGACGCCGCCCTAGTTATAGGTGGCGGGGGCGTTAACGCTGGAATCAAGAGAAACAAGCTGTTGTGACATAGTTACCTTCTCATCATCACTGGCATCGCCGACGTCGAGGTGCTTGGCGTCGGCGCCGCCCGAGCCATTGGTGTCGGGCGCGCCGGCCGCCGTGCTCCACGGGGACGCAATGGTGCCGGCTGCGAGCGCGCCGCTCGCTGTGGACATAGAAAAAGATATTGGTTAGACATTTCAAATGATAAAATCAAGTAAAATAAAACTATGGTTTTTAATGGTAGAAACAGTTTCAAATCATATCAGAATTCACAGGTCATCGTCATCTCTGTTTGAAGTAAGTATTTAGGTATGGTCTTTACCACTATTAATTTGATAGTGTTCAATCCTTCTTTCGGCATAAACTCTATATTTTGGTCTCCATAGATTTACCCTCTATCTCTGAATATCACACAACAAAGAATAAAAGAAAAATATTAATTAAACCATCCCTTAAAAGCTCTTAATTCCTAAAAGAAAAATCCTAATAATCATTTACTGTTATAGTTATACGCCAAAGTTTTCCAACAGCGATAATCGCTTACATAACAATCAGTATGGTCGTACCGTGTAATTCTCGTGTGTAGATAATGTGAATGTGTGACCGTGAATCGTATGACGCACCCATAAACGTGGATAATACGCAAGAAAAGTAACAATTTGACCGATTGAAAGTTATTATCCTTTAACAATACCTGCGGTTTCTTTTGCCTTTGTCACTGTGACGAAATAACCGACAGCTTACGAGTGCAACAATAATAAAATAGACGTTAATTAATCGTCATAAAACAATCCGTAGCAAGGCGGTTTATACAGTAATGAAAGGTTTTATGGAGATTTGAAATTCTGATCACATAGTCTAGAACCTTTTGGCTTAGATTGGTAGGAATTTTAAGAGTTTATCAGTTGGTAGTCAGTACCTAAAAATGCGTTCGCTAATGAAGAAATCATATAATATTACAGTCAAAGCGACTTTCATTAACGAAGAAAGCAAAATTTTCTTTTATACTACTTTAATAATCTTGTTGTCGAAACGCGGCTGTTGTACGTGAGCGAATTCGATCCCGGTTTGGACAAAGTGTTATTGAGTAATTCGGTTAGATAAATTCTCAGTCGCATCCCAGAATTTGGAATAAGATAGGCAGAATCGATAGACGAAAATAGTCTCGCCTCTAACTATTTGGGACTTAATAACGGCATTGGCAAAATGTGGGTGTACAATGAACATCCAGCAATACAGGTGATGCTGTTATTAATTTTAATTTTCCTCTACAATATTATATGCAAAATGGAAATCATTTTTAATAGTAATGAATGGATTTGTCTGGTTGTAGTTGATATGAGTGTCGGCTCGAGTGTCTGACGTCAGGCGGCTTGTTTGTTTACCGTGTCGGATGCTCGTCTTGTAAACTTCCAATCGTATTGTGGCCGATACGATAATACACCGAGCGAAGCCGCAGTTAGTTGGTTACTATTTTTAAGGTATTACAAAAAGCTTTTGGGTATTGACGTCAAGTTTTTGACTTTGTATTACTTATGTTTTTTAAGATAATTTCACCAACTCATTAATTTAAGTATCTATGTATGATTTTATATAATTAATAGAGTAAGGTAGACCTAGCCTCTTTTTCTTCTATGAAGATTGAAGATGAACAAAGTTGTTAAAGATTTCTCTAAGAAAATAAAACCGAAAAATGTAGGCAAGTACAGAATTCAAATTTTCATAATACCAAATAATCTTTGTTCCCTCAAGATCGGAGGCGAGCTCGAAGGCATTCCGGAAATTTTCATATTTACTGTTACAAATATGCAGGTACGAAACGAAACATTTATAATATAAATATAATATCAAAACGGAGAATTTCTTTATGAAGATCGGATCGAGTCGAGAGTAAAGTATGCGCCCGCCTGCCTTCGCGACGAGATGTCCTTCTTGTTACTTTATAAATCCTATCTTTACCTACTTACATTCCAGCTACTGTATTTTATATTTACCTTTATCGCTTTCACTTTGCACCCACTCTTGAATTTAGATAAATTTAGAATCTACTTTTGAGCACAAAAAGTTAACGAGGTCGATGCGGCTAATTAAATTATTCTTGTGAAATGACATTTCCTAATAATAATGACACCAGTACACGAGCAAAAACTTGCATCTTGGTATATTGTAATGTCAATACGCCCCACATTGATGCAACGAAATTCGCTCGCATTGTCTCCGCCGCATGGTTATTGAGAAATCGTCTTTATAAATGAGAAATTGACCTCTATACGATCCAGAACGACTTCTGCGAACATGGTTATGTTATCAATCCTATAAGTATGAAATAACCCTCTACCAAGTATATTATCAAGTGTTTTTATTATCTTTATATTCTATAGAACACACTAAATATTATCAATCTATTCACAATATGCTTTACCTAAGTAGAGAGAGACAACTACATAAATTGTTGTATCAAGGATCTTCAATTAGGACAATTATTATTCAGCAGTGACTAATTCAAGCAGTCGCTCGCGGTTGGCTCACAAAGGGCGCATCGTGGACGTGCAATAATTAAAATAATAAAGCATGGCTGTTCATTGTACTGATATGACAAGTGCCCGCAATAAGTGGGACCCTCGTGCGCCGCGTTGAGTTGGGGTCGAGTCTTGATCATATTTAAACGGGACCTATCTATTTCATGCGTGCGATTTATACTGTTGTGCAATATTATTAGCATTGTTTGCGATTTATTTGTATAAACTAGGCCACTTCACCGTTTTGTTATTACAGATACAGCTTATGGTAAGGCATTTCTGTATTCAAAAAGAAAAGTATGATGTAAGAAACGCCTAAATTATAACATTATAACCACAATACATTCATAAGACGATGAATCAAGAATAGAACTAGGGTAAACTCTCCAGAACATTTATATCATATACGAGTGGGCGGTACAAAAGGCACGCGTATTTATAGACAATGCCCACAAACTACGTAAGTAAGTGTGTAAGTAGGTACATAATATTAGTCACATCGAGGTAAAGACAAAACTGTTGGGACACTACCCGAGCATAATAGCTACGCACACAGAAACCTTTGTGAAGCAGATGTTTATACTTAGTTTTATCAACCATTTTACCTACTATAGCCATAATTTTATGAATGTAATAAATAATAAAACGGTTAGTAAAAGCAAATTTATATGTAAGTAAATACTTTCAAATTTTAGCTGAATGGTGATATTGGACATTGATTGAATGTTAGTCAACTTAGTTTTTTTATTCAATTCAGTCTTCAATATAATGTAGGTACTTTCATAACTCCTCTCTCTTACTTATCGTGTTTAGTTACTTTCAGATTTAAATCTGCGGATTACATTTCGGTCGACATATCTGTTTACCAAAATATAATTCGCAAATACCGAAAATATCAGCGGGATGATACTGAAACATTATGTACTCGTTAAAATTGGGTTATATACTATTTTGTGTACCTACATATGTGTTGCACGCGATTCCTGAAACAGGAATGCATTTAACATCAACAACGGAATAATTCCGGTAATTTAATGCTGTATGGCCCTTCCATATCGCGTGTTCCTTTTAAAATCTATAAAAGCACCTCTATGTTTTGTGGCAGCACGCTTTTTTAGTAATATTAGCCTATTATCCACTTATGTAATCGCAACCTTGTTTTGCTAATTATTATTAACTAGAAACAAGGGAAATATTAAACAAAATGGCAACCCACTGAAAATTAAAATTATCAGAGGACATTAACATTTTAACGACTACAATAAAACAAAATACGGTAAGCATAGTGGGTAATACGCAAATTATATTGTCAAATTAACTTTCGTTTGGCCCTCGCGTGCTTTTCAATCGCAGATACATTTTTAACGAGGCCACTTTTCCTTTTTTGCGATGTCGCCCGGCTTTGAAAATAAACTTCAGAAAACACTTGTTAAATCGTTATTTGGATAGCGATAATTGTTAAGTGATTATTAAAAGAAGACAATCAACAAAATAATATTTAAGTATTTAGGTTTGTGGTTCAAATTCTCTTTTCATCTGTTAACGTCTACAGATTTCGTTGAACTACTGGACTAGCAATCAGAGACATCAAATTAACTTCATATAGGTTGATCCGAAATGTAAATACATTTTCAGAATCAGATTGCCCAGGGCTGCCAATTATTTAATTTCCTGAAACTTGTTAATCGATTTTCTATTTAATTTGCTGTTAGGCGTGTCAACGTATCAAGTTGTAGCATTTAATCTAAATGTTGCATCTGGCACTAACACTATCATAATCAAATCAGAAAGCCTGCAGCGGAAGAGTTACATATTTGCACTGCTTAAATAGTTTCGCAGTTAACAACGCTTTTTATCTCGCTTCTGTATTCGAGCGTACGAAAAATAATAAAAAAATCATGAATCGTTATGGGAACAAAAAACGTTTACAAAGGTGGTAGCCCTAGTTGTTGGGGAGTGCGATGGGGGTGGGGCTCGGCCACCTGTGAGCGTACCGCGCGCAACGGTCGAGGGTTGCGCGCCAAAGTATGTTAATTAATTTTCGGTTGACCGTCCAGTGCTCTACGGGTTTGCTCAAATCGGCCCACCGTGCGGTTTTCGTATATTTTGTTTTCAACATGAAAGGTCAGTCATGTAATCCAATAATATGGTTAATACAGTCAATAGAGTTACGCGCCGTTTGAGGTGCTATACTAATTATAGGATTATGATTTAATTAGAGATCAAATGATACTACTCAAAGTATTCTGTTACACATATACGTAAAGTTACCGCCAACAACTCGTTGACAAGCATGCGTGTTACATAAATAATCTTCGATTTTACCGTCGTCTGAGTTCAATTAATAATTCAGCAGCGTAAACCGCTGCTTCGAAATGGGGCACTGGGTTTTTATTAATTCCTCCTCGGAATATTAAAATGGGATGATTAATGATTCAGCACGATTATTATGTTTATTAAAATCTGCGCGTGCGGTGGTACAATCAAGCCGCTCACAAAGATGTTTACCGGTCGGCGTGGATGTTTACAAACGGAGTGCGACGTGAACGACACAAAGGCTGTCGTGGTGCGTGGTGGCGGCCACGTGGCGCGTGCACTATGCACTGTCTATGGAGTACACACACCTCAAGTCATCACGTACTACGTCGTCACTAGGCCGCAGAATTCCATACAACGGCAGTGCTGTAACCATCTAACCGAGCCGTGTCTGCCGTCGGCAACCGCGTCAGACGGTACCAATTCTATGGTCAGCAATATGAACACACACGGAAACGTCAAACTACGTAAATAAATCTTTGTGTTGCTGCTTTTGTATGGATTACGTGTGATAAATGTGCAGAATTTCAATTTCTACGAAGGCAGCTTTTAGACCTATGTAGGTTACGCAAAATTAAACAATATGGATTGATATATTTAAAGTATGAATGCAGAAGAAGCAGTAAGAAAAGATGGATGGATTGTGTGTGTGAATCATGACTTAGAAGAAAGTGAACTCTGACCCCACGTCTGATAGAGATGGAAAGAAGAGTAAAGACATCAACCGACTACAATTAAAATCGATAAGGACTGGAAAACGATGATATATTTGGTATTTTTAATTGTTATCAAGTAACACAATGATAATTTTGGGAGATCAGGTAAAGCGGGAGAAATCTTTCTGGCCTGTTTACCCTAACACTAAGCGTAATGGCAGGCGTCCGAAAACTCAAAAGCGTTTTATGATTCATAAAATAATAGTGATTCAACTTCTCAAATTCTAGTATTAAAATATAGTTTCTGTATTACATACAGCTGTCAAAGAGAATTAAGATTTGAATACACTTTAAATCACTGAATTTGGAAAGGATAGATGCCAATTTTTTTAACGTTAAAAGTAACCGAATCCACGAAGATGATCAAGAGATCTCACCTCTGAGTCACGTACGCGCCTGCCAACATCGAATAATACTAATACAAAACATAGGTATTTATGCAGATTGCCACGCCAATTTAGACCCTGAATCAATACAACAACAGATCTATAGTAAGCATAGAAGTAGTGATTCATCGCTCCGTTCGCCAGCTGCGAATTAAGACTCAGATTGCAAGTTCTCAGCGAATGTCTTGAGTCGTCTTGCAACACTAGCCGTAAATACTAAACAGTATCACATTTTATGTTGTACAGTGTACGTGTGGACGAAGTCTCGTGTCGTCAAAAAATCTGCATAATTCGTCGCAGGATCTGTTCACTCGAAGCGAATTTTTTGTTTACTGTACCTACCCTCACGAAATCACTTTTCATGTTAGCACTAAGTCTTTATTCGTATGATTTATTATGAAAGACTGAATGAGTTACTTCATTCTAGATTTTAGTTATTTGATTGACCTTTGTCCCTTCTGAGAACGTTTTCCGAGCAAAACGTAAGAGATAGTTAGAGGACTGTATCAAAAGATAATAGCAATAACATGTGGATTCTGTAAATTTTGGGATTTCAGCGAAACGAAAATTGGCAAGGACAGGAAAATTGTAGGAGAAACGATTTAATTGGCAATCATAAAATAATAAGTGAAGAAGTAAAATTTATCGGAACGTTGAGACCTAAACGGCTACCTACCCAGGATAAACATGTCCAATTTCAAGACAATAACTGCAAATAGCTGTTTAAGTATTAAATAAATTCCGTTACTAGCATTTTAAGTGTCACGTTAAGTGTTAGTAGGTATCACAATATTTATATTTATTCTATGGGTTTTGGTACAAGCATTTACTTTGAATCCGCAAACATAAACATTCATTTCACTTTTATTGATCCTATAAATATGAAATTTGATCGTGGGAAAGGTATAGAAGTAACAATTTTACGATTCTACTGACCCTTAATAAAATCCTTTAATAATTATTACCGCATTTTGATTATAATATAGGTTTATATACTGTGCACTGATAATCATAATGATATGAATTAATCAGTAAATATAATTAGCGAAACGGGTTTGTTTACATAATGCACATGTGCAATAAAATTTGCATAAGTTATGGGCAAAGTTCACAGTCCGCTGAATTAGCATTATGAGTATAAAGATTGTAACAAACAATTATTGTTACTATAATAATATTATCGCGTAAAGATTGTATAAGTAGTGTGGTAGAGTCAACTCTACCTACGATGAAGGCCAAGTGATAATATTGGAAAAGTAACACAAGTATTAGAGAAGGAACTCTAATAGAAACATATTATTTCCTTTTTGAACCGCTCTACATATTTGATGATTGATAAGTAGAAATATTCAACGGTGAAAGAACTCCATCAAACACACGCATATCTGGCGTTGAACAACTTTTATGTAATATAATTTGTATTATCAAACCATGTTTAAAATTGGAAGCTCACTAAAAGTTGGAAGTACTCGTTATAAAAAAAATGTAGGCAAAGACCAACATGAAACACAATCTAATTGGTTTTGGGTCCTCTAAATTTGACCCTTCTTGAACATATCCAATAAAGCGAGCGGGATATTACTCAAATATGATATAGATGGCTTGGTAACAAAGAGATACTTATGAAATTAAGGCGATAAATCAGCGTGGTCTGAGCCAGGCGGGCCATGAATGAGCGCAGGAACAACGACTTATATGTAAATAATGTCGTATGGCGACGCCCGGCGGCCGCTCTCCTGAATATAAAGTAATATGTCACAGGACATTACATGCCAGTGATCGAGTGCTAATAGTCTTAGGGACTTCCACGACATCATTATAATTGATACGCTCCATCACCGGACTAATAAGAAGACTGGATAAATTAAGGAACACCTTGGTTCTTCCGTGGACATCGAATCAATGAAATCAATACTTCAAAATATAGATAAGAGTAATCTTGAAATATGTACAAAAAATTATAGGCTTATCATCTTCATAAGAGCAAGGCTGTTGTCTGTGTATCATTTTACCTTTTTTTACGCTTATCCAAGCATTTGTACTATGACAAATTTTAACAGTCTAGTAATACATTCTATTGAAATGAGATAACATTGTCAAACATATTACAGAATGCGTTTTATTTCATACGATTTTAATATTTATTAGATAAATATTAAAATTAAAATTAAATTATTTATTATTTATTATATATTTACGTTTTATTTAATACAAATGTTTACTTCATAACTTAAGTAAAACAACTTTTAATAAGCTGAAGACGTAGAAGAAAGGATTACGAAAACGGAGGGTCCTAAGCACGAATCTGGTACATTTTAACACACAAAGACACTTGGACCTATCAAGTTCATCAGCTTCATCTTAAATGGTGCTCAGGCAAAGGTAATGTAAGTAAGACGATTGGTTTTGCAAAACGGACGTTCAAATTAGTTTTCGTATGGCGTAAATAAGAGGCGTCAGCGCGGAACGTGGCTCAACTGTAAGATAACAACCGACTGTAAGCAACCACAGAAGCGTTAAGCGATAAATGTATGGTTGGAGTATGAAATGCCCATTAAGGCGTTTAGACCACTTCACTGTATTATTGTTGGAGGAAATATGACAGAGCATTAGTTAAAACAAGAGTAGTTAAAGTAATAGTAGTAATATTTAGTAAAGACATAACATCATGTTTGGTTAACAATCATCTTAATGGTTTAGTTGAATTGACTACTGCAAACTGTATTGCAACATCATTGGTTATAGATATTATTAAATAATATCCATCTTCATTAAAACTCACTTCTATTATATTTATATTACAAGCAATGTTTAAAACAGAAATGTTCCCACTTGGTGGTTCTATTGTTCATTTGTTTATCTAGTCAATGGTCGGTACACGACGATCTGAAGTAATCGACATGATGGTCAGCTACACTAGAACGGCTATGTAGGTCTACTGCGTGTGTACTCTTGCCTTACTCCAACACAATTTAAGTAGCTAATATTGAGTTGTATAAATGTTGCAAACTTTCGAATACTTCTCACTACTGCTGAGAGAATAACAATGCCTAATGTAAGGACGAACAAATTCACCCATTAAATCGCTAAGAAAGCCCCAACTATGCATTACTATTCAATAATATGCATGTCTCTACATAAGGGAAAAATTCTAAAAACTCAACCCATTCAATATATTTTTATCTTTAATATTCTCCGACCGTACAGTGTTCAAACGTGACCTGAACTCTTTCCTATTGTGGTTCAATATCATACGACGACGTCAAAAACAATGAATTCATGACCAACTTCCAGCAGAGTGCGTGAGTTTGGAACGCCCGCCATCTGAATATTGAGTAATAGTTTAATGTACATATTAAAGCTTCGGAGTACGTACAAATTGAACAAGAAACGTATCTACAAATATTAGTTAGACATCATAGTGTTAGATCGTGTTTGTTTCATTATGCCGCAGTCTCGCGTATGTGTAGGTACCTAATGAAGGGAATCTGAGAGCTTTAGCGAGATCAAGGTGCGCTGATAATCGAATTAATTTGAACTGCACTGAAGCCAGCTATGTTGCCGACAGAGGGCTTAACTAAGTTTATGAGTATGCTAGGTACGCTGTTAGCGTGCAACAAGTTTGTTGGGAACATCTTGAGTGCTTTGAAATCGGTTAAGCCATATACGAGCGTTCAGCTGTTGTGCTCAATAGTTTGGCGCTCTTCACTATGTGAAGGCGAGCGTCAAGATAGATACTGTGTTTCTCTAATTCATGCTTTATAGGGTCGTAAAGTGATTATAGCCGGTGCAATTAGTATTAACGGTTGTGGTATAGCACAGCTGCGTTGTGATGTCGGGAGACAATTGCTGCCGACAATTCGCGAGGGTTCAATGACCACTCGGACGATGCAAGCAAGACGCGCTCAAACACAACGATTTTCTTCTAGAAAGTTTTAGCGCTGTCGACGTGGAACATCTACAGTTTAGTAGATGCCTCTATATTTTATTGATAAGCGGAAAATTACATTAAACTTTTGGTTTTTTTCCTGCGGCGATGTGAATAGGCAAGTAGCTCCAACGTGACATGATCGTCCTTTGTTTGTTAGTTAAGTTATGAATCACATGGTCCAAGCGACGCTATTCGAACGATTTAATTGTGGACTGCAAGAAATAAAACTAAGTATAAAACATAAATAACAGGAAATTAATTTATAGTGTATATCACATGCCTAAGCGTTATAACCATAGACGGCCAGCATTGTGGTCCGTTTACGATTCTCACAGTAATTATAGTTGCCATAGTAAATCAGCGCAATAATATTTCTCGACGGTATCAGGTATAATTGGATCGCAATGCGAGTAGCATCTATGCGGAAGAACGGGAGCAACATCTCTCGTTACATTCTGTGTCTTATTCTGAGAACACCATGGGAATACATCGGCGTACTTTGAACAACATAAATAGCAACCTGCTCATAAAAGTCATTGTTCACAGCTTTCATATAAACTAACTTTTAAATTAATGTCCGCACAAATTTTCCTAATTATACTCTGGGAATGAAGAAAATAAAAATAAAAATATTTGCTTAACTCTTTCACATACCTACAACGCACAGAGGGACACAATGACACAATACATCAAATAGAAATACTTTGCATTTTTATTATGCTCTATGTCTATCCGGATGCGTAGAATAAATTCCGTCCGGAACCTTCGTAAGATATTCCTTAAATCACTTAAGAAGATGAAACGAAAACTCTAAAACATGCAAATTACTTATGTCACGATCCAGCTTTCAAAACACACCAAATATTTCCATTATAATCGACGGAGCACATGAGGTTAAGTGAAAAACTTGGAACAAAGGCTGGCGTGGTCGGCTCACTATTTAGTATGCATTTGGAAAGGAGTTGAGGCGAGAGCAATAAGTTTGAGCCCGCGATTTGCATAGATTGTGGCGGCGTCGGCGGCGGCGCGGCGCGAGCGCGTGTTTGGTGATTTACTTGCGCGGCCGCGTGGGCGACGGCCAGATAACACCTGCACTGTTATTATGATGACACCTAAGCGAACTGAGCCGTACGATCACGAACATTAAAAAAATAATTGTACATACCATTAAATACTTTAAAAATTGATGTATACGTTTAACCTGCTTGTGGTTAAATTAAAAGTTCGTGAACGTCTGTCTTATGGATATAGCTTTTACCAAAAGATTTAATTAATATGGGGTTGCAATAATTGCATTACTGTGTTGCAATAGTGTGTTATTGTAATATTTTAACACCACATAAAATTCATTCCTAGTGGGGTCGCGGGAAAATACATATTACATCCATAACATGACAATGCCCAAAATAGTATGCGACTGTGACCTGGAATGTATACAGATAAATTGCACAAATTTTAAAAGCACATACCCCTTATAATTAACTACTTATGTAAGGTAAAGTGGTTTTTGCTTAGCGTAGCTTTGGACACCATGGAGATACAACGGTTCGATGCTACATTTTATCCCACAAAATAAAAAATAAAAACCTTTTTCCATATATGAACTGTGAAAAGTATGATGATGACATGAGGCCTACTACGAATTGTTGTATGCTGAAGACTGACCCACTGGCAATAGTCTAATGGTTTGTTAAAAACAAACCGCCGCGCCGTAAAGAAAATAACAAAACAAATGAATCCATATAAGGGAACTCACGAACAGACTAGTCGCGTATATTAAGAAAAACAATAGTAACTCATAATCATAAGTGCCCGTTTCGTAGGCTCTCCTGTTGGTTGGCGCGTCGAGAAGCCTGCTTGTGGTTAAATTACACTCATTTACCGCAGCTACAGCGTCCGTGGCATGTGCAAAATGTTGCCAGCGACGATTAGCAGAATTCCTGCCTTGCAATAGAACATATAAATGCTAAAAAACAAGGCCCTTGCGACACACATATGTACTTAATGACTGGATAGGTTAGTTGTTTTGTTGATTTACCATTTACGTTTATCATTCCCTTGTGTGATGCATCACCACCTACCGAGATAATATTCTGTCATTCTGTCAGTTTTATTTACCTGTATAGGTGATTGAGTAAGAATCTTAATTAGCATCAAGTATTAGAAATAATAGACATAGTCTGTTGTAGTTGATATAATGATTTGCAGTTGCCATGTTACACAATAAGTTCGCTAATGGAATTGATAGCAGTAATTAGAGAATGAGCGGCTGCGACATGGCAGCCCGCGGCACGATCCATGGAGTTTCGACACAGACAATCGTTGGCGCGTTTACTATGCGGGTTATTATAAAGTGCAATTGTTGCATTCGCAGCGCATTGACGATGACGACGACTCATTTTATCTTTAACACCCGCTTCGTTTAGCGACGGCAGGTTTCACTTCTACAATCATTTAAACATCATTCATAACTCATTGCTGTATTTACTAGATTTTTATATTTAAAAACTCATATTTTGTAAGATTAATTGGCATACTGGTGTAAAAATTAACGGCTACAACTTTCCTTGTTCATGTAAACATGTAGTTAAACGATAAAACAATTAATTAAACTAATGGGTTACATGATTGATTCGGTTACCTGATAAAGGTCATGTAACTTCAGGTTTGGTCGTCGACGTCCGCAGACGGCAGAGTATTGTGAAGATGGCGTCACTACATTATAGTTTCTGAGCATGAGCGTCATAAACGTTATGACACTGTTTCACGTTACCCGTCACTAATACTTGCATTATACCTATTTCGGATAAAAACTGGATTTACGTCAGTTGAATTCGCGATGTGTCAAGCATATTTTACTAATAAAAGGTTTGCTAATGAATATTGTCATAGATATCAAATAGTCACATTTTTTTAAATTAACTCCCTTCCTTTTATGTTGTCACAGATCGCGACATTTCGTACGACCAAATACATTTGAATACTCATCTCACATTTGAGTTTGATTTTTTTAACCCTTAATCGGGCACATGGAACTATTTTCCCACCACACCAATCCAGCGTAAATAATCGAATATTTTTAAAATGGCTAAATACCCTACCTAAAATTTTCAACCAATTTTTTTTTTTCTTTATCTTTGTATTATATTGTTGGCCGTAATCTACTATTTAACATGACACCAGAACTACCCCTACACTTAAACCATGAAAAAGTGTTTTTTTTTTGTTCTGCCCGTTTAAGGGTTATATACGCTCATTTTATACAAAACTAAATTAATACGTCTCAATTTTCCTCCCTTAAATGTATTCTCAATAAAAAAACGTTGTTTTTTCTTCTTTTTCTTAAATACTTTTACCATTCAAATTCAATATGATTCGTCGTTTTTCTAATTGCTTTAATTGTTGGTTATCCTTTCACGTAATCTAGATTAAAAAGTACCAACAGTTTAAAATCACCCGATGAGCAAATTAACCGGATGATTAGTCAAGCGTCTGTTATCTCTATCCCAGCTGATAAAACTGAATACTATTCATGTACTTAAGTCTTATTTAAACAAATTGTAGCTTAAATTCTGAGTAATGCCATTGAACCTACAAATCATACTTCTCAATCAAAATAGTTTGTTTCAGACTCTAGTGAAGTTCCCAGAAGTATGACTAAACAAATATTTTAGAATTCCTGTGTGGTTGAATTTTCTTCTATCGATTAAGAATTCTATAAACCCAAGTATCCGACGGAACATATTAATCTCAGCATTGATCTCACTCCTGTCCGAGGACTTTATGTGCTCATTTATCGTTATTACGTTTAAATGTGTTTATTTTATTATACTTAGGATTTAATTTCAAATTCTACATATTTATGTGTCCACATTTGGAGGAAACTATTTTAATTAGGATTTTTTGTATTATAATTTGATAATGACTGTTAGAGAGGTTAAAAAACCTAGTGGTCTAAATATAACGTTCTCGTCGCTTCTAATAGGATGTAAAATATTTTATTTAACGCATTTCCATTTTTATAGTCGTGCAGACACGAAGCGTCACTCCACACCCTTACGTATAACTGTAAAGGCGTCGCTCGCGCCGGTCATGGGCACTGTGCCAGCAACAACGGTGTTTCTGGCCGCTTCCGAACGAGTGTCACTCAACAGACGTTGATAATTGGGGTGTTTACTTAATGCTCATTAAAAATCTAATAGATCCGCGTTATGCAACCGATTAAGAGCCAGACACAGTATCTAATTATAAGCCGTTGAGTAAGTTCTTAATTGCCAATATAGAGGTTTTATTGGAAAAATTGAAGATCGATCTGCATTGCTTTATTTAAATAGGTCTTTAGAGAGTTGATAGAAATTCGTCTGGTGTAGTAGACATTGTAAGTAGGCCGAATCGATCACGCATCGATTGGAGTGTCGAGCTTTTGCTCCGACATAAAGCATCGTTAAAACTACTCGTTTGATCTTTAACCTCCGCCAGTACGTACAATGTAAATACAACGTATGACTGTGTTTGTGATGTTCATTAATTACTTACATTATGTTAATTGTTGATTGTGAACGTTGAAGCGCTTAAAAAGCCCATAATTAAAAATTAACATATTTAACACACAATTACTGAACATAATCTTTATAATCTGTCTACGGTTTAGCGGTTCAACTATGTATTCGCATTTATTTAATGATACGAAAACAAACAAGTTTTGATTAACAATACAATAACATCCGAAATTGTTACTTAATAAAAACATGTGTTCAACAATGAGCATGTCCACGGTAGCGGTACACAACAAATTCGTGTCGATAAGGTTATTACTCGCTCATAAATATAGCAGTGACAAATAATGTTTAAGACACTTAAGCAGCTCGTATCAGCGCAGAGGACATGACGTAAGTACAAAGGGTGCAGGCGTCCAAGTTGTCAAACGAGAAGTTTTTATCGGACGGCCTGTCGGCGTTGAATAGAAATGAGCCTTGAATAATGCATGTGTGGTGCCGCCCGCGTCCCGCACCTCTCCAAACTGATTTGTTGCAACCAACGTTGCAACAACGCGATCACGCTCATACACAGGTGTTTACGTTGTATACCACGCGATTGTACGCCACGTCCCGTCCATGTGTTCAAACTCAAACTGAACCTACTAGCTGACACCGCATTATGTGATATTAGCGATGTTGTTATACGATTCTAAACAGACTGTGAGAAAATTACTGTTGGATTCTATAACAACTTTAACTTGATAATAGGATATTAATACAGTATGACATACGCTGCATTATACACATAGTGTGATATATTATGACTGTATGACTCATAACTTCATAAGACCATTACGTAAAACAATGTTTCGTTAAGTTGAGCGTGAAATTATCCCTCGAAACTAAACTGCGCAAACTGCAAATGAAAAACGTGGACGTCAATTTTCCGTTTATAGCTAATCGTAATAATAGCATCGGTAATACTCAGCTTAGTATTAAAGCGTAGGTTTATAAAGTGTGTGAGCTTGTGAAACCCAGATACTTAGCCGAGCGCCCCGAGGCTGGTTTCACTTCCTGTGCCTTAAACCCATTGATGCGGTATCAGATATTAATCTTTTTCATGCAATACATATAATATAAGAATGAAATTTTATTACAAGTTGCTGTTACGTCGACTAATTGATGGTTGAACGACTGTTGTCAGAACAAAACAAGTGAAAAACGAAATATTACTCATTGTTAAAGCTAAATTAAGTTTAGTTGCTGAAAATTAAACGGGCGTCGGAGATTGTCGGTACATAGAAGGAACGGTACATTTACTGGCTGCGTTCAAAGCGGGAATGAAGCAAGCCATTTGTGGCCAGGTTCTGGTTTGCTATCCGCCAAGATGGCTGTGTTATAAGTCGTAGAACGCAGCCCAGTACACATTTTTGCGCAGTTACCTCCATTCTTAACTAGAAACTAACTGGCTGTTTGATTTACTGCGAATTTACATAAATAAAAAAAGTCTTATTGCACATCGCATGAGCCTTGATGAAAATAGCGAGATAATCTAGAGAAATTACGAGAAAAATACTTAATATTACTTTAATTTACTGTCATAATTGCAATTGTAATGGTATGTAAGAGTTAAATAAGTAACACTAAATATATTTCAGAAGCATTAAATTTTTATTATATAAGTTGAACCGTGCAAGTTTTGGAATTGGAAATATCTAATAGGTATTATCTAACTTAAGTTTTTTCTCTATAGACTTATGAAAGCTAAACCAACCAATCATCTAACGCCTAAACATAATTTCTAATGAAACTCATGTACTGAACATATCTGCGTATGTCTTTTACGTTAACAAGTGAACAATAAAATAATACTACAGAATAAGTTATTTGCAATCAGTATAAGAGAGAAATATATACAAGACGACGTAGAAATGATCAAATAACCGTACGTTCAATTTCGATTGCTCTTTTAGTTGTGTATTGTAACATTAGTTTGTGTTCGCTACATTGACTTTCGCGTGGACCACATTAATAAGGCTGGCTGACATTTATTCTTTATTTCCCAACTCCGTGATGATATGTATCTCTTTCCGTTTTCAGACTACAACACAACGACAAACGACTACTTCAATGAAATCAAAGTGAAGCGACGCGGATAAATAAAGTGGCGGACATTCTGAGAGAACTATTTCTTTTTACAGTCTATTCCGGACTTATTTATAAAACAACGTTTCGGTTTGTTTTAACTGTAAATAGGCACTTTGAGATATTATTTTGATTACGTGTTTCACGCTTATATCTCCTAATCATGAGTGTATTAATAGGTTTTTCTGCTGTCGTATCGGCACTAGATAGTACTGGGAATCGTTCATGCCGTAATGGAAAGATTAGCCAGTCAGCAATGTTGCTATCGAGGCTGACTGCCCTGGGTGCGCCATTAAGAGGTGACTAACAGATTAAATCAAGAGCAGAAGCATCCTTCTACGTACTAATGACAATTACTGTGATTATCAGTTCATTTGCGAAGCGTTTTGATTTGTAGCAATATTCCCGCAACATCGTTCGTTGCAGATGTCTATTAGGTGGCGATCAACAGTGGACAATCTTCTTTTTAGAGTCAGTACGAGTTATCACATTGGAATCGCTCATACCGTAGTGCAGACTGTGGTGGATTGTAAATATTATGCAGAAATATATTTGAGGGAAAAACTTCTTTCAAGTAAGTTTGAACGGTATTAATTGGAGCTGAAAGCTTAATAAAAGTCTAAATTTATGCGCAATAATAAAACCGTCGTAAAAACTTTGTAATGTTCAAGTAGATTACCTTCAGATACGATACAAGAACGAGAAGCAAATACTTTTCTGAGCATTATAAATTATATAAAAAAATCAAATAAAGTAAACCAATTTCTGAGTTATTTTGCGCTTCCGATCGATCTCTCTTGCGCCGATGTGTGCTTAAAGTTTGATTTGGATTTCGAATTTAATTATATTATTATCTTTCCTTTTCGGTTTATGGTTTTTATATATTTTATAACCAACACTAGCTACTGAATTTTATTTATATTAAATTCATGTAGCTGTAAAAGCACTTTCATAGTTAAATAATAAATACAGTTTCTATATTTAGACGTAACTAGTTTGTATATTCGCGTAAATATCACATTAAATGCTATAAGCTAGTGAACAATCTCGTTTCATTAAAAACAGAACGATTATTTTATTTCAGTAGCTGTCATAAACGTGTTAATTATATGTTTAACAAAATTAATTGTGATATTAAAGTTGTATTAAAACAATATAGTACCTATAATATTTGCGTAGAGGTCTCAAGTGAACGGATCTATTACAATGCCACGGTGAGAAAGCTCGGTCGTGTAGTGTGCGCCGGCGCCGCACAATGCTCACGTTTGCGACATCGCAATCGTCAAATCAGCATCGTCAGCGCTATGTGTATCGAACTATAAAAGGTCAGGTTAAATAGCAACTCGCAATTCACTTGCCGCTTTAATTCCTCACATTTTTACGGGGAACAACTTTAATTATTTGCAATAATTAAACTTATGGACTTGTAACCAGTTGCAGACAATGTTTACATTATGACTGCCAGTTAAATGTTTCCTTATTTCTGCAAAGAATATATTACTGTTTATTTTACGGGTCTTTAAAAGCAATTATTTAAGTCGAAGTAGAAGTTTCAATCGAAAATAACGCAGACGAATGGAATGATAGTACGGATGACGTTAGACAAGAAAGAATAAGACAGTTGAAGAGATTATAAAGTCCGTTAGTGAGATTGAATGAATAGTTTAAGAACACCTCTGTAAACAAAGCAGGTAGAGCAGAAGGAACTGTTTTAATATAAAACACCCGCTAACCGTCGCACGAGGACCCGACGGTGAAAGGTAAATAACACTATGAGATATAACATAACAATGAAGTTTTAATGAACCACTGTTTCAAATTCTATTCAGTTGACTTTTCGCTATTGTGTTTATTTGGAAATAGTTCCGCTATTCAGCTTGATAAACAAACGAAAATGAAATCATTATAAAATATGGACTCTACAATGTAATTTATTATTCTTAGTCAACAAAAACGATAGTAAGTTTGTTAGAGGATCAAGGCAAAAGAAAAAGTCAAAGTTATCTAGTGTGAATAGATACTTCGTGAATACAATAAGCTCTGCCCACGCGCTGATGAATCACGCGCATGCGCCCGCGCCGTTGCCGCAACACACACAACAAGAACAGCAAAAACATTACCTACTTTTGAATAAGTTTCCTTTCTCTTTCTACACCTCCGAGCGTGCACCATGTTCGGCGCCACTCGTTGTATCAATAATAAACAAATGTATCATTATCAATACATATCTAATAGATTGACTTTGACCATGATACGAGTCAATGTCGTACTAACCAAACTAGCGCCATGGAGAGCAAAATATTAAAATATTTGTTATCTTACGTCGTTATGGAATCACGTGTATGTAAATAAAATTTGAATGTGTGTGTTATCGCCACCATAAGCTTGATTAAAGAATAGCTTCTTGTAAAATAAATTAATTTAGCTGGAGACCTTAGAACTTGGCACTATGTAGAGAATGCCTACGCTCAGCAGAAGCTGAATTTGAACTGGATAATTGATATAATAAAACTGTGAAATAATCTACAGTCAGTATCCACTAAAGAAAGTTTTAAATAAAGCCCATACCAGAGAGCAGAGTGTTTATACGAGAGCACGCCAAATGACACATAAACGTTTAAAGTGTTGTAAATTTTTCTCTTAATCTCGACGGCATGATGACAAATAAAACGTCCTTTCACCTGGGAGACGGTTTTGGAAACGATGACGATTAAAAACAAGAACTTAAAAATTTTGAATTATTGTATGCTGTTCGGAAGTTATTTCAATTTATTGATGCAACAACGGTTGCTCGTAAATGAACCGTCAATGTATTCCACGTTCATCATTTTGTTTTGTGAACTGTTTAATCCTTTTGGATTGAACATTTGCAATTTTAATAACGCCTATTGCGCTGAATGCACAAAATGCTATTGAATTGCAATACAACGCAAACGTGTCAACTGAACCAATGGACATGAGTTCAACGGGCTAGATTTCGAAATGTAAGAGGGGAACTGTACGCTCATAGTTCTTTTCGGTAAAAAATCTATTTACTTATTGCATTGGACATTAATTTAATGTCGCATTAACTGACCAGTCATAGCAGCCAAAGCGTGACGAAGTCGAACGAGTGGCCATGAAGTGCGTAGAGCGACTGGCCGGTGTGATACGTAGAAACGGTGACTCACAGAGAGAGAACAGAAATATGCATTAGCGTGTACCAGATAAGGACAAAAGATTTCAGAAAACAGGTTTGAGATTTCGAGTTTCGATCCGATATTCTCTTGTCTGTGCCAAGTAGACTCCGCTTGAGTAAAGCTGCCGTTCACGAAACTCGGGGAAGTCGTACATTGCAGCTTTTTATTTTTATTCAACTTGATACTCTTTAACAATTAGTATTTAGTTTTACTGGCCTTTGTCCACTTCTCGATTAATGGTTGTTATCGTAATTAGTCACAGACCGGTTTCGATAACTTTCCCGGCCTGCTTTAAAACTACCTATTATTGTGAATTAGCAGATTTTATTCTTTATCTTATCAAGTAAAGGTTACCTACTGAACACTTTCTTTATCAAGACACGGTCTGTGCCGTGGTGATGTCACCACTACTTCGGTCCTCTTATCTTAACGACGATAAAATGTTAGTTAGGAATGTTCTACAGACGTAAGTTAGCTAATAAAACGCGTACCAACTAGGCATCCTGTCATCACTGTAGTTATCTCATCTAATGAAAAGGTTATACTGAGCTTGTATTATGACTGTGCCGCGAAAGACAAATAAATAGCAAGAAAGAATATATTATAGATGTTGTGGCGATACTGTATGTAAAACCGTCGCCGGCGGGCGCGGCATATCAACACGTGTTTCGCGTGTGATTATCAATCGGTGCAGTGATCGCTGAAGAAAGTCTCTACTCCACACGATTACAGGAATTTTCCGACTCGGTGGAAATGATCGCGTCTCGGTGAATCATTACATGTTTTTGCCTACAGAGAAAACGCACGTTTCGTACACGTTAATATAATTAAACATCAAAGTTGACGTTTAAATTGGTATTTTCAATTTTGCGGGCGTTCTTTGTAAATCGTTAGAACAAATCACGAAACAGTAGGTAGTGCCAAAAATGGGACAGTCATAGTCAATGTTATCCACGCGGCTGTCTTGTTAAACGTCTTGTAATTTATTGGGTACAAGCGGGCGTTTAAAAATATTCAATAGTAAATCTTAATCACTTACATCAGCGTATTATGTCCGTCTAAATAGTACAACGGTGCCTATAATGTTAATGGGTCTATTTTTAATGATAATAGGTTGCTGATATTGTGTAGTAGTACTGACGTCACGGCTAGTTGGCAACGTAAGCGGTCTATAGGAAAACATGCAAATTTGTTGGCTGATTCCTTCCACTATCTTCTAACCTGTCTATGTGAGTATTGTTATTAGATTGCGCTGTTACTTATTATCTCAATTGTAGCTTCGGTGTTTAGTATAGCTACGTGTATCATTTGTATGTTTTCATTATTCTCTTGTTTTAAATGTTTGTAACATTTTTATACATTATGATATTTTTTCGAATTATGTAAATTGACAGTATGTAAATTATGTTTACCTATAGGCTCGGAATTTCCATAAGCAAATTTATCTGTCACATAACTGTGTGACTAATTAGTCAAACAAAGACGCTATGTAATACATACTGTAGATGAAATTACTTATCTTTACTGTCTCAAATATTTACCGAAAAACTATGTACGTGAACTTTGTAATTATTAATAACTATGGTCTCATTTATAAACATCTAATAAGTGTTATAATAAACGTAATGCTATTAGATAATACACTTCCTAATGTTGTAATTGAAGTGAATGCAACAGATGCAGCATGTGTGTCGGATCTGAGACGCGGTGGCTAGCTTTAGTTGCATACAAATCGGAACAAGGTATAATTTGATCGTGGTCGAACAATCGTTAAGGCTACTGTTACCAGCCTGTGCGGCAACCGGTTTGTCCACTTCCAGTGCCGAAACGACTCCAATCATAGTCTTAACACCAAAGCCGGAGAGCCTTTTATTATTAAACTAACTGACATCTCTTTACAAGATTATTGCTTCCTCACTTTTCTTAGAGGGACGTAATTATAATGAACGTTTAACGCGTTTCACGACAAACGATGATGAATTAACTAGAATAATAGAAGATCAAGACTCGTAGGAACAGCAAGTTGCTAAATGCTAGTAAATGTAAATTTTAATGTGCCTGCCGACGTTGCAATTGTGATGCAATTTTTCAGCGTGCTGGTTGTTCTATTGACACAGTTAAACTGACAGCTTTTATCTAAACAGATTTAAATTGATCCAATGACAATAGATCGAGTTGTAAGAATGTTAGGTTTCTCTTAATATTGTAATTTGTTTTAGTATTTTGGTTTTTATTGCTTTAGTTTTTTTATTTCAGTTGAATTTGGTTTGATGAAGTACTTATGTCGGGACATTATATTTTATGTTTATGTTTGATGGTGTAAATCATTTCAAGTTTATTATTTGGTGCTGGTGCCAAGAGTCTTTTAGCATTATCTTATTAAATAGTCCTATTTTGTCATCATTCCAGAAAAATACGATTTTCATAAATTTATGATTTTATTATTTTACAACAAAATAGTTTTTATTATTGCTATCGATAAAACTAGAAACACTTGAAAATCTTAAGAACATCGCTTTGGTATATTTTTCTTGTTCTGTAATGTGTATTTTCAAATCTTTCGATCGATGCATTGTTTTCTTACACATGTAAAGTGTTTATTAGTACAATAGTAATTCGATTATACAATCATTGGCAGCAATCACTAAATCTCCTCGCACATGCCGAAATTATCGCGTGCATCAGTGCCAATAGCTGTCTGATTGATGGCTGATCCGGCGGGCATTTATCCATTCGTGAAAGCGAGTAGGCGGATTGACAGCAAAAATCATGGCAAGTCAAGAAAAGGCTAATCTAAATAAGGCGAAAGTGCTTCCAAATCGCAACTTCCTGTGGAGCCCTCAATTTAGCCGAAACCGTAGCAGCCTCAGCCACTGGAAATTATCATGTGGCGTGCTGGAAATTGGCGTGCAACTATACGTACCATTTTAGAAATGAGTAATTGCTGTCGAAATTTAGCGCTCGAGGGTGCGCACCTGCGGGCGCTGAGATTCATTCATGAGAGGAGCGAAATAAAGCGGCGAGAGGTCGAGAACAATCCGCGGGCGATAATAACAGTTGGCTTTTCTTAGAAACAGTGCGGCGCGGAGGCTTCGACGGAGGGTGTGTTTGCATCTCGCTCGCACGGTTGGCGGGTGAGCGAGAGCGCGTGGGCGGGGCTCGGCGTGTTATGTCACGCGGGCGGTGAAGGCGTCCGGAGCGGAGTGCGCCGTGCACGCTGCACTCACTGCATCCGCTACACTTCCCGACTTTTCATTATTAACGCTCGTTAAAGGAGCGGAGGTCAGCGTCAGATAAATATTAAGTCAGGTGGGGTGCGTTCATCAATGGCATCGATAACAATATACTGGTAATTAATGTGTTTATCGTATCGAAACTGTTGTGCAGTTCTAAGGAGCTTGTAATTTTATTACGTTGAATAGGTAGGTACCTCTTACAGTACAATATTCATTCTGATAAGATTTTTACAGACTGATACCGGAATAGATTAGTCAAAATAAATCAGATAACGCCTGTGATTAAATAAATATAAATGCATCATAAGAAGTACTTCAATATTACCATAAACAGCGACGGGTTATAAGAGGATATTTCTGATGTAAACATAAACACGCATGTTGTATGTAATTTACATTCTCAACGGCTCAAAGGATTTGCATCAATGGATTGTTATTGAATTAGTTTCCAAGTTATTTATTGACCATTTTAATATAAAAATACAGTGAATCTAATACGATCATTACAAAACCAATATCACCGGTTCGAATTTTCTTACCTACGTTCATACCTACTGTGATTTATATTCATATTTTGTGATTACTACTTGTCGGGACAAATAAAGTAGTTTATGTGAAAATTACTGGTAGGCACAAATGAAAACATTTTTATGCATAAATGGCGCGTTCGATAGAAACGGCGCGATTCAGTCGCACATGGCACAATGCGACGGTTTATTACACGAACTGGCGAGGCGACGTTTATAAATCATACTTTTATGGTTATTCTTAGCGATAAACCCGACATTTCTAGCGTTGATGTGAACGCGTATGCGCCTAAGGCAACCGGTGTTCATGCGCCCGCGCCTAGCTGCCATGTGGATCTTTGTATTTCTCTGCCCAGGCAGGAAAAACATTATTAAACATTATATTGCATTGATAAAACAGAGCCCGGAAACTAATTAATGTAAAGCGGCCTTTCTATTGTTAACGGGATCAATTAGTTATCAATAAAGCATTTATTTATTTAACGTTATAAATTTACAGATTATTTTATGGTTTTTGATAAGTAGTTTGCAATCAGATAATTATTCTGAAATTTTAATAAACATTGATTGCTCTGATAATTCAGAGTAAAATGAAAGTAGATTGTACCAGGCTTTCTTGCCGCTAGACCGCAGAATATCGATAGATATTGACTGGCTAATGAAGGCTAATTGGCTTAAGAGCTTAGATAATGAACGTTTACACAAATCGCTTTTAAAAAATTATATTTAAAAAAAAATAAGCAATTTATAAAAAAAGTATTAAAAAAACTTGTAACATTATTTTATGATGAAATATTTATATATTTTATTTTAATTTTCCCTTATTTATGAGTTGGGACTTCCCGCGATACCGGTGTAAAGACAGACTACGCTTTATCCTTATTATAATAATATTATGAGAACCGGTACTTTAACCTAATCAGTTCATTAATCACATCACGACTAAGACAACGTGCTGTTTTTTTAACCATTGCGTTAAGTAAAAGTTTCTTAATGGCTACATTTTAAACCAACAGAGAATCGTTTTTGAAACTAACTTTCGAGCATGATAACAATGATGTAAATAAAGTCGATTTCTTATTTGTTCTTTTTATAAACATCGGTCGATCGACTAAAAGAGGTTAAGAACCGTAATTTGAAAAAAGAACATTTAGCTCCCTCCAAAAAAGTAAGATAGTTCAAAAAGGTAGGAATAGTTCACTGTTTAATTGAAAACGCAAACTCTAGTTGTAGATACATCGAAATTAACTGAATAAACGTGTTTCCCCTAAACAGTGGCAATCGAGGGTATTAGTGGTAAATAAATTGGCCAATCAATCGAGGCTGGCTCATTACTAACAACCTGACTATAGCAATTAGAGGGACCTATTTGTATTTCAAGCCGTTTGTATTATACAAAGGGGAATAGACAAGTACAGACTATCGAAAATATTATTCTGTTGGTTACACCTCAAACGGTTCGTCAAATTATATCGTATCATAGTTTAACAGATCAAAATTAACTGTGTTGTTACTTATGCACGTTAACTGCCAGTCCTCAGAAGTATTCGGTTAACATTAAATTATGTTAATTATCAGAATATAATATGGAATGAAATATTAATTTATGGAAAAATCAAATTATCTGGGCCACAACTCACATCATACCTAATATATTGTAAAATGTGTGGTTTCCGAGTTTTTGTAAAATATCGCTTAATAGGTTTTAATGAAGACCAGTCACTATATGGAATATCTACATGAGGCTTTAGGAAAAGCTTTTCGTAAAAAGCGAGGTATCTGGATCAAGTATTTAAAGCCTTACCAGAACCTGAATTGTTAGATTTTGACTAAACACACATAGTTGTCAACCGTTCATTAAAGCTACATAAGCACTTTGAAAGTCTTAATTGAATATAGATAAGTCTAGGTATATCTAGAAAAAAAACATAGGCCTAAGTATAAACAGCGTCTATTTCAATATTCTAAATAAAATGACGGACGTCAATGATAGTTAGTAGTTGACTGTGAACATTAATAAACACCAAAGCGCGACAAAATTCACTTACTACTTTTGGAAAGATTCAGACGGTTTGAAAAAAAGTTCAATATTTAAAACAAAATGTGTGCGATTTCTACAATCATAAACCAAATGCGAAAGTTTTGAAGTATTTAAAAACTGTTTTGCATGTAAGTTGGACAAAAATCTCAATCCGTCAACGGTCACCGGGGACAACAAGGGTAAAATCACAAAACATAGAAAACAATTTCAAGATAGGACATATCACACTCGTAGCTAGTCAGTTCACAAATGAAACAGCTATGAGTGATGTAATAGAGATGGCACGGATGGATTGGCAACCGAAAGGGGTAGCTGCGGTCAATTGGATGCGGAAGGCCGACAACAGTGTTTTTGAGTCGAGAGCCTCATTTTGTAGATGGTTATGAATGTTACAATATAGTATTTGTTGGAATAGAATAGAATATAATACTGCATAGAAGAAAAAAAACTGTAGAGAATGAACAGATTAAATTTCAGAATTCTACAGTTAAAATCATGTCCCTTGAGACTACTGGAGTTATAACAAACAGATAACTAAGAAATCTGCGTCAACGAATTGATTAAGCACAAAAGTAAAAATAGCTGGCAAGACAGATGAGTGAGAGAGAAATGTTTCCAAAGTAGAAAGACACAATAGTGTAAAAGTTTACTTTCAAGAAGAAAAACTCAGATAAATCTTATTAAGCTGTTAATTTGAAACTGGAACAGTTTTTGTATGGATGCATCAGAGGATTAACTCATCTGACGTATAATCAGCTATTGTAAAATCAGCCCTTAGTCAGTTAATCCTACTTCCTACTAATATTATAAATGTGAAAGTTTTTTAGGATGGATGGATAGATATTTGTTACTCAATCACGCCAGAACGGCTCAACGGATCTAGATGAAATTTGGCACAGAGATACATTATAGTCTGGAATAGCACATAGGCTACTTTTTATCCCAGAAAAATGTACGGGTTCGTAAACCACGCGGGAGAAGCCGCGCGCGGATGCTAGTTAATCATATTCCGGGTCATTGCCAAGTTAAATGATAATGGTTATATTCTCTAAGCATCTTAAAGATATGATGCCAATTTCATGCGATATTTATCTAATAGGAGCCAAATTTAGGCATGGGCCTACTTTTGATTTGGCTGCTATATAACTTGGCTTGTTTTCGGGTAGGTGTAGTATTGTTTATTAATTAATTAATATATTCTGTAAGAAAATCACACCAGCTTACTCTATTAGGCATCTTTTTATTGTATTAGAACTCCTAAAATTTTATTTGTCGGTCTGTAAACCAGATTTTGATGGGTCTTTCGCTAATAATAAATATGTATCAATGCAAAATATTTTATGTGTACTATGTTTGATATAAATCTACATACTTCACGAACATTTTAAATCTGCGCGGACAAAGTAGCAGGCACAATTAGTTAATTAAGTGATAAATGCACTCATCAGATCTCACTCAGAGATCCAGCGTCGATGCCAGCAACTAACGCAAAAAAAATCTCAAAGATATACCTTTTATTATTCTTTACCTTCTTTAATCATCGCTATTAAAGCCACATCAGGATAGTTCCGCGAATAGCTGATAAGAAATGTGTACAAAACATACCGTATCGTAGCTCTATTCAGTTATATATCAGTGTTGTCAAAATAAATTTATCTATATTATCAGTTCGGTAACTCAAAACCTAGGCTAAATACATTATGCCAGATATAAAACATCTAAGCCAAAAGATACAGACTTACGTGACGGATTAGATATCCATATAGTTTAATACTATTGATTGTAATTCAAAGTAGAGAACAAGAGATAATATATTTTACACGTGGAGTTGAATCTTTACATTCATAAAATATTAATGACGTGAATTGTTCTGATACTACAAATCCTCTTTAGAAACTATTATAGTTCAATAATGAGTGATGATATTGCATGTTTTCGATTATTTAATTTTGACTATCTTACCGAGATTCGCGTAGTACCCTGCTGGATGCATCGCGTCTATTGATCACCGCAG
Source organism: Shargacucullia verbasci (assembly GCA_947562105.1). Classification (NCBI taxonomy): domain Eukaryota; kingdom Metazoa; phylum Arthropoda; class Insecta; order Lepidoptera; family Noctuidae; genus Shargacucullia; species Shargacucullia verbasci. The sequence goes on along the minus strand of OX387286.1, from coordinate 4,124,401 downwards.
TAAACTTTCCATTTGTCACTTACCTAAAACGAATACAATATAACGTAAAGTAACACAAAATATACGGTAACAAATCATTCATTATAGCCAAAATAAAACAGAAGAATCAAAGTAATTTTTTGAAAAAGTATTTTCAATGTTTATTATTAATTTTAATAATACCTATATTTAATCTTTAACCAAAAGGTATCTAGTTATATTTACTATATTTTGTCAACTACATTTTTTTATTTAAAGTGATTTCATAATTTAATTTCCATTTTCAATGTTAAATTATGAGCGTTAATTTAAGAATTTGATATTTCTATATCATTGCCGCTGGCATAGCTTTCCGAGAGATATCAGTTAAGCCCTTTTGGTTTTTAAACTCCAAAACCTTGTACCCGGTATCTGCTAAAAGAAAATCTGAGTCGATTTGTTCAAATATACAATCGAACTACATTTTTATAGAAATACATATTTAAATGAAAATATTTCCTTTGCAATATATGTTTCTAAGGTTACACGAGAATTTGAACGAGAAATAAAAAGTCACCCAAATTTGGAAAAGGGTTTAAGTAAGTATTATGATACTTGATGTACGATGAAAACCTGGATAAACTTATGCTCCATTCACAATAGAAAAAGTCGTCCACCAGGGCACGTTTTTTTATGATGTAGAGTTTCAATTCATCTTGCTTGGTTGACTGTTAATGTTCATAAAAATATTTATACTGTGTTGAATTTATCTTAAATTTTCTTTGCTAAAATAGGCTTTATTTGTCAATTGTTATATGATATAGAGAACGGTACAACTCAATCTACATACAATATCTACGTTCATCAATATTCATATTTATATTTATAAGATTTAAGAATAGATTAAGTTCATTACTGAATCATGATGATCAATGATTTAATAAGTCCACTAATTAATTTGGGTATACGAATTATATAGACCGCAGAATGTACCTAATAACAACTGAACATGCGTGCAGTAAATAGGTACAGTTACGAGCCAATGTCTTTCACAGATGGCTATCACATCAATTATATTTATAATCCATTAAATGTTAAATGTGTATTCAAACAGAATAAAGAGACAGGAAGGTGAAAAGAAATGGAGTGTTATAGACATGCAATTCTATTGTACATTCAAAACGGCCTCCACGCGAATCTTCATACCTAAGAGTACGCACGGTTTTCCGTTTCATTTTTCAGCTTTGAAACTATTACTTTGAAACTGCACCAAACAAAGCATCCTCAAAGTAATAGAGCCAACCATATTGGTTTTCGCTCTCGATAGTTTGGCCACAAGTGTACTATTCTCAGTTATTAACAATAATCAATAACCGCACATTACCCACACAGCTAGCTACGAGTGCGACATGAAATGGTAATCGACGTTCAATTTCACCTGTGACACATTATTCCCCGACATTATTTGTGTCCAATGTGCATGGAATATTCGGCATAGGGGCCAAAATTCATGTTGCAAGGGCTGCATATTCGGACTGAGGCATGCGGAGGCGAGCACACGTGGCTGCCACGGCTGCCTGCCTCGGAATCTGACCAAATGCCCATCGGAGCTCGATTGTTAGCTAAATAGCAATGGCTTATTTATGAGCTGTACTGTTTGCGGTCGAAGCTACAACTACGTGTTACTGGGAGCGGAAGGAATTTTCAGGATTCAGTGAATTTATCAAGTGATAAACCAGTGAGTGGAATAACATAGACAAAGGAATATTAAGTAGGACTGGGATAGTAACCGTGTATGTGTAGAGACACATTATTGGACGGCAATTTCTCTCTCTCTATATTTATGACTATGGATATCCATGCTTATTACAATAATTAATTAATATTATGGTTTTATTGCAGCTTCATGTGATTTTAGGTGATGTGGCTTATACCGCATGTAGTACAATGAGATAAGAAGTATTACGAATTGCCTGTTACCAACGAACAGATTTACGTTGTTTAAGTATAGATAATCCTCATAAATAGCAATTTGCGTCGTGACAAACGATCTGCGTTGCGTCGCTTAGTTTGGAAATCGCGTATAATGCCGCTATTGTTAATTATACAAGTCACCGCGTCGCTAAACATACGATTTATTGTCAGCTAACTGGAACGGCGATACATCTAGCGTGAGATCTGTGCGCGCGGTGGCGGCCGCGTCACGCCGACGCTCAATAGTCTAAAACATTGAAAAATTAAGACTAATTATTATCGTCTAGTCGCAACACGGAGCATGTCACATCCTTTCAAAAGATTAACTTTCCAAAACGCGACATTTACTTACTAACATTTAGCCATAACATAACCAAAACGATCTTGAAATCTTAATGAAGCAAGTAGGCGGACGAGATTTTTATTTACAGTCGCATATCAATAAGACTAGTTTACGATATGAAAAATCGACATCTTTGACTCTCAACAACGCAGTAATGTCTGTCGAATGGCGATCGAACGGAAAGATAACAGGTATCGGGCTTCAGATCCAACGGCTACGCTTTTTGGTCGAGAAAAACTACCGGCAGCGACCTTACCGCTTTACTTACTTAACTTATGCTTTTAACAGAAACTTATCGCGATATCAAATCTGGAGCAGCGATTAAGAAACAATAGGACATTAATAAAACTTGTACTAGAGCGAAGCATGAAACGTTACGATTCTATGAATTTCGTGGAGAACCGATTGCCGGGGTTATTACCATATTTACATAGAGTGACGTGAAGGCATTGAAACGATACATTAGTGCTGTTTACTTAAAAAAAAGTGTAATAGTACTGGTTACAGGTGTCAGAGCCGTAGAGTAGTGGGCTGTATATCTCTCAGTAAGCACCGGACAGAGGCAAATAAAACAATGGAACAATGAAATACGCGAGACTGAAGCGCGCCTCCGCTAATGAACTGCCGCGCCGGCACCAAACGCTCTTGGTATTAGACCAACATTAGTTTATGTTGAAATCGCTAATTAACTCCCATTATATCCAATTTATATGAAATGCAAACATTCAGCTGAAACTGCTATTTAGGCAGAGTTATTTTAAAACTAGCTTAATGGTCACCCCTTTTAATATAATTGAAAACTATCACATTGGTCTATTTTATGGAATTTACGGCACATTGGATAGTTTAGCTTGAATCCAGTACATTTTTAGTGCTCCTTGTATGGTATGAGATATTGCTGTGCAACAGACACCATTATAAGTTTATTGAAAATATCATAGTTTACAACAAGTCTTGTACTAATATGGTTTAAGTTTCCGACACTAAAGTTACACTGTGCAGTAATAAATTGATTGCTTTGTCGTGGTGTGTGGAGCCGCGAGTCTCAAGAGCGTTCGGTCAGCGCGCGGTGCTAGATGAAAAAGCATCAGTCGAGGTCCAGCGAGGTATGCGCGGAATGGAGGGAGCATCCGGGCGGCTGCGATTGTTACCAGTTATCACTGAATGTTTTCCACCGGGCATTTTGTGCCGCTACAAAAAACCACATAAAGGGCGGGCGCGGCTCGTTTGAGACGCCGCCCCTGTGGGAAAATCGTCGCCAGAAAACTGCGACGCAAATAAATTATAAACTCTCTCGTGTGGAACGCGATGTCGCATATGTGGGTAGCGCTTTATGCGAAACGCATAAAGCGTGCTTTGTTAAAACTGCAACAATTTACGCGGAAAAGAAAAACATCGCACCAAGAACGAAATGAAGTAGCGTATTGTGATACAAATCGTCGGCGCAATCGGCCTTTGTAAATGTCGCGTGATCTCACGGCGGCGAGGAATCATTAGCGAAAACGGAGCATCCCGGAATAGACTGACAGCGGGACGATTGCAGCGCCCGTGATGGATTACGGGAGCCGACTGGGTTATTACCGCCCGCCGCTTAATATCCACACTCGACAGGAATTACGATATATTCATATCATAAAAAATAAATATCCACGTATAAGAGGCAAGGCCCGGTCATGCGCCATGTATTTTGGCATACACCGGCCGTATACCTAGTATTTAAATCAAAAGCAAAACAACAGGTTTTACATCAGCAGAGTGGAAAATTTATTATAACCTTTATAATAAATAAGAATTTTCGAAATTCCCAGCAAATACCACGAAATTAATTAGCCGATGAGTGTATAAAGTTAAATCACAAGAAGCTGGCGACGGACGCAGCTAAGTATGAGTGCGGCCCCGCGAGCCGCGACCACGTCGCTCGCATTGAAAACTTGCAGAAAATGCATTTGCGATAAGAAAAAATTCAGTTCGTCGAGCACATATAAGTGCAGCATGGCGACGGTGACATTCCATGGGGAATACTTCGCATATCGAGACTTAAAGTAACCATTTACCGATTGCAGATACGCGATGGCCGACCGAGTAATCTGGTCAGATCGCTTCACTCGCATACTTGTTGCTACACATAATTTTTAACCTAAATAAGTAAGAAATACTTGCTTCCATGGTGTATTTAATGAGGTTGCGAGACACTGCGTGGTTGGTGATAATTTACGATACTCATTAATTGGCGGACATAAACTTGGTTCATATAAAAATAAGTAGTTAAACTTCGAGTAGTGACACTTCAAAATTGAAACTTTTCTATGAGTCAGCTACAAAACAAAGTTTCTCCGTCCATTGTGGACGGAACATCTTTACTTAGGCCATCATTATAGGAACAAAGTTACTGTTAACGGTTAGTCTCGCCGTGGAATAACAAAAAAGCGGTCCTGTAGTATCGTTGATGTTGCATCCTCTTCTCACACAGGACTTCCATTTAGGAATGAGCAGGATGATAGTGAGTTTTAATATACGGCCTCTAATGTGAGTTGGTTTTAATTTATTGTGCGACAGCCGCGCTGGTCGCCGTAGCCGGCAGGAGCGGCGCTACATCAATCTTGTGAGTGGAGAGCGGTGGCTAAACACTCAACTCTATGTTGAATACAAATCATAGAGTCGGTCAACCAATAAAATATCTGATTTAGTGATTTCCCAACTATAAATGGACACATATAAATGGTCGATGAAATATTTTGAATAGGCACACATTCGGATATTTGCAGACCTGGCTTTAATTGCAGAGATAAATTGGCGTATTAATTAATATTTGTTTGGTTTATTAATACGGAACTGTTAATGTACGTTCGTCATAATTCAGCTTTACAAGAGATAGACATTTTCGATGTGGTGTTTTTGGTAAATGTAGTACGTGGTAATATAAATGGGACATAATGTTGAATTTACAAAATCCGGGCTTTCGGACCGCAGGGCAGGACACATACAGGGCGGCGGCATGTGAAAATCAATAAACAATGTGCCAATGTACCTACTACACCTGGTCTATGTACTGCAACATTTAAATTAAATGTATGAAATATAATGAAAACAAGTTTGTGCAATTTCGACTTAGTACATAATACAATATTTACGCCCATTGTTATTAATATTTTACTTCCTGAACTTTTGTTTCGGAATATAGAATTATTATTCATATTTTCACAACATACATGTTGGTATGTATCTGTTTGTCTTATTGTGATTTCTTTCAAACTAACGAACTGATTTAGACTGAAATATTATTAAAAGTTGGCTCAAGTGACTATTATTTAATCTGTGGCTCAAGATCACCCATAAAATACGATGAATAAATTGTCACGCTCCAATGCGTAGGGGTGAGAGACAGCAAAAAAAGTCCGATCGGTCGACTGTCAACACGGGGAGAGCCGCCGGTAAAAGCTTGCTTTTGACTTTATTTACAACAATAATAATATGGATGAAGAATATAGTATGAACAAGATTAATGACGATAAAGAAATTGCAGCCATTTTACTGTTCATAAATAAGTAGAATGGGTTAATAATTTATGAATTATACATGTAAGGTTGATGGTTTATTAAACCCTCGCTTTACTCTACCCATTACTAGCTCATTAATTCTGTATGCCACTGGCACTGTACAAATCGATACTCAGTTAACAAGAATAAGAATCTGAAGAGTAAGAAACTAAGAAGACACAATCAGAATTGTAATTAACGTCTTTAGATAAAACAAACAAATTTCCCTAATCAGGGCACCGAATTAGAATGTTTCCTTTAGCTTAACAGTATTGTACTACATAGCTGGTCCTGTGTCAGTGTCTCACCGTTGTCCATAGCTAATGAAGAAACACTAAAACTTCTAATTGTTCGGTTCGACATCTGCCCCGATCCGATATTTCCATTAGTCCCGCGCAATTTGCAAACGAACATTTTTCTGAAAGTTTTTTTGGTTTGAACGCTACAGCGGAGGATAGTAATGAACGCTAAAATTTGTTCAGTCAGCTATTTTTATACTACCTATAAGCGAAGTCGAATAGGATTCTTCCTCGTTCCTAATAACATTTATCATGCTAATGAATGTCAAATCGAATCGTAGACATAAAGGTAATGTTTCTAAACGAAACACAATAATAATGAAAATATTTATTTCATCTTCATAAATCTCTACTATGCTTGCCCAGTTTGATTGGTTTTCTAATAATAATTTGTACTCAACTTCTGAGAATTTATCGAGGAAACACAATACATAATAATGAGCTCCAACATTGAAAGATGAATCTACAGTAAACACTGTAGCGTCCATCGCTTTAAAATAAATAGTCGTTGGCTATGCTACACACTTTGTAACAGACTATAGAACAAATTCAATCGGAAACTACGTTAAAACTACAAATTTGTACAAGACAAGTACAAAAGGTCGGTTCTCTCACAAGCCGACAGACAATCAAAGCGAACACGGGCCCAATTGCGAAATAAAACGTACAAATAACAAGTTTAATTAAATCGCCAAGACCGACCCGGAGCGCTCCGGAACAATTCCAACTATAACGATAGTTTAACAAGTGAACTCAAAGTGAGCTTCATATCGAATTCTACCTGCAATATGTAGTGCACTGTGCACTCGATCGACACTAAATATTTGTTCAATGTTCACTGCGCTGTGATTTCGTTTAGGAACAATCTAAAGTTAAATAATGTTTGCATATCAACCATCGAATTTAAAAATGTTATGTGCTAGTTTCGAATAAATTGTATTTTTTTTTATAATCGAATCTTTCATCGTATTAAATACAAATAATATGGATACATTGGCACTAGAAAATTCGCACGCATTTCTCATTCGTACCGTGCCAAATGCTCTAATATTATTAAATCATAATAGCGTATAGTCACACACTGGATAAAAAACGGTATTAAAGGGTGTAAATAATTGTGTAACATTAATTTACGATATGCATCGTATAAACTTAAAAATTTTCATGAATAACACGATGTATATATTCTACAGTACTTTAGTTTATGAATCAAGGTTTTAAAAGGTGCTTTTCCTATCACTACCAATGAAATACAGGTAAAGCGCCGCTGCAGAGGCTGTCTGGCCGGAGGCTTTATCGACTCAATTACGAGGTAGTATATCATATTGTTTGTAGAGATCCATGAAATTGGCATTACATTTTATGTATCAATTTAGTCAGTCTAAAGTTTCGTGGATAAAGAAATGGTATATATAGGTTGTAACTATATTACGACGGAGCGTGTCATTAATTATCATTATTATTGGTTTTAATTATTATTTTACCGATATACCTAGTTAAGACATAGTTCGCTTCAAATCAAAGAGCGAGAAAGCCCCGGAGACAGTCTGTTCCGAGGATCTATTTTTTTTTCCGAATTTTGTGAATTATATAATAATTTCTTTTTAAATATAATATCTACATACCAAACCATAAATGTCCAGTACCGATCGTTACTGGCGGCCTCGTAAGCCAACGGAGTCGGTTTGATGATTATTAATACTCCTCAGATCGATCGTTAGCTACGGGCAATAATAGTGTCCATCACAGGTTATCAATATCAGTTTATCTCAGCGAAAAATATTCATCATTTTGTTTTATGAAAAGGTTATGCATAAATGGTGATTTAACCACAAGTTTTATTTAGTGCTCGTCTCTTCACATCAGACGTGACAATGTATAAAATTATAAATATGTTGTTTAGTCATGTGATAAAGAATAGTAACTTAATGCTGAATGAAAAAATCCAAACCTTAATAAACATATAGGTAATTGGCATACGAGGTTTAAATGAGCTTCTATCTTAAGGAATACAGCTTATAGCTGCTAGACAAAACCGTGAAAGAAACACATAAAATACCCCTTAACGTTCAGAAGATATAAATAAGCATGAAATAAATAAAACTGTTTCAAAAGGTCCCGTCGCGTCGCGTCTCGATCGCACGATCAACTTTGTAACTGAATCTAACGTTGAGTTTTTTGTTTTAATTTCGCTATAACATGGAGCGCACTAGACACAATTTGAGATCTTTCTCAAGGGAATTAAATCCATTTCAAACTGGTTTATCTGGTTGCGCATTAACAACAATCGATACGTCTCGTTGGCTTTAACAAATGTATACCACCAGTGATCATTCGGTTTTATCCTTTTCATTTGCAAATCAACAGATACACACAGTTTATATATTTTATGATAGTACACGTTAAACGTGACATTATTCATACAGTACTATCCTATATTTCATCTTATATTTTCAGACAACGTGACAACTCGTGAAAACTACCAACATGTACGTCGCACCTCGTTAATATTGTTATATTAATTACGCACGTAAACATTTCTGGAAAGTGTTATACAAAAGTACAAGTGACACCGATTTCACACAGCCATAATCCTCATTTGTCACTTCTTTGGAGAGCGAAATTAAGATAAATAAGAGGCAAGGAGTGGGTCCTTTCGCTCCAATCCTCCTATCGCTCGAGAAGGTCGGATGAAGCCAGTTTGTCTGACTGAATTTGGACTCTATTATATTGATAATACGGCTTGTTGCGTCAGGACTGTGTTGGTAGTTTCACGCGAGAGTAATCCACAAATAGGAGTCCGAGAATAGAGCGAGGCTACTGGACACTCGTCGCAATCATATCTCCAGGCGGGGCTGTGAATTTTTTTAACATTTACGTTCTCGATGACTCAATTTATGTCCGTTAAATGGCAAAGGAAACATCATCACCAGACTTAAACTGAAAAAAACCATCTTATTGTAATTTTTATTTCAAAACTACGTTTTAAGTAGCTTCGTAGCCTATAATCAAGCTAGTTTTCATCTTTGGACATTTGCTGGCCCATTAGGTATCGCGATTGTTTAAGATTTGATTTGAATACTTACAGAAATATGGCAGAAGATTGAAGAAAGATTAAGCAAATTTGCCGTTATAGCTTAAACGAACCTGAAGCTTAATTGTGTACCAATCGCTGTTATTTTTGATGATTCGTTTTTATTTGGATGTGTTCACCATTTTCAATCAATATTTGATAGTGACTTGGAGGTCAACTGTTTTCGGCAATTAAAGGGCAGAATGTGATTCCTAATAATCAATACTAACTAATGAAACAATTTGAACCCGTCGGCTTTTAGTATCTGCAAATAATTTCTCACGCATCCAGACAGTCGAAGTTCTGCTTAGCGTGCTTTACGAACTGAATTCGCAACGCTAACTTAAAACTTCCAATCCCTCCTTTGCTATAGAAATATTATGAAATTAAAAAGACCTGTACCCGTGTCATTGGTTGTGTGTCACGCAATATTGAATGAAATGTTCGTGGTCGGCGAGATTGTTTAGGGATTAGAGGAGTGAACCTTCGCAGGTCATTATGAGCAGGTAGCGGTTACCGCGAGCGCTCCTGGGATCCGCGCCATAAAGCCATTCAATATTCCACAAAGACTATATACGAAAATAATTAATAAGGATGTATTTGTATTTTAGAATGAATAACATAATATGAATCAGAACATACGTCTTTATTTATAATCGTAAAATTAGATAATAAATTAGTATTTAAATAACTGCGAACTGGTGTTACGGCTACTTTTTAATTATTTAGTAATATTTATCCTGTTCATGAAACAATTTATATTTATAAATGGTATTTTATTTAACCTACTACATTTTCTGGTTAGGGTAGGTAATACTCAATGCGCAATTTTCTAAAAGCCATTTTAAAAAACTTACTACAAGTACTGAGTACAGGTATCTGTTTGGAATGTCACTTCCATCAGTTCAGTGTTAAATCCGCCTAAGTGTAATTAAAAAATGATTAAATTACTTAATAAATAAAATATAAGATTTAGTTTTTTTTACCTATTCCTTTTCTTAGAAACGTGGTTAATTTAACCCATTGCACAACGTATTAAAGCAGCCGCAGCATGCACATTAGATACCACAACCAGTAGACAAGTGTAAACAGCACACAAAGTGGTAATATATTAAAGCAAACAAAAAAAAGTGTAATAATTTTATTTCAATTAATTAACATCACTGGCGGCACAGCTTCTAGAATTCAGCTAATAGGTCATAATGCATTTCTATTAATTTATTGCATTCATTCAACAATAATATTATTTGGCAAATACGAAAGATTCTTGTGCTTTTTCATAATCTTGTTCTAATAGGCTGTTCATTTTATGAGATTGATGTTGAGGTTGAATTTACCGAGAAGCTGTAAACAATGAATTAAGCTGCTCTAATCAGAAACAGGAACTGTTGTAAGGTCTAGAAAATCTTGCGTTCTGAGAAGTGTATCTTGAAACGCTGCAACTTGCTCTCATTGGAAGACTTCTTGTTGTTGCAACTTGAAACGCGACTACGAGTCATTAGGATATCTGTGATCTCTTCAATTTCAGCGGGTGTGCAGCATAATGTGCAATATTCTAAAAAAACTTCTATAAGGCTACTTTAAACTACGACTGCCTTACCACTACTCTACAGCAGAAAATTAAAGTTCTACTACTAAGAAATCCTATTATTTTAAGTGCTTCTTTATAAGTGGTTCTTAGCTAAATAAAGATAGTTTTCTCAAAAATATTACGCTACCTTTTTGAATATGAGGAAATGTGTTACGATTCCGACAAAAACGACTTCATGTTTCTAGTTGTGTTATTTGATTGCAGTTGATATATTCTTATGAATATTTCTTTTTTCAATATAATTACCTATGTATATTTTTTACATCTTCTGTATTTAATGAATATTTAGAATAGTAACTGAAATCTGAGGCCATTGATGAATTAAAAAAAAATAGAAAGGCCCTAATGGAAACCCTAGTGAACTCCGGATGTAATGTAATGTTTTTTTGGTGTTTCATCCTTTCATAAACTTATACATAACTGCAATGGTGTATGTTATATTCTATCCTTATGAGGAATAAAGCAATAAAAACATTATCTTTGAATTTTGCTATGAGGCTATTACGTGGGGAACTCAATCAAAAGCTTTATTGAAGTCAGTGAAAATAGCATCAACTTGTTTGCAGTGATCGATTGTCATAGTTACTTTGTCTGAAAACATGGGAGCATGAGGATTTAACAAAACCAAGTTGGAAATCTGTGAGGAAGGTTTATTAAAGTGTCTCGGAACAAAGGGCCTTCGAATAACGGGTCGGGTCGAATATTATAGACATAGGTGCTTCTATACATAATTATACATTCATAAAGTAATAATAACAAAAATACACCCATACTTTCTATGATGAATGAAACATTTCAAGTTCGAGTACCCTCGGAACTACTAATAATATAAAATCTTTTTCTATTACATCATACTCAATTAGCATAACAAAAGTAAAATGTAGCATGGCTATATAAAATACGCCCATTTGTGTTTATGAGACATATTTTGACATGAGTGTCACCTCCATATTAAGATTATCTAATTAATATTTAGTGCTTTCTTCTCTGAACATTGTAATATGATCTCAGTTTATGTAAGTGAATGGGCAGGGCTCTACGATTACAGCATCCGGAGAACGCTTCAACTGAACACCAATTAGCTTAACATTAATAAAACATCTATGGAACGTTTAATTGTGCTTTACAGAACACAAGAACCATAATGTTTATATGACTTTTATGTTGAAGAGTTTGTGGCATTAAAAAGAAAAGTTTAATCAAGGAACATAATAACCGTCTGCAAAAGGAGCAGACGATTCCAAATTCAATTTCCCTAAGACGGAATACGTGATAAATCGTTCTGAATCGGCCATTAGATGCGACGCGGCGTGAGGGCCTGAAGCGTCAGCAGTTTACACGTCTTATTGCTTGTCGTGCAGCTCGCAAGTTGTCGGCTTCACCCGCGTCGCGACGCGCAATAAAAACATCAACTGTATTGACCAAAATAACTCTTGGCACCCATTCGAAAGTCCGACAGATACTGTAAGTGAAGCGATCTCTAGAAAACTATATACTTACGCAGCACTTTGCAGTATCAGAGTTTGGGATTTGGTCATTGATCCTATGAACAGGATTTTACACCAGGATAGATTTGTTCTTGTAAGTTACAAAAGTTTGGGTCAGTATTTGTAAGTAATTACTATTATAGTAAGTTAATATATTAGTATTTTATGAATGTAAATAATGGTAATGATTGTTTTTAGATATTTGCTATTTGCTTTACCGCGAAAAGTAATTGTAAGGAAAAGAAATCGAAATCCTAAATTAATATAAACTTATTTTTTAACTCTTTTTCCTTAAGTATAGGTAATTGCCGAGATTTGCGGAACTTTGTAAAGTTGAATGATAGGCTCAAGTCTTGGAAACTGATATTTCAGGTGCTGCCTGTTAATTTTATAGGATATAATATAACTTATGAGGAACTCTCGACTTTTTCGTGTAAGCTATTAAAAGAAGAAACATCAATACTTAATAAACCGATATATGATTTTCTGATCCATTGCTTTAGATTTTAATTTTTTTAAGCCCTTACCTTTTTTTACTACCTGAAATTCTAATTGTTATAATTTTTATATAATCGAAAATCGAAAAGTTTATATCCACCAAGACTATCATAACATACTCATAATTGTTTAATCTTTGCATTTAATTATTAATACTCGATTAATTATGAATATTAAATAAATCAAATCAAAAAGTTTAATAAGTATGATAAATAAAATGAATATTAAAGTTGCACACATTTGTTATTATAATATTTTAACTTTATACCTAATGTTGATTAAATATTGCATAATATTAATATTCTATTTAAATCACATAAAATATGCATAGGTACCTCAATGGTAACCAAAATCTTTTGAACGCCTATTCAGGGGCAATTATCGGACAGCCCGAAGTTAAAAAAAACTATTTAAATTCACAATTGGAATAAGTGGAAACAATAAAAACTTTTAATTACGCGTCCCAAGTCATTTGTTATGTTTAATTAACTGTAAAATATTTAATTTATGCAAAAACTTTACTGAACTATGTAAAGTATGAACGAAAATATGTAAGGAATTTTATTGTTTATTTACTATTTATTTTCAATAAATACTCACGCCTTGGGTAAAATTTGGAATAATAACAGTCCATGTCACTCGTAAATAATTTCACAGCATCGATATCAATTTCACTGTCAATTTGTTTACCATTCACTCGCGCGTTACATGTAAAACGTTTGACATTTCATAAAATAAGCTGACAAGTGACATCACTGCGCGCAGAATACGTCAAATCGCATGCAGCCACCAACGCGACTGAAGTGTATCGCAGGCGAACGATACCATACCGCGTCTTTCGAAAATTGCGCCATCCCAGTAAGCACACTCAAGCGAATTTAACAACACAAAAGCACCTTGAGCACACTTCATTCCCGACAGCTTGCCTAAATGCAGCTGAATCCTAAAACTAGATAATGTTTACATCGCGAAATGCCGACACCCCAACGACCGGAAGTCGCAGCGAAGCAAACACGACAACTATGTAAAATATTGCAGGATCGCGATCGCATTGTTGACATTCCCTAATAAAAATCACTTAAATCTTGACTTGATTGTATGAAAATTGTATCAAAAATAATTTTTACTCACCTATTATGGAGGTCGAAGATGAAGTGAAAGGACGAATTTTGATTAAATGTCAATTTAGGAGTAAATTTAAAGAATATACTCTTATTGGTATGCGAAGAATGGCACAAAGAATCCCGACAACGCACGCGACGAATGCGCACCTCGTTTGCGCATATGCTGACACAACTTCACGGACGTTACTCCCCTTGCCCCGCGCTCACCCGGTTTTCTATGCTAGTGTGCGTGTCCAGAGTGGTCAAACGTGAAATTTTATACACGTATACACTAACACATAAACAATTGGTACCTGCCCTAGCTCCCGAACGCCGCCATCTTTGATATGAGAGAGAGCTAACATATTTCTGTCTCTTGTTGTCATGTCTTACAGCGACATCTAGGGGCAAAAAAATTGTAACTGCATACATCACAAGATGGCGCTAGTATAAGATCCGGAAAAAGTCATTTTGTTTACTTTTTATTCTTCTTTCGCAGTCATACATAGTTATTGTAACGTACCATTATATCTACATTAAAAAATATTATTATAAGTATCGTAGAATTTTCGGGAAACTTGGTATTGCATATTATGTTATTGAACTTCGTGTTGATGTTAATAGTCACGGTTTTGATGTGCGTTTTCTAAAAATGACTGACTTAACTTTTGAATGTTTGTTGCACAGTGCAACAAGTATGAATCCAACTAGCACTCACTATGATAAGTGCAACTTTCACAGTGTGTGCACTTTTTTGTACCTATATGAAGTTAAACATAATAATAATACATGATAATTTGCCTTCATACTTCCCTACTGATAGTCTATAAATGGATATTATAAATATACTTAGGTGTGAAAATAAAATAAAACTACAAGTCATTATGAGATATTTATTGTTTAAAACAAATATCTGCCCACAGAATCAGACAAATGTATTATTCGTTTAGCGGATTTTTGATTCAAAAGTAGATAATTTATTGTTAACATTCATTGAATAACAGCAAAAAACATATTCAGTCATGATACTATAAACTAAGTAATAACTACTTATTCAATTCTTAATTTATTACCTTAGCTTTAACAAAAATAATGGATTACGGTAATGTAAATTTATCAAATTTCAGAGAAGGGGTCAATATTTTCTTCATCTAAGTATGCAAATAACTAAGTAGGTAATGTAATTGATTTCTGTGCTGTAATTTGTTCTTATTTTTACGTTTAGGTACAATGCCAACTATACTTAACACTAGGATAATACACAATCCTAAATATAATATTAAAGCATTTAAATACATATACTAATTTCAAAATGTATGGCATCGAGATATAAGTACTGTACGTTAGTACTTATATCTCGATGATGTATGGTAATAAAACGCAAGTTACCAACTTCTAAGAATATAACAACAGAAAGGTAAAATTCAACAACGACATAATTAATCTCAATAATCAATTCATTGTATGATATAGGTACTTATACCTAATGGTATATAATTAACTTTTTAATTTAGTAGTTACCTATAATAAAAAGGCTTTGCACTATGCCTATATCAGTGAAATAAGTACCTATATATTTAAATTTATTGTTGGAACTAAGATTTCAAATACAATAAAAAAATATGGCTTAAATAATGGTCATACATGTCAAATACTTAAAAAAATGGTATGTACCTAGGTAATTACTTAATATTGCATACAATACTTCACATAACACCTATGTATTTGTAAGATTAGCACTAACTTAGTTGGGGCAGGCACTAGGCACTAGTTCTGTGTTGCCAGTGTTGCTTGTAGCGGATTTTGAACTACCCAGACTACCTATGTAACAACAGTGTAGTATAAAATCTATGAGTGTAGTATGAATTATACAAGGTAGACACACTTAGAGTATACTACAATTTGCTAGTGGGTTCAGTGATCTATTTTCGCCATTTAAAATTAATATCTAAAACTACTTTATAAGAGGTTTCTTATGTAATATTAGGTATATAAATATATTTCAGCTTCTATGTGCATTTTTTAGAAGAGAACCACTTCTTTTTTTTTTCGTAATTTTCATATTATTTTTATCGCCACACGTTCATAATTTGACTTTTAAAACTTCAGGCGACTGTACTTAATATTAACTGCACTTGTGAATTTTTTAAAGAAAATTGATTGCGTTTCCCTCTAGTATTCCTTTTTATAAAGGAATGTAGTATTTTGGAAGCTTATCAGTAATTAATACGAACTCTTAAATAAAAATAATTACTCGGTAGTCGATTATTTTTAGTTAAGATATGTTTTGATTGAATACATTGTAATATAATTGATAATAATAATAATTTTGGTCCTTTTCAGTTATAGAAGAATTAATTGAACAAGGCATTAATTTTAGGAGGTCAAGGTAGTACGGAAAGGGCGGAAATAACTAAAATGCCTCGAGTCATAATGTGCTTTTATCTACATTATGTAACCTTGTACCTAACTAACTATATTTTGCTAATCATAATGTTAGAGGCGACTATAAATCGCCGTCCAAAGACATCTTACACTCTAAAAATAAGTGTTAATGTACATATTCTCAAGGTAACATCCACAATTTTTGGATTTGTTTCCAGCCTTTAGTTTAACTAAAACGTTGCAGTCCTTAACCACTAGTTTAAAATGTTTAATTATAGCTCATTGAAAACTTCAACAACAAAATTCGATTTCACAGAATTCTCTATGACTCTTTAGTTTGGTTTCTTTCGATATTTTTATCTGAATTATTCTGACTCATACTTAGCAACCAACTGTATAAATGTGTTTCTGTAGTTACTAGGCACCACATCATGGTATGTTAATATGTAAGTAAAAGTGGATATTTAGTTCGGACCAATGGTCCTTCCAGTCCTGCTTGAAGCTAAAAGGTAACTAAAATAAAGAGTCAGTAGATGGAAGACTAAAAACTTAAAATTACTACAAAAAGATTAAAAAGCTTACACTAAGGTAGCTACAATAACATAGTTTTTAGTGGAGAGTTATTGGCTACGGCTTTTCTGCCAGTACCTACATAGTATCAAGCCTGTATCCGAACGGTTAGGCAGTGGTGTCGATACACCCTGTTGTACATTTTGCTGATTCCGTTGTTGAGTTCAAAGTACAAAGTGCAAACTCTGGTCTATTACCAAGAATTCCCATATAAAAACCCTATGCCCGGCCTGGAAATTAAACCCGGAACCACTAAACTAATGGTAACCATCCCAGTACATAACACAATTTACCTAATGAGGCAGTGCAGCGATTAATATTATGAATTAACAATAATTGAACTAATTCGTTTGATAACTATTATTACCACTACTATCTTATGTATGTTCCTAATAATACAATTAGTAATAATTCCCCCGAAACAGTACCTTCAAAGATTTTCTGGAAAGCTGATTTTGACCGTGAGTTTAACATTCATAGTTTTTCATTTTTGGGCATATGGTAAAGAACTTAGCACAAACAAAACATTCAATTTGTTTCGATATTTCAAGACGGCTATGACTGAGTTTTCTTTTTGTTTCCGTGTTTGTCTATATTGGGGGTATGAGCATGTATTGAACCATTTCTCTTTGTCTTTGTTAGATTTCCCGAGATTTCTCGAGATCTACCACGAATTATAAAATACACAAGGCAATTATTTTCTACATTATTTTTATTAGCCTAATAGGTAATATCTTCTATACCTACTTTCTTAATTTATTGATTAAATAGGTAATTACCAAAATGAACGGGCAATCTGTAGCTTCTTGTAAAGCTTGATTGGGCCTGAGCCCAAAATTGACGAGGAAGAAAGGACCAATATCCGAATCCGTCTTTTAAAAGGCGTGAAAAATGTTTTCATGTGAATGACTTTCACAAACTAAGGGAGAGCTTCCGGGGTAAGATTAGAGATCTATAATAACAAACAAAAATTGACTCTAATTAGTGAAACTCATTACAAAACTTTGTACCGAAACTCCCAAATACACTTAGAATACAAAACTAAAAATATTGTTAATTTTTATTTTTGTATTCTGAAAATCCATTGGTTGCTTATAATAACCGTACCTATATTATACATTATGTATAACACTGTACATAATTTTATTATATCATTGGAAAGACGTGTTAAAATTTCTATACCCAAAGGTCCATAGGTACATTTAATTACAAATTGTAATGACTACCTACCATTCCGAACACTTTGTTTTGCTATCGAAAGCCTTTTCCTTACAGCAAGCCTACATAAAGCGAAATATAATCCAAATCCATTTGCACGATCTTTAAAACACAATTAATTTCCTACCAAATCTTAGAGGGTCCACGATAACTCCGTTATGAGAAAATCTTTGAAAACCAACGAAGGCCCATAGCTTATTTTTCTAATTTTTCTGCCATAAGACTGTAGAGATTTAACAAGTAGATTTGATAGCAAATGATACCTAATTACCCCTATTTTGGTGTTATAGACTTTTAGAAGATATCACGCATCTTAAGAAAGTATCGAGGTTGTTCAAGGGTTATCTAAGTACCAACATATTATTTTAACCGCCAATTTTGATGTGCATCATTCTTCAATCCAAATATCCATATTCCGTTACATGTCGCTGACCGATTCCATTCACAATAAAATTATGTATGTACACGTTCAGTTCGCCTTACTGTGACTAGGACACACCACTTGGAGTTCGTGGAGAGGTAGGTCGCGCACCACAATGGCGTGGAATGCCATGTTCGCAGTCGCCAATATATATTCGCACACTGAGAACCATGTGAACGCTGAAAATATAAAAGGTTGTGTTATAGGTATGGTAGAAGGTAGGATAGGTTTTATTATCAGAATATAATATAGGTAGATTGTAGATGTAGCGAGTATTAGTATGAAAAAAAAAAGTTCTAATATCGGCTTCTGGCTAAACTGAAGCTTTGTTACTTCCATAGTAAAGTATGCATTATCTATGCAATCTTTGACCGATTGTTGAGATTTTACAATTTTCGGGTAAATTAAAATTTTTGGAATTTCGAATAAGTGGTAGTGATACCGTGCAAGACATTGCCCCATTCTTGGTTTTGTCCCTCTATCATGGGTGCGTTGCGTAACTACACTCAGACCCGAAACAACTATCCTTAGACCATACAAATATTTGTTTCGTGCGGGGAACGAACCCAATTAATTAGTTCCAAACTTTTGGAGTCAGAAACGAACTCCATTGCTGTTATTCACTTTGATAATTTTATACAAGATATCTTTTAAAGTCTAAAGAACTTAGACCTTTTTTTACGGAACATTCGTCATTACGTATATACCTACCTACCTTTCATATTTTACATAAAAATTGTCAGAACTAACCAGATATTTTGCGAAATCAACCTTTAAACGAAAAAATAACAGATGCTTTCGTACAAATGAAAATCAATCTTCATCAGAGCGTCCCATGAACGATGGAAAAACACATAAATATCCATTATCTAGTGATACATTATGATATTGAACAGTTTGACATTTATTTTGGTTCATGGAAAGGTCACAACCCAAATAAAAGAGAAATGCGTAGGAAAAGGTCATATGAACCAATAAAAGCTATTTATATTCCATAGGAACAAGTTAGTTAGCCAAACGTTCACATAAAATCTACGTACAAAGATGGAGACTAAAGGACCAATTTTGAAGCTGTTTACTGTATTCAATGCGCTGAAGACTCTTTTAGTGCCAGTGAATGTCTATAGGCAAGCATTTCTATGACTATTTGCTGGAGAAGCAACATAATTAAATACTGGATTTTCACTTAAGACTCATGTATCTATTTATAAATTTAAAAAACGAAGAGGTCCCACATTTTGATGGTTTGCAAACGCTTAGAAGTCCTACAAATCGGTTCTGACAACCAACCTCCTATTAAACTCTGAAAAAAACTTTAAAAAATTACCTAAAGGTCGACACAACAGTCGATGTCGCAAAAAGAAAATAATGAGTCCCACGGTGGCGGCGATGGCGACGTAGAACAGCGTCCACACGAGCTTGTTGGTCCTCACCGGCTCCACCACATCACTTGCGATGCAGCCGACGCGCGCACGGCACAGCATGTGCAGCAGCGCCGCTACCATGAACACTATGAATATCTTCTCGTGAATGACTGGAAACATTTAATTGGGAATAAACATCGTGTGGATTCGTGCGCTTATTATGTAAGAATGCCGCAATGATGAGCTTGGGATCGGGAAGATGACGTTGGTAAGACATGTCATTATTCAATAGGTGTGTGGGCTGAATAGATGAATAGTGATGTGGAAGTGTGGCTGTAGTACATGGAATCTAAAGAGCCCTTAAAAATACGCTTTGGACAATCGCGAGTATGGTTCGTGTGAGACTCTTCGGTTCGATTCCCGTGTCGGGCAGTGTAATTGGGTTTTTCTGTTAGAAGACTTTTAGTAGCAGTTCCAAGGTTTGAGGTTGGGCAAAATGTGGGTGATGTTATCTACACCTCTGCTTAACCATTTGGGTAATACAGCGTGATGCTATGTTATGATAAAGTTGGGAATAGCTTTTAAAATATAAGTGCAATAAAAGTATTTCTGAAGATCTTCGCTCTACAATGTCCAACAGCTGTTTTACTCATTAAGTAGGTAGTTACGCACTTATCCACTTATCTGGATGCGGACGGCGGCATAGAGGACTGTAGTGGCGCGATCTGAGAAACACCTATCTCCGGCAATGGGTTACGCTAAACTTGATTGATGGGATGAACCCGAAAATGATGTGTGCTATTTGAATATATTGAATATATATCTAACAAACAACTCAACTCAATCTCTAAATAAATCGCAGAGAATCTTACCAAGGAAATAACGCCATTACGAAAACTTGCAGAGAAATGTAACAAAACTATTAGAATTACGAAAATAGTAAAAAGTTTAGCACTTACAATAGTTCTCCCTATTGGAAATATATGTTACGCCAGTAAGCGCAAACAGCTCTATGAAATTAAGCCAATAGCAAGCTTCTCCTAACTTGGTCGCTGTAGTCCGAGCCTGAAAACACATAATGTACTATGTTAGTAGGTACTTAAGCATTACAGTATATGAGCAGTGATTACTTAAGATTCCTAGTTCGCGGTGTGGGTATTATTGATCACCACTACTAACGGCTTCGATCAAGAAACAACTTGTTCGAAGGTGAACGAAAACATCGAGGAAACCTGTCCAAGAACTTTGCAGACTTAACATATATCTATCCACACTTCTGTCAGCCCTGTTATTGGCCTTGACGATACCGTTGGCGCAGATGCTGGGTAAGCTTTTTGTGCTAGGTGTCGCGAGTTCAATTACCAAACGGAACAAATATTTGTATGATCTACAAATAGTTGATTTGGGTCTGGTTGTGTGTTATGTGACATGTATGTATGTTTATAAACTGTACCCACAAAACAGGAGAAATACAAGGGTGGGGAAATGTTTTAAAAAATAAAAATTTGTTGCTCAGTCGTGATCACCACTTGAGCAGCGTTGAGTGACGTGTTTATAAATGACAGACTCAAATCTGTGCTCAAGTATTACACAAACTCAAGCGGTAATCTCTACTTATTGGAGATTAGGTACCGTTTGAGTTTAATTATGTTATACGGACCTTAGAGAGGAGCTCTGAGTTCTGAACATTGAATGCTAATGATAAGAATGACTGCTTCTAAGGTTTGCGCGACTGCTAAGCGTGAGGTCCTGGGTTCAATTCCTGGGTCGGGCAAAGTGTCATTGGGTTTTCTTCTATGGAAATTCTTAGTAGTAGCACGGAGTCTGGAACCGTGCCCGAAGGTCGATGGCAATAAGTTCGCTACCTATTACATGGGACTCAGTAACGGCATCGGTGAAAGTGGATGTACAATAGAGTAGGTATACCTCTGCCTAACCCTTGGGGGAATACAGGAATAATGCTATATTATGTTATGATAAGAATGACAGAGAAGTATTTTTGTTTCGATAGTACAGAAACAACCGTCTATGCACAGAAAGATGACTTATTTATTTTTAAACTTCCATTCGACCTAGATCACTTATTCACGTTGTAACCTTTAAAGTTCAAAGGTTACACCGTAAATAACTTATTTAGTTCAAAGGCATTATTTGCCTCTGGAAAGGAAGATACCTTTCCTGTTAGTAATTGAATTTGATTTGGTCTTTAGTTCTGAAAGGGTTCTTTCAATTTTAGGCTTTCACCTAGCTATCTTAATTGCGTAGGTATCATATCTCGTATCGTATATAAGAATCCCTCGCAGTTTAACCGCGCGATATTAAATTTTTAATTACTACTAGATTTTTTTTCCTTTTTATCACTCGTTTGGTCTTCTAGTCCCTAAACAAACTTTATTACTATCGCAAATGCAATTGCTGAAACTTGTAGCATATATTAAAAAAAAATATATAGTAAAATGTATAAATAAAGTTACCTTTTCCTCGGTAATATGAGCAGTGCGCTCTTTATGATAGTTGTAGTATAAAGAACCTATCAACAACCTTGGTCCTAAGTGGAACGCGATACATATCCTCCAGATATACCTCTGGGGGCTTATTCCGGTAATCGCACTTATTGACGGTACTACATTGTAGACCTGGAAATAAATAGAAAAAAAATATCATTACCTACTATATTTTCACGCACTTTTTAACGGAATTTTACTAAAGTTCCCTATTTGGCTCGGCCATTCCAATTTGAGGACATAATATATAATGAAGCTATATATATGAACTCCTAAAAGTGACGCAGTCGAGACAAAAGTTTTGCTGCAAGAATAAGTATGAATGCATTCGGAAAAAAAGATGAGTTAGTTGGGGAAGATAGAGATTTTATTCAAGCAAAGCAGAACAGAGTAGAGTTGTTATTGCACAAGACTGTCTCGGGGAATATCCCTCATCTACCTAGGTGTAAGTATCTACATTTTGGCGCTTAGCTGTTATCGCGGTAGGTACTAGGCGCTACCAGGCACCGCTTGCAATCATACAAATGCATAAAGTACAGGTAAGTGAACAAGACATTAAATTTGCAACTGCATGGGTACATAAGTAGTAGTAGTAATATTGCTAAGAGCGTAATATACGCAAGGAATCTTGCGGAAAAAATGATGCGGTCATATTTTGTTGACTGTATGATTTTTTTACATTCTGGAATTAGAGTTATTACATAGGTAGGTATAATCTCTATCTACTAAGCCTAAGTATTTATTTAACAGTTGATTTAATTTCTTATTAGGTGCTTGGGATTTTCTTAGGATTAGGTATTTTGGAGGTAGGTTGATAATGTTGGTATAAAAAAATACTTACCCTACAATGTGTTTCATGTATGTCATCTGCTTGAAATATAGACGCTGTCACATAACAAAATATTAAAGCACCTAATGGAAGCCAGAGTGCAGTTAAACAAATTTCCCTCAAACCACATGTCCACAGCAGTCCCTTTAAATGGAAATTGCAAATTATTTCACCGTTCAAATAAATAAAATTTCAATCATAGCACTCAGTATCCCGACCTTATATTCCAATATTTTAACACTCTTATTTACATCACACTTTTCGTTTGTGCGTTCTTCACCACGCACATCCAATTTTGGCGGCGACTGTACTTGTGCGTCATTTACCATTGTATCTTTCACTCACTCAATACTTTAACACACTGCGATCACATAGTTTTTATTAATTCCCATGAGACTATTGCTGCACCTCAATCAACGCTGTTACAACCCCTCATACTGGCAGACTGACATCGGTGAAACATCGACGTTTCATGAATTAAAATTACATAAGACAGATCGATGTTAGTTAACAGTAGGTTGGTAAAGTTAACAATGTAAAGCTTTTTGTGTTTATTCGCAAATACTATTGTAATAGTAAAAAAGCACAATGTTACAATTTATGTGGATGAATCAAGGCGTGGATTATATGAGGTTATTTGGACATGCGCATTAGGCCCTGTAGATCGGGGGTTATACAATAGACCACCCCCTTCACAAATGCCTTTTGTATAAAATGTTAAGTAGGTAGGTAACTACTTGTATAGTATTTCTTTATAGTTTGTCACAGGTAAACAGGTATATATAGGTATATATAGGTATATCGGGTATAATAGGTACTTCGAAAGTTTGAATCGAATGAGTAAGGTAGTTAAGTAGGTATATATCATTGGTATCAAGGGAGCCCATGTTAAGAGTACATAAATATAATATCAGCTTAATACTACTTTTTAGATAAATGGTGAGATTCTACATAAATATTCTGTGGTAGGAACTTAAAATTTTTATATTAAATATCTTTAAAATTATTATTCAGGTATTTGCTTGTAAGTAGTGAAGATATCTTATAATAATTGTAAGCGATCATAATTTGATATTTTAATTTAAGAATAGATTGAATTAATTATTTTATTGAAAATAAACAATACGTTTTTAGACGTAACCATAATTTTCATGAATGACAACTGAGATACCTAAATGATAATGATGCTATTAAAACTACTAATGTCCAAGCATTAGTCGATTCTTAGATTTACTCGGTTATTGATATATTTCATTTAATTACGAGGTTAAGAGAAAAGTGAGAAACTCAAAAAAAATTACATGTGGCAGATGCTAGGTAAGGTAAGGCCCATAAAATTACAGAATGACGGACGGTGTTATGACACTCAATGCTGATCTCTTCTTGAGCAGTAATGTATTTGTATGAAATGATAGACTAAATTCCGTGCTTAAGTCTACACAAGTAGGGATCACTGCTGAGCTTCGTTATGCACACTATTATAAACACGAAAGTAACTCTGTCTGTCTGTTACCTCATAACGCTTATACTACAGAACCGGACGTTATGAAATTTTAAAAAGATGTATCAAGAGTTCAGAGAAGGTGATAGGAAAATAATGTATTTCAAATGAAATATGTAACTGCTGCTCGACTAATAAAAATTAGTAATTTCATTCGGAAGACAAGATTAACAAGATTTGGTACTACGCTAATCTATCGAAACGTCAAACAGTTAACAGATGTGAGATGTGAATATTGTCAATGTCATTTCTCGCCGACCGCGGCTCGAGGAATAATTTGTTTTATTAATTTACTCCAATTTAGATTGTTCTGTTCTATGAAGAATCGCTATTTATGTAATAATGAAATGACTTTTTAGTGACGAAATGACTATAAAACGTTTAAAAATGGAGTTCATAAAACTTTGGTGGTTATTCAGTCTCTATCCTCTCCAGATACATGGTTCCACGCATTGGATGGTCACTGAGGGTGGCCTAATACAGCCGCGGGTATGATAAGCTTGCGACTATATTCAAATCTATGTAGTACTAAAATTTGTAGTTCCTGATATGATAAGCTGGACAAACCAAACAGCAGTTAAAATATCATGTTTATTTATGTTCTCTACGTTTGTTCAGCTGGTTATGGCAAATTAATTATAATTTATTGTAGTTCTTTAATGTAATGTAATATAAAAAAGAAAAATAAAACATTTTTGCTGGCATGTATGGCTAATTCATCAATGATGTAACTACATATATAATATTACTAAATGAGATCCAACAAATTGTGCCAGTTATCCAGCTAATACAAAATAAAATGAAATTACATAAATAATTCGAATATTCAATGTTGAATAATAATTTCAATGTTCTCAAATTTCAGCTGGACTCACCATTTGAAATGGCACGTCCCTATGATTTATTGGCTTTCCTTAACCAAGACACTCGCTGGGACAACATTATTAACTTGCATCATGATTTGTCTAAAAGACAACACATAATAAGAGCTTTGTGGGCAGAGCTGGAGCGAGACACAGACATAAACATTCTATTGAATGAAGATGAATATTGCGTTACAGTAGGTCAATTGAACCTTATAGACTGGTATACATCCTCCTTGGAGGAAGGGAAAACAAAGATGGGCACAGAAGAGTTTGGAGTTCGTAATCTGAATTATGCGGATGCTGATGTTCCTGATTGTAAGAAGATTTCCTCATTGACATTCAGTATGTTTGCCTTTGAACATTTAGAGGTATGTGTAAATTTTACCATTTATTTTATCAATTAAGAAGTCATTACCTGGATACAAAATTAAATAAATAATTATCACGTTAAACACCATGTAGGTCACTGGTGACTGTATCTAGGCGCCGCATTGGTCACCAGTGACCTCATGAAGTTTTTCAAGAATATCTCTAAACTATGCTTCAGACCGAAGCCTAAGACAGCACAAAACACAAATAAGTAAATAGCCACGAAGTAAAAAAAAGTAAATTTTCACATTTCTTGTATGGCGTTTAAAGTGTTATTATTAACATTTTTTATTGATAACTTTCAAATTACTAAATTTTATTATAATATTTACTTTTGTAGATTTTATTTCATATAAGTTATTTTTTCTGTTTATAATTTCTTATAAACAAGAACTAATCTTAAATATCTTAATTACTGAACCTACTAAAAGTAAAATTTTGTCCATTATATAATTTTTTTGTAGAGTATGAAACAGAGGGAGAATCTTAGTGCAAGCCCTGAGTTGAATCTGCCACAAATGTCATTAGAACGCTCAGAAATCACAGAAATGAGTGTTGACCAGTTTGGGCACTGGTTGGCCGGAGTTCTTAGGAAGAATAGCTCATCATGGCTGCATTATAACATGGCTTCTTTATACTGGAGAGTCAGAGGCAATGCACCTAAAGCCATGGAGTGTAGCCGGCGTGCTGTGCATTATGCACCAAGGTATAATATTCACCTATTATTATGAATTGCTGTTAAATTAAATAATTATAAAAGTAAAATAATCATGGTGGACTAATAAATCTATACTAATATTATAAAGAGGTAAAAATTTGTTTGTATGTAGGGGATAATATCTGGAACTAATGATCCAATTCTAAACATTTTTTCACTAAGAGATAGCTACATTATCCCCGAGTGCTATAGGCGAATTATTATCTAATATGTAGGTCATGTGGACCATGTCATGGGCAAAAGTTAATACAATATAATATTATGTTATGGTTTACCCTGTTGTTCTAGGATGTACTACTTATTGACAAAGAAAATAATTAAAATATTAATATTGTTATCATTATCATTGCAGAGACTACAAAGATATAACTTTATTGAGCATGGGTCTCATACTGCACCGGAGCAAAGTAACAGAAGATGCCGTGATTATACTGGGAGCAGCCGCTGACCATGACCAACATTGCCCAATCAATCATTTTATTCTAGCAAATGCATTTGCAGTAGTTGGAGACTTCAACAGCTCCTTAAAACATTATGACATGTGCTTAAAGTTGAACCCTACATTTGATTTGGCAGAGAAACATAAGAATGCCGTTATGTGTCATACTTTTGTGATGCAAAGAATGCAAATTGTTAAAGAGTAAGTATTGCTATGGTAAAGGTTTATTATGAACTTTGTTAAACAATGAGCTATTCTATATTCAATTGAATTTTAATAGCTCAGTAAATAAGGACAAATACCTACATGTTTTCTTTTTTAATTGATATTGGAATTATTTTAGCACTCTAAAGAGACTCCGTGAAGAACTGACTGAGTACAGTCAGAGGGAAGCACACTGGCTCAAATCACAGGAAGCGTTTCTTAGGACAATGAAACATACAGAGGAATTTGGTAGGACTAGTACTATTACAAAAAAACAACTTTTATTTCTTACTAAAACCTCTAAATAACTCTTACAATTTAAAGATTACAGAGATATAGGAAAAAACTTTGATAAGATAACAGAATTAACGGGCCTTAATACGAAAGAATTAAAAAAGGAAGGAGATAAATACTCATTGATTCAATACTTTTTTGATGGACCTACATACAACGAAAATTGGTTGAAAGAAAAAGGTGTTCACGCTATAGAATCGGCGTACAGCCTACAAAGACTGGTGAAACATATAGGCAGGCATGCCAACATGATCTCAGATTTTGAAGTACAGAGTGATTATTCGAAACAGACTGATTGGGAAATATTAAAGGAAATTGGACCGACACCAACCTTTGCTGATTTAATTCAAGAGGTTGTTAAAGGTATAATTAAGTTTATGTTTATATAGCTTTCGTTGGCGACCCTGTCCGCGCAGGCAGTCCTCGCGTGCACAATATTACGCGTGCGCGCTGCAGTATGCAAATCAACTCGCTACTTTGCTGCATGAAGCTTCGATCATCAATAGAGTTCGGTCGAGGCCGAAATTAGTCGAACAAACCTGGCCCCGATCCGCGCCCGTGACATTTGCATATAAAAAAAAAGTGTATATTATATGTACTTATATACGGCACGTATGAAGTTATACTTCTAATATTTTTTTATTTCCACTTATATGAAACACGTGTTACAGATGCATAAATATTTCAATAACTACCTTGAATATAGCTATTAATTCCCAAGAAAATTTAAGAGGCATTTACCAGCCAACTTTTGGTGTCGCTTTTATTTATCGGTGTGCGCGCGCATCGTAAGTATTCACTCTCATCAAGCGCGCCAAAAGAAGTATAACTTCAAAAATATCCCCACCAATTTTTTTTTTTGTTTATACATATTATATTTTTCAGAAAGTGTATCTAATGAATTAAAAGGAGAGAAATTAAAAATACCAGATATTATGAAGCCCTCTCAAAGAGGAACGAAACCCGAATCTCAACTGCCGCCTGATAAGAAATCAACTACAAATGAAAATCAAGATAATATGTCTGATTATGATACGGGGATAATATTGTGAGTTAAAACAATTTTTGCATACATATTATCAAAGCAGGCGTATTTTTGTTGAAAATTGATAAATTAGTCCTTTAATCCATCACCATCATAGCATGTAAGGTCATAAGATATTGTTTTTCTGAGAGCTTTTTTTAACTGCCTCATTGGATTCCCGGTTCGGGCAAACCGTTATTAGGTGTACACTTTACAAAAAAAAATGTACTAGCAGCTCTGAGTTTGGAATTGTGCCTATTAGATGACAATAGGCTCACCCCCTATACCATGGGAGTTAATAACGGCATTGGCGAAATGTCGGTGTACGGCTGTACCTTTGGCTACCTCTTCTAGGAGTACAGGCGTGATACTAGGTTATCTTGTTTCCCAGATATCCATCAACATTAAAGATAAGCAGAAACACGGAAGAGTTTGACAAGGACTCAGATTGGCCGACGAATAAACATTGTAAGGATGCTTCAGAAAGTTTCCCGGAAAATCTAGAGGCTATATATCAAATATTTTTACCATTTGAAAATAAGGGAATAAGGTATGCAAAAAAGCAAAAAAATAAATTGATTGTGCTCGGTTTGTTCCAGTTTTTAATTTAAAATATAATTAATTTTAATTAATGTTGAATTACCCCAATAACATGTAAGCTGGAGAGGTTTAAATAATTATTCTAGAGGCATGCACAACTCTACTGTTTAAGCAGAAAATATACAAAAATCAATCTCTTCTGTAGAAGTCACCTCAATAATCCAATGTTTTATGTTCAGTCGTGTTTTGCAGACTGAAATCGATGTTAACTGACAAGATCGGGGTACCAGCTAATGTGGAACATGAGCTGCCGTGGCACCCGCCCACCTGCCCCAACGATAAGGACGCCGCCGCCTTCACGCAGAAGAAGGGACAGAAGTGAGTTTATATCTTCTAGAACTTTACTACAGTATAGGTCGAATTCCCCTAAGACTTCAGTACAGATTGCCAGGATTCAAATTATTAGACTGGCCCATTCTTAAAATCGTTGATATTATCAAAGAAGCAAAAGTGTAAGGGATGATATTGATCCTTGAAATAAGCCTGACTAGCACGAGTATTAAGTATATGTATGGGCAATAATGTTCTTGTGTGTGTTACTAACTTTCTGCCAATCAAACGTGAAGATTATGATAAAACTCTCTTTCACCCTTTGGTCATTAAGAGGACCATTATTCAGAAGTGAGCCGAGAATAAAAGACTAGAGAGAGCCCCTAAACTCAGTATCGATCAATCCAGAAACCAGGTTTAATTCTAGACCGAACTATTCACTATTAAGTGCTTTGTGCTATGAGTTAGAATTACAAGGGATTTGTTAACATTCCCGTGACTATGTATTTGTGTTGTTTTCCTCATTATTTTGGTCTATCCATTACAGGCCTCAGTTTACAAGTGAAGTGATCTTCACGGGGCATCTACGGCAGAAGTTGTTGGAGTACGTGGGCAATGGCGACGCAGACTCGGTGCGTCATATGCAGGACGCCGAGGTCGGCCAGCGGATATTCACCGCGATACAGATGGTAGGACTAACGTCTTTTTATTATGGTGGCTTCTTTTTCTAGATTTCTTCTAAGACTACTATTAAAGTCAAAGTCAAAGTTTTTTATTTCAAGTAGTAAGTAGACCTATGACAGTCGCTACGGGTGTCAGCAGCGAAAAAGTCTGACAACCAGTCTAACCTTAGAGTATATAGTGGCGGAGGTCAGAAGGCAGTCGCTCCGTGTAAAATAGTGATAGTCAGCCGCAACCGGTTAGATTAAAAGCCGACCCCAATGTAGTTGGGAAAAGGCTAGGCAGATGATGATTGATTCGTCAGTTTTAATATTGAATGTTAACGAAATCCAAGAGGGTTTACTGGTGAAACCATTTAAGATTGGTGTTTTTACCTTTAATTCCAGAAACTGGCACCGAAATGGCTGTTATACACTCTATCGTCGCTATACTGGCGCGTTCGCGGTAACAACGTGAACGCGTTACATTGCGCCATGACCGCTAGTCGCACGGTAGAAACGCGTTTTAAGGACATTGTACTGATCTCTATGGCCTCCATATATTTAGAGATGGGCTACTTCGATGAAGCGCTTGCTGCTGCAGAAGAAGCATTCAAATTGAGTCTTTATGAGGTATTTGTTGTTTTATTTTATTCTTAATTTTTTTTCATATCTATATACTTTTGCGAAAAAGTTTTTAGTATGGAATTTCATGTGTCTATTCCCTAGTCGGTGTGTTCAGTCCATTCATCTCTGATATGGCGAATTTGGGGAGTCAGTTCTTTGTTTAAACGAAAATAACACGCTAGATATTTTATGGAGTTGCAATAACCTGTTATAAGATGTTTAAAAGGTGAAATTTACTCAGCATAATTAATATTGAATCACCAAAGAGGTATCTGAGGATCGTTGGACGTAGCGTTATGTAGTTTGTCCCCACAAACATGGGCAAAAAGCGTGATGATATTTTTGTATGTATAGCTTGTTCAAAAACTTCTTTACAGCCAGCAACAAACTTCATCTTAGCTGAACTAAACATGATAAAGAAGCATCGCAACACGCACATGTTTCACTTGAAGCAAGTGATACGAGTAGAGCCAGGTTTCATGGGAGGACTGGCCAGGAATCAACTGTATGGCTGGTCCTGCCTGTTCAAACAAGTTAACGTCCTGCAAGACCTGGGTATGTCTCTTTTTGAATGATGCGTCCTTTACCAAGTGTTTACAGACGTAAATCGCATTTCTAAGACCGCTCACAACTATGATATTTGTTCTATGTGGAAATTGAACCCGCAACCCTTTAATATTTTAGCCAGTGTAGTGACCATATTGCAAACATAATAGATATTTTTACCTTGTTTTATTTCCAGAATTCAACGAAGGCGACATATGTACGCAGGTAGAACCAGGAATGAGCATGGTGTGTGAGAAGGACGGCACGAACTGCCATCTCACTAACATACAGTGCTATAGCCCGAATGAACGTGGTAAGTCATGATGAAGTTCTGAATGGTTGACTTTGTGGGTTAGCTCCACCGTAGAGGCTGGTAAATGAAAAGCTTAATATTAATGAAGTGCTTTCATGTTCTATCGTTTCACTTAACTGAGAACATATAACACGTCCAATCAGTCTCAAAAAGATGAATTATTAACAAAATTTGAAAAATATTTTTTGTAGAAATCACGATGAAACATTTTGTTTTTAATTCGAATCGTTCATTCTTAATTCTAATGCTATGTTGTCACTTCTGTTGTTTGTCTTTCTTTTGTTATGCCGGGAAGAAGAAGGGCCTAATCGCCACAGATATCTCGAAGGTGCTTCTTGTGGTGTATGCATAATATGTTCTATTCATCTATCATTGTGTCTGCGTGCTAATTAACTTTAATTGTAAATGATTTTTATCTTGAACAAAACATAAAAACACTTAACAGCTAACAGTAAATAAATTCTTGCATGTCTAATAACCGTCTTGTTATTTCATCCACAATATATCAGCTATCAAAACCTTTTCATCTCACACTGTACATAACATTTTCCTTCCTAATTGTCGCAGAAAGCAGCACTTTAGTGAGAATGCTTGAACTAAAAGACGATAATATCCAGGGCGCGTCGGTGGACGACATGGATGACGGGGTCTTCGACGATTTTATACAGAATATGCCAAAGGACCGCTCCGACAGAGTGGGCCATCAGAAGAACTTCGAAGCCATGATGAAGACGGTGGGCAAAGAGTTGAAAGGTTGCGGGAATAGAGGATGTGCAAGTAATTATTTTGTTGAATTTAAACCACTCTTTCATAAGTGTTGTAAATCTCTAATAACTGAAATTATATATTAGTCTGTTGTCATCTCTTTTTATTTATATGAAAGTAACAATGGCCGGTATAGTTTTGTTTATGAGACGTCATTTTTTATTATGGTTTTTAGTGTATAAAACTGGGTTACATTTAAAGGTTTGCTATCTGTTCATGACAGAAAAACGTGATTCCTTCTGTCTGACAGGTATATGGCGGTACTAAGACTATAAAATATACCAGTATATAAGGAAAGTGTATGTATAGCAATTAAATTTTATTAATTTTATTCCTTTTGGATATATATAGGGTACATCCATTTATAAAATAACAAAATACTATAATTAAACTGTTGATTGAGGCAATTTTTAGCGATTTCTTCAGAAAAATTAACCGGGTGTGTTGATTGACGAAATTCTCCAAATGGTTGTATGTTATTCAGGTATTCAGCCAGAAGATTTGGCTTTAAAAGAAGAGGATTGCACTTACCAACATTTAGAATTGGGATATTGGTTGCATATCATCAGTTTTCGGCAACTGCTCAGTGAATCGGATTCAAGGTAGGATTTTTAATGTGTTTCACCCCTCTTAATACATGATAAGGACGCAGTTTTGCTTTGCTTATATCGAATTTCATCAAAAAAACAAGGAAAATTAACCATTAAAACAGTTTCACATAACTTTTATTCTATTTTTTCTACCGCTACTATAACATGTCAACCTTATAACCCTTTACCGTGGCCATCAATCCCACGTCAAGGCGTAGGGACTACTATGTTCCCTATGGGCGTCTCTAAACGGGCATCGCTAGACTAAGCTTCTGCAGGTGGGCTCCAAAAGCCCGATGCTCGTTTCTTATTTACAAATTCATCTTTATTTACCTTGCAAATGAAGGCATTAGGCGACCAATATGTAATGAGTATGGACACCTGGATCTTATGCCCTAATAACAGCATACTGCGATCAACATATTCGGTAGTTACTTACATGTTGTGTCTTTTTACAGGTTACCATCAGAAATAACTACAATGACGCCATCAAACAAGAAAATACCAGAATGTCGTGTGGTCATTAATCCGTCTCAGGACTTCTTCCTGGAGCGTATGATGAAGGTCGACATCGAAGGTTGGGAGCCCGTACTCAGTCTGATGCACCAGTTCGCAGAAATGTTCAACTTCTATGATTACGTCGCGCTTGGCGCTAAAATAGCTAAATATGTGGAGACTGTAAGTATCGTACCCAAATAAAAAAGCGTATTTTGTTGAACAATTAATTTTATTTATATGCAGGAAGTAGGCCAACCATCTCACTTGTTCCAATAACAGCACCCCGAGTGCTGGGCGGGCGCGGCCGTGGCGGGCTGGTGGTGCGGCGCGGGCGGGCGCGGCGCATGCGCGGCGCGCTGCCTGGCCGCGGCGCATGCGCGCGCGCCGCCGCCGCACACCGCGCACTCGGCGCGCGCGCTCACCGCGCTACTGCACATGTAAGTCTATGTTGTTCCAATAACAGCACCCCGAGTGCTGGGCGGGCGCGGCCGTGGCGGGCTGGTGGTGCGGCGCGGGCGGGCGCGGCGCATGCGCGGCGCGCTGCCTGGCCGCGGCGCATGCGCGCGCGCCGCCGCCGCACACCGCGCACTCGGCGCGCGCGCTCACCGCGCTACTGCACATGTAAGTCTATGTTGTTCCAATAACAGCACCCCGAGTGCTGGGCGGGCGCGGCCGTGGCGGGCTGGTGGTGCGGCGCGGGCGGGCGCGGCGCATGCGCGGCGCGCTGCCTGGCCGCGGCGCATGCGCGCGCGCCGCCGCCGCACACCGCGCACTCGGCGCGCGCGCTCACCGCGCTACTGCACATGTAAGTCTATGTTGTTCCAATAACAGCACCCCGAGTGCTGGGCGGGCGCGGCCGTGGCGGGCTGGTGGTGCGGCGCGGGCGGGCGCGGCGCATGCGCGGCGCGCTGCCTGGCCGCGGCGCATGCGCGCGCGCCGCCGCCGCACACCGCGCACTCGGCGCGCGCGCTCACCGCGCTACTGCACATGTAAGTCTATGTTGTTCCAATAACAGCACCCCGAGTGCTGGGCGGGCGCGGCCGTGGCGGGCTGGTGGTGCGGCGCGGGCGGGCGCGGCGCATGCGCGGCGCGCTGCCTGGCCGCGGCGCATGCGCGCGCGCCGCCGCCGCACACCGCGCACTCGGCGCGCGCGCTCACCGCGCTACTGCACATGTAAGTCTATGTTGTTCCAATAACAGCACCCCGAGTGC
Organism: Shargacucullia verbasci; assembly: GCA_947562105.1. Classification (NCBI taxonomy): domain Eukaryota; kingdom Metazoa; phylum Arthropoda; class Insecta; order Lepidoptera; family Noctuidae; genus Shargacucullia; species Shargacucullia verbasci. The sequence continues at coordinate 4,089,754 of OX387286.1, read as the reverse complement.
TGGGCGGGCGCGGCCGTGGCGGGCTGGTGGTGCGGCGCGGGCGGGCGCGGCGCATGCGCGGCGCGCTGCCTGGCCGCGGCGCATGCGCGCGCGCCGCCGCCGCACACCGCGCACTCGGCGCGCGCGCTCACCGCGCTACTGCACATGTAAGTCTATGTTGTTCCAATAACAGCACCCCGAGTGCTGGGCGGGCGCGGCCGTGGCGGGCTGGTGGTGCGGCGCGGGCGGGCGCGGCGCATGCGCGGCGCGCTGCCTGGCCGCGGCGCATGCGCGCGCGCCGCCGCCGCACACCGCGCACTCGGCGCGCGCGCTCACCGCGCTACTGCACATGTAAGTCTATGTTGTTCCAATAACAGCACCCCGAGTGCTGGGCGGGCGCGGCCGTGGCGGGCTGGTGGTGCGGCGCGGGCGGGCGCGGCGCATGCGCGGCGCGCTGCCTGGCCGCGGCGCATGCGCGCGCGCCGCCGCCGCACACCGCGCACTCGGCGCGCGCGCTCACCGCGCTACTGCACATGTAAGTCTATGTTGTTCCAATAACAGCACCCCGAGTGCTGGGCGGGCGCGGCCGTGGCGGGCTGGTGGTGCGGCGCGGGCGGGCGCGGCGCATGCGCGGCGCGCTGCCTGGCCGCGGCGCATGCGCGCGCGCCGCCGCCGCACACCGCGCACTCGGCGCGCGCGCTCACCGCGCTACTGCACATGTAAGTCTATGTTGTTCCAATAACAGCACCCCGAGTGCTGGGCGGGCGCGGCCGTGGCGGGCTGGTGGTGCGGCGCGGGCGGGCGCGGCGCATGCGCGGCGCGCTGCCTGGCCGCGGCGCATGCGCGCGCGCCGCCGCCGCACACCGCGCACTCGGCGCGCGCGCTCACCGCGCTACTGCACATGTAAGTCTATGTTGTTCCAATAACAGCACCCCGAGTGCTGGGCGGGCGCGGCCGTGGCGGGCTGGTGGTGCGGCGCGGGCGGGCGCGGCGCATGCGCGGCGCGGGCGGGCGCGGCGCATGCGCGGCGCGCTGCCTGGCCGCGGCGCATGCGCGCGCGCCGCCGCCGCACACCGCGCACTCGGCGCGCGCGCTCACCGCGCTACTGCACATGTAAGTCTATGTTGTTCCAATAACAGCACCCCGAGTGCTGGGCGGGCGCGGCCGTGGCGGGCTGGTGGTGCGGCGCGGGCGGGCGCGGCGCATGCGCGGCGCGCTGCCTGGCCGCGGCGCATGCGCGCGCGCCGCCGCCGCACACCGCGCACTCGGCGCGCGCGCTCACCGCGCTACTGCACATGTAAGTCTATGTTGTTCCAATAACAGCACCCCGAGTGCTGGGCGGGCGCGGCCGTGGCGGGCTGGTGGTGCGGCGCGGGCGGGCGCGGCGCATGCGCGGCGCGCTGCCTGGCCGCGGCGCATGCGCGCGCGCCGCCGCCGCACACCGCGCACTCGGCGCGCGCGCTCACCGCGCTACTGCACATGTAAGTCTATGTTGTTCCAATAACAGCACCCCGAGTGCTGGGCGGGCGCGGCCGTGGCGGGCTGGTGGTGCGGCGCGGGCGGGCGCGGCGCATGCGCGGCGCGCTGCCTGGCCGCGGCGCATGCGCGCGCGCCGCCGCCGCACACCGCGCACTCGGCGCGCGCGCTCACCGCGCTACTGCACATGTAAGTCTATGTTGTTCCAATAACAGCACCCCGAGTGCTGGGCGGGCGCGGCCGTGGCGGGCTGGTGGTGCGGCGCGGGCGGGCGCGGCGCATGCGCGGCGCGCTGCCTGGCCGCGGCGCATGCGCGCGCGCCGCCGCCGCACACCGCGCACTCGGCGCGCGCGCTCACCGCGCTACTGCACATGTAAGTCTATGTTGTTCCAATAACAGCACCCCGAGTGCTGGGCGGGCGCGGCCGTGGCGGGCTGGTGGTGCGGCGCGGGCGGGCGCGGCGCATGCGCGGCGCGCTGCCTGGCCGCGGCGCATGCGCGCGCGCCGCCGCCGCACACCGCGCACTCGGCGCGCGCGCTCACCGCGCTACTGCACATGTAAGTCTATGTTGTTCCAATAACAGCACCCCGAGTGCTGGGCGGGCGCGGCCGTGGCGGGCTGGTGGTGCGGCGCGGGCGGGCGCGGCGCATGCGCGGCGCGCTGCCTGGCCGCGGCGCATGCGCGCGCGCCGCCGCCGCACACCGCGCACTCGGCGCGCGCGCTCACCGCGCTACTGCACATGTAAGTCTATGTTGTTCCAATAACAGCACCCCGAGTGCTGGGCGGGCGCGGCCGTGGCGGGCTGGTGGTGCGGCGCGGGCGGGCGCGGCGCATGCGCGGCGCGCTGCCTGGCCGCGGCGCATGCGCGCGCGCCGCCGCCGCACACCGCGCACTCGGCGCGCGCGCTCACCGCGCTACTGCACATGTAAGTCTATGTTGTTCCAATAACAGCACCCCGAGTGCTGGGCGGGCGCGGCCGTGGCGGGCTGGTGGTGCGGCGCGGGCGGGCGCGGCGCATGCGCGGCGCGCTGCCTGGCCGCGGCGCATGCGCGCGCGCCGCCGCCGCACACCGCGCACTCGGCGCGCGCGCTCACCGCGCTACTGCACATGTAAGTCTATGTTGTTCCAATAACAGCACCCCGAGTGTTGGGCGGGCGCGGCCGTGGCGGGCTGGTGGTGCGGCGCGGGCGGGCGCGGCGCATGCGCGGCGCGCTGCCTGGCCGCGGCGCATGCGCGCGCGCCGCCGCCGCACACCGCGCACTCGGCGCGCGCGCTCACCGCGCTACTGCACATGTAAGTCTATGTTGTTCCAATAACAGCACCCCGAGTGCTGGGCGGGCGCGGCCGTGGCGGGCTGGTGGTGCGGCGCGGGCGGGCGCGGCGCATGCGCGGCGCGCTGCCTGGCCGCGGCGCATGCGCGCGCGCCGCCGCCGCACACCGCGCACTCGGCGCGCGCGCTCACCGCGCTACTGCACATGTAAGTCTATGTTGTTCCAATAACAGCACCCCGAGTGCTGGGCGGGCGCGGCCGTGGCGGGCTGGTAGCATAAAGAGGCAATCACCCTCTTATGAGATTTCTAATCTTTTAAAACAGAAAACACAAGGTCAATTTTGAAGATATGAAAAATTTGGTTAGGATATATTGAATAAAATAAAAATACAGACAAAATATGTATAAAGACAAAAAAAAAATGTAAAGGTGTGTAAGATTATTGCTTTTATTGCTAAATAATTAATTTTATTTCTTTCAGACAAAACAAAATACAAGATGCTAAAGAAATCGCCTACCTCTCATTCTACACACAACCAAAGAGTAGAATAGAAGCCTTTTTAGTGGGGGTATCACACACATACTTGGTAAGTACGAAAATGAGCTCTATAAAGAAAGCAAAAATATTTGAATATACTTATAATAATAAACAATTGAATCTCCGGTCTAGTGGTCACAAGTGCGAGTACTGAGCGTAAAGTCGGCCAAAAACGGGCCAAATAATCAAAATATCATGTTTTTAGTATGGAATAACAGTATCGGCGTATACAGATAATGCCATCCACGAAGACGCGGCCCACTCTTATTTCTAATCGCATACAGTACAAGTGTACCTTCCGCTAGTGTTTTAGTTCTCTCGATACACTTCAATTATCTATGGGTGCACACGCACACTACGAAATATTAACTGATCACGAAAGAGCATTACGGTCAGCTGGAAAGCCTCGGCCAAAAATAGTGGGGCGCGTCTTCGTGGATGGCACTATCTATACAGGCGTGACGCCGTAATGCTGTTATGAAATCAATTGAAATATTCATCTAAATTAAATAAACAGGACTTACCTACATAATTTATATTAATGGCGAAGCCGGAGGGGTTTATTGCACGTAGATTTTCAGCCACCGTTCTTGACTTGGTTTTTCCTAGTTTCTACAACATATCCGTCGTCTTTGGTAGAAAATATTTGTTTTTGATTGGGTTTCATAACATACCGTCAGAATTATTTGTGTATGGCAACATTACTAGACGTGGTGTTAAAGGGAGATATCTAAGCAAATATTAATAAAAAAAGCACTTTATTTTTTGACATATTGACATTTATAATTAAATATTTATAGTCGGAGTATGAACCAGCGGTGTGGATGTACCGGTACGCGCTGACTTTTGATGACAAGTTCCTGCCAGCGAAGGCATGTCTGCACGCCACCATGTGTCTCATGCTCTTCGGAGACGCGGCCAGGGCGAAACCTAAAGAAAACTGAATTAATAACATGTAGAACAAATTTAAATAATCTAACACATCCTGCAGATTTCCCAATATTTGTATTTAAAGGACTGATGTTTTTGCAACCTATAAAATTATAATTACGTCTTAACAATACTGGCGGTTCCGCTTAGTATTTAACATTTGGTCCTTATCTCAAAAACCAGAGCTATGATAAATCTTTGATAATTATCTATACCGCCCGCTGTTTCGTCAAATCTCTAGGAATTCAGCTAAAAAACGGACCATAAAAAAGCAGCTATATTTTTTTATTTAAATCTGAGTACGCTAACGAGGTTTAGGCCTCATATAGGAAAATTAACACAACGATTTATTTATAAATATTTAAATAATAATTCCCATCGATGTTTCAGTGTTCACTTACTCATGCGTATTGCCTATAACTCTGCTTCTCATTGAAGGCATGACCTGATTGAACAAACATATTAGTACATTGTATAAGTTTATTATGTTTTCAAACATTTCTGAGGATTAAATAATAATACTTTTGGTTTCCAGCAGATGGCATACTGTTTACCGGTACAATAGTTTAGTTGTATTGAAAACCTTTAGAGATTCCATTGGTGATGTGTGCGAACTCTTTAGTTTTCTAAAGTTTGTTATTACGACTGAACAGTCGGCCGTTTGCTGGAGCCCTGACGTATATAAATGTGTCGTACAGACGTTATTTGTTGTGACAATAGTTGTAAGATGCGTATTGTGAAATATACACACTTATTGTACCACTTAACTTGTTTCAAGTTTTGGTTGTATCTGGTTCTTCGGAATGTATTGCCTTTTGATTTCGTGTTTGACAAATTAATGGGATTTTTAATAGTGACCATATTCTAGCGTTTTAACCAGCCATTATTCTGTAAAACAACCCGCATCAGCTGTTCTTTTGACGATTCGCTACTTCGATTTTACTGCTGATACAGTGAGATGCTTTCAGAATAGCATAGCGTAGCCTAATTCTGTATGACAACTACGCTAATATGCACGCAGGCGCAGATCTGCCCACGTCCAAGATACGTTATTGTCATAGAGAATAAAGGCCCAAATATTTATGAATCCAAGCTACTGATTATTTCTTTTTAGAATTAATTGGATGTGAAAATTAGTTGGTTCAACCCTGATTAGTACAGTTACACCCCGACCCGAAGAAACAGGCTTTTAGAACAAGAATAGGCCTAATATACTATTCCAAGAATGTTTTAAAAAATGTGGGTATTTTTGTTTTTAAGTTGAATTAATCTCCGCCTATAAGAACAAATGTTGAATCATTCCTTTGTTGTCGTGTTTATGTGTACACAGAGTACTTCACTGTAGTTTATTGTAAACCGCTTTTGGTTGCTTTCCTAGCACTAGTCATCATTTCCTTTTATGCGTAGATCTGTGGCTGTTTGTACAAGGCAATTAAAGATTTATTATCTACATAAGCTTACTAAGTTAAGACTTACATAGTTATATTATTCCTGAAAAAAAAAAATAGACTCTAAACGCGATCAAATCTTACTGGCTATCTTATATCAATATCATGTTGATGTTGGTCTAACAATCTCCCATTTGAAATGGCTAGGGAAGCTCTTTTCGCTATCACATTACAGATATCTTTACTCTGAACGCTCAAAATGTAACCATTAATCGGAGGCAGTCCAGACTTATGTGACTCTTTCGGACGTACATACGGGACTATCTAATAAACAATTTGACGACACGGTTAGCGCAGTGGCTAAGCGATTAGGTTTCTGCGTTATATGTCGCGGGTTCGATCCCCGCACGGAACAAATATATTTATGATCTACAGATAGTTGTTAACGTGACATGTACGTTTGTAAACTGTACCCTACGATACAGGAGAAATCCTAGAGTGGGGTAACGTTTTTAATAAATAAGATTAATTATGTCGTATTTTGAGTGTTTGAGTAATGATGAAGTCTAATCCCGCGAGAATTGTCCGTCAGAAGTTAGATCAACCTGTCAGAAGTTAGATTAACCTTTCAGAAGCCGGGAGTTACGGTTTTGTTATTCAAATGTTACCGTACCAATAAGCTTCTCCTGATATTTATTGCAGTTTTATCAATTCCAATAAACTTAAAGGTGTTCAAATTGCAGTTATGTGTTTTATTTAATTTCCAAATATTTTAGAATATTTTCCAATTTATCAAGTTTGAGATACTGAACGAATTATAAAATATTTTCAAAGCATATTTTCCTTCACCCAGAGCACGATAAAGGATGCGAGTTACACAATTTATAGGTATTAATTTATCTGCTTACTAAAGTTATTGTTGTGTCAGTTCTGTTGTGGACTAGTTAAACTATCATTGACATATTTATTTATTTCGTTTTTGTAATTTACAGTTACAGATACAATTTAGGTTTGTCTTACCATGCCATATTTCCGAGCTTTTATCAACGCGCTGTTTGTATCTGATATATCTAAAAATATATTTAAGCTATGACTATCGTTATCGGATTGAAAATGAAGGCATCTGTAAAACAATTTAGTTTGTGAGCAACAGAATTACGTCACACATGGTGAGCAAATCCAATCAGCGTTAGTAAAAGTTTACTTAGCATTAATTAGCATTCACACAGCCTAGGAAACAACTAGGTGCGTATTGATAACCAGCTCTCAGACTCAAAATCACTTAAGAGCAAAGTAGCAAATAATGAAATAATCAGCATAATAACAAGAATTGTCAAGACACCTACTTAAGATTGACGTTTCGTGTGAGAGCGGTTTGTTAACAAAAGCTTTAGGTAGTTACTGAAGGTGCATCCACACTGACGTTACTTTTTGTACACCAACATTTTGCAACTTCTATAGCGGTTCTACACTTAACACCGCAAATTAAAATATATGTTAGGTATTTTACTAAGACTTGCAAACGTTGCTCTTGAAAAATAACTTTGGTGTGGATGCACCTCTATAACAATGAATGGATAGATACATGTTTATGATCACAAAAAACTTGCTACGAAAACAAATTTTATAGAGAGCACTTACATATCCGGGATGCTAGCCACAAAAATACAACAAAACACTTGACAGTCACAATCAAAATTATCCTTTTCCTTCAAGGCGTTGATTCTGCAACTGTTGAGAGTGAAGCTCCGACAACAACTATTAGAACACGCACAAGAGTATATTCAGGTCACTAGTCCTGTGCAGTGCCCAATAGTTGCTTTGGGCTTCAGGCTATTTCATTTCTTCTTTTGATGCAGAATGAGCTGGAATGAAAGCTTTTAGGCTATAAAATAATAGGACGAGAAGATTACTTAATTAATTTTATAAATTACCTGTCTTCCTAGATCAGTTGCTATTTACAGCCGCTAGAGATTAGAAACGCCAGCAAAATGTATCGGATCAATCCCATACATTTTACTGTCGTTTCGATTTACCAATCACGTGACTATTTCGTCGTTGCGAGTGCAAAAGTCGCTGTGTTATTTTGTTATTTTCGGTTTTTTATGCAGTTTTAATCATTATTTTATTAAGAACATACTGTAAAAACAGTTATGTTATAAATGCAATATTTAAAGAGTTACAGAATGTAGCTATTTCTGGGTATTTTCCAGGGATGTGTTTTATGCGTCTCCTGTAAAGTGTGTAAAAAACACATAGCAATTATAGACAGCGCAGCGACGATTTGCGACATGTCAGTTTCGTAAATTTTCGTCGCTTTTGTATTTTCTAGCGAATATAGATTGTACTTGTCTATAAGTCTTCGTATGGCTATTATGAAAACCAAACAAAGATATACAGATCTTTTGGTAAACGTGAAAGTAGGTATACCTATCGTTACCACCCATCATTGGCTAATCATTAGATACCACTGTTTTCATAGTTAAGTGTTTCAGATCATTAGTAATTAATACCTGATAACCGGTCTAAGTGTAGATGTTAGTGGCGGTATTCCTAAGTAATCGGGGTATGGTGGGCAGATGGTAGTCGCTCTGTATGAAATAAATAATAAATTCATAATTTTGAACTACCCGCATAGACTGAAAGGCTATAGGCGACTACAATACATTAGGCTAGGCAAACAAACCTGATTCTGAGTTCTAAAGAGAGCGCGTTAGATGAATCACACTTAGATTTAGGTAGGTACATAACAAATGTCAAAATAACTACTTATTGACGATCTGATTCGCGTAAGATAATTCAGCAATCATCTATTTGAAAGTTAGTTTGAAGATTCGTAGATAAAGTGGACTTTTTAGACCCCCTGATCCAATTAATAATATTAAGGTATCTAATAAAATTATTCCAACTAACGTATACCGACTATCTACATCATTTTCACGTTTTTTATTTTTCACCAGAAATCACAGAAAGATTTTCCAAAAGGGTATACCTATGGCATGCTTCCAGGCCCTATGACGATAGTGGTATAAATAAACGTTGATACTTAAACGGTATGCATCATATTATCATGCATACATCTTAGTTTAATTGTCTCTTGGTAGCAAGTAGCCGTGAAGTTCTTACTTACCAGATATAGATCTTAAAATATAGGTAGGTCCTTCATCGTACCTGGGAGTCAGTATCTACTTGTCACTTAAGTAACAATACAGCCCAAGTAAAATTTGATAAGTTTTAGAAGAGACATAAAATTGACATTAATCTTATGAAAAAATTTTTATATATGATATAAACAAAAATACAATAGAATAGAATACCATACAATACACTTCATTGAACATTATTTATGGAATATTTTTCATAAGGAATAATCAGTTCTCAACCCTTCTAACAACTTATGCGCGATGACAACTATAGCGCGTGAAGGTGGTCCTCTAACAAATGTAAGTATCTAATATTAAGTACCTAGATAGATACCTACTAGAAGGTAGGTACTACCTTTTTTCGATAAGAATATTAAAAATAAAATCTAATCTACTCGAAAAATCAAATAAACCTACCAAAATATTCTCCATAAAAATGGTAGGTGCATTTTCGCGACGCACTTACATATTTTCCAAAATCAGTACCTACCACAGTTTTCAATCCAGAGCTGTCTAAACTGAAAACAGTCAGTCTACTGGCTACCTAAAAGCACTGTTCATTGATGGATGGGCTGTATCCATCATAGGACCATTAAATAGACATGCGGCTTCGATTCTTCCCAAATAATGCAAATAAAATTCTGACTAGATCCGATACCTTAGCTAAGTAAGGTAAACAATGTAAAGGAGAGCGACATGCTATAATGTTTTACCAATTTCTGGTAATCAATATTAATTATTGATACCGAATAGGTGGAGATACCTAATTAGAGTCATGCGATTAGGTACACTAATTACACTTACCTCATCAGAAGTTCGGCAACCAAATGTTTACGCGTTTGTCTCGTCCCCTTTCAGGCCACCTTTATAGCGCTTGTTGTTACGCCTTCCTTCAAGGACCGGAGCGCACCAAGACGGTTGCCGTTTCTAGGAAATCGTACGGCTATTAAAGTTCTGCTCTAAACTGCGTAATTTTCATACACGCACATAGATACCGCCTGACGTAAAACAGTATCTTTAACTACATAGGTGCCCCATAAGTATGTAATGTTAAATAAAGCCACGTGACTGTCCATCAATAGGCGTACCTACTAACATTAGTGGTCAAGGCCGTGGAAAATATTCATTTTTATAACTTGAGAGAAAAAGGTTGGCACTGTAAGCAGAGCTGCGCAAGTACGCAAGGAAGTTAGAGAACAGAAGAAGAGGCGAGGTAGAGAGTATATTCCATTTTTCTCACGTATTCACAGTTCTCGGGTCTCCTGGGACAGTACAAAAAGCCTTCGACAGGACTAGTTCAGTACAGTCTGCTTCCTCAAAACCCATATTGCAGGGACAACATTTCGCCACTATCGGGCACAAAAACGCACGCCTGCCTGAATTTTCCTAGATGGAGTAACTGAGCATGAGCTTCACTGTGGGCTTACACACGTTACGCCTACCACGTATATATTATAACAATACGGGAGCCACTACAATACTCAATAGGATGGCAATCTCGAAAACACTATTTATATGGCATATAAAGTTGGTTATATGGCAACCGTATTAAACTGAGTCGGATCTGTCGCCAAGTCAGTCTTGGGTCAGGTTTATGAAAGAAAAGGTAGTAGCATATTGTCTACCTGGGCCAGGTCATCGAGATAAGTAGACACGATTTCAAGAAAGGAGCTGACAGAATTTGTTTGTGTTATTTAGCAAGTCTCCTCGTCTATTCGCAGTCCTGGAAGACGAAAATACCTATTACGGTAATCAGTCAGTGTGTCCAGTCGTGGTCACCGTCAGATTGGCTATCCACAAAAAATGTGCACTATCGCGGTGTCTTGGCAGGATAAGATCTGTTCAGAACTCGGAAAAGTGATTTTTAAAGTGAATATTATATCGAACTATATTATTTTAATACATTATGAAGAATATAAATACTTATAATGAATCACTTACCTATGTGTGTGTAGTTTGCACGAGCATACGTAGGTGACGGCCATCTTTCCATATCGGATGTTCAAAGTATCCCTGATTCACTTACAGCTCAGCGGAACATATAAAAAATAACTCTCTTTTATCTACCTGACATGACTTGAAGGTTAAGGACCTTTAAATATTCTTTGAAAAGTTACGTTTAGATAAAGTAAATAATTGAAATGAAAAACCTAGGAACATAGGTACACTCTTACTTATAAACGCAGAATAAAGTTAAATGTGTCAAACGTAGGGAAACCTACCCTCAGAAAGTCAGTTACACTGACGTTTTCCATGACACAACTTTATTCCGTGTTAATTAGTAAGAAGGTAGAGTCTAGGATCTATAGATGTTAAATTTAGTAACTAGGGAATGTAGTTCGATACAAATAAATAAAAAAAAAAAGATTGACCCTACAAAATTACCAAAGGCACTGTTTTTTTGAAACAAATTATATTTGTTTAAAAATATTTTATGACTAGGCAACATTAAACAGGTCGATAAAATTAAAAAATTGATGCAACATTTGACTAAACTATTAAATGGTGCCTCGTTATAAACTATTGGCTAGGTACCTACACCATTATGAATGAAAAATATCACCAATGAAAGCTTTCTTCATGAAAATAAATCAGCACATTGAATCTAAGTACAACATATAATAAAAATATCATGCAATGCAACATAAATGGTTTTACGCTATGAAACGTACCTACCTATAGGTCGATTGAAATAACGCAAAAGCTCAAACACCACAACTTCATTGTATCTAATTAATCGAGGAATTAAATAATTATTTATTTTAAATTGTAGAAGGTATAATGCAGGTATTTTATCGATCGCTAAATATTTTTTCCGAGAATTTCATTATCCTAAGTATTTTTTAGCAAAAAAATTTTAGTTTACCTGATAAAATGCCGAGTTGCTTTTTATATAAAAAATATCTGGAACATTATCAGATAAATTCTATAAATTGTATTCTCGATTTCAGGTTTTGTGTTATTTAAATTGCACGTCATAGATACGACCAAAATAACAAAAATATATAAAAAACGTAAAAATATTTGTAATCAGAGTAAAGTAGTAAAAAGTAAAGTGCACTGTACATTACTGTTACGTGACAACTTTTAATTGAGTAGACTGAAATTAATGTGATTTTATGCTCTTTCAGACCACATACTGTAACTCACTTTGCTAATACCGAAATACTAAAAATAAAATATCATGCGAGTGAATATAATAAAAATTAACACCACTTAAGAGCATTTTCACACTTCTTTTTATAATTAACTTAGAAGTATAAGCTAAATACCTAATAATTAACTATATGATAGTTAATTTCCGACTTTTTCCTAATAGAGTTATGTCGGTCTTTTATCAATTATATAATGTATATAATATTAATATCTTAATTAATTATTTTTAGGTTAGTCTTATAACTAGAGCGCAATATCACAAAAACATTCAATAAACTTTGTACTTTATGGGTACAAAAATATTGAGTAGGTACCTATTTCGTAAAACAATCAGGCCTATGCTCCTTCAAAAACTGCTTCGTTATTCTCGTTGATGTTGTCTTCTAGTTCGTAGACAATGAATAGCCCGCAATAGCCGCTGTCACACGCACAAGAGTATAGATTTAACTAATCTTGTGCAGTGGCCAGCAGCTGCTTTGGGCTTCATTTTACCAACTATATCGAAGGCTGGAAACGTGGATATCTTCCAAAACAAACGACGATCCACGGTGATAGAAAATGTGCAACACAAGGAAGCTATAAAAAGCACAATTAAAAACAAAACAACAAAAAAAAAAACAAGTAATAAAAACCACTTTAGTGTCCAAACAGACCAGCTAGACATTATGAAAAATAAAATTAGAATGTTTAGAATAAAATAAAATTCCTAATTTAAATAAAAAAATACAATAACAGCTTACAAAAAAATAATTAAAAAACTATATCAATAACAGTTAAAATAACTGTTACTCAGATAATTTGTTAAATAAATATTTTTTGCGACAGTTCGGTTGGACAGAAGGCAAAAAACTAAGGTGACTAAGGTATCAGGTGGCCGAGCGAAGCCCCGCATAGAGGAAACCATACTACCGGCTTAACATAATGCACGCATATCGGTACATTCGATACTAATGCTATATTACCGGTGGCATCGTCAATTGGAATGATAAAAAAATATTTAGAACCCGTGTCTGAACGAATTAAAATTTACAAATAGAAATGCGGCCATGTGAAAATGGGTTAGAAGATACTTTTGTTGTTGAAAGTTCCAAAAGTTGGATTATATTTATTAAAAGTGAAGATATGTAATAGTATAGGTACGGGTCCCGAGACCTGCATATAAGATTTGCAATTTTATCTAGGTATTTTACGCTGCGTGACGGTTTAAGTTTTAAGCAATATAATTTTGTGCAATTTAGGAGAATCATTAAAGTGTTATTTTGTTGTTGTCATATTTTGTTAAATGTGCTTGATCAGAATAAACACGTTTTTTCTTTCGTCTAGCAATACTTCACACAATTAATTCACAGAATTACATCCATTAAGAAATTTGAATTAAACTTGTTTATTTGTAACAATGATTTTGTTCTGTGTCTTTGGGGACATACTTCTTCGAGCCGAGTTTTGAACTTAAACAGCGTTATGATAAAATAATTAATATATAAAAACCAGAAAGCTTGAAATTATATTACAATAAAATAAAAAACAATTTATCATTAATAAAATTGTTTCGTGATAATACGTTAAAAATATAAAACAATAACAATAATTACTCACTTGCGTACAAATAAAAGGAAACACCAAAAAGTTCGAAAAATATTTAAAATGAAACCTTCATTACTTGACACTACTTTCGTTAACAGAAAACTTTATTTTCTAATTATGTACATAGATAACTACTTTGATCGAGCGACGTCTGTCCACGGGGTAGGACGGGGTGCGAATGAACACGGCAGTACACTACATTACGAGTTGGTGCACGGGCCTATATTAGGTCCTGTCTCCACCCCTAGTCAGCTTGGCGCATGTCAAAGGCGGCGAGTTAACGGTGGTAAGTAGTTAATGCGTAGGTAGGAAGACCTAGGTAAACGACATGAGAATATATATGAAATAGAAGTAGCTATTAAATAACGGACCACAGGTTTTTAAAATAGTTTTGTTTTTCGAGTATTTTTTTTTTTTAGAATCATTTTTTCAATTTTATTTTGTTTTTGCTGTCTATTATTTTGTAACCTTATGTAATATAATAATTGCACTTATATATATATATGCTACCTCATTTTTACCAAATAGGTAAGAATGAAGGTGGAATCAGAAGTCTTCAAAAAATTACCTATAATCTCTAACTTGTTTTTATCTAGAAGCTGAAAAGTGTGTTCTTATTTCACTCTAATTGTCGTAATTGGAGTCAATATTGATACCTATGATATATTGATTTTGGATTTTGGATCTATACGGGAATATTTCATACCTTTGACGGAAAAGCTAATACGGAAACGATAATCGTGTGCCAAAATGGTGCATCTCGGTTGCGCTTTTAATTTAGACCACAAGGTTAGGCAGGGGCGCCTCCGCAAGGCTTTGTTCTACTTTTATGTATCGTATTCACCTGTTATTTTGTACTAAATTAACATTATAATAATGTTGAGATGTATGTAAAGTTACGCAGTTAAAAATCATTAAAATTGCATGTGTATTACTGATGCTTATTGGATATACGGAGGAGTTTATTGAAGAGGTCTATTTGCCCATGATTTTCCTAGTGTTTGTTCAAATTATCATAAAGGAAAACATCAGGATCATGTAGAACCACTGATTAAAATATTTTAATTTAGTATGTAAAAAGTTTTTTTTCAATATAATGATTTATACTGAAGGGAAAAAATACATTGAAACGTGACATTATCTTCTAAGTACCGCCAGGTCGTCGAGGCCGGTCGGAAGCCCTGCAAAGGAGGTCGGCGCCTCCCTCATTACAGGATTATGAAGAACCGCCACAAAGATTTAAACCTGGAGGCCTATTCCAGCCTGTCGCGTCAATCATTCACGATACTGTATGAGGTACAAACACGGAACGTGTTCGTTTCTAGTTGCTGTCATTTTTTTATGTATAAATATTATTATATTAATTGTTAATATATTCAATGGTTTTTATTTCCTAATCATTTACTATTTTAAGTGCAAGACTGACAAAATATGTAGGTAAATGTCCTCGCTTTGGTTAATTATACTGAATTAAAAAAAAAATATGCAACACGATTCAGATGTTGCATAGATTATTCGTGACATACAAACATGATTGGAAAACTTAATTTAGATAGTAATTTAGGGGTTTAAACTACTAAATGTTTAGGTAAGTCCTTTCTTCCTGTATGTATGGTAACCGTATGAAAAAGCTGTTAGACGATTGATTTCCGGCGGCGTCTGTGGTAATGTTTTGCCCTGCTCTGCCCTGTTCATCCCTTGCTTTATAATACCTACTTATATTTATGTTTATATTTTGGGAATGAGAAATTACAATTAAACAAAGAAATTAATCTAGATATATAAAACACAAAAATTGTTTCTACCTATGTCCGTTATAGACTTTGTAACCATCCAACTGATGTGCCCCAAACCGGTTTCATTAGAAAGGCAATAATACGAAGATGGTTTTAGACTACTAAAACAATGCATTATTTTTTTAGCATAGTAGCACACGCCGGGTATCCTCTTATCTTACAAGAGGAGGAATTACAAGTGAAAAAAAATCAGAAATTAATATTTCAAAACGACCAGGCACTTTTTTATGGAACCTGGGCAACAGCCCAACAGAAATAAAACAAACAAGTACCAAGTTATGAGCATCAGCCCTAACTGTATTTAACAAATTGTAACTATGTAATATTTCCAGAGTTTGCTTGAAAAAGTAAGAAACGTAACTTAAATAAGTCTCTAAACCTTTTACCTACATTAGATATATAATGTACCTGCAATAACAATATCCTCTAACTACATACATACATAGAAAAAAGAAATGATAATAATCGACCCACATACTATTATTTTAATGTACGCTGCAAGTTTGATATCCATCTATAAATATACCAAAATTAACTAGTTATTTAATGTATAAATGAAAGGCTAACGACAATGCAGTGTAATTTGAACTCATTACGATTCTTTATGGCCGTAGAAACAAAGTTCAAATCTATCGTAAAAGCTTATTTGTATTCGATCGCTATTGATTTACTTGAAGACACGATGTTGCATTGTTAGAGTATGTACTACGAAGCGCAGTACAACGAGTAATATTGTTGTTCACTGAATTGGAGAAAATCTAATCTGATCTGTTCACCATGTGTAAAATATAAAAGAATAAAATATTAATTTAATGAGATTTCACTAACTCATGCAATGGTAGATTAATAGAATATCTATTTCTATACAATTTGGAATGAACGGAGCTGCGGAGCCAGTTCAATATGGGTAAATTAGTTAATTAGTTAATTTACGCGCTATATGATAATTTGAGATTGCCTCATTGGTCTAGAGGCCGCAAGCGCGACTGCTGAGCGTGAGGTCCTGGGTTCGATTCCCGGGTCGGGCAAATTGTTATTATATATGGAAATTCTCAGTAGCAGCATGGAGTCTGGAACTGTGCCCGGTAGATAGCACTAAGCTCTCCCCCTATTACATGGGACTCAATAATGGCACCGGCGAAATATGGGTTTATAATAGTACATACACCTCTGCCTAACTCTTCGGGAAATACAGGCGTGATGCTGTTATGTTGTAAGATAATTTGATAAAGAACTGGAGCACCAACGTTCCTAGCATTGTCTTCCTTGCACAAATTAGCAGGCTGAAGTGATCCCAAGGACCTATAGCCACTAGAATGTGGTAGTCCAAGAAGAAGCAAGAAGCTTTGCTAACTTCAGATGCCGTTTGATCACCATACCCCTACAAAGTGTAGGCTATAAGTAGGTAGGCTGATTTAAATCATTGACAAGGATAGTACTTAAAGTTTAAAAAAAATGCAAATTGCTCTTCGTCTAAACCACAGAACAGATAAAAGAGATATTTATCTGTTCTGTGGGTCTAAACCACTGATTAAATTGTAAGTAATACATTACGCACAGGTTACATAAAGTTTATCATGATGAATTTTGATTGAAATACTATAGGTTCTAAGTACTATTGAAATCTATATATGTATGGCTTTTTTACCCATTTTCATTTTCATGTTATATTGTTATCTTTGTTGAGCCGTAAAGTTACAGAAGCCGTACAATACTAAGCAGGGACGTCCCCTTTCCTTTGTTCGTCAGCACTCAAAGCTCTTAGTGCCAGCTCATACCGCTAGATGGCGCCAATATATGCATTGTAGCAGTAACCAATAATGGTGCTATCGAAATCTTAAATTGCCTATGAATTTTAAGTTCATATTAGATTAAGATTCGTATTTTAGACCAAGAAATTTTATACAAAGTGGAATATAGGCCAGGGGCAGATATCTATCTATAGTCAACGATCGAATGTTTCCAAAGTGATCCTATTGTTCGTTAATCATGTGCAGTACCTATCCGGGTCTAATAATGACAAAAACGACAGGTAACATATTAGACACCCGAGCCCGAAGCCCCGCGGAAGTTATTTCCTGTCACCTGATACCCGGCCACCGAGGCGTAATGATAGCGTCTATGGTACGGCAGAATAGCAGGCGGCACTGCGGTGTCTAGTGTTCGGTTGCACGTCTGTTTTTAATAAATAAAATTATTTAATTAGTCGATATATTAACGGGTTTTTAAGTGAGTAAGCAGGACTCCAAGGTTATAAGGTACAACTCATACTCTAAAAGGAAAACCGAGATCGCTATGGTAATATGGATTGGTAATGTATATAGAGTGAATCTGGTAAAAAACAAATGTTTAAAGCCATTTCAACATATTTAGTTGGAAAATAATGTGTGTGACTATGAGTGTGTCATTGGGTAAGTTTCTTTTTTCATTTAAAGTGAAAGCAGTTAATCCGAAATGAAACAACTCTATAAAATTCATAATCCTGTTTGACTGATAAAGTAGTTTCCAAACAAAGAGGCTCTCACCCCTCACTGACCATAAACAGACACGATATGAATGGTAATGACATAATAATTGACCACACAAAACAACCTAAAAATAAACATGAACTTTGTTACTATTCTGTAATAAAAATAAATCAATAAAAACTCACTTCAATGGGCTTTATCAATGGCAGGTCATCTATATGGTTACTGTAAAGTAGAATTAAATACTAATTGTACACAAATACCCAATCTCACCGGAGATTAGTGTGTGCGCAAACATAGGTGCACTCTCTATTCCTTCACTCCAATAGTCCGATGGGATGGAAACCCGACTGGAGAGAGATCAGGCGCAGGACCAATGGCTTTATGTGCTTTCCGGGGCACGGAACAGTGATAATTATTTTTCAAAACACGCACATAACTTACTATAAGTCAGAGGTGCGTGCCTTGGTTTCAAACTTGAGACCGTTTAAACTTGACTTAAATTACTGTCTCTATCAAGATCTTGTGTCTAGATTTAGTGTCTTTGGCCTAGTGGACGCAAGGACGACTGTTGTGTGTCAGTCAATGTGTTATTGAGTTTGTCTGTATGGAAATTCTCAGTAGCAGCACGGTGTTTGAACACTATGCCCGGTAGATGGCAATATACGATACTGAAATTGTTTGAAATGGATTCTGAATATTTTTCGAACAGGATAAAATACATACGTTCGAGAATTGCACGGAACTTTTAAAGGAATTGAAGTAGCACTTCAGTTCCTCAAAAAGTTCAGTGAAAATTGTGCACAAACTATAGGACTTGCAATGGTTCATGGAAAAAAGTAATTTAATTATTTCAGTGAATTCGATATGCCTGGTACGTGCAATTGGGAAAATAGTTGAAGTCGTTATTGATAATTGATTGATTTGAGATTGTGAAATATTTTATTAGATATAGATTCAACTTAGAGCATGTAAAGTTAAAACAGTACATTAACATAATCTTAGTGAGCGAGATTTCGTTAACCTTGAGCAGATCGAAGCAAAGAAAGAATACTGAAGGGAATAGAAATATTTACTCAACAGAACATTATTGTTCGTACTAATATCGTTGAGATTGCCTCATTGGTTTAGTGGTCGCAAGCGCGACTGCTGAGCGTGAGGTCCCGTGTTCGATTCCAGGGTCGGGCAAAATATTATTGGATTTTTCGGGATGGAGATTCTCAGTAGCAGCAAGGAGTCTGAATGGCTCGCCCTCACATATGACTCAATAAAGGCATCGGTGAAATGTGGATGTACAACAGTACAACTCTGCCTAACCCTTCGGGCTTCTATGTTATTCTAATATCGTGAATAAACGTAACTTATCTTAATCCTAAGTTACCTACTATGAGAATCCTAATGTCAAAGGTCATGAAAGCGTCATAATCTGTAAACATTTAGTTCTATAAGACACAATGTGGTTCTTACTTAAGTAGTGTTTTTTTTTAGTAAGCCTATTCTTTTAAGTAATCGTCATAAATACCAATGAGTTAATTATGCTCAATTATGACAATTATAATTTATATTTAAACTATCCATAATTTACCTAGGTATGCCTTTATGACCAAAAATTTACCCATGATAGGTAATTGAGGTAAAATTACAGTATTACAGTGTTACGGTGGTCGGCACGCGCATAGCCACCTGCTACACACCCAGCTCTATAAATAAAACGACCTTCAGATTAAAAATAGACGCCGATCCCTCCCGACCGAGGTCGGGAAATTGGGTCACTGGGGCATCTATCTCCTTCGCACAGTTGCCAAGCTGTACGAGTAACAAGGACGAAGATAGGATCTGCAGCGTCAGTGACGTCGCCAAGCTCGTTCATTGAATTTTACAGGCCGAGACGTTCAGCTCCGGTGCATCGCGTTTAGTTATTCTTAATTTTTCGCGGTTTTGTGAGGGTTAATTTAAATTATTTTGGATGTAACTAAACGGGTATTTCTTCATTTTATTTATGTATTATGTTGAAGTTTACGATTCAAAAAGCTATTTATAATGATTTTATTGATCCTATTTTACTCGTCAATTTATTTTCTTAATATGATATATTAAAGTTTGGGTTTAATAAGGATAATTCTGTACATAATAATATAATGCAACTTGGTTCTAGAAACATTGGTGACGTCAAACGCGGGTGTGGCAGCGACCTATGACGTCACAACGAAGCTCTGACGTCAAACCGAGCCCCCTGTCCCCCCTCTCCCCCGCTGACACATCCCGGGCCCCCCGCACACGAATTGCTTGTACAGCTTCATGGGTATTGTTTCTATGTGGCCTCTGCAGCCTGTCTGCAGTTCCCACTACCCGGAAGTATAACGATTTAAATGAAATTATGATGCTACGGATTGGCCAATTAAAAAGGCTATATTATAAGCTAAAAACCAGATCTAGGAGATATGTCATACAGAGAAGAAATTATCTATCTATCGAAAGATACCCATCATGTATGTAGAAGTAACATTAGCAGATAACGTAGTCCAAAGCTTAAAAAAAGTCAACCTTTGACGCAGCATCACGCCTGTATGGCCCAGGATTCAGGCAGAGGTCTCATAGTACCCACCTACATCCCGTCTATGAACTAACCTCACATTAGCATATAATATGCGAAAAGTCCACAATAGCATAACACAACACATTATATGACAGTTATTCGTGAGTGTCATGATGATGAAAAGAACACCAAAATGTTTATAGATTTTTACCTCATATAATATTTGTTTGATCGAAACTGAAACCCTGGTCCGTGTATTTTAGAACCGAATACAAGAATCAGTACTTCTATCTTCATACGTGAATAACGCTGTAAAACAAAAAACAATATCTATACATATAATAAAATTATAACAGGCCGATGTCTGTACATTATAGATATTGGAGAAAAATAAATAATAATATGGGGGGTCATTATTAGAGCAACAGAAGCCAAAACAAGAGTTTTTAGAATGTTTGTCTGTCTGTCTTTATATTTGTACACGCATCACGCAAATACTACTGCATGGAATTGAATGCGGTTTACACCATATTACCATATTTCACCATATTAGATCTAGAGGTCTAACTTAAAATATAGGCTCCATTTTACCGCAAAAAAATATCAGATTCTAAATTCCACGCGTACGAAGTCGCAGGGACAAGCTAGTGATTAAATAAAAATAAAATACTCGTATATTCAAATGATACTTATATGAGTGGCATAGAAATGCTAACAAGTCGGTGTAACCACACTGTCATGTCTACCGTATTTGGTTGAAATACCACAAGATCCCCAAGCCGTTTACCAAGCGTGGGGATTATGGCAAGCCTTCGTTCAGCAGTGGACGTCTTTTGGCTGAACTGATGAACCACACGGCATACCAATTTTTTTTTGAACCTATCCCTTTATTTGACTATTCAGGAAGAAGTGGAGAATTCCCATTACAAGGCAATATTGATTTGTGGTCGAGAGGTCATTGTAGTATAGTATACTTAAGGTCGCCATAGAAAGGCAGACCAGTCAGTTTGGCCTGAACAGATGCTACGATAATCAAAAAAATTGCATCTTAATTGAACCGTTGCTGTAATGCTGGTTGCATTTGCATCAGGTTGCATATCTCGAAGATGAATATACGTTACGGATTTTCCTTTGGCTAGTTAAACCGCAAGGTAAAAGAATCACACTATATTAGATCAATATTAGACGTAACAAGGTTTTATCCAGAAGCAAATTATACTGAATTGACATCACAAGCAAAGTTCCTATAATCTTATAATATTTCACATTATGACAGACGATAGCAGTCGATAGCATTTTTGTTTCATACCTAAAATATTTTATCTTTGGCCACAGAGAGAAAATAAATGGCAGGCACATTTTTTGAAATTTAATGGTAGGTACAACAATATCGTCAACCCAACCAATATTCACAAGCGAAAATAAAACCCTTTTTTATTTAATTTTATCACATCTTTTTTTATTTTATAATATTCATCAATAAAATCTTATAACAAGATGACGGACCTAGTCGCAGGCACAGCTAGTATTAGAATGATTTAGTTAAGTTCGCCATTAAATGTTCCATGAATGTCATCTCACGGTAAAAGAAAAAGTAAACCACCTTAAGTTGGCAGAATAAACCAACAATTTACGATATCGTTCGTTCGATTTTTTCTCAAAACGACGCATTGATTTCTATCAAATGAATAACGAACCTTTTATTAAGAAGCTCACCTGAACAAATAAATGCATGTCGTTTTTGTGTAACCCTTCTGAACTCGTAGCAAGCCGTAGACCGTAGCGCGGCTACGAATGTAGCGTCTGATAGAAGCGATTCGAGTCGAGAAATACATATAATATTATAAATATTAATTTAATTGATCACTGGATAATATACTATATACTAACTATATGGACTTCTTTACAATGTCGATTGCAAATTCAAAATGGATTTTAAAATATGTTTTAAGTAATAATGGTACAACGTGCAGTTTCGCTACAGGTATTTTAAACAATATCATTATTTTTATAATTAATTGTTGATATTACTTGACTGTTAGTATCGCTGGATGCAACTGCTGTCTTACTAATCCTTGGGCACGGCAGACAAAACTTGGAAACTATATCTCACAAGTTATAAATATGTCAGTTAACGCAGTAAAATGGCTAAAGTGCAACATTATAATGATAAAGACATTCAGGCAGGCAAATATTGTTACAACGATGTATTTTGAGACCATCTCTCCAAGAGCTTTAGGCTATATTCTCTACCTGTGGCTAAAGTTTTCTTGTGACAATGTTTGTTTGATAAGCATTGTATAAAATCACATAGGTAAAGTACACCAACATGCCCTTTTAAAGTAGAGGGAACATATTTAACTCTTATATTATTGATACAAGCTGAAATCGAACCGCTGAAATTAATTTGGTACAGTCCTACTAATCCTATCCTATCCTACTTTCTACTAATATTATAAATGTGAAAGTTTGTGAAGATGGATGGATCTTTGTTGCTCTTTCACGCTGGAACGGCTGAACGGATCAGGATGAAATTTGGCACAGTGATAGATTATAGCCTGGAATAACACATAGGCTACTTTTTATCCCGGGAAAATGTACGGGTTCGTAAATCACGCGGGCGAAGCCGCGAGCGGAAGCTAGTCGACAATATAATAGATGAATTTATAATTAATCTTCACACTAGTCGATATACTTTGTGTGATAATTGGTATTTTTAATACCACTTATTACATAAAGTAATGCAATTTGCAAGTTTTAACTGATAAAAAATTATATATTAATTATCATTTATTTGGGCAAATAAAATAAAATAATATGCTGGAGGGTGATTGCTACACTTCTTTTATAACTTTTATTCATCTTAATATTCCCTTTATTATTTATCTAAATATTTAACATATATTATTAATAATATTATTTATTAAAAGTTATATATTGCCTTCGTCCGGGTGTCACTGCAGGAGTGCCAACTGAAAATCAGCGCTGGGTGTCAAGCCTAGCACATGCTGAGTTGGTAACCTATTCGGTATGGGTATGCCCGACACCACATTTTATTTTACTAAGTAGTAGGTATATATATTTTTTTTTAATAATGTTTGTGCTGTCTGTTACGCACTACGAAATAAATGCTTTTTTTACTTTCTATATAGATTTATATGAACGACAGCTTTTGACTCTGGCAATAATGGTATAGATGGGTATCTGTATATTAAAACACTAACTTTATGTTTTTCCTGTGATTTAGAACGCATCTATTGACTCAGAGTCAATTGTTTTGTGTATGCTTGGGCTGCCAGGTAAACAGGTCGAGAGCAAGTCTCGTTTGCCTAGGAGACAAACATCGAGACTTAATCTCCAAACACCCAGTAGGTTCCGTTAAGGAGAGGGAAAATATAGGTAGGTTGAAAAGACACCTTTATAATACAGAATTTTAAAATGTTGTTCGTCTTCTTTGTATTTAAAATATGTATCTAACAAAGGATTATTAACGCTTCTCCAAAAAAATCTAGAACTATCAGGCTGCTGCGATTTGGTGTTTTATAGAATAATTTGGAGACTACATTTCCTATAGTTGATATATATGTATACATAGCCGTACATATAGCCCGACAATGGATTATTATTCATGTTTCTGCGAATATATGCTATTCAGATACAGAACAATGTTGTTGAAACCGAGTGTTTCATGGAACAATTTGTTTCATAGTACACTTGCGCTGCTTTAAAGTTATTTGCAGGGATTTACTTACTGTATCAAAATTCATACGTAGCATCAAGCTTGTATTCCCCGAAGGGTTAGGCAGAAGTGTACTATTGTACACCCACATTTCCTTGAAGCCTTCATTGAGTCCCATGTAATAGAGGGCGAGACTATTGCCATCTGCCGTGCACAGTTCCAGACTCCGTGCTGCTACTGAGAATTTCTATACAGAAAAATCCCATTAACACTTTGCCCGACCCGGGAATCGAATTCAAGAGATCACTTGCGACCACTAGACCAAAGAGACAGTTGTATTAAAACGAAATATGTATTTACGAAACTACTGCAGTCGTTTATTTGTTTGAATACTTCTGACATAAATAGCGATAATTGCAACTTATATCGTAATTGATAAGGTTAAATTGCGATTAAAGGCAGGTTTATTTTTGATTTTATTGATTTCAAGTTTTAATGAAAAATAAAGTTAAGCTAGACGGATTTATTTTTATCACAGAAAATGGGAGGCCATTTTGTTGCGGATTTGATATTGACAGTGAAAAATACTCAGCTGACTTCAGTTTCGGGGAAATTTTATTGATCTTAGGACTGGATAAAGGTTTTGTAGACTTTAAGTAATGAGTTAACATCTTGTTCTTACAATAAACGTAATTATTTGAGATACTTTTGAGACTAAGCGAACGAATAGCTTCTTGTTATGGCAGTATAATTGATATTGTTTTCAGATATTTTTTTGTTCTTGGTATATTGATACTAATTTCTAATATGTTTAAGACATCAAACGAGTGGGTAGCATTGTGCTCGAACAGTGAGGGTACTTTTTTGTGCTTAGAAAATTGGTAAAAATTATTGGTATTTTCATGATTAAGTATGTATAGAGTGCATAGAGTTTTCCTACCATTTTATGCTCTTGAAGGCAGAATTTCTTTATACGATTTGGAGTGCTACAATAGGCTAGATGACTGCATCAAAAATAAATTCTGAAATCTTGTTTGGTAAATAGCTTTCCTTCTAAAAAACTCAATAAAACTTAATCTCTTGCTTATCTTTGGCGTTTTCAATTTTTTATTTTTTAAACCCACACAATAAGTGTGTCAATGACAATGAAAAACTATGACGTCACGCCTTGCTATCCCATTTTTTTAGAATAAAATGTCGATTTTGACACTTCATAAAAAGTAACTCAGATAACTATAGTCATCTACCGTATTGTAGCCTTCGAATTATTAGGAACATAGAGCGTGGCATATGTACTTTAAAATTAATATTTTCTCAAAAGCTAATATAAACGTTGAAATATCTAATAATTATAAATTAGAACAAGATTTGAAGATTTATAGTTTTCCTTTCCACTTTTTAAAGTACCTCGAAAAACTTTTATATTCGTACATTAAAACCAAACCGAACTTAACAAGGTAAGTGCTATTGTCCAGACTAAATATTTAGCCTCGTTTCGTCTGTTAGGAAGTTCCAAAGCGTGGGCGAGTCTACAGAGCTACGAGCCAGACAGCGCGTAGGCGGCGTAGCATCGTATCGTAGACTCTCGTAGCCCTTACACGTGCTCACGGGTCTAAGCTACGTACTATAACATAATGCTTCTTCTTTTCCGTATTCGTAACTTTTCTTTTATTTCAAATACTTACCAAATCCGAAGTATTCAGACAGGCGATCCGTATCGAAAATCATGCCAATATTGTCATTATTTAAAAAGTCTATGCAATATAACTAGATTAATTAATTTTGAAAACTTTCGCAAACTTTTATCTAAGACATTATTTTAGTGTTCCGTGAAGTGATCGCGAGAGCTGCGGGGCTCAGTTACCGCCTACGCGGCGATCGCCCGTCGACTGCTGCCTTCATCCCGCTCCACGAAATTCCCTTCAGGAGTTAGGCTTGAATGGATCTGCGCTGCGATTGGTTGGAAGCGAGTGACGTCATAACGAAAATCACAATGATGAGGCCTCGCGGCCGTGTGCCGAGGTTGTGTTTGTGTGTGTGAGCGGAGGCCCATGAATGGGCGCCCGCTGCCGCGCCCGCGGCGCGCCTCTCCTGCCTCCTGACGTCACCAAATGCCAGCCTCTATTATGCAACCCAGCATCTGAAATAGAAGCGAGATGTTATTAATAACTTTCAATGGATTGATATACTTTTAACGCCTATATTTAATTAGGTATACATTTTTTAATTTCATGGATACGATATTGGTTGTATTGTTACTAAAACTGTGCGCATCCACAGTTATGAAGGCCGAGTTTATTTTATATTTTCGTACAGGCATTCGTTTTATTCGTAGGTGTTTTATGGTCCTCAAGTAGTCTTTATCTGTTTAATGAACACATATGGAACTAAAATTCTAGATATTTTCCTTACCAACATAGGGGCCTGTATTTCTTCAAAGATTTAATTTACTTATCTTGAAATATAAACTTATGTAAACATGCACTCTAATCTTATTCTATTACGGTAAAAACTTATCAAAACTGATAAGCAACCCAAAATAACATATTCCATTCCTACACAGTGGCATAATTTGACCTTCGAACTTTGCCTATACGGGTCTGTTCTTAAAATAGGTTGGATGCGACAGGGTGCGTCCGGTGGGTCGTTGACCGATGCTGGAGGCTGGTCTCCCGCGCCGCCCGCACACCCGCGCGCCCCGCGGTGACCTGGTCACGATGCAACAAGTGGAGGTGTATCGACTCTACCCGTTTGACATTTAGGAGGAACCTCGAGCGGCTAGGCAACCTGGAATAGATTGGACTATGATCAACATGTCAAATTATGGCCTCTCTGTGAAGGTATATTGGTGGTCATAGGATTTTACTTGCAAGAAGTTTTTCTTTAATTGACAGCGTGTGCAACTGTTTCGTCCTAGCAGGTGCTGCGGTTAATGTATCACATTATAATCTCGTCTCGTTTTCATAACGTTAATTGGCATTTTAGCAAGAATATATTTGACAGCTAACCTGTTTTACTGTTTAATCTTTTTACGCATGTATTTCTTCTCACGATATGTAGGCACAGTACAGACACAGTAGGTTTACTGTGTTACATTCACATTTTGTCGATGCTCCAGAGTATTTTTTTTTTTTTTTGTGGTTTTTGAAAGACGTTGACGTTGACCAACGCTAAGATTTCTCTTAAATCTTAGGTAAAGTTTACATATATGTACATAAATACATGTCACCAAACACATCCAAACCCTAAACAACTATTTGTAGATCATACAAATATATGCTTCGTGCGGGAATTGAAGCCCCAACACGTAACGCAGAAAGCTAATCATTTAGCCACTACGTCAACCGTGCCGTCAGCTTACTACCAATAATGCATTTTCTAGTGAAAGGGTAATAAAAGCGAACGAACGAGCGATAGAATATACCAAAAGCTAATTGAATGAAGGCTGTGTTATATGAAAACCTATTTCTAGCAAGCAATATTTTCTGAAGAGCGTCTGCAATGAGAGTAGGCGTTTGAAGAGGTCTGTACGAACTGGAGCGTAAGGCAACCATGCACCACAGTAAACAAACCCGCTGACATTAGACAAAAAGTGGTGCTAACATTCTAATATTTTGATGTTTCTTGTGCCAGAATATTTAGCTATTGTTCTTAACTGTATAAACTCAAGAATAAGGTTTATAATCCCACAAAGGTATTCTAAGATATTGATTTGTGAATGTTCTGTGCTCGCTTCGTCAGTGTTAGTGGACGAGCACCGTGATCTGTTATTGGAAAATTAAATATATACTGCAATCAATGATGGAGTTCTTTTGCAGATTTTCTTATTGATTGCCTGCGACTCGAAGCAAGCGCGGGGCCCCTAGCAAATTCTATCGAGGGGCCCGTAATCTGCTGTGGGCTCTTAAGTATAAAGTGACTTTTTGTAAAATTTCTAATTTTATCGTATGAAATTCTGTGTTTTATTATTAGCAAATAATCGGTTACCGATTGTCTGACGTGGATTGTCTTAGTCGGAAAACAGGTGTAACGTTTTACGTTTTTCTGACATCAAGTTAATTCAATATACCCCGGGACGGGTTTGAATATGCGGGGCCCCCTTTTGCGCAGGGCCCGTAGCAAATGCTACGCTTGCTACGTGGTTAATCCGGTACTGCTCCGACTGACTCCATGAAAGAGATTCTTTTTTTTATTTAGAGATGTGCATAGCAGCTTTTTACAAAGCTGTAGGTGGCGTTCTGAATATATTACAAATATTTCTATTTGTGTAAAGTCCAAACATAATTTTGTTATTTTTCAATTTACTTCTGTGATAAAAATGGTTTAGTTTTTGATGACACAACACAGGAAGGTTAATGTTTAGGAGACATAATTAATTCACACATAATTATCTAAAATTCATCACGGCCGATGCGAAACTTCATTGATTACGTCCAAAAAGAGCAAATTTCAATAACAAAATATCGATTATAAAATGTAACGTTAAACACACAGGGTGTTTCATCAAAGTCCAGGGTGAGTCCATTGAGCTTCAAGGCAAGTACGTGCGTCACGGGCAGCAAGGACGCAGCCTTACAAGCATGGGCCGTACTATTTGAACGCCCTGTATTTTAGGCCGATAATGGTGTTAGCTATTTTCGTTTTAAGTTAAAGCACTTCGTGGTATTATGTGGGCATGTCCCGTATTAGTTTGGTTTGAGTCATAGATGTTTTAGGACAATGGAACAATGTAGTGTTGAAGGGCACTGGAATTGTTGTTTCGGCTTTTTTTCGGATTATAATTATAGGTTTGTGGACTACGAAGATCGATGGATCTGCAAGGCCATCCTTGCCATGGTCGCCTTAGATTGGTCTTCTCCATACAGCAAGGTCCCTCCGTGTCTTCAAAAGTTTACAAAATCTGATAAATGATTTAATCTTAGGTTATAGCAACCCTATTACTGGGAGGAACCCAGTAAGTGGGTTGAGCATCCTGTTAGACGGGAAGCTGACCCCAACATAGTTAGGAAAAGCCTAAGCTGATTATGTTTCTCGAAAAAGAGTCCATACTTTTTTGAAAGACTATAGTGGCAGTCGAGTTCTTAGCCTGAAGCTTACACTTTAAAAGTTAAGGTTTAGCTTTTAATCCCCTTCATATCAAAGGCTGATACAGAAAAGACTCTTAAGTAAAGTTTTTAAATTCTATTTATATCTTGAAATAGATCATTCATGCGTCAGTCGAACGCAGGTGGAACTGTGTTCGATTAACAAGTCCGAGCAAGAATGAACGAGTGCGCGTCACCCTGCGTGCTTCGATTCATGAATAGAGGCTTGCAACCCGGGATGACCCAGTTTTTGACTCCATGCTTTGCGACCCAGCACCGGAACGCTGTAACAACCAACCTTTAAGCTACGCAATTCTCACCACTATACCAAAATACTTTGCAATTGTTATTGCGTGTATATTAATTTGGAATATATACTTGTTGTGTTTGAGGGTATGGTATGACGTCAGTTGGTGCGGAGGGGGACTGCAGCAGCGGAATTAGGTCAGTTTCATTCTGAAACAGGTTTGG
Source organism: Shargacucullia verbasci (assembly GCA_947562105.1). Lineage (NCBI taxonomy): Eukaryota > Metazoa > Arthropoda > Insecta > Lepidoptera > Noctuidae > Shargacucullia > Shargacucullia verbasci. The sequence goes on along the minus strand of OX387286.1, from coordinate 4,060,256 downwards.
CGAGAAAGGGGTGAGGCAAGGCCGAGGGGTGCGGTCGCAGTTCAATCACAAATTTTGCTGCCACTAATTATTACGATGCTTCAAGATATGAGGAAGTTTTTAAATAATTTCTATTTAGTCATTTACCATGTCACAGGCAGAAATATAAAAAATAACCTTGGTTTAAAATTTCATAAAAGATTTAAATTATTTTTCTGATTTTGTTGGGGTCCAGTAATTTCTAAGAAGAATGCTTTTGTGATAGCGAGTCTTCTATTCAATTAATGGCTAGGTTTTATCAACTGGTACTCAAAGAGCTTTTTGATACGATTGGTATTGGTATATCACAATAATTGGGTTGCGGAGGTCAAATGGCAGTCGCTTCGTGGAAAATACTGGTATTCACCCGCATTAGGTAAGACTGAGAGCCTACCCCAACATTGGGATTAAGCAGATGATGGCGGTACCAAATTATAACTCTGTGTTCTCCGATTGGATTGTCACAGGCGAATTTCATATTATATTCACCCACACATGGCTGAATATTATATGAAATTTCAAAAGAACAAGGACACGAGTCTATTGCTAAGCGAAATTTTCTACTTGCACTTAAGTATAATTAAAAACTTGTCCATAACTTTAGCAAAAGTTTGTCCTTTTGCGATATACCAAATTTTGTCAAATTGAAAATGGAACACAATAAGCTTTAACAAAGCACATCAGAAAAAATCTCTATAGATTCTCCTCATCAATTGTTTTCTAACTCTTAATTATATTAACACCTCTGGGGCATTATATTTCTATCTTTTTAAGATCACCGAGAGAAAAAATATAGGTTATATCAGTTTGACCCTTGCCCTGTATTTTTAGTCATTGACATTTACCGGCCATATTGCCTGTTGGTACACTTTTAATCTATGATGGCGGAACCTGCAGCTTAATCCATTCTAATTGAGTTTGCGTCATGGCCGACCTGACGAGGATGCTTCATTAATAGGATTGCCGCCGTCACAGCAGCCTGAATAAAAACATTAAGGTTAGCCAGAGAACAGACTACCTTTGATGTAAAGATGGACTTTAGTGTATCTATAAAATCGTCAAAGTCGTCAACGTGTGATAAGGCCGTTTGAGTCAAGGTAGAATTGACCACGCCTGTTTTCTCATAGCATCCGTGTAGTGATACCTACAAACGATTAGGTTGATGTTGACGACGTAGCATAAATTGTGTTACTTATAGGTTGGTTCACGAACACCAATTGTTGCTCAAGCTTACAATGTAATACAGGGGTACTACGAATTATACCAATGACACTGACCGCGACTGCAATCTGCTACAAAATATTTAGGCAGTAAGAGATGGACTGACTGTCTCAAGAAAACACATGCATTTTGGATATATGAATGATTTTTAGTCTTTTGAGGTAAGTTATTGTTTTCGGGGATACATTAGACGTTCCCGCGATCAATTGCTTGAGCTCCCCAGTCATTAAATTTTAATGATATTGATTAATGACGACACGGTTGGCGCAGTGGTTAAGCGATTAGCTTTCTGCGCTATGTGTCGCGGGTTCGATCCCCGCACGGAACAAATATTTGTATGATCTACAGATAGTTGTTTCGGGTCTGGTTGTGTGTGTATGTGACATGTATGTTTGTAAACGTTTAAAAAAAAATACTTCGAAATAGCAATACGTGCTAACCTGAATAATATTTAGAATCACAGTTTATTCTCATTGGTCCATATTCCAATGACCTAAAATATTCATAATTTTGGCCATATTGATCCCGATTATGAATAAGTCTGATGGGACCGTCTGACCTATAGACCTTCTGTTAGAATAGACTCATGTTCTAGGTATATATTAACGCATTTTTCTCTAAGCGGTACACAATAACGTTACTGCTATTGTGTGATTTTGTGAATGTATACAAAACAATGATTGTATACGAAGTTATGAAATAAAAAAGTACATTTTTGTCTATTACAGACAACACAAAACTTCCACACAGTATATAATATAAACTTGTCCAATAAAAAGATATGTTACACAAAATTGCCTAACAAACTCACAATACATGGCTCATCTGGCTGACTTCAATTCAGCAATGAAAATATAATTTTTATTAGCCTTTGATTACTCTTTTCGAGAGGTTAAGTTCTGCTTTGTTTCTATTTTGTTACTTATTAAAATTAAAAGTATAATAAAATCCTTGTCCAGCAGTTTAACGGTTTACAAAAGTAGCAGATATAAGAAGAACTTTTGCCCGGCTAAGCAGTGAAAGCTCCCTGAACTAATAGCGAGAGACAAGAGTAAAAAAAAAAAACGCGCTATTCCCTTCGGCTGGAGACCCTTCTGGTCTCGCCCTTAGCCCGGTTAAGAAGTGAAAGATCTCTGAGAAAACTGCGACAGTAAAAGAAACAAAACCTAAAGTGTTTAAACATATTCAATAGCTACACAGGCACATGTAAGCTTTTCAGTCCTTATAAGATACAAAATACACTTCATTTATTTATTTATTTTTACTTTAATTACAACGGCTTCGGACTAATTACAATAATTAAAACCACATAATAGAAAAATAACAGAACAAAAACAACCAAAAAAAAAGAAAGCATTCATAAATCCCTCTCACAATACTTCAGACACACTAACAAGATCTTCATATAATGGATGTCATACATCAATTTAAAAACGTGCCAGTTACCTGCACTTTATCATTTTCCATGAAATCCTGTGACGTGAAGTGCAATATCCCAAAATAGGTGACCCGGATAGAGAGTGCCGTTGCTCTGTGCACGCAGTATAGCTCTGTGACGTCATACCCTCCCCTCTCGCTCTACACCATAGCTCTATGAAGCCTGATGGTACCACAAAGTTGAAACATTACATACGGGCATTATCTGTTTGCCTAATGTGGAAAAAACATTTCGTTAGAAGACTATGTGACTTGTGTTTAGTCATACTATCACATCTCATCGTCGTTTTACTCGAAGCGGTAGGCAGAGGTATTTATAGTAACCACATTTCGATAATGCCGTTATGGCGGGGCGAGCTTATTGCCATCTTCCAGGCACAATTCCTAACTCTGCGCTGCTCCTGACAATTTTCCAAAATCCCAATAACACTTTGATAGGTATCGAACCCAGGGCCTCACGCTTGTGACTAGACTCATGATAACTAGGTTTTTGATAATAATAAGGAAAAAATAGGATTAAAAACCTTTATGATTATGTCTTACTAAATCTTCGACTTTTGTGATATGGTACCGAAAGCTCTGGATATTGTGTTGAGGCGTTTTCTATTCACTGAAATGATACAGTAACAGAATTATTTGTGGAACAACACTTAAATAATATTATGATAAGTAAATTCAAGAATCATAAAATACCTAATCGATAACAATATTGATTCTTGAGATTTCAAATAAGACATGAATAAATAATTGGGGTTATTTTTTAGGATTATTAGTACCTGTAGCTCGATTTCTTCGAATATCAGTGTCTCCCAGTAATTGAGTGGCTGGTGTCAGATAGCAGTCTAGGAGCCGACCTTGATGACAAGAATGTTGTTGGGAAAAGGCTAGATGGATGATGATACCTTGATTTCTAGTCTCGATATACATACATTTTAGATATATTTTTAACGCATACATACATTCTGCCTCGTACCTCGAAATTCAATTTCTCCAAGTGTTTGTTTTCGTGATCATACTGCGCCCTCTCTACACGCGGGCTAGTCGCTGGTAGGGCAGTAGTAACTCAATTTCCCAAAGCCACGCGTAGTTCACACATAATGGAATAGATGTCGCCACCCGACGTAGACTGTAGATATTATATTGATGTGTTGATAAACCAGACATTGTTATACTAAAAATAACATTGGCATGAGCCCCAAATTGTATTTACGTCTCTTATTCTATCATGCGAATCCGTTATTGCTATGTTAGCTATTGTTAATAGTAGTAGTCATATTGAAGAATTATATGACCTCCATTCTCTATTTTCAATGAAAATTGAGGAGTGAGTTGAGATCGTGAGTAATTAGGGAACAGTAACGCCATCTGTTGCAAATTTTCCATACCTTTGGCGCGGAAAACTGTTCGAGCGTCGAGTATTCTTGTAGTAAATTTTGGCGAACAAGCCACATATTAGTTCCGTGTCTTGTTGACAGATATACCATCTTATTGGTGTGTTGAAAACTTAACTACTTAATTGATAAGAAATTACTCCCTGTTTTGTGTGCCTAAACATACCTAAATTAGTAAGCAGTAAGTTTAACTAGAACTACAACAAGTAACTAGTTTAATATGGCACTGTTAAAGTGACTATTATATTTAGCGGGAAAGCTTTTACGGCATTTCCTACGGGTCACCATGATTCAAACAAAGAGAATGGTAATTTATGAATATTACCACTATCATCCCTGAATTAATTTCACGTTCGTGAATGGGAAAGCAACTGATTTTACGGGTCGTTTGGTTGTTTATTGCAGTTTTTACATTCCTGAGTGTTGAACGCTCGGCATTGTTTTGGAGTCGCATTCATTTTGAGTGTTTTATAGTCCTTGTTTGTTTTTTATCGCATTTGATTATTAAAACACCAGTACTGGTATAGCTACAAGTATAATAATAGGCAATTATATATTTTCTATGCTCATGTATCTTCTTATGGATTTCGTTCTCAGGGATGATGTATATTATACTACTATATAATACTTACTTATGTCTACTCCAATTACATTTTACATGCCGAATGAAGTAGGCGAAATATGTGAAAAAATACAAAATACGAAGATTTGTAAATCCATTTAAGTATTAGCAGTCACTGCATCGATGTTTGAACATTATTGTCAATTAATTTATTATCACGATATTAATTTTTCATTTTTTCTTTTTGCATGTCGCTTTACTTGCGGCGAAACATGATGGACCTTTGAATACTGTAAGAACTTTCAACCGAATTTCTGGCAAATAAATATTTTTATTTCATTTCATTTCCACCATATTTCACGTAAAATAAAGATTATTTATTGTTGTTATCTTGTTCCTGTTCCTTAAATCTAAGATCCAATCAAGCAAACTGGAGCGAACGTCACTAATAAATTATTTATAATAAAGTCTGTGTCAAGTAAATTCGCTTCATATTTCCAGTCTTTTCTATAGTCTACATGACTGTATCCACCAAATCGAAACAATCTCTCCTCGATACAACATATCGTTCAGATACAGCTGGCATACAATTTGCGAACCATAAACAAAATCCTGTCGGTTGATTGAGCAGCACAAGTTCTTCGTATGTGATTGTCGGTTCGTATAGCTCGAATGATACCTCCATCAATCTTTGGGTTCATGTTTACATTATCCTTTTTATTTTGCGTTGGGGTTCGCAATGGTATCATGCGGATTGCTTTTAGCTTTTATAAGTTCTCGTAAGTTCTTAGTAGTCGCCTCATTAGTCACTGGAGTTTTATCATTTTAGGTTCAGTTCACGATTTGGGGGTTGGATATTTGGAATGAGTAATAAGTTCGTTTCCATTCATTTGGGACCTAATACCATCATTAGTAAATTGGATGTGTCGTCATATATATCTGCCTAACCTTTTGGGGATGAGAAGCGTGAAGGTTACTTCCATATTATTAGTAAATGCTGTTACTGGTAGTCGTTTGTAGAAATAACTCTATTATATTGCTTTTGTGATGCTAAAACTTTATTATAGTATATACTCGTATTTACGTATATGCTTCTTGTATGGTTTATTCGTGCATCGTTAGTTACAGTCGGCAGCAAAAGTGAAATGCGTCACGTTATTGTTTATTTTGAGATATTTATTACACGTAACGTTGTTTACAGCGGTATTGTATAGCAAAGAAGAATTGACCTAAAGGAAAATCTTGGCATGAAGAGAAGAACTAGAATTTAAAATTTAGAATAAAATCGGAGAATAAAATTAAATAGTCTCTGTCTTCTAGTTTTATCTTCACCACTTTATCAAGACCTTGTTACGTTTTCATTCTAAAATCATAATGATAATCCAGTATCATGAAATCAGGATATTGCGAATCAGATTAGGGTTATGAGATTTTGTGTGCGAAGCGCAAAAAACATTTTTTCTTGGAAAAAACATCGTTTACACAAGACGTGTGTCATTCACACTTGATGGAAAACAAAGTCGTAAACGCCTCAAGTTCTATAATAAAAGATGATTAGGTACTTAATTCAAAGTACTGATCTTGATGACGTCATAAGACTATTTCTAAAGTAATTAAAACATTCAAAACTGACTTGATGTGTAGTTCATATACCATAGGTAACTTCTTAACTACAGTGTGACCACGTTTAGAAGTTACTTCGAAAAGCTTGTAATGGTTACCACGAATACAAGTTACACCAGTAATCGTCTAACCAGTAATAGTATAGCAATACTTATTTGGTCGGAATCTAGGATTTAGAAATAAGGTGTTATGGTCACAAATATGTTAAGTTCTTGTACGTTCTGTCGTTAATCATGCAATTGTTTGGAAAAATGAAAATTTTTATATAATGGATTTGGATACAATAAATAAATTTATTTTTTGTAATAATAAGTTATTTTTTTAACAATACATAGACTGCTTCATTTTTCTACTGGGAGCAAGCGCGGCTGCTAAGCTTGAGGTCCTAGATTCGATTCCTGGGTTGAGCAGTGTTAATAGGCAGTAACAGCAAGATTTTGGAATTGCGCCCGGGAGTTGGCTGTAGACTCACCCCCTATTAGGAACTTAAACATGTAACCTACATGTCTGACCTATGCCTTATCCTTCGGGGAATACAGGCACAAAATAAATTCTAATTATAAAAAAATCTGTTAGCTTCATTGAAGCAAAAGAATCGCGGAGACAACAGTCATATTCCGAAGATATTCGATGTATTTTTTTTATGACTGTACAAAGTCAGCTTTCATCTATTCCGGCGAGTCGTCGTTTTTTGTTTATTCAATCATTGTCGATGTTTCCATTTGATCATGGTGTATCAGTCTATTTCATTGAGGTCTTGCCCTCGGGAAATGAGCCTGTATTTGTTCTTTATTATCTTTCACACAACCTTTCCTGTGCTATGACCTGTTTGATTTTCTTTTTGTTCGCCTCTGAATAGAAAGTCAAATATTTTTTGTAAAAATGTAGGCTGGATTTTAGTGGACATTTATTTTGGCGTTAAATAATGTCGCGGCCGTTATGAAAACGGGTTGAATATATGTGGATTTGGCGTTTTACTGAGTATATACATAGAAAAAAATATGATAGTACGTCAGCATGTTGTACATTACAACGCCCCTTTATAGCAAATTTTTATGTCTTTGTTAACGCCCACATACAGATAAAGATTAATTTCTGTTAAGTAGATACCATGTTGTAATAAAATCAATGTATTTATTTATTTCTACGAATTTTTTAGTATATTAATAAATTTTCATAATTATCGAATCGAGCCTTATGCCATGTTACTTAATATGATTTATAAATAAATTTGTACTCGAACGTTTACGTATAATGGTGGGTTATATTATCAATAATAATATATTCTATTTTATTCTATAGGTATATAATAATTGTGTATCATATTATACATTTTTAAAGTTACTTTTCCTATTTAAGTTACTTCTATACTTCATGTGGGATATAAAATCTAAAAAAACTGAATCAACTTCATTTGATATCTTTATCTGCGTACCAACGTTTGGTTTAGCGTGACATATCAAAAGAGATGTTTTTATGGAATATAAAAGTGAGATCGGGAACCAGTCCGGAATTAATAATGTTGGGACTCGTAACCTACATTTGAGATTCTACTGTTCAACTCTTTTTAATATAAAACTGTGGATTTGGATCTGATCTGATACAAGTGAAAGAACGTAATATAGATTGTTATTTTAAGTCCAAACAAACATAGAATGGCCAGCAGAATTTAAGTATTACCATTCATCAATCCTTTAGGTTAAACCTTATGCCATTGGTCTTTTTCGATGTATCTACCTACTGAGAAATGGCTAATCAACTACCTTGCCAACGAGCTTGCAATTTACACCAAACGCATTAAAATTATATGCAGCAACATAAACTATAATATAATTTACGTACACACATACTACAGAAAAAAGTTGAGGTGACCACACTTAGGCAAGGGAAAATCTTCAAAGTTAGAAATATAAAAAAAATGCACACACAAAAAAGAAAACGTAAAGTTGCTTGCGAGACGATGCAATTTTTGTTGCAGACATGAAAGTCTAACAAAAGACGGATAAGTTTGATAAAATAAAACACGTCTTTTAAAGTTGGGGAAGTATTAAATAGGTATACGTATGTGTGTACATGCGTATGTGTGAGGTAGGTACACACGAAGTATATATCGTTAAAATGTCACCCACATCTCCGCTGTTTGTAATTTACAATGTTTACATCCCACATGACAGGTGACGCTTCTATCGCGTCCAAAGGGCATCGCTTACAATGTATAAATTATAGACCTCAACAAAATGTTTTGGTGTAAAAGGTGGTAATCAATTTTAATTATGAACGCTTGCCTTAAAAATGGTGGTGAATTCTTGGGTTGAATTCCCAGATGTACCAATTTGGGCATTTTCTTTTAGTAAACTCATCCCATATGGGATCTTATATCAGCATGAGCGAACACTAGTTGTACTGTACCTAGTTTATTTCTGTAAGGCCCTGCGGGGCCAGTTATATTTGTATAATGAGAAGGTCGCTTGGAGCTTCAAACTTTTTACTACAAAGAGTACCTACTTTCTTAATCCTTTTGTGAGTAGTCTTATAAGACAATTATCTAGACTATAGAGAATAGTCAGTAGCATACGATCAGTAACTTAATATTAATACTTGTTATACCATTGTGAATCGTGATTATCAGAATATTCTTATATAAGCGATGATTTGTATTCAAATATATTTTCCAAAGAAAACTGGTCCGTTTTTAATTTAGATTCAATCTGTAATGGAGCTCAACAATGAATCCTACCGTCCGCCTTTATCCTCTGAGGAATGAGCTCGGGCTTGATCAGTGCAGTGTTTGCTACATTGAAAGAGAACCGTAGTACTGTCCTAGACGAGTCCGAACCGATAACACGACGAATTCACTGAGATAGTTTACTTACGATTGTCCTTATTATATCACACGATTTTTTTTTGTTCTACACCGTAGTTAATTCCTGTATCGTATGAGTGCGTTTACAAATACGAGACCCGAAACAATTATCTATAGGTCGTACAAATATTTGTTCCGTGCGGATTTTGTATCGAACCCGGAACACGTGACGCATAAAGTCAATTGCTTAGCTACTGCGCCAAACGTCTCGTCAAGTCACTATTGTTCGGAACTGACAATTTTGTCAGCTATACTTTAGTTTTAGAAAACCTTTAAGATTTAGATTCGACATTATTACGTCGTGTGAACACGTTCATACACATATAATGAATAAGATATGCCGTAATTGAATGTCTCCTGCTCACCTCTAACAGAATTTAATCTGGTATTAGTTCCGTAACAGAAAGAGTACTCGTATTAACACAGTCCCCTGCGCTATTTTGGTACGTGGACTATTTTAATACTGAGTGCGAATGAACGGAGACACGGAATTAGTTGTGGCTTTGTATAAAAGACTAAACATTTTAAATTACAAGGTGTGTGTTGTGTAATTCCTAATTTATTAGATGGCTAGCTGTTGCACGCGAATTCGCCTGCAAATATTTAAAATAAGCCTATGTCTCTCCAGGACCCAGGCTAGCTTTCTACAAAATTTCATTATGTTCGGTTTCGGTAATAATCAGACACACAGAGCTGCTTTCGTATTTATGTAGATAACGATAGTATTAAGAAAATAAAATTGTCTATATCTTTCTTGCCTTTAGGTATCTTGTTCAATATAGCACGACGAATTCTTTCACCAAAGATTTCGCCATTATTTTTTATGTGCTTTTGTTTTATGCAAACGAAATACAGAGAAGTTATCTCTGTATGATGCTATGTATGTATATGATACTTCTTCGACACACTTGCCAAAGTCGGGTAGTCCCGGGCTTAACAAGGGCTAAGAGGATACAGACCATTACATCCTTGTTAAATCTTGTTTAATTAAGGGATACAGGTCACGGGGCGGGGACGCTTCAGTAAAGATGTATTACGTTCATCAGGCGTATCAAATCGGAGGACAAGATGAGATTGATTAGGATTTAGGTAAAAATACAGTGGGTATGATTGGTTAAATGAGGGATACCTAATATAAAGATATGGTGTTTCATGCTCATATGATAATTGTGATAAGATTCGCAAAGTTCCCACCGTTGCGCACGCGAGCATCAAGCTGATCTCTGATAAAGGAGGAAATTCTGATTCCTTTTTCCTTGTTTACTTCAACTTTTGCTAAGGACAGGCAAATATACTTATGCTAGCATGGTAATTATGATCTACTGTACCTCTATTATGAGTTTTTACTATTTACTTTCATAGTAAATGTAAATTTTCATGCAAGCGATTTTAGTTCTTAACTTGATTGCATTAGGGATTAGAGTCGCTAACATGACATCTCTATAATATAGTAAATAGTAAATCAAAACTTTACTATGAACCACTGTCATGAAAATTTACTTTACTTTGATAGTAAATAGTAAGTAAACTCGTGATAGATGTTTCAGGTTTGGGTCTTTGTGTTTGTGAATATATGTGTTTGTAACGCACCGATGATACAGGAAAGATTACTAGTGTGAGGCAACGTTAAAAAAAAAACTAATCTTGAATTCCTATATACATATATCCCACATTAAACCTTCTATAGCTATCTTCTATATTAACGCTACCTCTGTTTGCCATTGGTACAGACACTACCACAGTCTAATAAAAAAAAACGATTCTCTTTTATTACTTCATACTGGTATTTATGTAATTTGGAACATTCCAAAAATCCAATCTCGAATTAATTAGTTAATGCAGAAGCAGACAAATTCAATGGTCTTGTTCGGGAGTAAACGACAAAAAATACTGAAGCAGAAAATAAAAGCACTGTGAAAGTGTTTTAGGTATTTGTTCTGTTTTTTTACATGGCACCTAATCTAAGTGGTTTTTACCATTAGGGTTTATGTACTTTAGTATATAATCTTGATTATTTAGAGAAACGAAACAAGAGTCTATTATTAAGACAAGGGCAAGCTGACAATAAATAATAAACATGACATAACATAGCATCATGCCTCTTTTCCCCGAAGGGTTTGGCAGAGGTGTACTATTGTACACCTCCATTTCCCCGATGCCGTTATTGAGTCCTATGTTATAGGGGGCGATCCTATTGCCATCTACCGGGCACAGTTCCAGACTCCGTGCTGCTACTGAGAATTTTCATACAGAAAAACACAATAACACTGCCCGACCAGGGAATCGAGCCCAAGACCTCACGCTCAGCAGTCGCAATAGCGACCACTAGTACCGGATATTTCTCATTTCTTCCTGTTTAGGTTATTTGATGGTAGACAACCAATTCATTTTCGTGAAAATTTTCATGTGAATGAAAAAAATGCTTGTGTAACGTATGACCGGGAAAATTTGCATGAAAGAGATGAATGTCAACCACGAGCGGTGGCGGTAGCAACATTTTTCTAGCTTCCCTGTTTTATACGTTTTCTTTTTGAGAAACCATATTATCATTACTATAAGACCCCACTGGCCTTTTCAAAGGAATTTATCATCTACTTCTCACTATATATGTATAGATATTGCAGCAAACACTACACACAGTTGAACGGATGCTGCTTCTCAATAACTATTTATTTAGTAGGTACCCGTTATTTATCAACCAAAGCCCGGATTTGGAACCGATTACGTTCACAAACTGTTCGTGGAATACATACAAATTGATGGGTGTCCGATGTGTATTAGTACACCATGATGGAGTGCTATAAGTTCGCCAATTTGAGTCGCGAAATGTTTAGGAGGGCCTATTGATTTAGAGACTGGTTCTTTGTGCATAAGTGTAAAGGAAATAGACTTGGAATGTGTAGTGGAACGTACAGTAAAACAAAGAGATGGTAGAGATATTGTAGTAGACACGCGGTCACAAATAAAGATTTCTCAATCAAGTAATGTTTTTTGTCTTAAAACTAGAATACCAATATCAGTTCTTAAGAAAACTTGTTCACCATAGAGTCACATGTAGGGGTTAAGCCTATTACACTCTGGACCTGTGCCCGGTAGAGATGACCACGCACAGTTCCAGACTCCGTGCTGCTACTGAGAATTTCCAGAGAGAAAAACCCAATAACACTTTGTCCAACCCCGAAATCGAAGCCACATCTCACGCTCAACAGTCACGCTTGCGAGTAGACCAATGAAGCAGTCTAAATAACTAATTATCCTTTCAAATCCTACTAATTCCTACTTTCCTACTAATATTATAAATGTGAAAGTTTGTGAGGATGAATGGATGGATCTTTATTACTCTTTCTTTGATGAAATTTGGCACAGAGATAGATCGTAGTCTGGAATAGCACATAAAGTACTTTTTATCTCGGAAAAATGTACGGGTTTGTAAACCACGCAGGCGAAGCCGCGGGCGGAAGCTAGTATTTTATAAGCTAAAGAAATTAGCGATAAAATATTGTTACTTTGTCAAATACCTTGAACATAATAGCATCGCATGAACGATGCTAGAAATAGCCATGCAGTTAATCAGGCCCGACCGAAATAGTATGCAGTGTAATTATGTACAATACGTAAGCAAATAATTTTTGGTATCGGATGTGCGGTATTTATGATGGCGTTCAGCGACGAGAGAGATGTTCAATTAAATGAAAAAGAAAAACGCGTTGTGAAAGAGAGATGTAAAGATAAAGAGAGAAGTACAGACCTCTCTTATTAATTATCAGGAAAGGGTCTTAATAAAAAGGAGTGCTTCGTTAATGTATTTTTTAGTATATGTCACTCTCAATTAACAGAAAAGGTGCGCAAGTAATTTGCTTCATAAATATATATGTAATGTTATTCTTTGTATCACCGGTGTGAGATTTTTGAAATACCTACTGGGAGGTTAATTATTTACCAAAATATAGGAGAAACATTTTGAAGGCTGAATATCGGAGCGTTTGAGTGATTGACTGCTGCGTTACGTGTCAGGATTCGATTCTCGCACGAAACAAAATATTTGTATCAACTACAGATAGTTGATTCAGGTCTGGTTGTTTGTATATGTGAATATTTGTGTTTGTTATCGCACCCACGACACAGGAATGATACCTTGTGTAGGACAACAATATAAAAAAAAGAAAAAGAGAATAGCGTTCCTTCTCTAACGATAAGCAAAATATGTAGATAATATGTTTTAAAAACGTCAACTGCCGTTGCTTATAGATCATAATTGTTTGTACATGTTCCAACTTGGAGTGTGACTCCAGGAGTGGATGTAAAATTTACGAAGTGAAATCAAGGGTACGATAAGGGACAACAAGACGTCATCAAGATATCTAATTACATGCTTCTAGCAAAACTGGATGCGGTATAGGCATCAGAATACCACTTGTTCTGAAAGTCCTAGTCTGAAAATACTACCCTATATCGAGAACTACATCATCCTACAAAGGAGCTAGAATTTTATCTTCAAAAAGAAAAATTGTTGAACTGTGTTATATTACGGTCTTTGTGGTTTTGCCATCTAGTCTGGCACAAGATTCATTGCGATAAATGTAGGTCGCTATTGTTTCACCAAGTCTAAGTAATGTTAGATACATACGACCAGGGTCTTACTACTGTTTTACTACTAAAGTTCTGTAGTTAGCAAATTCATAGGCTGTGACTTGAGGACAATAACAAGACGATAAGTTATAGTACCACTATAACAATAAACTCAGGATTTTCTAATTGATCTATAAATATATTACTTATCATACACGGCTGTACAGGGGAAGGCGTACAATTGTACACCGATACATTTCGATAATAATATTATGTAACAACAATTATGTGCCTATTGCCATTTACTGGGTACAAAACCGTTAACCGTTAACAAAAACTATTACTGAAAAATTCCATGCAGAAAAACTCAATAACACTTTACCCGACCTGGGAAACAAACCCAGCATCTCACGTTCATCAGTCGACCTTGACATTTAGACAGCTATAGAATATACGCAATTTATAATCGCCATCGTTCTTTAATTGTCCGTGTCGTCGTTTATCCGACAGGAACATTCAGTTTCATTCAGGGCTTCTTCAACTTTGATCCGTTTTTGTTGTTCTCGGATCCGGTCCGGATATAATGTTACATTTATATCTTACAGTAACCGCGAAGGAGAAAAACAGGGTCGCTTGTTCACAGTATTGGCCTTCAGTTTGGTAAGTAGGTATTTATCAGTTAAACGTCGTTATTTTTTAAATAATTTATAAATACATCCTATTTTATAACGTATTTATGTTCTTATATGTTACGGTGCTGTCAGTTGATTTCTGTGGAATTATAAACCTCTACTTATACCTCTACTATACTTTTTATCAAACCAAAACCAGCATTTCAATCTAAATTCTAAATACAACATACTCGTATAAATTAACAAACTTCGTTCCTTCAACTACAGGCTGGCGAAACCAAAGTCGCCAATTGGCGGTTTAGCGGTTCTGAAGCTTGGGTTCTGGAGCTTGAGTTCAGAGCTTTAATTAAATAGAAATTCAAGTCAAAACCGATCAAGCAAAGTGCAATAACGTGTAATGACGTCGTTCACTTCATTGGCCGCCCAACTTCGTAATAACACTAGAACTATTGAATTTACGTATGAAGTTGGGTATACACATGGAACTAAGTGTTTGTAACAGTAGAAATAGTCATAGTTATAGAGTGAGCTCGCTGAGATTGAATTTTGTGATCTGTTTGTGTTACCAAAGGCATAATAATTATGGTAAATCAAGCTTAGTGTCAAGTGGGTAGCATTGTATGTCCTTAAGTCCCTACTTAGTGGTAGAGACTACAGGATAATATACAATACAGAATTGTTAAAGCATGTGGATTTAGTGATTGTAAAGTTCGAACTTCAATGTTTGTTGAATGAACTACTGCTTTTACAACTAATTAATTAAGAATTGTGTTGAATTGTTTTTAATGGACGTAGCAAACAGTTCAATTAAGCTCTATTTATTTATGATCTAATTTTATTTATGAAAATAGGCGATTTTCTTTCAAAAATTATTTTCCAAACATCTTAAAGCAAAACAGATTTTATGACGTCAACAGCTGTCCGACAGACTATTCATAAAATGCTTGTAAAACAGCGAAGAAAGTATAAAAATAAAAAAGTTATAAGTCTTTAAATACGACAGACCACCGATTTAACAAAGATGTCTTGTCAGACAGTTCCGAAAAGTTACTGTATCGTCATTAACATCGAAACCGGCCCGTTAACGAAGTCATTTAAAACTTGTAAGTAATTCGAATCATGTACTGCGAAAAGAAAATTTTATGAACTGAATGCTTAACTTTTTCCTTGTCTTCTTCTACGTAAACGAAAGAGACGGACTTAACAACTTTATTAGCCCCTGGTTATTTAGGGCCGTACTGTGATATTTCGTTTTTCGTGTAATATTTAACGTACAATGATACATTATTATCTCTTTCGATTCAGTGGTTTGTGCCACCGAGTAAATTTTATATACCGAGGTATATATTTAATTTATTATCTGCTTGTCTCGATAAGGCTTTAATATGGCTAGGAAGAAATTGTTTATTTTTGCCCTGAAAATATAACATAATTCGCGTAAAAATCTAGCCAGATAGACGGTCGTTGGAGATTTAAACAAAAATATTTTCTAGAACTCTTGATATTGACTATTTGGAAAATCGGCTACATGAAAACCGTGCAAATATTAAAGTCTGACAGAAATGCGTGTGAAAGTTTGTTATAGAAACAACGTTTTGATACGACAATGTGGTTTCCGTATTGGGCTTTATTGGAATTTCTTGTCTGTGGGGACGAAGCCAGATGTTGCATTCACAGTATATTCCGATTTCCAGAGATTGCACGAAAATAGAGTTTCACACAAAGTAAATGTTATTTTTACCCAAGTATTACCCTTCCCACAGTTGCTAGAAAATATAACTTTGCTGATAGCAACATATTCCTAAAACCACTATTTGCAAAGGTGCCTTTTGTAACACATAATAACCTACTGGCTGAGCTCAGTTTCATCTAATTACGTTCTATAATAATGTTAATATTATATAAAAAACAATTATCTACTGTAATTCCATCTCATTATCTTTACACTGTGATTACCAAATGGATAAAATAAAATGAGCCAGTGTACAAAACGTAGAACAATTATTTTCATTTTGGCAACTATTTGAGTAATTCTAATTGCGTTTACAAACACAAATATTTCTTATACACAAACATTCAGAGCTAGAAGAATTATCTGTAGGCAATACAAATATTTGTACCATGCGAAAATCGTACCCGCGACACGTAGCGCAACAGTTGATCGCTCAACTAATGCACCAGTCGTGCCCTTTGCGCTAAATGTTCTTTTATGTGGCCCTAAGAATTGAAGCGAATCAAAAATCTCTTTGACATAAATAAATCTTTTTGATATTTGTTTCCCTAATAATGTTTAATATTAATTAGGGCGCGGGACCTTTTTGGCTTTAATATATAATTATGTTCTTATTAATTACTGCCCTCGGCCTAAGACTCTGTTTGTTTGATGTCAGGGTGATAAACCGATGACCTTTTATGAAAATTAATCATTTTCCAAATTAGCTCTTCTGACCTTCAATAGATCACGAAATTATATTTTTAATGTAGGTATTGACGTGAGTGACGGAAATATTTTTAAAGTAGAAAAAATCCTTTTTACAATTATTTCTGTATGCATCATTCAAAATACGGTTGGCTACTTTTCAGATTTGCATTGGCATTGAAATCACAGACTTCGACAAACAACAAATAAATTAGCTATTAATGTTCTCATATCCGTTACGTTCTTGGACTGGCCATCATAATCACCATCCATGTAACGTTCGAAATTCGAAACTGCATGGAAATCGGTTCAAGCTATCCATTAATTTCATGGACATGATATCCATATTTGTCCTGCACAATGTTTCGCAAACTGCAACCGATATGTAATACTCGTATGTCCTCATGGGATATAACCGAGGTGGTTGGTTCAACTGTGACGTCATGTTTATTAAGACCTATATACACGAATGACAATAGTTGTTTACGTCAACCGCTGTGCCTGCCAATATTGGATGTTGAGGCAGTACATTGTACATACTTTTTACTTTATTAGAACGTCCGTGTTTACATCGGTGACGACGTCTCAAGGCCTGGTGTACATTATATGACGAATCAATTGTAATCGAATATTGAAATTATAGATCGCAATGTAGACATTTACTTATATCAGTACATACTATAGTGAATAGGTGAACATACAAACATATGAACACATTCTGACGTAGGTTTGAACATTTTTTGTAATAGAGAAAACTTAGAGACAACGTTAATAGAAATAAGGAGTTGAGAAAATCTGTTGTTAACGACCTCATTCCTAGCTTCGTTGTTACTATTTATAATTCCAGGTCAATTTTAATGATTCCGTAATATGAGAACTTCGTTGTCGGATCGTGTTGATTTATTAAATTAAATGTTACCCTTTTTGGTTTTGACTGACAAGGTCAAAAGAGCAGTAGGTCAGATAAGCATTGCCATCCGGAAATATCCTTGTTATATTTAAAGTATGAAGACTTTTTCTCCAGACATTGACAATGAGAGCCAGGTTAGGACTACACCGCCAGAATTGTATTTATCCGTAAGATATCATAATTTAAACGCCTTACTAATTACACGCGTTACTAGGACAATCAGTTATAATGAAATGTGATTCTAGTATCCAATCTAGTTCGAAGAACTTCTGGTCTTTTTATTAAAATTATTAACTACTAGCTTCCGCTCGCGGCTTCGCCCGCGTGGTTTACGAATCCGTACATTTTCCCGGGATAATAAGCCTATGTGCTATTCCAGACTATAATCTATCTCTGTACCAAATTTCATCCAGATCCGTTCAGCCGTTCTGGCGTGAAAGAGTAACAAAGATCTATCCACCCATCCATCCATCCATCCTCACAAACTTTCACATTTATAATATTTGTAGGATAGGAAGTAGGATAGTAGGATTATTATGATAGTAATACTAGCATACATAATTAAGATTCAATTTTAAAGTACAAAAAAGATCGATTTAATCGCTTTAGGTAACGTTCATAACATAACACGGTGAATGGTGTCTAACACTGAGTATAACAGCAACAGTTCCCGAACAACTAACTGTGTCACAATCAGGAATAGCTGGAACTCGTTCGTTACGACTGCAATCGTACAACTTTAATTGAATCTGTAATCAAATCCCGCGTTTGTTCATGCTTGGTCTGTCGCTGCGTGATGCGAGATTTTATGAAGCAATCGGAGTTTCGCAATTGAATTTTTGATTGGAACAAAAATTGATCTTTTGTGTTCTAAAATTATAAATCGGACCAAAACTACTTCGCTTCTACATTCGGTACTATGCTGCGTACAATATCGGCACTTAAAAATAATAATAATAAATTTTCTGCTGAGCATGAAGTCCTGGGTTCGACTTAAATGAAAATAGGCTCGCCCTCTTTCACATGGGACATAAATTGCATCGACGAAATGTGTGTGTACAGAAAGATCTCCTCTGCCTAACCCTTCAGAGAATACAGGCGTGATGCTATGTTATGTTTATGAAATAATAATTAATATTCCTTACACTACGCTTCTATGTTCATTTTGACTCGAGTGCAAACTAGCCGTCGGAAATAATTGGGCTGCCTGAAAATCTGTAGATGATTGACTATACAAGAAAGCTGAATAAAGCCCAGCAAGACTCAATATTACCTAAGTACGGTTATCATAGGAAAAATGAAAAGACTGGCGTCATATTGCCTTTGCAGTTTTCAATAACAGAGGAGTGTCAGGCTAACTTTGCAGTTTACTCCAATGTCCGTTGTGTGAAATTAAATTTAGCTCAAGTTTAGTAGGTACCTAGTTTTATGTTATTGCTTTTATCATAAATGAAGTTTCAATTATAATAAATTATGTAAAATGTACGTATAGCTAGGGTTGTCACGTCCAACATAAACTTTTGGCGCCACGTGGACTTATCAAGTGCCAAATACTCATCGAGATGATTGACAATCAATTAAATATCTATTCTTTGCCCGCAGGGGGTACAATTAAGATATGACTTCTGTTACTATCTTCCGCGTTCCAGGTTAGAACCAAATTTCATGATAATCGGCCTATCAATATTCCCACGACTGATCGAAGAGAGGGAATGTCCTGTCGGTGATGTGACGGCATTACAAGACAGATATCAGAAGTCTTCGAATTCTCCGTCGTTGAGTTGGTTTCCTCATATTTTTTTCTTCGCCGTGAGAGCTGTAGTGATGCATAGTGGGCAAGTCCTGAACCGTCAACCAAGGGGCTACAAATGCTCAAATAAGAAACAAGAGCAATGATAATAACTTTCACATTTTCCGCATACTTTGCACAAGTGTTTTCATTTACCTACTCCGTTCCATTTGCGCAAAACGTGGGACGTTGTAAATTTATATACCTAGTTTATTTCGCTCACCGAAACAACGTGAGACCTAACTAATGTACCTCGTAAATGCGAAAGTTTGTGTGTTTGCTTGTTTGTTGGTCGTTTCCGTTCACGTAAAGGGCAATTATGCAGACTAGCTTAACATCGTTGTTCGGTTTAAAGAAATTTATTTTCTTATAAAAAAAACTGTACAGTTCATTTAAAATAAGATATGCACAACAAACTCAATTAAAATATAGTATAGTATCTCCAGCGCTTATTACTATTTATTATACATTCATATATTTTTTAATTAAAATTATTTATCCATGTTAAATTACATTTCTATAATAATAATATTATATGTTATTTACTACTAATTTTATATTTATATATTTTTGAATTAAAATTATTTGTCCATATCAAATTAAAATTCTAGTTGTTAATACGAACATTGAATTTGCGTTGTCATAAATAATTCCAATTTATCAATGAAGTTACGAGTTAAGGCAATCAAGATATAAACAGAAGACTGCTAGCACTCGTATGTGGGTCACTGCATAAAATTAAAGTCGGTTTATGTAATACAGCGCAATGTTACGTAGAAAAGAGCTTTCAATTCTATACTTTATAGCTTTATCGGAAAACAGTATCTAGCCGTAGAGTTATTTGAACAATTATTGAACTAGTTTATGAACTTAGAATATAGAACTGGTTGTTTTAATAATAAGCTTCATATTCCAATAGGCGATCATAATTGTCTATGATAACGCACATGGCATCGACGGTGAAAAATTAACGAGGCATCCGAGTTGTTCAAACTGGAGCTTTCATCTGATGTTATTTCGGTGTTGGTGTCAAAACGACACTGCTCTAAAAATGTCTGTACGAAAGGCGTGCGATGGTGCGCGCGGGGAGATGCGAGTCGAGTTTTCAGGAGCTTCGGGCCGCGGGGGGTGGGGTAGCTGCGCCTACGCACTGCCCGCCGCACCTTGCCGCCCGCCTCGCACCAGTCAGCAGCTGTGGCTCGTGTTGGCTGAACCATCTATAGGGCCATCCTCTTTTTCTTTGCCGTAGGTGAGTTTTAGTGAAAGTTAAAATATTTTTACTAACAAAACGGTTATCCGACGCAAGATTATTGAAGTGCATTTAACGTTCAGTGAAGTGATATATCAACGTCGTGGTAAACCGGAACACTGCACCGTGATGCATCGTCCTCGCGATCGAGTGTGTGCGGACTGACAAGCTTTCCGTGTATCAAAATGTGGTCCGATCAAGTGACGTTCCGTAATTTTTGAAATTTAAAGTCCGAAGTTATCTCTACGACGTCATCGATAAAGATATAAGTGTCGTCATTGTCTACTGGACGTGGTTGACATAGACATTGAATCAGACTACGATGAAGCCTTATCATTTTCTTAGCCGTTTGTATTTCCTGGGTCACGTGTTGATCGGAAACCAATTGCATTCGATGGAATGTCTTTATCATATTATCTAATGACTACATCAAATCAAATTAATAAATTATTGTAACGAGGGAATAATCATCAAACGTCAATAAATATATAGTTAACTTAATTCAAGACAGTAAAAATCCACGTCACGTTTTTTTAAATCGGAGATTAAGTGATACAAATATAATATTATTTTTAGAACAATTGCATAAATATTTTTAACATACGCATCAGTTTTGGATCATTTTACTTTCAAACATCGGTCTGCTTTGCATAACGTCCGAAACCCGAGTAAGCAAAGCCGCGCGTTCGCGCCACCAAATTAGGATGCGCTGTAAGCGAGCCAACCTATTTCAGTCGCCCGCGCACCACCCGAACTTAGCCGAACAACCGCGAGCACGCCCGATCCTAATTGTGGAATTTTCATTACGTTGCCAACCGTTTATTACACGGATTCTTTTACGATCTTCATCGTAACTATTTTCATGATCTAATTTTAGATTTTGAAGTTTTTTTTTCAATGAGACTTGAACCATCTTACACGTCTTCTCTACTTAAAATGAAAACGTTTATGTTTCAAAGAAAACTCAATATGACTCCTATTTTAATATGCTGTGAAATATGGAAAATCTTAGGTAGGTAACCGGATTCAGAGTATCAAGTGTCGGTATTCACACGTCGCCGACTTGGCTTGAGTCCAAACCGTTTCAAATAACGAACTTGTTTTTCATGACTATGGCCAAATACGTGTTATTTATTAACATTAGTAATATTTTGTTGTACTGATGACAGATTAACATTAAATCGTACCTTGACTCCTGTTGAGCTACCTACTTGTTAATGTCAAGAGGAACAATAATTGATATTAAAAAGGTGGTTATCCAAATGGAGCAATAATTTTTCGTAGATATTTAATAATGTTGTTGCAATCAAATATTTTACAACAATTTTAAATATTTTGAAGATTTTTTTTTATATTTATGATTATTCGGTCTAGCAGTAACAGAAATTGAAAATTACTTTTCGTTTTCAGGACTCCTAAACCAACAAAAACACAATGGCGGATGATGAAGTAAGGTAAGTCACAGCAGATACGAAGATGGAGGACAACATCCTTTAGCCTTCATTAACAACTCGATGAACTTTAATCGTATACATGAAAATGTTGATGTTACACTTGCTCTTGGATTTAAATTAAGAATTTGTATCCAATTCTAACATACTTTTATTTAAAAAGTATTTAATATGACAAAAACGAGTATTTCTTGGAACACATTTAAGTATATTAAGTTACTTTTTGTTAGGAATGTAATCTAACATATTTCGTGTATTTTTCTTCTGTTTCATTGTTACTTTTCGTGCGACATGGATTGTTCTTCTGTGCTGGGACATTGGCGTTGCCGTGGATTCTACACACAGTACTGAATGCTATGTCTCCTCGAGACTCAGGTAATTGTCGTGCTTGTCTAACCGATGCATATTTACATGGTCATACAGACAGACATACACATACCGAAAATCATTTCATTATCACCATCAAAAAAGAAATACTGAAAGTAGACAGCCGTATTCTAAAAGAATAAGTACAAATGGATTAACAAATAAATTGGCTCTATTTAATTGGTAATAATCGTTAACTCGTATTTAAAGCGGAACGACCAAAATCTTAAATCTTAAATATGATACATACGTTACGGTTATGTTCTGAATAATTGAATCTATTTAATATAACACACTTTTTTACAGCCATATCTTTATTTATAAAATCTCAAATATAGTAAGTGTACCGATGTTCCGTAAGCAATGTGTCGACCCCATGTAACTAATTATAACTAGCGAAAATATAATATTTTAAATGTAACAATAAGCTTATAGATGTATTAACGCACAAAATTTAAGATTAAGCACCAAAACACTACTTCATAGGTTTCTAGAATAAGCACTAAGTACTTTATTATATATATGCACTTAGCTTTATATTTTACTTAAGGATAGTTTGAAAGTGATAAATTTAATACTGTAGGTGTAGTTATCATAAATCTAAAAAGAAGGAATGCTTATAATCACGTAAAATAACTTCTACTATTATTTGTTAAATTAGATTCCTATTTTATTCAAAGAAGAGTTACTAAACTTGCTCCTCTACTTAAAAAAACTACTAGTTAAAACTAAAAAGATAACACTGTAAAACTCAAACTTTAGAAATACACAAGAATAATAGATATAGCACTTATTCAAAGCAATGTAAGGAGATTAGACCAAAAATATGTAAATACCCCAATTCGCGGACGTTGCTCCAAGCAACAGCTTGTAATTAAACATGTGATAACGACAAAGCGATAGATTAAACTTAATGAGCCTCAATAATCATAATGGCTAATACTGTAAGATACCCACTAAATTAAAATTAAAATATTTTTGTCTTTTACTAACACGCAAAAGAAGAAAGAATGAGATGGAATAAATTTAGAACTGTCAAATTACTTGACATGAAGGAACTTAGCAGTTTTGAAATTGGTGCGAAGTCTTCTTAAATTTATAAAAAATATTTTTAAATTCTGCCTAATCATTCTGGTTTTGATTGTAAGTAAAGGTTAATAAACATTCGTAACTAATTTATTCGGTATCTTAGAGCATCAGGCTAATGTAACTCACAACTCACGAGCGAACCCGCACAGCCTCACAAAACTCATACCGCACACTGTGATTGCATCCGCACTGAAATAACAGAGAAAACTTTCATTCTATTACCACACACTGGCGAGCAAACTGATGGCCCATAACTTCGGATAAAATTTGCAAATATAGGAAAAAGTTAAAACTTTTTTGCTCGCAGTGTTTTGTAAATGAATGTATAATTACCAGCACAATTTATTCTTTATTAATTAAAGTGCTAGTTTAATTGCTTTGTTAATTACTGGAAATCTAGACTCATTGAATTATTGTATTAAACTCGCTATAATTGCAAGTATTTGACTCTATATAGGTAAAAATAGTAATGTAGCTATTTTTGATGCAAAGTAAATCTTCAAAATATATTAATTGGAAATTGGAACGTCATAGTTAATTTGTATCGTGATAACTATTTTCTAGCCTTCACTGTACTCGACATTATTGTGCTGGTAATTGGTGCAAACGTAAACACTTTAACTCAAGCAATTTATTTAGCTTATTGCCGTTTACTGAGATTTATGTTTTTCTTTTACAGAAAAAGCGTCTCGAGGAGGTAAAGTAACGACGGCTCAACAATCAACCACACGTACCATTTTCACAATTTATACATATTTAGAAACCACATATACATTTACGAGACCACACTTTCACAATTAAAATCCTTTTTACAAGCATAGTTTGCATACATGATACAAAACACAAACATTAACATACATACGTACAAAATGTCAAGCACTTTATACACAAATACATGTACCTAACTAATACATTTAAAATATCTAAAAAAAAACGTGCACACAAGCAGCACCTCCAACAGCACACATACTAACACAATTGAACTAATAAGAACAGTCGTTACCAATGTCCACTGTCTCCAGGCGAAGAAGGCCAAACAGGCCGATATCGACCGCAAGCGCGCTGAGGTGCGCAAGCGTATGGAGGAGGCCTCCAAAGCCAAGAAGGCGAAGAAGGGTTTCATGACACCTGAGAGGAAGAAGAAGCTCAGGGTAAGTGACGTTTTCTACAGCAATACCATGGTGGTAATGCACTCCATACAAGTGCATTACCTTATACAATACTTAAAGTTTAAGAATTAATTGTATGGGGTTAGATATTTTAAATAAACTGTGGTAATACTATAAACATACTATGATTTACGTGAAATTAGCATACTGAATTCTCGGTTTGGTGTTGTACAGTTGCTGCTGCGTAAGAAAGCCGCTGAGGAACTGAAGAAGGAACAGGAACGCAAAGCGGCTGAGAGGAGGCGCATCATTGAAGAGAGGTGCGGTAAACCCAAGAACATTGACGATGCAAACGAAGGTAAATATCTGTTCAACCCCCGCTAAATCTATGGTATCCCCAATCTGATCTTTTACATTCCATGCATATTATATAGCCAACAAGTGGACATATGTAAAGTTGATAGAATAAGCCATCATACACCTCACAACACGGCGATATTCAACTCATCAACGTGTTTCTGTCACATGGGGCTTTACATCTAGCTACATTTGTACAATGTGTTATGTCGAATTATAGATGCGATTAAGAGGGTTTGCACTGAATACCACACCCGCATCGGACAGCTCGAGGACGAGAAGTTCGATCTGGAATACATCGTTAAAAGAAAAGATATGGAGGTAGAGAGATGAGCTGTCAACGAACAGCTGTCTTTTGTCGACTTACAAAACTTACAAAGACTTTACTTTCATATTAAAAAAATTAACGTAACTTGTGATATGTCAAGTGCCGTGTTGTCTTTACTTCGTCAGCTGGTTTAACAAACATCTTAACGGTGTGTCAGGCCGTCAGTCTCAGGCCTATCTGTCTAACGCGTTTCTCTACTTCTTCTAAACTCCATGTGATATCGTTTATCTTATTTTCGAATACTTACTTTTCTATATTTCCGTCCTTAAACTTCTTTCACTCACACTTGGCTAACTGGTGGTCGATGATGCGCGGATGCCGCCGCGGTAGCGGGGCGCGGTGTACGATCGCGTACAGTTTCGGTACAGCACAGCACAGCACAGCGCGAGTAACTCTTGGTTGATGTTATAGCGGCTCTCACGAGCATCATAACCGGTTACCATCAGCGTATCACCAAGCTCGAAGAGGAGAAGTACGATCACGAGATGGAGGTGGCCCGCAGAGCGTTCGAGGTCTGACCTGGTTTGGGCGCTACGCAATTATAATATTACGCTCTCGTTTGAGTAGTTCATGCCGATAATGTGACTAGATTAAAATATTGTTTTGTTTTCGCAGCAAATTCATAATTTTCGATTTACGGAGCTGAATATAAATTATACCTTTCAACCTTAACCGTGTGGATAACCAGTAAATGTAAAACGCTGAAATAACAACGACCCGTTGTCGCAAATCCGAAGCTGCAATAGATTCTGTAGATACTCTCATCGAGTTTTGAGTCAATAACAATATTGATTATGTTTCAGTAATTATCCATTTGAAACCCACCTCAATACTGATCATGTAGCTTCGCTTACGCTTTGATTCCACCAGTCGAAGGTCCCCATGTCGAGTCCACTACACAGCAACAACACAGACCCGTGAGACAGACTTCGAAGCGCCGAAAAATTTTCAAACCTTAAAATGTGAATTGTTTTTCTTTAGCGGAACTCCAGACGATTTGTCAAATGTACTGGCACAGAATATACAACCTTGAGGGGGATAAATATGAACTAGAACGAGCGATCGAAATTAGGAAAATGGAGGTAAACTACATAAACTAGGATTGGGAATGCATATGACATGATATGAGTTGATTCTGATTTAGTTGTTACGACATGACATGATAGTTGTACGGCTCACCGCACACATGCACACGTCGCTCCACGTCCGCGTCGTCAGGTCACTCACACCGATGCCCATGCTCATTCTGCTGGCTCAATAATATGTCTTTCCTTTTTCTATAGCAATGCTCAAGAGAATAATACAGGAGTATTATGACCGCTTGTATGTGTGTGAGGGCCAGAAGTGGGATTTGGAACATGAAGTCAGGAAAAGAGATTATGAGGTATTGACCAATACTTTATAACCATTGTGAATACCACAGTCATCGATTCTGTAACAAACGTGCGCGTGTGACAGTTCGTGTTTATCCATTGATAACGCTTTGTAAGTTTTCGGTTGTTTGTTGTTGAATTGTAAATAACGGTGGAAGGTCGGTTCGTTAGTATGTATTTGTAGAGCTCGTGTGATGTGTCGTAGTTGGGAGCGACGCGCGGCGCGGGCGCAGGCGCACTCCGCCCCGCCCACGGCAAGGCGTGCGGTGCAAAATCGATCTCCGCCGATCGCGTCATCTGACATGGAGCTTACACCATTAACTACACTAACTACAGTAACCGCCACCGGCGTAACAGTAACCACACTGCACTCACTACTGGCGCGGAGGCCCGCCGCCTCACCGCAGCATGCTCGTGTAACTATCTCATAAGTATTGTAATATGTATTCTTGTCTATATATCGCGGTCACGTCTCCTGTCAAACTATTTTGTATATTTGTATCGTCTTTATATTCGATTGTTGTGTCGTGTCGGTCATATCTCGACGTGCTTTTCATGTTCATCCTTACCGATGTCATCTCGTCACCAAACCGCTTATCAGCTAAAGCTTTTGCCTGATGCATGACAAATATATTTACAATATATATATTATATATAATATTTATGCAACAAATATCCCTTAAAATACCTTATTAAATCATACCTAAAATAGTATGGCACTTTAATAATAATTTAAAAAGTGTGTTAAAGTACATAATCGAGCATAATCGCTGCATCCGCCAGTGTGTCGCTTCGTGTGGTGGCGAGCTTAGTGGCCTTACTGAATTTTCTCTTTTTTATGATAACAATTAGAGATACCGTTGAGGTGTAATTGGAACGCTGGACTGGTTCCTTTATTGGCACACGCAAGTGCATAGTGTAAGTGAAACTTCTTGTTCCAAATCTCCAACTTTTCACGTATGTGCCGTAATATTCCGCGCGACATGTTTGCGTGTTCGGTTGCTGATATACCCCACAAACCTTTTGCAATACCTGTATACACCGAGTGTTTAAATTGAAAGTGCCATGCTCTGGTCGATGTTGCCCGCCCCTTCCCTGCGTGTCCGACCGCGGTGCTTCGGCCGCTCGGAACATTTGCATCACTTATTCGGGACACGGAGTGGTGTATACTATGCTCACTTGCGAGTCCAAACACACAGTACCCACATCTGTATCCACATACATACCCACATTTGCAAGTCTGGATCGATTTTGCACCGTCACTCCATGATACACATTTTCTCTGCAACGTGGTACTCATACATTGACCGCCGATGTATACAGAATGATTCCATCGCAACATACATTTATAAGTTAACTTGCATACCGACAAGCGCTCAATATGTTACAACTTCGATCACTGGACTAGAGTTAGAAGCACAGTTGAATATCAACCGGCGTACGATTCGATCGCAGCCGAAGCAGTACAATATTGTTGGCGCTCGTGTTATATTGTATATGTTGCACATGTATAATATCCTGCACATCTCCATGTATATTTGTGAATAAATCTAGATTGTTGAGGCACAGGAGCTGCAGGCGGCCAGCTACCAATCACGAGGCACGATAAGTAGATATCTTGCACGAATATAGCAAATGTACCTACCTGTATTTATGTAGCCCACGATGAATTGTCTAATATTTAGGTAAAGAGCACAGGTTTAAGATATATAGGTCACAACCTTGATCCGGGATAGTGTATAAATATGTTCCTACAGACCACAGAATAAAAACAAGACTACAGCTCGCAAATAACACTGCCTAATCTATGCTCAGCTCTATATCTTGTTCTGTGCTTTTCTAGTATTAATATTTCGAATTTATTTTTTCATTTAATCATATTGGTTGGTGGTTTTTTTCTGTCTCATGACATTATTGAGAGTTTTTGAGCTTTACTGTAAGATAATTGTCAATGTGCATTGCATGCTGTTTCATCTGTAAATTGAAACAAACGTTACACAAGTTTGATCCTTCTGTTTGTCGTGTGTTTCTTAGTTTAAATTAATAAACATACACACATTTATTATTATGAAGCATATGAAACAAACTTGTGAAATGATTTCATAAAGTTATTTCATTAGTGGTTGGTATTTTTTTAATTACTTAATATATTATTCCAACATTATCTTGAACTTATCTATTTTTAATATTAAAAATTTCTACCTACCTAAATAGCATATTTAACTTCATTTATTTATTTTCTTATTGCCTTTCATATTTTAAATAATTTCAATGATAACTAATGTATTTGATTCTACTCCTACCCTACATTATATGGAATGAAGTAAAAGCATAACTAGAGGTTTTGGTAGAATGATAACATTTTCCTTATATTTTCTATACATTCGCTTATATTTTATTAACTCGACATAATATTTTAGATATTTTGTACTAAGACTTATTACTTTTTAACAGATCTCCGACCTGAACTCTCAAGTCAACGACCTCAGAGGCAAATTGTGAGTACCCTTATCCTTTTGGAGGAGTACCTAAATTATGATAATTTCAAGTAATTTCGGGATTCTTTTCCTTTCAATTTCGTTCACAACAGCGCTTTTAGTAAAAATGAATGGTATAATATATATGCTTATTTGGAGCCCACCGTATTTCCTTTTTGGAGTTTAAAGATACGAGATATAAGTAATGGTTTACCTATAAAAAATTGGTGTAGGTGTAGTAAAAAAGGTGACCTAGATCCTCAGTTTGGAAGTAAAGTAAGAATATGCTTTGCCTATACAAATATAGATGGCACTAATAAACATGCCAAGTGTTAGACAGGCCATTCTGCCTAACCGTTCAGGAGACATAGGTGAAACCGGGCTTGTTGTAAAAGTAATTGGGTTTGAGAGTGGGTCTGTGAATACAATTACTCGGTGATGTAAGGATATTCAGAGCTAGACTAAGAACCGGCGCTACACCACGACTCGGCTCTCTTTGTTAAGGCCTCATTGTTTAGCACCCCTTTTTAAATATAAACATATACCAAAGAATACAAAGGACTTTTTACACGGCGGGCCAAATTATAACTTTCTCAGTTTATAAAAAAACTTTGGCTGCAAATGTGAACGAAATTAGATTTGAATTTACAGTAGAAAAGGTTGTTTTAATAAATTTTGATTTAGAAATATAGCTAAATCATCTTGTGCAAATTACTAACTTAATGTCTCTCTCTCCAGCGTCAAACCCACACTAAAGAAGGTTTCCAAATACGAGAACAAATTCGCCAAGCTCCAGAAGAAGGCCGCTGAATTCAACTTCCGTAACCAGTTGAAGGTCGTCAAAAAGAAGGAGTTCACCATGGAAGAAGAAGACAAAGAGGTAAGATTTTGAGAGAAGAATTTTCATATACACATATTTATAGAATATTAAATCTGTACTTCAACCCAGGACTCAATTTTTTAATCAGAAAACTAGTGTTTGTTTGGAATGTCTTAGAGACTGTACTTAATAAGCACATAAGAAACGTCAAATCTTGACTTAGGTTATAAGACTCTTTGGACATTATGAGAATCAACAAGATTATTGAGTTTAATAAGCGGAGCCGATTTATTATTAGTATTAAGTGTGACCTAGTAGATTTATAAACAATTGTATTTTTATGTTTATATAGGACAAAATTACACGTATCCTTACTACACCTGATACAATATCAATGAAAATATTTTTCCTTTTTTTCTAATACTATATTCTGATTTAATTCTATTGTATAATTCTTTACTATAATTTATAACCTAACGGTAAGATAAAAACGTAGTATATTGGCTAATTCTCTTCTAATAAAAAATACTTTGTATCTTTGAACTAAAACAGCTCTAACTTTTCTGTGGTAATTTCCTTCTAGAACTTTTTCTACTTCATTATAGATGACTGCTTTTACTACTATTTAGATTATGGGTTCAACTCCCAACTTCAGTTATCTGTTTTTATTAATGTTTTAGTATCTTTCTGAGAGGTAGAGTAATTTTTAATAACACGCTTCATTTACCTAATCATCTTCAACAGGCCAAGAAAGCGGAGAAAGCTGATTGGGCTATCGGAAAGAAGTAGACCATACATTAAAACTAACAGTCAATTTCTTAAAACCATTCTATACTGTTAAACAGATGACGACTTATTTTTTAATTACCCATTAATTTAATTTAAATAAACCGTTCTTTTCTACCATTTCTTTTTAAATTCCATAATACATCCAAACCTGATAAAACAAGGTGAGAAAGACTTTGGATGACGCGATAAATACAGCTTCAAATTATATGTAGATGTGACTTGCAATGTTGTCAATAACATTTTAATTTAATACTCCCAGACCAAAAGCTTACGCTGTAATATTTTTATAATAAAAATTAATTTATTTCAGTATTCAGGTATTCCCCTGCAAAGCTTCGCAACTCCTTTAAATAGGATCTTGAATTATATACCAAAGGCATTTTCTTCTTTTTCTTTTAGTGACTAACATTCTGTAATAAATCTGCAATAGGTATTATTTTTCTTTTTGTACAAGATCTTCGAACATTTCTTCCACACTGACACACAATGATACCAGCATCGCTCTGACATTCTGTTTACATGACACAAACATATGTTATCCAACTGAACACCTAGTCTCTGTAGATTTTCAAAACGATGTAAATTGTGGCTGATATTCTCATATAAGATATAATTTGGGATATTATTTTACTGTATCAATGTTGGGCCAATTTTAGTATGGCCGTTGTTGAGGTAGTCAAAGTAGAATAGAAACGAAATAATATTGTTACAATATCATGATGCGATGTTTCACAGGGTGGCGCTGCAGCCAAGGTAAATAAAAAGTAAAGCGACAACGCGTATAGACACGTTTTAATTTAGACGTTGCTCATACACGCGGCATGTTATATTTTCAGCACAGCTATGAGATGTACCGTTAGAGTGGCTACAATTACCTAGATTATTTTTCACGGAAGCTAAAGATCTTTGCCAATTCAGACACATTAACGATTGGCATCAATCCGTTTTGTATATTTCATTCGTCCACCTGTTTTCAAGGGCGTATTATCCAAGTAAATATCTTTTGTTATTTTTTCTTTTCATATATTTAGTTTTTTACAAGGAAAAATAACGAGGATAGCTGCAATTATGCTGCATTTTGGGCCCTTAGCAGATTTATTGTATAAAGCTTTGTGTGATACCAAAATTCGCCACGGTTCAGACATTCCACACTTGTATTATAAAACGTTTACTCTAGGTTGCTACACAAAACGCTTCGTTTTTATAGCAAAGTTTTCTTAGATGTGTTATAAACCTACTTCAAAGCTTTGAAGAGTGTGCTTTAGACCATTATGATATATATGATTCGCGATCCTACTATTACGCCAGATCATCCGCCACACAATGAGTCGCGAGAAGTATTTAAACGCTCTTGTAGGCGTATGGTGCGGTGGGTCTGCTGATAAAAGAGCACAGTTGAAGGCTTTTTCATGCCAAGAAAGAACGGTGTGAATTTTATTTGAAACCTTTAGAAATTCAAAATACCAGGAAAAAATAAAAATTGCACCACATAATTTTCTTGGTACTTTTACAATAGCATCTGTATATAGTTTTACGAAACCTGCTTCATCAAATTTAGCGGTTTGCTGGTCGCGGGCGTATCTAGGAATATAGCCGCGATGATGGCTTCCAAGTACATCGCCGATTTTCGGATATTTTACTAATTAATTCTTTTTGTTTTCACAGAAAAAACCAGACTGGTCCAAGGGCAAACCAGGAGATCAGAAGGTAAAAGAGGAAGAGGTTGAGGCATGAACTGTTAATCACCCCCACCTATTGTAAGACCTTTACTCTATGTCAATTGACAATTGTTATTAACTATCAACACATTGTGATATACCTACCCTATGAGATAAGTCCGTATTGCACGGATGTCATCCTGTAGGTTGTCTACCATCAACAAGTTCCTCCATTAAAATCTGTGTACTTGTCGATTGAACACATCCATTTCGAACATGTCAAATAATTTTTTATAATTATTTATTTATTAAATAATGTTTTTTTGTAAGATAATACGTTTAATAAATTAATTTTCTGTACTGTATTACACTTTGTGGATGTCATTTGTGCCCCGTTTGTCCTTTATCCCTATGTACCTCAGTGTATTCCTATATATCGTTGTGTTAATTCGCATTAGCAGCATAAGTAGGACCTTTATAATATCAGATTGAGAGTTGATTAATATAATGAAAGGTTCTATCGACGTAAATATATTAGGCCATTCTAAGGATTCAATAAAACCCGTCCTGGATCCTTAGAAAGCACTTCCATGAAATGAGTATTTCAATGACACTGGAGTCTGAAGGACCTCGATAGCCGTTGGAAATAAGTCGAGATTTTGCAGAAAAGGTGTATTACGTATTAAGTGAAAACTGTCCGAGTGTTTGCTAGCGAAAAAGTCCTATTGTATACATAGATATACATATTAAACTGCTTTTTATTACAGAATGCGATCAATTTATTATATAGTAACTTCAGCCAGCTAATGTAGAAAGACTTTCAAATATTCAGAAATAAATAAACCAAAAACATAATTTCTATCTCCTTTAATGAAAACAATTTATATTCGCATCGCCATAATGAAATATATGTTAATCCAGTTAAAGGTGTTATCAGCGCAAAAATGTGAAACGAATTGTTTATTTTTTGTTTTATTCCTACTCTTGATCCCCACATATCCCTTTCTGATCCTTTGTATCCCTGGAGTCCGCATACCATTTTATGTGTATGTTTGAAAAAGGTAGACCACTCTATGTTGTTTGGATTGTTATGTATATGTAGATTAGATTATCTAGTAAATGTGAATGTTTTTGTATCTCGTTTTGGTGCTGAAAGGTGAACTTGGAGCTGGAATCATGTAAGTATTATGCGGCTTTGTAATAATTTCGGTAAGTTGAAAAAATATGTTTTAGAGATGTAAGATGTCAGATGTGTCAACATTAATTAATATTCCACATGCAAAGTAGATATCCTTTCACAAAATAGTTATGCACAGGTATCTTGTAATCCAAGCTTGAAACGGACAACTCGATTCGATTTGGCAATCGATTGCCGGCTCTAATGCTAGAAACCCAGAACGATGTAAAAGGAAATTATAGGAATATAAGGATGAGCCTATTGTATTCTAGATATCCTGATTTAATAAAGAAAACAGACGCTCTGTTATTGTATTCGCAATTTAGATCCTCATATGTGAAGACAAAATAGATTAAGTTTTGTGGAAAACAGACATCGTTACATTTGTCTCCTGTCGCATACTCACAAAAGTCATCCGTCTTATTAGTTTTCCTGTAGAGTTGTGGCATAATCCATAAATCAAACCTACACGTCATGCGTGGCTTTCTAGTAAATATAAAAGCAAGGTGCAATTCTTTTAAAGCTTATCCAGCCAGAGGAGAAACAAGGTACGGGAAAAACAAAAGAACTTAGATTTGTTATCTTAAAATAGGGGTCCCAAGTGCACGAAAGCTTTGACTTTTGAGAATAGAGAAAAGATACCCGCAGTCGCCTTGCAAATGTGTTTGTGCGCCCTTTATTGTGGATAAAGGGGTAAGCAAGAACAATTAAGACTAGAGGCGCTACTGAAGATTACAAAGTTAGATTAGGTTTTCCGTTTCGATTTGCTAGTTTGTGCTAACTTAAATATACGCAATATCCTACTTCCCTGAGATCATGTTTAAGCTGGCGCCAGACAACCAAGTAGTTTAGCTGATAATTGCACACAGAGACTCCACTGTATAGAAACCAATAAAACTAAACGGTAGGCAATTATTGAGATGATTTTGAAGATACTAAATATGTCATAATTTGTAGATAGTATGAAAATAATTTATTTTAAATTTTGTTACGCCAATAACTACGATGGAATATTGACATAAGTGATCAACTTTATTTTATTTTATTGTTTCCATAGTCTCCATGCATAAAATTATCAAGCGAACTAAGTGCCATTTGACGCAAACGCAGATGTAGATCAGGTCATTACGTTACTACTAAAGCAATATAGAAATAATTTATCGTCATCATGGGCATAAATTCTGATAAAAATATAATAGATAATATCATAGACAGTAAACTCATAAGTGCCACAGAACGTAAAATAAAACGCCCAAGCTTTATGATCTACGAACTCATAAAAGGTTAATGTGAATAAGAATATAAAAAACAGGGTTTCTTATTGAAGAATCGTTTTAGCAGAGTGGTGATTATGAACAATTTTAGGATGAATAAATATAGTATTCGAGTCTAATATTGTTTAAAAACACAAATTAATTGGAATAATATAAATATAATGATCGTGGAAATCTGTTCTTTCTCGATCGAAAAGTCCTCATGACCGATCAGCGTAGTGGGCTATTCGGAGACCCATACTTCGGTGTCCCAATATACCTATGCCATGATATAATCAAAATTAAGATGATGATGAGCTTTGCACCGATATGATTTGTTTCAATAGTAAAGTACGAGTATAGTTAACTGAAGTACCTATTTATTTCTCCAACGATACGATGGAACTTAATAAACAAACTTATGAAAACGTACTCGTGCAACAAAAAACTTGAACACCCATTAGCAAAATGAAGATACAATCCACACTATTATAAATGCGAAATTAACTGTCAGTCCGTTTGTTATCTACCTCATCTGACTAAACGTTATGAAAATTTACAAACAGGTAGCCTGGGTTCAAATATGTCGAATTGTTTCACCTGGGTGAAATCACTCAAGTGAAATATTTCCGAGGTGAAATTGGGAAACCAAAACTTCCACTTTTTTCACCTGGGTCAACAAAGTGGAAGTTCACCCAGGTGAAAAAAGTGGAAAAAACCTTAGTGAAGGACATAGGTTTATTTTTACTAATGCAGCAAAACATTAATTAGATAATAAATACAAAATATACGCAGATGAAGTCGCGGGTAACAGCTGGTTAAATATAAATCTGTCTTACGAGTTTACGAGTAACTTTTATATTCCTACGTGAATACACTTAGTTCCTGTTTCAAACGCTTGTTGAACATCACAATCAAAGAGTTTCGAACTAAGTCTACTTCATACGCAGCTGCTACTCCGAATCCTTTCGGTAAGTCCCGAACAAGGAGTCTATACTCCAAACTTTGTTTTTCTTATAAAGCCTTCGTCTTTGGTTTTGCTTACTTAACAAGCTTTGTAATTTGCGTTGTTTCTTTAATTTTGCATTTTAGGGCATTCATAAATAATATTGTTTGTTATGCTAAATTAATCTCATTTACATTATGAATATGACACATTATGTGTTATTTTTTTATAGCGTTTAAGTCAATTGAACATAAAATAATCTTTAAGTTTAGATGAGCAGAAATGCATATACCATCAGAATTTATATACTTAATTGAAATATTGACATTCAATTTCCAAGGCTGAAAGATTTTATATACAGATTAAATCAAATTCCAAATATAAGTTTAATGAGTAGATTTTCATTAAAAACGAAATGAGTTTAACGAAAGTGTAAATTGCTTTCATAAAATCATAATTACACCTGTCTCTCACAAAATTAATTATTTCAGTATTCGTTATGGACGGTATTAAGATAATTGAGATGAATAAACAATTAACTATAATGGACAGTATCGAAACGAAAAATTAACAATTTAATGTATTTAATGACTATACATAGTGTTTTTTTTTTTGGAAATTTTATCTCACTGTTGGGCAAAGACTTTCCTCTTTTTTTTTACTTTCGCCGTATCATGCTATTTCTTACCATTTATTTAGGTTCGTGTTCTCCCGTATAGCCCGCTGTGACTGTCTCCGGACACAGACTTGTGATTTTTGAGCCAACATTTTATGTGGCATAAGGTAGACGTGACCTGAATTCTTAAGCTGTCTGTTATCTGCATTGATGTATGCTGTATAGAATTTGGAACAAGTGGCATACGTTTTGAAAAGTTTGAATTCTGGAAGTTATCCTGTGCCCCGTGAGACGATGTTTGAAGGTAAATCACACTTGAAAGACTTCTGCTGTTTTCTAATAGCTTCATGCAGTAGTTATTTCTTCAAGCGTTATCCGTTTTATAACTTCATCTTCCTTTGCCTGGAAGACTAATATAGAAAGCAAAAAAAAAAATAGAATGAAGAAACTGAGTGTATAGATCAATTTACAAAAGACAGAATTGTAAATTAATTTTATAGGCAGCCTAATGTATTTCTGAATATATTGTTTTATTTATAACATGTAGATATTGCTTGGTACATTACCTTACAAATGGTCAGATATTTTCACTAGCTTTAAAGACTAACCTCTTTATTTTTAATAAATCCTGAAAAAATTTGTCACTCTACCCATTTAAACTAGATTAGAGGCGTATTATTTAAATATTTCAATAGCTTTCACCTGCTTGAAAATTTACAATCGAATGATGATGAGTAACCACTATATCCATTGATATCTACTAGCATTTAGAACATTACAGTTAATGTCAGTCCAGATCATATCCACCTGCAAATGCCTGTCCAATATATTTCAGGCTTTTGCTATTGGTTTTATTAAGCTCGTCCATCCAACTTCTTCGTGGTCAGCCGCGGTACTGTCTATCTGCGTCTATGAGTTCATATAGTAGTAATTGTAGCCGACCTCTCATCAAGCATACGAATTTTAAGCCAGTTTTATGAATAACGTTTTTAGCTTTCCACATAACTTTCGTTTCCTAACATCATTCATAAACAATTGGCTCTAGCTTTTAATAATAATTTGCTTCATTTGACTGAAATCATAACATTTGTTCATGTAAAGTTTCGATAAATGATAAAGGAAAACCTATATCTATCATATTATTTAAATTTTGTCTGAAAAAAATCACACATGAATATATATATATATATATATATAAGATATAAGACACAAAATGAAGAATGTGGCAGTAAAGGTAGAAGGACAGAATATTTAAGGGTAATATTCTTCTACTGCAAATATTGTGGTTTCAATGTTTTCAATATAGATGCCGAATGCTTCATTGGTCATTACTTATAAGTTCATCAACTAATTGAGACATTGCTAAGAGTTTGGTTATATACAAGACCGCTTTTTAATATGCATGGTGTTTTACTATATCAATTCGTTTCATAAAGGGGTTTGTGACGTTATGTTTGTAGGAAAGTGAGGCAGCGGCACCTGCAGCTGAAGGCGCCCCTCCAGCGGAAGGAGCCCCGGCGGCGCCTGCGGGAGAAGGAGCCCCAGCGGCGCCTGCGACAGAAGGAGCCCCGGCGGCTCCTGCGGCTGAAGGCGCCCCACCAGCGGAAGGTGCGCCTGCTGCGCCACCTGCTGAAGGAGCCCCCGCGCCTGCACCACCAGCGGAAGGAGCCCCGCCAGCTGCTCCTGCTGAAGGTAATAACTTTGTAATTGAATCCCCTTTTTCACGAGAGGAGTTTACTCAAATATACGAGCACGACTTTTTCATACATATTTGGTACGGTAACCTACGATCAAGGTTAAAGAAAACTCATACCCATCGTACGTACTCGTACTCGTACGTAAATATCTACGAAAAATACGTGCGAAAATATGTACTAAAACTAAATTTTCCTGGTGAATTCAGTACCTATGTAACTACTTATAAAGTTACTAATGTATACCCAAAACAAAGGGGCATGCTGGAGCCCATCCTAAATATCATTTGGGGTTGTAAGTTAACAAGACACATAAAGAGGTCACGGCATGTACAGAAAGCCATCATTATTTATGTTTAAGTCAGTTATTTGTCGCGGGGTGGGCAGGATTCCAGGGGATGTCAGCAATAAGTGTCTGCTGTCGTTGGCACTTATCCAAATTGCATGCACCAGTGTTGGAATTAATGTTCACACTTTCACAGCTTTGTTGATAAATAGACAGATTAGTGAACCATTGTTTAAAACATTAGTTCAGGCACGTAAGAATTAGGAATATAATTAACATTTAAGCACCTCTGTTTAATTTTATCTTGTAATGATTTTTGAATAAATTATTATTATTATTATTAACTTTTAACATCACCACTATACAAAGTGGTGACGACATAACGACAATAATTGAAACCATATTCTGAGTATCGCGTTAGTAGTTCGTTGACCAAAAGTTATCAAATTATATTTTTTACTTGAACAATTTGTATGAGTTCCCTAGGCAACTTCACTAAATTATTCACCCACAGGGACCAAAACAATTTAGATTTACCAACATGTGTAAAATATACATTGCATAATCAATCAATGATGATGATTATTGTGTTTGTGATACAGGTGCTCCTGCAGCGCCTGCTCCCGCACCACCAGCAGAAGGTACCTGATCCATATTTGATTATCTGTGCATTCATGTTTACGCAATATTCTTAACATTAGTAGTTAAGAGAGATTCTAAAGACATATACCAAAAATGCCCGATTTACCTATTAATATTTAGTTCCTAATAAAAGTGTGATTATTTCATTCCCTTGGACCATCTCCACAGGCGCTCCAGCGGCACCTGCAGCCGAGGCAGCGCCCGCTCCCGCACCTGCGCCTGCCGCTGAACCAGGTAAGATATTTATCACAACATATTTGTTGAAACTTTTTGTATTTTATTTTATTTAAAATAAAGATATAATGAAGCAACACAATTTAAACAGGTACCTTAATGTATTTATTGCTTTCAGCGCCCGCACCTGAGCCTGCGCCGGCGCCGGAGGCACCTGCCGCGCCCCCACCAGTCGAAGGTAACTTTGAACATATTATTTTGTAGTAACTTCTTCTCAACAGGGGAGGAATGGGTGGAATAGGGCTTCCTTAGACCTATAGTGGGGCGATTACGGCAAATAATGAACTTTAACTGTATAAATTTTAAAGACACCAGGATCACAAAAAAAAAACAATGTTGAAGACAAACTTTCGCAACAAAACCAATTTATATTTACTGAAAATTTTGTTTCAGCATCCGCCTAAGAAGTAAAATGAAAACGAAGGAGTAAAATGAAATCATATATTTAAAACAATATAGGTATTGAAATATTCTTAAACTTAGCGTTATCCCGGCCTACAGTCAGGGTTCGCTTTCATATAACATCGTTAATAATTATGTATTAAATATTATCATACTTAAACTACGCAACGTTTGTTATTTTTATACTGTGCCTGTGCTGTAGATAATTTTTTTTATGATGTATAAAATAAAGATAAATTAATTAATTACCAAAAACGTTTTTCATTCAAAATTCACTATAACAATTTCGACAAGTTTCACATAATATTTATTACTTTCAGGATTTTTTAAATATATAATGGCATGATTAATTTCTATTTCTAACGATCCTTTTTTAAATAGCTAATGTGATTACATTTAGATCAGTCATCAGGTAATCTCCTAACAAAGAATACATTCCACTCAAATTTACCAAACCTATTATGTTTCTAGTTTTAGTATGAATACCCAGATAAATTAGTCGGTACAAAATAAGCCGATCTCATAGTACGGACATGTGTTACAGGGGCCTAGTGGACCGTAATATCTCAACCCTTATTACTGGGATACAAAGCTGGGCAATTTGGACAACTCTTCGAGGCAAACTGCCCTGCGCTCCCGACTACAATGTAATGTGGTACCATTTCACCGAATTGCCTATTGAAGGGACTCTGCTGCCCAGATTGTTGGACAGTCTTCGTAATTGATATTAGTTGGATGTTCTCGTATTACATTGTTATAGATTGTCAGACCGAAATGGCAGTAAACAGCAAATGCTTACGAAAATTACAGTTAAAAGTAATCCCGTGACTATGGTCGATGTAATTCGGCCGAAACGTCCTGAATCGTGGGGTACCGTACCATATAATTAGCTTTTCGCAATTAAGATCCTATTATATAAATAATGTTTATAAGGGCTATCAAAATTTCCTCCAATATTCATTTTGTTATAGTAACTCGGAGGCCGTTTAGAACTAATATACTTACATAAACTCTAAATCACATGCGAAAGTGTCCGAATTAAGCGCGTGCTTACCATTGATTGCTCAATTTGGCTTGTTATAGCACCCCTAAGTGACATCTTCAGATATTATTAAGATCGCATTACGTATTCCTAGCGAGGCGTCCATTAACCGGATCAACGTTAACTGGTACTGTTTGCCCAAGTCCCTGTGTTCACATAAGTATTTACGGACAGAAGCATAAAAAGGGTTCAAATTTCCGAGTGAAATCTCCGGAGTGGAACGGCCTTAATAATTATCTTTCATTCGCTTTATCTTTAACCTTATGTTGTAATGAATGGCCGCATTAAGTTTAATTAAAATGGGCTTTCTGTTGCACTGTTATTTTCTGTTTGCTGTACATTTTTGTGCATAAATTTTGGATTTTTTTTCGTTTACGCCGTAGATAAGATACCTGGTGCGTAATTTGAATGAATTCATTACTCTAAATTACCTACTCGTATTCTTTGAGTTGAGGAGCAAATTCTGAAACTTTTGCGCACATGACAGTGTAACAAATCATGCAAATACATACATAATAATGTAGGCGATGCGCGTGAGCGTGACGAGAGATCGCGTTGAATCAGAAGCAAATAACCATTGAATTGTTATTTTTACTGAGATACTCGTGTTAGGTTTTATTTGATATCATAAAATTGTTATTCTTGCGTGGTGATTTTATTACATATTCATATATATTTCCGTTTATTCACGAGTCTCGTATTTCTTGGAAACTTTGCTAGATCGTGTGGAATAAGCAGGTGGTTCTATTTACAAAATCAGCCTTAACTCGCTCTTTGTGTTGTGTTTTATTTTGAGCGGATGTCTTAGCATTTTTCTTTTATGTCTGTGGCCATTGTATGAAAAGAACTTAGAAAATTTATAGCCAATGTTAGAACTCTTGTGATTTCCGCGACCCTAACTTGTAGAGAGCGGTGGGCGTATAATTCGAATATTAATAACATTAACCAAATTAATTCTTTAGCTCTTAAAGAGGCATACGTCCTAGTAATGAATAACATTAATTATTAAGTAATTTATGTATGTTATTACATAATATGCTGTGGGTTGGACTAGTTCGGAACAAATATTTGTATAGTAGTCTAGTTAGTTGTTCCGGTTTCGTCTGCTATTTTTATAGTGTGAAGCAATTCCTTATAAGTTTTACGTTTCTTTGTTCATAATGTTTAAAATTGATTATAACGAATTCTTCTTTCATAGTATGCATGGCTGTGCTTAATAAATTATTATTTCCTTTATTCATATTTTTTACATTGTTTTTTAAATTTATAATAAAAAAATACATTTATCCGAGCTACCCGTGGTTAGAGCTCCAGAGGGAGGAACCTCCTTACAATACGAGCCATATCGAGGAGTACTGCCGTCTGTATGAAACCAGTCCTGTATCAGTCCAGTCCTCCAACGAAAGCCTCTTAAGGTGTTCATCGAGCCTCTTTGCTATTAAGCAATTTGCCGAGACTACTATCGGCACTATGACTGCTGAGTCCACATCCCGCATGTCGACAACGTCGTGTATCAAGTCAAGATATTTAAATAATTATTGTGTGTGTTACCTTGCTCGGGACTACAGAGTCCCGGACGTTTGGAAGGCGTGCCTTGGGCCAAAGCCAACATGTAGAGGCCCTTTCAGACAGCTTTAATGAGAATGTTGTGGTGGTAAATTATTATTATTATAATATTCATCGATAGTGAGCCTCTTGTATATCTGTATTCAAGTAAGATTTTATTACCTAATCTCCGCACT
The DNA here is from genome assembly GCA_947562105.1 of Shargacucullia verbasci. NCBI lineage: Eukaryota > Metazoa > Arthropoda > Insecta > Lepidoptera > Noctuidae > Shargacucullia > Shargacucullia verbasci. The sequence continues at coordinate 4,017,722 of OX387286.1, read as the reverse complement.
TCTTTCTTAATATCTTCAGTATTATCTCTTTAAAAGACTGGATTTTTACGTGGAGGCTGTCGTCCACTCATCTCAAATAATAGATACTTTAATCGCCATTCTCGAAATAAACCAGAAACTGCAGGATTCAGGATTCTATTGTCTTTTCGTAATCTCCTTAAACTTAAAGAAACGTAGCATAGAAGTATTGTCAATCGCTGTGAATTTTGATAATGCTCAAAGTCCAAAACACATTTAGAGCATAAAGAAGTCGGGCCATGTGATGCACGCACGTGCTTCGATTTTTATGCTAATCATGCGCCACCGAATTGTGATCCTGGTATTCTTAATAAAACTCCGCAAAAATTAGGTCAGCGGGTGTAACGCCACATTATATAAAAAGTTTCGTATGAATTGAAAAGCAGGACTGAAAGTTTTCGGAGAACTTTATTAAAGAACTTGCTAACGTGAAAATTATGTGGGCCGTTTTAATATTCTGTGTCTGGTTTTACTTAGAGAAATATGTGTGAATTAAGCAAATGTAGTAAAGCGCTTCTCAGAGCTGTATATAAGGATTACCTGTGTCGAAGGACTTTATAAACGGAGCTCACATGTACAAACAGAATTTTCGTCGCAAATATCATATCTGTTTGTCAAGAAATCCCATGTTCCGAAATTGAGTGTGCAACTTTGAGAGGCGGGTAGTATTTAGAATATTATAATGTTTGCATTAAAACCACGATCACCACAAACATCATTATCATTACGCTTGGCATTTGCTTATTGTCATTCTGCAATTCATTATTGACTACAAGTTTGGCGAGATGGTTGAGCGATCGACTGCTGCTACGTGTCGCAGGTTCTATTCCCGCACGGTACAAATATTTGTATGATCTTCAGATAGTTGTTTCGGGTCTGGGTGTTTGTCTATATTAATATTTATGTTTATAAACGCACCTACAATGATTATTCCTAGTAAGAATATCGTGTTAGACCTATTTTTTTGTACAACTATAGGAATTAGTGTGGGGCAATGTTTTTTAAAAAAAAGAAAGAAAAGAATTAAAATACCAGACAGATAATTTCATAACTATCAAATTCCCCGAGCAACGCCTGAAAGTTACTGTTCAAGTAAAAAATGAAATTAATTTAGCCTTTTTAAACTCTTGAGGTAGTCTAACTTGCCTGGGAGGGCTAAATTGAATTAGATCTGAACCAGACTGTTTCGGAGCTGGCCAATTAACTAGTCCGCTCAAAATGATTTACGAATTAGCACCGCTCTCGTTGTCTAATTTTCGGTGATAAACTAAATGAAGATCTCAAGAATTTGCTTCAAGAATTCCTCAACTGAAATCTTATAAGAAGGTACAGTCTTACTTAAATTAGAAGTAAGTATTTAACAATGGAATTGTCGAAATTAAAAGCAAATTGATATTGAAAAAAAAAAAAACATGTTTTTAACTAATAACCTCATTAATAACCCGTTTACAATAGACTAAATAACTCCCCTACCAAAACTGGTAATAACAATCAAGTTCAAGACATTACACCCTGGGGCGAACTTACAAAGTTACAACGTAATGATACTGTTCTCGATTGTACACACATAGTTTACGGTCTTGTGTACAGACGTGCACAAAGGTGGTAAGGGTTGTTACCCCGGGGATCTAAGCTTACACTTGTTTGTAAAAGTTGCAAGCCAATGTAATATTAATGAACCGCTAAGAAGAGCAACGATTCCATATATTTTATTACTTTCTTTGTGAACTGCTTATAAGGGTTGATAACCCCAATTAAGCTTAAAATACGCGAGTGGGTTCACAACATGAGATGTTTTATACAGTTCATTACTTTGTAATTTAAACATGGACCTTTCTGTACTGTCAACGTCCTCTGGGCCATTGCCATCTTGATTATAGTGAGCGTAGGTATTTCCGGCTGTTCGTATCTCGTTCTTTGAAGGCAGACGCGGCATTGTCATTTCCTCTACCTTAATTTCTGAGCATTCTTAACATAACAAACCTCTACACCTCAAAACTATAAAAACCAAGAATTAACAAGTCATCGGTGTCTGTAAGAGTGCAAGTTAAATAAAGGTAAAATACAATTCACCACAAGTTTTCAGGTGTTCTCTTGACGACAGAATTAACTCAAACGAGTGAAAGCAGTTTACTTCGGCTAAGTTACAGCTTGGTCCCCATAAAACAGTCTCATCTAAATTGCTTGGCTCTGGAGTTTCGTGCCCCTGCTACATAAAGTAAACAGTGGGCTACGCTAGAATACAGCTTAGGTAATAGAACTCACCTAAGCTTTATCCTTGCAGAGCTCAAATTTTATTCTATGTAGTAGCAAAGTACAACCCTCTATTATAAGCTGTGTATATCGTATCCATGTAGCCGACATGCAATACTAGAGAAGATTTATTCTTCTTTAAAGCTTCAGCATTAAAGTTTCTCCACGAAACTTAAATGTTGTGTGGTCGAACTACAATAGTTTCGTATTAAAACAGAAACTCATCTATTGATAGACGAAGGATTCAATTGTGAAATTGAATAATTGTACTTCATAATCGCAAAGGACCGACCTTCACATTAATTGGCAATTTACTGTGGAAGCCCTTAGACAAAGGCTCATATTTAACACTTATCTATAAATTTTCCTCAAAGTAATAAGTTCTTGGATTCCATAAAGTAAAAGCTACCTTGAACTTGTTGAGTTTGTGCCAATTCTCACATTTGTCTAATAGTTCCATATATTCCATCGTTGAGGTAAATCATATCCTAAATCGTTCTATTTAACCTGAAATATGATAAAGGGAATACAAAATATTAAAAAATAAACAATATCATGTTTTTATTTTACTTATCTGAGAAAAGAAACACTTCCAATTTTATTGTCACCACAACTATTAGTTTTTTAGTTCCTATATGAGAATGACACTTAATAGGTACGCGGCTAAAAGACTGGAGGACCGAGTGCTCATGCGCACCTAGGGAGGGACCAACGTCCAGCAGTAGACTGCAGAAGTCTTATTCGAGTAAGACGACGGTGACGACGATGACGGTGTTTGGACTAAGCAGAATGTGAATCTTTGCAGACGCGTGGCCTTGCTCTTAAATAGATAAATGGTCCACTTAACATACGTATGCGTATCCTAGAGGGTTATAAGGGCCAACCACAACATGTGCCCAACGATCCATAAAATATACGATTATATTTAGACATAACTTCTCGAAAACCTTTGCCCTTATAAACATATCATCGGCCCAAGGCGATGTTTCATTTTTAGTGGCAATATTTATAGCAAATATGTATAACATAAAAGAAAGCTAGCTTAGCTGGCTTGCTTATGTAAAGGGCGACACAATGTCTAAAAAAATATGATATGCTTACTTTATAAGAGAAAGACCAGAATCTAGAATTAGACATATAACATAAAGTAGAGCAAAACTTGCTCCCTTAAAGTCACAACCTACGACTTTATACGCTTTAATGCACTTTCTCAAGTTGTTATTGTTACCAGTACTTATTAGCTAGCTTTGTGTTGTTACTGTTTTGAATATTTTCACCATATGTGTATGTGTAAAAATAATTTTACAACGGTAACAAACATGATCTAAGATGGCAAAAAAGTCAGACTTCTTACAAAACAAATGTCACTGTAATTGGGTTTAGGTCAGATAACAGTCAATCCGTGCAAAATGAGCCTCCGATGAACCTGGTTAAACTCGAACCCGACCCCAATACAGTTGGGAAAAGGCTGGGCCAGGTAATACAGGCACTGTTTATAGAACAGTCGCTTTTGGTTTTAATTAGGTAGCGGTTTGATTAAATGGTAGGTATATAGGTTGACATTGATGGTTCGGAAGCCAAATACGAGGTCGTACTTATTGGTGAGCTTAGGTATACGAAGATTTGAAACTGTTCGAGATTTCGAGACTTACATTGCGCGTGATATTGAGCGTTTGAGCGTTCAGCGAAGTTTCGACAACAAGAACCTTTAGAAAATCTGTGTAATTATTTACTCTTCAAAGATTACTGATGCATTGTGGAAGACAAATTAATTATGCATTTACCAACTGTCAAATCAATATGTCACCGTATTAGGCTGCGTCAATTCACCGATACTTGCTGAAATACCCATCTCTAGGTCAAACTAAACAATAGATTTAAACAAAATAGCGATAAATCAACACTAGCAATAATAATCATCAGTTGTTTACTATAATAATATTCTTTTATTACCAAAGTATTATAAATGTGAAGTTATTTATGATTGATCTTCAAAGGAGCTAAAGTACTGCTCTTGTATAAGAAACGACTCTATTTTTGTCTTATTCGATAAACTAAATTTGATCTTCGTTTCAGTGGACTTCCGATTATTATGTGTTATTTTATTTTTTCATTCAATATACATAAAATATCGGTGTCCGTCCGCGAATAATGTATACTTCAATATCTCTAACCAATAATACTTTCATGAAATCCGGGACTTGACACGCTCGGTCCCTTAAGTTACACTAACCCTGTTAGCTATAAAAACATATTTTTGCGAAAAATATATTTGTACCTAGGTATTATATATTAAGGTTTTAGCAAATCGACTCTGTCGGTTCTAACGCTGCCGATTTCTCCGTCGATAAGTATATTCAAGGGTTACTGAGGTTTTATAGGCACACATTGCTCTCAAGTACTCCGCCGTATGTCTTCTGATGGTGGATCCACAGACCTATGTAAAAGAAACATCATTATTCACTCAATTATATTTTTATATAAAATTCGTAAAACAGTGCAATATTTTCAGGAAAAGTTCTGTGGTAGCATTTTTGGTGACTAAAATATTAAATTCTAACAACCAGTGATGTTGTAAATATAAACAAACAGAGCAAACAGGATGTGAGTTGAAATAGTTCCATTGCTAACCTGAAGGAGAAGTTTAATATCGAATTTTGAGCTTAGGTTATACCTACTTAAAATAAGGCTGTGGCGATACAAAAGATAAAATTGACGCAACTGTTTCAAGTACACGCGTCCTTTTTATCACTTTTCTTCTAGGAAACCATGTCTTTCATCGTTATTTACTTTGTTTTGAACAATCGCGCTTAATCTTGCTCGTGCTCTAAAATAGACTTTTCGTTTGTCATTGTGTCAGGGCAGTGAGCAAACTCCAAGCGGTACTAATGTGTCTTCACTAGTGCAGACCATGAATAGCGCCAAGTTTTGATTAAAGCTCACATTTAGAACGAAGTGACTTTTACAACTTGTGCGAGATCACAAGAATGTGGAGAGACTGACGCAAACTAGAATATTGAAGTTCCGAACTTGTTGTTAGCTGTAGACCTAATAAGAAAAACTTGTGCGTCTAGCGCCCGAGAATAACAGAACTTAGCTACTCTTAAGTGAGTCAAGTCAACAAATGTACAAAGAAAAGCTGAAAAATTTATGACACGACTAAGATTTAAACCCGGCTCTAGTGTACCGCATCAATCACTGCGTACCAGGAGTAATCGTGGTCGTGTCTATAACTGTTTAAGTTTTCTTCGTAGTATTTCTACAACTTTAGGCTTAACATGACTACTTATGTTTATAAAACGAACTCATTATTGGTCAATAATTAGGTAGACGAAAACAACCCTATCTATCATAGGGGATACGCTGTTATCTAAGATATTATGTGGATTGACTTAGGGGCCGTCCATTAATCGCGTGATGTTTTTTTTTAGCATTTTCAACCCTTCCCTCCCCCTTGGTTATACTTGGTGAGGTTTGAAAATACCCCTTGTTTAGGAATATCAGGAGTATTAAAATAAAAAAGATCTTGTTCCGTGAAAAACGATGTAATGTTAAAGAGACAATGACTTGCAAAACCAGAGGTGAATAATAACAAAATGTCGGTGGTAGTATAAAAATATTAATTTAAGTTCCTTCGATGACGAGGTGACAACTAATTAGTGTCAGCTGTTTTGCATCTATATTTTCATCAGGCGTTCTGGAGTCTGAACATCACCGCGCGTTGAAAGCTTGTCTTTCAACCAAATCTTCCATCAATCCGCTTAGCCGTCTTCTTGAAAGAGTGGGCAAATTTTGCTGAATGCCCTCCGGACTGTTCCATTTGCTGTTTTTACGTCAGCAACTCGATTGATCCCATCTTTACCAGGATGCACTGACAATATGCGACCCAGCTTCCATCTAAGTGGGGGAAGATGATCGTCTTTCAAAACGACGAGTGTATCCTTTTTTAATTGATCAGCACCTGATCGCCACTTGACACGTTGTTGCAATTCAGCAATATATTCCTTGCTCCAGCGGTTCCAGAAATGTTGGCGTATTTGTTCAATTCTTTGGTAACGAGTTAAACGAGAGGTAGATAGATCTTCGTAACTGGGCGTCGGTAAAGCAGTGAGTGGCCGTCCGATGAGGAAGTGCGCGGGCGTCAAAGGCAACATATCGTCGGGATCCGATGAAATAGGAGACAGGGGGCGAGAGTTAAGCAGTGCCTCTATTTGTACCAGGACAGTGTTAAGCTCCTCGTACGTAAAATGACAATTTCCCAGTACTCTGTTTAAATGAAACTTAATGGACTTTACACCCGCCTCCCAGAGACCACCGAAGTGAGGAGAATAAGGCGGAGAAAAATGGAAGTTAATTCCTTCATCGGCTACATTTTCAGATAGCAAACTACAATTTTCTTTTAAAAATTTACCAATCTCATTATAGGCACCAACAAATGAGGTGCCGTTGTCTGAATAGATGTTTTTAGGTTTTCCTCTACGAGACATAAATCTCCGTAAAGCTGACAAGAAAGTATTACTCGTTAAGTCACCCACCAATTCAGTGTGAATAGCTTTAGTAGAGAAACATATGAAAATTGCTATGTACACTTTAATAAGCTTACAACCCCTTCCATGACGATTAGCTGCCAAAATAGGACCTGCATAATCTATTCCTACGCTTTCAAACGGGTGACTGGGTGTAAGACGCTGTGGCGGCAGATTCCCCATCATAGGGGTAACAATTTTTCCCTTCATGCGGTTACACAACACACACTGACGATAACATGATTTTGCCAAATTACGACCACCAATGGGCCAATAATTTTCTTTTATGGTAGCCAAGAGCAATTGAGGTCCAGCATGCATTAATTTTTTATGCTCAAACTTAAATAATAGTTTTGTAAAGGGATGAGTGGACTGTATAATTAAAGGATGTTTCTTTTCGTAACAATAATCTGAATTTTCTAACCGACCACCCACACGCATTAATTTTTGGGCGTCGAGGAAAATGTTAAATTTGAGCAAAGGACTTTTCGTTGGTAATAATTTGCCTTTTAGTAAAAGCATGTACTCAGGAAAAGAATCAATTTGAGAAAACATAACCAATAAATTTAATGCCTTTTGTAATTCATCGGTACTCAAATGTTTAGATGGAATTGATTGCTTTTTACAAGCAGCAACAAAACGCAATACATAAGCTAAAGAACGTTTTAGCCTAGAAAAATTTGAATAACGGCTATAGTCAATTAGATTAATATTAGTCTCAGTGGTAACGTATAATGTTACTTCAGGCTTCACTTCAGGAAGCTTCTCAATGGTTCCCGGAATTGATGGCCAATGAGATGGGTCTTGCTTCAAATACTCCGGACCATGCCACCACAAATCTGAAGACTCAATCAAATTAGGTTCAACACCGCGCGAGATTAAGTCAGCTGGGTTCTTGTCTGTAGGGACATGCCTCCACGTACAAGATCCAGTTTTATCATGAATATCAGCTGCACGATTTCGAACGAAGGGTTGTAGTTTACTTGGTAGAATATTTAACCAACCTAACACTACCATTGAGTCAGTCCAAAAGAAAGTGTTCCTAATTTTAACCCGAAGTGAATTTACTACCTTTTCATATAAACAAGCTCCAACTAATGCGCCACAAAGCTCGAGCCTTGGTATTGTAACAGGCTTGATGGGAGCTACTCTGCTTTTAGCCAAGAGCAAGCGCACCAGTATATTACCAGTATCATTGATACTTCTAACGTATACACAAGCTCCATAGGCACTCAGTGATGCATCTGAAAAAATATGCAAATCTAAATATGTTGGGGAGTCACACACAACCGTGCGAGGAATACGTACGTTCTTTAGGAATGGTAAACCCTTTATAATTTGAAGCCACTGATTATAAATTTCAGGCGACACGTTGTCATCCCAAGACAACTTGTGAAGCCATAACTTTTGTAATATTATTTTCATTAAAATTACACAGGGTGATAAGATTCCCATAGGATCAAATATCTGAGAAATTACTGAGAGTATGCTACGCTTCGTTAATTTGTTGGAAGTTAAAGTATTAATAGAAAAACTAAGTTCATCAGACTCCGAATACCATCCTAACCCTAAGGTTTTACTTGGTTCCTTAGATCCGATATTTAAATCTATTGATGTTTGCGAATCTGACATTAATTGTTTCGCGTTTGATTTGAATTTTCTTAATGGCATACAGGCAGATGCCAGTGCGGCTGTTACCTTATGTTTTATATACATGACGTCAGCGATGGTATCCCCTCCCGTAAGCAAGTCATCGACGTAAAAATCGTGAGTAATGATTTCGGCTATTTTAGCGTCATCACACTCAATACCAATTTGTTTAAGACACCTAATGGCTAAAAAAGGTGCACTCGCTGTGCCATACGTGACCGTGTTTAATTGGTAGACTTTAAGGGGAGATGAAGGATCATCACGCCAAAAGATTTGTTGGAGGTGCCTATCACTCGGATGTACAGTAACCTGTCTGTACATTTTCTCTATATCAGCGGCTAAAATATATTTGTGTTGCCGAAAACGAATAAGTATTGATAATAAGTCGTCTTGAATGGTAGGACCTACCATCTGAATATTGTTCAGAGAAACCCCTGAACTAGTTGGTGTACTAGCATTAAACACCACCCTTAACTTGGTAGTAGTGCTACACTCACGCAGGACACCATGATGAGGGATAAAATAGGCTAAGGTTTCTGAATTTAACTGAGTTTCCGACATGTGACCAAGTGAAATGTATTCAGACATGAAATCACCGTAGCGCTTTCTAAATACAGGTTGATTTTGAGTTCTCCGTTCTAAAGATAAAAGGCAATGCTTAGCTCGTTGCAATGAGTCACCCAATACATCTTGACTCTGCTTGAGTGGGATACGCACACAAAAGCGATTATCCTCTAAACGAGTTGTGTTTTCATTGAAATGCTTTTCGCATAATTGCTCCTCTTCAGAGTAATACGATGACTTAGGGCTAATCTCTTCGAGCTGCCAAAATCGCGTTAACTGGATTTGTAGATCATCGTTGAGAGGCTCACTATCATGAGAATCCAATTTCGTAAAATTGCATTTTATGTGATGAGACGAGTTCGATACATGACCGCCATTAATGGGGCCAGAAACAATCCAACCGAGGCTTGTTTCATAAAGTATCGGATTGCCGTCTCCTAACTTAATTCTACGAGGTCCCAATAAATCCCAGAAAATATCAGCGCCTAATATTAAGTCTACTGTAGACGGTGTATGAAAATTAGGATCAGCCAAACAAACATCATTCGGAATATTTACAGCCGACATGTTTATTTGACGACTAGGTACGCAATCAGTGATCGACGGTAAAACAAAACAAAGCAATTTATTTGAATAAGCTTCACTTAACGACTTCATTTGTACGTGAACCATTTTGCCTATACGTGATAATGAATTATTAATTCCTAAAATAGATTTATTTACTCTGTGAAAGGGTAATTTTAATCTTCGACACAAATCGTCCGTCATAAGACACGAAGTACTGCCGCTGTCAAGTACTGCGCGGACAATATGTTGCCGATCATCATTATCGTATAATTTTACTAACGCAGTCGATAACAATACTGTATCATGAGACGAACGTGAAGTAGCTACACAGGACAAAGTAACGTTTCGACCTGACTCAATGGCAGGGGTAGACTCAGTTGACGTCGTTGGCTTTTCAGCGCCATCTGTGCGCGGGAATGTGTTCGATTTACGTTTAAAATCAGCTACATGAATGAGCGTGTTATGTTTACGTTTGCATAGCCTGCAACCATTTGACTTGCAACGGTTAGCATAATGTCCAGCCTTAAAACAATTAAAACAAATTTTAAAAGTAGGTATCAGTTGCAACCTTTGGTCAGTACTAAGTGCTAAAAACTGAGGATAATTCCGTAGCTCATGATCACCATTACATTTAGGACAAGATTGAACTGACACGGCACTTACACTATGTGCGGTTAACTGCTGGTGTGCATTACTGATTGACTGACTGACCATACTTCTCAATTTTACGTTTTTATTGTTTGATGTGTGCTGGTTACTCCGTGACAATTCTAAGGTTTCAATTAAATCAGCTCTTCCACGCATGAATTCATAGAACTGACATAATGTTATACACTTGTCCTTGTCCAACCTGCCTTTAAATTCCTCCCATTCACGGAAAGTCTTAGCGTCTAGTTTGTGAGTCACGATGTGTATGAGCAGTGTATCCCAGTGTTTAGTTGGCTCACCCAACGACTCTAAAGCTCTGAGATTTTTATTTACTTGATCTATAATACGCTTTATACTATCAGAGGACTCTTTTGTCATAGACTCGATGTTGAATAAAGCACTGACGTGATTTTGTATGAGTAAACGTTTATTATCAAAACGTTGACATAATAAGTCCCAAGCTATTTTATAATTTTTAGTAGAAAACTCAATGGATTGTATTACTAAGGCAGCGGTCCCTTCCAAAGACGCTCTAAGGTAATGAAACTTATTGATGTCATCTATGTCGTCGTTTGAATGTATTAGGCTGCAAAATGTATCGTGAAATTCCAACCAATTGTCATATGACCCACTGAAAGTTGGTAGCTTGATGGTAGGTAACTTAACGAGTTTGTGATTATTAGTACGTGAGAAACCTTTATCACTTCCTTCATCGTTATTTTTACGATTACGTGCCAATATATTCTGTGCTTTACTAAGGGACTTATAAAAGGATGATTCAAAATCGCTCCTCTCTATGATTTGAGAGTCAACATCATCTACAAGACACTCTATTCTTAACTGCACCTCATCATATTGTTCATACAATGTTTCCATTTTATTAATACGTAATTGTAGTTCACATACCTCTGTTTGGCCTAATGACTTATCCAGTCCGCTTAGGTACGTGGAAAAGACTGTAAGACGACCTTTATAGCTACCCCGTTTCTTAATTAACTCCTTTATATCCTCTCTTTCAGGCATTCTGGAAGGCGGGTATGTGGTCACTCTAGCACTAAACCTGGAATTTATATAATGCAACGATTACTTAATGCTCAAACGATAATAATACCTGTAACATTAGATTGGAATTCAATTAAGTAATAAATGATAAAAATAGGTGGACAACCATAAAATTACCATAAGAATTGAAATTAAAGTTTAAACACCCTCACAAACCACTAATATTTGCATGAAAACAGAGTAATACTTATATTAATGCTACAATTTGATCACTGACACGAATAGATTGTAGTCTGATAATGGGTAAATTTAATAATTTAATAAATGTAAGCGGTACTGACCTTTTCCATTGAAATTATACAAAATTAATACCACCTGACGAAGAGAGTACTGGGTGAAATGAACCAGACAATTATCACGCTTAACACTGAATAACCATGCCTTGCTGCAGTTGCCTTTGTCCAGTTTCCTCTTCATATGTATAATATTCCACTTTGATATTTCGATGATAATTATCGTTATCTATTGTTTCTTCGCTGATTCTTCTTTATTGACTTTCGAATCCGGCTCGAAGGACCATGTTTAGGAATATCAGGAGTATTAAAATAAAAAAGATCTTGTTCCGTGAAAAACGATGTAATGTTAAAGAGACAATGACTTGCAAAACCAGAGGTGAATAATAACAAAATGTCGGTGGTAGTATAAAAATATTAATTTAAGTTCCTTCGATGACGAGGTGACAACTAATTAGTGTCAGCTGTTTTGCATCTATATTTTCATCAGGCGTTCTGGAGTCTGAACACCCCTCCACCCGCCAAAATTCACGACGAGTCACTGTAATTCCAAAGTAACGACTTCGCCCATGTCTATTAACAAGTGAAAAAATAAATACACGTGATATCTTACTACCTCCCTTGTGATATTTCGTGATTTTTGCCAAACCCCCTCCCCCCCTTTCGAGCCTCATGTGTTTAATGGACGGCCCCTTATTGCAAATTAAGACTGGCATTCGTAGATCCTCCAGCGTAAGCGAAATCCTACGTAATTCTGTGTCTAGAAGTACCAAGCCTGTGACATCAGAATAGACAAAAATATGAAGAAAGCTGGTAGATTCTTCTAATTTGACATCACATACTATAAATATAAAACATTTTTTCTGACACCATAAACTCGAAAGATTATGCAAAAACGTTACAAATTGCATAACCGAAATAAGCAATTTGTCACGTATTGCATGTTTTTTATTTTAAATTAAAGTTTTCGAAAATAAAATCGACTGCAGATGCTTATAATTCAAAAGGCTGGGTTAACATTTTAACACTCTATTTACAATTGTATTAGCGGTAATTTATACTTCACTACTTCTACTGAAAAGCCACCCCTTTCCATCCCACGGGTGTCGTAAGGGACTAATTGTTTATGTTTATGGGGATATGGATATGGGGACACGTTTAACAGTGGGCGTTTAGTGGACGGTATATTAATAATAGGAGGGATTGTTATAAGTTAGGTAGTATAATATATTTATTTGAGTTCGTCACTTTTTGCAATTTAAAAATCAACTCAAATCGTGCGATTATTTGTTAAATTGTGTGTGTTGTATTCAACTTTGTGCTCGACACTTGCTTTATCCGCGTATCTGGTCAGTTATTTTTCTTGGCGTATTTTATGCGTATGACTCCAAAATGCAACAAAAGCATGCAACGAGACAGGTAGTAGTTATCAATGGTTGTAATCAGGAAATATTACGCTTTCCTTTGGGGTCAAACGTGAGACCGCTTCTAAACAATATTAGATTTCACAGAATGGAATCAGTTAGGTTATAAATTCTATTTAGTGAAATTAAGTATATATGTATCTTCTATTATGAATGTTACACTCAAATATTAACGATTATTCCTTCTTACCGTCAATGGGTGTTGTTTAGTCCTGCTAACCTTACTTAACCATAGTACTACATTTTCAAGATTAAAATAATTAACTTGTTCGTTACTTTTCCCGACTGTCACTAAAGAATAAGATTGATACATTTTCTAAGACATCAAAAGGGAGGGCAGAATCTAAAAATATAATATCTTTTTGCACTTACCATAAAATATATTTACCCTTGGGCATGGCATCATTTCCTAGAAATGATTGGATTCGTTGATACGCGTCGTCTATATAAAATATGTACAAGGACTGCTTTTGACTTCCGTATCCTGTCCGTATCATAGATCTTGCCACATCTCAAGGCTTTCAGTGGTGTAATACATACGCCGTAGGTACCCAATGTTGGGACAGATCTGAGGAATGATACTGTTTTTTTATACATATATTCTTCGGTGGAAAGTAGGTACTCCTACAAATTTGTTCCACCACTAAGGTCAAAAATTATAAAGGGGATGTTTCTACTATTATATAAATACATTATTCCAATACCTACTAAATTATCGGTAAGAACTCGAGTTGGAATTTTACACAATAAACCTTAAGTGTAATTACGCTTACACAATTTATACGGGGAAGTTGAAACAGCACAGTACGATAGTCGAAATGCTGTAATAACGAGCAAGCTGAGAACCTTTAACTCTATATCTTTATTTATTAATTTAGAAACACAATGCTTTGGTGTGTACCGCCGCTATGTAACTGTATATCGTTGCTCATCACCGTCAAACACTGGGGGTGCTTCTACTATAAAATAAAGTAAACCCGCAAACATTTGTGAGAAAAAATGTATAATATATACTTCCTGATAAATACGTTGAAGTTGATATCCAAGCTTTTCTAACAGTATCTTATTCATTTCGTGATCCAGAAAATTGTAACCGAGATAATCTAGAATCTATCTCAAATATTTGATGAATTCAAGACACAAAAATATATTTCAGAACTTCAGTAGATAATGACAAACAGGACGGATGGATATTATCCAAAGAAAACTCATACAACTTTATCTTTTGAGGTTTCTGAACTTTTGTCATTCACGGTTCAGAACGCGAACTGTCTTCAGAAGTTATATCATTTCTCGTTTGATTTTTTGCATAGAAACGTTCCAGATTTCTTTTTTGCAGATTCCTCTGCGAAGTTTTAGCGACAAAGTTGCCGAGTTGCGGTTTTCATTGAGCGTATCAAAGCCTTTTAAGTCACCGTGAACATTTCGTTTGTTTGCTTATATGCCGTCCCACTTAACGGTTTGTATAAATAAAATTATTATGTACGAAAAATGCACGTCATTAATTTTGTCTGTTTTTGTTGCAATTGTCAAAGCAAGTAGATTTTTTTTTAGATTTAACTTCGTTCCTACCTACTATCCGATTTTTTATGCGAATGACAATCCCAAGCAGCCAATTTGTATGAAATAGCAATAAATAAATTGGCTTAATTAAATAACTATAATAAATCAAAATCAATCGATTCATCAACGATCAGAAACTTAGAAATGAAATCGAACTTCGAATTTTGAGTTGAACGATTTTGCTTATTACGTACCTACACGGATTGCGCAGTTGCACACTGCGCCCTTGACGAAAACAGTAATTCACAGAATTATACATTCAGTCAGTATAAGATCTGTAAGTACTTATATAAGATCACGACTCACGTAATAAAGCGTTTACCTTTGTGGCTAACCAATTAAAGTAATTCCATTATCAATTAATCATTAAAAGCACACTTTAAAAGCATCCAAGATATTCTCCGTAATGAAAAGCCCCCTACGTGCAAGTAATGATCAGAATTTCCTTCAAGTGCAGCTCCCGGAATTCAGTTCCTCTATCGTATTAAATTATGACGTAGAAATACCGGCAGCTATCGGATAGAGGATAGCTTAAATTGTGCCAGAGACTACATTATTATGAGAGCATCGTGGAATTCGCAGCAAAGAAAATAGTTGGATGAATTTAATTGCGTGTTCTACAAAAATACAAACGAACTTACTTAAGCACACACGTCTGTTTAAAATATACCTGGTTTTACTTTAAATTGGAATAACGCCATTTTAAACCTATAATGTTCGCAACATTGACTGTAAGATGAATGACTTTGTGCCGGAAATTACTGACGTGTGGGGATCATTACATATTCGTGCTTGAATTAGAATTTTGTCCCTAATCCATAGAATCATTCTTCATCGTTAACTAGTAATAAATCAGAATGAGACTTACATTTTTAAGGAATGCTTAATTAACGTGCTCTTTGAGAGAAGCTTTAAAAAACCGAAGCTAATAGAATTCCTTCTATTAGCTTCGGTTTTTTAAAGCTTTTCTTTCGTCACCAACGCCTCGCCGCGCCGACACAACCGCGCGCGCTGTAATGGAAAATCAAAAGAAAGTGTTAATCAAATGGTTTGTTTAGTTCTGTTTTTCATTATTATGTTACTCAAAGCAACCGGAGGAACACAATATTACTTTATTACGATACACGTGCCGTTTATTTTTGGACATAGAGTGTCTTTAAAATTTGTGACGTGATCACTTTTCATATTATAGGTATGATCCGCGCCTTGATTAGGTACGTAAGAAAAATCTGACAACCACAACGACCGAACAAACAGTGTATCGCATTTTCGGGACACTGGTGCAATAATTTGTTATATTTCCACCGTTTTATAACGTATGCGTGTTTAAATGATAACACTTTTTGTTCCAATTAAACACTTTTTGTTCCAATTAACACGGCGAAAAGGACACATGAGCTTTTTTATTCCACAAAATTAGAAATTTTTTGAATGTTTAGTTAATTGTTGAAACCAAGAGTGGAAAGGTAGCAAATGGCTCCACCATTATCCTGAAATTTTTTGACGGTTCTCGCGCCTGACACGCTGTATATGCTTTCATAAGAGTATACGGAACAGCATGATTATTATTATTAGCGACAGTCACATTATTTTTACGTAATACGGGTGCCGTTCGCTTGTCTGTTAGGTTTTCTATAATGTATAAGCCACCATCTAAATCCCAGATTTTTATTCAATAAAATGACATCAGCATCCATCGCGATCACTAATTTATTTTCCAAGCGAATATTATTATATAATTAGTGATTTTGCTTTGGAACGGTATTTTATGAGTACCTATACAGATAGATTAAAAAAAACATGTTCGCTGTGCACGTACGTACTATAAACTTTAAAAACGAACAGAGCTATCGTGTTAACACAACATTGCAGTTTCGCTGTAAGGTAAAATGCAAGACACTACCATTACACGATACACCCCATTGGTGGCTTCGCTATTTTCCTTATCTGTACTGCAGACACCCGCGTAGGGTTATCGCATAAACATAACCGTGTTTCTCGGGTTCCGCACAGGACCTTACCAGCCCCCGTTACGGTGCAAACGAGATGTGAATGTATGGAAATAAGCGACGGAGTACAACACCGTGCTACCTTGTGACTTTATCTTATGGCTGCATTGTAATAGTATGAGTATTCGTAGAATTGTGTTCTTTTTATCCATGAAATGGGTTTGTGAGGTTTCTTTGGGAAGCAACACAGTTTTATTTCCGACTTTGTTGTTTTTTAATATGTGAAATATTTGGGCTATGAGAAGATCTTTGTCAAAGAGTGCTTAGTAACTAATTATATTAGATATCGTCGCTTTGTTAAAAATATCGCGCAGGGGAATTTGATAATTATTCACACGAGACAAAACAACTGATTAGGTATCTCTTTATTGAAAATATACATAAATATAATAATACCATTTACGGAATCCTTTTCATAAGAGCTATTCAATTTTTTGTCTCTTCTGAAAACTTATAAAATTTGTTAAACAATAACGATATGTTATGTTAATCAACAGCCACTGCAAAATAGTTGCGTGACTAGAATATTTTATTATTTATTTTCTTCTACAGTTTTAATAGGAACAATCGATATCTCGTTGACAGCAACACGTAGAATTGTGTTCTATAATATAAATTATCTCATGTTGCCTAGTTCTCGCTCAACGATCCTTTTATATTGTACGTGATGACAAATACGTCCTTTGTATGTCGAACTCAATTTATTAGTTTTATTGGATAAAGGACAAAGTTATATGAAACTGTTTTAAGGTGAGAATAATATTTGACGTTCAATTGTTTTTATATAGCGGCACTCTATATACCTCCTCTCTCTTAATAACTAAGAAACATGAAACACATGGCTCCTCTTACAAGATGTTTTTCAAAGAGTTCATGAGGCATATCGCACTTGCAAGCAAGTAATGATAGTAGTTAACGTAATTGAACCAGTTAGGAAGGCTGCCAACAGAAAGTTAATTCTTCAGCGTAAATTGATAGTAATTTAATTAATTCTGTGACTTATATTACAAATAAAATTATATATATGCGTAAATAAATTTTTATGAGAATATGAATTACCAAAACTTGCTTAAAAGAGACGGCAATAGCTATCATTTTCTTTTAAAAAACGCTGCCCCACATTAGTACTCCTGTATCGTGGGTCCAGTTTACAAACATAATGTCACTTGCACACACAACCAGACCCGAAACAACGATCCGGAGATCATACAATATTGTTTTTTTTTTTTCGTTCGGGAAGAGATCATACAATATTGTTTTTATTTTCTTTCTAAATCGCCACACGTAACGAAGAAAGCTATTCGCTAAGCCACTGCACCAACCGTGCTATCTGCTCCATTTATCTGTTCGAAATATCTATAATTTATGCAATATGCAATGCTTTGTTAAGAAGAAAAAAAATGTAAATTTACAAATATCATACTTATGTAACAGTATCTAAACGTAACGATATAACATTTCTTAGTAAGTTTAAACGTGTGCCTAGTAAGTTGGCAACGCAAAGAGGTGTGAATATTCATAGTGGCCAGTAGCCGACAGGAGGGGAGCAGTATGCTCGGCCCCCTGCCGCTACGCCTGGTTCTATGAAGTCGCTCGGCGTGAATTCCGTACTGGCTCTTATCTGACTACTAAAAGAGAATAAGGCATTGAAAAGAAAGATGAAAGGAGAAATCTAGTACGTTGGTGTTGAAATATTTGTATTTGATATTTTCAGTTATACGGGTATATTATTGGTTCTTTAAATATTCTGTATTGTATTAAGTTTTCTCCGTCTTCATGCCGATGTTACAACAACATACGGCAGACTCGGATGTCTTTCGGAAACTCGCACAAATACGGGCCCGGTTCTTCTATCACCTGCACGGCTGGTTCCGGAAACAGATGTGCGTTTGTAACATGCGAAGCCTGCATGAAATGCATTAAATAATTACTGTATTTAGAGAATATGAAAGAGATATATTGAATTACATAGGTATTAAATTAAGCATCAAATAGCTCCTATTTTATTGTATGTTATTGTTATTTTTTGGAATGTCTATATACGTATATAAATATACGTATTTTTAATCAACACGTGTCTGAGATAATGGTGCGCGTAGAATGTAAGAATGTTATCGGTTCTGTGAAAAATCAAAGTGATAGGTTAATTTATTTAGTGTTATTTAGTGATAATAAGTAATCGCTATACGACTGTATGAGTAGATCACTGAGAATGATATTCCTTATTTATTAATTAATCCAGGACAATTCATACTTCGAAATAAATTCTTGTCTAAGAGTAGGAATATCTATAAGATTGTTGGCAGTATCATAAGTCACAAATATTTATCCGTGTGAAAAATGTTCAAAAGTTTAGATTCCATTTTTGTGTCACTTGTTGCGTAGTTTGGTGATGTTCCAAATAGGTCATGAAGACAAAGGAAGAAGCTCCAGAGTTATTTCTATAAAAGCTTATATTTAACAACGAAACTAATATTTATTGTACTGGCATCTGTAACATGTCCAACTGTACATACTTTGGCGGCTGTAGCTTCTTGGTCTGAGAATTATTTAAAAACTGGTCTGCATGACAGATCATGGAGAAAGGGTATTAAACAATGAATGGAAACAAATGAAGGTTAACTAAAGACAGAATCTTCTTGCAACAATAAATTAAGTTTTTATCTGTGTGCATGTTCACCGAAGAATTGACAGGATATTGTAAAAAATAAACAAGCACCGTTCGCGGTTACGACACTGAATAAGAAATTCGTTAAAATAAAGCTTGCATCTCAAACTAAGGACGCTCCTTGCTATGAAATATGATTCCTACTACTCCAATTATTTCAATTGAATTCGAATATCTCGTCGTTCTATGAACACAAATCATGGACAACTGTCATCTCTGTTTTTCACAGACCTATTATAGGAAGCCTTCTGGCTGCTGGCTGATGATGAATGATGATGAATTATAGGAAGCTAACAATTATAATATTTTCCAAATTTGAATTTGCTTTACAGCTGTAAGTAATGTAATGCAAAATAAAAATGTATAGCTTGTCCCTTTTTTTCTGGTGCTTTCCTTTTTTACAAATCGGATTGAACGTAGGTTTAATCCGACAACCATAATGTACGTTACCGTGAATTCAATTTCATCTGAAATTGACAGCAAACGATTAAAAGCCTCATCCGGGTATGGTGTTTTGACAATATTGATGGTATTATTACAGTGTTGGATTATTTCAGGGCGTAGAATAGCTATGGCTTCCGTGTTTTATAATTAGATATACATGTCACCGCGTTTTTCAAATAGATTCCATGGTTTAACATAATTTAGCATCACGACTGTAACTCCGAAAGGTTAGACAGAGGTGTTTTTTGATTGTGCACCCTCATTTCGCCGATGATGTTATTAAGGCCTGTGTAATCAGGGGCCTATTGCTATCAATCGGGTACACTTCGAGACTCCGTGCTGCTACTGAGAATTTCTATACAGAAAAACCTAATAACACTTTGTCCGACCTAGGAATCGAACTAAGGACTTCACGTTTAGCAGTCGCGCTAGCTATCACTAGACCAATGAGCCAGTGTATGCTATGGCTCATTTCCGCTATATCTACCTAACTTATTTACTAAAACCAAGATCTATAAAATAAACATGCAAAAACAACCAGCAATTACGCGAAGCGTACTTGAAAAATAAGTGCAGCCAGTGAAGAAACGAGGAAGAATAATAAAACTGAGTAGATTTTTCATAAAGCTTGTAAGCTGTTGTCCGCAATTTACTTGAAGAAATATTGTCTTTCTTTTTCCTTGCTTAGAGTCTGGCCAGTATTGTTTCAACTTCTTATGTTCGCTTGACGTGTTAAATGTCGGATGCTTGACTCCGGATAGCCTCGCGTAAATCATTTGCTCCGGCGTCTCAGTCGGAGCTGCAGAGGTTAGGTATATTCCTGTGAAATAAAAGATCTCGTAAAGCTAATTAATGTACGAAGCATTTTAAATTTATGAAAGGATTGAATTCGAGGTGGAGATGAGTAAGGATATGTGTGAAAGAGAAAAGGGAAATAATGCGAATATACCTAATGAATAAACGAATGTGTTAGATAGAGTAATAGCACAACTGGCAAACAACATAGATGGGCCAGTCACACGTGTTGTTTAAATTTTAAATTCTGAATAAAGAATGTGTACGAATGAAATAGGTTTATGTTTTAATTTGGAAGCCATTTATTAAAAAATATCTCAGATATTTAAAACGTTGATCTTGCAAAATATGTTGGCAAAATTGAGACCATTTCTACTTCGTAATGAATTCCCGAAAGGAACGTTACAAGCGAAAACATATTTCAATTTAATCTGTTTCTATTCTATCGTTAATTGGATTAATCAATTGATCGATTAACTTACTCAACTTTGGATGGACCCTAAAGTATTCTCGTAGTATTCTTCTGATTTTGTGAAGCGCATCTAAATCCTATTCTTATAGTAATGAATAACATAATTTGGATGGAAATGAAGTGATTCCTTCGTAGCTTCGTAAGAAATTATTTACAGAATAAAAATGTTTATAGATTTCTAATTCCCTAGTACTCCCACTAATAGTTTTACTAACAGAGTTAACATTTACAAATAACTAGAAAGATAGACCAATAAAACGTACTTGAACCATTTATCTGATGTCAAAGGATTAAGTGGCACTCGGCCAAAAGTGAATGTGATAGCTATATATTTACGAGCACCGTAGTTCATTCGTATTCTGTTGGTAGTGTGTGTTACCTTAAATATAAATTAAAAGTGGCGAGCTACTAATCAAGAGAGAATAGTACTTAACCTAAATACTAAGTGAAGACTTGATACGGACAAAATTTGTCGCGGCAGAACACGAAGTATATGGCGGGACGAACTTGATAAATTAAATAATGGCTCCATACTGGCTCTAGATCGTGACTACTATACAAACTTTTATATATTATTATTGCAGTAAAGTAGAACTTGCTGTTATTTTTTTTTAAACTGATGACAAAACATGTGAATAAATTACTTATTAATGTTTTTTGGACTGTACTCGTTTAAACAGGTTATTTTTTATTTAATTAATAATAAACTTTGCCCCACACTAGGAATAATTCCTGTATCGTAGGTGCGTTTACAAACACAAATATTCACATGGACATACACCCAGATCCGGAACAACTATCTGTAGATCATACAAATATTTGTTCAGTGCGGGAACCGAACCCGCGACACGTTGTGCAGCAGTCGATCGCTCAACCACTGGACCAACCGTGTCTTTAAGTATTTGTATCATCATTTGCATATTGTATTCAGATCCATTACAATCATAGGAGCAGTCAATTTAACATCCCCTTCACCAAGTATTGAATGAAAATATGAACAAACCCCGTTTTGTTAGTTTAGTTAACTTAAAGATTAACATTCAAATTATTCACTCTGTTCTACGGGAGGCAGAAAAACGTCAACAATTCTAAATACCTATATAAATATTTAAAGGTACCTTTTTAAGACAAATAGAATTTCTCGCTTTTGAGTTTATTTGGTGGAACAGTCCAAATACGTTAATGAAATTGGAAGTCCAGGAAACGAAAATTCGGAAGCAAACGACCTTCATGATCGGACTCATTGCAATATTCCCAAAATGGAGGAAAAATCGAGGACAAAATAAAAGAAAATTCTGGGAGAAAGTACCATCTTTACATAATGCATTTATTTACTTTTTACCCTCTTCCTTTCAGATCGTTGTAAGGGGTCTTCGGAGGAAGTCAATGTTCAGTACTTATAGGAATTACAAAGAATAAGAAATGCTTCAGTATTGGAAGTTTAGAGAAATATTCTGTTTTAATTAACTTTGGAAACCTAAATTGGCTTCGTGGACACTTAAAAATAAGTGTAACTTAAAAAGTAAACACGCTAACATTATCCACCAGAGAACCAATAAAAAATTGACATTTTTCGCAGTATTCCACGAGCATGCAAATAGCACCGTTGTACACTGGTTCAGTTCTATTATTAATCTTATTAATCAATTCAAAGATATTTAATACATCTTAAGATCCTCTCAGACGAGAAATGGGATCTTCATAATTAATTAGAATATTGCATACCTAAATAATTTATTGGTATCGGATGCTAGAATCTTGTTCCACGCTGATAAATATTTTCATAAGAAAATTAATATCCATGTTGTTCTACCTCGTAAATAATTTGTGAGTGCTAATTTGGTCACTGATTTAAATTGATAAAGTTTGATGCCTTATGTTTATATCTGGTTATCTCCGGTCGTGTCGGATTGCCATCCCATCGGATTATGAGAGTAAAGGAATAGAGAGAGCACCTGTGTTTGCACACACACTTGTGTTCTATAATATCTCCGGCGTAGTTGGCTAATCTCCGGTGAGATTGGCCGCCGTGACCGAAATCGGCGGTCGAATCGGTTATATCTGGTGCTTTTCGTCAGAGAGATTAACTCATACAATGTTCAAACAGCGGTAATTATGCATCTAAGAAAAGTATTTTTGGAAAGGAAGTGACTTAAATATACCATAAACATAATATTATAATTCAACCCGTAACATTCCCACTGCTAGGAATATTCCACCTAGTCAGGCTATACACACCAACCATTACATAAAAGAGTGCTTTCACGCGTGCAGATTTCATCACAGTGTTATTATTTTCATTTAAAATTTGGTAATACTTGCCTACCCTAATTATGATATTAAGTAGGCTAGTTTTATTTAATTTTCCTGTGAGAAGTCAAGTGCTGAAATACAGGTTTTTAACCTAGTTTGGCAGTGGATGCAGTGTTAAAGATATTGTCATAAAATTGTCTAGCCTCTTTTTGTAAACAACACATTCTGAACCAATTTATGGAAATAAAGCTATTTTTATTATTGTCCTTCACTGTTAACGCAAATGACAAGGATCCTGATTCACACATGACGTCCAAAAGTCAATGATACGGGGTGGAATCATACTCTAACTGACGTTCAACCATCGTACTATCCATTGCTTACATACTTGATGATTCGATCAAATATGTATAAATACGATCAATGTAGGTATAAAAAACTTTAATCTTTTATGCATAGAGTTGTCAGTTGTTAGCGCTGGCTTTTAAAGCTAGACTAGGTTCCAAACTCGCAAATGAAAAAGTTTGCAGAATTGAACAACTCGCCCCGTCCAAAGTGCCCTACAATTCTATAGTCTCGCTACTCTACAAAACCCCACAAAACGTTGGAGATTAACTTAATTAGGCAGGTTTGAATATAGTTGTGTTTTGGCTCACCCTTTTCAATAGCCTCAATTAGTCTTTTCACTTCCACTTCAGCCAATTTAATGCTTTTCTAAAGACGGTAAATATAATACAATGTTTTAAAATACGTCTTGTTCATTTGTTCCAGATTCACGTTATAAGAAGAGAAAGAAGGGTTGAATCTCCGAAGAGTTGTACTTTTTGTACACCCACATTTCGCCGATGCCGTTATTAATAAGGGGCTATTGCTTCCTACTGGGCAATTAAAAACTCTGGATTGCTACTGAGAATTTCGGAAAATCCCCATAACACTTTGCCCGACCGAATTGAACCCAGGACCTCAAGCTCAACAGCCGCTTATGCTACCATTAAACCAATGAGTCAGTTCATACACGTTATAATATTTTAATATAAATTTAATACTCTTTATCCTTGATCCAAACGATTGAATGATAAACATATAGACTGACAAAGTAAAACGCATATCCTAGAAAGGATTTCACGTGAGCAAACCACGACCAATTCGGGAAATGGGGATATAGCATTTTGGATTGTACGTCCTTGACATAAAGACGATGTATTTTCAAGCGTTGACGTGCGTCGCGAATATGCGGCAGGCGCCAACCACTCTTCCGCATTCTATTTGCAGTTGCAGCCGTCTATCAAATATTTCCACGTATCGAACGAAAATATCAACCGTAGGCTCATGTGCAGCTTATGTAATAATAAGGTATATTTATATTAATCTAAAATTGTACCGATAAAATAAAATGCTTCAACAATCTTTGAAATCCAGAATTTAGTATTGTAGTTAGTTTACTAATTTTGTTTTCTAGGTTTATTTACATTTCCCTATAGTTGCGATATTGTACTGTAATTATCTGCGTCTCTAATTATATTTTTTTTTCAGGATATAATTAGATACGCCTAGCCGAGTTTGATTAGAAAATAGGATATAAACGTCACCTATCAGTTATGTAAGAGAAAAGACTAAAATATATTACAGTTATAATAGAACCCGATTATTGTTAATTGTTAACCCGGCAATTTGACAAACCTCAAAAGTTCTTTTTCCTAAAAATAATTATAGTCAGTTCTTTTTTAACATATTTTTATTCCATTTTTTAGAAAAGTATTATATGATAAGTGAGAAAATTGACAATTTTTGTAATTAACCGAAATTGCTCCTCAATTCAATTATGAAGTTCCTTTCTGTATTGTCATTAGAAGACAAAAGAAAAAAGAAATATTTTGTACAACAGAGCCATCTAAAATGTTCGCTAATTGGAATAAAATTGTCAAGTACTTAGTTAAAATTAACAAAATATGCATGTCTTTATTCTCATTAACTAGAACAGCACACGATATCTAACCGGCCAATTATTTTGCTACAAAGCAGCTTAACAGGAGATTATTATAATAGTTTGGTGTATCTACACAATTTGTGTCGGGTTGGTCCGGTGGGAATGATGAATAATTGCATCTCCTAACACACTGTTAATACACAACAACTCACGGAAGGCAGATTAACTTCTGGTTATGATGTTGGCTTAAACTAAGAGCCTGGATTAGTATTCTGTGCTCTGCTTACAAATGCTACTTATTTACGTTCCTGCCTATATCAATGAAGAAATCTTGAAAATATTCAGATTATGATAAACAAATTCCACCACAAACATATTTCAACAGAACTTATGTTAATAGAATGATAAAAAATAATTTACAAACAACTTGTTCCGTAGATATTGCAAGAGATAAGTAAGCGGAATGGGTTGTTGTGGTGTAGGTTGGCGATGGCCACCAGCCCGGGGTTATTTATGGACCATTGTGGTTTTTATACCCAACATTACTGCATGCAAGGCTTTCAGTGGGTTTCATTAAACACTAAGTTATTATAGCTTTATATTCTGCTAGCTTTTAAATTATTTGGATTCTTAAAGGATTACGTAAATGATTGAACTTACTTTGTTTAGAAATATATATAAGTCTATAGTCCATACTCTCACCTATAAAACGCGTTCGTTCAAGTATTTGTGTGTTTTCATGATATTTCTAGCTATCAATCTGTTTTCCATTTCTTCAACAAGCGGTAGACCAAACAAATTGAGCTTCTTACAGAGTCACTAAATTATTTTACCAATAGTGTTATTTATTCATTTTGTCTGAGTTAGGTACAACACGCAATACACTCGCTCCATCTCTGTTGAGAAGATTCTATTCATTAATATAAATGATCGTACGTATGGAACAAGTAACTTTTGGAGGTTTTTCTCATTCTAAGCTTGTATTACATAATCAAGATATTAGCGGATTCGCGTCTTTTAGTGGCAATGTTGTAATTAAATTGAGAATGTGCCACGAAACAGCTTATGAATTTCCTCTAATGATTTTAACAGCCTCGTTTGGAGGGAAGTTGGAGTCTAAACCGATAATATAAAATGTAATATGACTTTGTAATCGTGCGCGGTAGATGTCAACGGGTTCGCTCGTTATTACATGGGTTTTAATAACCGCATCAGCTTAACGTGGGTGTACAACCGTATTCCTCTGCTTTACGCTTCGAAGAATACAAGCGAGGATAGGAGCGAAAATATTCGTTCACTGGGAGTAATTTTTTACCAAGTAAGAAGTATATAATTTCTCAAAATAAACCACGTAACATAGATTGTATCAAAAGGTAAAATCTCATAAAAAATGAATCAGTTTTATTCCATAGCCATTCCAAGCTTTTGACGCCACGATGTAATTACCTACACTTTGCTCATTTCAATTTATACTTTCTGAATAATTAATACTGAACAAGTATTTAACTTACTCAAAACTAGTTTGCTCTTCAAATTATACCTATTTAAATCTCGTCCAAAATCAGAACCACGAGGGTCCTTGTAACTTTTTGTTCAATTTATTCATTTATTCGAATACTGGTATAATTTTGGTTTTGGGTACCGAGCGTCTAAAAATCCATTGACTTTATCTATCTTCTCAGTCGAATGTATTCTATTACTGTCATCCTACCTAACCGACTTGTTTTCCATCGTAGCTACAAACCTCATCACTCAACATCGTATCTCTTAATATTTAATATGTTCTCGTTCTCTCTCTTTCATTTTTAGCTAGTCTGACGGAGAACCAGGAGAAGCGCATAAGACGTTTTATATTCAGTCTAGTCTTTACGTCTTTGGACGTTGTCACCGAAACAACACCTAATAGTGTTGTCCTAATTGGCTGCACATCATGACAACAATCTCTTCTCGACTGCCGAAGAAAATGAAGTAGATTTCATATCCAATAAATTGGTAATTATTTCCGGATCGATTTAATCAATCGAACGAAATCCTGGTTCATTTATATCTATTAATATATTAATTTCAATGTTATGCCAATCCCTGAATTTGCACGTTTTACGTTTATTAATTATTCGCTTATCCTTCAAAAATAAATAAGCGCTACTGAGAGTCAATCCAATAAGTAGGTATTGTCTATACTGAAAGCAAAACTTGAAAAAAGTGACCCTTTATAACAGGTAAAAGTTCCGTATCGCTACCGCTGCAGACCACTCCAGGCAAGCCTCGATTCAATGGAATCAGCTTCCACTATTCAATTTAATATACTTCAGTAAAAGACATCAAAGGGAACAACACTAAAGAGTAAGAATATGTACTTTAGAACATTTCAACCGTGTTTTGCATGCCGAATGAACACAAAACCAATATATCAACGTCCTTTTAGGTCATGTTTACGTAGGACATATTCGATTCGGGAGATCGAACCGGTACTAAGGTATACCACACGCTCCGAAGCGTCTCGTGACGAGGCACGGGGCCGCGGTTTTTAGCATTGTATGCAAGTAACTCTGTATGTAAAACACTCGTGGCACAACACATTAAGGACGGGTTCCCGTCAGGGCGCTTCGCAGTGTGCCTTATAATTGTTCAAATGTACTTGAAGGTCGATTTTTGTCGGCGGTTAAGGTATAAAAAGTATTCAATAAATCGGTCGTTTGTTGCATTGTGGTAATAACTCTAAAAGATTGATATAAAATCGTATCATTTGCTCTTTCATACGTATCATACACTACAGTACGTACAGGTTTTCAGCCGCGATTATGAAACAATTAACAATAATCACAGACACTTACACAAAGGACTTGCAAAAGGATCTTGGTCATGAGCCCACAAAAGAATAGATCATAAAAATGATAATAGTGATGATCCTGCTTAACTCTTATACAGAAAATTGTATTTTTAGTTATCACATATTAAATTGAAGATTGAAGATCATATTATAAATCAAATTTTTGAAAAGAGTATCCATGGAGTTTCTTTACCGTCTCATTTCTATAGGATAAAGCTACTTTTAGAATCATGCTTCTAGAGTCTCGATGTTTTAAAAGGCCTTAAAATGGCCTGGTTGAAATATCATTTTTGACCGTGGTTATGGAAAATAAAACAAAGGGAAACAGGAAAGACGCGACTAATGAAACATAACAAACAAGTTAGAGTGAAAGAAATGTTGGAACGCCATCTTGTGCCTTCAGCAGTATATGGGAAAAGTCTGGGATCGTAGAACTTCAGGCATTGCATACATTCCTAGCCCGCTCGTTCGGGTGGAATGAACGTGGGCCTCGGAACCCGAGTTCCTCGCTGCCATTCCCAAGATTTAAGTCTTCAAATGAAATCGTTTCTAGGAAGAAGGCATTCCTTTAGTTATTTTGTGTAGGATGTAAATTATTAGCAGGGTACTTTGCGTATTTAAACATCAAGCTACAAAACTTGTTCAATTTTATTTTAGAAGCTTGTAAAATACTTTCGTATATACCCGAGACACTAGTTTTGAAAGAAAATCATATAAAGAATCGCCTTAATAAGCCTAACCTTTTCTAACCGGAAAGCCTAAATGAATATTGATAAGTCTGACTTATTTATTACTTGCTATTCGAAATGGATGAGACACGAGGAACACAAGAGAAATCCCATAAGTTTGGTACGAGGTAGGTTTATTGGAGGAAAGCCTTCAGTAAATTGAACAAATGAGTCCTGTGTCAGCAGACGGGGGCATATTCTCAAACCGTAAGACACATAAAATCGTATTCGTTGTCATTGAGCTCAATATACCCCTAATATTTTCCCTTTATTTGATAGTGAAACCGGTGAATAAATAAGAAATCTTGCGTCATTATCTACATTTACCGTCGTATGTCATTGTAGTTTTTCCTGTTTGGCTTGGAACTGTGACATATTATTATGTAAATATCGACATGATGTTTTTATTTACGTTTTTGTCCTCCATTCCGACTTCTGACTAAGTGTAGTTGGGCGGATATAAGATACAAAACAATCTGCTGCACAATGAGAAAAGTTTCTTTACATTATAACGGTGAAAAATAAAATTGTAATACTTTTTCTCTCGTGACGTATAGGGCGGTTAAAACTGTAGATACTCGTACGTTCAATTTTAAGAGATCAGATTTCCTATTGGTCTAGGAAGAAACACCAGCTGTTAGAAGGTATTTACAAAATGTATCAAGAATACATATTTTAGCAAAAAGATACGAGCACCGGTGATACGATTATACTGGATGTATATATATATATAGGATATATATATATACATTGTTCATAAAAAAACTGACCCGGACCGGGAGCTAAGTTTCCAAGCTAAATAAAATAGGAGTTCTATTTTTCCTATGGTACCTATCGTATTCATCCCTTCCAAGGTAAACTTTATTCGTTGCTTCTGTGGCGAGATCGCTAGATTTTAGGCACTCCACACATCATTCAGCCTCTTAATATTATGTAACGGAGGATAGCTATCACAATTTAAACACAGAAGACGAATCACTTGTTTATAGTTACAACTTTCGAAAAACAAAAATGATGACACCGTTTAAACTAATTACACCACTTTTATAAACTTCTACCCTCTCCACTCCTCTCCACGTCGCATCACACCACTCCAAATAATGCGAACCGCGCCGTACGATCTTGCCAACCTCTGTTTCCGTTACAATTAACACTTATTTTGATCACTA
Organism: Shargacucullia verbasci; assembly: GCA_947562105.1. Taxonomy (NCBI): domain Eukaryota; kingdom Metazoa; phylum Arthropoda; class Insecta; order Lepidoptera; family Noctuidae; genus Shargacucullia; species Shargacucullia verbasci. The sequence goes on along the minus strand of OX387286.1, from coordinate 3,987,919 downwards.
GGAACAATTAGTAATACACTGGCGATCTACGTACAAATTAAGTGTCATGTCATACTTTTGGTACTGTTCACACTGTAGAGCCATAATACCTTGAATGCAGGTATAGTCAATAATATTTCAGAGGTATCATGTAAGACTGCTACATTCCAAAACTCCTCTACAAAAGAACAGCCAAACTAAAAGAAAAAGAACACTTTTTATATAAAAACTCAATGGCAACTAAATTAGTTTAAAGGTCGCAATGTTAAGAATAGCCTCCAAGTTCGCAAGCTGGCGCACGTCTGCTGAAGCCATTACCGACTGGTCCTATCAGCATGCACCGCATTACACTCAGTCCCGATGACTCCCCAGAAATATCGGCCTCATTTTAAATTGATTGTCGGACTAAATCCGCATTTTTGTCAAGAACTCTCTCGAAGTAGTTTTAAAAGCTTCAAACTTTTTAAGTTGAATAACTTAGTCTGTTCATATTCTTGCCATAAATAACGGGGCCAGTTTTGTAGTTCTTGAGATCAGAAATTGTTGGTTTAATCTTCAAAGAACTTTTACGGCATCTCGTAAAGAATGTTCATACTTTCAATATTATATATAGGTTCCCTATAATAAGATACTTGATTAATATCTCAGCTAATGCAAAATGAGATGGAAATGCGATACCTTTCACATTTCTCCAGTAAGAGAAAATCCTGGATAATAAATCTTCGTCGGGTACAGTTCGAGATTGTCTCGCTAATAAATCACACAGGCACAGCTTATAAACATGAGTGCGCTAAATAGAATTGAATTCTTAAGCGATGCCAGTTCAAAATTATCGTCTAGTCAAGCACCATATACGGTTCAACCCACCTAAATAAACGGAATATTTAAGGCAACCTACTATAAGCTATCAATGGCCCATAACTTGACAAATATAGAGTCAGACTATAAAAGAGCAATCGTTTTGCCTTATTAGAAGTAGATGTATGGGACAATTGCGGCACGACTACTATTGTTATGGCTTTTACCAGTACAAGTTGAGCTCTAGTAGTAAGCACTTCGTCTTCTTATAAATCAGGTTTCCGTGTAGACTGAGAGCGGGGGGAGGTCAATAATGTTGGCCCTCCGTGCACTATATTACACCACGGAAATAGAAGGCAGTAAAACATACCGGGAACTGGCATACTCATTTAATGATACCAAAATTATGGTAAAGTGTAACTTCTTGCGATTATGGATTGTAACAGAGTTGTCAAAATACTCGTAGTTACCCATTCGCTAGCAATAATGTGTTAAGTAGCTATATTTTTATTAGAATTTAATATTATTTGTAAACTCGTTAATATATTATACATTGAGAATAAAGGTACATAGAACAATATATGAGATTATAGGGAGAGACAGCTTCTACACCATTTAGAACGCAGTAGCTATCGAAATCTATAAAAAACTCCAGTAGCAGTTATAAATTGTTTTACATTTTTAAACAAATAGGCAGGCAAATTGAGCGTTAGTTTAAAAATAATAGTTGATTTAACATTTAACAGAGATGTCTCTTCCATATTCTCTACGGTCGTGTGAGTACGACCACTTGTGTTCACATTAACAATGTACTGACCGTCCCGACGGATATGCTATCCCAACGCTAAGCGTGCTACTTCGCCGAACTCTTTATTATTCTGCATTATGTTATCTTCTGGCATTTTACTTAAACGTATGTAGGTCATTCTGTGGTATTTTACTTGAACATATGATGTCGTAGCTCATGTTGGGCAGGAGTTCCTGCAAAGCCGTATGCTATGGTCACACTTGGGAAAATCCTACGACCATCAGTGAGCTATAGCGTAGATACGCACATGAATGTATCTTAAAAGTTGATTGCGTTCTGCTTTCCTTAAAAATTCACCTTTAAACTCGGTCGTGTAAGTTAAATGCCATTAGACTTTTTTGACCCAAAACTATTCCGAATGCTGACACAGATTTTACACATAAAAATAATGATAGATTCAACAAATAATTTTGGTAAAACAAGTCTATATTGTTAATATATTAAAGTTATACATCACAACGTAACACTCAAATTAAAAGTTGGTGGAGCGAGTAGTAATATCCGGAGTTGCCTCAGGCGTCATCATTTTCTTATTTTTTTATCCATAATTTTCATTTAACCTTCTTTAGTTAAAGAACATTGGTCTAAAATTAAACCAGTGATGTAGGTACTTACTTCAATATTATGCAATTGTACAGCTAAAAATGTAACTGTTTCACTCGATAATATATTATTATGAATTCTAATTAGAGAACCCTTAAACACGGCGCTAGTTGGAGGACACTTCAAAATCATAAGGACTTATTCAAGAGATTCAGAGAAATACACATTCCAGATATATAAATATTGGCGGAACAAGGTATGGTGTTCCTCCATTGAAAAGGGAGGACCCCCCGACCAGGCAAGGTGGTTAGCCTGGCGGGCCGAAGCCCGACGATTAATGTCGGACATTTGTATATGTGTTAGAATCATTGTAAACTCTCATAGTGCGATCCAGGGTTTGTTGTTGTAGCTTCACTCCGATAGATGGCGCTTTACTTTTTACCATGTTGCGAGTAGTAGTCGCTACAAAGTATTATGAAAAATCAAAAACCGACGACGGTAAATACTTAAAACCAGTTAAACTATTACACAAGACACCGAAATTTTTTAATTCTTAGTTGTATATTAAATAACCCAGTTAAATATGAAATCGAATGTGGTAAAGATAATAACACTAGGTACACTATTAAACCCAGTACAAAATAATTATCGAAATAATAAATATTGCTAAAGCCAAATACGGAAAAATGGTAAATTGTTTAAACACTTTATACGTAATGTTGGGTCGTAAATAAAATTCTTCAGCCTTTAAGGCTTAAAAAGTTTCAGAAAGCAATAAAAGTTCCATTTTTGGTGGCCTATAAGCTGAAACAAACCATCTGCTTGGTAAAGCCGTTTAATATACAACAATACCGCTCATATACCGCTCCGCTTGCAATACCGAGCTCATATTGTACTACTGCATTGATAAGTTGCCGTGAGTCCAAATCCTATCAGGTTGAACTATTGTCCGCATTCACAATTGTACTCCAAAGCAATTACTCGACGGTCTGAAACATATTGAGGTTGGCTCGCATTAGTATTTTGATGATGACGCTTAAAACTGCGAGTTTTAAGTTGGATCAGTACCGTGTAAGCATAGAACACAAAAAATACTTATTAATTTTATTTGAATTACTATTTTCATTTCAAAAGCAATATAGCGTTTGAGCGTTGAGTTTACCCGTAAACTATTTATATTGATAACTTTTTATGTCAAAGTCCCTTTACCTATTCATAGCAAATAGTTATAGGTAATGCTCCAAAGTATCGCTTAGAACGTTATACAAATCTGGTAATATATAGCTATTGAATTCACACTTAAATAGGTAATATCTACAATTTAGAATTTTTAAATGACACGTTTGGCGCAATGGTTGTGAGATCGACTTTTGCGCTACATGTCGCGGGTTCGATTCTCTCACGGAACAAATATTTGTATGATCTACGGATAGTTGTTTGGGGTCTGGGTCTTTGTGTATGTGAATACACACCGTGCCTCGGAAAACATGTAAAGCTGTTGGTTCTGCGCCTGATCTCTGTCCCATCTGAATATGAGAGTGAAAGAATAGAGAGAGCACCTGTGTTTGCGCACACAATTATGGTCTATAATATCTCCTGCGTAGTTGGCTAATCTCCGATGAAACTGGCCGCCATGATCGAAATTCGGTTAGGAGGACATTATTTATTATTTATCTACAATTGAATCTATTTTCGTTCGGAAATATTTCAATAGCGTTCTAGCGATCTAGCGTTTGCCTGCGATTTTGCATACATTTGCCTGGATATTGAGTAAAATGTATAATACCTCTCGCAAAAGTGATATCATCTCATTTGCTATGCGGATTTTAGATTAAAAAGGAGCTCACTTTAAAATTCGTTTAATATTTCTGACTTCAGTGTGCGAACAAACTTACTTATGTATATTGAAGAATTGTCTTTTTATATCCTTTTATTGCACCGAAACCAAGGGTAAAAAAATAAAAATTTGATTGGTTGCCTTCCCGCAACATACATATGTCCAAGCTAACGTGAAAGAATATGTTTTAATTTCGGTTACACAAGTAGGATTTGCTATGTTAATCTAGCACATAAATTCTCTGATTCATTAACAAAAACAAGATCTGCTGTTACTGTACTCATTTTTATCTTATATATTTTTCCTGTTAGCTTACCATTAGAAAAATTTTCAGCTAGTAATGAAATAAGCTCTAAAACTAAAAGATATGAGACGCGTCCCGCGCTAACAGTGCCTAAGAACATCATCGTGGTACCCAAAAAATAGTGTACCTATGGTAAATAATATAATCTATGTATTGACGCTCATAAAGTAAATACTTGCTTTGTATAAATTTCATTAATCGCTTAAATCATTATACTCACCAGCGAACAAGTTTTGTCTTACAACTTTGCGCTCTTTATTATCTTATTATTTTCTTAAATATTGGTAGATAAAATTATTTATATTTCAAAACATTATTGCACATTAGAAACATATGTATATATTTTAGTTGTTCAACCGAGCGTCTTTAGTTATTAGCCTCTGAACGAACATCGAACAACTACTAAATATTAACTATTTTGCATCCAAAATACACGAGCATTTCTAACTGAATCATATACTCTCCCTATAATTTGCAGTGAATTCGGTCTAGCGTTACAACACTGAATACACAGTAATGTTGCATAATCTCCCTAACACTAAAAGGTGTGTTACTTAAATAAATCAATAGTTTACAATCGGAATTTACCTTTAAAACATATTGTCTGCTTACAGCTAAAAAGCAATAAATGCATTTCGAGTCAAAATGCAGTTATTGCTTTTTAGCCGTAAGCAGACGATATGTAGTGATACTTATATTGCATACATTTTTTACTGTATTCTGTACCTATTGACAACGATAAGATCAACAATTTGGTGATCTGCTTATGGCTAAAAAGCACTAAATGCATTTAGAGTCAAAATGCACTTATTGCTTTTCAGCTGTAAGCAGACGATATATAGGTATATAATTGCAAGTAAAACAATGTAAGTTTCTATGTACAGGTATTTCATAAAGCCGTAATGCATGTAGCTTGATTAAAATACAACGCTTGGCTGCCGCCGATATATACTCAATATTCTATATATTTTACTCTTTCAGCGTAAAAGGTTCATGTGTATTGATATTGAAGGCATTTTGTAATAATGAATAATAATAATAGATTGATATCAAGTTACTTAATACGTAAATATGATACTTGTTAAAAGAAATATATTTTCACTTCACAAATCGGATACATAGTAAATAATGCTTATTACTGTTTTATTTAACACTGATCAAATCTCATTTATGAAAGAATAGTTTGTAAGATATGCACTAGAGCTGGTCGGAAAAATCCACAATGAAAGCACTGATTTTGTATACCGAGACATAATAATTCACCTAGCCTTTGTTCATTATATTTTCTTCTTCATCAGCTCAGAAACGGCTACTAGTAAAAAAAGTTCCAGAATTCGAATTACCATCATGTTTGTCAAACGGTCTGTGCTCGCAGCATGATGTCAAGAAAAATGCTGCTACCCAATCTCTTCGTCTATGTATCATACCTTCCGTTACATCAACCAGTACGCCTCATAACTTGCAAGATGTATTGCTTGGTACAACGAGCAGCTCCATTAACTTGTGGTCTATATAGCACTGGTTACCAAAGTTGACTGGACCACGATTCACTTAGCAAAAAGTTCCAAATTCGGCACTCACCTTTTGGTTTTCATGAAGGAAAAAGGGGCTACATGAATAAAGGACAGTTCAAACAAAAAACAATCTGTTCCGATCCAGTGTTAATATTTAAATACAAGGAGTGCAATTTTTTTTATGAGAAGGACGCCTTAGCCTCATCTTCAATTTTAGATTATTTTAATCGCAATGAATCAATGTCGGTTGGTCGATCTGTTTTCCTATTTTTCAGGCCCTACTCAATATTCGCTTGCATCCACCAATGGGTTGCGACCCATACTTGGGGAACGACTGCTATAGAGAGATTATTATACCATATACATACTGTCTCCAACCAGCCTGCTAAGCCGTTAGCAGGACCATTCGATGCAGTTGTATATGGTCCTTGTCGGGTAGTGGACATTTACACTCATGTAATCTCGCCCCCCTGCACTCAGTGTGAATAGCCTACATAATCGGTAGGTACAAGATATTACTTAAATATTTCATTTTCAGAAAAAAATATTCTAGACCCTTTTTGTGGATTTCTTATTTCATCCGAAACCATCAATAAAACGTTATATTTCGAGTGACATGATGTATTTTTATTGCTATATAAACTGTCTAGTACAACAATAGTAAGCGTTTTCTGTGACCACCAGCGAAGACCTTTCAATACTGGTATTGTATCACGTTTTTCATCTAGTATTGAATACACTGAGAGGAGCGGAGGAGGTCAAGTAAAATCGGTGCACGGCATTTCTTTATTTTGGTAGTTGGGACAAGAACTACCTACGCACTGTTTCGTAAGCTTATTTGCCCATTATAGTTTGTCAAACCCATACTAGCACTAGTAGGAGAACGCCCAAACTTGGCTGGTTATTGTATTGTGATATGCAATTATCATTTCGGTTTACTTTTATCGAATTTATTATTCACGTTTCATTCACAGAATAGCTTTTGTCCGGGAGTTTGCTCTCGGTTTTCGGGTTCACCAAAAAGCGTTATTATGTTCTTAATGTTTTCCGTTTTTTATTTACTTACAGGTAGGTTGTAGTGTTATACGAATTTCAAAAGAGAATAATTATATTTCAACGAGGAATTTCCGTCCGGCCGGCGCATTGGGTTTGTAGTGGGTACAAAAGTCTATTTCGGCCATTCCTATAAATATATATACCTTTTTAAATTAATAAGTGATGTAACCTTTCTGGTTTAGCTTTATTTAAATGTTTAGCTATACGCTTCATAGAACTGATAGTAGCAGAATCCTCTACGGCTCTACGATACCGCTAGAATACTGCATACAATATTTGTAGATAACTCGTTCACGTAAAACTGAATTACATTGCTTACCTATAGTCCCCATGTTCTACTTAACATTTATAGTATTAACATCGAGAGCAAACAATACAATAACGCGATTTTATTTACATGTAGGAGCAAATCAACATTAAAGGGAATCCAGGGAGCAACCCTCGCAGTTCGAGCGTTACGACACTATAACAAAATACGCAGGGCAAAGGTAACGCAAAAAGAGCCTTTTGTTTGGTACTATTACCTGTGCGGTAGTGTTTTGTCTATTTCGGGCCACTAAAACTTCTATGAGTAAACTATACTTAACTTACTCGGCATATATTGGTACCGAGCTATCTCATCTATTTAGGTAGAGCCTCGCTTGTCGGTGACGTAGAAAATGGCAATTTAATGACAAAAAAACGTCTGTTTGTTACTAAAGCATATGTCCAGCTATAGAAGTAGCGAGCAACTTTGAACTAATACGCACAGTATCTTAACACGAACATGCATGATTTAAATTTTCATGTGACCGAAAATAAACATTTTATTAGAATTAAATTAAAAAGGCTAAGATAAAGTTACGCAGGATTGAAATTCTCATGTTCACGGTATACAGTTCTGAGAATACGAACAACATTGACATTTAAATCCTGCATAAATACGCTACGAAAACGTTACGCGTTACATTAAACAGCATTTTATATAATTAAACACGATGCTTAAAAGCGTTTTTCACTACATATATATACCTATGTATTACAATTTAATTACTTTACTAGAAATACGAACATAGCGTTGGCCTTATCCAGTTGACTAGCGTAAAAAATATTTAAATGAAGTAAGAAAAAAATATTAATGATACATCATTAAAATTTACTGTGCACTTTTTTTATTAAACCGTTTTTTTAATAATATATTAGCAGTCTGCATTTATAATTGTTAGTGATGTAAGAAGCCGTGTTCAACAGACCGTTTCGCTAATTATGTAACTATTATGATTTACTTCTCATTAGATACGAAAGAACATACTTTATCAGTTACTCATTACTCAGTACTTAGAATCGGTTATGAAGAACGCTTACTCATTTTTATTTATGGACTAGCTTTTGCCCGCGATTTCGTACGCGTGGAATTTAGAATCTGATATTTTCCTGCGGTAAAATGGAGCCTCATATTTTAAGTTAGACTTCTAGCAATACATTGGTGCAAAACTGCATTCAATTCCATGCAGGGTCCTTCTCAAAAAAGTGGCACCACTCGATTAAATTTGTAAATTTAAGAAAATGTATGAAATACTGAGTTTTTTGGACCAAAATCTATCAACAGTATTTCTCTTATAACGAATTATACGAAGGGAATGAAATTTTCACATAAACAGAGAAGATATTAAGCTTTAAAAAAACTGCCCCACAGGTTAAAGAGATATCGTACAGTTTAATGAGAAAGTGTTACCAGGTTACAGAGAATCAAACAGGTTACTGAAAAAAAAAAAACAATGTAACCATGCAAAATCAGCTTTTATTATTATTATTATCTGCTGAAACAATACCAGTTTCATAAAAAAGAACGGCTTTTATACAAAGATAACTAAATACAAACATAAGTAACTTATCTAGATTAATACTAAAAATTTATATATATAATTTATTATAGTATAATTAATAGATACTAAAAAAAATCTTGATATATTTAGAAAAATAAAATACTCAATATTAACAATATGTTCTGTTATCTAAGGAATAAAATAGATTATTTCTTTGAGCTCCACACAAGACTCTAAAACTCGAGCAGTGGCCGCAGCAGAATCTCTTATTGCTTTTTTGCGTTTGGGCTTTGGTGTGGTCACTTGTTGTCTTATAACATCGTGAAAGCCAAGGTGTTTACCGTGCTTACAATATTCGGCTTGTGTTAAACACGTTTTTTCTGTACAGCTAAGATGCCTTAAAACGACAGATGCACTTTTTGTATCACACCATACAATTTGGTGAACTTGCTGCGTGCCCTTAAATGGCAGTAATGTATTTGGGAGTAGCATATCTTTTTCAAAGATCTTATATTCGGAAATAGTTTCAATTACGATGTTTTTCAGATTTTGTTTTAAGAATCGTGAAAAACTTTCGAAGTCCGGTAAGTCAGCGCCACGATTCACACATGCATCAGCAGTACGCTTTAAAACGGCTCCAACGCCATCTGGAGCTCCCTTACCGTGGCCGGATTCAGAGTAATTCCAAGTAACACATTTAAGCTGCGGATTGTTCCATGTTAGAGCTGTTATAACAAAATATATTTTGTAATTTCGATATTGACTACTTGCAGAATCTGAAATCACGTGAAAAGTTTTTGCTAGAGGGGAATGTATTTTTAAAAAATCTATAATTGGTTCCATGTGTGCCCATACGGCTGCTGTATCGTGTCTTAGATTTGGACTGAGAGTAGCGAAACATTGTGTTTTTTTCTGCCCATAAACATCGAAAAAATAAAGCACACTAGTGTGAATAGTTATTTGGGGCTTGCTGGCACCAAAATGCGCAGATTGTATTTCTTTCGAATACGCGCACTTATAATTTTCCGAATAATCAACATGAATAACAGCTTCATCTGGTTTCAGTTGATCTTTTATAATTTTTATTGCTTCTTGTTGAGTAACCATTCTACCACAATGTTTCATATACTTATGTATAATTTCTTCACACTGCTCAATAGCTTCTTTTGGTTTTGTAACTATTTTCTCCTTCCTAACCAACCTAATAGTTTTATTACATCCATTTTGTACTATACATTCCTTCTTAGAGTTCCACGTCCAATAGCAGAAGTCAACAGTATTGTCATAAACCAAATATTTTATAGCCTTGTCTTTGCAGCTTAAACAATTACGAAATAGGCATTCAGCATTGTATATGGAACAGCAAATAGTTTTCAGAAGGTTTGTTGGGTCTTTGGGCTCAATCATTTTATATTTGTAAAGTGCAGATACTAAAAGGTGAAAATTTTCGTGAATGACGCAGAGACATGTCTCTCGTGGTCTTTTAGAAGCGGGCAGAATCCAGAAAGGTCTAAATCGACAAAAAGTTGCGAAACTCATTGTGTATGTATAAGATAAGTTAAATTTCTTATGAAGATTACCAAGAGAATCATTCAAATAACGTTTTTGTACCTTAACACCTTCTTTCTTTACGTATTCCTTTTTGCCAGCTGCGCAGCTACTATTTTCATCATCAGAAATAAAGATTTTGACGTCGTTTTTCTTCTGCAAAACTGATGCATTTTTAAGTATCACATTTCGTCTTCTAAACATACTCTGGAAACTTCTCTTTACTTTGCTGGCGCGAAGGTATGTCTCGAGATAAGGTTTGAGATTATTAGAAATAATTTGTTTCATTTTATACGATTTGACACTCTTGTAAGAACGTAATACACCTTCGGCAATGGAATTATCATTACTAGTACAAGGTCGAACAAGGAGAGGATCTCTAGGAAGTTCGATGACAGAGTTTTCGAAATCCATATCATCTCCAAGATTAGCGTTCTCGAAGTGCATTGATGAACTCCGTTTTTCTTGCAGTGGTTGTAATCTTGAAATTCTTTTCCGATAGGCATCATTAAGTTTTGTTACTGATTGTAATTTAAGTCGTAAGGATGCTATTTCTTTATCTTTTTTATAACGCAACTTTCTCAGTAAGTGCTGGGCATTGGTTGATACGATCCCAGAATTTACAGAAGAAACTTGCGAGGTTGCAGGAGTAACTTCTCTTGAGCTGGTGTTAGATTTAGTAATTCTGCACACAGAATTACCATGTGCAAAGCTTGATGGTTCTTCTCCATGGCCGCCAATCGCGTCGTCAATATTATCTAGATTTATATTTTCGATATCACTGGAAGGTGAACTGTTGCATTCAATAAAGCGTTGTATTTTTGCTTTTGCTTCCTTTTTACGTTGATAAGACTTTTTTGCTTCTTCTCTCCATTTCCTTCTTAACATTTTCTGATCTCTTGGTGTCAAACTATTTATAGATACTACTTTCCCGTCATTTTTTTGCTTTTGGTACTTTGTCTTATTTTTTTCTTTATATTTTGCATAAAGCTCGGGATTGTTCTTTATTCTCTCATATCTTCTTTTTTCAAGTTCTCTTTTCCGAGCTAAGATGTCTTCTCTTTTCTTATTTTTTGGCATTTTAACTACGAAAAATAAATAAAAAGGTTAGCCTGTAACCGTAAATACACGAATAAGCATTTTCCGACAAAACTATCAAAACGCCCCATTTAAAAATGTTTTGTTATTACCATGGTAAATCTTGTAAATATTTTTAGGAACCACACCAAATTGTAACATGATTTTGCTAGTAAATTGCATTTTGGTAAAAAATAACCGTCCAAGTCTCTTTAACTTGGTCACAGTTTCATTAACCTGTGCATTCAAAACAGGTTAAAGAGGGTCAGGTTAATGAAAAAATGAAGAGTATTAGCTGATAACAACAAAACGGTTACGTTTTTGAAGTTCACGCTTATAAAATAAGAAATAGACACTAAATTACATAGTTTCAAGTTTCCATAAGCAAAGCAGTCTATCCTCAAATAAAAATATATAAGTCAGATTATAGATACCATACCTGTTACAAACTCAGTTTGTGGCACTTCGACGTAAGTTCTAAATAAACGGCGCAAATTTCAACACTACTTTCCTTGTCAGAGATTAGCTCGATACTGACGGAAAATTTTACGTGCAGATGGAATGCCAAGTACGCAATAGTGTTTGTGTGATGCGCGTTAGTGTGCAACTACAGGTTATGGAGAAAATCACTCCGGACACAATGTGAACATCAATAGTTCGAAAATTATGTTTATTCTTCATGTATCGGTTAATTAAAGTTAAATTTATTAATTTACAAACCTGTATTTTAATGGTTTTGAACCCCTATTTAAAATATTTATTTTTTTATTTTACCTGAACGTGTGACTCGTCGTGTTTGGACATAACAGGTTATGGAGAAACAGATATTAAAATTTTATTTTGTTGTAAATGTATAATTTCAGTTATCTTATTATTACTCGGCCTCTATGTGAAAAGTCTCTTTAAATATAATTTTGTGCAGAATTTAATAAATAGGATCTAAAAAATCACACTTTTCCACTAAAAACTGCCTAACAGGTTACATCGCCACTTTTTTGAGAACAATCCTGCAGTAGTTTTTGTGTGATGCGTGTATAAATATACAGACAGACATACAAACAAAAATTCTAAAAACTGTTATTTTGGCTTCTGTTGCTGTAATAAATACCCCCCATATCAGTTTATCTCCCATATCAATAATGTACAGACATCGGCCTGTTATAATTTTATCATATGTATAGATAAAACGTAATATCTGTAGGTATTTCTTACTTTCCGCTCTCGCAAGCTCAGATGAAACAGTTATATTTAAAAATGCAAACTAACGCAAATAACTCATTCTCATCTTAATTATGCTTCAAACATTCAGAGCATGTAAAACTTCCCGGTTTCTGAACATTTTCATTACAATCAGCATTCACAGAAAATTATGAATGGAGATGACAATCGTTTTCATTTCAATATTCCACCCCTTATTAAGGACGAGAAGAAACGTCAAATATTTCTCCAATATGGAGTAAAGACTCCTATAGAATTGATTGAAATCTTTATTGACGAAACAGGAATAGTATAAAGGTGTACACAAACAAGATGTACGTTGGTATGTAAAGAACACAAAGCTGGCATAATTACATTAGAATACTTAATAAGATACGAACGTAAATCCGTACGTTTCCAAGGGGCTTAAGTGAGTAATTTACGCCTGAAAGTACAGGGAAACCGGATATTTTGTTAAGTCAGAGAGGAAGCGCGTCAGTATTTCAAAAACTTTTGAATAATACACATTGATTAATGCAAATCTTCGAGTTGTGTAATATGAATTTTTGGGCCTACATTTTAGCCAAAAGTTGAAGGTTAACCTGCAACCTACATTATTCATATTGTCAGTTCCTTGATTATAAAAATAAAATATAGGTATCGAGTAATATTATGTAGTATGTTTTTTTTTTTATTAAGGCTCTAACGCGCTCTTGGTTACTCTTGGTAGCTTATACTATAACAGAGGTACTGTGTTGAAACTTCTGGCCTGTAATCTCCCTCTCTTGTCATGGGTAACGTAAAATAAAGAGATAATGGTCACGAGGGTAACATCCTTTTCGTTACATGGGTTGCTAACTGCTGCTCACCCACTCGCTTGCCAAGTGGTGATTATGGCAATATTCCCACATCGTCGATGACTTTAAAAGGTTTTGGCGGGCAGTGTACCTGCTTCTACGGGTTTATGTGTATGATGATGATGACGATGGATGACTTATATAGTAGGTAAGTACTATGAATCATATCGTCTACTCAAGGATTTCCTGTGAAACGAATGCCATTGCAAAACTGACTAATCTTTTGTAATAGGGACACATACAGACTGATTCGAAGATAAAAAATAAATCTCATATATTCCACCTTAGACTCCAAATCCATAATCCTGAAGTGGTACACTCAAATGATCGTATAATACAGTTATTTATAGCAAAAACCATAATAATTCTCTTTTTACATATTTCATTTAGTTCAAATAGTAAAGTGACATCTTCCAATCTGGCACACAATATAATAGTAGGTATGTGAGACAACAAACAATTCGTGAAACTTAAAAAAAGATATATAAAGTGTTCACGTGGGTGAAGTAACCCTCCATTGAATCCTTTTTATTTTTAATCTTTATTGCTCCCTTTAAGTGGAACCAACGCACTTCATTTATTATTTTAAAGTTCCTAGCAACGTGAAGTGCACTTTACAAATATTTCCGTTAACGTCTAGCTAAGCTAATACGTGTGCTATGTATGAGTTCAACTCGATAGTTCAAGAGGTTAGAATTTGAACTTTGTATTGCTACTGCATAGTCAGCTAGTTAAAAGCCTTGCAACATACGAATAGGTGAAATTAAAATTTTTAATTAAACTTGTTATTAAGAACACTGTTTGCTCTAATCGATTGCGCTACTAGGTACGTAAACATTATTCTAGTCAGGACGAGGCATTTATAAAACCAGTAGGGTTCCCGCATGACCTCGCTTTAGCGATAAGTAAACCTCGTTTTTGAGGCTTTCAAATATTGAATTAAAGTGGACCACAAATGGTGGCGGTACCTATTTGTAATGCAAAATGGCATAGGTATATAATTTTAAAGAATTATCAAATAATGTTTTCTGAATAATTCAGGGGAAGCTATTATAATACGTAAAATGTCTAATTGCCTAAAACTGTATACTTAATTTTAAAAATGTTTCATTATTTTTCACGCGTTGGTTTAAAAAATAATTCCCAGCTTTGTAACTTATGCAGTGGAATCAACAGTCAGTCGCAAACAGTACAGTTGTGAATTGGCCTGAAGCACCCACTTAATCTCACTCAGCTAAAGTTGTTAATTTAACCAGACTTGTTTAACATAAGTCCTCCCACGAATTGCAGAAGGGACTCTGAAGGCAGGGAGCTGTTACCCTGTACAGTTCTGAAGCGAGCTTAGCCTTTCAGAATTAGCTTGAATTAGTGAACCAAATGACCAGACCGAGCGGGAACTTCCGACAACGTACCCCTCGTTTTCCTACTGTTGACAGGAGGCTATCTACCACGACATTTACGTGAACAACCTGATGAATTTCCACGAGTCTAAATACAATGCTGTGACAGTAAGATTCTATTAATAGCAAGCGGATTTTAGCCCGCAATGTACAATGTCTACTGCGATTATTTCAGCCAATGATTACGCGGCACTTGAGACCTTTCGTAGTAGATGTAGAAGTGGAACTACGTAAGTCAGTACGGCGGCAACGCTGCGAGTGTTGGTACGTGTTGTGTGTACCACGAACGCTCCTATGCGATGTTTTCGCGCCGATTTCGAATTACAATTGTGATTTGTCGTATGTTTCTTTAATGTGTTTTAGTTGAACGTTTTGCACTTATATCTGGGAGTTTGTGTAAAAGTGGTTCAGTGAAGTTTTATTCTATTAAAATTTGGAAAAACTGAGAACTAGTGCATAATTAACACTGATATTGTTTGAGATTATCCTTAATTGTTAGGTAAGTGCTTATTAGATGAGATTTCTAGATCTATTTTCCCTTAAAAAGTTAAACTACAGAAGAATAAATATAAAGATTATACTTGCTACACCTACTGATACAAAACTATCGAAAAAAAAATGCGATAAAAACTACACCCGTGACATATAATATCGTATTCAAATATTTATAAAATCGTAAAAAATCATTAACTCTTTCATCTCGAGTTTGAAGAGCTATAAAATTCGAGAGCAGCTATAAAAAGTCGCTTATCTATCTACCATTTTAAAGTCGTAAAGTACACATTTTAGTAAAAACGACTGAAGGGCGCGCTCCACATTTAACCAAATTCATACACGTAACGCATCATTAATTCCAATTCCAACTACGAATTATTTCAAGCTCCTTGAGTTGTACAGATGCGTGAATGTTTCCAAATCTCGGCAAAAACTCGTTATCTAACAAAAACAGTTGATTTTAGTTTATAATCGTGCACAATTCGAGACGGCCTTGTGAGTCCGCAAGTATTAAGTCACCGAGTTGCAAAGTGAGTCATGTCAGAGCCATAAATGGTGATCGTATGCCTCTTTGGTCTAGCTAACTAATATTTAAGATGCTAATTTGCTAGAAACGCTCATGTCTCACACAATAGCTGCAAGATGCAGTTGACAAGTATAAACAAATTAATATGTATGTCATTCAATGCCGTTCGTGTTGTTTGTTGTGATCGTTGTGAAGCCAGGTTACAAGTAATATAAGTCGTCGCTACTGTTAACAATCGCAATAGTATTTTTTTTTTGTACTAGCTTCCGCTCGCGGCTTCGCCCGCGTGGGTTACGAACCTGTATATTTTCCCGGGATGAAAAGCCTATGTGCTATTCCAGAATATAATCTGACTGCGTCAAATTTCATCCAGATCCGTTCAGCCGTTCTGGCGTAAAAGAGTAATAAAGATCCATCCATCCATCCTCACAAACTTTCATATTTATAATATTAGTAGGAAGTAGGATTCACATTCTCTTATTGCTGGCCAATGCCTATTTAGTTCTTAGTGGGTTTATAAGAAACTGATGGTTGAGTTGAGTTGTCGATCACGAAAGGTAATCAACGTAATAAATCTTTTCCGTTCTCTTTGCCCTGGAGTATTCCCACGTATGCTATGCTTTGGTAAGGAAAACCTGTGCTTATCAACCTCGCTAAGTCAGTCTATTTTTACTAGGAGAACAGACATCTGAACTTCTGAAATGATAGGTACGGCTTTGAACTTCATCACCGTACAATATGAAGCCGCCTTTTCTATTAATATACAGGAATACCCTTTGGACCTTCGTCAACTTTGACGACCCTTTCAGAGATAGATATCAGGTGGCTTTTTGTTAGAGTACAGATCAAATAGGACCACACACGCCACAAATAACGTTCAATACTTATTAATAATGAAAAAAAATCTTTGTCTTAATAAAAAATATGTTTTCTCAGCACTCGAAGTAATAATGGAAATTATTTAAAAATGACACTTAGGCATAACTCAAGAATATAATTTAAGACAAAACTAAAATATGTGGAAAAACTAAAATATTTTTGGCTTTACATGATATCTGGATTATCTAGCATAGAAATTAAAATGACGTTGATAATAATTAGGTTCTAAGGACTTAAAATTACATCTGTCTTGATCTATATAAATATACATAACATAGCATCACGCCTGTATTCCCCGAAGGGTTAGTCAGAGGTGTACACTCACATTTCGCCCATGCCATTGAGTCCCATTGACGCGACGCGCCTATTGCCATCTACCGGGCACAGTTCCAGACTCCGTGCTGCTACTATCGAATCCGGTACCCCACGCTCAGCAATGCGACCACTAGACCAAAGAGGCAGTCAAAAATACTTTCATATTACAAATCCTGCCCCTAATTACTAATTTGCAGTGAAGTCAGAGTTTGATGATCACTTTGCGAAGTATCAAGCGATGTGTTCTGAGTGATTGTAGTTACGACCAGTGCGTGGATGAAATACCTGCACGTCATCCAGTCAGCATTATGTATGCGCGACCATTGCACTTTGCACCGGATCAATCAAAAGGACTCGCAAAGGTAAACAGGTGTACAACAGACGTAGGTATGACTAAAAGATCATTCAATCATCAACAGATCAAGACAAATCTGTCATTAAGGAAATATGGAATATGGCATAATATCAAATGAAATATGATTTTCGTACCTATAAATGGAAATATTTTATAAATTTAACGTAAATGAAAATGGCAATATATTACATCTTCTTTTAAGTCTCCAACTTAGTCTTGTAGACGAGCGAAGGCTTTTTGTTTTTACTCAATTAGCTTGGCTCAGCTCTATTAGCATGCAAAGAAAACAACCTATACATTTGAATTTTCCTTTACATCAAGACGTTGAGAATAAAATTTGTTTGCTTGTATTCCCTTACGGATAAACAGAAGCATCTATCATCGTTTCGGGGTCAAAAAATATATTTATGACCGCTTCTTCGGCGTAGACCTACATTTTCTGCTATATTTCTAGAAGCTTTAACATTGGGGTAGTTTTTTTTATATATGTATATATAAACCATATGAGTGATAGCAAAGTTAAAGCAAAATAATGTAGAATATGTTATATTTCCTATATGTTTCGTATATGTTATATTATTTTAGTGTTGAATTCTCACTTCGAATACCTAGCTATTAATGGTTTACCTTCAACTTTGAATGAATGTGTGACATCGAAAGATGCAGGCGGCAAGGTTTGTGCAAATTATGACCCAAGCTAGGAGATTGTAATCCTCTGACATACTCGTACATTTACGGTACCATAAAACTTCGGGGCCTACTCATGAAGATGAAATAAATATGAATAGGTACGTGTTACTAAGTCTAGGACCTATGAAAAGAGCAAGGTAAAACCAAAATACTGATATTTGTGATCATGTAAACATTTGACAAATTATATATACATCCTTATTAAGTGATTAAACTGCATGGGCGTGAGGTTCTGGCTTCGAATTCCAAGCTGGACAAGTTCTCAGTAGCAGCACGAAGTTTAGAATTTAGCGCAGTAGATGGAAATATGCTCCTCTCTATTATATCAGCATCGGCAAAATGTGGGTGTACAGTACATTGAAGGTGTTTAAACACCTCTCCCTATCTCTTCAAGGAGTACAGTCAGCATCAAATGTATACACGTAGCGAAATTCAAACGCTTATTCTTGGAAAGGTATTGTTTAAAATCATAAAATTTAAATGACCATACATGTTTATGTATCCGCAGATGCTATATATGAAATTGGTCAAAATTTCAATCACTATTTCCGCTAAAACTCGCTTTTGAATTTCGCTACGTGTATACATCTTTTTGATGCTGACTGTACAAGTGCGATGCTATTTAATGTTAATTAGACATTATGGGTTAGGAATTACTTGTCATTAAAAAAATAATCTACGATCACTGAAGGTTACGTTCAAATTAGCCACTTATAATACCTACGTTTGGAAAACAGATCTTTGCCCGTACACCGATCAAATCAAATCATATCGCTATTTTTCCGGCTGGTGTTGCCTTCTGAATTTTATATCGGAAAAGGACCAAAATGTATTAAAAATTGGTGTAAGTTACTATGTATTATTGAACAAGTTTATTTTCAGTTCATATTCTTAGAACTACGTAAGTATTATACATAAGGTTTAAACTTCAAGAATATTATAATGAGCGTTCGGTTTTAACTATACCAACGTTGATTTATTTTATGAACCTTAATGGCTCGAGAATAAGTCTCAGTTTTCTGTGTCGAATTAAAGCAAGTCGATAGTAAGCCTCCGTTCCTTCAACATTTACTGAACATTCTTATCAATAGTGTAATTATAGAGTAACCTAATTCACCGCTATCGCTTACTGTTGAACAGTAATTAATTGCAGAACATTGTATACATATTTGCGTACAATATCGCACCCGTACGTTTTTTAAGGCATTAAATACATATGGTTTTATTTGGTTAATACTTCGTTTCTTAGAAGGAACAATTTAACAAAAAGATAAGAATCACTAGGTCACTAGTAATATATAAAGTTTTCGTAAGAAATTATCGAGTACTATATTATTTATGATAAAAAAACTGTTTTGTTAAACGGCACGTTGGCGCAGTGGCTAAGGGATGATCGGGCCCAGTTTCCACCAAAACAGAGAGGAGAGGAGACGAGAGGAGATATGTTTGGAATAACCAATCAGATTTCGTTATTTCCACATCTCCTCTCCGCTTAGCTTCGGTGGAAATGGATCAAGCGGAGAGGAGATGTCTCATTTTTCTATAGAATTTGGTGCCGCGAGCGAGCAAGCGGCGCGGCAGAGCGGCGATGTGTGTAGTCGAGGGACCGGCGGCGCTACCTCAAGCAAATTAAGATATAACTTTTGTAACGACATGGCATCTTCCTTGCATAGTCAGCACTTGACTGGATTCGATCTCTCTCAGCTCACATCTCCGCTACGCACAGCTCACATCTCCTCTCCGCTTTGGTCGAAATAACCAGCCAGCTTCGCAGGCAGTACATCTCCTCTCGTCTCCTCTCCTCTTCGCTTTGGTGGATACCGGGCCTAAGCTTTCTACGCTACTTTTTGTGGTTTACTTTTTGTGTGTATTTTAATGTGTACCCATGATACAGGAGAAATCATAGTATGCGACATCGTTTCTTCCTTAAAACAAAAAACCAGATTTATATAGGAATCCATCAGGTCTTTATCATCTAAAATTGGTAAAATTGTGTTTGACACTACTAAGAAAACATTTTTTTAACAATACGTAACATAGCCTCACGCCTGTATTCCCCGAAGGGTTAGGCAGAGGGTACTATAATATTGTACCCCCACATTTCGCTAATCCTATTATTGAGTCCCATGTAATAGGGGCGAGCCTATTGCCATCTACCGGGCATAGTCCCAGACTCCGTGCTGCTACTGAGAATTTCCATACAGAAAAATCCAATAACACTTTGCTCGGTACGGGAATCGAACCCAAGACCTCACGCTCAGCAGTCGCGCTTGCGACCACTAGACCTATGAGGCAATCAGTCAGACAACCTGTTAAATGTTTTTATAATATTATCGTCTAGTTTCCCAGGCATTATAAAATAATTAAGTAGTCAATGAAGTTGTATTTAATTAGCTTGAATAATATCATTGTCACGAGTTTGGCTTCACTAGTTATATATACATATATATATATATATTCGTTGTGATAGAAATTTAATGAAAATCCGCATTACATTTAGAACATATTTTTTATTTAATAGATATTAGATATAAATTAATTTCACCGTGTAATAAAGTGTTTTTGAATGAGACCAACAAGGTCGCAGTACCGTCTGTAAAGCCAGCAGCTTTGCGAATAAAATCTTTCACAATTGGGTCAGATCTTGTCTTGGATCTCGGAGCGTTTTGCGTACAAATTTCTGTAAATAACGCTATTCCTTTAAATTGTAACCCTATTTCATCATATCTATCTCAACCTCTATAGAAATCCGTCATTATTTGATGCAAAAACTCGACTGTACTTTTATTTTGTAACGATACTATTTTTTCGTTTACCAGTACTTATTTTTTGCTTTTATATCGTGATTTCGTACTTTCAACGCGTCGTGTAATAACGAGGGTATGACAAATCCTGAAATACACTTTTGATAAAGGGAAACATAAATACGAAAATCTATTTAGGAACATAACACAGTTATCTAAACATAAATTACAACGCCTCGCCTGTCTCTTTATAAAAATAATTCATTAAATTAAATTCAATAGGAAATTACATATTTGCTGAGACTACCCCACTGGGATTGAGTACGAAATAATAAAGACAACAACAGATTTTTTTCTATATGAAAAGACATTTTTGATTTCTTTTATCTAAAAATAATACTAACGCTCAAATACATTACCTATTTATTATAAATAAAGACCAGAGACGTCTGTATTTGAGTCGTAGCATAATATCTACAAGCGTGTTACGTAACGTCTAACAAAAGACGACCTTACCCCAGACTTTGGCAGACGCCGGAGTCATGACCTGGATGGCTTTAGCCAACAACTTATACTGCCATTAAAAAGTTTAGCCTTTGTAAATACGAAGTTTAAGGAGAAACTTGCTCACAGCGAGTTAGTGCGTCCCGCTTCTGACAACAAAATAACAGTTCCGCTCAGACCTGTTCTTTGTTGGTACAGGGAGCACATAGAGGTATGGAACAGACACCCCGCCTAGCCAACCCAATGCAGCTATAAATAAATACTTGTACCTGTACTGGAAGAGACGTAAACACACTGCTACTGTTTTTACAGATGACGTCATGATCGTAAAAAAATACTTTTTACTAACTAACTTATTGTGTGCAATTAAAACAGCTAGTTGCCTGTAGTTTATCTGTATTTTCGTTAGCAGTTTCGAGTGCTGTTAATAAAGAGAAGTTATATTATGCATGATATAACTTTAACTCTCTATTAACGATAATTATAAAATAATTACTTTTAGTTACGAATGCGGTTTAGGTTTGACTGTTGTATGATGCAGAAAACATTCCATGATTAAGTATTCTGTACTTCATAATTGTATTGTAGGTACTTAATTCAAATAACCATCAATTAATTTATCTGATAATGAATAATGTGAATTCACGAATTTAGGTATCTCTTTAAAAATAAAAAGTATTAATACAATGAATACTTTGTCAACGAATATTGGTTCTACCGTTTATTAATGTCATCAAAACAGCATTTGAAATGCCTTTCCCAGCATATAATTAGAGAGTTCCGGGATGTTTGTAAATCTCCCGAAAATGTAATTTATATATATCCAAGCACGTACATAACTGACGGCTTGATCATGCATAAAACCCTGATTCAATTAATAAGAAATACGCAAAATTACGCGGCGTAGGCAGGGAAAATCCTCGGAAAGATTAAAAGGTTGCGCTCTTTGATATTAATTTGACCTATAAATGAGCGTGTAGGCACTAAAATCTGTTTAATATGTTTGTGCAGTACAGTACATATATTTATTATAATATTAAAATAGTTATTGGACTGTGATACACTGAGATGATTAATTGAATGCATAATGATTGAGAAGAGGTAGGTATCTAATAGGATGCATCATATAGCCAGTGATCTTCCACTGTTGCACATTCTCTTAGGTCAATGTTCATCTACAAAATAACAAATGTATAAAATATGCATTTACATTATAACCGCACAGTTACCCATACAAAAAATCTTTTCAAATGACTGTATCCAAAATATACGTATACGTAAAAACTATATTTTAATCAACTAAGATCGCCAAAAATTGTTGACTACGTGAAATATAATATATCTATAATAATACTATTTATATCAGATTTCTCTATCAGATAACAAAATTCGCGCAAGTAATTACTTCCTTTACGCCAATATCGTAGTTTTAACTTTGTTATGTCTATAGTATATAGTTGGGACATAGCTCTTCATGGAACTAGCGACAAAATCTCGAAGTACATAAACGAGAATAATTCCGAACACTACGTCTTTCAATGCAAATGGAAATGTCACGCTCGAACACAGTCCACGTGATCGGTAGACTAACTGAAGAGATTGATAAGAACATGAATAATGTAGCTACGTGCGTCGTTGAAGAGGATTTACGAAATGCACTTGTTCAATGAATGCATTTGAGTTTTGGCTATCGCCGAAATGCGACCGGATAAGGGGTCAACGTTTTCGGTTCCGTTACACTTGGATAACGATAAAAGTGTGTGAATGTCAATATCAGTGTTAGTCCAACGCATTCTGATGCACTCCGTTACTGTACAAGTGAGAAGAAAACCGTATACCTAATATACGCAAGTTACTATGTAAGATTCGTTTGGAAACCATGTAGTTTCATTTTAAGTAGATCTAGTCCATACCGTGCCAATATCACCCTCATACGGTTTGTTTTATGTCGTTGATTAATATTACATATAAGTAATACATTAATATCCACCTTATGATTACCGCCCTTACGGGTTGAAGTACATCTGATTGATCGTCAAATCAGACCAGCTTGGCGAGGACTGGCTTCCTTCGAGGCGACTGACCCCCCAAGTACCTAATACATTAACGTTTCTTGTAAAAATGATATCCAACATTCAAGTACCTGCTAACATTATTAATTTTTGCAAGACGCATTTTGAATCTTTAATTTCTTCATACAAAATCAACTGTTTCCTTGTCGTTCAATTGGAAAGTGAACCACGATTTTTAGACAATCTTTGCGACTTCTTGTGTCAAACATAAGTTGTTTCAAGATTTAAAATAGAAAAAGCAAGCAATATGAAAATAATATAATTGATTATATTTTCATGTATTATATTCATCACTAAGTATTATATTTTCATGCTCGTTGAATGCATTAATGTTAAAATATAAAGATATACCAATTATAATTCTTTTGACTTTATGCGGAGCAACTACCCGTGTGATCTATGGAAACTAGATTTACCTATACATTATTAATATTATGTGTTATTATTTCTTGTTGGATTCTATGACTCATGCTGTGTTGGAAGATAATTAAGTCAACAGGTTCTTAAGCTTGTTATTATGAATTTATAAGAGTATTCACGTGTGGAAACTGAATGTATACCTATTTGACATAAATAGAGTGTATCTGTTTCGCCAACTTGAAATGTTTGCGACAAACATAAAATTTTGTTATTTAAAATGAACTAATAGAGGAAGCTGTATCCGAAACAATAATATCTCTTGTCCTATATTAATAAAGTTAGCAAACTATGCTACAGACTGTCGAAAAGATAAAGTGCAAAACTTTCATCGCAAGCAGATTTAAAATGTGAGGAGTTTGGCAGGAAAAGTTTAAAACAAGTTTGAAATGAATGAAATATGCTGTCCATTGTGTTTCGAAATGACTCCCAAAATTTTAACAGGGTTATTTAGAAACTTTCTGCTTTTTTCATTTCAAAATGTAATGTAGGTATGGTCCTTGTTCTACTTGATTCTGAGAAATTCTTATGATGTCATCAATAATGGATAATATTGATTAAATCATCTTAATTATGAATTTTCACTATCTTCACAAAGTTTCGTATCTCGTAAAGCATATGCCAAAGCTTAGTTTCAAATTAGCCATAAAACAATTCTTAAATTAAATAAGTATCTAATTAACTGCACGCGACCTTGAAAGTAATTTGTCTAGTGATGTAAACATAGTATGTTACCTAAAGTTTACAGTTTAATTAGTGCCTTTTCAGTGCACGATATTGCTACCTAATATATTAATAGTACACATGCATAAACTACATATTTACTATTAGTACATGGAATACGATGTAAAGGTTTAAAATTGTGTTATAATATTTTCCACCAAGTTCAGTGATAGTCTAGTGATTGAATGACTACTTGCGTTTGAGTTCAGTCCTGTCCAGTGATAGTGTAGTGATTGAATGACTACTTGCGTTTGAGTTCAGTCCTGTCCAGTAATAGTGTAGTGATTGAATGACTACTTGCGTTTGAGTTCAGTCCTGTCCAGTGATAGTGTAGTGATTGAATGACTACTTGCGTTTGAGTTCAGTCCTGTCCAGTGATAGTGTAGTGATTGAATGACTACTTGCGTTTGAGTTCAGTCCTGTCCTGCTCCTCTGACTTTTCGAATTCATGTGTGGATGAGAATTTGATGATCACTTGCGTTAACGGTGAAGATAAACATCGTTAGGAAACATGCACACCTACCACCGCACATAGTCTGCCAACCCCCACCAGGTTTCCGCGGTTATGTTGACGATAGAGACGTGTGGCGTTGAATATCTTCTGCACATGTCTTCCCTGGTTATCCATTGTGTCTACTAATTCTATTTTATATTAGATTCACTTTACATATCTGGACATTCTTGATGTTTCAATATTTTGTATTCTTTTTTGTATTTTTTTATTTCTGTTTTATCCGCTTTGATCTGTTTATCCCGTTTTTAGTTTATATTCGAAACAATTGTTTAACTCATGTTGTATTGCCTCATTGTGTAAGTAGCATTCTATTAAGTTTGTATTTTTTCTTATATAATGCATGTTAATTTAAGATTTTAATTGTAAATTAACTTTTTGTTTTTGAAAAGAGTATCCATGGAGTTTCTTGCCGGTCTCTTCTCCATAGGACCTACCCCCTTTGGAACCGTGCGCCTAGAGTCTCGACTTTTTAAAAGTGCCTGAAAAGGCCTACTTGAAATAAAAAACTTTGACTTTGACTTTGAGTAAAGGCTAGCGTTTCTCGTTCTGTGCCCAGCAGTTGTACAATAATGGGCTGAATCATTGATTGATTTGAAATAATCATAATAAGGAATGATGGTGTCATCCATGCCATAGCTTAAAGAGAGCTAGCTAGCTCACTTCATGCAATAGGTGATGCTGGAACCAAGACTGACACACCACGGTAAGCGTCTATTTATGCAGCAAAACCACACATAAATAATAATTGTTATAATGAAAGATCTCTGGAGCACTTTAAAAAATAACTTTGTTTTCATGTGTGTAACGAACATTGTGTTCCATACATCGATTCTAACATTTGTCATCAATGTTCGTATTTGAAAGTACTCGTACAGTGTACACAGATGCTCCGGTTGTCGGTCGTGGCATTTCCGCCGCACAACACACGTGGGTACACCCTTGGAGTGAGCTATTCTCTTTCTTAGCTGTGTCCAAACGGTCCAAAGTAACAGGTGGATCGATTTATTGCGGCTCTCAGGACATTGTAAACGTTTCCAATTTAGTGTCAAGATGCGGCTTTCTTATTGATGTTTTATCGTACCTCTTCTGAAAAATATACCATTTTTGTGTCCGTTATATCCTTTTATGAGACTTTGTATTAAATGAATTCGGATACCTAGTAGGTATCTAGATGCATTATGGACGACTTTTTGTATTACCCCTTCTTTTAATCTTCCCCCCACGCACCCTGCCTATCTAATAACAGATTCGCTGTCGGCTAAACAGATACAATACCGACAGCGACTGACAATACGGCCGTGATCATAATGTATGTATGGGAAAAGATTAAGTAATGTGCTGCCTACTAATACTCACAGTAGGTACATCTTAAGGCTAATAATTGGAAGGTATATATTACGCAATCAGCTGCCAAGAACAGGATTTAATTGTAATTTAATTATGATTAGGGTGCAATCTATGCGAACAGCATAGATTGCACCCTAATCATAATTAAATTGTAATTAAATAATTAAATGTTCATACAAAATAGTCATTTCTTAAAAGATAAAATGCGATTGGACGCGGATGGATGGGATTTCACCCTTAAGCTAGCATGAAGCCATGAAACCAGATTCCAGTAAGAGACCAGAAAATACATAATTATAATTTTATAATAATACAGCCAATCTCATACTTCCAAAAAGATTAAACGGAATTTCTGCATTTCTATCACCGGTTATCCGACATTCAATTCCACTGAAATATTTGCTAAGGTCACGTTATATTCGGATGAGCGATTCGAATTCTCTGCATGACGTCATCACGGTGCCACCTCACAGATGTCGGGACATCTACGTAGATAGTATACCTCTCTACATCAACACTCTTGTTCCACGACGCGTACACACTAGCGTCTAGAGGGCCATGTTGGATGATTCTTAGTTGTTTCAGAAAGTCCAGATGATTGTACTATTCGGTTACAAAATAATGGTCAGTCCGGCCCCAGTTTCCCATACATTGTCGTACCATGATATTTGCTAGAAAAGAAAGAAGAACCAACGCTGAATGTCGTTATTGTCCAGCCCATATTGTCGCCGACTAGAATGGGATATCTGGCCACATAATGCTATCTTGCTTCCCATGTTCACAAACATTGCCGTGTGTTCATTGTCGCCCAGTGAACACACGGCTTTAAAGCCCATAGTAGTGCAAAGCCTTTGAAGACAGAGCTACATATAGCTAGAACAATGTGAATATCTGTGTTTGGCATTTAATATCAGGCTTCCATTAAATTATCTGTCGTTTCATTAATTGTCTGTCGACTGTCGACTGCCTTAAACACTTTATACACAACCGGACATAGTTAGGTACTTTATACCTAAAACTATTCATAGTTTGAGGTTTAAACTAAGTGCTGATATCCAATTAAAGCAGCTATCTGTACCCACTTGTAGCTGATCTAACTTTACAAATGTTTGCAGTATCGGAAATATAACGAACATCGTGTTGATACACCCGTACACTGCGTATGTATGTCCCGCTCTGTTGCATCTGGCGTGGGCACGTGTGTCCGCACATAAATAGCCAACGCCTTGAAAAGTGCCCAGGGCCTGCTCTTGAACGATAACTGACTCATAAATAAGTGCCTCCGTGCGTTAAAAATCAATCGTAACTATGATTCATAAATCATAACACACCAAATAATACATGTATGGTACATACGACGAGTATATTAATAAAAGAATTTGTAGGTAATTAAAAACATGCATCCAAAACAGATGTTTGGTATTTGCATAAATTGAAAATAATGAGAATTTACACTAACAGGTACTGTAATGTGTCTGTAACTCATACCTTTATAGGTCCGTGTTAGCGATTTAGTGTAATTTTATCAACTAATAACCAACTATGAATGCCAGACGCAATTTGTATCTACCATTGAACATTACATTTTGTTATTTTCTGTCTTACAACCTCATTATAATTACCTCTATTCTGAGATTACAAGTCGCTAGCGGCCACTATACTAGACTAGATTATAAATTAGTAAATTCAATACGCATAATATAGGCACAGATTTTTTCAAAATCAGTAATGGGGTAAATATCTTTTACCGGGACTATAGCTTTTGCAAAAGCAATCAAAAATATCTCCAAAATCTTATCATCAAAAGTCCCTCGTAATATTTTCATTCGTAAATCAAACTCTGACTGCTTTACGACGTCCAATTATAATAGGATTCAACTTGAACAAAATTTTCATTTAAAACTTTAAAAGAAAGTCCGTGCCGTTATTCAAAATTAGAATCGGTTAGATTTTTTGTTTTGTTTTATTTTAGACAAATTATCGTTATATGTTATATGCAATTTCGATTTCAATAAAGTTTACCATTAATACTACCTATATCATTGTGTAGAAGATTTTCTTCAAGATCTTTTTGTCAAGATCAGTTCGCCAATCAATGTAATTAATACTATAAGTACATAATTTTATTCCTAACTTGTTTAAATTTACACGAAAGATTAATGGCAAACTTGTCATACAATCAAAGCTAATACGAAAGCGTCTTTCTCAGTCATTTGATCACAATATTCTCGTCGGAGTGGTTGACTTGTGATTCGACCGAGTCATAACATTTTGCTGCGTCAGCGATACCAAACCCCGATAATGTGACCCTTCACCCAACGATCCCTCATTGAGGACCTACGTCCCGGTTAAACGAACATCCATCAACCAAATTGGGTCTGAAAAGGTTTAAGTCTGGGCGACTAGACTTTTTCATTGCCATACAATGTCATTCATAAATACAGGTGGTTGGCATAGTTTTGTTAGCTTTTACTATATTTCAGTCCATTCTGTTTGAGACAATTATTTTAAATTCATTTGCTGCAGATCTGTCCGATTTTTTTATTTTTTATTCAAACATTATTTAGTATACAGAAATAAAATAATTAATATTTTATCATGGAGAAAGAGGAATTGGTCATCGTGACCAATAAAGTAAAAAAGGATATTGCCCTGGCTTTCAAAATGTATTTGTACTACCATTTTGAGAAAAAATCTGAAACACTGAACAATCAATTCTGAAAAGCTGACAAAGTAGTGGCTGTTAAAAAAGATACTTAACCAAACGTAACACTCTACATTTTTCAACAGAAAATACGAAAAGTCCAAAGGAAAGAGGCTTAAAGAGTAAAAAAAATGACCGAACGTTGCGTTCTTTTTTAGGTTCCGTAAAAGCGAAATATTTATAATGTAAACAAAGAACAATATTTTTATGTATAGATTTATGGTATTAATAAATGTTGGACATTTTTCTGGAAATATTCAATAACTGGGTCTTTTTTTGTAGCCTTTAGCTACACGGTGCTGGCTCTTGACCTAACCGTGTCATTTAAGCTTAATATTTTTGATTTTGAGATGTTCCTGGCCGCTCACCTACCTACCAAACTAGAACAAACACATTTCAATGTCTATATCATAACCCGAAGTGTGTACGTTAGGCACGTTAATCCCTTGTCCAAGTTTGTAATTTAGGGGATAAGCCTGAGGATAACGACATTGTGTAAACAGTCATCATTATCAATTATTGTGCCCCTTGTAATTTAATTAACAGGTACGACATTGACGGTTACAAATCTCGATGA
Source organism: Shargacucullia verbasci (assembly GCA_947562105.1). Taxonomy (NCBI): domain Eukaryota; kingdom Metazoa; phylum Arthropoda; class Insecta; order Lepidoptera; family Noctuidae; genus Shargacucullia; species Shargacucullia verbasci. Next base: position 3,958,334 of record OX387286.1, on the reverse strand, counting down.
ACCTTACAATTTGCCTCTCAAATTCAAGTGCCTGTAGATAGATAGACTGATACTTACACACTTCATGGCAAACCACATAGTTATTTAGAAACACAGATATATAAATTACAATTAACATGTGCAATGGGCGGCCTTATCGCAATCAGCAATATGTTCCAGGCAACCGTAAACCATGCCAGTATCAGGTAAAGCAAAATTTCCAAATAATATTTAAATGAATGTAAGAATAGGAGATCACGCCAAAAAATTAAGTATAATTAACAACTGTTCGTGATAAGTTTTCGGAGATAATATCAATTACTGTACTGTATAGTTTGGCCCAAAGACAAACGAGTCAACAAACCTTTGTAGTATATTTTCTGAGTGCACTATAACTTTTAAAGTTAAAAGTAACTGCAAAAATAAGAAAAATGTTCGGCCATGATGCAAACGATATTGCAAATTAATACTATAAACGATCCTAATGAAAACAGAATACGAAACTAAATGCACTCATGATAATTAGAATGATGATGACACAAAATCTCAAAATGGTCCATTTAATCATTTGAGCTGTCATGGCATGTTCCCCTGTGACAAATGACAAATCACTCAGACTAATTAGTTGCGGTGCAACCAGAAACCTCATGACGTAATGAGATGGTGATGTAGATACTAATTAATGCGCAACACATTAGGCGCACTCTAACTTAAGTTGGGTATCGACGCATTAAAGAAATATCATTTTCAGGCGGAGTAATGGACGTGGAGAAAAATGTTTGTAAATTAATTAGTTAAGTGAGATGCACATACGTATTTTAAAACAGTTTAAAACAGACAGATTCCTTTAGGAATCTGTCTCCCCTAAGATTATAAAACTATTGTAAACCTCGCTTGGAGCAGATTTTATAAATAAGGATGGAATGTAAAATACTAATTATCATATTAAAACCAAAGCAATCCTATTTTTGTATGTCCTGAGTTTTTAATAAACGCAAAGTATTCAGAAGGGTGAAAAGCCATTACAAGGCTTTTCTCATGACGTCCAAAGGTGATTTTTCATTAGAGGTTTGAATGTTGATCAATTTCAAACAAATGAATAACGAAAAAGAATTCTTGTATTGAGCAAGTCAATTGGAAGAAACAGATTGTTTAAAATAAGGAAGAAGATAAAGCAAATGAAATAGTCTCATTTGCTACATCTTCAAACAGCTACTGTTCCATATTTGCGCCATGAAACAATAGTTGTTCGTAACAACACGGTTCTGTCGCTGCAATTAATTAATCACAACGCGAGGATTTACAGTGTTGACAATTTGAAAGCAAGCAAACTTTGAAAAGGTTTTTGAAGCTTAATTAAGGAGGCAAAGTATCCGAAGAGTAAAATTAATAGGAAGTTGACGATAGTTACCGCCTTATTAATAATTCATTCATCACTATCACTACATAGTATAAAACAAAGTCGCTTTCTCTGTCCCTATGTCCCTTTGTATGCTTAAATCTTTGAAACTACGCAACGGATTTTGATGCGGTTTTTTTTAATAGATAGAGTGATTCAAGAGGAAGGTTTATATGTATAATAACATCCATTAAATAGTGGAGAAGTACTGTTATTTTTGAGGTTTCTAATGTGATGTCGTAAATAATTAAATTTTTTCCGCTTACATTGCAAACGCAGGCTGAACCCTACGAGTTTTATCAAAATAATGTACTAAGTATTGTACACATTGAAAAGGTCTACAGAAAAGTCCGTGATGGTATATGTCTATCTCTTATGGATAACCCACAATAACTTTTTTTTGTCATTTACTTTTTACGACAAATAATGGCTAATTTTCGAAGCGATTTTAACCAATACAGCATTAATCCTTAACCAATTAAATACCTTGAATACATTGTTCATTTAATATAGATCTATATGGCCCTTTACACCGTATGATTTAAGTGAATATTTTCGAAGATATTACAGATTTAAAAATTGCGGGACGTAGCGTTTGCGGCGGTACCGGCCGGCCGCCCGGTGCGGCAAGAGCGTGCGAAGCCGGAGCGGGCCGCTATGTTTTTATATACAACGTTCACAGTTTTTCTGTAGTGCATTTAGTATCAGCATTGCACCCGTGCGAAGCCGGGGCGGGTCGCTAGTAAGTTATAGAAAAACGAAAACGTGTGGAGTACGCTACCTTTAAAACTACGGTAGTCTCAAGGCGCTGGAACGATGTTACTAATCTTTTCAATAAAAGCAAATAGTCGCTTTATTTCATCAGGCTTATATCTATTGTTAGACGATTTAAATCGTTTCTCGAGCAGATACGGCTATATAGTCACACGTTATTTTACTGGCTGGTTCACTGCCAGTTGAGGGAGACAAAGAAAATTTAATTCAAATATCCGAATACCGTTTGTAAAAAAGAAGTGAAAAGTACAAAGTTAAGATAAATAAACGAAGTGTTACGAAATAATCGCGAACTGTCCGCCACCCGCCGCCGCTGTACAGCGCTTTCACAATTTGTTTTGTAGTGCCTAGCTCAGCGAAGCGCTGTAAAATTTTCTTTAACTTATTGAATTTGTTCCCAGCATAATGTGTTGTTAACGATATAGTTCCGACGTTTTAAATAAATTATTCGGTTTGATTCGAAGGTAGCTGCTGAGTTTTCATTTATAATTTATGCATTGAAACTCATAGCAACCATATTAAGCTGATGTTATCTTGTAAACTAGTCATATTATATACCCTACCTTCAATTGATTAAGTTCTTGAGACGCATTCTGTGTTCTGTATTATGATTTGTATTCATTTATTGTAAAGTAATATTATCCTATAAACTGTTTTAAAACATGTAGCTACTTATACTATAAGTATAAAAATCATTTTTTTTTCATAAACGAAGAATGTTTATTTAATATTGCCATACGTATAAAACTTTTGGATTTGCCCTAAACAATCTAAATTACTTTGCGCGGATAACAATGTTTCGAGCTCCATGATTAATTTGTCAAACTTTTAATTTAAGTTGTCATTCCAAAAGAAAAGTTTAATATTGTTGAAAAGACGATGTTGTACGTATTTCCTATATCTATTATATTATAAATGTAAGTAGGTACTAAATGTGAAAGTCATTAAAATGAAACTTAAACTAAAATACAATAATAAATCTCCTTAGTGATTTAATTATGCATATGTACCAAACCAGGCTTTGTAGCGAATATTTAATATTGCGCAACAGTCCCACCGGAATTATTTTAGCGGCTCATTCCCTCGCTACACAATGTTTGATATGTCGTGCTTTGGTATAACGAGCAGGTTTTGTTTGTTTGACAAACATTCGCGACACGCCTGAGCCTTGTTTACGGAATCTGCCGCGAAAATATAACTGTCGGCGTTGCCCACTTCTTTTTGTTCTACATCGCTTCATTCACAATAACTTTCGACCGAAACCACCGGCGAAACACTGCAATGGAACACTTCGTTTTATATAAAAATCCGCGCTTTGACCTTTTTGTACGACTTTCTGAACCAATCTCAAAACAAATAACCACTTTGCTGCTTTACTCAGGTACCTCATAATGTTGTTTCGCTCCAGGAAGCGGTGAAATATGCGGAGTATTAAATGTGACTGTGATAAAATTGTACAAATCCTTTATGCAGTGTAATATGAGCGGGGAAATTGTGTTATCCATAATTTTCCATGTTTAGTTGTCCGCCGTAATTGCGAGTACTTATCTCTTTTTTAAATGTTACAACTTCGTACTATATTTTACTGACTTTTGCGTTATTATGAAAGGACAGAGTAGCGCCGTTTTTAAAAAAGGTTGCCACACTAAAAACGTTTCCCAACTTTTGTCTTTGACATTTTTCGATAAAGACCAAACTTTTATTTTCCAAGTTTTTCTTGTAATCTATTCAACGTCAACACATCTAAAGTATCTTGCAGTCAATACAATCTGTGAAGGGGACGGCCCGGATATTCACCGCCGAGGGAACAAGGGAATTGCCTGTCATCTATCAGGGACAGCTTTCCAAGAAATATACTCTCTTTGAACACTGTGGAAACCAGTAATCTTCGAAACGTATCTGAGCTGTCATAATAGTGTCCTTAATAATATAAGTGCCTACCTATTTTTATTCAGTTTGAGGAAAACTGAAAAACAATAATCTTGTGTATAATCTAGTAGGTACGATTATATTACAATTTTGCTTCGTTTGCTGTGGGAAATCTAATGTTAACTTACCATCTTAGACAAGTTATATCTAATGGGCTAACGCTATCGCTAGGACTTATTAAAACAGGTTTTAATAAACAGTTTACTAAGTACATATTTAACCCGTTAACCGCCAACGACGATTTAAAGCGTCAATCACGATTGAAATCCAGACGCTGATGCCGCCTTCAAGCATCAATCCACAAATAAATGCGAAAATAGTGTTTATTACTTACTCGTATTTCACTGTCAAACATAAAGCTAAGAAATGACGCTTCAAGGCGGCATTGGCGTCTGGATTGAAATCGTGATTGACGCTTTAAATCGTCATTGGCGGTTAAAGGGTTAATCTTGTTAAACTATAATTATATCTGCACCGGAGTACGTAGAAACTGGATATTCACGAAAATTTCAACAACGTTACACTGCGCCGCCCGTGAACGTTACAGTATGAAATATTGACGATGCATATTAAGTGGCGGACATACCGACGTTCGATAACAGATCATTTAATAATAATATTTCTTTATAAAAATTATGCAAACAATCAAATAATTGTAAGGATATTATATTTAACAACGCGCACTTCATATCTTTCAAGGAAAGACCTAGGTGTTTATTTTGGCCATCGACATCATCATCCAAATTCATACCTAGCAAAATTTGTGTGTATTTTCGGGTTCTACTCTGTGGATCGGTTTTGGTATAAGGCATAACTTATAAGATAATTACTGCTACCAAATATCGAACTATTATAACCTGGTTTTCAATATTACGAGTAAGTAGCTAATTTTTTCTGTAAATGTTTACTTCGGTACCTAAAATGCTAGAAACTAAAAATAAAATATAACAAATCCGACGGCACTAAGCAATGAAGCGCAAACATCCCCAGGGGAAATCTGGAACTGTCTCACATAGCGCTACCAATTTAATCGGAACAAAATTTGGTTAACATAAAAGAAACTTTACTTGATCAAATTATCGAAATAAGTATTGTAACATTTGTAACATTGTGCGCCTTACGTTAGGAATAAAAGAAGCCATTCTTGGCCTCAATTTTTTTGTAGCCCACTTATTAAGTTAATTATTTCTGGAGATATGTCTTAGAAAAAGGAATATTACAACGACCTCGATTAGCTGAGGAGGAACCCAGAGAGATTTAAATACAGTTATTTTTTTGTGATTGATATCGAGTGAAATTGATTTTTCTTCCTTTATACGCGTTGTTATTTTCACCCTATCACGAGGGATCCTCCAGAACATTGGTCTTTTTAGTAAAACATTCGTTTCTTTTTTAAATAAAAAGCACAACAACAAGACTGGTCTAAATATTGCAACTAAGAAATATAATGTTTTTATTTCCATGCTTCCCAGCTTACTGTTCTTAGTCTTATCACAAAGCTCCCAATTCTATCTTTGTCGTGACCGAGTTCAAAGGAATAAGAAGCTTAAAACATCGAACACCTACCACATTATAAAAATAGTAGACAGCTGAAAGAAAACCGTAACAAAAATTTTATATTGAAATTCCGAATTGAACTTCAGTCTGCTGAGTCGCCCCAAATAAAATTAATAACGCTGTCTCAAATACTAAACGTTTCATTTATCAAGCAAAAAAGGAAGGTCGAAGCCTAAAAAAAACTGTAAGCCACGGATGCGAAAATATAGATTTTTTATTTTTTATACATAGCCCGCCGTTCATAAGGGATTATGATGAACAACAGCTCATTTGTCAAAGACGAACGCAGGCTTCACGCAAAAATGATCAACTCACGGCCCTATAGGACTCTCATCAATATTCACGTTTTTGACTCCATTTAATCACACTGACAAGTAGTGACAATTTAAATCGCCTTAGGGCCTAAATGTGGGGGAGCAATATGTTCGCTTTTATTCACTCTTACGAACTGCGCGGCTAAAGTGATACAATATTTCTAGTCTAGTAGAACAAAGAGACAGTAAAATTCACCATAGTTCAGACCGAGATGGAGTGATCTAAAGAACTCATGACGAGTGTTCAAAACAAAATTTTAAACCAGCATCATAGTAAATTAAATAATGTATTACTCGTACGCATTCATCCTGAGATAACTTCGTTTAGTCTAGTGATCAACTTATTTGTTTGACTGTGCTATACCGTAAAAACCTTCCAGAATTTGCAAGCGTACGCGTTTACGCGTTTTGATGACTATGCAGTCACCATTTCACCCGGACTAGGCTTAACCGACAGTTCGATACTCCATCAAATCAGTTCGTACGTGAAAAAAGGTTGATAGCAGTTACAGTCCACTCGTCACCGTCCAATTTGCACGTTCAATAAATGGCTTCCAAACAACCAGAGCAACCGATACTTTTTTGTCTTATTTCTTTCCATCCTATACCTATGTGATAGCTTTCTATTCCAAATAGCACATTGCATTTTTAATATACCATTTGAAATATTGGAACAGCTGTTGAAAACTGAAGCCAAGTTCGTTGAAACTACGATCAATAAAATATCCGATTATCGATAATTCTTCTGACGCTTGTAGTTTATAAAAGTTTTCCTATTTGTTACAAACTAGACCTACATATATTTTATAACATCTCCACATGTTACAATTTTTCTTCAGTCGTATCATCTTGGGCTATCACACAAGAATCACTCATGCATGTGATATCGAGGCTGACTACCCAGGCACCAGACGAGCTAAAATCTCGTCTCCGGTGGAGGCTCTTTCCTTGCTTCTAAATTATATATTTACAATGATACAATTATTTTAACTATTAGTGGGTACTACGTAACAATATATTTCTAACAAAATACCCGTTCAATCTAATTAGCAGGTAGTTAAAGCCTATACAGCCAACTGCAATTTATTAACATGGTCGCATATGTAGTCTCATTAAACACCTCGGAAAACTGAACAACACGAAAATCGTGCGAGCTCGTGCAGCTATAACTCTGTCACCGTACAAACTAACTACTTATAACCGACTGTAGTCCATGCCGATATTCACTAACTCCCCCAACTGGATAGCGGCCGACGAAAAATAAGCAACAAAATATCCTGCAGCTATCCGTCGCTTCTATGTTAAAAGTCTATGGATTTGTGAGAGAGGAATCGCATGAATGTGGAAATGTTTTAAAATTGCTGAGATTTTTTTAAATGATGCTGTTAAAACTTTAGGTTCCATTTTATGTTGCCATCAAAGAGTTGAATAACAAAATGAATGATGGTCAAAGTATATTATAAGAAGTTTTGAAGACCCATGTCGGTAGAAGATATTTACGAGCTGATACAATAACATAATATGAAAATATTGATACTGATCGAGAGGTCCTGGGTTCGATTCCCGGTTCTGTCAGTGTTATTAGAATTTTCTGAATGGAGATTCTCAGTAGCACACAGAGTCTGAAACTGTGCCCGGTAGATGGCAGTAGTCTCACCCTCAATTACAAGGGACTCGATATGGTATCGGCAAAATTTGAACCTTTGCGTAAACGTTTGGGGAATACAGGCTTAATGCTATGTTATGTTGAATGAGCCTTTGTTACCTGAAATAATATACGTAAATAACAATCATTCTCTATTTGGCTCACAATAAATTCGGCCACCGAGTTGTATTCATGACGTCACTGCTCTATTTTTAATATTGTACTTAGTATAAATTTCACACTCAATGCACATTCTCACAGCAAAGTCAAATCTAAAACGTCTATACCGCTCAAGTAATATCTAAGTGCGCATAATACAATTGGACCCTGCTTTCTACTCGAGTGCTCACTATCTGAGTCATGGTAGTATGTGCTAATGAAACTGTACTAATATTGTTTGTCTAATGTTTCCGATGTAATTGGTAAGGTTCACTGTTAATAGAACTACATGCTCGGGCAATTAAGGGAATTTGATTACCAATTACTTTCACTAATTAATTAAGTCTAGTTCAAACAATGAAATCGAGTTTTCTTTTAGGTAGTATTGTATATACCTAGTTTAATTAATGCCTATGTGTAAGACGACGTATAATAAATAGAGCCGGGGGAAGGAAAAGAGAATGTCACTTGAGTACCATTAACATTTTAATTTTTCTTCACAGTTTTCATGTTATTTCAACTTGTTGTTTCAGGTAAAAATATTCCACTATTTTCTTCAAAGAATCACCCTTTATCTCGTAAGTACCTACACTAGTGTTACCCTTGCTAGTGCAACCCTTACGAATGGAAAATAAACGTATTTTACCAATTATTTTGTTGCGAGCTATACCACCTGAGGCTTTCTGTTTTCTTTGCATCAATATCAGGAAAAAGAGCAAAGCCAATTTATGAGAGATAAGAAATGTATGAGTAGATTTAAGGTTTATTTAGAGTTCGAAGGTTGGTATTTTAAGCACTTTACTTAGAAAAAGCCAATTACTGAATTATTATGTAACAAACCGCATGTAGAGATCTTTCAGTCTAAAATGCACGCTCCTCCAGTGTTTTTACACCTTCATGCAAAATACTGTATATATACTGTATATATATACTGCATATATATACTGTATATATATACTGTACACGCAACCTTGTCAATATCATTGGTTCTTCAGTCACAAAAGTCGGCTAGACACAAAAGTGAGAGCATGCATCGATTGAAGCACATTTTTTTTTTTTCACTCGCGGTGCTTCGGGAAGGAATATGTCCAGCAGTGGACGTCTTATGACTATCAAACATTGATTTTGGTGTCAAGGAAAATCATAACGATTCCGTTTCACCCCTATCATCCTAGTTTAAAGCAAACGTGAGCATTTCAATACTCCGGTGTTCAATTAGTTGTTATTGTAATGGTACAGCCTCTATACTCGTTGAAGTAAGCGCCTTGTACTTGCCAAATTTCAGCTGTTAAGTGCAGACGGCCACAGAATGACACGAGGCATCGTTATAGCGAATGACGGCAAACATTCAGTCTCGGGTAAATGCACCATACATTATATTGTTTTTGGCATCCACCGACACATCGAGGAATATTTTATTTGCGGATTGGATCATAACAATTCTTGTATTATATAATTTTAACTTAACTTATCAAAAGGGATGTTCCCAAAAGTATAATTTTAAATTTATTTCAGACCTTCTTTAAGATCCCTCATTTTTGTTTCATCCGCATCGGCTGAAATTAGTTGCTTATTACTCGATAGTAATGACCAACTTATTGTTATATCTGTGATATTTTACTACATTTTTAACTTTCTATTCAATTTGTTATCTCTATCAGTGTCAACGTAACGTTTTTATTTTCTATTTAGTTGCGTTTCGTTTTCTCGTTTCCGCTCCGGTGCGTTTGATAAACAAAAGTTCACCCTTTTTATACTACAATAAAAATACCCTGAACAAAGAGCGAAAAATGCTGATAATGCTGATGCTAATGAATATTTACCCTTTTGGTATAAGCTTAATAAAATACTTTTACATTGTTTTTACAAACAAACCAATAGCAATATAGGAATATCAACAAATTATTTTCGTAACGAAACGAAAATACCTCAACCCAAACTTATTATTTTCAAATAGATTAAAACAATATCTACGATGAATGTGCGACTCGGAAATAAATGGAACATAACCTGTTACCTGATTCGTGGAATATGTACCTAATTTGGGTATTAAAAGGGGATAACAAAAATAAAAAGTCATACATTTTTATTACCTCACCACATTAGGTATTCCCTCCTCAAAACATGAGAGATATGAATTTAAATAAAAATGCTATTTTAGCTAAATTTTACATTAATATTAAAGTAGTTTTTTGTATTGAAAATCAGACTACCGAACTCAAATTACTTTTACAATATACTCATGAAATTCAAATATAGATGAGCTAACTGTATATTCATCTAGATTTTTCTTTCTAGAAAGGCTAATAAAATGAATGTAAATGAAGCGAATTCAGATCGTTTCATGGAATTCGGCGTATCGGCCTTGTTAAGTATCTTTTATAAAAGAAAATTAAATATCTTGGTTTATATTTTATTCATAGTTTTAAATTCCATTCATTCAAGTATGTATTAGTTCATAGTAATAAAATGAAAAGCGCGCCTATACAAGAGATATCAGCTGTCTATCCTAGATATAATGCGATCCCATAATCAGTTCTTACGACACAATGAATAGTATGATGTATTAGTACCTAATTTATCGGCCGAAACCACATGACACAATAATGTATGTCTCTTTGAAGTAAGTAGAACGGAACCGCTACGTGTATTGCAATGATACATACTTACAATTTGAAACCCGATGTAGCAATAAAGTTTGAATATCTACATTAACATGATGTATCAGCCCGGGCCGTGTCATAGAAAAATAATTTCAATATCACCACGCTTGAAACTGTTTTGTTATATCCCACTGTTCGACACAGGCCTCTTTCAGGCATATTCAGATAAAATCTTATTTTTAAATTTATTTCTGATATGATTGTATTTCTGCTACGATATTTCTCAGGGTACAAGGGGAGACTGTCCTACAACTTAATTGAATAGTATCAATGGTAATGAAATCTATATAAATCGTCAAATGAGACCGACTCCGATCACTATCGACGATACGTGATTAGGATGCTAATACGATCGATCAATAGAATAGTTAAACAAGTATCGACTAGACTCCGTAGCAAATTGTCAGACAGATGGCAACAAAGATACACATAACTTTGAATCGAATATATAAGGTTTGAAATAGTTCTATTCAGGTCTGAAAGACAATTCGGGAGTGAACATAAAATAAGATAACAAGGTTGAAATACCCATGTTTGATTTCGACTCGTAAGATTTATAGATCAGACCGAAGTTCTGAGAGAACTTCATTCTCCGGATATGAAATCACACTAGTCACACATAATCTCCGGCGACCGTACAGAGCCGAAGAAATCATTATTAGGTATTTCATTCGGGTAGAAAACGCGCATCTCTGAATCGGAATTTTGAATTTCTAACAAAACTGCAATATTCACTTGGAGGATTTAGTTTGAAATGTAATACTTATGCATTGTACTAACTTCCTAATAAAAACAAATTTTCAAACTAAACTTCTTAAAAACATACCTCCACATCGCCGTCAATCAAGAACGTGCTCGGAAGACTGACAGCATTGGCAACTGGCTGAATCACCAAGAATTAGCCAAACCTCTCGTCACGCATACCTGGCCTAACGCTTTGCGATCTCATTGTCCTCATGACGCAAGTGTCTCAAACCCAATCGCCACGTTATTCAAACACACCGCACATGCAGTACCAACACAGCTCGTCGACCTAGGAAGAGGAGATGGAGAAAAGTTGTAGATATATTGATTAGATTAAGGCTGTCTCTAAACATCCAACATTTTTGCACACATAGACAAGCCAAAGGTCGTAAACTTGTGAACCGCAAACGTAGCGTCCAATTTGGGATTTCACAATACCTTCATGAGTTATCAGCTAACATGCAACCGGAGACCATGCTGAAATTAATGGCAATCAATCAGCGACAGCAGGTTTAGATTTTTCCACCTTATTTTTTTACACCTAGTAAAAAAATCCCTCTAAGTATTGGAATGGTGTTTCTGTCACATCCAACATTTTCTCCTCATATCAATTTTCGGGTTTCATCGTAAACCTTTTTCCAATAACCGGCCCCTCGTCTGGAAGATGCTCTAACACAATGCAATATTTTAAATGGAGCGTGGCTCTCAGAATCCCTCCTTTCAAATATTCTACATAGGAAAATGTTTGCGTCGCCACTCGCGTAGAAATATATTTCAGTATATTTTTGATCTTCACTCTCGAAATCAGATATAATATACTTATTTGAAATCTTTCAGTAGATTGAAATTTGTATTTTTATTTAACGTATATTACGTTTATTTTATGAGTTGTGAAATAATAAGAACTCTAACAAATTCAGATCTAAGATATTTAGAACTACACAGTTTAAAACTAAAAAAATAATAATCTCACAGACACACACAGAAAACAAGACGTCGTTTGATAATCGCAAAATAAATCAGTCAAGTAGCGATTCTGTTGGTAATTCCTCCGATCGGTGCGCGTTGGTCCAACTGTACCGACTTATCGCACGATTTACGATCCAAACTTCCCGGCATTGTGTCCATGTGTTTCACATAGGCCTTCAACTCATATATCACCAAAGTTTTATTAACAGACTGCCTAGATTCAAACCAGTGGTGGACATGTTTGTCTGTTATGGTCTTGTAAAACGTTATATTCAAAGCTAGGAGATATTTAACTAGGCATAAATTTTGCATTCTTCTGTTTGGGAGCTAGAGGCTAAATAATGTCAATCAATTGTTTTCGATGTACGGTAATCCTATTTAATTTTTATTTTAAATAAAAAAAGAACTGCTTTTATTTACGTACTTTTATAGTACTGTATACTTAAAATATCCAAACAATATCTGGAGTAGTCTTGAAACGGCAGCGAATATACAGACTGGTTAAACGCAATTTGATCGTTTCGCAATCGCATACCTAGCTTACGATATAGCACTTATGATAGTTAGTCATATGTAATATAGTACCAGTTGTATATATTATTATAATTTCAAACATCTGACCTCGCAGCTCTGTGATTGATAGACGGGCTTGGAAATACTTAAACGAGCAGTGGAGGACGTCATAATTTTTTCATAAGAAGCACATAATTCCCAAAATCATTAAAAAAATATTCATCAACGAAGATAATAGTGTAAACAATACGCACAATATCAGCTGACCTAACCTTGTAACGCTGACCTTAGTCTCAGTACTATCTGTTCACGGATTTGTGTATATACATATATGCGGCTATTCTATAAAACCACTCAACTGATTGCGATTGGGATTTTGACCGAGACTGTACAAAAAAAAAGCAATGTTTGTGTTCGCTTTGGTCCACTAAAGACAACACGCCACTAAAAGTAAATGAAATGTAAAGAGTCTAGAATAATAAGAATAAATACAAAAAGCAAATGTTTAATACAGCAACTTAAAAATGTAAAAGCATAATATTCGACTCAAAACGTAAGTATAGTAACGTAGACTTAATCCTAATATTGGAGTGGACGCCGCCAGCGAACTGCTTTAAACCCCGCAGCGGATAGTTGTAAATATTGAAATGTCTACAAGTGCGGTTCTCGCTAGCTTATCGTACGCGGCGTCGTCGGTGGTCCGAAACCAACGACTTTGCTTTGCATATGAAAATCCTTATTTAGTTGCCGGCATGCAGAACGGCAGTGGCTTAGCAAGTTTCCCAGATATTTTAAGTCGAACCTCTTGGTTCGTTTCAGTTTATATCGCCCAGAAAAATGGAACAAAGGGACTGTTTTGCCGTTGATTTTACCTGTGAATGGTGCTGATTGATGTGGCAAATGACGAGAAAAAGGTGTCATTCCTCAGAATACTGGAATAATGAGATCTGAGATCAATTGATTGTTATACCTAGTTGCAATTTAAATGGTTATCACATTGCACCTGTCTCCTCTGACTATCTTAATAAGTAAGAAGAATTTTCCTCAGGTGAGTGTGGTGAATTATTCAACAACAATATAGACCATACTCCAATCAACGTGTGCCAGCCAAGTGTGGTAATTAGTGCATTGTCCTACAACATCGTCCATTCAGTTGTCTATGAGTAGAGTCATCTTTTACGGAGGCCATATAGTTATTGAGCTCTCTAGGACAATTCTGGACGACAACAAAAAAAAAAGTAAATACACAGAACACTGGAATCCATATAAAATCTCAGGTAGTACATTATAATCCATATTTTCTCAGTCTATAAACCGGATAACATCAAACAAAAGAATAAGGTGAAAAGTGAACTTATAAAAAATAGCATGAAAGCTCTGTTGATGTCGAAACATAAAAGAGACGATGTATGTCGAAAATATATTGAGTCAGAGCATTGAAGTAGGTATAATACATATATGTACGTAGTATATATGTAGTAGTTACTATTTCACTTAGTTCAGTAACGGATATATTTTTTAAGAAAATCTTATTCTTAATGTTAATACATTGCAAGATCTAAACAGTAGCGACTATTTAAACTTCTTTCGCTTTGTTCAATCGCCTTTGCATTTTTTTTTTAAGTCGTTGTCCCTCACTAATAATAATTTCTGTGTCGTGGGTGCGTTTACAAACACATATATTCACATACACAAACACCCAGATCCGAAACAATTATCTGTAGATCATACAAATATTTGTTCCGTGCGGGGATCGAAACCGCGATACTTAGCACAGAAAGCTAATCGCTAAGTCACTGTGCCAACCGTGTTATATCGCATCGTATTTGGTTTTCTCATGGTATTATTTCTATAACTCCAAACCCTTTTCACAAAATAAACTTTTGAACAAAAGCGCCTAATAAAATAGTGTTTCACTTTGAGTGTGTAAACGAATAAATGCTTGGGGGTTTGCTCTATAGAATGGTCCACTAACTGACTTTATACCTTCCTTTATTTTGTACAGTCAGCAGATATCCGTATAAGAAAACAGAACAAGCAAAATAAATAAATACATTCTATTTCTGATCCAGTAAATAATATCATTGCTTTACAAAACTTCCTTCTTTGACACATAAACCAAAAACATTAAAGCCCAAACTAATCCTTCCTTTTCTATTTCATTCTTTACTTCAGCTACATTAAACCCAGCATATAGGTACCTATAGCGCTTCGTAAACAAGACGGTAGTCATTGCTTTTGTTTATTTACGTTCCTTTGGTCCCCGTACCTCAAGTTCATAGTGTGTATTAACAGAATGCATCGCTCATGAAAACGGTACCAGAACATATAAATAGCCCTGGAACGTCCTGAAACTAAGTTATGTTTACGTTACTGTATAGTTTATAGTGCCGTTTTGGTATATTTGTATCGCATACCGATAGAGTCCATCAGAACCGTTATATTGGTCTAATGCTTACGTGCTCTAATCTACATCATTTAAAAAAAATGACATTAAATATGTATCTAACTATGTAAAACTGAATAAAAAATACGATTTTTCTGTATTCAGAATTCAGGATCACTCATCATTAACATATCCTACGAGCGTGTAGGTACCTAATAATCATTCATTTTAACGGAGAAAAGTACCTCTCTAAAGATAATAAATATAAAACCAAAAAAAAGCCTTATCGTTCTTACTAAAAAAATATTAATAACGGAAAAAACTTGAATAATTGTTAACACTTAACTACTAATATGTATGAACTATATAGAGTAGAATATTAATTTTGCGACACTAGTAAGAACCCCTCTTTCTCGAAAGTGAAGGCCTCTTCTAAAGAACCACCTGTTAATTTTGAGTAGACACCTCATCACCATAACCGTAACCTTTCTGTGTTACGCCGAATTAATGAAGCGTTTCAGTAAATAGCTACCAGATTTAATCTGGTACCCTATTGGTCGTTCACCTCACACGGAGTAATAAGCTACAGAGTGATAAGAACTCAATTCACTTTTTTCAACAAGTCATCATTGATTGATTCTGTTATTTGAATTAAAAATATGCGAGTGAATGGCGCCATTTATATCTATTCAAGTGCTTCATGTATATTATATATGGCATACGTTCCTTTAGGCACCGCTGCACGTCGCCGATTATATGAACAAATACGTGTATTATTCACTACATTTACTTTCCATTCTATGTTCACCGGCGTGTAAGTAGTGGTACAGAAGTAGTCCCTTTGGAGATCTTAAGAGTGACACTTGACGATGTCTATGCGAGTCGTAATGTGCACTCGAGACGTTTCCAAGTGATCCTGATCGTTATGGGAGACCACTTGAACAAGGACGAAGATGCGCTAGAGAGATTTACATTTTAAAGACGGTTTGATGTGACCGTTTGAAATACTTGACAATAACTTGTCCAGAAGCAACACAGCTTGACTTTACCAGGATCTTTCTTAAATAATTCTCAGTAGCAGGTGGCAATAAGCTCCTCCTTTCTTGTTCTTTTACATGGCGTTTAATAACCGCATCGATGAAATGGGGGTGTACAATAGTACACCGCTACCAAACCCTTCGAGTAAAAAAGGCGTGATACTATATTCGGTTAAAACTTAGAGATTACAAGTACGTATTGACTTATTAAATGACTGCGTAAGGACCAGTTCAAAACGAAGAATTCGGGGCCATCCTGAGTTGCCCATCGCATGAGTTGGTATTCGCAAATTTCTCATCGGAGCTTAAGTTATTATTTATTATAATCAGTGAATAAAATTATATTTTAGTTTTCACAGTTCAATAACGTCACTCTGCAAATGTTCAGAAGATTGTATCCTTACTTTTTATATAAATTATTACTAGCATATAGGTAGTTCTTATTTTTAATGGTCCACCTTTCTTTGAAAGTTCCTTTCATGAAAGGAATTTCAATCTGCAATTTGAATTGAAATATTTCTGAGTGAGCCAATTAATCTCGGAGGTACTCTTGCATCAAAGATTTGATAAATATTGCTATATCCAGACTTCGTTACCATAAGAAAGTAAACACAAGTATATTTTCTTGTGAAATCGTAATAATACAAAGTTTCATAAGTAAACAATCAGAGGTTTGCATGGCCGACTCCTTCGAACTTAGGCAGAAATTAATTCTTGCTTGGTTAACCACAAGCCAGTTGATTATCATGCGATCAGGTCGACTCGAATGCTAAATTAAACCTCGTTATCAATCTTTTGTCTGGTTTTACACGAAGTCGAAGGATATTTGAACTAAGCCTGGTACCTATTATCCTTGTATAAGGTACCTCCGTTCTGGCAGCCTGAGCTCAAACCACAAGCAAAGCATTTCTACTAGTACTATGTAGTATCTAATGAATATAGACGACGTATTTCTCTGAACCTGAAACCGATTTAGGCTAGAAACGACGTTTCGGTAAACGTGGGTCGCCTCCGAGCTCTAGATAAAGTGATAATTTGCGTAAGGCCGTTGTCAGTGACTTCACTTAGACTTTTTGATGATATGACGGTGTGAAGCCAAGTATCCTCTTGCCAGAAGGTATATTGGCAAACGGTTTAATGATAATATACATACTTTTAATCCAGGATGTTTGTGTTCAACTAAAAATGTCTTTCTATTCAAAAGATCTTCACTTTGTAGCGTCTTCAGCGGAACTGACTTCGACTGGGTCCGGGTTTTTTTTTACAGGGTTCATATATCATGTGCCGTAGCTTTTGCTTTACCAGTGCAATTGCTTTAGTTTACCGGCCATACCGGATTATTGAGCTACACCAGCAATTTGTCTTTCGGATGACAATATTTCAAGCATGCTTAAACAAATAAGTTAAGATCGAATCTATAAATAACTTGCGCGTATACTCAAGTACATAGCCACAATCATGAGTAAACAATGACTAATTTATAATCTCGATTTATTTTAATAGTAACTACTGTTTACTGTAAGACGCATTTTGTATTTCATTCGGAGCACGAACTCTCGTAACCTTGGCTTGCTCAATCACTACGATAACAGCCACTGAACTATAAGCAACCAAAGAATATAGACCTCTACAACCATTCCAGATTCCCCCTTGAGTTTAAAATAACGAATGTACTAGAAGGGCAGAGTAGTTCATTAAATAATGGATTGTTTTCAAAGGGCTTTACGGTGTTATGGTTAACTCTTTGAGGGCTGGTAGAAACACTTCAGTTTTGATGAAAATATTACAAGAGGTTTAATTTTGGCGTGCTCCAATGAGTGTTGAAACAACGCTGTCGGTGTGTTTGGGGAACTTGAAACAATTCATTTAATTAACCTCTCCTTTAGATACTTGCTCAATTTTGAACTGTTCTGTTGTTGTACATACAATGATTACTGGATATTGGAATACTTGGTGTCGACATATCGGAGGCGAAGTCCAGTTCCGCGGCCATCTAGAGGGTAAGGCTAAGTTAGCCTCGAAGAAGCTTGGCGTGCTCAATAGATCGAGACGGTATTTCACTCCGGCCCACCGCCTACTACTTTACAAGGCGCAGGTCCGGCCCCATATGGAATACTGTTCTCATCTCTGGGCAGGGGCACCCCAGTACCAACTTCTACCTCTGGACCGCATCCAACGGAGAGCGATTCGAATCGTCGACTGCCAAGATATTTCAAACCGGCTTGACCCCTTGGCGCTGCGTAGAGATGTGGCCTCGCTATGCGTCTTCTATCGCCTATATTATGGGGAGTGCTCCGAGGAATTGTTCGGACTGATCCCTGCCGCCTCTTTCCGCCATCGTTCTACGCGACAGCAGTTCCATCACCATCATTTAGATGGATGGCAGTCCACAATCGCTTACCATCAGGCGATCCGTCTGCTCGCTTGCCGACTGTCACATAAAATATATATATATATATATATATCATATAATTATGTTTTAAAAATGTTTTTTTTCGAACATGAAGAGAATAAATGATCCTTAGGTTAAACAATGTAACCAAATGGGTTCACAGAAGCATGTAAATGATAATATAAAACCCTTTAAACTAGAATTTTCCTGTATAACATTCAACCCTACCTAATCCTATTTAAATCTTTGAGATAAAATATGATACACAATGAATGCTAATTTGCTTATAACCTTATCTGAATTTGTTCTCGTTGGAAGCCTACGTTTAGTCGAACATTGTTAGATATTATACCGACAAATGTTACACAGATAGGCTCTCAATTTAATGTTCACATATCCTCCCACGGTAGTGACTTTTACTCCTTAAGATTCTAAAGGAACAGGCCACGTCTTATCTTAATACATTTTGCAAATCTTCGTCGATAATTCCACGCGTACAAAAGAGCCATTGTTCAGTGTGGACGTCGAAACTATTCAGTTCTGTGTGAATAGAGTTCTTCTTCACGCCCGTACGGAATCCACTCTGCACTCTGATTAATTTGCGCTGTTCAAGGACGGGGAGGGAAACTAACACAGTTCCGTTTCGTTCCAGTATGTGAGTTATACCATTAATGAGGGTGTATTTATTTATTTGGTTAATTTTGTCAATACATCTACTCGTAGGAAGAAAAAACAATATCTATACATTTTGTACCTAGAAATAATTGAACTTGATTATACTTAAATCATTAACATAATCACAATGTAGATATGACTATATAAAGATGTTCGACTTAGCCCTATAATAATAGTTATCAATAAGCTTTTTACAACACCCCCAATAAGAAAACGCATTATACAAATGGAGCATTGAAGGATCTAGTAATCGAATCGAAAGTAAACGTAGTATCTCACCTGTATTTCATGAAAAGTTAGGCAGAGGTGTTTTGTTGTACTCGCACATTTTGCTGATGCTGCTTCTGAGAAAGTATTAAAAGCAAAGTGTTTTGGCTAATAACAGTAACCTAACCCAGAAATCGATCAGCAGTTGATAATATTATATGCCAAAGTATTATAGAATATTCTCAGCAAAGTCTATTTTAGTAAAGGATCCCACAGTCAACCGTTCCTTAATCCATATAGAACTTTACATAAGATGGCGTCATTCTAAGCGAGTGCTCGTAGCTGTATGAAGCCGGGTTATATTAGTTCATAACACGCACTACAATATTCCAAATTAATTAGATTCGCAAGATAAATTACTTCGCCGATCTCTCAAACAATAGTTGTGGGTATTCTATTCATTAGTGGTACGTGTCCGTACGCAATACCTACGATGTACATACATGTACAATATCATCCTTAATTACATTATGTCCATCCTGTTTCTAACTCTATCAACTAGCGTAGCTACACACCTGCTTTAGTCTGTCTACCTCACATAAGACAAATATGGAATTTTATAAAAATATAAGAATATGTAATTAGGTAAAGTATCTACCTGACTATTTTTATAAGATCCAAAATCACTCTATATTCTCCATGCTCTCATTAAAGTTTCATTACAGCACCGTTAAAAAAGTACTTAATTAACTTTTTCGGGCATTCGTACTCTCCCGTCCACCTTATTAATTTCAATTCTGGTCTCTCAATGATCTCAAGCTTTCAAAAGATATTTCATAATTTAAAATAAAATTACCACCTCAATGTTCAGGCATGTTTATTTTCATTGAAATTTACGTCTTGGAACATATATTTTAATTTATACTGAGTAACAATTTCATGAGTAGGAATGAATAATGAAGTTTAATGTAGGTAAATATTTGATTTTGTATGTAAGAGATACGAGCAGCTCTCGAGCGGCGGCGCGGCGGTGCGGTGGCACGAAAAGGATATGTTTTGTTTGTGGCGTACCTTCGTGGAAGCTATTGAAAAGGGTCTGGCCAGCGGATCATTCATGACTTTTAATTAGACTTAGGTAAAAGTTTCCACAGGAATGTTATTTTAAGACTTGTTATTTGCAACCACTTTTGATTAAAACGTCTACTGTTTAAGTGGAAGAGGCAATAACCTTTTTGCAGGGGAAATGGAAAATTCATTAATCGACATTCCTGTGATAACAACGTTCCGAGCTCCAATTACCTGCCTGAATCCCAATAAAACTCGCTAGATATACCTAACAGGTGTCTGGCGAAAGAAACAAACAACATGTTTGATACCAGCTCCAGCTTAGCTTCTAACAATATGTAGACGAGCTATAATCAAATTAAATCTGTAATCCGTTAATTCAGCTTTAAATATAATTTTAGAATAATTCAATATTAATTTATGAATAAAACATGTGTGTAATTAAAACATAGCTACACGGGTCTCGTATGGTAACCGCAATATAATCTGAGAGTAACAAAATGCTCACTCAACCCCGTTACAAATTTGCTAACGCTGCGGACCAGGGTATGAAATTTTTTAATTCGCCAGTATCAAAGTGAATTTGGCTGTTCAAAAATAAAGTAGGGTACAAAAAAATACCTTGCAAAAATATATGATTCAATAGTTTATCGGATGGTCGCACCGCGCTCTTGTTTGCTACACTAATACTTTTGTTCCAGCCTATGCATACACAAACAAGTATTTTTACACATAATACATTTATGTCACTTATGCAGCCCGCGTTTGTAACATAAAATTGAAGACATGGAAGATGTGAAATTTGCTTTGAATTTTCTCTAAGTAGATAATACGATTAATAATTAAACCTCCTATTGTATGAGTAGATACTTCCACATTTGTATACATTTCGGATTATCTCTTTGACAATGACTTCAAAACAAAACAAGCTTTGATACGTACCCTACCGTACCGCTTGGTGTTTATCCCGTTATCACTCACCGGAATTCAGGGATTGTTTTATTCGCACTCTTTTTTTATTTATGATACCATGAGCTTTCGTAATTATGAGTAAAAACGGTAAAAGCATTTAAAATCCTTAAAAAATTGAGCAGTTATTGAATAATTTCTGTACCTACATAAATATCAAATTGTTGTTTTTACTCATACGTCTCACTAATCCCATAACATGAAAATACGTATCTAAATGCACCTCAGTATTATTTTATACAGTTAATAATGTATAGTTATTAAACATATTTACATTTGATAGACAGCTTCTTTGACAGCCAGACAGCTCATATAATCCCTTAAGTTAAAACATTCAGTGATTCGTGAATACAAAACAACATGTTTGGGATACATTATAGCCTAGTCCAGGATTTACCGCACACAACTTATTTATTCATATGTTCCATCCTTTTGTTTTATAAAATACAAGTCATTTTTCTTAGAACACATCGCCCTTCTATTTTCTTGTTTTTGTAATTCGACACTTCCAAAAGTGGATAGTCTTACTGTGACAAACAACATTCCATTTTTATATGATACTGTAGCGACTAGTTGTAGGTACCTATATATAATAAAAGAAAAAACTGAAAGATTGAATGACTGATATATCAACGTTCAACCAAGCACCTGGGATTGAAAACTTTTCTCAGTACCCCTAGAGTAAGTTTCTTTTGACAAATTCGATTTACTACATCGAACGCGTTCGGCGCTCCGATTGGTGGAAACCACGAAACGGACCAATCGGCAGCCTAATTATGTAAAAAAGCGACAGCAACGCGACAACCGCGTGAAAGCAATCTCACTGTCAGCCAATACATTATATGACACAAAAATGACGTTTGAAAGAAGCTATCGCGCGATCTACACCTATCGCTACATCGGTAATTAGACTGCCGAGCGCCGAACGCGTTCAATGTAGTAAATCGAATTTGTCAAAAGAAACTTACAC
This sequence comes from Shargacucullia verbasci, assembly GCA_947562105.1. Taxonomy (NCBI): domain Eukaryota; kingdom Metazoa; phylum Arthropoda; class Insecta; order Lepidoptera; family Noctuidae; genus Shargacucullia; species Shargacucullia verbasci. Next base: position 3,935,988 of record OX387286.1, on the reverse strand, counting down.
TAGGGGTACTGATCTATCCTTAATAACGTAGTTGAAAAGAGTGTCAAAGTTACTATGTAAATCCAGGAGTTGATGATAAAACCTAGTTTTATATTAGTACGGTATCCTAAGTTGAGCTGACACTATTTATACTGCACCATGCTACTATCACGGACTCAGAAACTCACTGCCGATGTTTGATAGTAAAACATGTTTCCTACAAGTCGGTCAATCACATAGGTCACTCATGCAGTAGTGGAAAGATTAGCCAGTCAGAAACGGTGGTATCGAAGCTTACGAATCATGAGATCGTCCGGCGCAACCTAGGCTGGTTGCGCCGGACGATCTCATGATTCGTCACTCATGGAGGTTATTTCCTTGCACCTAATTACAGTCCATTAGTTAAATTGCCTCATTGGTCTAGACGCGGTTGGTGAGCGTGAGATCTAATGCTGTACTAATTCGATTTTATTTTTTCTTAAAACGTAACTCACTTTAGCATCCTATCTTATGATTGTCATAAAGCAGGTATATTGACGCGTTTGGCGACGCGCCAAAAGGAAATTTGCCGATAAATTGTGACATTTTATTGAGTTACGCGTTGATTTTATACGGTCACTCAACTGAAATATACGTACGTACCTGCTAGCTGTTTATTGAAGTTTCCATAAATTTTTAATTTATTACTATTATTAAGATTTCATGGTACTAATGCAGATAGCATTAGTACCATGAAATCTTCAGATGCTGTTGCACTAGATGGTTGTATATATAGAACACTGAATACACTTCATTTTCTTAATAATAATAATAATAATAATACAAGCCTAAAAACGTTCTGGAAAATAGCACTGCAAAACTGTACTGGGATAGAGACATAATCACCGATCGTACCATCCTCAGCAATAGACCCGATATCACGCTAACTTTGAAATCCACCAAGACAACATTCCTCATAGACATCGCCATACCAAATACACACAACTTGAAACAAAAACATACAGAAAAAATTCAAAAGTACATCCCTCTGGCTGACGAAATAAAGCAAATGTGGCATCAAGAAACCGTTAAAATAGTCCCCATTATAATGTCATCAACAGGTGTAATACCTAAAACGCTTAGTATTGCCCTTAAATTACTAGAACTCCATGAAAACACTTTCATACCTCTGCAAAAATCCGTAGTAATCGACACTTGCTCTATAGTCCGCCGCTTCTTAAACCCAACTTCTATCCCACTCTCGCTCGCACACAACACTCTACAAACAACACAAACACAAAGAGACACAGAAACCACAAATCATCATACTCTCTCATTACACTTACAGACCTAAATGAAGGATACTTGGCATATGCCCGACCTTCATTTCTCTATTCCGACTTTGTGTCGAGACTGAAAGTAAACTAAAAAATAATAATAATAAATCATTTATTTCGGGTTGCATAGACCCATAGATAAATACCTTAACCTAAGTATACATATTATAAAATAAAATTTGTGTTAGTAAATAAAAATTAAAACTAATGTTAGTAACACTTCACTGGCACTAAGTCTTGGTGCATTCCAGTGGCACTTGTCCGCGGAAGCGACGGAACACCACGTCCTGAGGCCAAAAGCTTTCGTTCAACACCAAGTCAAGGTAGCATGTCGGTATGCGTACCACAAACGCCTTGAAATTGACGTTGCGGCGCGACTCCAGCAGCTGCACTCTGGGCGAGTACTGCAACTTTCGGCACACGTACTCCACGATGTCCTCTGTCCCAGTCGTGTAGTGCAGACGAGAGATGTACACCGGGGTATTTGGCTTTGCGGCGCGAAGCTTTACATTGGGCTCCGCAGGAGCCTTGCCGCAGCGGTTCTTACTGTTTTGCTGACGGCGCTTCCTCCTTTGCACCGTCACAAAACCGTCGCCTTCTTCAGCCCGATTCGTTGCCTTTGTAGGCACGGGCTTTGCAGAGGGAGCAGCAGGGGTACTCGCAGTGACCGCTGGCTCAGGTGGTTGCGTCATTCGGGCAGCGCTATGGGGAGGGGCTGCGGGGACAGGTGCGGAGCGGCTTGGCGCGCTTGCGGCGCGCAACGCAGACTCAGCATTCGGCGGCGGCGACAAAACTGCTGACGCGAAACTTGCAACCGATGTGTCGAGGCAGGCTGCTCCTCGGCGCGTGTTTACGTTGCTTACACGCGCCGGTGACCCAGTTAACGCCACAGAGTTGCGCAACTCATCGAGTTCTTTGCGCAGATCTGCGACGGTGGTCTGGGATGCGTCCAACTTCCTGTGCACATCAGCCAAACTTGCCTTCAAGGAGATGATGTCCTTAAGAAGGCTTGTTACGTCGACGTGGTCGAAAGTGACGGGAGGTAATTTGTGCAATTCCCTCGCCACAAATGTCGGCACGTCGTCAGGATCGGTCTCCTTCATCAGCGTAATAACGTCTTGTAGACTTTTCTTTGTCCCGTCACGTCTACGAGACACCATCTGATCGGTTTTATTTAGCAACCGAAACAGCAACAGCTTTGCAGCAGCAATGTCCTCCTCGCTAAAGTTGCTTGCACAGATTTGGATGGCAGACACCTCGTCCATGACATCCAGCTTCTGTTGCAGGAACGCCAGCAGCTCATTTGCCACAAGTTTGTCACTCATGGCAACAAAAATTACGAGCGTCGGCTTGCGCCGCGCTGAGCGATATTTACTATTAAATACGTATTACTACGTCCGACTCAGAGCGCGGTGCGAACTATAATCGCTTAAACTTAATGCTTCAGCTTTTGAACTTCAGCTACAGAGCTTTCAAATCTTTTTCTCAATGAGGTCAGCAGCAATAAGACCAAGGCTTTCATTCGTTTATCTGTAATAGAAAACACACGTTTTTCCACCTAAAAAATTTGGTTTATTTTGGTTCATTTTTATATCCCAGTAGCAATATTCTATTAGCCATAGAATTTCCGCGAAGTAAAATCATAAAGCATATGTCTCCGGTGTGCCGTAAACTTAAGATAAAGAAACAATATTGCAAAGGGGCGCCCTTTTGGAAATAATCTGAGCAGCAGATAGTGTTATAAAACATGGATTGAACGAAGCCTCCCGAGAGACCCACATATCCATTCACATCACACGTACCAATCTTTTATACACGAATTAAGTTACGCGTGAAATATACTGACGTGCTGAGAGTTATCTAAGTTATCTCTTTATGTCTCTTATGTTTTTCTCCCTTTTAATGTCCGTTCTATCGGTTAATGTGTTGAACGGTGACCGGCCGGCAGTAAAATAAAGATAAAGTGAACCTGCTGCTTATCGACCTCGGCCAGATGTTAGGCGGCAGCCATAGTAGTGAAACGAAATACCTATATAAACCTATTTCGCAAATATTTAGGCTTTTGCAGTGATTAAAGTTCAAAGGGAACCTCTTAAAGTCACCAAAGCTAAAATTTTCATATAGGTAAACATACTAGATAATAAAAATAAAAAATTCAACAGATGATCCGTAATATTTAGTTTTGACCTGAATTGTATTGAAAAACGCTTACAGGTCTCGAATAGTAGGTAGTTGTATACTTCATAGTACAAATAACTAGATGGAAACTGGTATTCCGCAGGCGAGGTCTAGCAATCTGCCATTTCTTGTGTACTCTTTGTGTGTTTGTGCACGTACAATCGAACACAAACATCGTTGTTACAATCTTCGAAGCGATACGAAACCTCTTGTTACCTGCAAACCCGATAAGAATTGAAATATTGTATTGTACACATAAAATCTTTCAAACACTGTATAAAGTTGTAGTATTAGAATAAATTGACGATGAGTAAGAGTTATTAAATATCGTTGTTAAGGATTAAAGTCCTTCGTCATATTCATCATCATATTTTATCATCTTCATAATTCGTCGCAATATCTACCAGGATTGTTTTTTTTTTATATATTAAGCCACATGACACGATCTTGGCTATCGTCGGTGGAACGTTTCATAACACCTGGTATTCAATATCCGATAATAGACACGTAAGAAACGTTTTTATGCCATGTTCGGGTAACATATTTACGATGTGCTGATATACTTACTCTTTGGAGAAAGTAATAATTTTGTTCTCACCGGAGACTGCCCATCATCGCCATTTTATATCGGTTACACAATAACCAGATCATGTTTATGCATGGTGAGTGAACAGTAACCAGAAGGCGTAACTGTGAAGTCTTTTGGTACATCTTTCATCAAATATACTTGTTTACCGTTGTTCTGAAATTTAATTCAATTAATAATCCATAATGAATTCTCGATCTAGTACAGATCGGAGCCTCAAATCTTAGACCTGGGATAGTTAAAGCCTGAAAATAAAAGTCCATCTTATAAATGCTTAAATAAAACGCAAAATATTGCTGAAAAACATTAACATTACAGCTGATTTGTGACAAGGAAAGTGATTCAAACTGTAGTGGACACTGGACAGTCTATTAATGTCCGCTCGGCTATGGCTAAAGTTTATACGTAATGGTCCAACTTTAAGTAAATTAGGTTCTCAAGCATTATGTATCGAAGTGGCCATCAAACAGTCTACTGTTATTGAATGATGGGAAGAGTTTCCGTACATAAACTTATAAAAGAACTGTTTTCGTAGTCCGTGCTAGAAATGAAAATTTAGCTTATGGAACGTCAACGTCAGTTTTCTACACAATGTCTCATATTTTCCAGAGGCTAACTTAATGCCTTGGGTATTTCTACTCTCTTTCTACTAGCCAATAACCTTGGATGATACAGAGAAAAAACAAAATATGAGTACGTACTATAACTATATAACATTTATAGCAATAATATATATTGTTATGTATTACATACCTCAAGATAAATCATTCGAATTAAATAAAAATAAAATAAAATAAATCAAATAATTATATTGATTAATAAGTTATGTGTTGTATCAAAAATGAATCCTATCCCAGAATCCTCAGTTATTGGCATTTTTTCGGGGGAGAAAACGAACCTAACACTATTATAAGTACGTGTAGGTACTACCGATACATATTATGTATAAGTGTAAGATAACTTTATCTTAGTCTAGAATAAGCTATGTAATTTAAATCAATCGTCATTATAACGTGACAATATGATATTATGACAGTGACAAGTTTATTTACATCAATTAAGTTACAATGTTCTCTCTAAATAATTCTTGCTGTGTTCTCTCTAAATAATAATTGTCAGAGAAAAGAAATTACTTCAGCTAAATTGTATGTAATGGATGTGTAATCGTAGAAATAAAAAATTCCCCACGTGTTCTCTATATTCTATATTATATCTTATACCTGTGTATGCTCAATCAAATATATTTTGACATTCGTAATCGAAGAATAGTAGGTACAAAAAATATACGGGTTCTTATTTTTTTATTGTACGAATAACATGACATGTCGAGGTCGATTCGGATATGTTGAACGTGTCAAACGAAAAAAGGTTTTATTTTCAAAACAACACGATCGATGCGTACATTTGTCGCAACAATCGAAAACAGCCGGATATCGGCGTTTGGCGAGCTCAGTAGATCACGCACAAGCGCACACAGTGATCATACATACGAGCGAATTAGTGACTTATTAGAACTAGGCCAGGTGTGTTGGACGATTACGGACAATGAGAACACGTGTTAATGGGTCCAGTTTTCCTATTTATATTTGTAATCAATTATAACACATCTATATATAAATAAATTCAACCCATTACTATCCCACTGCTGGGCAAGGGTCTCTTTTCAGAATGAGAAGAGTTAGGCCTTAGTCCACCACGCTGGCCCGGTGCGGGTTGGCGGACTACACACACCGTCAAAAACTTTATGGAGCCCTCTCAGGTATGCAGGTTTCCTCACGATGTTTTCCTTCACCGTAAACGCAAGTGATAATCAAATTCTGATCCGCACATGATTCCGAAAAGTCAGAGGTGCGGGCCGGGTTCGAACTCAGACCCTCCTGCATGGAAGGCAAGCGTTTAACCGCTAGGCCATCACTGCTTTATAAATATATAAAATAAATTATAATGTTATTGTTGTATTGACTGCCTCATTGGTCTATTAGTCGCAAACACGACTGCTAAACGTGAAGTCATGGGTTTTATTTCCGGGTTATTAGGTTTTTCTATACATAAGGAAATTCTCAGTAGCAGGAGTCTGGAGTTGCCCGTAGATGGCAATAGGCTGGCCCCTATTTCATCATGCATCGGTGAAATGTCGGTATACAATAGTAACCTCTGCCTGACCCTTGGGTAAATACAGGTATGCTGTGTTATATTAAATTATAATATATTTCATTCATTTTGTTGAGTTCTGTAAGTAAAATTCGTTCATAAAAATACCGACTAAAGATTCTCACAGGTTTTATTATTTGGAGCAAAATCAGCTCCTACACAGCTGATAAATAAATAACATCGGATTACGGAACACCTAACTTGCCTGTAAAACGTTTAATAAAAATTTAACGCTGCAGTGGGGTGTTTTAAAAAAGTTCTGTTGTTCGTACTTTAAAAAAAGAGACTTATAATCCCCGAAGCGAAATGAGAATATTCGAAAAGTTGAAAAATTGGCGAGGTTATTAAAATAAAGTACTGTGTTAACGGCGCTTCAGCGGCTCAATTAAGACGGTACCATAATGAAATGCAAAGGAATGACAAAAATGAAACTACAAGCGACCCGCTAATTACCCTTAAAAATTAGGAGGGGTGAAATTAAATGAAAACAAACGACCGCCTAAATACTGATAGCGTTTTTCTGCGGTTGCATTATAGGTATATTTATCGATTCGATTTCGATATCGACTTTATGTGATATATTTTTCATATGAGGCAACGAAATGGCTTCATTTCTACGCTGATGAATTCAACAAACTCTCTTGTCTGTATTAAAATTTGGTGGTAGAAACCTCTGAATAAATTTTTGGTATTTATTTCAGCAAGTCGAAATATGCCGTAAGAATTATCCTAAAACTCTTCTCCATAACTGCTGCCGTAGGAGCTTCACTTCGTTTATTTCTGATTTTTCTTAACTATATTCTCCCTAGACACGCATCATCGTCCTTTCTACGCATATTGGTCCTCATCAAAATTCTCAATCGTTGCGCTAACAGCTCATCCCTTACGTCACACGTTAGTGACAGTTTAAGTGTACCTAGATACACTTAAACTGTCACTAAAGTTGCCAAGTTACACTTGAATGACACACCTGGAAACGAGTCTGTTGAAATTTGAGTATCAATGGTCATGTTAAATGCAACTATTATGGCTGCGTTACCGAGTCACCAGTAATTCATGCTCCGCCTGACAGGTGGCGCTATTTATCGCTCTTCTCAGAACATTAGGTACACGCATATAATTATTATGAATGTTTGGGCTTGAGAATAATGTTTTTCTTTACCATTAAACGTTACAGAAGTTTTTTGTGTCAAGCAAAAGTGATTTTTAACGTCTCTATCATTTATTTTTATTAATAATTATTACCGTATGTGTAAAGGATATCCCTCACGCAGAAGAAAAATTTTAGTCAAAATGTGAAAGTGCCGAAAAAATAATAATAATGCTACATTCTGTTAAAACTTATTAAATTTCTGATTCACTACAAAAAATATCCATAATAATAGATGGCTCATTTTACCAAATGATATAATCGTCTCATACTGTAAAAGCTTAGTCTATTAGTGACAAAAAATAATACCAATAATTAATAATGTACATATTTGCCTACTTTAATATAAAAAAATACACAATGTTGAAGTGCCTGACTTGCGGCGGGGATAATGCGATTAACATAAGATAACATATTAATAGTGACTTTCCAACCTGAACCCTTTAAAAAGCGTTACAAGATCCAACCAGTCGACAAAAGAAAAACGCAATTATTTTTCCTTTAAAGAAAAAAATAACAAAAACATCCAAAGCGCCATCTAGGTAAATTATTTCCAACCTCATTCGATTCAACTCGCAGTAACCTTTCGCCTATTATCGCTTTGAGCAATCTACAGTAAGGAGACCCTAATTTCCGGTAAAACGAAAGTCATCTTATTCACGGTGGAGGATTCTTTGGTGTCTTTTTTCTGAGTTAGCTTTTCAAACTCGTTTCGGTGAATGAAATATGGCAGCTGTGGCGTTACGTAACGTAGATACATGTAGCTGGTGTGCCATCATACACGTAGTATGTACATGCTACGGTTGTAAAGGAGATAACAAATTATGATGTTCACAGTTCAATCCCAAAATTCCCTTGTGTATTAACTACATAGTTTTTATTGACTTGAGGTGAGATTTGTATATGCTTAAAATCTTAGATATAGTACCCTATATTTTATTCGTAGAGAATTTTTTACAATTAGTGAGAACTTAACATACCTACATCGTTCATAATGGTCAATATAGTTATTTTAATCAATAGATAAGTAGGTAATAAAAATATCAATTAGGTACTGGAGTAAAAAATTGTGATCATTTAAATTCAAATCTCTTATCACTTTAAAACCATACAAATATTTGTTCCGTGCGGGGATCGAACCTACTTAGCCACTGCGCCAACCGTCTCGTCAATATAGTGTTACGTACCGTTCTAAAACATTCTAAAATTCTCGATTTATTATAAAAATATGATTCCCTAGGATAGCTTTCACCCCACAACATCCTTGTTTTATCAATTGTGTGAAAAAATAATTGGGTTTGATTTGGTCAAACTGCCGGTGCCTCATTCAAACACCCACTGAGCTATTCCAGTTTTGCTCTTCATAATAAATATATTATATACTATCTATTTACATAGGTAAATAGATACTATAGCCAACGGCAGTATAAAACGCTAAAATCTTGAATATCACAACTTATCCCTACTCATACAATTTAAGACCTTTAAAGACAATTCGTTACTGTTTTACGGCACCTCAAGCGGTATTAACATTTTGATAGCAGCTCTTAGATATCAGATTACTGTTTGAGAGAAGGATCAAAGGAAAATGAGGGGAAAAATCATATATTTTTCATAAAATAAACCTTCTAAGTGTTATGCATCGAAGCGGTTGGTACAGAGGGACCAGACAAAGGGAAACGACGTCATGTGGAGTCTTTCCGCAGGGAATGCTCTTTTTATTCCACAATACAAAACACAGCTTTTTTTATCGATAACAGTTAATGGTGTCTGCTGATGCCACGTCTAGAATCCGAGATCGTAATATTCGTCAAATATAATATTGACTAAATTTTATATCGTTGAATCGTTTCCGTTGTATATTCGTTCATTCACGTTCATTCGTTAACGTAAACTTCCAATTAGTTACATCACTACTCTGTTTAATAATTACATCGCATGTTACACTGATTTATCAATCCACTCACAATTTATAAAATGTGTGTGTTCAGAAAATTATTAATTTACTCCCATCAAGCATTTAATTTGCCTTTAATTTGATTAAATAAATAGTTATTCGTATACAATGAGACGCACATAAAGCAGTCGTCACCATGCGATATCACCTCGTCAGTCTAGGGTTGTCACTATGTTTGAACTGCTCTTGTTAGCACTCTAACACGAGCCTTATTTGTCTTTTTTTTTTGTAATAAAAAAGCGTGATTTTATAAAGCGTAGTTTTCTAATGTTTTAGCCAGAACGTTATCATTCCTTAACATAAACATACAAGAACTGTTATAGAAATGTGCCTATTTTTCACACCAAAAAAATACTGCTCGTGCTTCTCCATTCCATTTTTGTGCCTGTAACAATTCTTGCTGTCTTTTTTTCCTCTTTTTGGATATGACAACCCTAGTGGGGAGCGGCGCGCGACAAGTCCCAACGTGGCGCGACGCCAACTTCCTGAAAACCACTGAAAAACTTTCGCCTACTGTACTTTATCGCTATCCCCCGTTGTGCCCATTGCACAGTAACCGGAGATCAAATAGAGTTTTTAACGACGTATTCCTTATTTATATAAAGTGCTGAGATAATGCTTAATATATCATAAACCTCTTTTACGTACCAACCTAACCGGTGATGTAGAACACTCAAAAAACGATTCAATTATATATTGAACTTTAATGTATTTAATCCTTCAATTCGCGTGTGTTTTAAGCGGATAAATCAACATAAAAAAGGTCTACGCTGCTTAACAGACATGACGTTACAAAGTGCTATGTTAACAATAATAATAACAAGCATAAGCAAAAACACAACCAACTCCGACGAAATTTAGTGTACACAACAATAATGATGATACCACTTTTTAGCCTAAACGAATCTCAAATAAACCGTTGGACACAGGACATCAGCAGCAAATGTCGCCCACATGTGAGAGATACAAAACGAGCCACTCTCGTAGATAATAAGTTACGGATCCACGGCGCGTGCTGCGGACAGCGAAGCCGGCGAAACAACCACAAAAAGTATAAATCCCTTCTAAGGGTGTAATAAATTGGTGTAACGAGCTACGAGAATCTTGTTAGGTCGAGACGGGCCGTAAACCGACCAGGATCCCCTGACGCTCTCCATGCGAAGGCGACATGATTCTTCCTGCGGGATCCACTACCGCTTCCGCCCCTCACGGACCACTAAAGGTTAAAGGTTGGGACAGACAACCCAATGGACACTTGGCGCGGCGTAATGTGTATTTACGCCGTCTGCTGACGGTAAAATTTTATGCGTATGCTACGTCTCATATACCCATACGTATATTATATATTTAAAACCTATTTCGAGCAATACGTGTTTTTTTTTTCTGTTGTCGGTTTTATTCTCTGTGTTTCTCATGTTTCATACTTATTCGATAATTTAGGAAAAATACTCAAAGATATGTTTTTAAACTGACTAAGTTAAGGTTCTACTAGAAGATCAAAGTATTAAAATGTAGTTACGTGAAAAACAGAAATACTTTTCTATCCAACTGAAAAACCAAACAAAGCGTAAAAACGTTTAAACCTACACTTTTGATGGAGTCATAAAATTCTCTACGGTTGATCCAGATTAATATTCCAACGGAATACATTAAAACAAAAGTGGACAGAAATTGAAACACGTCGTATTGATGAAAAGGTATTTCCGGGGCAAAAACAAAAGAGCCAATTATTCTTTCAACACTCTGCGCCTATTCACAAGGCTTACAAAGCTATTGTTTACTTTAGCTCCGCTCTTTTTACCCATATCCACTTGTTTAATAATTCGAACAATTTAATTTCGCTTCTGAAACTCTATGAATTAAAAGGTCTTTCTGTTTGAGGAATATAAAACAATGGAAAAATTGGGTCTCATTGTTTTAAAAAATAAATTTTAATTATATTAAGAAATAAACAAGTAGACAAAATTAACCACGTTTGGATCGGTCTAATATTTAATAAATATTTTTAAATCATAGACAAAGCCACCATGTCCCGTACCATAGTAAATAAATGATTTCACACAGAACCGATAAGTTTATTCGTGACAAATCTTATCTAAACCGTAAGCCCAGCTCAGGACGAATATTTACTGTAATTCCAAAACATAAACATGCCCATTTTGTGCCTGTAAAACAATTCCGCGTGACACACCGACTATTCTCTCCACGTTATCTCTCTCGACGAGATTTATAAGCCACTATTCTTTTCCCTGTTTTTCCGTTACAAATATTAGCTGTCGGCAATGGTTACTCTCGTTTTGAGCCTGGACAGTTATGTTTTATGGTGTTCGCTGAGCCACTCTACGCTTGTTCATCTACAGTTTTGTACAGAATGTATACTCGCAAGTCTATCTTCATTTAACAAAAATCGTTAAAATACGAGTGTTTCAAAAGTATTGGTAGGAACATTCACTAGGGCACGATAAGCGATCATATATCAAATAAAAATCTTTATGGATGAGATGCATATTATATTTTCTGTAAGCAGGAGAGTTGTGAATGACGTTATTTCTAATAATAATATAAGATGGCACGGTTGGCGCAGTGGTTAAGAGATCGACTGCAGAGTTATGAGCTACTTACGAGTTGAGTCGCGGGTTCGATTCCCGCACGGCACAAATATTTGTATGATCTACAGATAGTTTCGGGTCTTTGCATATGTGAATACACACCATGCCTCCGAAAGCACGTAAAGCCGTTGGTCCCATCGGACTATGAGAGTGAAGGAATAGAGAGGGCATCTGTGTTTGCGCACACACTTGTGCTCTATAATATCTCTTGCGTAGTTGGCTAATCTCCGGTAAGATTGGCCGCCGTGACCGAAATCGGTCAGGAGGACATTATTATAATAATATAAGATAATGTACAATATTTATGTATAAATAAGCAAACAATGGAAGATATACAAAACCCTTTAAAATATACTAGGTAGTACAATGTATCTAATATATGTCATAAGTGCGTAGCCATGTTTCAGTTTTAAAAGTAAACAATAATAATGTCAAGTAAATAATGTGTGTTCTCTGACCGACTTATCGCTTGTGTCCAACCCTATTTTCCGTCATAAATGGGTTGGCTGGGATCAAAGCCTTAAAAATAATATTTCGTATCTTTCATAGGAAATTCTTGAACATAAATACTCGAGAAAAGGTTGTTCTTTCAATACCGACATACTTTAGGGGATTATACAAATCCTTCAGTTTAGAAATAAAAAATAGATGATGAATCAATTTTCCCACAGAGATAAATCTCTGTGGGATTATTCTTTATCCAGATTTTTTCTATTGTTTCACATTAAAATACAGTAAGAGGAAAACAAAGTCTGGTTAACTTTTTTAATAGATATATTATTATCAAAGAGAGAATATTTACTTATCTTGCATTACTGATGAATTATTATTATTTTGTATGTCTTCTCCTTGCACGGAACTATAGAGTCCCGGAGATTTGGAAGGCGTGCGTGGGGCCGAAGCCAACACGTAGAGGCCCTTTAAGACAGCTTTAATGAAATGTTATGGTGACATACCCAGCGATTATCCCTGTATGGACTACAGAAATGCACTATTATTAAGTACTGCTACTTCGTATAGAAATAGCAGTGTTTATGAAAACCAAAACGTCTCGCCCAGATACTCATATTTGCTTCCTGGAACTTGTGATTAACTTTTTGTTTCACAACTAGCCAAATATTTGTTAGAATCAACCTAAATAACTCGAGCATAGTTATATGAAGATCAGATTCTCTCATAGCAAATATTTTCCTTAGACGGTGAGATCATATTTTCCAAGTAGGTATAGCTAGGCGTTTACATACATATACTATCAATGTCTACATTTGAAGTGGGAGAACACTAAAATACTCTTAAATAGATTTTTATCTTTGTTTCTGACTCTGTGCTCTGCCTAATTCTTCGGAAATTCTGGCATGCTAGTATGTTATATTACTATGTTATTCCTATGGGTCAAGGTGGTGAGGACGGAAAGACAAGAGTGATTATGTAGCAGTCCCCAGTTAACCAACTGGTACCTAATCAAAAACATTTTTGATGGAAACCATAAGTCATTTGCTTCATCGTCATCATCAATCATTTACTTCCACTTTCAAAAGTCATAAGTCATTGGTCGCTAAAGGGTATTTAGCAACTTTATCTGTGACAGGCAACTCAATAATATTATATTAGAACAATAATAAACCAATAATATTACAATTAACTTAACCGACTGTTCTATTTCCTATAAAGATCAACGAGTTACGCTGATTAGAATGATGGCCGCCTTAATTAATCGCGGTTATCCTACTGTTTCCGAATTCAATTAGATAGATAATATTGTTAACCCGCTTATATTTCGCTCGCGCGCGCTTCTCACAATCTATCGACTAATTGAATTATACTCGGGGAATCATATTTATGGAGGTTACTGCATTAGTGGAGATAAAAGTATCCAGATTTTCAGCGATAGATGAGAGAAAACATAATAAGGGTGTAGCTTACGAAATACATACCTATTTTATTAGACCCTTATGATGTGTGCCCCTCGGTTTGATATGAATATGCATCTACACGCGTAATAGTCGACTAGTTTTGAAAATTATACCCGTCGTTCATTTTACATTAAGTAACAGAACTGAATAATCAAAAATTCCAACTTGATTTACAATTATATCCACACTTTAATCTGTTCTTCAATCCAAGCGTCTCAAGTCTCAAGAATTAAGTTTTAAAATAAGGATCTAAGAAGCTTTCAAAACTCTTCGTAGAAAACATCTTACATTATAAGAGTATTTATTATTTTCACCGAATTTTCAATCAACAACGGAGCTTTTTGTGATATTTTAGACACCGGGAGCCATTTTAATAATTTCCTTGAAAGATTTAAAACATCCGTTGAATTAATTCTTATGCCTAATCTGATGCCGTATGGATCTCCTTAGGAACGGGTCAAAGAATGTGGGGTGGAATATACAATAAACCTTATTTAAAGGGCTTTATAGGTATTACCTGGAGTGTGAGGTTCCCATTGTACTCTTTCAACTTGCGTCTGTGGAGTTTTGTCATTTAATGATGTGACAAAGATCTGTAAGGACGTTCATTTTGTGAATTTTTATTCAAATGATTAAAACTCTGATTTTACTCCTCAATCTTTTGTACCGTTTCATCTTTTTTACTTTAAGCTCTTCTAAAGCTCTAAATACATATTACATTACGTTCTAGAGACCCACTACGACTAATCAAAGATCAAAACATGAAATTGAGTTGCTGAACATTATCGCTCATACCAGTGCAGTTCGTCGTGACAGCTTGCAACTTCATCGTGTAGAAAAGCGTTATGTATTGCTTTTCCTTCAAGAAACTTTTACAAGCTGTGAGGGATGATAAGCGGATCGTGTCCTGTTTTCCTAGCGTCGATTTTAGTTAAGAAACAGGTGCCTTGCTACTAATAGCTATTCAATTTGTGAAAATAATGCTGCACGATTTTTTTCTCGTGTTGATCAGCTTTTGAAGAATTGAAGACAGCATAGTGGCTATGACTATATAATTTGTTATAATTTAGTTCTAAAGGTAAATAAGTTAGCGTATCAAAAAATTTCACATAAGTTTTATAAAAACAATATTTTAAAATCTTAATTGAAACGATAAAAATCAAGGAAACAAAGCTATCATTATGTTGAATGTTTTACAAGGTAGGGTTATCGTAGATATAAAAGTGAATTGCTCTGACAAACTATTCGGTGCAACGTAACTGAGCGGCAAATTGTTTCAAACAAAAAACAAATGGATAAATATTGTTCAGGTAAAAACAATTTATTCAGAGATTCGGTTTACTGGTAGCCCTTATCTAGCAAACGTATTCGTTATCTACGTATATACTACATATATGGATTAATCTAGGAATATAACGAATAATATAACAATACATGTGCGCAAAAATTCACGTCCTGTCATGTTTTTGTTACCAAAAATGAATGCTCGAGTTTGTTATCAAATATCCATTCCATATTATTTTTGTTCTAAAATTATAAATCCGTAAGAGGTAATATGTCAGAAAAATGTTGCGTCTTATAATATATGATCCTTGTTTTCGTTAGAGCTAAGTCTAGGCTTCATACAATCTGCGTGACGTCTCGGAGAACTTGTCACCTGCATACATCCTTCAGTCGGCTTCAGAATTACCTACCTACACGCTGCAGACTACACTAACTAGCTGTAAAGCGAATTTTCCGCCTTTACTACTAAGAATCCGTCCATATTTCTAAGTATAGCTACGTATTAAAGAAGATTGTTGGTATTCAGTTTGCTATGTATATTTATTAAGAATTTGTAATTTTGATCGACTTTTGAATTTGACACTTCTAAAACCATAAAGGTAAAATTTGTATGTATCAACCTATCTAAATTGTATTTGAGCGAGCAGTTAATTTAACAGGAGTCCTCTAGATGGCGTTGTTTCTATAAGATGAATTATGTAACAATTTCCGCCATTGAATTATCGTATACAGTTTACCTCTGTGCGCGATAGATGGTGTTGTGCAATAAATTTTCTGTGATTTCATGACACTCTTTCAAAAAATATTAAAATGTATAACATTCAACAGCAGTTTAGAGTTTTATTTCATGTACAATATTAACACTACTATAACATAAACCTAAGAACTTGACGATGCGGTTGGCGCAGTGGCTAAGTGATTAGCTTTCTGCGATAAGTTCCGCGGGTTCGATTCCCGCATGGAACAAATATTTGTATGATCTACAGATAGTTGTTTCGGGTCTGGTTGTGTGTGCATGTGACATGTAATCCTAGAGTGGTGCAACATTTTTTTTTTTATTTGTACACTAGTATATTAAATTTATGTTATCTACTTATATTTTGCAAATAAATAATTTAATTGGATGTGCCTAAATGTCCGTGTAATGCCAAATGTATTACATGACACCAGACGACGTCTAAGGTGACAGACACATTTCTCACGTTATATACCTTGGATACTGTTTTATTTTTATGATTACTTACTGCGTTCCGCAGTATAGTTCGTAGTTTCTGGCGCAATTAATCTTCGGTTAAGAGTGCTAGGTAATTAATGACTGGTCGCTCGGTCGCGTCTCTCGCATCCATTCATATTATCATTCATTCATTCATTAATGAATAAAAATGTGTTGTTACTCTATTAGCCTGTTCTTTAATTGGATCGAGCGATGAAGGTGTAATAACAATTAAGTACCGACGCTGAATGGTTATTTGTTAAAGAAATATGTATGATAAAGCATCAGAACTCAAGATGTCACTACTTAACTATGATCATCTACCACATACAACAATATCTTATTTTCCTCTATTATTATGATAATTATTATTAATGTAAAAATGTGTATAAATAATTCGACGGCATGGTTGGTGCAGTGGTTGACAAAACGACTGCTGCGCTACGTGTCGCGGGTTCGATTCCCGCACGGAAATATTTGTATTTGTATTTGTATTTATTATTTATTATCTATAGATAGTTGTTTTGGGTCGGGGTCTTTGTGTATGTGAATATATGTGTAAATGCACCCACAATACAGAAATTATTCCTAGTGTAGGGCAATGATTATACCAAATAATTCACTAATAAAGACTAAGACTTTGCATACTTCTAAATGATTTGGATGATGAAATAGATATTTGTTGCACTTCACTCCGTCAATTTAAGAACTAAGTCTACCAAAAAATAGTCTAACAGCTAATCTTCCCAAAGACTCGTATTTATATCGCTGATTTTACTAAAAACACAATAAAAAATCGTGTATTATTGTTATTGGTTGCTGTGTTTACCGCTTCATATTGTACACTTAGCTTAGATCAGTACTTGTATTCTTAAGTATGGATTAATATAACAATTGTCGGTAAACCAATAAATAAATAAAAATTGCATAAACGGCTAATCGAATTTAGATAAAATTTGCCACACAAATTGGAGCCCCTATAATGCGAGTGAAATTGTAAGTACAGTTAGAGCTAGTCTATTCATCAGTCCACAAGATTACGTCATGCAACATGTAACATATTTAAACAAACGTGAAACGTTAAGCATTGAAATATTCTCAAATGATCCAAAATTATATTTGACACAACGCGGTGTCTCCGAAAACAATCAAACTATCAAAGTCTCATAAACAAACGACACTAATCGAAGTTGTAAGAAAATAACACTACGCTAAATTAGTTTAACAACCGATTTATATCCCAACTTGTGTCATTGGCCATTTATTTTAAGCCACCTACAAAAAATATAATAATAAATAATAGTTTGCGATTGTATGTTTGTCTTTGTCTACTATCTCTATAGTCACTTGTTGCCGGTTATCACTATTGTATTTTGAATAGAGCTATTTCAGCAAGATCTAAGTAGCTAGCAATAGATAAGTTTTACGTACACGATGTTATAACTCGTAATTTCTAAATTGAAAAAATGATAATAGTATCTCACTTATTTGAAGATATTTTTGCATATTGATATCGAATTATACTAGAACATTTTGTATCTCAGCATGCACATCAACAGTTATTTACATTTAGAGACTGAATAGTTAATTATTAAAAGATCATTAAAACATCGAAAGACAATTTAAAAAAGATTGGATTGAAGCTATTTTTTGTCAGTAGGAGTTTAATTTTCTGAAACCTATACCTTTGTATGCATTAATCCCCACATTACCAAACGAATGGATTTCATTTCGAATTATATTAATTACACTCCACCACAGACATGAAACGTTTTATACTTCCATCTTTATGTGGTCAGTTTAAAGTAAATTAACAGTACTAATCAAATAGTAAATAGGCTTGTAATTTTATGTAGAGCAATACTAAGAACTTTTACTGTTTAACTGCAGTGTTTATATAACAAACTGCTAACACCAGTAAAATAATGGTGCTATTTAAAAATATTTACCGCCGAACTTATAGGTTTCCCCAAGGAACCATTCTGGGACCATTTCATTCTGCAACCCTCTGTTCAAGGGCCATTTAATAAGAACCCATAGCTATAACGTTTTCCAATTAGGAAAGCATCGATACACATCTTTTACGGTAAACTACTTCAGTAAAGCTCCTTTGTGCAATAACTCGATTCACTATCTCGTAAGAATTGTCATCTTGCGTAGTCAGGTCGTTAGGATCATATCCTAATAGTCTTTAATTGATATAAATACTTTGAAAAACTAGATATATGTATAAATATATATGTTCATCATGAATACTACAAATGCATAAACAAGTCATCAATTATGTCTTTGGACACAACATCAGAATTCGATTGTGGTCCTTTTAAAGTAAGTTGCCTTGACAGACTTAATTTGTATTGTAAAAAAAAAGTCAGGACTAAAGTCAAAACAAAGCTAATAAAGTACATACCGAGGTATGCTTCAAATTATTTTATTCGTGATCATAAAGTTTTAATTGCTTGTGGAAAATCGACTGAATTGGTAAATAGTGGATACAACTTTGAACTGCCTTAACTAGTTGTCAATTTCATCTTTGCCAATGCGCCAATCGTGCCATTACATTCAAAACGGTATTTAGTATTCTGAATTAAAAAAAATAGAGACACACTAACGCGGTAGGTATACTTATAGATATACGATATACTTAAACCGACGTCTATTGAAGAAATAACAAACTAAGTGAAAGACACTACAACAAAATAATTCTTGCATCTGCAGGAAAAATTGCTCCAGGTAAATTAATAAAACGTTCTTAAAATCGGCTTAACGTATCTGTACTTAAAATTGAATAAAATACGCACTCGTAGTAAATCTTATTACTGTTCGGATAGAGAGGCATCCTTTTAAAATAAACGTCTATAAAAGAGGCTTACTTTGTAAAAAGTTTTTTGTTGACGACCAATTTGATCTCGTAATAAAATCAAGTTGGGATATCGCGGAGAATTTTATTGATGCCATTTCAACTTTTCCGAAATAGATACATACATATACATGGTGGCTGGTTAATTGACGGACATACCTACTTGATTTTCATTCCAAATATGAAAAAAATGATAAGAAAACGGATCATACCGCTTGCTTAATTAAGAGGCATTCGTCGGTGCATACGTGTGCGCAAACGTTGTTCTACACTTTACGAATCTTATCTCAATTGTGTTTATTTAGTATTTAAATTTTATGCGTTACATGTGCGCACGAATAATCATGTCGTTGAATATTTCCGTCGTTTGAACAATCACCCTGTATAAGACATATCTATGATTGAACTAAAGCAGCCAATGGTTGGTTGTATGATGAAGAAGGAGATATTATAGATGTTTCGTACACTAATAAATTAATGTCTGCTATACGTTATTCTACATAACCACAATTCTAAACACTATTGAAAGATTAATTATTCAATGACGTATATCGTTTCATAACGACTTTATCCAAAGTATACGATTATTTGGAGTAAAAATGAGCTCCTTGCGAGTAAAGATAAACAATCTGACGGGATCAGTACAAAGGTTTGATAATATTTTTATGTACATAAGCAGAATAATTTCGTATTGCCCTGCCCTGACGTTTCAAATACCGGAATGACTCACTAAGTGAAAGAGACTGGATTTTGAGTAGTGGATTAATCAAGAAGTACACGGACCGAGAACGGCTTTTTCGAATTTTGGAGACTGAACATTTTCGGTATTATGAACGTACTATCACCTAAAATAAATTGTTAGCAATATTTAAGTAATATCTAATCGTATAGCCTGAGGTGAGTGTTTTTGGGGTTGCTCTCTTCTGTTGACCTATAAAAGTACCTAGTAGTTTTAACTAGTAGGCTATATTGAATTAACGATTTAGTAGTAACATTTTGTACACATTTTCAATGAAAGCCTTCACGTTCCGTTAACGACAATTTGTTTTGTGTTCAGCTGAAACCAATAATTTATTCAGTAGGTACACGTAACATTAGTTACGCGAACAAAAATGGAGGAGAACCTATTTATTTATTTATTGTGGAGGGAGTATGTTAGAATGCGGACGAGTCAGTTAATACATGATCATTTGCTTGGCGACAGCGTGACTTCGTCCAGAAATAACTTTTGCATGCGGTTTTTTTAAAACTAATACATACATATATTGTAGTGTACCAAATGGCGTGTCTGATATTTCACAACTATTTGATGCTAACGTGATTTCTAATGCACTAACTTATTGATTTTTGTTTCAGATAAGGGCCAGTCATTGAAAAGGTATTTATTTTTACTGTTTATTCAAATTGAGGGTTTTATAATATGACTCAATAAAATGACTCTTGCATTTCTGATTTAAAAAGCCAGCCATAATAATAAAACTGTTGCCATCCCTCACTTACTGCCTCACGATCAGCAATATTGCTATGGTGACCACACTTTGCAAACGAATTGATGATCATAGTTGTTATTATCGGACAAGCATGACAAAAAACAGACGTGCTTCCCTATTCCAAGCCGAAAACCACACAGGAATTTACAAACAGTTACGTTAACCGCATCCATTAAATATCCAATTAAAAATATTCAAACTGTTCAAACTGTACTGTGCACATTCAAACTGTAGGTAATTAACATATTTTAATTAAATTCAAAATGATGGTGGATGGTTTTAAATCACAGTTTATTTATCATGCGCTGAAATCAGAGTCACAATGTTTCGCTAATTGATGCTCGAAAGCGTCGTCGGTTTAATTTAGAGCGCCCGACACAACAGATGCTGTTCAGTGTACTATCCACTCTATATAATTAAGCGGTTACGCCTCATCTAGCTCCTTCTGTTTGTAGATTAGCACTTGGTTCCACTTTCAATTAAATGATTACGGTATTTTCATCTTGGAAAAAAATTATAAAGTGTTGCCAGGGTATTATTTCCGTAGTTATTTTATTAAATATTTTCGTGACCTCATCATTCGTGACCTTTAAAAATACCCTTTTTATGGTTTGTTTAACTTTTGTCTCACGGATCCCTGATTACGGTATAAGTATCGTGTTATTGCGAGTTAAATATTTTATTAAGTAGTGACAGATAATATTCATCCCAAATAAATAATATCCCATACAAATAACAAATACAATAGTTTCAGAACGCGAAGTATACATGGTACATGAAATTACCCATCAACCAATTTTTGCTAAATTAAAAAGAGTTCCCAGTCATAATAATTAGTATGTGACTTTCACACCAAATGTTATAAACTATTTAAATTAAATTCATATAATATAATTTAAAAGATCCGTTATAAATTATATTTTGATTTTTCCAGATGAGTACCTAAGTGAAACACGTATCAAAACACAAAAAGTATGTTTCATGTCGAAAAATCATGTGGGGTTCCGTAAAATAACAGACAATCTTTATATTACCTATTTACTTTGTTTTGTTTATTTACTTTGGCGAAAATGATATATATGATTCACAATACTTTTGAAGAAGTGCTCTCTATTTTATTTCCCTGATTTTGCTTCGTCGACTCTTATTTTTTGAATTCCGATTCTGCTTCCATGTTTTATTCTCTTTCTGTTAAATTCAATGCGGGTCATAATCAGCTGCGTTTAAACGTCTCAAGTCGATAGAATTCAAACGTTAATATAACCTGCCTCATTGATGTAGTCGTCGCAAGTTTAACGTGCGTTTCTGGATTCGATTCCCGTGTTGGGCAAAGTGCTATTGGGTTTTTTGTAAAGAAATTTCATTCGTATGTAAATGCTCTGTAGCAACCTTTTATTGGGTATTATGCCCGGCAGATTGTAATGGGCCACGCTATTAATTATACGAAATTTAATAACGACATCGATAACATGTGAATAGTGAGCTACGTTAATAAAACATATTGTAAACTTTTTATATACCTACATTAAAAGCTATTACGTAGATTTTAAATTAATGAAGTAGAATCGCTAAAATTGGTACTTGGCTGGAGTAATTTCGTTGGAACACGGACGTACATAGAATAAAATATTTGTTTACTATACCTGTACCTTGTTTATTATATATTAGACCTCTTATTCGTTACACTCGCTTTTCAGAACATACATAAATGTTTTAAGTAACGTAGCACTTATTAATTAGTTTTAAAAATTATAGTTGCATCTTAGGCACCACCTAGATCTAAAAAAGACTTGTGAAAGCTTCCTATACGGAATTATTTACAGAAAATAATTCATTATTTCATTATTATAGGCTTACGCAAAAATTACCTTGATACAATACTCGTAATGTAGGCTTAGAAACTTTTACTACCTACATAAAATATAGAGTGTGATAAATAACCATAACACTAATTAATTAATGGAATCAGGCGTTACTTTGCGGAAATCCATGATATATAAGATATACAACTAGAATATTTAGTTTTAATTCCGCTAAACTACTGCAAGTTTGGGTGCATGCACAGCACCGCCCTCCCGCCCGCAAATATATGCACATGCAGAAGGTGTGATAGAAATAATGTAACATGCAACCAAACCGATCCTCGACACGTGTTTCGCCCCTCCACGAAGCATCCTCAGGAGATGTTGACTCGTCGACCGCTTGGACGCGAAATTTCGCGTTTGAGGATGATCCGTGGAGGGGCGAAACACGTGTCGAGGATCGGTTTGGTTGCATGTTACATTATTTCTCTCTACTGGATACTAGCGGCCTTGTGTGATCCGGAATTTAAAATACGCTTCAGACTCAGTTTTGCTCAAACAAGGACAACCATCCACTCCTTAAGAAGACAACAAAACAAGAATGTGGACTTTGTCAAATTAAAAATACAAAGGTAAAGAAAAACTTTAAAGGTTTTAATTTTATAAGATCCACTTATTCGTCTTAAGAAATAATGAAATGTCAACTGTCTTAAGAAAACTGGAGGTGCACTTTATATTTAGCCATTTTAATTACTGTAAGTGTATAGTTGCTTGGACGCAAAGTGGCACAATAGATCCCTTCCACAAAATAAAAACAGGAATACAACACTTTTCATTTCTTGCTAATCAGGGAAAACGTGCATAACAAGTACCTTTTTTTTATTTCATCATTCAACGAATCTATTTTCCTATGTTTTGTTTATTTCTCAGAAAAATAATTTGTTGGAAACTCTTTAGCAGTGCAAGCGCCAAGCCCTACTTTGTTTTACAAACAACTGCGGTTTTTATTAATTGAGGGCAAACATTTTTATTATGAATGTGAATCTGAAGGTTTCGCTAAGATTTAGGTACTGCTAGGTAGGAAACATTTGAATATTTGATTTTCTATTCCAATTAATTTTAGGACAAAACGCAATAACACTAGCAAATAGATACTCGGATCTTAAAAGACAAACTACATTTTTTTGAGAAAATTACAGATAGGTATGCTTTTTTATAATTGTAGAATCACCATTATCTAAATTATAATATAAGTAACAAGACAACAACAAATTTAAGATTTGCTTATTCAATTTGTTAAGTTGTTATTCTCAGAATAACAAAACAAAAGTTTGCTTTAAACTGAGGTCGCAGCTACAAAGATTGCAATTAGCACTGTACAAATATTTTGAACACATAATTAATTATACAAATTCACTTACACAATTTACATACGTATGTACAATATTTGATACTTGAACTATAGTCTTCACGCTTTAGCGAAAATACCGTAATACGTCCTCTTAAATCTACTTACCACCGAGCAAATATAGCGATAACCCAAACTAAATTAATTATCCGGTACACATTCCGTGTCCTATCCTCAGTCGCACGATGAACGATACGATAACTCTTTATTGCTTCAGTAAACTGCCCATATAAATATATTGTTTGCAATAAAAGTCCTCAGAGGTCCTATTTTCGGGGGCTTAAAGATCCAAACAGAGCTGTTTTATTAGTTAAAGCCAAGTTAGCGCCCGCGCCGGCTGTTAAAACACAGATCCCCGAGTACTCAAAGCCATTATTTCAGAAACAACTTGGCCGTGGCTTATTATACAATGGATTTGAATTTTCTTAGATTACTGTGGGGAAGGATTGGCCGACAACAGTAAAGATGTTCTTTTGTATTTAAGATTTTACAGACATAATTCCACCACGCTTTAAAGAATTGTCGTATATAAACGAATAATAGAGGTTGGTGTCAATGTATCCAGCTGTCAGTTTAAAGAGAACGTTTAATTGTCTCTTGATGGAAAAAGAAACAATATTTAGCAGCAATATTAGCTACATAATATACATAGGTATCTCTCGAGTTGCGCTACGAAACCCGTTACTGGAACAAAATTGACAACTAACAAAAAATGTAAATAAAACAGAGAAAAGCTGCTCGTAATAAAATAAACGTTGAATGAGTAAAAAATTATAGAACGTGGAATTTATCCGGCCAGTACCAGTATGTTGCCTTTCCTGTCTTTATACATTCCGAGAAAGGAAACTTTTCCTTTTAGCAAGGTATTTAAAACTGCTTACGTTGTGCTCCCAGATGTTCGTTTCCAATAAGCTGAGTGAACTGCCAGTTAATGGAAGTTGTTTCAACATCATATTTTTAATTATCTTACACACACTTATCATCCCGCATAAGTACTTTATTCAAAATCCTCTTTTGCGCGCAAATTTTTGAATAATTTTGGCGCTTTTACGTCATTGTTTAGTTTAGTTATTATTCGTTTTACGGAGGTTCAAAAATTATTATATCCAAAATGTTTTTTTCTTTTTTGTAATTTTCATCGAAATAAAATTATTTTAATTAACATGTGGCTACTTTAGAACAATGTACCTATCCATATAACTTTTATTTGTATAAACAAGAAGTTTTGTATTTGAATGCCTCATTGGTCTCGTGGTCGCAAGCGCGACTGCTAAGCGTGAGGTCGTGAGTTGGATTCCTGGTTTTATAAAAGTGCTATTGAGTTCTTCTATATGGAAATTCTCAACAGCACAGAGTGTGGAACTATCCCCGGTAGATGGCAATAGGCGCGCCCCCTATAACATGGATCTCAATAACGGTATCGGCAAAATATGGGTGTACAATAGTACACCTCTGAATAACTCTTCGGGAGTAAAGATGATGAAGATTCTGTATTTGCAAGAAATATTACAGATATATAATGAAATTATACAGAAAAATACATAACCTATGTATATGTATACATAAATTCATAAAATCCAGGTTTAAACGTCTGAAGAATTCTAAACGGATTTCTGAGAACCAATCCTATCTGTAACGGCTAGCATAGCAGCCATAGAGATCCCGGCTTAAAAACGCACCCTGTACATTGGATGTCCAATAAATTTTCCAATCATTTACCCGCGACTTTATCGGCATAGAATTTGGATTTTCCCCAAACAAACTTCAATAGCTCGGTACAGAGCATAAGATTTGATTTTTGAAACAAAACATAGGTTATGAAGAATAAAATTATAATTACCGCGCAGATTGGTCGGTCTGCCAGGTTAAGCAGCGCTTGCCACGATCAGCAATCCAATGGGGGACCATTTCTCGCACATCAAGACCTCTCCGTGCCACGAAAAGGACGTTAAGCTGTTGGTAACGGGTGCCATAGGACACCTATTCATGATATATGAGAGATATAAATGATGTCAATCGTTACAGGTGTCAGCAGCCCAAGAAATCTGACAACTAGTACCAACCTAACATTTTTTTATTTTTTATTTGCGTGTTCACCACCGGAGGTCAGTGGCAGTCGCTCTGTGTAAAATACTGATATACTGAAGACCTAGACTGGAAGCCGACACCAATGCAGTTGGGAAAAGGTTAGACAGATGATGAATAAAATTATTGCATAATCACAAAATAATGTTACTGTTTTATAACATTAAATATACAGAAACAGTTCTGGCTGTAAACAACACAAATCTTTTTATGGCTCGCCATTTATGGAGGTCGTAATAAACGTTAACCAAATTACGTTACAGTCTTCGTCTTTTATATTATCCACAATATAATATAGTATACATCATAATTATCTAAGCGTATGTAGATAAATTACGGTTGTTTCTTCTGACAAGTTATACAAACTTCTACCTCAATAATTCTTCAACGTATTACAAAGGTAATAAGTTGATATAAATACATATATTGTACTGCGTTCTTTCTCTTCTTCTTCTATCGAGTCATATCCGTAGTCGAAAGATTCGAGAAAGATCGAGGCTGACTGCCCAGGGTGCGCCACACGATCTCATGATTTGCCCCCCGTGTAAGCTATTTCCTTGCGCATCGCACTTAGTAGACACACTTTTCCAAAGAAATTAGCCTTATCAGTATGCTTTCAAACTCGATACCTAATGTGCGTTTTTAAATAGAATTTTGCACTCAATTTATTAATTCAGTATTAGCTGGTAATGCAATATAATTTAACAATAAATAATTAACGAAAAGAATAGTTATTTTTCCACTAAACTTCTTTTTAATCAATAATCTCTAAGAAATTCTCTAAATTTCAGCCTATTTGCGTCGCTCGCACTTTTGAATTCCGAAGAGATCTTAGCGGGATCACATAAGTACGCAGCAAGTAGAAGACACAAGTAACTTTGTGAACTCAATTAAGTTTATGTATTGCTCAGGCGTTCGCGTGAAGAATGCTAAGCCTGTTCGTTCGCTGCCAAGTGCTTTGTTCGCGACACGCGGTTTTAACCCCGGCCTATCGACACGCTACGTTTGAGGCTTTGTACAAGTGTGTTCCAAGTTTCGTGTGGAGTATTTTCGGTAATTTTGTTTGAAAAGTAGAACCCACCCAACGCGTTTATCATTATTATAAGCTACTTTTTAAATATTTTTATTTACTAGAGGAACCCATCAATATATACATATATAAAAAAAAATATGCTGTAACAAAGATACAATCAGGAACAAAAATATTTTTGTAACTAGGTACGCAAAGTATGGAAATTTCTAAGAGGTCTGAAATAAAATAATGATCATATCATATAATATTTAAAAAACATTAAACTTGATACATTTCATGTAGGTATGTTATATTATTTTAAAACTGACAGTATCAGGTTTATCTAAATAAATATCGACTGTGAACTGGCAACATGTCCTATCTCGATTTTATGAAGATTTTACTTGGTTATACATACCATTCTAAACTATTTCATACCCGGCAGCGCTGCAAAAAGCATATTTTACTTCAGTCAAAATTAGACGCCAAAATCGAATTCATTCAATTTGTACTAATATATAGTTTAGATACTTTCGTCTTAATCCTGTAATGTTATCAGAAATGAGATAGTACCAGTTGCCAGTTCACAGTCGATATACCACTAAGTGTACATACTATACGAGACTTTACGGAACGTCAGACTTTACTCGATGTATCGTATATGTACGAGTATATTCATGATTTACGCTTACCATGACAAATGGTGCACGCTATAACGGATATTAAAAATAGTATTTGAATATTATAATAATGCAATATCATTTTTCATTCTTATAACAATTTAGAATATAATATGGATAGGAGGAAAAGACCTTCATTTCCTATTTCTAGACACCATCTAGATTTATACTAAAATACGTTCAAAATACCGACCAAGAACTCTAAACTGCTCCCTTGAATATTTGCTTCCATTTTGTTCCTTGATGTATTTTGTTACACAAAATTAGAAGTTCCCAAAGTGTGTAATCTATCTTAAGTTTCTTCATAGTTTCCAATGCTCTTTGTTAAAATAAATCTCTAACAGCAATCGAGAAAACTTCCAAAGTAATAAACTACGCAGAACCAATTAAAATTATCGAGTGGAACAAAGAATGAGATCATAAAAGAACAAAAGTAGCAACTGTTGTGCAGCATCAATGCAGTTTGTCGGATGTCTTGACTGTCAACTAGGGAACCGATTCCAATTTACTAGCATTGCCCCGGGATTTGTTGCGATCGTAGAATTCCCAATACATTGAATATATATGTATATACTACGTAGGAACCTACTTGTAATTGGCTCTCAACTACCCACAAACTCACTGCATGTCTTTAGATCGAAATAAAAAATATTTATAAAAAGATATTTTAATAATATGATTAATCCAATATGATTAATGTGCTCTCCAAAAAAGTAAAGATTTTTGTTGATTGAATTTAAACAAGAATTTTCATGATAAGTCTGCTCTCTCATATAACAATGAATACCAACTAACCTGTTTCATCTGTTATATTATTAATAGTACCAAAGTTATCTGTGAAAATGGGAGTCACTTACAAATCGAAAAATATATAAAACATGATATAAACAATGACGCAACCGATACCACCAATGAGCTATAAGTTAGAAATAAACTCTGATAGCGACTTCACAATTAATTTAGTCAATAAATCCCAAATCGACACTTCTGACGAATTCATTTCCCGTCAAAATGAGTGTAAGGAAAATTTTCAGAATACGATAATGAATAGCTGAATTATTCATGTACGAACCAACCAAGGAGGGAACGAGATACGCTTACCTTGAATTTTCGTATAAGTAAATCGCCGATTAAGCTTAATTATCAGCTGAGATCAGGCGATGTGCCGCCACTTTCAGCTCATTTACACTTCATTGTGGAATACAACCTTCCCGATTTTTCTAACGTCGTTCTCAAGTTACCGAAAAACCCAAATCTTTTATTTCTCTATTTTACTACTCTCCACGTCACAATTTATCAATATATCCTACCAAGTGGTTCTCCTAAGCTCTTCGCTTGTCATATTAAACTTTCCCAAACATTATTTTGCAGTTGTCGACAACTGCGACATCGTAACTAACTGTAACAAAATAGCTGAGATTGTAATAGTGACTCACTTGGTCCCCGGCAAAATAAAGTTTGTAGAGCAGTTGCAGTTAAATTTATAGCTCCGACCCTTCCCTATAGCCTCAAGGAAATAACCTTCCTGTTTTCTTTGATTTCGTGTTTTGGATTTGTATTTTCGGCACATATTTCCTGGCTTTATTTCAAGATAAGCCGAAAATCAGCTATAATCTGATCAGATAAACAAAACCTCTATGGGTATTAGAATAGATAATCACAAACACATTACATAAAAATGTAATTTCTTGTCTTTGAACGGTTTATTACACTATAAAACGGGATCTTTCAACATACCTGTCGTTTTTTCCTAATACACACATAATTATCTGAAACTACTACAATAAAGACTTAATTGTGTTCTTACCCGTTGGAAAAAAATTCATCGCTATTCAGCTCGACAACTTCCATAAAATTTGCGTGCTCTTTGTGTGACGTCATGTAACTGCGCTAACCCAATTTTTGTTCTATCTGTTTGTTTTCCTTTAGCACCACAAAACTAATCAAACTAAGGTTCATTGTTACAATACCTATCATCAATCATTTCATAATCACATCTAGCAAAAGCATACTTGTCTACGCATTCTTGCAGGATCTTTGACAACATACTAAAGGCTTCTTCAATAATATTTAAAGAATTTAATGTTACTGTTCTTTTACAAGTAAATACCCATCTTTAGTTTTTAATTAAAACAGTTCTGTTTAATGGCCAACTATTCAATGTCTTTACGGAACGAGCAAAAAAAGAGCAAAGGAATAGTGGTAGACTCCTATTTGCTGTGTCCCGCTACTACATCACAATAACTTACTTTTTTATTGAATGCAACTCGAGAAGAAGAGCACAACTACATATTTAATAGAGAATGGATAAAAATGTCACTAAAGAGTTTTATTTCTTTACGTCCCCTTTGCTATCAAACTCTAATCTGACATAATATGTTTATTATATTATTACTAGCAACCCGCCCCGGCTTCGCACGGGTAGCAGAGCATATACGCCTTCATTATTTTTCAGTCGTAGTGTCGTATCAGCCTGTTACGTCGAAAATTTACGCGGCGCACGCCAGTGAAGCTCCCAGTCGGCATGATATTTTCCAACATCTTCAACAGTCATCGTCATATTTCAACCAATTTACACAAAACTTTACGAATTATACACTTAAACATTCCTCATGAATCACCCTGTCTTTTGGTGAAAACCGCATGAAAATCCGTTCAGTAGTTTTTGAGTTTATCGCGAACAGACTGACAGACAAACGCGGCAGACTTTGTAGTGATTCATTACTTTTACGGTACGGACACGTAATGCGAAGAGAT
Source organism: Shargacucullia verbasci (assembly GCA_947562105.1). Lineage (NCBI taxonomy): Eukaryota > Metazoa > Arthropoda > Insecta > Lepidoptera > Noctuidae > Shargacucullia > Shargacucullia verbasci. The sequence goes on along the minus strand of OX387286.1, from coordinate 3,905,558 downwards.
GAGGAACATGTGATCAGGAAAGCACTATGCCTGCCAGAGAATAAAAAAGGTACAGGGCGCCATCCTACTACCTGGTGAACCAGCATAATATAGGAGGGCCGACCCTACAGAAAGTGGGAAAGAGCAAAGAAGAAGGATTCATTATTTTTTCACGAACACAGTTATATTCAAAACATATATGTTTTTAATTCTAATTTTCTTCACATCTCGATATTTTTGCTTTATTCCGAACATGAGCGTGAACACAGCACAAAAGCTTACTCTTGTCGCTACCCCGAATTTAATTATAAACATAATTGCTGTCTATGTTCCATCAGGATATTTTCTTCTCTATTATTATAACATAGGTATCTCATACTGTGACGAATAGTAATACGACCTTAGCAAATGCTAATTTTAATGCTAAATGCTAAAATTATCATTAATATTCTATTTATTTAAATTTCGCTGTAAGTTTATTTCGAAAACTTCATAATTACATTCTTTATTACTAAGTTTTCAAATCACGTGTGCTTTTCATTCTAATATCGGTCTTTATTAAAACAGGCAGGTACTATGATTGGTAAAGACAACATTGTTCTACGAAAATTAAAGAAATGCACCAGCTCCTGCAACTCCACAGAGAATTACCTGCAATTCTAACTCATTAATATTGTTTGTAGCTTGTCTGTAATCATAATATGTTTTTGAATTGTTCAAATATTTCCATGTTATGATATTTCAGGTTTAACATGTATTGCAGTGTTTCATATTATTGTACAATATCTGGCGACCGGACAACAGTAGCCCATACCTACTAATGACAACAATTTTAGTTGATAATTAAATTCTCTGTTAATACCTGTACGGATAATGATTTGCATTATGCCTGCAGGCATACATTTTCAATGGACAGCCGTATCATATTACTTTTAATATTTACCGAACTAGTTTACGTTTTAAATATTATTAAATTCAGGATGTTTTCTCTTTTTAGTGGGTATATCTTCAGAAATGAAAGATTTAAAGACAGGTAAACACTAGATAGCCTAGAACAGGGATGGCGAACCAATGGCACGCGTGCCATTAATGACACGCGACACAATATTTTGGGCACGTCACCGATTACAAAATTCATTATGCACTTAGAAAAAAAAGTGTGAAGTAGGTATTATATGACGAGCGAACACGTCATCTAATCTGCAACAGCAGAAATCACACTAATTTTACTTTAATTTAAATTACGCGTATAATTGAGACATTGCAAAATGTTTTTTCTTGTTTGTAGTAAATTAAGGGTTTTGAGTTAATAGTATTTATCTCCTTTATTCATCTTATAATTCTTATCTAATTTAAATATATAAATATAATTTAAAAAAATACATTTATAAATATAAAAAAAAAATAGAGACCAACCGGTATCAGGAACAGGGTCCAAGCTACCGGCGGTTAGGGCTCCAGAGAGAGGAATTTCCTCACAATGTGAGCCGTATCAAGGAGTACCGCCCTCTGTATCAAGCCCTTGATCCAGCCTCCTAACGAGAGCGTTTGAATAGTATTTATTATTATTATTTTCCCAATAATCACAAAGTCAACATTATTTGATGGCACGTCTATGACCTCATTAAACATTTCTTTAGAAAAAATGGCATGTTGATACATAAAAGTTCGCCTACCCTTGCCTACAATATAATTTTGACTGGACATCAAAATACGATAAAACTATCGATTATAAATTACATCAGAATATCAAATGTGTTTGAATAATTTATATAATGTATGCCATCACAAGGTTGCTTTAGTAGGTAATATTTAGGTAGGTACTATTAAAATCCCTTAAACCTAAGAAGGTAGGTTCACTCATAATTCTTCTCAAATCCTATTTCTTCAACTAAATAAAGAAAAATCAATTTCAATAGTAATAATGGGTTTATCAATAAGCTTTTAATCTGTTAACATAATATTGGTGTAGTGATTATGGTTGGTGGTTTGCGACGCGGCCTGGCATCAAGTGCTATGGTAAATTGTGTGCAATGTGCTTTATATTAAACGTGTTCCGTTAAGTGAGCCGCAGTAATATATATATGGGTGCGCTCACCGCACGCTAGCAAATTATACGCCGAGTGCGATACATTAGTTCTGTTTTATCTGGCTGCGGTTACAATGTCTGCTTAGCATGAAATGTTACCGCCTGTATATTTAATGCCGAATGAAACATCTTAAATGTTCTGCTATTTATTCAAAGCCTAACACAAGAGAGCCTGTTTCAAGCCTTATCCACAGGGTACACACACGGTACTAGTAGTAAACATGGAGACATTTGTATCGAACAATGCGGGACATGGTTGCAGTACAACATGCCCCGGTGTGAACGAGTCAAGTCACAAGTCCAGAAATAAATAAACTGGTAGTACCAGAAGAAAATTCGTAGAACTCGCCGTAAATGGACCTAAATCGTGGTAGTCTATTTCTAGCTAAGACCACACACTACGACATTACTTCGATAACAATAGCTGGATTTAAAATTCTTCACTATAAAATTATATTTACATCTACATAAAATATGAATAAATACAAAAACCAACCAGTGTGGTTGCTCATTTCAAATCATCCATATTCTTGTTCTTACTTAAAATTTACTTAACAAAAGATGGGTTGTAAAAAATTCATGACAAACTCCTGTTTCAGGAACTTTTTTAAACTAAATTTCAATAGAATCGTAAAACAGCATAAATTTACATTTTTATCGAAAGCTCTTCCGTCGCTTTTAAGGCGTTGAGTTTCTTTCACTCTTTGAATACTTACATAAATGTAACTCTTGTAACATAGAACTGTATGCATTTTCTAAATTTTAATAAGAAATATAACTTACGTGACCTTCATCTACATTACAAATGTAAGCCTAATTATAAAACAAATATAAGACAGCTGAGTGCTAAAAAGGCAGTATGTTTTTAGAACTGAGGACTGACTGGATCACTTAAGGTTGAGGCACTCGCTTAGCCCGTCAAATCAATAAATAACAAACTGTAGGTTCATGGTAATAGTAATCGCGCCAATACCTATACTACATTATCAACATTTTCGTACTATCGTCGCTATTTAACTCCAAAATTGACCATTTAAAGTTCAATCTTTATAGCTATCATGACGGTTTGAAGTAAATGTTTAAACACTCAGTTATAAATATAGTAAAGTTATTGTCGTGATTACTATCGTTATAAACGTATTATGTATTATTGATATATATATTGAGAAAATCCGAACGCCTCTGCCCTAAGCATATTGTTTTGCTATACTAAAATAGTGATATTCACATTTTCCGAAACATTCTTGTATATATAAATAACTTAAAGTCCATTATGTAAAAACTTCACTGGAATAATTTACACCGGCGAGTAACGGCATGAAACAAACATTAAACAAGGCTCATTCGCTACTTACAAAGTCCCTTTCAAGTTAAATGTATCCCAACGTCCTGCGAAAAGGGTTACAATTTGTCTCCAACAGCTAACCGCACATTTTTAAATGGGGCAAAAAATATTCAATGTTTATTTATCTATCTCTTTCTCTCGCATAACAAAAGCTACGTTAACGAATGGGCACCGAATGAGATCAAACAATTTAAGTTCGTCTTTATAATAACGAATAAAATATGAGACGATTTGGTGGAAACTGGTGAACGGATTAAACCATTGAGACTGGCACTTACGTAACAATGCCGTAATGGCACATGTCGTCTAACCTAGTATATAAAGGGCCTCACAGTATTATATTAATGCGAACATAAATAGTGTACTTAAGAGGAGGATTTAGAGATTTTTAAATTTGAAATTCTACTCATAATGAACGCACCCCTTTTTTCCTACACCCAGTACAAATACATACAGTAAAAATATGTACAAATAATAATATATACAAAGGACTCCAAGCCCCACGACCTGACCAGTAGGTCACGTGTTTAAATGAAGGTCCAGATGTAAGGGATTTCTTAATCTCATTGTGGATTAGGTACTTCAGTGCGGGCTCTCAAATCCCGGTGCAAACGGCAACAGTTTAATTGAATCCAGGCTCTTTATAGCTTCCTGTAACTCAAAGTCAAAGTCAAAGTCAAAGTTTTTTATTTCAAGTAGGCCTTTTCAGGCACTTTTAAAAAGTCGAGACTCTAGGCGCACGGTTCCAAAGGGGGTAGGTCCTATGGAGAAGAGACCGGCAAGAAACTCCATGGATACTCTTTTCAAAAACAAAAAGTTAATTTACAATTAAAATCTTAAATTAACATGCATTATATAAGAAAAAATACAAACTTAATAGAATGCTACTTACACAATGAGGCAATACAACATGAGTTAAACAATTGTTTCGACTATAAACTAAAAACGGGATAAACAGATCAAAGCGGATAAAACAGAAATAAAAAAATACAAAAAAGAATAGAAAATATTGAAACATCAAGAATGTCCAGATATGTAAAGTGAATCTAATATAAAATAGAAGTTAACTCCTTGTGACACCTGTTCCACGTTTCTCTCAAAGAAACAAAATAGAGTGGAACTCGAACACGCAACACTAATATTAATAAAAATGTCCATTTGATTTTTCGCCCTAATTTTGTCGAATAAAATACGACGATACTTCATTTTTAAAGACGGTTGCCTAGCTATAAGCTGCTTGCTGTTATTGCGCTTGCTTCACATTTAAACTCCCTGAGGAGAGACTACTTTCTCAACCGGATTCAAAATAATTCAAATTAATATCAATGCCGGAAGATGTCTTATAACGTAACTCTATTAAATTTGAAGTCGTTTTTAATAGTTATCTTTGTATTTTCTGTTACGATATTATTTATTACTGCTGTAGAAAAAAACAATTTCTACTTTTCTACCTGTGTCAGAAGGCAAAATAATGGTTCAGACCTTAAGTGATGATACAGTTCATTGCACACAGCGAACTAGACAGCGAAGCAATAGTTTTCAGTAAAGCGACGCCATCCGCAATGTTCGTATAGAACTAAAAGCTTCTCCACCTAAATTATTACCTATTCACCATACACCCGGTACCGTCGGCACTGCACTAAACCTTTGTATTAAATATTTTATTCAGAAACAGAAACCAATTTGTAGACAGATGAGACGTTCATATAAATTTTGACGCAAGAGTTTTATAAGTTTAGACTCAGCGGTTGGCGGCGGTTAAATTCAGAAGAACATCACGTAAAATCAGGGCTTAAGCTGTCCTTCAGTTTTACATATACAAATTTTAATATTAGTCATGAACACTTACTTAGAGTAGAAAAAAAGTTAGAATACTGAGATTACTACTTTACTCGTTATAACTACCAACTTGTCTATTTCGTACAAAACCACTGGAATCCACGCCTTAATATGGTACACTAAAACTTGTATAAAACCTTATCAAAATATACTTACGGCTTAAATTGTGTGCCGACTGTACAAAAGGCTACGTACTGCATGTGAGACGCGAAGCAAATTGAGCACGAAAGCAAATCTGTCATCCCTCAACTAGAATAGGAAATTTTATAGCCGGGATATAATTTAAAAAGGGTTTTGAGATTGGAGATGCAATGAAATGCATGTGCTTGCCTGTCTTCTTCTATATCGAACTAATTTATTTGATGTTATATAGTATTGATTTATCAAATCAGCTTCATTTGTGTGTATCAATGGTAGGTACTACCCTATGTTATTATAATTATAACGTATGCCTCATAAAAGTCTTGAAAGAACACTGTCGTCAAGAAATGACAACAGTTGAAATTGCATCATCAGATTTAAATCTATATATTAACTCACAATTCCATTAACCAGCACCAATCGCTCACAAAACTGAATTTAAAGACTACATTCAACGTCGAATGAATATCGATGACTCGCAAAAGGCTCGCAGATTTATTGAATTATTCATAGATTCTATCAATTGCATTCTGATCACAAACGTCCTCCATAAGTCGGAACTAACCACGACTAAAACTCAGCACTACAAATCCTTGAAACTTGTAAACATGGACCACAGGACTGTAGGATTCCTGAAGCATAATCTGATTACTTATGTGCACTGTGCCGTGTGCACTAGGTATACCTCACCGAGATTCTACATTCCGTGTGCACTCATGTTTTATGGAAGACCGAAGATGTAAGACTTGTTAACACTTACGTACACTTGTGGTAGAAAGTTTTTGAATTCGCAGAAACTATACGCGTAGCAAACGGCAAGTTTGATTGGTTCTAAATCTAGGCTTCGTAGAATTAAAGCGCATAGCTTTCCTTTTTCTATTATGTAACATTTTTCATTGGTTAGATAGGTATTAAAGAAAAGGCAGATGCAGTGACATATAAAGAAATAAAGGAGCTAGCTTTGGACAGAACAAAATGGAAAACGCTACACCGACAAGTGCCTAGCACTTAAATTGAAGAGAGAGAGAGATATGTATTACTTTTAATTATTTGAAAGTAGAGTATTCGGTATATCGAATGTCGATACCTATAACTACTTATGAGCATACTCATTCCCTAATATAATAACTATTCATAACAAAAGCTTAATTAAGTTTACATAAAATTTGCGAACTTCTCGAAATATTTTATTATCTATTATAAAATATTTCTTTACCTATTTCGTCATATCTCGTCGCGTTTATAACATGAAATAAATTATTCGCTTCATATTTTCAATGATTCTGTGAAAATGTTTGCAGTGAGTAATGGCATGGTAACATGACACTATTAGATGAATTCACGTTTTTGCATTTTCAGCCAACGACACGACCGCGATCCGATATCAAAAATAGTTCCAAAGGCATTTCCACATACTATATTAAGCTGTAGAAAAAACTACTTACTATTACTTAATACTTAAACAGTAAAAGTGATCGTACATTTACAAGAAACATTTTTAGTCACATTGTCACTCTTTAACAAAATATCAAGATTTCAAAGTTTATTTTTCACTAGGAAATCAACTCATGCACAATTTTTTGTCGTTTCAGATTAGTACACTTGTTTATTATAAATGCGAATGCAATCGCCATTGCTTTAACGTCTATTTAAAAACCCAAAGTATAGGCAAATTAATTACATAGTACAAAATAATTGATTTCCATTTTCAATGACAGCGTTGCAAATTAGAATAGTTGCATGCGATGTGCAACAGAATCAAGATCAATGTTTGCTTCTATTGCTGCCTATCAGTACATTAGTCATTAAACTTAAAACTACTAAAGGTGTAGAGTTGCTTCATATAGTTATAACATTTCCATACAACCATACCAGAAATCGTTGGGTGTAATTTAATAGGTCTCAAGGCCTTGCTAAGCCTCACCCTTCCATGTAATGAAGGCCGGGCGACATGCGAACCTGCCCAATTAGTCATCGTTATAAAAATATCTGTCCCAACTTACTGCTGAAATTGGCACACCTAGAAATAACCATTTAAAATTTAAAATTTATTTAGTTTAATAGCCTAATTAGATTCTTATTCCTGCCACTGCTGTTCGGTGATGGTGGCTAACTACTTAAGTTTGTAAGCATTAAAATCAGCATCAATATCGTCACATTTTAACAATGCTCAATATCACATTACAACCATTATCAATTAATTAATTTAACCCATTACTGTCCCACTGCTGGGCAAGGGTCTCTTCTCAGAATGAGAAGGGCTAGGCTTTAGTCTACCATGCTAGCCCGGTGCGGATTGATGGACTACACACACCATCAAGAACTTTATGGAGCACTCTCGGGTGTGCAGGTTTCCTCACGATGTTTTCCTTCACCTTCACAATACATGCAACTAATGTATTTTAATTTATTTACTCTATTGAAGACAGGAAAGCAATTAAGCTAGAGTAGCGAGAGTCGTTACAAATTAGTGCCAGGACCAGATCTAGTGCCAACGTAAGGGTTGTCTCGAACCAAGCACAAGACAAATGATAGCTGTATACACATGCGAAAGTAACTCTGTCCGCCTGTTGTTACCTCATCACGGCTAAAGCACAGAACCGTGATGACATTTTACAAAAAGGTAGCCTAGGATCCAGAGAAGGACATGGGTTTACTTTTAATATTGCAACAAAAGATTACAAAATACACGCAGACGGAGTCGCGGGTGACAGCTAGTTACTTATAACACAACTGAAATAGATGAACTAAGGTGATGAATTAAGGTGTGTCACGATGAAGATTTTAAAAGGTAAATTAAGTCATAGTATCGCATAGTATAATTTCAATGTCGACTCAAGATGATAGTGATCTCTTTTTTGTGCCGATAGCGAGTATTCTGCCAGTGTCAAGTAGGGAAAAAATCTTAAAGGTTCGTTTAGGTCTTCACCGTTAATGTATTGTCATAATCTTCTTACCACTAATTGCAAAACGAATTAAAAAGCATCAAAGGAGGACCATGCTGCCCAACCCATCCTCTTGACAAGTCCCCGTATACCTAAGCACATTAGAACATCGGAGTGAAGAGGCAATAAAACTCACAACACGGCCATTTTTCTTTCTATATTTAGTTACAAAATATTCTCATCATGCGACACACAATATTTATAGGCCGGGATGTAAATCAACAAAGCCATTTGAATTTACCCAATGTCTTTATAATGGCGAACTATGTTTTCGCGACTTCCGTGTGTCTCATAAATAGGGGTAAAGTATGCAAATGTTATGATTAATGTAGTTAATACGTATTTCAACAACATTTTAAGTTGATACGAAAGCTTGGATGCTTAGATACGAATGTGGATTAAATCATTCATCTGTTGACAGTATTGTAGATAAAGAATTCGATTATTTCTATTTAAATAATTGCGCGCTAAGTATTCCATCTTGTTTTAAAGATAAAAAATGCCTTTGATCCTTACAAACTTACCTATAGATTTTCATGGAAGATGGGTCGCAAAAACAAGAACTATTCTAATAATTGAAAATCTTTTGGTTTTCTTCTTTTTGAAAATAAACAATGAATAGACTCATATATTTCTGAAGTTTGAAAACTCCATGGATAAAGATATCTTTTGATAGGAATGTCCTGCTCAAAGATAAGATCGACCTAGCTCGATAAAAAGGGGTTTCTGTGGTGAATGACAACCATTAACATGGCTGTTCAAGCGTCGCTAATTGCTGGCAGCTGGGCACGATCCAACTCTACTGGGAATGGTCATCTTGTTCGCTGCTACCAGGAAACTAAAATTATTCCCCACTCAAACGGTTCCTACGATTACGACGTAAATCCAACCAGATCTAATGGATGCAATGCTCTGTTTCTAAACAAGTTTAGTAGAGTTATTTGTAGAGGAACTAAATAAATATATAACCGTTTACAATTTACTGTTGGACTTTGGACTTATATACTGTTTAAAGAATATGGAGCATTTAATTTTCCCCCTCGCAGTGTTTAAGCCGTTTAAATTATTACGTTGTAACTATATATATATATACGCAGGTGGACTTTGAAATATACAATTTAAAAATAAGTCGCATAGAGCACATAATACAATATTCTGAAATTAATATAATATCTATTTTTGTATTTAGAAAATATGATAATTGAGAGTCTAGGAATAAGATCGAATTCCTTAATAATTAATTTGTAACATTTTTACTAATCTCTCAAATGGATTATTCATAAATTGATTCCTACAGTCTGATATAAAGATACAAAATCCAGTAAAAAAAGTATGTATACCTTAAAAACGTTAAGGAGTCTTGCTTTTTTTTTCCTATGTATGTTAAAGAGCCGTCAATGCAGATGCAGAGAGAATTTGATTATTTCTATTAAAATAGCCCGCAAAAAAATCTATCTTGTTTTAGAGGATCAATTAATGTTTTTTTTTAATATATCGTCGTACACAAGATCTACTAAACTGCTTAATAATGTTCTTTTTTACTGGGTTAACAACCTTCTTACTCCTGTTCAAGTAATTTCGTTCCAATACTAAGTACTTCCATGAACGTTCTCGGTACTGTTAGAACGATAGATTTAATTCTCTTGACGTTTAACGTAACCTGGTTATGTGACAGTCTCCTGTAACAAGCTGTGGGAATCCTCTGAACTGTCTCCAGGGTATTTTACTTCTAATTTCGATTAGGACGCTCGTGCTTGGTTTTCGCTTTTTCCGATCATTTACCTTGTTTAAAAGAACGAACCAACTACAATTACCGTAGAAAAATATATAGAATTGTTTTTATTTCAAATAAACCTAATACAGGCACTTATGAAACGTTATAGGACTCTAGTTGCACGGTTAGGTAGTACCTACATATTTATTTTTAATCCAGCTAAAAATAAAAAAATATCGTTCATGCAATTTTTTTATGAAACTAAATAAAGCTCCCTTAAAATTAGATCACACAGAACCACAACCCGAGTGTCGTTCTTTTTTTCGCTCTTAATTTTTAGCTTAGCGTAACAAAATGAGTATTTTCAACTGCTCTCTACTCACTGGAGTTCAAACAATCTTTTTGAATTTGAGGTTCTTTTTAAATACGCAGTTCTGCATGCGTGAGCCATAAAGCCCTTATGACTGCTATTCCGAAACGGTTGCACGTGTGGGCGGATGCGCCCTTCACACTTGGGTACATGACATCTTTAGGACAGTGGAGGCTATATTATCTTATACCTTTTGGTGAAATGGTGTGTACTAGCTCACTTGTGGAAATGTTTCTACTAAGCTTTAATTATTGTAATAGCATTCTTTAATTTTATTATTTTTTTATTATTGTATAAGGACCGACATGGGAGTGTTGCTGGGGAGATTTTTGGGCCGTTTCTTCTCCCCAAGCTAAAACACATAGGAAGCGGTCAAGGGCGGGTATTAGTTCTGTCCATAATATGTTTGACGTTCAAAAAGCACTAGTAGTAGCACTATTATGAATAAATGAATTTTGAATTTTACCTACTTACTCATAAATAGATTTACGGAGTTACAGTGGATTAGACTACGAACATAGAACATACATCAGAATTATAATCTAAATGAAACTACAGAACTAAAGAACTAAATAAAGCTAATATAAACCTAGTTAAAATCATTAATTTTAAGAATTCTCATTACATTTCTCTACTCAAAACATTTTAGTGTAATAAATCATATATATGTATAGGTATTATATTTTAGTCAAAGATCTGTAGGCACATCCTATATTCTTGTTGAGCGTGAAAACAAGTTGTTGATTGGATCGTTTGTTTCAATTGTTCAACAAAGGAAACGTCACAACAATAAGAAAGTTGGTTGCTGGCGCATCGCCTAGTTAGTTCAAAAGTAACGCCCAAGTTTACATGTAGAACCAAAATACTAGGCTCAATATGTTTTTAAACTCTTACAAACAGAAAACCTAATAAAGAATCATCACATACCTCTTATTATTATCTTGTCACCACATGAACATGGGCCAATAAACGAATTATATTATCTTACTTGGCAGGTATATCGGTTGGGGACCGTAGTGTATTATCGGAGGACGCTGCATCTCAATCCTCTTGACAACTCTGATACCAGAATCACAAATTCGAACATATCACTAATAACTTGTATTTTTACATTACGCTATACATATGGACAAAATATTGGAATAAGACATTCTACAAAGGTCAGGCAGCAGCATTTATGAAGTGTTGTCCACTCAGTCCAGAATTGCAATATTTTACGACAATTAATTAAAAATGTTTAACATATTCCTGAACTTTCATGCGCGAACACCTAGCTTAAACTGATTTTTACAAGCTTTAATTAACTTGCAATGTTTGTACGTTTGTTTGGGTCAAATCTTGCAACTGAATTTTAAAGCAGGTATCCTAAACCGATTGAGCTGAAATTATGCATGCTTTTGTTAGTTTGGTGACAATACAATATCATAATACTTTCGAGCTGGTGTGATGATGGAGTCTGAAGGTGGCCATAGGAATTCTGTAACGAACCGACGCAATCACGTCGAGTTTGGGATTGTTTGATTTGTCTTCACTATTACTGTGATCCTTGCTGATATAAAAGCTAGTTTTCAAAACTATATTTTTTAAAAGCTTATTTTATAATAATAAATGTATGTATGTTGTTAAATGACAATAAGCTCACTCCCTAATGGAACTTGATTGATTTGTTTTTCAACCTATAAATAAATCCAGAGAAGAGAAAATCTTTGTGAGCCAACTAAACTTTTTGTTTAATTTTCAGGCATGTTTAGGCTAACCTAGGCTGACAAGATATGTAAGTTGTAGAATTATAAAGATTCTTTCAACAAAGGTTGTAACGCACACTGAATCCATTTATTTGAAATCCAGGAAAACGTGCAGTTGGCGATCCCTTTGAACTGTGTGCTCAGTTAATGGAACACCATAAGTCCCCTAGTCTCTCCCCCCTCATACTCAGTCGACTAAAATATATCCTTTCAACTGACTGCGGTAAAAACAGAACACGCACGCATTCATAGAACGCTGCTACTTCAGTGACCTGATTGAGAATGAATAGAAATCAGGTTCATTTAAATTTAATATTTGTTCTGTAAAGTAGGTCTTACTAAAACAATTCAAAAGTAGAACAATACAAGGACATAATTCATAAGCTGGAACAAAAATCAATATTTATAAAGTGGCCAGTGTTTTATATTTAAATATTAAAATATTTTATCATCTTATATAGTTGACATGTACCTAATTACTACTAATTCTAAAGTTTTGTGTTCCCAATTGGTTTTGTTTAATCAAAACAATGTACCGTACTACTTGGAACTTGTATTTACAGGGAACTAACTTACAAGCAATATTTAATTCTTGACTATTCAAGTGCCTTAATACATAAGGTTGGCTTGAAGAGATCACTGATTGCGATAAGGACGCCCATTGTACATGTTGATTGTAATACATTTAAATATATGTTTCTGAATAACTTTGTGGTATGCAAAAAAGTGTATATCTATCTATCCATCTCTTGATCTATTCGTCTAAAAGTTTTATAGTTAACTAAATTTTATGGTAATTCAACGAAAAACTAAACCCACACGCTGGGGAAGGTATAATATAGTTTTACATACATACGCATTAGGTAGCCATATCCTATCGACAACGCTGATATGGTACGATCCTTTGTAATAAAATATAATAACGCAATTTGCATTATGCTAAATTGATTGCCAGGTACACTAACAAATCTGTGCTGAAACAAATCCCCTCTCGCCATCCCAGCCGCTAATGAGGCCACTCTATACGGCACCAGGGAACCGATACACAAATGTTCGTAATTTATATGTCGACGTAAATTTATTTGACCAGCTTTATGCTGTTTTTCATGACACGGGAATAATCACTGAATTAATTTTAAAATCAGCATCACACGCAAATTGATGACACACAACATCGTGTACAATAAGTTGTCAAGTGTTCTTTTTTTTTTTTTATATATATACCGAATATTTAATTTTACTAACTACTTATTACTAACTACTAGAAACACACCTTACCTACGCGTCAAAATACTCCTCCGCATTGCTGTCAAGTTAGAAATGTAAACTCAAACGTGAGCTAAATGTATGAACAGCTTGACTAAAAAGTTAAGAAAAAATATAATAAATAAATAAATAACCGTTTGCTATCATTCGCGGATAGCAAAGTCAAATACTGGAATGCTGGCACGCTTTATTTTAGTGCTTTGAACTGCAACCCTACTGTTTCCACTCAGCCAAATTGTGCCTACGTCTTTAAGCCAGAATTTATCCGGCAAATTGCCAAGGTAGGCTTTTATTAAAGAAATATCTGCTTTTAGGAAGAACCCATGCCTTCGAGCGTGATATAAAGAGTTTCTAGTTAGATATAATAAATGGACCAAGAAATAAATCGTAACATAAAAAAAAAAAACTAAAAACAGGTAACTAAACACTTGCTTCATATGCGACAGAGGGGGGAAAAATACTTATACGTGAATATGTTAAGGCAACATACTCATATAGCATAAGTTCATAACATTTGGCACTTTATAACATTATACTTATTATACCCTGCCCAAAGCAAAACAATTTCAAACATGAACTTCACGTAATAATCGTTAAACCTCACGTCTAGTATATAGAGCCAACATTTAATAAGGAATTTATTTCGTATCCTCAGGTCTACGCTATGGTCATAGTTGTGTCAAGTTTTGGTTAGTTACAAAAGTATCTATGATAATTAATGGAATCAGGCTTTACTTTGCGGAAATCCATGATATATAAGATATGCGACTAGAATATTTAGTATTCATTCCGCCAAACTAGTTCAGACTTGGGTGCAACATGCAGCACCGTTCTCCCGCCCGCAAATATATGCACATGCAGAAGGTGCGATTAATATAATGTAACATGCAACCCAAACTGATCCTCGACACGTGTTTCGCCCCTGCACGGGGCATCCTCAGGAGATGTTGACTTCGACGAGTTAACATTTCCTGAGGATGTCCCGAAATATTCTAGTTGCATATCTTGTACAAAAGTATCTAAAAATATATGATCTACCTTTTCTCTTGATCTTACTAAGTACCAAGACGTATCATGAAAGCTATTAGCATTATTATACGTTAATATGTTTAAGTCAAATGTTATGAAAGTGTCATGAGAACCGCCCATAGCTTTTTCACCTGTCATCTTACAAATATCTTATCTACTGTAACGGTAATCCCTAAAGCAACAACAGAGGGATTTAAACGTCCAGCTTCAGTTCGTAGTCAAAGTACAAGTTGCGGACATAAAACTTATCTTTTACCTCAAAAGTACTATTATAGATCAGGAAATGGTTTAAATAAGTTAATGTTTTAATTTTAAGAATAGAATAAAACTGTATACTTACTCATATATATATATATATATATATTTTTTTAATCCATTATTTGATGAGGCTTTTTGCGCTGATGCGCCAAGTCAGCCTCGTAAGACCAATATAAAACATCATGACCAATTCCTCAGAAACCAACGACTAGCCACGAACCTAAGGTACGATTTAATAATAAAACTTTAACGTCTATTAGGAATTGTGACGAAATAAGTTAGCTAAGAATGCCCATTAAATTTACAATTTGAAACCAAAATAACAATTTTCATTTACCACTTGACCTTTTAGTACCTATCAACCTAAGGTTTTCCCGCAAATTGCGTCTTTTGGGAATCAAAACATTTTTACGTCAGTTAACAATGTCCCTATAGAATTGAACAAGCTATATTGTAATCGGCTTCGCTTTTGGGTTGATTAGATGGGGAATATAAGCCGATATTGGGTAAAATATAAATCGTGATATTATTATAATGATTGAATGGGTCGTAACGCATTACGGTATTACCTTTATATCGTATCACCTGTACTGTCAGGCCTGTCACCTTCGTCGCGAGAAAAGATATTCTTCATTCTCGATTCCAATTCGATTTCCAATAAAATATGCAAAAACTTCTACAACTCGTTTGAAATGACTCCCTTTTATAATATCGACAATCGACGTTAAACGGCACTTTGCCGGGTGGGTCCCGGGGCGATAAAGCTCGCCTGCGAGATGAGATAAGACGAAATCCGCCGATAACCTACGCGTAAGGGGTATCGAGGTGTTCACACGGATTTATCTCTCTCCAGAATTGACTCGCAAATGACTCCCATGCACCAAAATAGCTACTTTAACCACAGTCACTCCACACTCATCACTCTCCTCGCTCTAGAATTCATAGCCTGTCAAATTTACGTACAGGTAATGCAATATGAACAAGTTCTAGCGATATTTTTAATTCAGATAATCTGGTGCTGTGAGGAAACTATTCTGAGAATGAAGAAATAAAACGTAAGTTGAGCGGCTTATTTTATTTCATTTTTATTACAGAAATAGCATAAAATAATTGATCTATACCTATAATACCATACTTAGGATATTCTATAGCGCTCAGCGTATCATACGATACATTAAATTTAACGCATACCGAACGCTCAATTTACTGTAAATTTCGGATGATGCAAAATATTTCAAAATATTGAGTTGTGTCCACGCTTATTGAACATTGATTTATGTTACAGGAATCGTTCACCAGTTTCATTGTTGGTAACCCACGACGTATATATAATAATGGAGCTTGCTTTATTTCACTTTCAATGCTAAATATACTGTGTAATATCAAAGCGGTAATAGCTGAACCATCTGCTACCCCTTGACTGATCATCTGAATAGAAGTTCTCTAACTTCAATGGTAAACATTAACCATTGTAGAGCAAGGAATCCCATTTACCAGTTCTGTATTTAACATATTACCTCGAGGCGCTTTTTAGATATTTTATTGCGGGCGCAATAGTGAGTATTTTAAATAATTTCCCTTGGAATTTAAGGAGGCAATTTGTCAATGTCGCGTTCATGGGCCTAACTTGCCCTCAAACGCGCGTACCAAAAATAACTTCTCCGTCATTTAATAAATTGTTTGTGGTTTCCATTTCATCAGCATTAACATACATGATCTGCATACCTGATTACTTCATCCATTTGAATTCAAAATTTATTTTAGAAAGTCCTTGAAGTGTGTCCTTAAGTAAGTCGACTGTCAAGAAAACACGCACATTCCATATTACATATATACTACACATACACTATTAAAATCTTAAGAGATTTTAAACACCATCAAAAAAACGTTCATTGATGTTGGAATGGTGAATTGCTATTGAAGTATTGTAAAAACAAAATATATGAATAGAAAAATAACTTGGTCTAATAATGCGATACTTCTATCTGAGAAGTTCTCCAAGTACCATTAACTTTTATCAGCTCACGTTATTTATCGCAGTATTGAGAAACTAACTATGAAATAAGAACAATAAATCCGTCTAATGCTAAAAGGAAATTATCCAAGTGGTTCTTCGGTTGAAAATTACTTTCAGCTAATTTGAAAAAACGTAATATTATGTGTAATTTCTTGATAGATTACTTGCAACGTCGTAAAGAAGTATTCATAAAACACGTACCCATACATTGTAAGTATGTATTTAATATTACTTGTTTAATATTACTTGTTTATAATAGTACCTACATGAAGTTAACCTGTTAAACTTGAGTTATTTTCTGTTATTCTGTAGGTACCTACTGTACATTTTCCTTATGGAAAACAGAATAGAAAACTTAAGACTTATTTGAATTTTAATAGCTTGTTTCATCGACACTAACTTTCGTTTCGAGTCACGTCAGTGTCAAAGAATAAAATTAGTCTTTAGTTATCTGGTTAGAAGCAGAAAAGGTAAATAAAAAAAAAAACGTTCATCCCTAATAAAAATAGAAATGGAACTTTATAAAGGAATTCCGACATTTAAAAAGTCAGCATTATGAGAATTGGTGCTGTATCAGCATTTTTTGTAAAATCAACTCTTCAAATCGGAAAACCTAAGTAAATTATTTAACCGCTAAACCCTTATATTAAGCGTTTTCTATACCTACGTTCGCGCTTTGTTACTTTATAATTGGATCAGAGGTTTTAAGAGATCATTATAACATTTGAAAGTGAATATTTTAGAATGCATATCCTGAATTCTTGATGAAATGCAGCGCAATGCTCGAAGCGATGTGTTCGGAAACGGGAACGCTTGGTGAAAATGTAAGAAAGGAAAAAATCGAACTCAAATACTTAATTTCATGCGTACAAAGTTCTAGCAGGCCACCAGAGCAATAACAATTATTTTGATGTTCTTACGTTTTCAGATATTTTTTTAACTATAATCAGCTGACATTACATTATTCAATGTATTAATATGGCTTGTAATTTCATGTGGTCCTGACAATACAAGAGTACCTATTGTCGTATTCTACCTATGTAGGTACAATACGACAATACTTTAATGGTAAAGTTTCTGAAAATGAGACACACAGTTTCTAATACTAGTTATATCTTCAGGAACGACCCTGACAATAACTTCTTATTAAGGCTCTCCGTGGTTAGCAACCTGGAACTGACATTCTAAGATTCTAAGATCACAAAATGTATTGTGGATTTATTAGCTACCAACCGAACCTCGGTAAACACCTACTAGTTTCGATATTAGCTGTTGCAGGAAAGACATCAAAGATGTCCAAGAGATCCATATTTAAGAGATCCAATAATTTTATAACATACAAAAGTTCGAGTTTAGTATTCACCACTCGTGTACGACACGCTGCAAAACAAACTTATTTCAATATTTTATTGTACGTTCATGCAGAGAAAATGGCGAAATCTCTTCACGTAGTAGGTACATCTGAAGTAAATAAACTGAACGATTATAATAAAACATGGTATTAGAAAGTTGATATCAAAGGAGCTTACTCCGAGAAACATGACACATGAGCAGAATGCCGCCGCGACGATGACGTCACGTCGCTTAAGGAATATTTTTGTTTGTGTCGTTATTGTCTGTAAACAAGGTAAACTATTACTTGTGATGTCGATCACGTACTAGCTCTAGCACATTCTTCAGACATTCTCAAGAAGTTGCTTATATTATGCCTTTAACAACTTCAAGATAATTTTTACAATTGACTATTGAATAAAAACCTATGTCTAATAATAAGGCTATAACGATGCTTTAAATCCGTTTAAAGTTACAACGTAGTGAAAAGATCTGTAAGGCTTCGCGGCGGCCGTGTGGTTTGTATTTACACTGTGCACACAGACTTAATTAACTGGCCTCGCTCAGATACCTACTTCAGCCTGTAACTATTTAAGTAATTCTGAATAAAGGTTAAACATTTATTTACCTATTATACCCCGTTATTTCAAGTGCTTCATAAGTTTATTTTCATAAAATTCTGTCGCACACATTTTATAAACGAGTAGTTCTAAATATCTGCAGGATTTATTCCGAGGTAATGTGTGAATACGTGTATTCGTTCGTCCCCTTACTTTTCAGTCACGCAACTATTTACAGAATAGCTAAAGGAATTTTTCGATTACCCCGATTTCTGAGTCCGTAGAAAACGCCGGCACCACCTAGATCTAAAAAAGAGTTGTGAAAGCTTCCTATACGGAATTATTTACAGAAAATAAATCATTATTTTATTATTTCCTTGTGACAAGAGCTCGCCGACATATTATATTAAACATGACTCGATAAAACCTTTTAAATTGAATTTAAATTATCTAAAGAGACAGTGAAGAGTATAGCAGGTATTTTGTTCGTTTATTTGTGGCGTTCACAATAAAGTGCTGGCTGAGAATAATTTCATAAAGTTCCTCAAAGGAAAAATATATTCACGAGATCCGGTTGTTTTATTTCTACTGAAACTTCAAGTGATGATCGTATTATATAGAAATAAGAACCTTGAACTGATCCCTAACAAAACATTAGTAAGGAAAACGTGCAAAAGAAAGAATGAAAACTTTTTAGTTTCTGCGAAATTTCTTCGGAATTGCGGTTGAAATACCCTTAGTTCCTTCTTTTCTTTTCTGGACACGTTCCAAATGAGGTATTTAATTGCTCACGAATTAAATACCCTCATTGATGAATTCGCTTATTTTTATCAGCTATTGTTAAAATTCTCTAAATATCTGGTAAATAAATGTTATGAAAATTTTATGTGTTACCAAATTTTGGGTTCCGTATGGATTTTGGAAAATATTGATGAGATTAAAGCGCAGAAATGCGCAGGTCTCTGGCTACAAATGAATTTAGCCATAAAACAAAGAAAAAAAAATGAGATGAGTGACGGTATGAACAACGTAATAGTCAAAAGAACTTTCGGAGCTATTGTTTTTGTTTTTATTATTATTATTTTTTAAACCCATCAACCTCAATAATTTATTATTATTACCAACTACTAAAACACTAAACACATTAAAAAATATAAAAATACTCCTCCGCATCGCTGTCAACCGACATTGTGCCCAGAAGACTGGCAGCATTGCCACGCTGTATGGCAATGCTGATTCTTTGACCACAGAATAAGCCAGCTTTCTAGTCACGTGTAGAGTCGATTAATCGCTTTAACACATTGCTCTTTTTCACGCTGCGTGTCACTATGTATTGAAAAATAAATCTCTTTAGCTTGCTTATGACTTTGACTTTAGACCGAAATATGAGTAAAAACTAATAAAAATTGCAATGATATAATAGATAGAAGAAAGTATTGATTTATTCCGCCCCAACTACCTACTCCAATTATTTGGACACGTGGGCAAACGCACTGAAAAACATACAACCTACAAAGTAACTGAACCGTTTCGTGACATGCTCCGCAAATATCTATTGACTACGAGTTTAATTGTATTTTTTAATTTCTCTTTCCGTCGTTTGTCGAACATTATAAAACTGCGATCTCATTAATTAACAGTGAGAGAGAAAGATAATTTCGTCCAGCGCTTATATTATGTTTAAAAATTCTTACAAATTAAGAGGCGTTGTTGTGCTTTCTTTCCAAAATGATTTCTCATTTATAATAAAAATCCCTTACTTCAAATATAAGAAAACATAATAACATACCTATAAATAACTTTCATAAAATTATCATCATCATCATCTAATAAAAATATCTTGAAAGTAATTACGCCATTGGCCCCCGGACAACCTATAAAAATGGAAGGCATAATATAATGGGCAATCTATAAAATAAAGATTTCATTTCCATAATCCGGTAATAAACGTTTGCTTTACATTCTCTCCAAGGATTGAGAACAGTTTCTCTTCCTGGATAAATGATTCAAACCAAAATTTGGACAGAAATGTATTAAAGTTGGTAAATTTAATTTAACAATTTAATTGAAATGGTTTTACAGTTTCTAACTGAAAAGTTTTTTTTTTTAACTTAAACTAAGGAAATCCTTGTGATTATTATCCCTATAAGTTGATCAAACCGCTAGCGATCCGATGGCAAAGACTCAAAATCCAAAACCTTACAGAGGTTTTTAGGAATCCTTGAGTAAAAAAATGTGTGTAGGTATATTATGGTATCATTGTGCCTAGATTCACATAAGCAATTCGTATAGAAGTTCTCCTAGATAGTATTTGTTTAGACCTAGATAAAAATCTAACAATTGGACGATTGCTTCTCTAATTGTCTAAATAGACAAAGTGTACTTGATCTAAATGTCTATTTTATAATTCTTAGCCACAGCTTATTCCACAATTAATTAACCATGCTAGACGGGTTGTACTTAAACACAAGTAAAAACTGAATGCCGTCACAGTATAGTACCTTCAACGAGTATTAGGTATACGAACCTTTCTTCCCTTTACAGGGCTTGTGGCCACGACGGTTCTAAAACAATAAGTCCCATTGTCATATTGTATGGGTCAATGCCCCACTTACACAGACAAATATACAGAAGGGGCGTAGTGAAATAAGTCTTCCTCGTCTAACTGTTGCGAGAGAAAAGTATTCATAAGCATGTTTATATACGTATGAGTAAGTAATTTCATAGTAAACTGTTCAGGTATCATGTTAAAAAACATAGTTTTTTTTAGTTGCGTGGTTTATCTAAGTTGTTTTATTTTTATCCTGGTTACAAGAAAGCAAACTCACATCAAAGAAAGTGCACAGAAGCCGGCGCGTGCTTAAGTTGATCCAAAATGTTGTCCTTGCTTGGATGCACTCGGACACATGTACCTACATCTAGCCCTTGTGGCTGAAAATATAAAGAGGACAGTTTTGTTTAAATTGGAAAGGATTTTTGTTTGTGAAATGTAGGTATGATAAAACCAAATAATTCAACACTTGAAAATATGCTTGACTTAGTATAACGTAAAAAAAACGTAAATTGCACACGTATTGCATATATCGATATCGTACACTCTATTGCATACCTATATCGATATCGCAGATATCATTTTCCTTTTTGACGTTTTGACAAAATGAAACTTTTTCACACCTTTCAAATATTTTGCACCAATTTTAAAATGAAAACTTTTACCGTTTCGCAACTGTAAGTAAAATAATAAAAACCCAATTTTTTAAAGTACCTACACCGAGCTACGAGCAAACAATCAAAGCAAAATAAACACGCTAGCTCCGCCGCGATAATATCACTTCAACACCATTCTCACAACAGAACATAAAAAATGCTCTTTTATTTTGTACGTGTAATACACAGTGAGAAAAAGTTAATAAATTTTGTTTTTATCGGGACAGTGAAAAGAAGTATTTGACTAGATCAGATAAAAACCACAGAAATATGAAATGTCTGCACACTGGGATAGGTCAGATCGCTTTAAATATTGAACAGTTTTGGGTTAACTTCTTAATAATAAATAATCCAAACTACCACAACATCGTTCATAACAACACCCTCTGGGCAAGAACAAAGATTTCTAAATGAAAGGCCGCAGCCGGCCCAGCCGTCGACAATTAAACCCGGGTCCCTTATTTGGTAAAGACCAATAAATGAATATTATAGTATGAATATTTCAATTTTATCTTAGTAGATTAATTCTTCATCCTCAGTCGGTCAATTATTTCGTCCAAATGATATTTTCTTATTATTTCAGATAACTAGCGACCATCAAGTCAGTAGTTTCCACGAATCTCATAAAATCGAAAAATATCTGGCGGCTCTCCGGGACTCCCGAACCTATTGAAACATTCACGGGCCATTTTGATATATTCAAGGGCGCTTTTAAAATGCAAGCTAAAATACTTCTAAGTATACAGCTTTGAAACATAAAATCTCCGCTTTATCCAGATAAGCCTTTCAGACTCGCTGTGTCGAATGTTCTTCCACTTATTTATGATATTCTTTGTTGGTCTTGCTAGGGAATTTTGTATTAATACTATTGCTGGTTCGGTTTTCCAATTAGCGCTCGCTTATCACTATGCACTTTTTCAATGTAATAAACTGTAAATCTGTTAAAAATATCAAGTCCTTAAAATAAGGACTTGATATTTTTAACTACAGATGATTAATTTATTTACCCGCAAATAAAGCTGTTCTTACTAAAAAAAATGATGTTTCCCTTAGATACATCCAATTAATAAGTATAGCGAGATATTCTAAATATTATTAAAATAAATTTATCTAACGAAATAATTCAGGATGACATTAATTTTATCCTTTATATCTTCTTAACGACGTGAAGCCGAGTGCAATCTGCGACGACATTCGTCTGCTCGCTTTATTACTAAACTCCAATCGACCTCGTTGTAGACGTCTGCGGCTCGTAACAAACTTTAAAGTGCACTTGGTAGCAAATGTTACGCGTATACTGGAACTTCAGCTGTCCACGATACACTTTCAGCGGGCAAAACCTTACAACTGCTGAACAAATTATAAGAGCATCGCCAACTTTTGTGTTAATTGGCGCTCGACTAGTTTGTATTTAATTTATACTTCTACTTTTGTGTTCTGGAATGCTATGAATGTTAATAGCAAAAAATAATATTTTAATATCATGTGACTTCCGTTCAATAGGCTCTAAGCCGCTCATATGGGGCTCATTACCGTCTTTGACAAACATTAGTGTACCTACACCAATACGGGGCAGTACTGGAACACTGAAACAGACATGTTCTATTAGTATCGATATATTCATACGAGTGTAATTTATCGACTTTTTTATTCATGAAACAAACAAGCACATAAAACAGATGAACTATTCGCTGCCATTTGTCTACACTAGCGGTATATAAATCACCTCGCTGTTCGCAGGCGATAGTTTAGCAATACTGACTTTGACCTACGACAGTTATTATTATCGAAGCTCAAATGCTGCATCCGAATCTAATCCGACACATCGTTGTTTGGTTTCAAGTTAATGGGTGCCTTCCGTCCTGTCCATGGGTGTTATAAATATATAAAAAGCAACTAAAAGATTAGAGGTTATCTGCATCCTCGTGTAGGTTTTAAAGAATCAAATTATATCTATTGTGTTGTAATAAAAACAATTACTTAAAGATTACCCATATATTTTAAAGTCAATATTAGTACCTACTATTATTACATAATAAAAGTATACAACAATCAAACAAAACTTCAATCGTATTTATGAGACCGTTTCCTTACCTACTCCTTTCCCTCATGTATTTCGATTCGAATTGTTTGGCAAACAAATGCGTTGGAAAGTGGTTCATGCCTGTTCTACAAACAAAACTAGCGTTGTGATGAAAATAGAGTAATGCCTATCGGGCTATCAAAGAGTTTGATTCAGTTCGTAATCCTCTACCAACGCTAATAAGGTGAAAATATTATATTGTGATTATTTTGATATCTATACCAGTTCATAGGTTTTACTTTAAATCTTAATTGATTCCCATTATAAATGTACAATGTTAACCTAAAAAGTAGCTGGTGATTGTACAAAGTTGTATAAGTGTTTTATGAATGAAACTTGCAAATTTTTATAATAGCGCAAGTTTATTGACTAATGTAAAGTGTAATGGTTAATTAATTTCAACATAACGAAATCTTCATCAACGAATGCCGCTAACTTTACCACGCAAATCGTCTCCTAGTTAAATGTTTATTTAAAACTGGGCTCTCCCTAAAATTATAACAAAATTATGCCACTTCCTATTACTATGTTCTACTTTCTGTATTAAATTACCAGTCACCATTTTATTCGAAGATGAATAAATAGTGTGACAGATGAACCTAGTCGTTGATTCTTGACGTCAATTAATATATTCTGTTTTAAAGTTATATATAAAAGCTATATAAAAGCAACTGATCCGTGGCAATCTTTGTTGTGGATAACTCAAAGACTTTGTTAGCAAAGTATTGATTCCTATTTAAAGATAAAATCTTCCATCTAGCTTGGACGGCGGATGAAATGAAATCATTCTGTCAATAACATTATGCGAATAAAACTGTGGTGTTCGATTACTTCTATTTGTACCTATGTTGTATATACATACCTATGTTGTATGTACATAGCACCTTCTGAATGAAAGCCGGCTAACCAAAGCAATTTTAACTGCATTATTTCATAACTTTGCTTTCCTAATAATATTCGCCATTTGGCCAACCTGTCAGCCCCACGTTTACTAGCTGAAAATCGACAACGTCATTTAAAACACATATGAGCACAGCGCTTTAACAATTTGGAATCAATTGCCGAAAAATAACACGAGACATGTCACTGTAGATACAACGAATACGGCTTGAGGAAAGCAATGTACAAGACGTCAAATAAATTGTCTTACGTCCATGCGAAACTGTCTCCAGTCTGCGGCATTTGGTAGAAAAGGCGTGTTTTAGATATACCTACATATTCTCTTAAGAATAGTCTAATATCTACAGTCTTGACTAATCTGAGATCACGCTCTTAGAGACCTCCAACCAACGATAACATTATGAAAACATAAATTAATTGTGTGGCCAATTTGGAGAGAATTGGACTCCCGAACAAGTTTAATTAAATTTGATTCCTAACTTATTTAGGTTAGTTGGGTACCTACGTTGAATATTCGATTCAGTTAAAGATATGTAAATTCTCTTTTTCTAATTTACTTCAAACTTTTATCAAGTTTGAAGAAACTTGATAAAAGTTGAAGTAAATTCGAAAAATATATTATTTTATGATTGTTTTTTTTTCTAGTATAATACCATATAAAGAAATAAAAAAATTGAATAAAAATGAAAAGTACTACAGAAAATAATCTATATTGGTCCCCAAACTAGTCACGGCCTGTACCATTCCCAGCATAGTATACCTATGGGCTATTAATATTTTGTAATATTGACTAATTCTAATTAAATAAATATTCCTTAGGAATCCTTAATAATAACTGGAACTTCCACCGCTTCTCATTTCAAGAAACTCGAAACATTGCCCGCAAAGGATAATATAAAGAATAAAACGAATTGAATATTATTATATACTTCTCCAAAGAACTGCCTTAGTCTGAAATAAAAGCTTTTAAAAACAAGTTTTTAAAAACAGTTCTATCTTCCAGATGTTCTAGATAATAATTCATAGATTAGGTAGATACCTTATCTACATAATATATCCATAATGATTTAAGCTACCAATTATTGGAATGCCCATGTTCAGCAACACTGCAAGGGATATTCAGCCTTCATTTATGCAGTCTTATAACTCTATTGAAAAATTTTGGAGCAATTTCGTCTGTTTCTGTTATTCAGTGACGGCAATAAAGCTTGGAAATTCAATAGTTCAGCCAACATTTTCCAGCTTCATGCTCGATACAGATAAGACAATGCAGTCGTCTGTCTGGCCCAAGCGTGGGGCGTGATCTGTCGCTGTCGCTAGCAGATGTCTGTCGTTACCCCCAAGTAGGGTTAACACTTGCTGAGCTTTTACATATTTTTTAAATATCTTCCGCCCACGACTTTGCCCGCGTGGTTTACGAACCCGTACATTTTTCCGGGATAAAAAGTATTGCCTACGTGCTATTCCAGACTACAATCTATCTCTGTGCAAAATTTCATCCAGAACCGTTCAGCCGTTCTGGCGTGATTGAGTAATAAATATCCATCCATCCATTCATCCTCACAAACTTTCAAATTTATAATATTAGTAGGATTAATAGGAGTAGGATTTTCGACATATTTTTATATACAGGCTGTGTCGGCTACGTCTGCGTCTGGATATATCTTATTTTCTCAAATATTAGCATACCTGGAAGCAAATTCAGAATAAATTCTACCTCTGTACAAATTTTCTTTTTAATCCGTTTATCCATTACAACATAATTAAGTCACAAATGATTAACTAGTCTATTCATTAATACGGAAACTAAATTACTCGATATATCGTTGTCATTCTTCTTATTAATACATTGCCGCCTGCCGATCATTCTTAGTATAATCCCTGAAGATAAATCATTTGCTCATCTTTCGCTTATAACAGTATTAAATCCCTTTATTATAATGGGTAACTCAATAAGGATCAGACTATACGACGAGGAAACAATGGTTCATCTTGTTAAAACTCGACAATCCAATACTGCTCGAAATAAATCGTTTCACAAGATACCTTTCTAGAGCATGCAATTGAATTGATTTGAACAAGCTGGGAATCCAGCGCTCGCTATTATAGTACCAAATATTTTAATTTCTTTAGTATTCTGGAGTACCTTCACATACGCATAGGTCTTTAAATTCGATAGGTATATTGACTAAGTCCCGGGAATAAGACAGTAGCAACCCTCGTAACACACGACATTCTACTGATGTCTTAAAGTAAAGCTCTAACTTTGAAAGAAACATGTGGCTTGTTTCCTTTGTTTACAAGTGAAGATGGCGGACGTTAATTGTGTAATGCTAACTAATCGATGTTTACACAAGCCGGATGCCCATCGTTTGGTAGTAGCGACACTTGCAACTTGTAGCTTACATCCTCATTTGATCACCTGTAGAGTATGTAATATAAATTATTATTTTTATTAAAAGATACGAAGATACTTTGTACTTACATTTATTGCTTTACTGAATTACCAATCAGTTGCTACCTTATATATGTAAATAAATTCTTGTGCTTCTCCCAAAAAGTGTAATTAAATAATAATAATATAAAATAAAATAAAAATTTATTTATTTGCTTGAAATATGGTACATAAAGTTGTTATATTGTATATTTCACCATACAATATTGGCATGCAAATCATTGGTATAATGTTAAATAAGTTTAATATTAGAAACAAAACGCTGTCAAGACGAATACAAGATAACATACGAGAGAACACAATTTACATACAAGACGAATACATATTAAGGGCGGATCACATAAATTGAGAAAAACAGCTATAATATCGAATTAAATTACAATACATTTCCATAATTGAAGAAACGACAAGAGCGCTTTTTCAAAAATTCGTCCGTTGAATAATAATTAAACTACTAAACTTATTTATTATTATTATTTAAAACTAAAAGCCTGAAAAGTTAACAAAGGCATGTAGGTACTAGGAAATTTCTAAGTTCTAAAACCGGGTGTGAAATATTGCAGTAATCTGACAGCAGTTGTCCACTCCGCTCTTGTAGCAATTGTGACACAGCGCTTACTATTGCCGTTCTTAAGTACCACATTAATATTTCTATTCCATTTTCCAACATATCATAGAACGTATGATTTGTAGCTTGTGCTCCATAGTGACTGCTTCGTCATTATATAATTACATCCTAGTGCATTATTTTAGTAAATATATAATAATAATGTATTAATAATAATGTATTTATTGTTTTACGAATAGGTTACATACAATTTTACATGGATTTGTACACAAAAATGAACAGATAAAGTATTGCTGATACTTAAAAAAGGAAACCCTGTGCTATAAGTACCAATTAGTTAGATAATCTTACCTATATACAGTAACTACTACTTAATATACATCCCTGTTCTACAGCGTTTGTATATAATATAGGTACCTATGTAAATTGTATGCCAGTACACGTCTTTTAGTTAGTCTCAGTACAAATTACAAGAAATATTGTTCATAAGACACACCTCAACAATAAAATAAATTCTGTTAGTTTGTAAAGTGGTTCGCCGGACAGCCGCACTAACTGAAATATCAATCGTATCTACTATTGAAAAACAACTTAATTGGACTGGACATTATAATCACATGGGTTATAAGGTTAAGATTATGGAAGTTAATAATAATAGACTACGCTAGAGAAAGTGATGTCACTAATCTAATTGTAATAATTTCATAAACTCTTCCATAACCCAAAGATTGTTGAAAACTTAAAGCTTACACGAATGAACACCGATCATTAAAATTGGGTATCCATGTATGAAAGTTTTTGGGTGACTGATTTTTTTATTATTCCCATAATTTAGATTCCCAAAGTACGGGTGGTATTTAATATATCTTATATTTATGTATTTCGGTGTAATTCAAGTGAAATGATTACGAAGTACATTACCTTAAACTTCCTACGGTCAAATATTTACCATATAATTTCTAAGTGAAGGAAATTATTCATGTTAAAGAAAAGATAATAACAAATTCTAAAAATGTTTGAAAAAGGAGCGTAGCGTACCCCGTTGATACCGATATGTCAGTGGCCACTACAAAATATTTTTTAACAGAAAAACCCAAAAAAACACTGTCGAATTCGGAAATTGACCCAGGGACCTCACGCTAAGCAGCCGCGCTTGAGACCACTATAGGTACCAATGAGACAATCAAGTGTTTTCATATAAATACATTCGTAAGAAATTTCCGACGCCCTTTTATTCAATAACACATCATGGGTAAATCTAATACACGTACTGTATGGTAGAAATAATCCGACCAAGCTTTTGACTCAACAAATTTACTAAAATTAATCTCTGGCGTGAATTCGAGAAGTTACTGGTTGCTCATCTACCTACGTACTTATTCATGAATTCAGTGCTTACGAGTATGTTTGTTCGACAAACGTGTATGTTTGTTTATATAATAACCGGAATTGGTATGTCATGTTAACCCCATGTCAAAGTTTGTCAATTAACCGATAAGTCTGAGGATAACGATATTGTACAAACAGTTACAATTATCAATTATTGTGCTCCTCGTAATTTAATTAACAAGCACGACTTTGACGGTTGCAAGTCTCGGTAAACCTACCAATTTGTCTGCCAAATCACGTACCTGTTCGGCAGACGGAAATTCTTCAATAAATATTCAAATGAGACTGAAAATGGTAGATAGGGGGATCTCGCCAAAAAATTTAGGATGCTCAACTACTCTTCGCAATAAACCAGGTATAGTGTCAACCACATGAAAGTAACTGAAAAACTGAATCTTTAATCAAGTATTTTCATTAGAATATATGACAAATAAACTAATGAAATTCCATTATGACTCCAATATGCAAACGAAACTGTCGATTTTTTAAATAATGAAAACAGAAAACCAAATAAGAACACGAACCAATGATTACATATCACGATGATGATGACACCAAATCTCAAAATGCTCCATTTAATCATCTGAGCTGTCGGCGTGTTCTGTCCTGTAACTTATCACTCTAATTGGTTGCGGCGCAACCAGAAACCTTATAACGTAATGATATGTTGACGTGGATACTAATTCATTCGCGCCATTATAAGCAAAAGTTTGCCGTATGTTGGGACACATCAATGAAGTTACAGTTGGACATTTTATGGCGGAGTAATCAAATCAACTAGACTACGAAAGAAGTTCGCATTTTTACTATTATTGTGTTGTAACGTGGGGTAACGTGGATAAACTGAACGAATACTATAGCTCGACTAAAAGTAAATTTATAAATATACACTGGCGTGCAAAACTAAGTATCACAATTATAAAATTGGAATAACTTTTTAAGTACACAAGATATACTTCTGAAATAAAAAGGACTCGAAACACAGTTTAATTTTGTATATAAAAACTACATAGTCGAGAACCTTCTTTTAAAAAATGGCTGAAAAAAGCTTTAAAAACTAAAATAAGATATCCTTTTCGAATTACAATTTTACTATTCATTTTTTGTTTTCAAATTTTTTCTTGATCGATGAATCTTGTTACAAAAGCTAAGTTAGACAACAGCACATAAATTTTATTTATCATGCCTCTTTCACCTGAAGAATGTGCTAGGATTATGACTTTTCTGGAACTAGGCATCAGTATGCGTCGTACTGCAAAAATGGGAGGTGTGACGTTACGAAAGGTCCAGAAACTGAAGCAATGGTTCGAAGAGACTGGACCATCTGAGGAGACCTTGTAATGGCAGACCCAGGTACACTAGTGCCCGAGAAGACCGTTATATTGTTTCCACTGTGTTGAGAAATCGCCACCTTAATGCAGTTGAAGTCCAGCAACAGCTTCTTCAGACCCGAAGCGACTACATTAGTGACAGTACAGTAAGAAGAAGACTTGCTGAAGCAAATCTGAAACCCCGAAGACCAGCGAGTGGCCCCAAACTCGAGAGCAATATACATATGTATATATAATAATAACATGTAAAACATACTTATAAATGTTAATTGAGTTTTTTGACACTAAGCTAAAATGGCTATTTTTATAGTTTTATCTTTTTTTAAGTTAAAAATGTTACTAATGTATAGTTTACTTGTTTCAAAGAAAGCTGATAAAATTTGCTATAAAACGTTTTTTATTTTAAATCTCTAACTAATTTAGCTTAGAAAAAAAATAAATAAATTGTAGCACTTAGTTTTGCAGGCCAGTGTATTACAGTAAACAGCTTTTTAAATAAAAGTCTGTATAAAGCAGAAAATCGCGGCCAACAGCCCTAACTTTTTTTGCCAACGAATACGAATTCTGAGTGCAGGTTTTTACAATTCCAAAGTAAAATATAATATCCTACCTATATCCTCCTATTTGGCTATTTTATTGGCTCCTATTGGCCCATCCTAATTGGATCCGGCGATTCTATTTAATGTAAAGAAACGGTTGGTGCACAAGTACCTCGACAGATACATGTATATCGATGTATCTTAGAATTATTTGCAATAAAAATACCATGAACAACTTGTACTAAACGATTTACTGCGAACATAATATTATTCATCACTTACACACATACCTACTCGTAATTCTCACAAATGTAATTGATAAAATCTATAGGTATGTTTTTCGCCTCTCAGAGTAAACTGCCCTACTACTTAATTGAGTAGTCTAAACAGTAATTCAATCTAAAGAAACTTTCGGACTTCCGAACCGATTGCGATCACTGTCACCGTTACATAATTAGAGTTCTTATACCTTTGATATTCTTGAATTGAACTGTTAACAATTATCGACTAGACCCCGCAGCAAAACGTCAGAAGGCAACGGACACCGCGGAAATATAGCGGGAAGGGAATAAACTATGATTTATTCAGGTCTGAATATAAAATTGGGAGTGGACATAAAATAAAATTAACAACGTGATAAATGTTTGACATCCCCATGAAAGATTTTTTTAAATACGGTTGAAGTTCTATAGGAATGAAACTCCATTTTCCAGAATATATGAACTCCTCCACAGGTCACGGATAATATAGGGCGGCCGTAAAGAACCGAAATCATTGTTACATTTGGGATGAAAACGCTCATCGATAAAATGGAGTTTTGGATTTCGTCTAAAATCGTAATGTTAATTCGATGAGATTAAGGTTGGCTCAGACAATCTAAAATTCCCGTCCATATAGACAAGCAAGAGCTCGTAAACTTGTGAACCGCAAGCGTAGCGTCCAATTTGGAATTTCACAAAGCCTTCACGAGCTGCCCGCAAACATGCAACCCGAGACCATGCTGAAATGAATAGCAATCAATCAAATTGCGACCAATATTGTGATCCAAAACATGTTGACTGTGTGAAAATCATCAATATCCCCATATTGGAACGGTGTACCTGTCATAAAGCATTTTCTCCTCATATCAATTTTCGGGTTTCATCATAGACCTTTTTTCAATAACCGACATCTGGGAGATGCTAAACTACAATGCAATATTTTATATAGACTGCTTCATTGGTCTATTGGTCACAAGCGCGACTGCTAAGCGGTCTTGGGTTTGATTCCCGAGTCGGGCAAAATGTTATTGGGTGTATGGGAAAGATTTTTTTTTTTTTTTTTTTTTTTTTTTTTAATTTTAAGCCTGCGATCAGTCGTCTAGACTATAATCAGGTGAGTTGTAAGAAGATGGGGTTTGGGGAGACAGAGCCGCTGCTCTATATCCCCCCTTAATAAGTTAGCACATCGGCTCTCTTGAGTCTTCTAATCGGATTTGGTTGCAGGAGAATACTGGATAGTGGGTTTGGGTGAGTCGTCAAGCGGTCCTTGTAGTTGGCTGAGTATCGTTCTGCTTCCTCCAAGATGGTTGGGATTTCCAGGTACTCATAGATTTCTGAGTTGCGAGCATACCAGGGCGCCGATGAAAGTACCCTTAGAATATTGTTTTGAGCTCTCTGGAGGCACATAATGTTGGATTTGCTGGCTGTCGACCACAGTTGGATTCCATATGTCCAGATCGATTTTATTATGGAGCAATATACCCTTAGTTTGTTGGATAGGGATAAGGCAGACTGTCTACCGAGGAGCCAAAGTAGGTTTTTAAATCTTAGGTTGATTTCATTACGCTTCGTTTTTATATGGTCTTTCCATGTCATCCTACGGTCCAGGTGAAATCCAAGGTATTTAACGCAGGTTGATTGCGGCAATGTATCGGGGCCTAGGTTGACCGGGGGACAAGTTTCACATTTTAGGGTAAATGTGATGTGGTGAGACTTCAGAGCGCTTGCTTTTATGCGCCACTTGGTCAGCCAAGCATTAGTGGCATTGAGCTGGGTTTGCAACAATCTGCTCGCTTCATTTGGATCACGGTTACAACATAGAAAGGCCGCGTCATCAGCAAAGGTTGCTACAGCTGTTTCAGGTGTCTGGGGTAGGTCACTAGTAAATATATTGTAAAGGACCGGACCAAGTACGGAGCCCTGGGGTACTCCGGCTCTGCAGCTAAGAAGAGAGGATCTTGCGTCACGAAGCTTGACTTGAAACTTTCTGTCACTGAGATAAGAGGCCACGAGCAAGTAGTAGGAGTGTGGTAGGTACTTTTTAATTTTGCAAAGTAGTCCTTTATGCCACACCCGATCGAAGGCTTGTTGTACATCAAGAAAAGCAGCCGAACAGTATTTTTTCCTTTCTAGGCATTGTCTTATTGTGTAATAGACTCTGTGTATCTGTTCTATAGTTGAGTGGCGTTTCCGGAAACCAAATTGGTGGTCAGGTATTACATGATCCATATCTAGGCAGGGGATTAGTCGTGCAAGGATGATCTTTTCCCACAATTTTGACAACACAGGCGTCAGGCTGATAGGGCGATAAGATGAGACTTCGTTAGGCGGCTTACCAGGCTTGTGAATCATAACAATTTGAGATGTTTTCCAGAGTGCGGGAATATATGAGGTTCTCAGTGTGGCGTTGACAAGGATGGTCAGAAAGACAATGCACTTCCTAGGGAGCTCTTTCAGTAGCCTGGGGGTGATCAGATCAAATCCAGGTGCTTTATTAGGGTCCATTTTGGCTATTTCTCTAGCCATCTCCTTTGGTGAAGTAGGACTCAGCGGCAGGCATAGTTGCAGATCTTGATTTAGGACTTGATCTATTTCTGGATCTTCAGGATTATCCGAATTGTTGGGTTTAAAAACCTCGGCTAGGTATGTAGCAAAGGCCTGAGATTTTTCATGGTCAGTTCGCGCCCACGTGTTTCCGGATCTAATTGGCGGAGAACACTGTTGCGGCTGGGGGAGGTACTTTGTTGCCTTCCAGAGGTTATGGGCCCCATTTGCATTTGGAGACATTTTTGCTAATCTCTGCTTGAGCGATTCGTTTGCAGCATTAGCCAGGAGATATTTGAGTTCTTTAGTTGCTCGATTTAATCTGGTTTTATCCTCGCACCTGTGGGTCGTCTGCCAAATTCTGCGAAGGCGACGTTTTTCGGTGATTTTTTCCCTTACTGCTAGGGGGACAGGCGCCCCACGCGGTGAGTCCTTCAGCTCAGGAGTACTAGACCAAGCCGCCACTTGGATCAGGTTTGTGATATACAGGCACGCGTCGTCCACTTCCTCTTTGGTTTTAAGTGGGACATTAAGGTTGATGCTTGGATCCAGGAATTCCCGAAAATATTGCCATTCTGTTTTGTGATTGTGGAGATAGTCAGCATGAATATCACTGGGTATAGCCACTGGGCTAACCATTAGTAGGACCGGTGAGTGGTCGGAGCTACCGTCAAGGCTTGACTTTATGATAGTGTTCAGTTCACTGATACCCTTTGTGATAAAAAAGTCTAGGAGATCTGGTGTTTTGTTGCTGTCCGTGGGCCAATACGTAGGCTCCCCAGTTGACATAGCTAATAGGTGATTGGCTTCAATACTCTTTTTTAGTTCACGGCCCCTAGTAACTGTTAGTCTGGATCCCCAATATGTATGCTTGGCATTCCAGTCACCGCCAGCAATGAAGCGATTGCCCAGTGACATAAAAAAGTCAGTAAACATTTTTTCTTTTATAGTATGGCGCGGTGGGCAGTATATTGCAGAGAGATAAAGGGGTCCTGATCGATCCTCCACCCTTACAGTTGTAGCTTGAA
Source organism: Shargacucullia verbasci (assembly GCA_947562105.1). Classification (NCBI taxonomy): domain Eukaryota; kingdom Metazoa; phylum Arthropoda; class Insecta; order Lepidoptera; family Noctuidae; genus Shargacucullia; species Shargacucullia verbasci. The sequence goes on along the minus strand of OX387286.1, from coordinate 3,870,625 downwards.
GATAAGGGGCTGTAGTGGGTTCCAGGAGATAGTGCTTTACACTGTTCTTGATAATTATTGCGGTGCCGGCGTGGGCTCCACCATCGGGATGACAGGTGAGATAAACGGAGAATCCTGGAATGCATATTCGGCTTCTTGATGTAGTGTGTGATTCAGAAATAAGGCAAACGACGACACGGTTGGCGCAGTGGCTAAGCGATTAGCTTGCTGCGCTATGTGTCGCGGGTTCGATCCCCGCACGGAACAAATATTTGTATGATCTACAGATAGTTGTTTCGGGTCTGGTTGTGTGTGCATGTGACATGTATGTTTGTAAACTGTACCCACGACACAGGAGAAATCCTAGTGTGGGGCAACGTTTTTACAAAAAACAAAAAACAAAAAAACAAAAACGTCAAGCTTGTTGGATTTGATGAGTATCTCTAGTTCGTTTTTGTTTGGGGCAAGGCCATTGATGTTCCAAGTGGCGATGTGTAGAGAAGTCATTTTGTAAGCTTAGAGATGAGAGTAGAGATAAGACTCACTAAGGAGCCTATTTGTTGTATTAGGAGATCCATTTTCTCGCTTTGTTTAAGTAGGATATCTTCCAGTTTGTTGCAGGATTGTTGATTTGATAGGACATTTTTCCCATCAGTGACTTCAGCATATGTGCGTTGGTGAGTTGGTTTTTCGGTTTCTCCGGTTGTTGTTGAAGTGGGGCGAATTGGGTTTAATGGCAAAGCTATGTTAGTTGGGTTGGGTTGAGTTTCTCTGGGGGTAGAACTTTTGTTTCTTCGGGCGAGGATTTCTTTGTATATTTCGCAGCCTTTGTAGTTAGCCGGGTGGTCGCACGAGCAGAGAGCGCATTTAGCCGGGGTGGTTCTATCTTTCTTTTTGCACTCCGAGGTCTTGTGACCTTCTCCGCATTTGACGCACCTATATGGTCTCATACAATTATTCTTCGAGTGACCGTAGCACTGGCAACGTTGGCATTGAACGATGCTTTTTGACTTTCGAGGATCCTCTATCTTAACCTTTTGGTTGAATATATGAGTGATATTTTTGACTGCGGGGTTATTAGCACTGGGCTCAATGTTCACAAAGAAGGTCGATGTAGGTTTCTTGTCGGGCCCGTATCGTGCATTGATAATTTCGCCTTTAGTTTTATTGTTGGTTGCCTCAATGGCTTCTGATATCGCTTCATGAGGAGTGCTATGGTGAAGATCTTTTATGACTATGCGATAGCATTTGCCGTCCTTAGGGGTAAATGTATGTCCTATGAGACCGTTTGCTCTTATAACCGCTATGATTTTCTTATACTCCTCAGCAGTGTTGACAAGAATGTGGAGTAGGTATTTGTTAATTAGCTTGAATTTGTACACTTCTTTGCTGCTGACGGTTTGGAGTAGCTTTGATAGCTCAGTAACATCCTCAATGCCGTTGAGGACGATAGGTGGGGGTTTGCTGGGTTTGGGATGGTCAGTAGCACATGATTCATCCGTTGGGTCTAAAGGCAAGGTACTAAAGCGATTTTTCGTGGTGGTACTCTGAGCCTCTGATGGAGAACTGCAATACTTTCTTTTCTTACTGCTTCTGCTGGATGGTGATGGCACCCTTTGCCATGGTGGGGGAGCAGGATGTTGGGGGGTATCTTCTAGTAAAGTCACTTCCGGTAAGTTACTACTCTCATTTGGTTGCTCTGCACTAGCCGTTTGGTTGTCTTGTGATGACCTTCCTAAATCGGAAAGGGATGACGAACGTTGTCTGATAAAAAGGCCTGGGTGGAGTACTTGTTGAGTTAGCAATTTGTGTTGTGGTTGAGGGTTTTTTAGGGAATTTGTCTTCATTGTTGTTATGGGATGGGAAAGATGTATGGAAATTCTCAGTAGGGGCACGGAAGATAGACAGACACGGAAGATAGATAGACTCAACAGCGGCATCGGCGAAATGTGGGTGTACAAAGTACACCTCTGCTTAACTCTTTAGAGAAATATGACAGGCGTGATGTGATGTTATATGTGTTATTTTAAACAGAGCAGAGCTTTCAGAATCCCTTATATTCATCATTTGAAAAATTATGCTTCGCGTCGAAATACATTTAAAAATATTTTTGTTTTCAGTCTCGAAATTAAATGTTACGATTATTTCACGTACTCTTTGTTTTGTAATAACATCATATCATATCCTTTGTACTAGTTATAACTTGAATACCACTGCCAGGAGTTGATAGCATTAAAATGAAATCTAACGTTCATGTGATATTCCTCATCTTATGATCTATAGTATAATAAAGTATTTATGTTCTGTTCCACAAAAGTACCTTAAAATGATGTTCATAACAATTCATTCTAAACTTTATCCTTTGTAGGAGACAAGTATTTTTATTAGGAAATCCTGTCACAAAGATATCTAAATGTTTGTAAAAAGCTGTAGGTAACTAAACTCAGTGTCACAAAGTTAGAACATATATTAGTTGACAGATCTTGCTCTCTACTATGAACCCATGTAAGGATACAATAAGTTAGCAAGGATTGACATAGTACATATGTAGTTACTATTTAGAGAAACCCTTGCACAAGCAATGCGCTCGCAAATGACTAAGGTTTTTTAAAATATAAATGAGCTTCCTTATCCACTTTGACAGCACATCGATGTGTTCAGGTTTTTGTCAATAATTACACCAAGACATTTTGTCATTCAGTCTACTTATTGGAGTTTGGGTATGCACGCGTAGAAGGCATAATTGTTGCATGAGTGTAATGTTATGTTGAGAGAAGTTTGGAATAAGTGAAATTTTGCTAGTGAGAATGCAATATACATAATTAGTCGAACCATGTTAAGTGTGCATTATTGTTAAGGGAACTAGATACCATAGATAGACATATTTGCGAAAAATATACTTCTTTCAAAGTGTCTCCAATTTTCCATAGAGGAGGGCTATATCACACACGACACTCCATATTTCTAAATCACAATCATAAAAACAAAACACAGTAAAACAAGAGGACAATATATAATCTGAACATAAAACACTCGGGTCACAAATCTCCTAACTTAATTCCTCCGACAGGTCCAACAATCTAACTGTACCGACTTCTTGTACGATTTAGGTATTAAACTTCCCGACTCTGTTCTTCAGACATTTTAATTTATATAAGTTTATAAAAATAAGACCTAGATTTAAACCAATTACAAAAAGGTTTGTCTGTTATTTTCTAGCTACTGAAATAATATTCAAAACAAAACAAGGAGGCATGTGTCAACACAGTAAATGATCATTCAGAAATATTCAAAATATATAGATTTTTCATATTTCACCTTTTAAAGCTCTTTACAATTTAAAGCGTTGTGTAAGTATAGGTTAACTCGCACAAGAACAAAGGATTAAATTAAAAATACCGAATTGCCTTCAACGACACAAACTACGTCTTATCTCAATACATTTTGAAAATCTTCGTCGATAATTCCACACGTACAAAAGAACCATTGTTCAGCATTGTGGACGTCGAAACTATTCAGTTCTGTGTGAATAGAGTTCTTCTTCACGCCCCGTAAAGAATCCACTCTGCACTCTGATTAATTTGCGCTGTTTAAGGACGGGGAGGGAACTAACACAGTTCCGTTTTGTTCCGGTATGTGAGTTATACCATCAATACCCAAATCCTTATTTGGTTTACTATTTATTGGGTTTATATTGATTTCATTAGTTTTATTCTAATTCAGCTAAACATTGGCTTTCGTATGGTACAACAAGCTGTAGATATACGTAGAAGTGTAGAAGTTATCCTAAGTTTATAATAAATAGCAAAATCATTGACATCTGATGATGATCACAATCTCTTTCTCTTTTACACCTCGCATAAGACATATACGTATACGTATGCCAAATTGATTCAAATTATAACATCTTATTATTAGCCATCAATATCTGCATCCCTTTACAGTAGATATTCCTCTAAGTATCTTATTTATTACACTTTTGATGTCTCAAGACTTCAAAAGATTCATTAAATTACATTCAGACTCAATGTATAACCATGTTTATATTCATTGGAATTAACGTGTTGAAACAGATAATATTTATAATATATACTAGAAACCATTTAATGTGTACAAGTTAATAAGGAACTATAATGTGGCCAAATATTTCATTTTCTGTGTAAGAGATACGAAACCTATGGTAGCTACTAAAAGAATCTTTTGTTTGTGGCGTACCTTCGTTGAAGCTACTGGGTTTTATTGAAAAGGGTCTGGCCAGCGGATCATCGATGACTTTTAATTAGATTTGGGCAAAAGTTATCTCCATGTTACTTTAGAGTTAGTTATTTACAACCATATTATAATGTGTGATCATTCTCATCTCACCTCTATTGACATCTATCAATCAATATGAACCGAACAAATTGTATGTATAATCCATTTATAGGACAATTCAACGTTATCAACAGTAATATAATATCTAACAAATTTATGCCAACACAAAAATCAAATACATTTCACAAATCGTTGCCTCTCACAGATATTAAAAACCAAACATTATCTACAGTAGCTTACCTTATTATTATATTAATAATTAAAAATAATAACATTATTTTAAAATACTCATTTCTATGGCTGAAACCCATCACATGGTAGGAAATCGCAATCTTATCTGAGCGGAACAAAATGCTTACTCGACCCTATTATAAATTCGCTAACGTTGCGGACCCGAGTTTTATATTTTTTCCCCAGTATCTAAGTGAAAATGACTATTTAATGTTAGGAAGGTAAAAACCAATGTTAGCTTGCAATATATTGTTCAATAGTTTATCACATAGTCGCACGCTCTTGTTTGCTACACTGATAAACCGTTTTTATTCCGGCCAAGCTGGCACGAACAATACATCATATGCATTTTGTAAACTTTCTTTTATTTATTTACGTCACAAATGTAGTATTTTATTTCAAATGACTTTGGTATGAGTTGCGAATGCTAAACATAAATTAGTAGAATAAAAATAATGCAGATGGCTGAAAATATGAATGTTTTCGAGTGTTTTCTAGGTTTTTTATTTGTATGAGTACTTATAGAGAGATTATACTTTGTATGAGTACTCATGTAACCAATTATGTTAAGAGTTTTTAACTATGACATCAAAACAAAACATGGTTTCATACTGCTGCACATGTTACACAAGTTATCCACGTCTTAAGCTGCGTATCACAAATCCTTTACGACTTAAATTTATCTCTAAATACAAAATCTTAATATTTAGTGTAGGTACATTTAAAGGCTCTATCAAGATTTCTCAACATAGCGATGCTCATTAATAATTCCTAAAGTTAAAACATTAAGAGATTCGTAAATACAAAACAACATGCTTGGGATACGTTATAGCCCAGCCTAGTCCAGGATTTACCGCAAACATCTTATTTATTCACGCTATATCCTTGTTGTTTTTTACGCCTAAATCCTTAAAAATACTTGTATATTTTTCTTAGAAGCCCTTTTATTTTCTTGCTTTTATTTTCGACGACTTATAACACTATTGTGTTGTTTAAATGTAACAAACAACATAACAACATGCAATTTTTATTAGATATCTACGTGATTTTCTTATAAATAGATTCCTAACTCAAAAACCGGACAAATACTACCTTTCTTCAATCATGGTTTCAAAAACGAACCCTTTATTAATAGGTTATATGTACATTTTTTCTAAGGAAACCCTCTCTAGCAATAACATTCATAAAAAAATCTTGTTTTTGTTATAAATCTCCCCAACAAATTCAACAATATATTAGCCACAAATTTTCCACGGAGTAAGATCATAAAGCACATGTCTCCGGTGTGCCGTAAACTTAAATGATAAAAAAGTAATAGGTACAGCAAAAGGGCGCGTAGAACCACTTTGAAAGAATCTGAACAGCTATCTGCTGCGTGTTATAAAACATGGATAGAACGAAGCCTCCCGAGAGAGCCACATATCCATTCACATCACACGTACCAATCTTTTATACACGCCGTTATCGAATTAAGTTACGTGTGAAATGTAGTAACGTGCTGAGACTTATCTGACTGAGTAACTCTTTATGTCTCGTCTATTTGCCCCTCTTTTTGATGTCCATTTAATCAGTTAATGTGTTTGGTGGTGTTCGGTGCCCGCCTGGCTGTACAAGACTGATATAGTGAACTTGCTGCTTATTGTCCTACGACGGTTGACTTATCGTCCATTTGACTCAGTTTCGAACGTGAAGTGTTAAATGTTCTAAGGAATCATAATTTTACATCGGTACAGAAAAATTGAGGTTTAACAAAACGGCCACAAATCGATTGTTATTAGATGCGACAATCCTGATTGGCAGTAAGCATAAGTCGTAATCTCTCTATAATTATAACTTTATTTAACTCATTGCTAAATGCTAAATTGTCAGGTACATCCAGCATACAGATATAATACTACGTATTACCTATAATATAAATACAATATGTTGTATAACAAATGAACTGACGGAAACTGGTATTCCGCAGGCGACGGTTAGCAATCTGCCATTTCTTGTGTACTGTTTGTGCTTGAGCACGTACAATCGGACTAACATCGTTGTTACAATCTTCAAACCGATAGGAAACCCCTTGTTACCTACAAACCCGATAAAGTAAATAAAATAGTATTACTTATTTATTCTATTGTGTACAGACAAAATATATGAAACAAACTTTGTAGAATAAGAATTTATTGTCGACGAGTTTTTATTTCATTAAAGAATAAAGCCGAACATGATTCATTAGGTTACTTAATTATTTCATGAATTGACCGTTCTTCTCTTTCATAGCCGTTTCTTTCGATGTTTTTCTATGATCCGACCGCACTATCTTGACCCACATTTCATAATTTTGGTTATCCTCGACAGAACTTTTAATGTCATGTCACGTCATCTCATGTTTTACAGCATCCCCAAGTATTCAATATCCCATAACAGACACGTAACATGTTTATGACAGTTTATGTTACATATTTACGACGTGCTGATATACGTATACTTACTCTTTGGAGAAAGTAGTAACTTTATAGTAACCGGAACTGGCCATGAACGCCATTTGATATCGTTACACAAAATCCAGATCTTGTTTTGGCATGTTCAGCGAACAATAACCAGAAGGTTAGACATGAAGTTTTGAAGTACAGTTACAGTACAGTTTGAAGTACAGTGAACAAGTATATTTCATGAAAGAGTAGTCACTCTTTCATGAAATATACTTGTTCACTGTTGTTTGTTGTTAGTCACTTAAATGTCTTACTGATTCCGATAGTTTTCAAATTATCCATATTGGTCACAGCATCACCGGAGTAAGGTGTTCAGCGAACATTGCTAGGTGAGCCACCTTGCTACCTTGGGACATGAATTCAACACACAATAACCGCGAAATCTTGCAGAATACAAACATTTCACCTGATTTGTGACAAGGAAAGTTACTCAACGTGTAGTGGACAATTAATGTCCGTCCAGCTATGGCCTAAGCTATTGCCCAACTCCAAGTAAATTAATAATCTCCGTATTCTATGGTTTGTCTGTCGTACAATGTCACATATATTTATTATTTGTAAATAACTAAAACTTAAAAAAAACCGCACAGAAGTCGCTTCAATATTGTAAAGTCGTGTTTTGTTCTAGAACTGAAATCCCGCAGTGCTACAACCAGTTATTGAAGTTCTCCCTGAAGATAAAAAGGTAAGACTTATTTTATACTTCTTATATTTTATATTATCTTTTCCTAAAATACATTATGAAACAAAGTCAATAATTCATTATAATATTTAACGTACCTATTTAGTAAATCGGTGCCTATTATATATTATAGGTAACTATGCTTAGAAATTGAATGACAAATTAAATTGAAATTGATAAATTAAGACGTGGAATCATAGAAGATCTATCATTATTTTTGCCCAAAAAGGATGTTTCATTTGGATAAGTATTCTGATTGTCTTTGTGGTTTATGGTAATATTCTAATTACGAAACAGAACACCAAGTTCGTTTTGTTATAAAAATAAAATATATTTGTCATAAAATTGAAATATCTACACACCAGAGATGTAAGTACCAGATGTTAGACTACTGAATTCAGTACCTACACCTAATTTCGCCGATGCCGTTATTAAGACACAAGTACCCCGGCGAGTGAGGGGACGGGGTAATATAAAAGATCATAATTTATTACATCGTACAGCTTCCCAAAGGACCTCCAATAAGTGGGTATTGTAAAAAAGTTTTGCTGTCTGTATCTTTACAAAAAAAAAAATTACTCATAGTCCCCGAAGCGAAATGAGAAAATTTGTACTGTTGAAAAATTGGCGAGGTTATTATTATAAAGTAGAATGTTAACGACGCTTCGGTGGCGGGTCAATTAAGACGGAACCATTGTGAAATGCAAAGGTTTTAGAAGAAATCACGTTACAATCGGCCTGCTAAGTGGTCCAAAAAATTAAGAGGGGTTAAAATTAATGAAAACAAAGAACCTCCTCAATTTATTCCGAGACCGTTTTTCACATGCGATCGCTGTACCTACTGTAATACATGATGAGCGATATCTTAATTATAAATAACTAGTGAGTAAGTGTATCATTTCTGAGTATTGCGAGGCAGCGGAAACACCTTCTTTTCTATTTCCTTGAAAAACACAGAGCGACACAATAACAATTATAACAACAATTAAATTAGTTATAATTGTTATTAATGTCCGAAAGACCATAGCAACGTCTAATAGAAATTGTAATACGCTTTTCTACCACATTCAATCATAACATTATAAAATAATAACAAGGCATTGAACAATAAAGAAAATTATAATTTTTTCAATCGATTACAATATAACTTTTACAATATATTAATTCAAAAATGTATAAATTGCCGCACAGTAACTTGAAATAAAATGTGTTCCAAAAAGAATTAGCTGCCATAAAAAACATTTACTTAATCATAGGCTAAATAGACCGTTATTCATATTCTATGAGACGCACATAAAACAGCCATGTCATTCAGCGAGATAACGACTCGTCACGGCAGGGTTGTTAACAAGCTTGGCCTCCTTGTTGGCTCTAGATCCACTTTAACTAGAGGCTATGTATCAAAAATGTCGGGATTATGCTAATTACTCAATCTGTTCACAGTAACATTTGCCGGTGGAACGCGGCTTGCATAAAAAATTACTTATTGTATTAAATTTTTCAGTAATTAAAAGAATTCGTGCCAATGTTTGAAATAACATTTTTTTACTTTCTTTATGATAAACTTTTACAGAAAAAATAACTTAAATATCCGAAGCGTGTTTTAACCCTTAATAACCTAGAGTTTCTATTTTGATACCAATCTTTTAAACCGAATGTTCACATTACTATTAGTTTTTTTTTTATAGGTTGGCTGTACGTATTTTACTGTTGTATAATATTCTTTCCAACGAAATTAAAAAAAATAATCAAATGTCATTATTGTTTTATTTTATCTATGACATATTACTTGCGCGGCAAAGTGAACAAGTAAACACATTTTACTAAAAGTTTTGTTGAATACAAATTTGATATATTTTCTTTTTCTGAAGAATATAAATACTTTTGAGGTAAGTGAATATATTATTTTCGCTATGATATAATTATTTTTTGCGAGTGCATGTTTTACTTGAAGAAACTAGTGCTATTTTTGTGAGTATCAATTTTGATACTTCAGGCATTCCGCCCTACATAAAACCTACCTACTAATTCTTTAGCTATAAAAAGTTTTTGAACTTCCGATTCATTATTTTTCTGCATAGCTTGGTGTTGGGATTACTTTTATTTTTATTTTATTATAGAAATTTATCAAAAATGCGACCAGAAGAGATTGAGAGCATATTGAAGCGGTTAGAAAATGGTGAAATTTCGGAAGACGATTCCACCGACAATGAAGATGACATAGACTATTATTCGAGCCAAAGAGATCGTCTGATGGAGCTAGAAGATGAAGAGGATGTAGGTAATTTTCCCACTGACCCAAACTTGGATGCAGATCCACCTGCAGAAAACGTAGATACCGACATGCAACATAATTTAGAGACTGTTGAACGAAGCCCAACTCCTACAACCAGCAGCCAGAACAACCTGCAAACTGCACCTTTCAACTCTAGAAACTTAGTGTGGAGAGTAAAGAATATGGACATAGTCCAAAATGCTTTCCAGTTTGCTGGAAACACTGAGTATTCACAAGAAATTATGAACTTAGACACTCCTTTTCAGTTTTTTTCTTATTTTTTCGGTGAAGAAATTTTGAGATTTCTAGTGGACGAGTCAAATAAATATGCCTTCCAAAAGAATCCCAACTTTACAGAACCTGTAACTGTCTTAGAATTACGTAAATTTATTGGAATTCTTATTTTTACTAGTGTATATCATTATCCTAGTGTCAGGTCATACTGGTCAAACATTACAAAGTTTGAACCCATAGCACAAACAATGAATCGCAACAGATTTGATAAAATTCGACAAATTTTTCACATGAATGACGACTCTAAACATTTGCCCATTGATCATCCCCAGCACGACCGACTGCATAAAGTAAGACCAGTGATAGACTATTTGAACAAGAAATTTATTACTGTACCATTTGAGCATCGTCTATCACTGGACGAGCAAATGTGTTCAACTAAAATTAAACATTTTATGAAACAATACTTACCCAACAAGCCCCATAAGTGGGGATTCAAATTATACGTTTTATGCTCTCTGTCTGGGTATGCCTACAGTTTTGAGATTTACTCAGGAGCTAAGGACATAGACCGTTTACCTGGCGAACCAGACCTCGGAGCTGTATCGAATACAGTTATTCGATTGTTACGACCAGTACCAAGGCACGTCAATCATATAACTTATTTTGACAATTTTTATACGAATATTCCTCTGCTACATTACTTGACCAACGAAGGTATTTATTGTCTTGGAACAGTACAGAGAAACAGGCTTGGAAAGTCGTGCAAGTTGCCGGAGAAACGGGAAATTATGAAGTCTAACGTACCCAGAGGAACATATCACGAAAATGTGGCCTCTCACGAAGGCCACGAATTTTCGGCCACAAGTTGGAAAGACAACAAACAAGTACTATTACTTTCCACGTATGTTGGCGCTGAACCAGCGGATACTATAACCCGCTACGAAAAAAAACTAAAGGCCAATGTTCAAGTATCATGTCCTCGGGTCATAAAAGAATATAATGCACACATGGGCGGCGTTGATTTGATGGATAGCTTCATTGGTCGATATCGCATCCGCATAAAGTCGAGAAAGTGGACAATGAGGCTCTTCTACCACTTGTTAGACATGACTGTCATCAATGCTTGGGTACTATACAAAAAGGTAAACACAATGAAAGGAAAACTTCAGAAGAATATTATGAAGTTAGCAGATTTTAGAACTGAGCTTGCCAATACTTTATGTAGATATCAAAGTCACTCGATAAATAAAAGGGGAAGACCCAGTACCAACAGTCGACAAGACACTACAGTACCTTCTAAAAGACCCCGGACAGGTGTACAAGTACTACCCTCTACTGACGTGCGTTGCGATTGTATTGGTCATGAAAAAATATTTATGGATTCTAGAAATAAGTGTAAATTTAATAATTGTAGGAAACTTACCTCCTGGTTCTGTAAAAAGTGTAAAGTGTCGTTATGCGATAATAAAAACAATCAATGTTTCGCATTATTTCATGCATAGGTATATCTGATTTCTTTATGGCGTTAATGCCTGAAGTATCAAAATTGATACCTGTTTTTTTTTTCTAAATAAATATGTAAAATAAATATTGTGATTTTTTTAGCTATTTTTCCCTTCATCTAGACCCTCAAGCAAACACAGTAATATTAAAAATAAATCACTTTCGTAAATCAGGCTACTAAGGGTTAATGAAACAAAGCGGATACCAGCATTGTATAATTTCTTAGCATACAAATACAAGCTATTGTTACAGTAAAAGCCGAATTATTGATATATAGTATATTTTTTAGTTTTCGGTTATGACAACCCTAGTAAGGAGTGGCGCGCGACAAGTCTTGACATGGTGCGACGTCAACTTCCTGAAACCCACTGAAAAACTTTCGCCTACTGTACTTAGCTATCCACCCATTGCAGTGGTGCCAGTTGCATAGTATCCCAGGTTCACAGACATTTTAACAGCTGCTGCTTGATCATAATTTTTATTTTTATTTTAACTAATATAGGTAGTTCTAGCGTGGAAATAGTAACAAACTACCTTACAAGCATAAAGTTACATTATAAACTCATATTAACATATACTTAAGTGCCTATCTCAGATCTTTGAAAAAAAATATTGCCACTAACAAGCAAAACTTTAACCAAGATCTATTATATTTTTTTTTTTGAAATGTAGTCTACCTTTATTTAATTATAAACTCTAAATGAATCTCAACTAAAACCATCACAGGAGACGTCAGCAGCAGATGCCGCCCACATCTGAGAGATACAAAACGAGCCACTCTCGTAAATAATAAGTTATGGATCCACGGCGCGTGCTGCGGACAGCGAAGCCGGCGAAACTACCGCAAAAAGTGTAAATCCCTTCTAAGGGTGTAATAAATTGGTGTAACGAGCTACGAGAATCTTGTTAGGTCGAGACGGGCCGTAAACCGACCAGGACCCCCGACGCTCTCCATACGAAGGCGACATGTTTCTTCCTGCGGGATCCACTACCGCTTCCGCCCCTTACGGACCACTAAAGGTTAGGTAAAAGTTGGGACAGACAACCCAACGGACATTTTACGCGGCGTAATGTGTATTTATGCCGTCTGCTGACACTAAAATTGAATGCATAAAAATACTTACAGGGCCATTATACAAATAAAATCTACCTATTTCGAGCATAATATATAAGAATGGCTTTTTAATTTTATGTATATGTTGTTTTTAGACACAGTAGTTCTCAGTAACAGCACGGAGTTTGGAACTGTGCCCTATAGAAGGTGGCAATAGGCTCGCCCCCTATTACATTAGACTCAATAGCGGGATTGGCAACATGTGGGTGTACAATAGTACACTAGATGCTAGGATATATTAATTTCAAAATAACGTAAAGTTCATCCACTAATATCGCTGACTAAACGTAGAGTTAGCTAGTATTAAATTCAAATTATTACAGTTACATTAGTCTGAAATATAATGACATCCAATTTTATTAAAATGGGAATTTCGGACTTACACTCGTTTGTCAAAATTTTTCTCCGTTTATTATAAAAATTCACAAAAATTGAAACACATTGTATTGATGAAAAGGTAGGTATGTCCCGAACAAAGACAAAAGAGCCAATTATTCTTTCAACACTCTGCGCCTATTCACAAGGCTTACAAAGCTATTGTTTACTTTCCCTCCCCTATTTCCATTCATATCCGCTTGTTGAAAAAATTCGAACAATTTAATTTCGCCTCTCAAAATGTACCTATGATGTATGGATTAAATAGTTATTTTATTTTATACAGCATGAAAACAATGAAAGTTTTAGCATTAAGTAATGGTCATCATATTCAAAGAACAATGATGACAATATCAATAACAATATCTTGAGTTTTGAAATAACAAGTCTACAAAAATCTTATTATTTATTCGCGATATTCGTAAACCACGCGGGCGAAGCCGCGAGCGGAAGCTAGTATAGTATATAGTAAAAATTCTGTTTATTCCAGTCATTATTTTCATCTATTTTTCACTGGATATGAATGAAATGAAATTTAAAAAAAAACATGATCAATGTGCGAAGCTACGTAGTGGAATCACGTTTAGACGTGAAAAATCTTATCTAACCCGAGGAGCCCTACGCTAGTAAATAATATTTATAGTTCCTGAACTAAAACATAAACATGCCCATTTTCTGTCTGTAAAAGAATTACATGTGACAAATGTTCCTATTCGTTTCACGTTATCTCTCTCCCCAAGATTTATAAGCCACTAGTGACGATTCTTTTATCGCGATTTGCCTAGTATTCCCCAATTGATATTACCTTCGCGATAATCCAAAATAGTTGTGCTTATGTCATTTATGAATCTAAGTTATTTGCTGAGCCACTCAATGGCCTGTTCGTCTTCATCAACTGTTTGTATAAACATTCTTAAGGCAACGTAGAAATACTAAAAAGATAACTTATTCAACCTTTTATTAAGAACAATATCATATGAATTAGTTCAACAATCTGTTCTTTTTCCTGTAAAAGTCAAGGAATTCCGCTGATTCGAAATATGGATGACTTATTTAATTGCAGTTATTATTAATAAGTAGATAGTATTGTAAATTCACTAATATCTCGCAAGAACGCCACATCGTTTCGTATCAAATTAAATTGCCTTAGCTGGACTATGAAAATTAAATTTGGCCGACCACTAGCAATAGATGACAAAGAAAACAAAGGAAGCGTTTACGCGAAATAAATTAGGTATGTTTGCGCTTCGGTTTGATATGAATATTCATCTACACGCGTAATAGTTGATGAATAATATTCTAAAAACGTTTCCGACGTCCATTTTATATTAGAATAGAATAGAATGTCGTTTATTTCTTAGTATATGGTAATTAGGTAACAGATAACAGAAGGAAATAATTAAAAGTTCTAAATTAAATAATTATTAATATCAAAACTGTAGTTAACTGTTCTTTGATCAAAGATTTGCGTCTCAAGAATTGCGTGTTAAAAGATGGATCCAAGAAGATTTCAGAACTCTATGAAGAAAATCTCTTAATAATATTAATTATCTTCGCTGAATTTTCAATCAACAGAGTTTTTTGTTATAATTCAGTCTGAGCGCCTTTCAACTAATTTTCTTTTTAAATTAAAATGAGAAAATGTCCGTCTAATTAATTCCTATATTTAATCCGATTTACGTATCTGGGGAATGAGACTAAGACAGTAAGGACACAAAAAATCCTTTTAAAGGGCTTTAAAATATTCGTGGTGTTAAAGTTCTCATTGTTCTATTCTAATTTGCGTCTGTAGAATTCCTTGGTTTTCTTTCCAAGATTTCGATTCGAACGAAGATTAAGGAAATGTGATTGAGTATAAGTAAATATGTCATCATGTTGGAACATTGCTAACCTTAAAAAAATATTAATGCACAAGCACAATTTAGTGTGGTTGTAAAAGTTATCCTAGATAAAAAACCTTTCAGCACCTTCATCCTTACAAAAGACGAGTGAAAATGACAAAAAACGTATGTTTTGCTCCATCACAACTTTAACTATGTTTTATACTAGCATTGATCACTTGGCAACAGTATAAAAGTGCATTCATCTGACAAATTATACAGAGCAGCGTAACTGAGCGGCAAATTGTTTCCTACAAGAATTAAACGGGAAAATATTATTCAGGCAAACCAATTTGTTAAGAGTTTCGATTTATTAGAAGACCATATCGAACAAAACGTAAATGCCCCAAAATTCAACTTTTACGGCAGATATTTTTATGTAAATTCATAAAAAAGCGCCAGGACAACGTTAGTTAGATTATTTCCTAATATAATCATTACAGCGTAAATAGACGGGCCTTAAAATTAATAAAACTCGTGGTGACTTGACGACAAAGCAAAACAAGAGAACTTTATTATTTTCACATTTATAAAATACGAATACCTATTCAGATTAAAGGTTTTAATATGACTTATAATATACTAGTTTCTGCCCGCGGCTCCGCCCGCGTTTTCCCGGGATAAAATGTAGCCTATCTACTATTCTAGACTATAATCTACCTCTGTGCCAAATTTCATCCAGATCCGTTCAGCCTAGAGTGAAAGAGTAACAAACATACGAGTACATACATCCGTCCATCCTCACAAACTTTCGCATTTATATTTATAGTAGGATAGGATAGGTAAGGATGGTAGGATATTAATATAGTTCTGAGAACAAAGAATCTTCTTAGATCTAAAATCTATTGGTAAAACCTATCTTACAAAATTGCCTTCTATAAGCATAACCGAATCCAGCCAGTCGGCCGAAATTCGACCGTATTAATTTTTTTGTTTGAACATTATTGAGGTTCTTTTCAAAGAGTTTGTTAAAGAGTACCTATATACTCTCTCTGTGGTCATCACAAATATTTTATTTTTAATTTTGTTCTATTACGTCAGTTGCGAGCATAGACTTAGGATCCAGTTTACTCTAAATCTACACGACATTTGACATTGGCAGTATGAACGTAAACAAACTCACATTCATATTTATAATATTAGTTAGGATTCCCGTTCCCGTGGAAATAAAAAAAAAATTGCCTATTTTAATCGGTGATAACGTAGCTTTCCATCAGTGAAAGAATCTTTAAATGGGTTAAATGGATTAGGCGTGAAAGCGTAATAAATATACAAACAAACAAACTCACTTTCGCATTTATAATAATAGTTAGGATGAGTTACTAATCCAACAAAATAAAGCTGCAAATGTTATAATATTACACTTGATATAAAATATTATATTAATTACATCCAACACGAAATATGTAGTGCTTCCAACATTATGCAGTTTTAAATTAAATCAAGAATCTCAATCGAATAGTCGGATTGTATTAATGTGCATTATATGTTTACTACGTATACATAGCAAACTAACATGCGGTTAATAATAATTATTATAAATACCGGCAAAATTAGCTATGAAAGCAAATGATAAAATATTTACCCTCAAACTTGGGCTTACCCAAGGAACCATTCAGTGACCTTTTCATTCAGCCTCTCCAACTGGAGAGTTGTCCTCCCGTAGCCATAACTGTTTCGAATAAGGATAGCATAGATACACCGTTTTTATGACAAATTACTTCAGTGAAGCTCCAGCTTGTGCAATAAGTCGCTTCACCGCCTCTGAAAAATCGCTCTCCAATGATGTCAGTGTATGATCGCTATCGTTATTATAAATAATATGCTATTATTGAGTAGGTACGAGCAATAAGTATTGAACACATTTGTGTACCATTTTGCCATATGATTAAAAACACGTGATTCAAAGCGTAGATACTATTATATAAAACCTGATAAAGTATTTTTGAATGTTACTAATATCTAAAGATAGCCTACCAACAAATGTTATGCTGAAAGGCATCCTGTCAACCGTACATTGTACCGATGAGAAGGAAAAATGTATCTAAATATAAACGTACATAAAGCTAGGTCAACGTCTTCACATGCCTGCTTCGTGAAGGTCGAACTTGAAATTAAATAAAGTCCCCACTGCTAGTAAATCTTATTACCGTTGGGAAAGAGAGGCATCCTTTCAAAATAAACAACGTCTATAAAAGAGGGTTACTTTGTAAAAAGTTTTTTGTTGACGACCAATTTGATCTCATAATAAAAAAAAACAAGTTGAGATATCGCGGAGAATTTTATTGATGCCATTTCAACTGTTCTGAGATAGAGATGAAACGCTGAATAAACAAAACTTACGGTTTGACAAAAGCGGAAAATTATCACATGGTGAGGTATGAGATTGAAGATTTATGATTGGGAAATGTAGGTACGAGCATACAGTGTGTTTAACGCCCTTCCTTGTTCCGCCGAATTCAAACTTTATTTGGTTTTTCACTAATTGTAGATGTGTTATTTAGAATGCGTAGTTCAAAAAATCCCAGCATTCCGCGTAAGGAATCACTTCACGAATTAAAATAAAAAGAAGAACGCTTTAATTCCTAGGTAATCAGGGGAAACGCGCATAGCAAGTGGCTGTTCGTTTTCATTCCATCATTTTGAAGAATCTGTTTCCGTACTTTTCTATTTGGTTCTCAGAAAATCAATTTGCTGGAAGCTCTTTAGCAGTGCAAGCACTTCTTTGTTTTTAACAAAACGAAACATCTTCACTAGCTTACTACTAATTTAGGAGAAAGCCTCAATTAGTATTAGTTTTTATTATTATAAATATAGGACAGGCTTTTCGCTTCGCTTTTTAAATTTGGCCCATTTTTTATCCACATTTTTTATCTTCAGCATTTAACGCAGTGTTCAAATTCATTATTTACTGTTCTTATAGTAGCCCCCGATTTGACGACAGACTCCGTTGAAAATCGCGCGTTGCTTTACTAAACCGCCAGTATTAAATATATTGTTTGCAATAAAATCCCTCAAAAGTGTTATGTTTGGGGATTTATAACAAAGTTGGCGCTAACTTTGTGCGCATCGTCTGTTAAAACACAGATCCCCGAGTACTCAAAGCCATCATTTCAGGTACAACTTGGCCGTGGCTTATTATGCAATGAATTTGAATACCTTGGATTACTGTAAGGAAGGATTGGCAGACAACATTGAAGATGTTGTAAAATATTCTTCTTTATCTCAGATTTTCTCAGCTTATTTCCTTGGTTGGATTCGCATAGATATTTGTCGTTCGCTTATCAATAAGCGCATGATCACTCTATTTTGTCGATGTTATTGGTGACTACACTTAGAAGAGGAAAACTTCTCATTTTAAAATAAAGGTTGAACCAGAAAGAATTTAGAGAGCTTGGAATATATCCGGTCAGAATCAGTATGTTGCTTTTCCTGTATTCATAAATTCCGAAAAATATTTTTTGAACTGCTTTAGTTCGTGGATGTTTGTCTACTACCTAAGCAAACTACCGATTATTATTTGCTGTAATATATTTGTTATATTGCGGAAATTGATTTTTATATACATAGATTAATTTACAAACACAAGTAAATTATTACACACAAAATCGATATAACATGACGTGACGTAACACCATATTTTGAACTATAAAGAACTTTACATGATGTTGTTCAGAAGCCACCTTTCAATTATTGAATTTAACCAATAAATAACAAATCACCACTTTTATAGAATTAATGTCCTGTTTTTTCAGAATAGGTACTATAATGAATATCTGAATTATTCATAGGCTAACATCACAGAGGGAACGAGATACGCTTATCTCGAACTTTCGTATAAGTAAATCGCCGATTAAGCTTAATTATCAGCTGAAATCAGACGATGTGCCGCTACTTTCAGCTCATTTACACTTCATTGTGGAATACAGCCTCACCCTCTCATTCAGTGCTTAGTTGTTCTCCTTAGTGCGACCTTCCCGATCTTTATAACGTCGTTTTCAAGTTACCGAGTAACCCAAGTCTTTTATATCTCTATTTTACTACTCTCCACGTCACAGTTTATCAATATATCCTACCAAGTGGTTCTCCTAAACTCTTAGCTTGTCATATTAAACTTTTCCAAACATTATTTTGCAGTTGTCGACAACTGCGACATCGTAACTAACTGCAACAAAATAGCTGAGATTGTAATAGTTGTTCACATAGCTGCCGGCAAAATAAAGTTTGTAGGTAGAGCAGTTGCAGTTAAATTTATAGCTCCGACCCTTCATTCCCTACGGCCTCCAAGGACCTTCTAGTTTTCTTAAATTTTGTGTTTGACATTTATTTTTTGAGAACATTGACCATAACATTTCTACGGCAGATGACAGATAGTGATGATGAATCTACATTTCCTTTAAAACTTCTTTTATTTAATTTAATCTCTCATGCGAAAACGTTTTATTTACGCTGCAATAAGAGAATTTCTACATCCAAACGAAAATTAAAGTATAATAAGAAGATTTATTGTTCCCTTCAAATATTCTACACGGAACAAGTAGGATTCCGCACGTCGAGTTCCAAAAATTGCGTGCGTCCTCTTTGCGTGACGTCATGTAACTAGGCTAACACAATTTGTGTTTTATCTGTTTCTTTTCCATCAGGACTACAAAAGTAATCAAAGTTAGATTCAATTTACCATTATCTTGCTGATAATGGTAAATTGAATCTAAGTTTGATCAAAATAATATGGCCTATCAAAATAAAATGTCACAGTCATGATGAGCGATTTCTGTAAATAAAATTATGTCACTTTTGTTCAGAGTAACCTACTGGTGTTCTGACACCAGTAGTTTACTCTGAACAAAAGTGGTAAACATACATTCCTTAGAAAATAACTCTCCGTCAAACGCACTATAAAATGGTCCTTAGTCGTAGTAATCTATTTCTAGCCTAAATCCCACAGCGAATATTACTTTAATTCTTTAAAAACGATTTAAAATCCTTCACACCATAACATATGCCTACAAACAAAAATAAATGCATTTTAATAAATGGAAATATATCAGCAAGTTTGGTCACGCCCGCTGCTGCAAACGATCTATATTCGTGTTCTTACCAAAAAATTCCCGTATCCCAACGCCCTGTAAAAGGATTTCAATGTTTCTTCAACAGCTGACCGCAGATATTTTTGATTGACCAAGAAAATATCTTTTACCGTATCTGTTTCTTTATTTCTCCGTTACTGTGTCAAAAGACACCTCATCGAATGGGAATGAGAATTTAAGACAAATTAAGATCAGAGACCGACGCGCTGATTAAACTAGTGAAGCACGTAATAATGCCGTAATGGGATATAGCATATCAAAAGCCTCATAGGAATATGAGAGTTGTTAGGAAACATAATAAAATAATAAACAAAACAATACTTATTATTGTGTTGCGTAATTGTACGAAAGTGTTATGTCTGGCAGACTTGAAACATGGTACACACATATACTACTAGGCATACTTATGTTCAGGGGGCCAATCCACTTTCTGAACTGCAATCGAAACGCAGCCGATCGCCGACTTTTGGAAAGTCTTTTTATTACAATTTAGTTAGTGCAATTGGTCCCCAAACCAACACCAAACCACTACGCTACATAGTTGCTTACGCTCAGGTGAGATAATGATGAAAGGCAGATCATATCTCATTAAATCTACCATCGTAAAAGGTAAAATGTTTGTTTGTGTTGTGCTTAATTCAGTGCCACCTCTCCATATCCCTATGTAAACGACAACTGTTGGTAAATGCAGACTCTTAATATTAATGGCTCCTTTATCCAGATTCTTAGTACAGCAAGATAAACCTTGTGATCACAGCCCCTCTTGCTTAAAAAAACAAAATGTAGTGGTACTAAAATACGAAATATTAATATCAATACATAGTCCTCAAACTTTTCGCCCCAACTTCGAGAATATCGCAAAACGACCAAACTCCATTTACACACCTCTGCTGAAAGAACTAGCTTTTACCTACGTGGAGAAAGTGTACTTTATATCCCCCATTTCGTTATTTTATTCATACAAATTGTAAAAACACCATCTTTTAATATTATTGCTTTAGTTTGTGAAGTAGTCTACTTTGCATAAAACCACACGTGTAAAAAATACGCCATATGGGACTCGAGTGTAAAACATAACACTGTACACAGAGCTATGTGCCACCTGTGAGATGGAAAGCAAATTGGCGAACAAAAATCTGTCATCCTACAACCTTTGACGGCACGGTTGGCGCAGTGACTAAGCGATTAGCTTTCTGCACTGCGTGTCGTGGGTTCTATTCCCTCACGGAACAAATATTTGTATGATGATATGATGATGATAGTTGTTTCGGGTCTGACTCCGTGGGTACATGACATGTATATTTGTAAACGTACCCCCGATATAGAAGAAATTGTACTGTGGAGAAATGTGTAAAAAAGAACAAAAAAACATAAAATTAAAATGTATAGCTGGGAAACAAAACAATACAAATTAAATTTAAGTGGATCTATTGTTGAGTTTGAGACTTCGATGGGTAATTTTGGATTATATTGATCAAAAAATAAGAAATCCGACTAGTTTGTAATCTCACTGTTTATTTATATGAACGCGATAGATTTACTTATGTATTTAGGTACACAAATCTGTAGGAAATTGCAAACATTTTGAAAGCTATAGGTAACACACATCTTTGAAAGAGACTGTCAAACATAGGACAACACAGGAAACATGGATGGATGGCTATGGAAAATAAAAATTACCATCAGCAAACTTATTAACTCACAAATCCACAAACGACCGTCTCCGATTGCTCACAAAACTATAACTAAAAGGTACGTTCAACATCGAATGAATATCGATGACGTGCAAAAAGCTCGCAGGATTATTGAATTATTCATAGACTCGTTTGCATTCTGATCCCAAACATACTCCATAAGCCGGAACTAACCTCGACTGGAACTCAGTACCACAAATCTCTGAAATTTGTAAACAGATACTATCGAAGTATATAGGATTCCTAAAGCTTCACTTGGTATATTCGGAGCAGATAATCTGATTATGTGCACTGTGCAGTGAGCACTGTACCTCACTAAGATCCTACAGTCCGTGTGCACTCATGTTTTATGGAAGCCCGAAGATGCGAGACTTGTTATGCTAGCACTAACCTGCACTTGTGTTAGAAACTTTTTTCCTTGTGTTTGTAGAAACTATACAAGGCCAACATGGCGCAAGTTAGATTAGTTTTTATATAGGCTTCGTAGAAATAAACCGAATGAAGTACAAATAGGAATAGGATAGTGGCAATTGACTAGGCATAAGGCAGATTCCCTATCCTAACAATTTTGCTTCATTAGTTTGATATTTCTCTTTAACTAATGATATGAAAATAGGATATGTGTAGGTAGGTTATTCATATGAACTATAATATTCCATAAACTGAAAATATTTTTTGTTTTCGTTTTTATAACATGTTTGAAATGAGTAATGACATGATAACATCGTTCGTTTCGGCTCGTTTATTTATATCCAACGATACGACTAAGATCCAAATATAAAATTGGCAAACAGGGAAAGAAAACTACGGTTATATTTTCATATAACGTATTATAGATGCATTAATAAAATAGAATCGTACTTATCAGTATGACACCAGTCGTTAAGAAGAATATTTTTAAACACGCGGAGAGATCATGACCCAAATCGGTTGGAATAATCAATATATTAGTAATAGTAGGACCTTTGAACAAGAAACAGCGTTTATTATGTAGGTTTAGTGACATTAAAAATCGCTAAGTGTAAGTAATTAGGTCTCAAGGCCTGGCAAAGCCTCACCCTTTTATGTAATAAAGGCTGGGCGACATGCAAACCTGCCCAATTAGTAATTAATGCTTTGTTTGCTAAAATTGCCACACCTAGAATTTTAGCACAATTTCAAGTAAGTAACTTGTAATAACTAGCTCCTAGTTAACTAGAAATAGCTCCGATAGACAGTAACTTCTTCAGATACACCTTCCGTTCAACGATGGTGTCAACTGGGAATAAAAGTTAAGGACATCATACACATCTAGGACCTTTATCCAATAAATGTCTATCTAGCTCATAACTCTTGTAATAAATTATTGCCATGACGTCATACCTTCTGAATGTCAAAGTAGCCCCGTGCAAATCTAGGATTTGCAAGAAGAGCACATCGAATACCAGCATTAAATTTTTAAATGTAGTAATGGAGGAATAGGTCCTCCATTATTAATGTACAGTTTTTTTTTTACCTACTAAGTTGTTTTTGCTCATATTTTAAAAGTGATTAGGACAAGATAATGATGATACCTAATATATAAGACTAATTTTAAAACAAAATACGTTTTTCTTTAATAGTATCACACTGAGTACATTACACCATATAAATATATAGCTAACATAAAGGATGGCTTGACAAAACAGCAGACATAAAGGTTTAACCCTTACGTGAGCTGAATCGAATTAACATAGAGTTAATTAAAAACGAAAAAAAGCACCTGGATTCACGTGAAATTAGAAAACATAACCAGGGACAAGCAGTAGATTAGATAACCCTAAATTGCTAGTAAGATAGAACTATTGTAATACAGATATACGCAAAGCCACTAAGTTAAACAGTATTATATAAGCCTTTACTATTTTGTGAGTTAAATTAGTGTTTTAATCATTGAAATCAGTATTTTGCAATTAGGACTTTTCAATCACTTTTACACGTCTTTTTAAGGTAAATAGCGTCGGCATTTCCTATGTCTACCCCTGAGAAGAAACGCCGAAACAAACTCAAGATCTATTTTAAAGTCCAGACAGATTATAGTAAGGATTTATGTGAAACAAATATAGGGTGGAATGGCCTTTTGAAAAAAGTGCCGTAGTCATTTGAGCTAATCTGTCGCAACAGAGGGCAAGCATGGATCAGTCATTGTGAGAATTAATAATAGCATTCAACCTACATCTCACTCACATTTACAATGTACAGCGGTTATATATAAAAGTACATTTAAATTTAATCGACATTACCATATCAAAATAATGAAGTAAATAATATAATAATTAATGGCAAAATTGGATATAAAAAGAAGGAATGGCTATAAAGCGGCTCAATCCCAAGCGTTTTTGTCATTTAAATACTGCAAAATAGTATCCTTTTTTACAAAGTTTAGATTTAATCACAATTTTGAACTTTTTTAGTATTAAATAGCGTAAGTATATCACAGGGAAGTTTAATGTAAAAGCGTATACATTGACCCATGAACGAGTTGCTTACTCTGTGGAGGCGCGTAGCATGTACAGCAAGGTTGTGTTTATTCCTAGTGTTTAAAGAGTAAATATCGTCTGATACTCATTCTTTGAACACTAAAATGGTAGTTTCATAAAATTCGATTTATTTTTGTACACATACAATATATTAAATTTTCGAATATATAAGTATTGTGATGCTAAATAGTTGCAATAGTAATAAAACTAAGTATGAGTACCTACATGAGGGTTCTATGTACCTATATTTTCAAATGAATACAATTCAGGTTTCCTCGTAGAATCTAGTTCCGCCTCCGGTTGACGTAGAGTACACCTCCGTATGTATGTATGCGCGTCGTAGACAATATAACTATCGTCCATTTGAACAATGCCCTTACCACATTACTACAATATACAATACATACAGCTAATGTATTTTAATTTATTCTATTGAAGACAGGAAAGCAATTAGGCCGGAGTAGCGAGAGTAGTTACAAATTAGTGCCAGGGCCAGATCTAGTGCCAAAGTAAGGGTTGTCGCGAACCAAGCACAAGACAAATGATAGCTGTAACAGATTACTTATAACTGAAATATATGATATAATATATTGTGGTGACATTAAAAGGTAAGTTAAGTCTGTAACAGTAAGTGTTTCATCAGTTAATTAATTCACCGGCAATTCATCAACTTATTATATTACAGGTTCTAAAGTGGATTCTATCATTCTAAATTATTACAGTTTTAAATACTGCAGGGTTCGTAAACGTCTACTGAACTTAGTCCTGTTAGGCCTCCGCCGTCAAAGGAGGATAATCAAGTTTCGCAGACGGGTTTGCAATCTCAGACTAGTTCAACTAATATAAAGAGGAATGCTGCTGCCCAGTCCATCCTCTGGACATTTACCTTAGTCGCTTTTACGACAGCCAAAGCTCAATCTTTGGCAACAGAATATTGTAGTCAGGGAAGCTTGAAGCAGGGAGTTACATTGTTACGCAACTCCCAGGAGATTTACAAATAAAATTTATTGCATCAAAGTGACTTTATGAATAAATAAAGTTAATAGATCTGTCATTCTGAAAAATAGATAATATTTACTTAAACGAAGTAAATATGAAAACTGTTTATTTGCCATAGACTTATTTTATGATGATGCCTGAACAAAGATACGATCGGCCCAAGTCGATATAAAGGGTATTCTGTGGTGGTAACCATTAACATGGCTGTTCAAGCGTCGCTAATTGCTGGCAGCTGGGCACGATCCAACTCTACTGGGAATAGTCATCTTGTTCGCTGTTACCAGGAAACAAGCTAAAATTATACTCCACTCTCACTGTTTCTACGATTCCTACATTAAACCGATCATAGTTCGTTAATGCTTCCCTAGGTTAAACCTGCTGAAACCCCCTAAAAATCCCTGAATTATCTTTTACATGTGAGATATTTGCGTATAGGTATTTGCAAAACTGTCTCATGAACTAAACATTACAGCACGCTACAATATATTCTACCTACTCTACACGTCGGCTGAGCAACGCCAACGAATGACATTCATCACGGTATTACAAACTACTTTGAACGACCTTATTAGTGCATTCAGCTACCAATTACGAACTTACGTAATTATTTTCTTTTGACGCTGGTTGACATGGACAGTCCAATGTGTAGAGTAATAAATGCGACAAGCTGTGGGAAATCTCAGAACTGTCCACGGAGTACTTAACTTCAAATGATTGTACACTTTGTGATAAACGAACTAAAATTACTATATACTATAATTTATTGAAAGTCCCAGTCCTACCAGTGAAATAAAAATTGAATATTCCCCGTAAAATAATAATATATTCTTCATGCTAAAGCTGAGAGCGTGTTAAACAAAACAAAGCTTCCTGAGCACTAGATTACTTCAACCCAAGTTAGCGCTTAAAAGTTGTTTATTTCTGCCTATGTACGTACTAGAGTGAGTAGTACTTAAGTATGATGGTTAACACGAAGGATTGTACCGGTGTTAACAAAAAATCAATTTATAATAAAGTTAACTGTAAACAGGTACATCGAAAATAATATTTTGGTTTATCAATCAATTTTTAACACCTTGCGGAAGATCAATAGATACATCTGTAAAGATAACTGTAAAGGATGATTTAATTAATTACAAATTTAAGTGCAGACTTATTAAATATTATAAACAAGCTAAAAATATATAAATAAAAGAACAAACTGTTAAAGGATGATTAATAAATAAATAAATCCTAGTCTTATCTTCTTTTATTCTAGTTCAGTATGAGAACAACGATTAAAACAACGCGTTGATTGAATTGTTTGTGACAATTATTGTCCCGAAAACTGAACTTAATAGCTGGCGCATAGCCTAAAAGTTTGATGTATCACCCACGTTTAAAAGAAAACACATGTCAACGATATACGAAATAAAATATTTGCTTTATTCTACGTTATCAGAGATAAGTCAAAAAGCCATGACAAATTATAACTTTGGGTGAAAGTGACTTTGACTTTGAGAAGATACGCATCTTCTAGACATATTGTCGAAGTCACGTTTCATTTAACGTTGGAGAAATGGTGGCCTTTTCTTTACTGAGATGCGAAAGACAATCAAACAGAAAAAATAACACTACTTACTTATTTAACTAAATTTTGTATTAATCTTGAACAAAAAATGTACCTAAAATCTAACTACATAAATCACAAAGGGACATATTCAGATCATCATATATACGATAATCACTAAAGTACGAATGATATGGAAAAAAATATTGGTAATGTATTTTCACGCGGGAGGCAGTAGCGTACTGATGTGGTTACCATATTGGTTCATTATTCAGGAGCAGCAATCACTCGCTGATTGGCTTTTGGTGACAACTGGTTCAACTACGTTTTACATAATTTTACTATGCGTGACCAGCTTCCATCGTGGAATAATTCGGATTTTCAATAAAACCAACGCATACATTCGTAAAAGCAAAATTCGGCGCAAATTCACAACAAATTTTAATAATTTAACAACTAAAACAACTAAAAACTCTATATTCACTGACTCTGTCAAACTATAGGATGAAAATTCAAAAGTACTTACCCTGAATTGCTTCGTGGAAAGAGTACTGCAGCTGTATGAATTGGCGTATGCAGTCTTATTTATTTGATAAAAATTCTTTTTTGGCGTTGGATCAAACGAGCCATCGAGAGGAGACCGCGGATTGGCAAAGGTAGTGTCGGGCGACAACATCAGCAACAGATCGAACAACTGTAAAAAGTAACTGAGATCAATGAAATGCGAAAAGCGGAGGACTGAGAAACTAGGGGTTCGAAGCCAGGAGTCTCAGCCGTCGCCCTTGTAACCACTAGCGCAATGAGGTGGTCTAATTAAATTTAATTCTACATAAATTTGGACACGGAATGTTTATAAGAATAAGAATAAATTTATTTACCATAATTACAGTTCCTTAAAATAAGTCTTATTGTTAGAATAAAAAATCTGCTTTTTTTGTGTATTCCAGGAACAAAAAGAGTTACCTGTGACTTCCACACTAGGTCGAGCCTGTCTCGTGGAAGCCTTAGTGTAGTTTTATTATTACAATTTTATGCTTTACTGATCGAATTCAAGAGAAAAAATACAAAATGGGTTTTAATTATGCACTGTACATAAACAATAAATAAAAATAATTATAAAAACATTTTTTTTTATGACGAGACATTAATAAACTAATTTACAAGATTACTACTGCTAACTTTATGAATGTGTGTAGAGGTATGTATGCTGGAATGAATGGATGTGTGAGTGAACGAGTATATTTGTGAAGTGAGACCAAATATGTGTTTCACAACTTTAAATATCACCATTACGCTATTTTGAAATCCCTATAATTACTTAAATGTATGCTGTTTTACCCTATAACGTGGAGAGGCATATTTGTAACTATTGAATTGCACTTTATGGCACTGATTCGAGATGTACGTATAAAAGTATAGTCGGCGGACTCTTTGTACTGCGTGCTCGGTTAATGCAACTTTAGAAGGAAGGCTGCACGCGATAGACACCATGACTCCCCTTGTCACCCCATACATTAGTCGATTCAACTCCTTTCTACTTACAATGTATTTAAAACCAGACAGAACACGCACGCATTCCTTGTTATTTATGACACGACATTGACACTTTGATTTTACTGACCTGTTACGTTTATATGATATCCTCTTCAAATAAGAACTACTTATGATCACTCTAATGAAACTAAATACAGGTATATAAGTGAAAAAATTACCGAATAACGTAATATATGGAATTATTAACAATCAATATAATAAACAATTGTAGACATTTTACAAATAAAAACATATTACTATTGTAAATCATTCGAATTTAGAACACAGAAGAAAAATTATGGTCAGGAGGAAAAATGTTTTTTTTTAAATCGGTGGCCAGTATTTAAGCTTATGCAATCTTAATTGAAATCATACGAAACAATAATCATGTTATTTTTGCATAGATATTTTTGTCATAACGTGATATTATTTTAGAGTTGTATTCTCGGTAGGTTTTTGTATCAAAATAATGAATCATATAACTAACTTTATACGGCCCGATTTTTTAGTGATATTGAGTCATTATTGAGTCCCATGTAATTTGGGGCGAATCCATTGCCATCTACCTGGTACTGTTCAGACTCTGTGCTGCGACTGAGAAATTCCATACAGAAAAACCCAATAACATTTTTCCCAACCCAGAAATCGGACCCAGGACCTACCTCACGCCTATCAGTCGCCATTGCGATCACTAGATCGGAGAGGCAGTCACGCATTAAACATTTTAAGATCCTCGCCAACTGAAGTCACTATTACCTAGACTAAATTGATTGCCCGACATAGTAACAAAACTGCACTAAAACAAATCCCCTCTCGCCATCCCGGCCACTAATGAGGCCACTCTATACGGTACCAGGGAACCAATACACAAATGTCAGTAAATAATTTTAACGTCGACGTGAATACATAGGGGCTGGCTTTATACAGTTTTTCATGACACAGGAACAGTAGTAGTTAGTAAGATTATGGGTCCAGCAACACATCACGTTCAATTTAATGATAACGACTTGTACTAAAACTTGTCAAATCATTACGAAAACACATTCATGTCAAACGCGAATAAGATGCATCAGCGAAATGCAAGCAACTTAGCAAATAAGAGTTCAAAAAATAGGGGCGCCACTATCTTCGTTAATGTAGCAACCCAACCACTGGGATCACGCGATCAGTCGCGTTGGGTCAGCCCAAGGAGCATAAATATCTACTTGAGTGGAATGCTCTAAGTACTTTTTTTAGTGATTCTCTAGCGTTTCAACCTGGGAGTATCAAACATAGGATCAGACCAAGAGGAACTCTCAGTCGAGCAATTTAAACTAAAAAGTAAGCAACAACTACTAAGGACGCCCTCTTGGGTCCAAGGCCTGGCTTTGGATGTTGCTAAGGAACCTGCTAAAGAGCTGAATATGGTTTGCGTGATAAGTACAAAGAGTATATATTAAGGTATATGGTCCTACCACACTTTACAACTTTAGCGTAGCGTCAATATAGTTCATTTATGTCCTATGAATAGACACACAATATTACACCACAGTAAAAA
The DNA here is from genome assembly GCA_947562105.1 of Shargacucullia verbasci. Taxonomy (NCBI): domain Eukaryota; kingdom Metazoa; phylum Arthropoda; class Insecta; order Lepidoptera; family Noctuidae; genus Shargacucullia; species Shargacucullia verbasci. The sequence continues at coordinate 3,840,658 of OX387286.1, read as the reverse complement.
TCAGAGCTACTTTCCTTCTGAACTGCACTAGTCTAAAATGTCACAACAATTTCCTTAGAAACTTACGAGAAGCTAAGAAAACGACGTCCAATTTAATATTAAAACTTAAAAATATATTGTTTTAGATTGAATATTTTTTTACCATTTTAAATTTGATATAACAGTTTTCATTTATCACGTGAACTTTTAGCGTCGACCGAAGGTTTTCTCGCAAATTGTGTCACTTGGATTTTGTTACGTCGGTTAACATTGTCTATATAGAATTAAACAAGCTATGTGATATTGCAATCACCAGAATATAAGCCTATTAAATACTTATAGTGACTTCAGTTTAATGTATACGAATATCCTGTAACGCATTTCAGTTATATTGAATGAAATCGGTAAGACGTAGATGTAAGCATCTGATCCTCCGAGCCTGTCACGCGTCACACTCGACACAAGAAAGGGGTATTCATTCTCGATTCCAATTCGATTTCCAATAAAATATGTGAAAACTTCTACTTCTCGTTTGAAATTATATCGGGGCGATAAAGCTCGCCTGCGAGATGAGATAAGGTGAAATCCGCCGATAACCTACAAGTACCCCTTTATCGAGGTCTTCACACGGATTTATCTCTCTCCAGAGTTCCTGCTCCGAAATGACTCACATTACAGCAAAATGGCTTCGTTAACCGACTCCGCAGCAGCGCGGCCTCGCGCTGTTTTCTGTAATATATAAGTACACATCAACACGGTTAGGGCTTAGTGTGTAAAAGGAATGGATTTAACCATTATAACATCTTACAATTATTATATTTTACAAAGTTTGAACACATTCAGCGTGTAGCATAATTATGTAGGCAATCAAAAACTAAATCATCAATTATACATTGTAACTTTACAGTTTTGTATAATATCTCTTAGAAGTCTTGAACACTAAAAACTAGACTAAGAGTACTAGATGTAAGAATGGACAGATGTCGATTTTAATCGTAATTCTTATGTACAGAATATTATTATTTTTTTCAATCCAATTTATTTCTGTATATAGAATTTTTCGTTGTGTCGAGACGCTTTTAGACAGTCAATAAGACAGATATTGTATGAGGGTGAAATTGTGATTACATTTGTAAATAATTTGCCTTGGCGTTTAAGAAGGTAATTTGTCAACGTCGCTTCGTGAAGCCGAGCCACACTTCATGTGATGCAGGGCGAATTTGCCCTCCAGCGCGCCTACCACAAATAACTTCTCACCCTCATTGAATAAACTTTTTATCTTGCTCCCTTCCATTTCATCAACATTACCATACGTATTAGCTGATTCCCTGACTATATCCTCTATACGAATTTCAAAATAATTCAGAAAATCCAAGGGCTTCTTCAAATCCGCAAATAGACTGCGTAGACACGCACTTTACTCAAAAATATAATGTTTGGAATATTTCGGATACCATCGAAAAAAACTCACCGATAGATATTCCTTACAACAGCGATATTTATTAAATTTATTATTTATGAAACCATTTATGTTAAAATATTGAGAAACTAAATTTATACAGAAGAACAATAAAATCGTTTAATAATGAACGATAAGTAATTCTCTTTAAGGGCTTATCCAAATAAAAAATATTTTCATGTTATTAATCAAAGTAAAATAAATGCCTATTATGATAAAATAACTAAGAGGTTCTCAAATTGAACATTACTTTCAGTCAGCCAGTAATTATATAAATTCTATAAAAATATTCTTAGTCATTTTAAGTGGCAATGGTGTTTTCTTCACGGTGATATTATTTTAATCATGGAAAATATATTTTCATAGGTGGGAACCTATGTTTAATAACAACCTACCGCATTATCAAGTTCTACAATTTTGGAATCCATTAAATGACTTTGATGTAGGTAATACTAGCAACTCTGTAATTAAAATAAAATAGGTATAATGAATTAGTTAACACACAAAGATAATAACATTGCCTTTTAACTATTTGTAATTCTGACGTAGTTGCGAACAGTTTTTAATGAAAAATGGTAAAGTACGATGCCTTCGTCTCTAACGCTGAAGACCTATTGGCCATCGTTCCTACGGGGAACATCAGAGTAAGTAAAGCCATAGAAGCATCTGAAAATGAGACAGTTACTTTCTATTGGTTCAACTAAATAGTTTTTTCGTTAGAAACGTTCCGGCAGTAGCTTCTAATTAAGGCTCTCGACAGGCCGACTGGAGCCGCAATCTCGGCTTTCATTTCAAGATATTTGTAGGTTCATTGGCTACCAATCTCGATAAATACTTCGTTTCGAGAAAGAAAGAAAAAAAAAATTACACTTAACAAATTTTCGTTAGACGACGCAACTGTTTGCTGTTACAGAAAAAACTGTTATAGGAATGAACGTATGTAAAAATTTCAAGATTATTTTGCAACTTACAAAATGTACCTACAAGTTTAGTATTCACCACTCGTGTACGTCACGCTTCCAAACAAACTTATTTCAATATTTTACCGTACGTTCATGCAGAAAGAAAACGAACGAAATCCCTGCACGTAGTAGATCTGAAGTAAATATACTGTACGACGTATAATAAAACATGGTATTATAAAACTATACATGAGCAGAATACCGTAGCAACGGCGGCGATGACGTCATGTTTCTTCAGACACATCTTTGGTCGACGCTTTATCCTCTGTAAACAACAACTTTTATGCGTGACGTCGTTTACATACTGGATCTAAATAAAATGAGTTATATTATATCTATTATTATATTTTAACAGCTACAAACAAATCTTTAAAAGAAATTTCTTTTCAGCTTAACAATGAAAATTAAAATGAAATATTTTCAGATTTCCCCACCGAAATGGCCATAACATTGAGCAAACCACATTTTGTGTAAAAATATTATTTTATTGTTCCTCTAACTGCGGCGCTGAGGCCGTAATAGTGCATTTGCCGTTTACGCCAGAACGCGCGCACTAATGACTACGCGAATACAAGAATTAAATATTCCTTAACTTCTACTTCGAGTATACAAATATAAAATGACGTGCAACACTTATTATTCGACGGTTGAATGAAAGGCCGTATCTAATTACACCGTAAACTCCTTTTAAAACGATATTAGAGGTAGTTGTAAAAAGTTTTGCAAGGGTTCTTAAACAAGCATCGAAGCGCGGCGCGGCCATGTGGTTTATATTTACACACGAACTCAATTAACTGGCCTCTCTTACCACGGTCTGTAACTATGTGGGGTTAAATAAGCGTATAAATAACGATGTTACAGCTGATAATGGTGGATGATGCGCAGGCAACATAAAATAACACATTTCAACTACATACATACATAGTTGTACGCCTTTATTGCTCGAAAAGTTAGGCTTACTTTAGGCATTAGGGTTAGGATTACTATATTTGTACATTTCACCGACGCTATAATAGAATGAAACTACGGGATGCCACTGAAAATTTCTGATAATACCTAATTCAATTTTGCCCTCGATAATGGAACTCAGGACCTCATGTTCAGAATCCGACCATCTGACAATGAGACATTTCAAGTAATTAAACAAATATTTTCATCGTTTATATTTTTACCTAGTTATTTAATTTTACTAAACAGTTTACGACTTTCATAGAATTCCGCGCACATTCCACGTAGTCCAAAATATCAGCAGGTAAGGGAGGCGTGTATTCATCCGTCGCCTTACTCTTCAATCATGCAAGTATTTACGGAACAGCTGAAGGAATTTTTCGATTAAGCCCCCTTCTAGAACGGAAAGAACTCACCGTCATTGTATTAAACATGACTCGACAACACCAAGCGTTAGGGTTAGGTACTTTTTCTGGGTTAAAATTCGCTTCAGTAATTCACTTTTTCCTCGACCATTTCAGAAGACAAACTTTTTAATTTGATTAAAGTGTCTAAAGTTACAATAAAGGGCATAATATTATGTTATTTCATCCTTGGCTTTCACAATAAAGTGTTTACGGAGTATAATTTAAAAAGCTCCTTCAAGCTGTCATTTATAGGCTGAAACTCCGAGTGATGGTCTTTTTAAAGAGAAGTAATAACCTTGAGTCCATCCTTAACAAATTCTAAAACAAAGTACGTAGATAAACAATTAATGAAAACTTTTTAGTTTCTGCGAAAGTTCGTTGAAATTACGGTTGAAATTCCCTTAGTTTTATTTGGACATGTTCCAAATGAGGCTTCGCCGACAACTAGGTAAATAGCCCTATAATTAATAGATGAATTCGCTTCTTCCATATTACTTTTATTTATAGTCATTATATGAAAATCTTACGAGTTTACAATACGTTTTTGATGAAACAATAAAGTCAGCCTAATTACTTACCGATGTAGCAATCAGTTTGCGACGGGCGTAGGTCTTGTGATAACTTCTGACAAACATCATTTTTGTGTCATATATTGGCCGACAGCGGAGAGACCGCTGTCGCGTGGCTGTCGTGTTGCTGTCGCTTTTTTACGTAATTAGGCTAGAGTACCATTACGATACAGACAGTCCCAGTAAAATAAGACATCACAGCAAACAAGGACGCTCAACTCATCATGTTAACATGGAAATGCTCGTGTGTACTGGTAAACGAGAGATTTTAACAACCTTTTTTAAACGTAACTATTGGTCTTTATAATCGACATTTGTTCCTCCAGTTAGACAGACAACTATCAGTTCGGCATCAACTATCATACCCCCCTAATCTCTAAACGTATTCCTGTGTCTATTATTGTATTGTCAATTATTACGCATAATAACCAAACACCTTGGGGATATTACCAGGGTTAGAGGAAGATTGCGTGAACTGTATAAAAGGCTGTATGTAATGAATTATGGGAAAAAGAGTGTAATTTTAAGAAAAGATCGTTTCTTTTATCCAAACTCGTCGAAGACGCGATTTGATTAATACGGCTCGCATGAAACCCGAGGGCGACGCTCGCTGTCTCATAAGTCAAAGGGAACCGTCTGTCAACCACACAGACACTTCTCGTTTGATATCGACTCCAAACAAATCGACTTCTTTAATTCGTTTAGTCTCCGTAGCTGTTTTCTATAAAAATGACGCATTGCTTTTTTCCAGGCTGCGAGGCACTTTGTATTGGAAAATATATCACTTCTACGGTATGTGTTTGACGTTTGTTATCGACCAAAAACAAGCAAAGATATGATCTACGAGTAGGTACATAGGTATACTTCTTCGATCTCCAGCTGGATATATTGGATCGTTCCGCTCCAAGAACTCCCAACTATTCGGATACGTGGGCAAACTCACTGAAAAACACACAAACCCACAAAGTAACTGAACCGTTTCGTGACATGCTCCGCAAATATCTATAGACGGCGAGTTTAATTGTATTTGCTACTCTATCCGTCGTTCGTCGAACGCACGCCGAACACTATAAAACTCAAGGGTCTTTATAATGAGATATGTATAGCACAGTGATAACGTATAAAATGGGACAACTTCTATCCGCAGAATGAAAATGTAGGCGCGAATGAATAATAATTCTCTGTTCCGTAAAAACAGGGAGGTGGAAAGATTCCTATCTTCGTCAAACGCTTAAATTACCTATGAATTAGTTTAATAATTACCATTAATAATAATTATCTTCATTCAAATTACTTACGAGGTCATTGCGTTTTCGTTCCGTAAAAATTTCTTATGTATTTTAAATTTTCCTCACTTAATATTTTGAGAAAGTAATTTACCTTCGTAAAACAAAAATATCTTTAAAGTAATTACATCATTGGCACCCGGACAACCTATAAAAACGGAAGGCATAATCTAATGGCCAATCTATAAAATGGAGATTTCAGTTCCATAATCCTGGTAATAAACGTTTGCTTTATGTTTTCTCCAAGGATTGGGAACAGTTTATCTTACAGCCTCTCTTAATTGTAACTTGGTAAAGTTAATACACGTTAATTGGAATTACTTTTACTTTGTTATTATTTTACAGTTCAAATAAGTACGATCTAGGTTTCTGAACTTTGTCAAAAATCTAATTATAATTGTTTTAGATCATATAAAAACGTGGCTACTTTTTTATATCGTTTTATAAGTGATAACTGAAAAGTTTTTATAGAAACTAGTACTTAGCTACCTAGTTTAAATAAAACTTTTTCAATTATAACTACGCTATGTACTTACACAGCCGTGTGATTTTAATTACAAATACCTAACTACACAAACTAACAACCCTGGTGCAGAATGAGAAGACAGAGAGGTTCTTGAATTGTCGTCACTGGCGGCCATAGCTCCAAGCTTTGGTGTGTAATTAAGCCCGCATGTCTCCGCCTGACGCGTTACTCAGCCTCACGGAGCTGAACTTAACTTTTCAGTCTTCGCTCTAAGACCTATGTTAGCCAGTATACTACGAGTAATATAGTTTGTTCGCTAGCTACACTAGTTAAAAACGAAATCAATTCATATAATCCTCCAAGTGACAAAGATAGAACCAAATGAGATCCACTATCAATGTTTTTTTCCTGGCCTCATTTGACTCGTATTTTTCAATAAATAATAAAAGTATACTCAATATACACGTAAACACTAATAACAGTACCAAATGTATGAGAACATTGAGCAATGTTACTGTTAAAGTAAATTACAAGAGAAAGACATCAACCTACGACATTGTGATTCTTATCTTATTATTACATTTTCCAGAATCAGTAGGTTAGTAATAAGGAAAACGCATGCGCCTTACTCGTTTACAATATGATTATCTCTACAGATTACGACATTATATCTATTTTCTTGTTATAGTTCGTGATTATTATAATTGTGTCCAGATATTTTATTATAATTATCTTTTACAAACAAAAGTAGCGTAATTCATAGAAATGAGAATGAAAGTTAAGGAGGAGTTAAATGTAAACAAAACTAACAATTGTAGAATTTAATTTAGTACGCAAACTAAAATTTACACGGTTTTAGTTCATTATAAAAGAAATCATATTTAGTAGAATATTATATCTTAAAATATTTTTTAAGTTAGTGATTACCAAACCTTCTATAAAGAGCAAGATAGCGCAGACCCATCTCAGATGTAGATATATTAAACTTAATACACAAAATCTCAACTACTAACAAATTCCTGAATTCAGTGCGAGCCCGCCGGTAATGATCTCTCCAGAGATAAAATGTAACCGTGTTGGGGGCAATTCGATTAGGACACCCAAGGATCTTGACCGCCAAATAATTGCCTACATAACTCAGAGTAAAGTCATTGCGATTACCCCGCTAAGATTGTGTAAGTGAACGTCCCAGTCATTTATTTCACCCAGTACAAGATACATGCGTACTAATAGCTGCGATGTTACGCGCAGGAGACGCGATAACTATCGCATTCGCTGAAACATGTTTATATACTAATTCGTTAGAAGACTTTTTGGGACCATTAAGAAAGGTAGGTATCGTATTTTAAGCGCTCAAAAGTTGTTCTTACTGTCTGAAACAACTAATGAAGATTTTTTCTAGTCTTAATAATAGTAAAAAAAGCAGTGATAGGCTAGTGGTTGAACATTTGTCTTCCGTGCAAGGGTGTCTGAGTTCAAACCCGGCCCGCAACTCTGACTTTTCGGAATCTATAGCTACTAAAGCTTATATTTATAAATTATTTGACCCATTGAGCAAATATATTAATTAAAATAGCTCTTTCATTTCCCTTTCATTTTTTGTGCCAGTTCCAAGTCAGAGCGTAGAATACCTACGTATATAAAATAATAAAAACCCAACTTTGTAAAGTACACCAAGCTACGAGCAAACAATCAAAGCAGAATAAACACGCAAGCTCCGCCGCGATAATATCACTTCAACACCATTCTCACACACAGAAGATAAAAAATGTTCTTTTATTTTGTACGTGTTATACAGCTTCTCACTGGAGCTGTATGTTCTGCTAGAAAGAATAGATTGAAGCCACTAAAATAAGATATGAGTGCATGCATGAACCGGTCATGATACTGTAATTAAAGAATATTTTTAGGTTAACTTCATAATAATTAAATCATAAAGTCACGCGCGGCGCCCGGCAACGAGACACAATAGATTTTGTATTGTGTCACATTAGCATTACTTGACGGGTTAATAAATATTCCAAACTACCACAAGATCGTTTGCAACAACAGGTCAAAATTTCCAATAATAAATTGAGCGATAACACGCCCCGAGCGAGAACACACATTTCCAATTGAAAGAACGTCGAGGATTAAATCGGGGCCCTTTGATCTATACATATATTGGTGTTACCTTAAACGATCCATATAGGTACCCATCCGTAGTTCCGTACTAATCTCAGGCATCTACAGAGGGTAACAAGCGAATTGGCACAAACTATGTCGAGACTAATAAGCACTTTTCAGCTACCGATTTAAATGGTTCGAAATTCATATTGTACATAAATAAGGAAAGTATCTGGATGAATTTAATCATTTAGGTACATGATGAGGCCATTGTCCTACTCTAGCCTTGCTTCACCACAGTACGACTAGTTTCAGATATATTGAGGTTTTAGACTACAACGCTCCAAAGCCGAATAACAAGCCGAGCACTATGTGAAGTTCCATACTTCTAAATCAAAATGTCGTGTCGTCTGACATGGTCTCAATCACAACAGCTATGTCCTAAAATAGGAAGTAACCTACCGCTCATAGGCTTGAAATCCGATAACCACAGACGGCGGTCAAATCCTGAATACAGTAGAGTACTCATTCATTGGTTCGGAAGCTCCCCGTTATGACGTATGACACAGAGCAACATTGCTCTTGTGTTTCCATCTGCTGAAGTCATGCCTAAAATTTACCAAAAGAGCTTTGTGCATTGACTGAATTTTGGTCATAAATATTTTAATAAACTAATTCACATTTTACAAACCGTAGTAACATGTGACTTTACGGTCTAAATAGACTCCCCGAATATAAACATGATCGAATCAATCACAACAAAACATATTTTCGAATTATTTCAGATAGCCAACGGCGATCAGGTCTGTACCTACTCTACACAAATCTCTTAAAACCGGAAAGGACTTGGCGGCTCTCAGGGCTACCAAACCTATTGAAACATTCACTGCCCCTTTTGATATATTTATTCAAGGGCACCTCCAAAAACGTAAGTTAAAATGCTTCTTAGTATACAGCTTTGAAACATGAAAACTCTCTCAAAAGGTCGTGCTTTAATGAGATGAATACGCTTTATCCAGATAAGCCTTTCAGACTCGCTGTGTCGAATGTTCCTCCGCTTATTCAAGTCAAGATATTCTTTGTTGTTCTTTTTACGGTATTTTGTACGATACTTTTGCTAGCGGGCTTTTGCTTCTCCCATTTAGGTCTTGCGTGTTATCTAGAACCTAAACAGTGAAGTTAATTATTTCTTGTCTGAAATTAGACCTACGAAAATAAAGGGTTCGAGATCGTAAAGACCTTATAGGTATAGAAATAGAACTGCTCCGTTAAACCTATAAAGCAATATACTAATAAAGTACAATATTCATAGCAATAAATGTCACACTTAACATCATCAATATAAAGCATAAAATCAATTGATGGCCTTTAGAATCAGCTTTATTTCGGACAGAATCGTTTTGACACTATCTCCCGTCATCAATTTTGCTGGACGCTGACAGCCTATAATTCTTGATTAAAGCATCTTGTTTAGTTCTTTGTATCTTTTGAAATTAATCTTTTATGGCCATTATATCTTTTCCTTTAGCCTGAAGGAAAAAAAATACGATTTGACATTTACGTGTAGTTACTCTGAGCCACTTCTAATATATTATAATATAATCATGACTTCCAAAGTCACGGCAGTAATTATATCTTATAATTTAACATGAAAATTTTGGAATTCCACTACCATTTATAGATATAAATTATTATATTGTATAATAAGATTGGTCTTCCATATTAATAACAGAAGGAAATGAAAAAAATTATATATTGGTTTCCATCAAAGTCATAAAAAGTAGCCTAGCGCGCATACACAGCAATACATGGAATTATTCTTAATCTATTATAGAAGATAAAGGACCTTATTATATTCTAGCTAGAGTAAGCAATATTACATGGCGGCTACCAAACTACATATAGTCAATTATTTCCTTGCAAATAAAGCTGATCTAATATATTAAAATAACTGATGCCAGCATATATAGAGTTAATTAATTCCCGACATCCAGTGCATTACTGATTTTAATTAATTTAATCACTAAGTGAACCATAGGCACGTTTTAAACGAGCCATGAAGTAAACATAAAACGTTTGTATGTTACAGTCACATACCTCCCATAAGTTGTACGCTATTTGCATAAAATAATTGCATTTCAAAGAATATTACGTATGTAACCCCATCCCCCTGAAGCGTTAACGTTTACAGTTACGAGTATGGCTGAATTTTAATATATCTGGTGATTTAAGAATGTTTTGGTTTCAAAATATACTAGTGTAAAATATATTCTTAATTACTGGATACGAGGGATGATGGGTGCAAGCTGTAAGATAATAAAATGTACGTCTAAACCTCCATCATAAAAATAATATTTAATTCTGGCACATGAAAAGCGCGGCTGCCCTAATTTTTTTGTGATATCCTCCTTTCTTACATTGCCATGCGATAACACTCGTCTGCTCGCTTTATCACTAAACTCCAATCGAGCTCGTTGTAGACGTCTGCGGCTCGTAACAAACTTTAAAGTGCACTTGGTGGCAAATGTTACGCGTATACTGGAACTTCAGTTGTCCACGATACACTTTCAGCAGGCAAAACCTTACAATTTCTGCTGAACAAATTATGAGAGCATCGTCAACTTTTCTGTTAATTGCCGCTCGACTAGTTTGTATTTAATTTATTCGTGTTCTGGAATGCTATGAATAATATCAGAAATACGTTGTGACAGTTCTCCTCTTATTTGAACATGTAACTTAATGCCGTCAATGGAAATTTCCGGGTGTACGTGCAGTGGCGGACTAACAGGGGGGCGGAAGGGGCGGCCCGCCCCGGGGCTCTGGTCCTAGGGGGCCTCCAAACGCCTCCATGTTCGCTTGATCATATCCTAAACAAATCTTTAAAAATATGCTTCGTACCTATCTAAGAGGTGGTTAGGCGTTGGGTTTTTTTTTTATGCAATAGGCGGCAAGCGAGCAAGGATGTTTGTATGTTTATTTAAATCGAATTTAAATTTCACTTGCAAGATTTTAACAAAATAAACATAAACACGTATACATACAAAATTAATTGTGAACTGAATAAAAAGCTTGTAAAATTACATCAACTTAAACTAAGGGCCATAGCTTTGCCGCCCCGGGCCTCTGACGGGCTTAATCCGCCACTGTGTACGTGGCATGTTATATTAGTTTAAAATATACATATACCTATAGGTACGTGTGTTATTTATTGACATTCACAGCGAAACCTCACGTTAGATGTTTGGCAAACAAACAAATGGATCAAGTAGTTATGCACTGTTATTCATCTGAGAGGCTGTCTATAAATCACCTTCGGCTACAGCTGAGCTGTGCAGTTCGCGGGAAATAGTTCAGGAAGTCGAACTTTCACGTACAACAAATATTCGAATCAAAGCAAATGCTGCGTCCAAATCTAATCCCACATATCGCTGTTTTTTGTTGGATTTCAGTCTAACCTTTCCGGGTTATAAATGGTAACTAAAAGATTATAAGTGGTTTATCAGCATCCTGGTTTACGAGGTAATTATGGTGATATTCTGGCAAGCTATGGATTTAGAAAATATAATGAAAAACTTCTTGACAGCTTCATAAAACGCACTAACATCAAACCCATATTATATTATATTGTAAAAAAATCGAATGAATACCACAGAACGCCACGAAGTAATAGCATTATATAAAAGAGCCACGGTTTACGTAGCCAGCCTTATCTATCCGATATCAAGGAGCTCTCCACGCCCAAGACGGGGAGCAAAGCGTTTTAAATGTAAATTAAAATGTTACCTTATACAGGGCTTTTATAATTCACTTTCTTGCTTGGTTACAACTTTGAATCTGAGATATCTGAGATACAACTTTGACGCTGATATTATACTTATACTAAAGAACATAAATTACTTTTTAACTGATAAAGATTTTTTACGTATCGAAATTGTACGAATGTTGTACGTGAGGAAATTGTTCCCACAATCAACCGTGATCAAAGGGTCGGTAGACAATATACAAAATGTCCGTTTAAAATCCATCCAATTATGGACATTTTGCATAATTGTTTTTAACAGACTGACAAAAGGACCGGAGGAGTCACCAGAAATTAACAAATCAATATCATGTAATATCGCTATATTGCATGACATGATGATAATTACCTTCTGTCAGTATATATGACTACCGCAAAGCAATTTAAAATGCATTATTCCATAACTTTTGTACAATATTTGCTAACCTGTCGGCCCCTAACGTTGAGTCCGTGAAAATCGACGACGCCATTTAAAACACACAGCGTAACGTTTTAACAATTAGAGAATTCTGAAATTTTTCATATCTGAAAAAATACTAGATCTGAAAGAGAAATTCGGTACGTTATGAAACATAAATTCATGGAACGTCCAATTTGAAGAGAATTGGAATCGTAGGTTCCGTTTAATTTTATTTTATTTATGTTTAACTTACGTTGCTTTTTTATTCTGTTGTGTGTGTGACTCTTTTTTGTTTTCCATTTTCTTAATGGAGATAGTTACTTGTTCAAATCCTTTTCTTAAAATGGGAAGGTAAGTACCTACCTACATATATCTATTTCAAATGCTACCTGGCGGGTTTTAATGGGGCTTTCACCCAGATAAGTAGAGTAAAATAAGGTAAAATAAACTTAGAACTGATGTAAATACCTAACTTCATGGTTTTTCTTCAGTTTTGTTTAATTATGAATATTCAAACAAGATACCCCTGGACACATTAATTACAGTACCTAATATATGCCGAAATATTTCCACCTTTGAATATTTAAATGAATATTTCATTCGAATCATATTAGTAGGGTTTTCCACGACCTTCATAAAGAGGGTAGTAAGTAGGTAATTCATATTCGATGCTAATCAGGGGATGAAAGAAAAACAGTATCCACCGCTTGTCATTTCAAGAAATACGAAAGGGTTACAGCGTAAGGAAGATATGAATATGTAATAATAGGAATTTGTATATATAGGTACCGAAGAAAGAAAAAAAAAGTCTTAAAGAATTGTCACTGACTGAAATGAAAAGCTTGTAGAAAAGGGTATATAGTCGATATGTAAGTAATGACATACAATACATAGTATAATTCCATGATGATTTTAATATATATGCTAAGTACAGTACTACTTAAAAGAACACAGAAACAACAAAGAAAGAAAAATGTTGTAATAGTCAGTGAAATTACCGTAACAAAATATATTCTTACTTTAACGTAAGACGGGCAGCGCATACGTAATAATTAGTGAACATTCCGTCAAAAATCACTTTCACTATGACAGTATTATGTATAATAGTAGGTACATTACAAGAAGCATACATTGCAAGAAGCGAGAAGATAAGGAATATATAATGAAACAACTGTACTTCTTGTTTAAACTTGAGAATCCAATATTGACCGAAACAAATCGTTTCACAAACTACAGCATGCAATTTAATTGATTTGATTTGAACAAGCTGACGCGCCAGCGCTCCCCGAAGTGCTATTACAGCAACTACAGTGTGCTACACTTCACACGATAATAGGTTTTCATACGGAATATTTTTACTTCCCAAATCGTAGATAAAATTATTTTTTGGACTGTACTGCCCACTCGAAAAAACCTTATTCTTTCACTCGTTGCATTACCTACTCCTGATAAAATTAACTTAACCAATTTACATATAGGTACCTAGTTATTTTCAGTATAGATAAATCTGTTTAACATAACGTTATCGTTCAACTCTATAACAAATTATAACATGTATGTATGTATATTAAGCAAAAAAAGATAATTTTGACTAAACATAGTTTACCAATATGTTAAGAGCCCCGCAAAGTTGCTGCATACAATGATCGCATCAACTCAAAGTAAAAATTTACATTTTCCATAATTAAAACAACTTTATTACTTTAGAAGTAGCAGAAAATCATTCATACTAGAAATTAGATATGTATGTAGTATTTGAAGGTTTTTTTTATTTTACTTTATTTCGGTTAACTTTACGTTTACGTTAGAATAGAATAGAATATCGTTTATTTCTTAGTATATGGTAATTACAAATAAAGAATCAATGCAGACATCGTGGCTTTTATTGGGTTGTTGTTAATATGTATAAAATTCCATAGCTACGTTGCAAAAAATTAAGCATTCTAAGTAGGTCTTGCAGTAGAAGCACAAGAGTCCAATATAAATATGTATACTTACTGCGACATCTTAAAATAACTTCACAGATTTACAATCTCTGAGAATTTTCAACGACCTATGACATATCTCGTGAACCTGGTGACCGAATCGAGTTGAGTCCAACGCTGAAAATATACAGGAGAGGCAAGGCAAAGAGTAGCGCCGCGAAGCCGACGGATTGCCCACGCAACACGATTTTATTCTAAGTGCCCGTCGAGTAAAATGAAATTCTCACAGCGAAGATTTACGAGCATGCTTGATCTGCAGTTTACACTGCGTTTGCAATTGGTTAAATAGAACTAATGAATATCTCCATGCGCGTGAAATTTTTGATGTAGGCGAAGTTTGTTGGCTCTAAAGTGGGCTGGTTTAATGGACCATTTGGTTGGAAATGACCGCATTTGGCAACCGAGCATAACTGAATCATAGCACGTGCCAGTCGACGACTGGTAAACTTCCTTTTAAGTAGATACGTACTGTGTTTTTTGTGCAAGCAATAAGTTAGTGGATACAGTTTTTATTCAGAGCTTTCATTATAATGCAAATTATAATTTTCTATAAACACATCGTATTATATAATTTAATATTTACGTACGAAATCTATAATTGAACCATGCATTCATACCTATGATTTTTTAAGAATATCCTATCCTATAGAATGACCTATACAAAAATAAATTAGATTATTATATGCTGACAATCAAGGGTTTTTATGCTTCATAGATCTTTGTGTAAATTCTGAATACAAATGGGAATAAAAAACTAATCGATGTTAAAGTATCAAATAGTACTTACAAATTAAAGCATTTGCCAAAAGAGAATAGACTTCAGTCAAAAGTAGTCTGCATTTTAAAGGCATTGCAATAGGAAATAGCTTGCATTCAGCTGCAAATAGCGAAGTTCTTTTCACTTTAATTGACTTTGCTGCATAACTTCCAAGTTCTGTGCAGCTCTTGAATCTACCTATATTTAGGTTACACGAAACGAATAAATTGGTATTCACCATATTAAGGTAGGTATAGTTATTTCTGTTAGTTTAAAAAGCTGTTGAGATGGCAAAATTATTTGACATTTATAGAGCACTGAAATTTTATTTGTGAATACCTACTATTGAAACATAATAGTTGTATAAAAAATCTTGTTTGCTAGTGGTTTAACGTTAAGAAGTTAATTATTCATCATGTGTGTTCATTACCTAGTGCTACATGCCATAACAACAAGCTATCTGACAGAAACCCTAAGAAATTCTCTCGTCTTTGCCGATAAGACGTAGGTAAATTAATTTCATAATACATTGACTTCTTTTTTTAATCACCTATTACTATTATTATCAAGAGATCTCATTTACATGTGAGAGATTTTACTGACAGGCAAACACACGATGACTTACGACTTATAAAATAAAAATCAATTGGGACACTACAAATACAGAAGATACCTTAATAATATAACAAATTACAATGTTTCAACATGCTGGTGGCATGCAAAGCAGGCCACCAGCAATTCCAACTGTGAATGAACAGATTATAAAGTGGGATGGCTAAACGTGCCCTTTGTCCCATGTGCCAGGTAGCGAGCTGACCACTATAATAGACGCCATTAACCAAGCTCAAACGGAACTGTGTGCAAACGATGTTAACTAACCGTTTAATCTTCTGTCCCGTATTAAATAGATTCTGTGGTACTGGGCGAGGTACAACGTTGCTTTGAGTGGAGCCAGTACGATACCAGGGTAATATTATATCGCATGAAAAGGCAAATCCAATGTTCTTGACATTGTGTTTTAAAGCTCCCACTGAACCGTTCCTTAACATTTTCCGTATCATTGGTTTTAATCTAAATACTAAAATACTGATTTCCTTTCATCATTTTTATACCTTTTAGCCAGTAAAATGTTGTATTAATTTAGTAGGTGGAAAACAAGGTAGAGGTTGGCAAAGCAGACTATTAAAAAATAAAAGTACTTATACTCAATACTCAATACTTTATTTGCTTATTACTTTATATACTAATCTTTACTTATACAAACCTATTGCTATCTCAAAAAGCTATTATCGTTTCAATTCTACAATAATTAATATTCCGAAATGGTTCTGAGAATCACAGTAAAGCAGACGTTAGGTAAATACAAACTGCACTGTGCCGTTTCGTGTGCCAACCTGTCATATCATCGTATGTAGTTCAAGGAGGATCGAATATTACCTAGACGTGGCTGGCTAAATTGGCAAATATTCGTTATACATCAGTAGTACCTAGGTACCTACAACTCAAAGGAAGATAAAAAGATGGGTATTGCGAATTACGTGAATTCGTAACATAGGTAAATCATTCAATACATAACTCATCCAAAAATGAGGGTGAGAAAGTACTTACATTTATATATTTCTTTTTTATAACAATTACCTACTGATATCGGGCTTTCGCCGGTTCTCGCCTCGACTGGAACTGATTTAATTACCATCGCCACAGAACACGGCTATCCTACTTATGTATTCAACCCTAACTGGGGTTGTACTTCGTGACCGCACGTATCCGATACACACTTAAATTACCTAGTTCCTGCATAATTTCGTCACATTTTCTTTTCATCCACAGCTCACCGTGGAGTAGGCTAACAGAGCTTACCTAATAAGCAATTTGCAGTAATCACGATGCTTGATAAACAGATTAGTGATTGCAACATGCTGTTATCACGAAAAACAAATGTTTATATTTTCTTTGCCAAAAACCACACGATACATTTTCCGCAAAATTATAGTCTGTTGCATTTCCTCGCCTGAAACTTATTTCTTACCTTACATATTTTCCAGAAAGAAACTCCAAATGCTACATTACTTTTCATTCAAATCCATTTAGCTTTATCCCCATGACTAACATAGGTACCTATCTACCTACCTGTATCTTAAGGTGTCATTTATAACAGAGGTAAAACCGTGTTATAGCCTATAAAGGCAAAAATATATATTTGTCAATAAAAATATTTCAAAAATTATTTAAGCGAGAAAGTTATGGGACTAATAGGACCTACTAGATAGCTATCATCTAGGTCACTACGGTTACGCTTTCAGATCTCAAAAACCTAATCAATTGCAGTATGCTTCAATTCAGTGAAAACTGGGTACCTACCTATTCATTCAAATTTACTAAAAGCTATACGAGCGAACTTCGAGGTATCTTTTGTTTAGAGTAATTACGAATCCAAGCAACATGGAATTGGAGATTTCATTCGCATTTTCATCTCTTTGTCCCCAATGTATTTTCAAATATCAATTACCTACAACATCAATAGCCTGTTTCCGAGTATTATTGTTTGCTGGCGCAGCTCGGTAGGAGATACGTACCTACCTATGTACTTAAGTCAAATGGCAGTTGCTCCGAGTAGCTCCAAGAACCCTCAACTTATACCCACACCAAAAAATGTTTTGTTTCTATCATCTTATAAATGAAGTTTTATATATTATTTCCAATACGTATATATTATATTTTTACGAAAAGGAATAAATGAAAAATGTAGTGAACAAACACCCACTGGCCCACAGAATGACTTTAGGAACATGTTACCCCATCATTCTGTCACCACCGGATCTGACTAATAAATAAAAAAACAATTTATAATATCAAAAAAATACGAACAAAGAGCAATAGGTAGTGCACTGGAATGATGAGCCCATGTGATGTGTGCAATAAATGCACTAATACCAGGCAACAAGTTTTAACAAACTTAAAACAACGCCATCTCGCCGCAACTATGAGCAACTTTATAAAACGAGTTCTTTCTCTACGTAAACCTGTTTTACCATTGGTTATCTATTTTGTAAGCTATTGTGCTGCAGACAGAAGTACATGTATTGCTAAAAGCCTATTGGCCATTATCCATCATATTTTAAATGTAACCAATGAATGAAGTAAACTAAATAATATAATTGCCACGTAAACGAGAACAAGGTGTAGCGAAAACAAATTCTTTGTTATCTGTCAAACAGATGACTGTTCAATCGGTGTATCCGCCTTGAAATAATAATTTTAAAGTGATACAAGTAAGTAGAAATGTGTCTTTATTGTATTATCAAGTTGTTTGTAAATGGAATTGTGATATTTGTGCACGTTTGTCTATAAGTACGCTAATATTCTCAGTGAATAATGCCTGATACACGCTCTCGAAATTGACGTCATTGGTTTAATTTCCATCACAAAACCAAAGGATTTTACAGTATATTGCAGTATTTCTCTAAAATCTTATAATATATTGCTAAAAAAATATAATTATATGTATTTCCGAGCTAATACTGGTTAGGACAAATTCTATAATTAATACCCTTGTCAGCCTAACGATAGCAGGTATACCTGCTGGTTGAATATTGTTTTACCATGTAATGTAATGTTATTGTATTTTAGCACAATAGAAAGTCATTTGGAATACTATTAGTCCAGTTTTCTTTGAAATCAGCCATATAGCACTGCATATACAACTCGCACATTCGACAATTAGGTTTCAACTATGCTTAATTAGGGGCTATTAGGAATATGTGTCAGCGCCTTGCAGTGTCCGACTCTCTAAAGTATACAAGCCAGTGTTAATAATAATAAAGAACAGTATAAGTGTGAACAATCATATTATCACACACTCCATACTCCCTACTTCTGTAGATAACAATGATAAGATAGTGTGTTGTTAGTACTTGTTTCAATCCATCCTCATAAACTGTGTTGGCTTAATTTAATAATCTCTGAAATTGTTTTAGGTGTGGGGTCCCAATATGACGACCCAAGTACAAGCACTCTACGACTTCTCGGGTGAGCCCAACACCACGGAGATGTCAATAACTTGTGGAGAAGTATTAACATTAATAAATACAGAAATTGGTGAGGGCTGGTGGGAAGGCAGAAATTCTAAAGGAGAAACTGGCTTATTTCCAGCTGCATATGTTCGGAAACTGGCACCAGATGAGTCAGTTCAAACTAAAGCAGCTCCAGCAGCACCCAGGTATGACCAAGCAGCTGATGACTGGGGTGACCAACAATTTAGTGCTGGTGACAGTAATTTTCAAAGAGGCACTTCACATGAGGAGGGTTGGGATGATGATTGGGATGACGACACATACTCTGAAATTGGACCTGTCCCACAGCAAAGCAAACCTCAGTACAATCAGCAGCTTACACCCTTGCCAGGAATGCCTATTAGTGACTTTAATAATCATGCTGAAGAAACAGCTTCCAATTATGGATCCTCAGTGGGAACAGTCAGAAAGAATAAGTTTGCTCCATCGTCTAAAGTAAGTGGTGAGAGTTATTTACTTGCCACACTGAATGTAGAAGTGCCAGATTCTGAAAAAGTTTACATAGTTCAGGAAGAAGACAGATATGAATGGTGGCCCATAACACAACCATACTCTGTCACTGTAGCCTCTCCAAAAAAGGAATCTAAATTCAAAGGCATCAAAAGTTTCATTGCTTATCAATTAACTCCATCATTCAATAATATTCAAGTTTCTAGAAGATACAAGCATTTTGATTGGTTACATGAAAGATTACAAGAGAAATTTACACTCATTCCAATCCCACCATTGCCAGATAAACAAATCTCTGGCAGATATGATGAACAACTGATAGAGCGCAGAAGAGTGCAACTTCAAGAGTTTGTAGACTGGATGTGCAGGCACCCAGTACTATCGAAATGTGAAGTGTGGCAACATTTCCTTACATGTACTGATGAAAAACGGTGGAAAGCTGGTAAACGGCAAGCTGAAAGAGATGCCTTATTAGGTCTAAATTATTGCATTTCAATAGTAGTACCCGAGAAAGCTTTATTACAGTCGCAAGTAGATCACATAACTGAGCAATGCCATATGTTCATCAACAGTATGGACACTTCTGTCAAGTCTGTTTCTAGCATGTGTGTTGCACACACTAAGAGACTCCAGGGTCCATATAAAGCTGATTGCCAGAAAGTCGGCGAAGCATTCTGTAGCTTAGCTGCTTCACTAAGCTTGGATGAAGGGTCACTGGCTTCAACATCAAAACTCACAACTGCTGTCAAAATGACTGGCAGCGCATATATCGATATAGGTCGAATGTATGAAGACCAACCGAAATATGATTGGGAACCTCTTGGTGATAAATTCCATTTATATAAGGGTGTTGTTGGAGGGTTCCCCGATGTACTAGGTACTCACAAAAGTGCCGTGCAGAAAAAGCGGGAATGTGAGAGACTGACAGCTGAAAATAAAATGGAAATAGCCCAACTTAATGAAGTACTACGAAGAACTGACGTTATATCTTATGCTCTTCTTGCCGAAGTTAATCACTTCAAAGCCGAAAGAACTAAAGACCTGAATGTAACTATGCAAAAATTCTTGAGACAGCAAATAACCTTCTACAAAAGAGTTGTTGATAAGTTAGAAACTACTCTGAAATACTATGACGAATAAGAAACAATTGAGCCAAGGATTTGAAAATTAATGTATAACTTGTAACTAGATCCATCACAGAAATCTTTAGTAAGAATGATCATTTTATCTGTTTAGTGTTACTTAGTGCCAGGGTACGCTTTTTATAATTTGACAATGGGCAGGGTTGTGATAACTACTCCTCATTGATAATAATATACATATTGTCCAGAACATAATAAAATTTTGTACCTAAATCGACATCAGCTAATAAATAATAGGAGTTAGGCGCGTTTATTTATCGATTCAGATATTAATAAATATTTTCAATTTCTAATAAATAAATATTGGGTAATTATCTAAAATGTATTTGAACATGTATGTCTTTGTTTACTTGTCTTATTTAAATTATATGAAATCAAAAGGTATTTATTTAACATAATCATAATATTCATGTAATCCAAAGGATTAAATGGCAGTATTTGAATAAGGTTGCTTAGAATGAATTTACATTGTGATGAAATTAAGGACTGAATGTAAGCTATAATAATGATATTATGATATACATTATTGCTTAACTTTTATAAACCCAAATTGTCTGTATATTTTTCGCACTCTTACAAGGTCTTCATGATACAAGTTTTTTAATATGTATACATAGTTTTATTTTATTAAATTTACTAACTGTGGATCAATTATTTTGAGACATTTTGTTGTATAATTATTTAGAATAAGTGTTGTACTATATTCCACTTTTATAAGCTATTTTAGGAATTTAATTAAATAAACAATGTAATTCGTTTTTATGTCTTTCAATTGATTCCTTTCTTAGTACATATCCATAATAATGATCTTGTGAATAAATCCAGTAAGTATATTAATATTGTCGTCTAAATCTGTATCTCATCTACTTAAAATAATGTTTTTTTTTTATATTTTCAGAACTGCAAACGAAACATGAAATTAAGAGAACGCAGGTGAAGTTCACGAGTAACGCGTCACACCTACAAAAGCAAAAATGACAGACGAAAAGAAGAAAGATGCAAGTGCACTGCTGGCCAAAAAGAAAAAAGTTAAGCCGCGTAAGTCCAGAGATGCGGACTGCTGTAGCGTCAACTTCTTGAAATGCGTCCTACATATTTTCAACGTGGTGTTTTTGGTAAGCTTTTATTATCGCTCCATGCTAATAGAAGAATGCCTATTTGCCCTTACGCTCTATAAACATATTGCCGCATAGTTTCATTGTACAGAAAATTACACGGACAATTAAGACTTATCGAATGTTTACATACGTTTACGCGTTTATCACAATATTATGATAAGGGTCGGTTGATAAATACAACACTCGTTTGTCGTAAATACTAATAGGTTCCAATTTAGCGAGGTTGGTCTTTAGTAATCTGATTCTATACATTTTTGACTGGACTATTCAATTATTTATACTGATACTACTAAGGTATTGTGTAGTAGCTCAAACACGTCTTTATCACAGCTTTATATCCCTACGTTTCATGGCCAAATTACGAGCCTTTTTAAACCTAACAAACATGTTTATACAAGATTAAACTATTGAGTGGTAAAAAATACGTAAATTCCAATGTTTCAATAAACAGGTAAAAAAACTAGCATTAATATTTAGTAGTAGGTACCTAGCGTTATCAATAGTCTAAAACTCATAAAAAAAAAACGTATTTTATAAATTAAATGACCTCTATGTCTTGATCCATAATGGCTCTTATTAGATGAAGTGCACGTGCATTTTAATAGGCATCCCCCTATCATAATGACTCAAATTCATCCAAATTCTATGACTAATAAAAAAACCACTACACTATAGCGGAAAAGCCAAAACTACAGTTGTTCAAAATTGACTAATGCTTTACACATCAGTGAATGTATTTAACTTTCGTAGACTACAGGAGAAGCATTGCCAATTTAAAAATCTATTTGTCAATATAGAGGTTTAGATATTGTCATGTCACAAGGCTCTCATCTCAGTTGTGTAATTACGACACTATAATCCATCCAGTAAAACTGACATCAAACAAACTTTAATAGATAACAGCTGACGTAAGTTTATGTGAACATTAGATAAGCGTAGCATGAATCAGTTCGCAGGCGCCGGCGTGCTGGGGGTGGGTGCTTGGACGGTGACGTACCGGCACCGCTACGTGGCGCTGCTGCCCACGCCCACCTACCCCGCCATCGCCTACCTGCTCATCATCGCCGGCGCCATGGGGCTCCCGCTGTGTGCGCTCGGCTGCTGCGGGCTCAAGACGGAGAACAGAACCAGTCTGTTGTGTGTAAGTATCATGCTGATATACTCATTAATACCCTGTGTACTAACGAGGAAGGAAAAGAAACGAGAACTATGCTATTAACCTATTTAGGTCGTAATAATAATAATAGCAATGTAAATAATATATTCCACTTGTATAAAACTATTATACACTCGTACTATTATTTCAGTACACCTACTTCCTGCTGATAACGTTCCTCCTGGAGGTCGGCGCGGGCGGGCTGGCGTATTACTACGAGGTGGCTGTCGAGGATGAACTTAGGGCTGAACTAAACAACACCTTCGTGTCGAACTACGCACTAGACACCACCGTCACTGACGCTGTAGATCGAATGCAGACTGAGGTACTGGATCTAGTCTAGTTATAATAGTCATTAAGTTTTATTAACGTGTTACAATAGCACTACTAGACACTGACACCACCAGGATGCAGCTGCAGGCAGGAAATACTGAATTTAAATATAAATAATAATGATTAAATTATTTTACATTCATATGTCGTGGAGAACGATGTCTAGTCTCTCAATTGATTACCGCAGTACTGAGGCGAGGGTAAACAACGTGACGTCACTGCAAGATGGCGGCGCGTAGACAGAGTCTTGTTAAGGGAGGTGATTGTGAAGGAGTGCAGTCTTGTGCGAGCATCGAACGAATACACTTCTCTGACATGAAACTGTCCGTTTGCCCGGAGTTAGAAATTAGTTATTTTGTGATTTATAGTGAGTGAATTACCTACAACTGTTAATTGTATTGTGAAAGTGAAATACTAACTGATTTACATTGGAACTGTGATTTTATTGTAATCCTGCGTCATGAACCCTGTACCACCGAATCGAGATAGTGACAGCCCTATCGCTCAGCCATCGCTCCCGCCGACATCAGAAGTGGGATCAGGATCTGCCTCCCACTGGCGCACAATGTACGAGGTACAACAGCGGAATATGTTGCAACTGATCGAGGCCATTCGAACACTACTTTCGTCGCGCTTGGTTGCTGAAGATGGAAGAATTTGGGTTGAAGAACACCTCAGAAGTCCACATCGACTACGTCATCTGGAGCCAAGCACTCACTTGTTGCCGTTGTGGCGAGAACGGAGACAGCACTGCATTGTCGTCGCAGCAGCACGAGCGGCTCGAATTCTGCCGACTGCAGCGATGGCGCGGGTCGCGCTGGCATGACTGAAGTGACGAACGAGCGACGCGTAGATGCTTGTGCAGTAGCTGGTGTTACCGGGCAGTTTACAACAATCTGGTGAGTCGTATAATGTTTGTTTTGATTCCGGTGCTGAATGCTCTCTTGTCAAGCAAAGTATTAGTCGCAATTTTATAGGCTAACGTGCTTAACGCAAACGTTCGTATAAAGGGTATAGGTTGTGCAAATGTAGACTGTACTGAACAAATTCTTCGTGATGTTTTTATTGATGGTCATAGTTTAGCTACTTTATTTCACATACTACCCGACTATTGTTTACAATGTGACAATTGGCGAAGAAATTTTAAAACGAGGTTACATCATCATCACAACTATCATCTTTTTTAATTTCAAAACAAAACTCGATCCCAAGTATAAGGGGCCGTTTAAGGTCATCGAAGTGCTAGATATTCTAAGCGCACCTACAAGTACGCACATGACCGGTTGAGAAGGATGCCCAACAATGATATTCCTGTAGTCTAGTGATGTAGAAAGTATGTGAACCATTGACCATTATTCAATCCACTAATAAGAAGTTTTAGTTACTTTGTAGAATAAGTTTGATTGTTTATCTCCTTTGCTAAGCTCAGTGAACCGATATATCGCTCGATTTAGGTGATATATTGGCGGTGTTGCTCGATGGAGGCAACGTGTGGTTTATCGTCACTCGATAGAGGTGGCAAGGTTATCGCCACTCGATGGAGGTGGCATGAGCTGTTATCACTCGATTTAGGTGATAATGGCGAAAGTTGACGCTCGAGAGAGGCGTAGATGATGATGACGTGCTGTTGAAAGCAAATGGAGTTGATTTCTTAATGGATGGTTAATGAGAAGGAAAGTCTGAATTTCGTTGTTGATTATGTAGTGTGTGAATACTGGTAAATGGCTCAAATTGTTTTCATTAAAACTGTGAAGTCCTCTAGTAGGACTCGAGTGACGTTTGCTAAAATAAACTTTTTCTTTAACCTAAAGTTGTATCCTGATTTAAAGCCCAGTCGCTTTACTTAATTTATGCAGGATAGGCCGAGACGTGGCTATCTGATATTGGCGTTGAGTTTTATTCTTTTCAGATGCATCACACAGGGACGTGTGACATGTCAAGATGGCCGTGTCGTGGAGAACGATGTCTAGTCTCTCAATTGATTACCGCAGTACTGAGGCGAGGGTAAACAACGTGACGTCACTGCAAGATGGCGGCGCGTAGACAGAGTCTTGTTAAGGGAGGTGATTGTGAAGGAGTGCAGTCTTGTGCGAGCATCGAACGAATACACTTCTCTGACATGAAACTGTCCGTTTGCCCGGAGTTAGAAATTAGTTATTTTGTGATTTATAGTGAGTGAATTACCTACAACTGTTAATTGTATTGTGAAAGTGAAATACTAACTGATTTACATTGGAACTGTGATTTTATTGTAATCCTGCGTCATGAACCCTGTACCACCGAATCGAGATAGTGACAGCCCTATCGCTCAGCCATCGCTCCCGCCGACACATATTTTATATCTCATCCTGAAGTGTTGATGTCAATAATCAGTATAGAATTTGCCTTTATTTGACCATGTGTCGTGACACACTAGTGGCACGGTAAACGTGCAAACAACTTGGCCACGCGCCCAGGTTTCAGAAAATACTCCTCAAAATACGGCTCCCTCCGTTTGTAAATGTTTTACAATGCATAACTCAGTCTGCCGAAACATCGAATAATGCATAGAGTTAGCAATTGCTACACTAAGTACTTCATGGTTGCGCTTCGGCCACCAAGTGATAGAGACAAAACTATGCAGTTCATATAGCGTTATTTCTTTTCTTCTTGTAAAGCAGGTATGAAACAATATTGCTACCGTAGAATGCTGTAACTTTACACACCTGCACTCATAATGACTTGCTATATCAAATTGCATTTGCAATCAATATGTATAAAACACAAAAATGGTATCTACCTATGTCCATTATAGACTTTGAAACCATCCAACTGATGTGCCCCAAACATGTTTCATTAGAAAGGCAATAATGCGAAGATGGTTTTAGACCACTAAAACAATGTATTCTTTTTTAGCGTAGTAGCACACGCCGGGTATCCGCTAGTGCTAAATAATTTAGGAACTAAGATAAATATTGTATTTCATTAGCAATTAAGTTAAGAATACAGGTTTGTACTACTTCACAGAATTAGTACAGGCAAAGTTAGGAGTGCAGGCAAAGTTACAGCATTCTACGGTACAAATCGTTCGTTTTTTCCCAGCACTTAAGTAGGAATAAAACAATATTGAGTGATAGGAATATAACAATATCAGTGGAGCTTGTGGTACGAATTTGAAACAAAACTTTCTTGAAATAAGATTGTTTTGTAAAATCACTATGTATCTTATTTCAAGAAAGTTTTGTGTGAAGTCTTAAGATAGGTCACTATTGTTTTATTGATTCATGAATTTAAGCGCTTTGCCCCGACCGTCACAGAAATGCCTAAGACAGTCGGGATGGAAGTCGGTCCGTATCAAATCGTCGTTGCGCGTGCAAAACCGCGGAAGAGAACTTTGTAAATACCGCATATCTGCGTTTAGCGGAACAAGAAAAAACTTAACATCTCAACCATTTAACTATATTTTACTGAGTGAACTTTGTAGCTACTTCTTTGCGTATACTTTATAATCGTGTGACATTTAGTATAAGGAAATCCGCGATAAGGATCTGTTTTGCGCCTTTTGCTGTTACGCGTTATTTACAAACTGCTCTTCCGCAGTTTTGCACGTGCAAAAATGAAATATATTTCGGTCTTATATAACTAGTTAGACTCGTGTGAAAATCCAAAAACAAGACTATTTAATATTGAAAAAATTTAATTCCTCAGTTCAAATGCTGTGGAGCAGTGCGGTACTCGGACTGGAAACACAGCCCGTGGCACGAGCATGACCCGCGCCTCAAGGTCCCGGACTCCTGCTGCAAGACCAGCACCAGCCGCTGTGGTGCCAGAGACCACCCCTCAAACATATACTATCACGTGAGTTGTACAAAATTTCCACACTGTACTATGGCTTCGGCATTCGTCTTGACAAGGATATTAATGAGAATTGTTTTCAAATTAGAATTCAAAATCTATGGACCATTTCTTAATATTAATTTGTCCTAGGAATATGAAACGCAACTGACCGATTTATCGTCTAATTGCAGGGCTGCATACGCCAATTCACAAATCACATACGGGACCACCTGATAATCTTAGCAGCTGTGGGCGTCGGGATGGCAGTGATCCCCATATTCGGGTTCCTGTTCTCGTGCGTGCTGTACGTGAAGATAAAGCACGTGATCGACTGACGGCGGGCCGCGCCGCCCACCGCTAAGAACCGCAAAGTGTTCGACAAGAGCGCGCGGGGGGGCGCCGCAGGGCGAGGGCGGGGCCGCCGCCCCTGCCCCCTGCACCCCGCGCACGCCGCACCCGCAGCGCACCCCGCGCACCCCAGGAAGGCGCCCATAGCTACCATCAGCGACAACGTCAGCATATAAACTTAAACTACACCTTATTCGTTCAACGGCCATTTGTGAATTGTGACAGTGAGCTAGTTTCACGAGAAATAGTAATACCAGGTATCTCAATTTAGACTTAGATCATGTGTTCATCGGATATTTATCGATTATACCGAGTTAAAGTTCGTGTCTAATTATAGTGAAGTAGAAACTGTGACCGAATTTATATCAGTTTTCGAGACGTTTGAGCTCGATAGTGACTAATATTATGTAAGATGGTGCTATACTATTTTGTTATGAATCGCGGGTAGCTAGCGCATCTAATGATGGGGGAGGGGAGAATCTTATTATTTCATTATGAAGAGCCATTGGAATTGCAAGTTTAATTAGTAATTATATGATTAAGTATAAATACGAAATATTCAAGCATATTAAAATGTCTGCGGTGATTTATATTAAATTATTCCTGTCACTGTACACGCTTATAGACCATAAAAATGTTTCTCGTAGTTATATAATTGCAATTGACATCTATGATTTGTAACCTTCACTTATTCAATGTAATTGCTTACCACGGTAATATTTCTGAAGAGAAGACTCCCGTCTATAAAAACACATTGTTATTGAGTACTGACATTGATGACGACATTAGCAATTCTACGCACACATCAGACTTGTACACGCATCAAGTGAGCTAATTTTGTTCCTAGAAAGAGGAAAAATAACAAGTTGTAGTCAATACACATAGATCTGATCGTTTGAGCTGCATACCGATTGTATTGTTAACGTTCCATTCTATAATTATATATACACATAAACCTAGTCATTAATTACAAGGAATATTAACACAAAGAACATTTAAATCGATTTTACCTAGGCTCCTCAACTTTATCACGCTATATTTAATTTTATTTCGTCACTTTGGAGCAATGTATTTTCGATCGTCTAACACCGCATAATATCGACCGATGTCGGATTCAAGTGAATAGTTTATCGTTACAATGTATTTAGACAGAACCGTGTTTAATCAATAAAATTTAAGCAAAAATATTGTGCCTTACTAATTTATAAGATTGTATATAATATATGTAATGAATGTAATTTAAAACAGTTAAACTATAAATAAATTATTTGTTCATATTTTTATTGTGAGTTATTACAAAAGTTATTGTCCAAAGTATTAATTAGTAAACAAATATTTTTATTGAGGGTAGTGGCTCACTCAGCAATTCGAGGGTCGAAACTGTTCTAATTCATAATTGCAGTAAATCAACATATTATGTACACATAGAAGACTGAAGTGTACTTAGAGGTCTGCCTCATTGGTCTAGTGGTCGCAAGCGCGACTGTTGAGCGTGAGGTCTTGGGTTCGATTCCCGGGTCGGGCAAAGTGTTATTGGGTTTTGAAATTCTCAGTAACTGGAACTGTGCCCGGTAGACGGCAATAGGCGCGCCCCATATTACATGGAACTCGATAATAGCATCGGAGAAATGTGGGTGTTGAATAGTACACCTCTGCCTAACCCTTTAGGGAATACAGGCGTGATGATGCTAAGGCTGAAGTGTAATATACTTCATTATGTAATTAATTGTATTTGTTGCCTGTGTTACCTGTTACAACAACCAACACCTCACAAGCGAGAGTACATCAGTCAGACTAACGTAAAGTTATTAGGGACTGGAACAGTTACCCAACTGCAATTGCTAAGTCAGTTACCAACTTTAACATGGCAATTATGTTAATTTTAAAAGGAATGTTTAAAGCCAAATGTTATGATAAGTCATTGTTTTTGTACGGGTACTTAATTGATGTTAAAATGTCTGTGGAAACATATTTTATTCTTCACTTAATTTACTAACATTGACACGTTATACTTTCTCAGTATATTAACTTTATTGTGTGTGTTTACTGTAATTGAAAATATTTCGGATATTTTAAGCAACGGTCTATCATTATGTCAATTGGCTGCAGGAATATATCCAAAGAAAAAAAAGTAAGCTCTTACAGTTCTTTAGATCTCGGTTGGAATTAACAAACGCCAACTGGAGGGAAAGTACCTTAAATAATGAAATTTTGACTTTAGCAATTTGATTTGACTACTTAGTTGCATTTTACCTAGCTGGACTAACCCAAATATGAAATATCCACAAGACTATTACAAAGCAAAATTTGATCATATGTCCCCAACATAGTCAGATTTTGCTTCTTATTATTGAACCTATTGTCATTTGATTTTTCCTTCTTGCATGGTTTAAAGGAGTTTTCAATTACTGTAAGCGTACCTTGTTAACTATGTCTTCGCGTTTTAAATTCTTGTTAATTAATACAGTTCAACTAAAAGTTCAGTTGTTTTATTTATTTTACGCTCGCCAAATAATCCTATTATAACAAGAGAAGACTTCTTAGTAGCAGCTCGGACCTTGGAATTGGACCAGTAGATGGCACTATGCCATCTGGTGGCCACTATTACATTGGACTTTATATTGGCATCACATCACAAACAATAGTACCCTAAGCAGACCTAAAGACCCTTTGAGAAATAGGCTGTAGAGATACACTGTTGACATGTTGTGATGCATTCATCACAATGCATCAGTACCTATTTTATCTTATGAATCTATTGTTGGGTCCTTGCAAGACAGGGCCAAAAACGTGACCCTATGACACAGATGAATTTTATACGTGGTAAAATAAAAACTTCTATATCTTAACTTGATAGTATTATCTACTCTAATATTGATATAGTGGAGTACATAATGCATTCGTTTAATTTGCTAAGTAATTAAGGCCATAGGTAACTTGATGAAAGAGATAGATACCAGACCTCAATCAGTAATCATTCCGGATTTCTAATAGTTGGACGCATTTATTTCAGTAAAATGTTAGTGCGTGTAGTACTAGTGTTTGTAGTAATAAAGTGTGTAGCATGTGAAAAAATTATACATCCAGACCTTGGTGCCATAGATGATGTGCTGGATATAATACACAGGACGTCTACCAAGGCACCTGGCCACAAAATAAGAGTGACACATCCACTTAACAATGGGCGGTATACTGGACCAAGGGGATTTCCCTTTTTACGAGTCCCCCACAATTTTAACATGTTCGGTCGATATACGAACTCCATGTTTCAGAACATTATGAACCAGGTTAACAAATATTTAACATCAAACCTATTTCCACTGAACATCAGCGGCACTAGACGAAATTTTATGGCACCAAACCCAAATCAAATGAACTCACGACCGTTTCAACCTCTCGGCGTGTTGACCAAAAGGCGACCTCAAGTACAAAATCAAGGTGAACCGACTGTCCACGACAAAACGAGTTTAAAATCGAATAAACCTATGAATAATGAATCTAATAAATATGATCATGGTATACCGTCAATGTCTCACGCAACAACGACTAAACGAATAGACGCTAAACAGGAAAACGATACTAAAAAACATAACTCAGACGAATACGATATTGACGCCCGGAAAGATACTACTATTAATTAACCATATCAATATTAATTATACTTTACTATTATTTGTATCATTAAAAAGATAATGTACTCAGTACTGAAAACCAAGCGTCAATAAAGGTAATGATGATGGAAGTAAAAAATAAATAGAAGTTAACAAATCTTTGCCCGAATCTGTTTATTACGCCTTACCGTCAATTAAAATCCTATCAAACAGCAAACTAATAATTTTTATCTACCGATATCATTTTACCTTACATACATTTCGTTGTGTAGTGGAAACAGGTATTTGGGGGATGACTAGCTTTTGCATATTTTAATCATTTTTTGAGTAAACTTGTAAGTTAAAACAGGTTTTATAAACAGCAATCTTATTGTGAAGACGACTACTTAGCTGTGCACACACGTACATCGCACTTAGTCAGACAAGGACGAGCGCATCTCTCCGCAACGTTATATTTATTTACTAACTTGTAAAAATGAGGTCCTACTTCATAATATTTGTTGTAATAGCAGTGAGTTATGAGTGCAAAGGAGGTTTAATCGACGGTTTACTGACTGGAGCACTGGAGGTTAATTCAAAAGTGCATGATGCAGCCGGCTCCTTTCTGGGAGGCATCACGCACGCTTTAAACGGTAACCGTCAACCAACTCATGGAGGATACAAACCAGGAAAACCAAGTGAGACCGTTGTGATCGTCGTGGAAGAAGCAGCCAGACCTCCCTACGGACGCCCTGGCTATGGGGGCGGCGGACAACCAAACCAAAATGGATATGGCCCTCCCGGTAACAACTATAATAATTATCCCCAACACAATCATAACCACAACCCTCACCATCATGGGCATGGACAACATAATGGAAACCAGAACCCGAACAATAATTACAACCAAAATGACAACGGCAATTGGAACCCGAACAATCAGTACGGTAACCCTAACAACCAGTACGAAAACCCTAACAACCAATACGGTAACCCTAACCAGTATGGAAATCCCAACAACCACCAAGGGAATCCCAACAATCTATATAAGCCGAATAACCAGTATGGAAACCCCAATAACCAGTACGGAAATCCTAACAACCAATTTGGAAATCCTAACAACCAAAATGGGAACCCCAACAACCAACATGGAAATCCCAACAACCAATATGGAAATCCTAACAACCACTTCGGGAACCCTAATCAAAACAATAATGGCTATCATAATCATCCATCTGACAGGCCTAATCAAGGTGGACCATCTTATCAAGATCAAACCACAGAATACGTAAGTAACAAACCTGACAAAATTCCACAAAATGACGGCAACACGAATAAACCTGGAAATTATAACGGATACAACACTCAGAAACCAAAGGACGACGGCCAGACAACGGATCAACACAATATAAATAATAATCAGGAAAAAACTACGAAAAAACCCACAGATGCTGATGATTATCCTCTATTCGTGCCACTTAGACCCAACGACTACGTTTACGGCGGTGACAAAATAGAAGTCAATGCCCCCAAAAGAGAGACAGATAACAGTAAACCAAAACCAACGGATGATGCCGATGAGGACCTAGCTCTAGACATAAGGATACAAAATGAGTAAAATTTATCATTATCTACAATCGATCATAGTACAAATCAAAATGGAAATGAATGTTCAAATCTGTAATGAATGCTATGTTTAATTAAACCATACCTGATCGATTCATCATTAAATAATAATAAATGTTCAATGACAACAATTTGCGTATGTGTTTATATTTAAACCTAAACAATTACAAACTACCGACCATTGTAATAAGTTAAAAAAATACGGTGATGTGTTAAGATCGCTATCATTATCGCAACACAATCAGGAAACTACATTTTAAGGCCTGCGTATTCTGAATCACTACTAAATACAAGAAAAAAGGTGTTCACTACATTGTATTTTACCTTGAAAGTACCTATAGGTACGTATTATGAAGACAATCACGAACTTACATCTCGTCTATAAATTATGATTAGACGGTTTAGACTTTTAAGGAGAATACAGAATGCTAGTGAATAATATCATTCAAGTAGTTAATCACGGTTTAGTAAAATCTAGCTCTACAACCACATCTACTTAGTAAGTTAATAGTCATTAACAAGATTTCTATCTTTCTTCTGCCAAATTCTAAAAACGTTTCCATATTCACAAAAGTAGTAGTACATACGGTACATAACATTAAAAATAAATCAGAACATCAACGAAATAATATTAATGTTTTTAAATAGGAATTGAAAAGGTATGATCGATTTTTAAACTTAATAATTAGAAAATAAAATATTATTAACTATCTGTAATTTCTTACTAGAGGCATATTTTTTTTTATTTATCGTCCCACTAAGGATCGACGCCACACAAAACGTACCTATTCATTCTCATCACTCATTATAATGTAGGTACCTGATACTCTTGTTCCATATGTATGTAAATAGATAGTTAGTCTTGTAATAATGTAGGTAGATGTATCAGACGAGTGATGATTTTTTATTATTGTCTTCGAAACGAAACCATACTTAACACGAAACCATAATTAACATAATGCCTTGGCCTTAAGTGCAAAAAGCGTGAAGCCAAATGAACAACAAACAGATTCCTTATTACGCCTCCAGCTGTTTCCCAACTAACACATTATTTTCTGTTCTATTGCTAAAAATTCACAAAATAATAATTTTGCCATCCTTACATCATAATTATCTTAATTGTAATTGACATTTTCCTTGTCATGAGTGAATTACTCATCGTATTCGCTTTATTAGCAGTAGGAAAAATCCACGGCCAAAGCGCAGACGTGTCGCAAGTTTACCTTCAATCTGTGCCGGTGCCTGCGTTGGTTCGCAGACCGGTTCTACATCGGGAATATAACGGGTTTCGCACACCACAACCACCACTTCGGCTATATACAAACGCGCCCCGGCCAGCTGATCGCGACCGTGCGCAAATACCCAGCGGAAGTGAGAACCTTAACCTTCCACCGCCGGCCGTGAGCGAGAATCAACCGAAACGGAAACTTTTTGTATCATCTAAGATATCAGACAAAATCGATCGACCTTACAACAATACTGTTACCATGAACAACACCTACAAACAAGAACAAGGTAGTAACGATGTGTACGAGGACATTACCTTTGAGAACAATAGAACTACTCCAGAAGAAGCCATAAATCCAGTTGTAACACGGACTACTGTACCTGTGACAAGTGAAAATGAGAAAAATGTGACACCAGTGAAACCGAAACCATCAAATCTGAATGATACGAGTCTTCTAGAGGTCAGTTTAGATGAGCGATCATCCTTTAATGGTGACCCGTGTCCTGCAGGTTTTGCCAAGATAAACGGTCAGTGTGTGAAAGCGGACTAGAGAAACGAAAGATATGCAATAAAATTAAACAGTGAGTATTGTCCAAGAGACCGCGTCCAAACTAATAAAAGAACTTCTTATAAAGTGGACATTGAATTTTAAGTGGCTAACATAAAGAATTTACGCAGTATTATGTAAGTACCGTGTACTTGTACATAAAAACTAATTGTTAACTTGAAAAAATTAATTAATGTGTACAAAATGAAAATTAATTTATAGGTATTCTTGAATAATAAATATCTATTTTCTAGAATAAAAAAATATATATTTTATTTTCTAGAATAAAAAAAAATAAAAAAATATATATTGTATGTAAGAAGTGTTTACTTAAATATAGGTAATAATAAAAATTCAATTATATAATTCATTGTATTTTTTGCTCAGTAGGTAACCAATTCAAGTTCAACCAATTAAAATGAAAAGAAATAGCTACGAAGTCGGTGACTTAATTTACAATATCAATAAGAAGTAATAAGCTCTCTAATTCTAATGTAGGAAGGTACATAGATAACATTAGATATCGGAAACTTAAAAACTGTAAGGTATCGGAAATTTTCTTCAAAATTATACGATGGTGTTGGTGTTGTATCTATCACCCAGTACCTACCCTGGGTGTTTATAAACACGGTCCCGATCGAGGTAACATTTGTGTAGGTATATTGTCTACTAGAGTCTAGACTATGTTAATTCTTGAATCTTATGTTATAATCGTCAAGAATCATTAAGCATTTTTATGAATAAATAGTCTTGCTCGTTGTAGGTCTGCCTCAGGGTCACCGGAACCATTCTCAGAGATCTTATAATTACATAAAATCACGCTTGTATTCGCTGAAGGGTTCAAGCAGAGGTGTTCTATTGTAAAGCCAGATTTCACCAGATTATTCCAAACTCCGGGTAACTACTTAGAATTTCTAATATTAAAATCTTTATATTTTCAATCAAAATCTATATTTAAATGAGATCCAGTTTTGGTGAGTGTGAGCAAGGTAGGTAGAATAAACTATAAACATTCATGGATCCAGACAGAAATAGAAGCTACGGGTCATCGTTCGGTCGTTATTAGCGACTGGCGATGGCGGGCTGTTAATACAATAAAACCACTAAGTAAATAATTGGTCTCTAAATTAGGGTGAGTAGGCAGTTATAACGACTTTCGGTATCATTTACTGCGAGACACTTTTTCTTAGCGTGTCGATGGCAAATTAAATTACACAAGTTGTCAGATTTTTGAGCTGCTGACTTCCGTAACGACTGTAAAAGTAGGTAAATTTATAAAAACTTCGGTAAAACATATAAAATACGTTCCAAAAATGTTATCTTAATCATCAGCACGCTATTTATTTTCCTATTATTGGAACTTAAGTCTTCTCTCTGAAAAATGGATGAGCAGATCACCACGCGGACCCAATGCTGTTCGGAAGGAGGTCATAACATACGTAACAGGTACATAACAGGTTTCATTTGAAACCTGCCTAATTGAATAATATAAATAGACAAAGAAATTACTTATACATTTTAGGCACAAACATTTTTCAATATGTCATAGTTTACTTAGTTTAAAAATAATTGTAACGGAGCGAACTGGTCATCCACACCCAAGACAGCATATTTAGTATGCTGGCATATGTATAATTGTATATGTACAACCAGCATATCAAATCGCAGTGTACCTACTACCTACACAGTCATTCACATTAAAAAACGGCAAACCGAAGCCTGGTCGACAGTAAAATTGATAGCCACACCACAGTACCTAACCCATTTCTCCCAAAGGGCCGTAAATTAATAAGAATGTCAGATGCACAAACAAATAAGCCAAAACAGGCCCTGATCCCCTTGTCAGGGGAATCGTGACATGCAGGAGTTAGGGTTTAGCCGGTAAGAGTCCGGCACTACCCAGACTGTCTCACTTGTGGGATGGTCTGGGTGTCCAAGAGGATCCTGAAGAAAATAAAAATCTCAGGTGAGATTGGCCGCCGTGACCGCAATTCGGTCAGCAGGACATTACATGATGCTTTTATCCCGCATTGGACCAAACAAAAGAACAATACCTAATAAATCATTCGAACACAAGACTATAACTATCTAGTCATGCCAACAATTACACGAGGCGAATTATTGAGCTAATGCGTTATTGACGTAAATATGTAGACTATCAAGTACAATGGATTGTCCTTTCCAATGATAAAGTCATACCTTTGAATTAGAACAATTCTCCTGTTCTCACTTACTAACTCTTTTCCAATCCACTACGCTGGGGATTGCGATGTTCAATGGCCTTGTATGAACGTGGGTTCTTAACATACATATAAGCCAATCCACAAGTTACTGATTCTTCTACTAATTCGCGTACCTACCTCTGCCTCCTCTTCTTGCAGGAAAATGACGGCATCTTACATTTTATATCGAAGTTCTTAAGGTTACTCTACAGTTATCCATTTCACGGTCGAAGACAACAGTAGGTACCTAATATATCAGGCGTCCGGCGCTGCAGGTCGAAAATCAACGGCCTGCAGCGCAAAGTTGCAATACGGATCGCACGAGGATACAGGACGGTATCCTTCGAGGCGGCAACTCTACTGGCGCGTTATGTGCCATTCGACATCCAGGCGGATACGGACGCGAGGGTGTATCATCGGATCCGCACTATCCGCCAGGACGGTGAGACCGCGCCGGCTTCGGCGTTCGACAGGCTAAGGCGGCGCGTACGTAGACACGCGCTCGACTTGTGGTGCGAACGGCTTTTACGGCCACAGTTCGCGCACAAGCGCGTTGTCGAAGCGATACTGCCGCACTTCGGAGCCTTGCTCGAGAGGAGCGAGCGCGTGACGTACCGATTGACGCAGGTGTTCACCGGGCACGGTTGCTTCGGTGAATACCTGAACAGGATCGGCCGCGAGGCCACGGCAGATTGCCCCGATTGCTACAGTCTCCCCCGGGACTAGCACAAGGAGGTGGCTTCTTTGCAGTCACCCACTCCGGGAAGTGCCGTTCGGCATGACACCGTGGTGGGTTATTCCCCCCCCCCATGCGGAGGATAGGTGGATGATGGTGGTAGATGGGTTCTAAACACGCTAATCAAAAAAAAACGTACCTAATATGATGTATGATCCAAAAGTAACTCTTTCTGCCTGTTTGTTACCTCATTACGACTGAACCGATCGTTATGATTTTTTACACAGATAGGTATAGCCTGGGATTTGGAGAAGGACATAAACTTATTTTATTAGATCATGAAAATACACGCAGACGAACTCAAGGGCAACAACTAGAAATATATAATAGCCAGCTAGAAAATTGTGGAGGAGGCGAATGTGTTAAAACATAAAATCACTTCAAAATATACTATACTATAATAAAAAAAAAACTTTGTAATATATCCTAGCGTAGTTAGGATCGAAAAGGTGGAATTATTTCGGAAACATTTCATGAATTTTAAGTTTTCAACGGTAGTTCTATAAAATGTTTGGGTATCCTAGTATAAAATATAATAGACATTAATACAATGTGCTTTTACAGTTTGAGACTTCTCGACGAGTTGGACTTTTTTGTTTTCAATAGCTTTAAGGTTATAAAAGTCATCAGACATCATTTTATTATTTTCGGTATTATTTTTTATTTCCCCAAATTAATGTAGATTTTATAATTGTAGTTGGTATCCCTGATATTTCTACATACAAATATAGTAACACTTGTGATTATCTGTCAGTGTCACATCAATAGAACGTGGAGTAGCCGGTATAGCTCTTTTTGTAAAAGATTTACTTTTTCGGAAATCTATTTTTGAGAATTTACCATTTACCACGCCAATTATAATAAAACAAGAAATCATAGATGCAGCAACGTAATATTGACGTTAATGTTCAGAAACAGCCTCAAGATATTATACAGAAACACCACGTGTGCGATTTCGTACCAAATCCCATAAAGATCGTATAACAAGCTTCAAGTTTCTTGTATGTGAACGACATACGTGAAGTGTATATATTCGTGTTCGCTGCCAGTATACGTACAGACGCTACAGATTGCATCCTAACATCCACGTGCCCGCTAAAATGTCTACCAAGGCCGAAGGAGATCTCCGCGACGGGCTCTCGGCAGCTCAAATATTCGCCAACAGCGAGGGACTCACCTACAATGATTTCCTGCTGCTACCTGGATACATAGATTTCATTGCCGAAGAAGTGGATCTAACGTCTCCTCTTACTAAAAAAATTAACCTGAAATCGCCGTTAGTATCTGCTCCTATGGACACCGTAACCGAAGCCGATATGGCGATAGCGATGGCTCTTTGTGGCGGCATCGGTATCATCCACCATAACTGCACCCCAGAGTACCAGGCTAATGAAGTTCACAAGGTGAAAAAGTATAAACATGGATTCATCAGGGATCCTATATGCTTGGGCCCTGAAAACACTGTTGCTGATGTTATTGAGTCAAAAAAGAAAAATGGATTCACAGGTTATCCCATCACAGAAAATGGTAAGCTGGGAGGACGCCTAATTGGTATAGTCACATCTAGAGATATTGACTTCAGGGAGGGAGATCCTCAATTAAGTCTCAAGGAAGTGATGACACCTATTGATGATATGATAACTGCTCAGTCTGGTGTTACTTTACAGGATGCCAATTATATACTAGAAAAGAGCAAGAAAGGAAAACTACCAATTATTAATGGAGATGGTGAACTAGTGGCCCTAATTGCAAGAACTGACTTAAAGAAGGCTCGTAGCTACCCCAATGCATCCAAAGATTCCAATAAGCAACTTTTAGTTGGTGCTGCAATTGGGACTCGTGAGTCAGACAGGGCTCGTCTTGAGTTACTAGTCAATAATGGAGTAGATGTGATTATTCTAGATTCCTCACAAGGAAATTCAATATATCAAATTGAAATGATAAAATTTATCAAAAAGAATTACCCTGGCATCCAAGTTGTTGGAGGTAATGTTGTCACTAGAATACAGGCAAAGAGTCTTATTGATGCTGGTGCTGATGCTCTGAGAGTTGGGATGGGTAGTGGCTCCATTTGTATAACACAAGAAGTAATGGCTTGTGGTTGTCCTCAAGCCACTGCTGTGTATCAAGTCTCATCCTATGCTCGTCAGTTCAATGTGCCAGTTATTGCTGATGGTGGAATACAGTCTGTGGGCCATATTGTTAAATCATTAGCATTGGGAGCTTCAACTGTCATGATGGGGTCCCTCCTTGCTGGAACATCAGAGGCACCTGGAGAGTACTTCTTTTCTGATGGAGTGAGGCTGAAGAAATACAGAGGAATGGGCAGTTTAGAAGCTATGGAGAATAAAGATGGAAAAGGATCTGCAATGAGCAGATACTATCACAAGGAGTCTGACAAACACCGAGTGGCTCAGGGAGTTAGTGGAAGCATTGTAGACAAGGGCTCAGTCCTGCGGT
Source organism: Shargacucullia verbasci (assembly GCA_947562105.1). Classification (NCBI taxonomy): domain Eukaryota; kingdom Metazoa; phylum Arthropoda; class Insecta; order Lepidoptera; family Noctuidae; genus Shargacucullia; species Shargacucullia verbasci. The sequence continues at coordinate 3,800,690 of OX387286.1, read as the reverse complement.
TCCTGCCATACTTACAGGCAGGGATGCAACACAGTTGCCAAGATATTGGAGCTCGATCAGTCGGCATTTTACGTGAGATGAGCTACTCTGGAGATCTGAGATTTATGAAGAGGACATACTCTGCACAATTAGAGGGCAATGTGCACAGCCTGTTCTCTTATGAAAAACGCCTGTTCTGAGATAGTGACATAACACCACAGACATGAAATTAAAACAATATATGTATATCTGAATGTAAGAAAAAATCTAGTTAATTTTTGAGGGAAATAATCATTTTATATGTTAAGAGTTTGAATGTAATTAGTGTTAGTAATAAACATTATATAAGTATATGTTATGCATTGCAACAGAGTATTCCATTTTAATATTTTATCATGTTTATCTTGGTGTTTTAAGAATTAAGCAATTTGTTGCTTTGTGATAAGTATACGTTTTTAATAAATAAAAAGTGTGAATTCAAAATAGTCTGATTTTTTAATCATATTCATAGACATAGAACGTAATCTTGTATACTAATGAGATTTTATTTTCTTCCTTGATCTTGTTAGTACCCAAGGAGACCCTTGCAGGGCTTCTTGCTCCGAATTATATTGATTGAACGATGTCATGCGTGCTATCTACAATACATGTAAAGATGATAGGTGTTAGTGATTGATAAAGAAAACAACGAATATTCTAATAATCACAATTTAATGGAATTATAAATGCACAAGCTGCGCAGGCATGATTATTTTAATTTGACAATAAATATCATAAAAGTGCTAAATAACTTAATAAAATTATATGTGCTACAATCTATGATTTAGACTGGTGCGTCCAAAAATGTTATACTTAACATTTTAAAACTGCATCCTTGCTAGCAATACTACCGCAATTGCACGTAATCATTTCGTCTTTTGAATAATACTCTTCCGGCTTAAAAGAAAACAATCGTCAATACTCCAAATAAAATTGATCTGTAGAGAGCTTAGCAACCATGTGATAATACAAATATTTCTTAAATACCTAAATATGATATCAAGTCAGTATTATTCTGGTTTTCATACTTTTCAATTAGATCTTGTCATCATGTTGGCTGAATAAACTATTAGTAATGAATATAATAATTGTTAGCCTCAGAACAAAGCTTTAAGTTGATCTTGCCGACTATATCAAGACAACCCAGCTGATATTATCTACCCTGACAGACCACAGATAGACGCTGTTAGAGACCTGCTAAATCTATGTCAAATTACGTGGTTACAAAAACTAAGAACTACCGATTCTATAATAAGTTCAACCAGGTAACAAAGCCATAAGTTCGTTCCGTTTATCAGTTTGTAATGGATTCGAGGCGGTAAACTTGGCAGGTCTCAAATTTCAATAAACACTCGTAAAGACTGTCGGCGCGACGTCCGTACCTATCTTACTTTCTCAAACCTAACGCACCAGTCGGAATGCACGAAGTCAAGCGACCAAAGCGTATAAATCTTACTGAGATTACATCTTAGCTGAATTCAGCACGTTTAAGCGTGTTTTAATTTAAATCATCAAAATTTGATATTCACTTATACTAGAGCAAAAACTCGTAGACCTAGGAAATAGTGGATGCGACGATTTTCATTCGAAGCTTCGTATATTATAGTGCAATATGCAATTAGCGTAATTTGATCACTGTGTCTGCGGAGGCGTATATTGTGTAGGTATAAATTGGGTGCATCCACATTTTCCAAGGCCATGGAAGCACGGCAACTCGCTCAAACGTGCTGACGCGGTATATAGCGCTGCACGCGGTATGACGCGCCTACTCCTTGGGTGCGTCGCCATCGGCCTCGTCGTCGTGTTCGCGCTGGAACTCGGGCCCGTGCGTGACGTCATCTTCGAACACGATCTCCTCGGGATCGGGGGCGCGCGGCAAGAACTCCTCGCCTGGACAGATCTTCTTAAAGATCTGCTCAGCCTACGATACAAAAATAGGATTTAGTTAACATCTATTTAGTTAACATCTATTTAGTTAACATCTATTTAGTTATCATCTCATATAAATATCTCGATACTTTACTTGAGGCTTAAATCTACTTAAAGTACTGCCTACGTACCCTTTCCCAACTATATTAGGGTCATGCTTTAGACTTGATAAGACTCGCAATTGACCCCAGTATGAACTAACTGACTAAACTAAAAAATATATTATGTAAAATTAATATCTTGTATCTATTATGAAATGATTAAATATTGCACAATATTTTTTTTGTACTCGCAAAACTTACACTACTAACATATATTATTAATTAGACGAATAAAATAACTAGCAGCGTGACGGAAAACATGAGAATTATTGGTTCCGTTTATAATATTTAGAACAAGATCCTGAAATAACACGGTACAATTTTTATTATTTGTTTATTCCTAGTTGCGTCTGAACCCACTGATAATGAAAGCTCTCTGAAAACAATATACTTTCTCAATTTTTAAATGAATTTGAAAATTATCGTGGAATCCAGTGCAAATTTATATAATTACTAAAATACATAAAACTATGTTTAGATAGAAGTTAAGTTTGACTACTGAACCCTATAATTGTTATGATTATTGAGTAATGAAAACAATAAACGTCGGTCATCTGATTGATGACCTACGGAAATATACTTTTTGTGTAACAGATAATTTTATTATCAACATTCTTTAGGTAGTTGAGGTTTGGTAAGTAATCGAAAACATAAAGACAGCTAATTGTGCAAATACAACATTTTGGAAAAAGCATTCTAAGTATGTAAATTGACCATATTCACAAGAGAAAAATCATGAAAAAAAAATTATATATCGGGTGAGGGCTGGAATGCGTCCCCATGTTACGCAATAGAGCTAATAGTTTTCCTAGGCTTGCCCCCTATTATATAGGACTCAACAACAGCACCGGTGAAATGTGGGTGTAAATAGTACACCTCTGTCTAACCCTTCGGGAATACAGGCGTGATGTTACGTTATGTGTATAAAATTTCTATTACTTTATTTAAAAAAACTCATAAATAATGCATGTCTTATCGATTTAACACGGCATTGTTTTCAAAATCAAAACAGAAACTGAATGCATTAATATTTAGGTACTAATTTTAATCTTCTGACTACGTGCTTCGTAGGCAATTATTATTAAGGACCTTCTGCAGATATAAATGAGGCCATGAGAACCATAGTGGCCAACTACATTTTTTACAATATAGGGTTTATGTTTTCTTACAGTTAAAATTAATCATTTTGGTTTCTACCAAAATGGTTTCTCCAGGTAGGCATAAAAGTGATTCAATAAATATTCAGTAGATTGTTAAAATTGATCATTTTGGTATAAACCAAAATTAAATTTAACTGTAAGTAATCATAAACTCAATATTGTAGAAAATGTAGTTAGGCCACTATGGTTCTTATGGCCTCAAAATGATTTCATAAAAAAAGCATATAGCAGTAGTATATGTAGTAGTATATGTATATATATTTCTTAGAGGTATATAATCAAATCATAAAGTTTTTCTATTAATGCTGAGACCCATAACCATACGGTTATCGACTAATATCACCGAAACATGTTAGACAACGTGACAAAGATTTCACACACACACAAATTAGAGGACAACTCAATCGCACTAATTGAATTGTTTCGTGTTAATCATCGCTACCTATTGAGGATATTGACGGATTTTTGCAAGTCAACAGAAATTATCAATTATACGTTGACCTACTAACCCAAGTAATGAAGAGGAATTATTGCAACCTACATTTTAATATGCATGTTATTTCAGTCACTGGGTACTTAGGTATTACTGTAATCAACTGAGACAAGTTTTGCCCAATGGCATCGTTTCAATTTTTCAGTAAACTTCGTAAACCATAAAACACAATTTTATTCTTATCTGAACTAAACCTATTATATCATTAGCACTGTTGCATCATCCCGGCAATATGCCCCGAAGGGTTACGCAGATATAAGTACTGTTATACACACATATGTCGTCAATCTCGACCGCTGCGCTACGTGTCGCGGGTTCGATTACCGCACGAAGCAAATATTTGTATGATCTACAGATAGTTGTTCCGGGTCTGGTTGTGTGTGTGTATTTGACATGTATGTTTGTAAACTGTACCCACGATACAGGAGAAATCCTAGTGTAGCAAGGTGTAAAAAAAAAAGCTACTGAGTTCACATTTGAACGATTATTCGTCTCTAATTGCGGATCTTCGCCTGGTGTCGTACGAATTAATAGATAGGCGCTTCCGGAATACGGGACCGCTTAGCCCATGCAAAACAAAATAGATGCAGATTTAAATAAAACGCGCCAGATCACATCACTGTTTACATTAAACTGACTGACTGACTGCGTGTCCGAATGAAACCCATCTACTCCTTTCGTCCCAACTAATGAAAATGGAATTGGGAACTTACTTGGGAAACTTTTTTTTTATTAGATAGGCGGCAAACGAACTTTCGGATCGCCTGATGGTAAGCAATTACCGTCGCTCATGGACACCCGCAACACCAGAGAAGTCACAAGTCACTTTTAATGGACATGCGCTTAAGGTTAGCTGAAGCTAGGAAATCCTATTCAAGATTTGGTGTAGTGTACAAACGATGATGCACTTAACATCACAAAACGACAAAACTAATTGATCAGTCTACAAAATATATGTAAACCGGCAAATTTAACAACTTTTTGTAATTAATTAATATCGTGTTATTTTTATCTACCAATAAATTATGTTCTTTGATAGATTATTTTTTAAAGAAAAGTAAAAATATTCTTGTAGCTCACTTCTGGGCTGGAACTATTTAGATTGACTAGACTTAAAGAAAAAGACAGTGTGGTTGAGTCTTTTTATGTATTTTAAATATGAGTGAGGCAAGTGCGCCCCAAGGAGGACATAAATATCCCTCCCTCTGTCCCCCTAGAATTGGCCGACCACCCTTGAACACTTCTGGCTTTCATATAATAACCTGATGAATAAATGAGAGGCAGAAGTGTATTACAGTATTTAAGCATAGACGCATGCGGATTGCGTATGCTTAAATACTGTTAAAAATTTCAGGCTTGTCCCTCCTACGCAACAGCTGCGTGCAGCCATGATGTGAGGAGTGAGTTTACCTGTTCCACGGCGCGGTCGAAGTCTAGTCCCGCGTCGGGTCCCGAGCACACGTGCACACTGTCCACTACGCTCGTCACTGGAGCACTCGTGTCCTTTACGTTGTAGAATAGCGACCACAAGCACTGAAACAATAGGATATTGTTATTTTCTGCTCTTATTTTGGATGAATTTGAAGTTGCTAATAGTTCGTGCGATTCTAGTTCTGTACAAAAATCTATTGTTTTGGGTCTGCGTGTGAAACATGATATTTATGTTTGAAAACGTTGAGTTATCCAGGATAAATCCTAGTTTGAGATGTTTTTAACGGACGTTAATATTAAGCTCTATGTAGACCCAATATTACTTTGTCACATGTGGGAATCGAACCCAGGTCCACGTAGCTGAAATACAGTCGTTCATCCAAATGAAATGTTGTTCCTGCATTTCGTGTCGCGCTCGCTCGCGTCGAGTTTTAGAAAACACCTAGGTGTGGCCACCTTCATTATTACCTTAGGTTTTTCTGTTTCTTCATTCTGGTCGCCGCCGGACATGTCGAAGATCTTCTCCGCGATAGGCATGAGGTCGGTCTCTGCGTCTTTCACCTTGTTGGTAATGAAGTACACCACGACTGCAATAGATATAATAACTATTAGATAAATTGTTTACCACAATGAAAAAACATCTAGCACATCACTGTCTAACTTCGGCACGAGCCTCTTCATAGAATTACGACGATAGGCTACATCCACCACGCTGGCCTAGTATTGGCGGACTACACACCATGCAAAACTATTGGGCCTGCTCACCGCCATAACACTACGAAAACATCACAAATCACCATCAGACCTTTTAATTCGGTCAGAACATATCTCAGTCATGCCTTGAGTGGTTTGCCAATATTTACACATAAGCGGGTATCCACTGTGCTTCGGAAAGTATGTAAGTTTTAATACAAACGTCTATGAAAGGCGTTAAAAGCAGTCCCTTAACCCAGCAGTATCATATAGACAGTATCGGTACCCAAATTGGTTGGGGAGATAATCTCAATCTTTCGCCCTATTTAGTAGTACTGCAAGGCTCCATTGAGATATGGCCTTACATCTTTTACTGTAGACTCGACATGAGCGACATGTGAATAGCTCATGCCGACGTTATAAAATTAAAACCATTTGGATTAGTCACGTTTCGGCTTGGGCTGTAAATCTCGCTCAGCACCAGTTAACAATGGTGTTGAGCTAGACTGAGGTGCGCCTGACGATCTCGGGCATCACTCGTGGAGGCTATGCTGAGGATCGTCAAATTGTTATTCTTTCACCTCGCATTGTAGTGACTCCATTTTAGAGGTATGGTAAGAAACAATGGATTTAACAGGAGTCTGTAACTATTAATTAATATGTTAACTAAAACTAAATTATGTTAACTAAAAATTAATTTCCTATCCTTTTTAACACTTTACATAGCAGAATATATTAAATACATAAATATAGAATCTATGAAACCATTTCAATAGTCAAATAGGTATGTATAAGGTGATTTGCTATGGCGCATAATTAAAACTTATTTTTCCTAAAACTAAAACAAATAATTAAAAGAAGCATGAATTTGCTCTGTATTGTGTACCTAATCAATTATTGCACGACGACCTAGTCTATTGTTATAATTATTATAATTTAAACTGTTATATCAGTAAATAGTCACGGCAATGAATTAGCTGTACTCCACGTACAATTAGAGGTAGCTAAGCTAATTAAAAACTCATTTAGATTTCTGGACCAAAGTGATTTGGCATGAGTCACATATTACACTACAAAAAAGACTCAACTTGTACGTGTTGAGTGGGGCAGCGGCACAAAAAACTGCCGTAAAAAGTTAAATGAGATTGTGACCCTGGGCGAATTTTCGCTATTGAAGTACTTTGTTGCCTAGTTGAAGTTTCAAGTACTTGGGTTTCAAATATTAATGGTGGTTATCTATTATTTCAAACGATGCTCCTTGTCCTGATGCTTTCTCCAAATTCGTAGGACAGACCTCACATGCACAAACTACAATTTGTTCAGTGCGAGTCAAATTTTTAATTTATAAATGGACTGCCTTTCAATAATTTGCGTTTCCAATTACCCGACGTTTTTATTACTCCGAAGGGAAAAATTATTAACAGTCTGTTAAGAAGATTCATAATTATATCTTATTGTAATCATAATTACATTTAATTAACTGTATTAAAATACAACTTTATGCAACAGTGAGGCGGCGCGAAGTGGCTGCCAAGTCATATAATTTGTAATAAATCGAATAATGCTCTGACTACCACAACTTGTTTATGGTTACCTGGTGGTGGTGGTGATGGTTTAACAAAATTGTTTTGGAGTTAAAATTGCAAATATTTAAGTAATTTGTTAAATATTTATAATTTATTTCCTGCATCCTAATTTGTTTCGTCAACGTCTAGACGTCTCTAACTGCGGATTATCAAAATTAAGGTCACGAGAGAATGTTCAAAATAAAGACGGTTAGCGGAAACGAGCCGCGCTAATGTGCGGTCAAATACTTACACAGTCCTTTAGGACAGGAGCCGGTGGCCGGCCCCACCTCCAGCACGGTGACGGCGTGCTCCTCGGCGGTGAGGGGCGGGAAGCGCAGCAGCGTCAGCGGCTCCTTGTCACTCTTCATTATGGAGCCGTTCGTTATGAACACCGCCTTAGATATGTCGCAACTCTCTGCCGGCTCTGGCGAGATCAAGTCCTTGGGACATTCGTTGATACCGATCACCAAGTGGTCGCAATTAAGCGTCTTGGATTTGCTGTCAATAGTCACCACTGTCCTGCCCTCATCCAGGGTCTTCGTTTGAACCTTGTCAATCGGTCGGTTGAGGCAGTACACGCCGCCGAAAACCGCGCACAATCTAAAAATATAACAGAATTTATTGAATGCTAAACTTCAAAAATAGTGGAAAATTTTAAAGCACCCGTTTCTGCTCGTGTCATAAAATTCGGTCATTTGCTATTTCGCTGAAGTAATATGAGCTTCCACTGTAAGATTATTATAGATTATAGATTATTATAGATATTAGATATTATAGATTATTATAGATAATTATAATGAATACATCAATTGAAAATAATGTTGAATGGTCGAATTTTAATTATAAACTTCCTGGGTAATTGACCTTGCGATAAACGCAAATAAACCAGTTCAATAGTTCTATTAACATTAAATTTTCAGCGTAAAATAAAGTCTGTTTATTTTTGAGTCGGCGCACATGTTCTGTCGTCTTTGTCTAACTACCTCTGACCTAAAATTCTAAAATTACAGAAAATTAACGCCCGCAACTTTCAAACTAAAATAGAAAGATTGCAGACAACAATTATACATAAACTGGTAACTGAATAACTTTTATTGTTATTCTTTATGTTTGTATATATTTATGTATATTTTATTTTATACGTAACCAGGGGCAAAGAAACGCTTTCACCATAAAATACGAATGTCCAAAAAAATCCATACGTATATAAAATGTCATGTCTGGCATATCTCGTAGCATAGATGTTTTTTGATAATGATTTTTATTTGAAAACCGTAAGTGCCCTCAAAATTCTTTCATGGCTGATACGATTGTGAGCGTCGATGATTCAACGACGTTTTTATAGATATAAAGTATAAAAATAGCCGTTACGCGCAAACATGTTTCGAAATATTAGGAAAATTAAAACACCATAGCTTCTGTAGCTAGGATATTAAATATTATTGGAGTTGATAACAACCGAAAGTATATGACTGTTGCTTTACATAAATTGAATGAAAAAGTAATAAATGAAAAATGACCGTTTTTAAATTACGATATCTTAAATCGTGCGGCATGCAACATTAGAAAGTTGCTTCATTTTTGTTTGCGTAGTCGAGTTGTGCACATTTGGGTCATTGTACCGCCGAGTGACGACCATCGAGCCGGCACTCTCATGGTGCACTTTTTTGCAACAACAATGGATAATGCAACATCTCTACTCCCAGTTACTATCATTTGCAAAAATCCTTATAAATGATACTAATTACTAGGTATTCTCACGTGAAATGTAAAGTCATCCCATAAATTACAATACACATTCATCGTGTCGAATTCTATTTAGATACTAGAAATTACGCGTACAGTACATTACAGATGTTTAATAAAACACAGGTATAAAAAGTAATAAAAGCCAAGTAGCACACCATCTGCCAATAAACAAATGATCAGCCATTCATCCACTCTCGGGCTCACACTACACCGAAACGAATTGGAGTGAAGGCGTGAAAATTTGGATACTAATATTACACAGATAAATGATTTCGGAAATATTAGTCGTATCTGAATTGGTGATGTTTCAGCCTTGGACACGTCGCGACCCCGGGTCAAGCATTGCGTTGTATAGAAGATATGGCGGCAGGTTGGCCTCGCGCCTCTTTCTATATACAAACACAATGCTTTGTTTTTGTGAAACTCATCATAATTGTACGAACCTGCAGAAGCACTGTGGTAACTCTCCGCTACCGTACATAGGCCACAGGAAGGGCGTGTTGCCGTAACGTCCCAGGCTCATGAGGAACTTCTTGCATTCCTTCACGCCTTCCAAGCAAGGCATGGTGTTCGTGCCGCCGGCGATCGCGTACAAAACGTAGTGGATGAGGTTGGGAGTCAGACCCTTGTGTGTTAGGTACTCTTTGAAAGTCTTGTCATTCCAATCTAAACATAAAACGTCTAAATGTATACAAAGCAAACTAACAATCAAAGCTATTTTAAAGAGGGAGAGTTAACAACTATCAATGCATCACTCTGTATATTTTTATCTTATACCAATTCTGGTGGTGTCATTTCCACCCTCCAAAAAGTAATATTTATTTGCTAACAATAACATAACTCACCTTTGAATTCGTTGTTCATCTCCTCTTCATTGTATCCAACGATGGACGTGAGCATTTTCATGAGCTGACGTTTCTCAACGATGCCGACAGCTTCGGTTGCGAAGACATCGGCACGAGAGCAAGGTACGGGCATCAGCTTGTCGCTTAGCCACGTCAGCACGCGCGTGACGCAGCGAAACTCCGCGTAACGAGCGATGTTCGAGGAAATCAGCAGCTCGACCAGGGGACCGCGGGAGAACAGCAACTACGACATCAGAATGGCTTTGTAATAAAAAGCACTAAACTTATGTTTTGAATACTTATCAACAAAAGAGCATTTACTGTGATCATGATGAATACCAACAGTTAACTAACTACATATATTAATAATTTTGACAAAGGGATCATCCATCCAGGGATAGTTCATGACACAAATACTTTTAAAGTAACAATTTAACCCATTATTGACACAAAGTATATTCAATCTACGGTTGGAGGAGAAAAGAAAAAAACCTATTGTATGCTGTATGCAGATTCATGAATTACATATGAGAGGATAAAAGTACCTTAGGTGTCATGTCAATGTTGAACTTTCTATATTCTGAAGTGAAGTTGGTCTGGCTCCACACTTTCTTGGCTGGCTCTGCTTTGCCATCTTCAGGTTTTTCTTCCCCTTCTTCTTTTTTTTCTTCTTGTGCTAATTCCCTTTTTAAACAAACATTCAGATTCACAATTAGTCTATTACTTACAAAATGAAAACAAGATTCAACAATACTGTTAAAATTGCACAACAAAAAAGGATTATAATTTAAGTATATATATAATCATATAAACTTTAGGTATGAAAAATGAACTTTTAACTTACTTTTCAATATACCATTTTTCAGCTAAGTTGTAGACCTGTAGTTGTCTTTTAGGATCCGAGTTCACTTCTTTGATAAATTTCTGCAAACCATCAAAGTTGTAGGAAGCCCATAGGCCCCCATAATGGTCGCTTGAGTCTAAATGTAAGACATTTTTTCCTATTCTGCTGCAGGCTGCAGCCACTATGGACTCGACCATACCTAGACAAAGGTTATAAGTACATTATGCAGTATTTAATACTACAATACACATTTTTGAAACATGTAACAGACTTAATGTCTATACCAACTATATCGGACTATCTTAATTGGGACTAGGTGCTCACAGAAAATAATATATTCAACAGTATCTAACCTGTTTTTATGAAACCCTAAGTACTTAATTATTTCCTCTTTCCAACAATCAGTATTTGTATTAAAGAAAATAAAAAAAAGCAATTTCATTCTAAGAATTCAGAATAGAACTTTTTAAAGTATAAATTGGAGCTAGGTAGAAATGACAGATACAACCATTATTTGATACAAATTAGGGGAGGAAGATAAATTGTAATGTTCTTATAAAAAGGTTAGATTTTTGTATTTCTTGGCAGGCCAGTATCCTTACTGTATATGGATTGGAATGGAATTTTTAAACCTTCTTTTGCTTGATTCTGAAGGATTCTAATCTGAACCTATCTATCATCACCGATAGCAGACTGCAGACATGTAATTTTGTTTGTTATTATAAAGATAAATAAGGATATTGGGGACTATGTTTTGAAATCATTCAACTGGCTTCTTATGAATGTGGGAAAAAGTACCTGTGATAGGTTCTCTTAATTCTCTTGGCATAATCTTTTTCAAAATATTAAAGTTCAATGCAAAATGAGTATATGGTTCCTTATTCTTTTTTTGGATATCATATTCTCCTGCCAACTTTTAAATTTTTATACATCTAATTGCTATCTCTCCACTAATTAGTAGGTATCAGTATCAAGCAACAAAAACCTATATATTTGCAATTATCATTTGTTCTAAATCCAGACTTCGCATCTAGATCATAACTTACATTCTGAAACTGTTAATGGGTAACTGGTAATCATAAATTCAATGTAGTTAAGCTGACAATGACAGCACCTCGACTTAGCAAATATTTAATTAATGACTAAGTTGCAGAACAGGGGCGGCGGTTAGCGTTTAACTGCTCCAATTAGTGCATATAATAGTTTATGGTAACATAAAACCCAATATTTCTTCATAATAGGCCAAATCAAAAGCATTTTGAAAAGTAAAATTGATGACTAGACAGCTAAGCTATAAGAAAAAAAAAGGATCGATAAGTAGGCTGCTATCGCCATCATGACCGGTGCAGTATTATACGGATAATATAGTATACCTGTCCCCACAACGATGACCTGGAAGTCGGTCGGTAAATCGTCATCCATGATTCCTGCCTATTTTCTATCCACAAAAATTAAAAGTTACGAAATTATCAATTACAAATTGTACGATCTCACTTTTCCAATCTGCCACTTGACAGTGACACTTCGAAAGTGTCAACGTCAACGAAGAATAATGACAATCTTAACCTGAATTGCGTTCGAATACATGATCCAAGCATAATTATTTAATGTTGGCAATATCTTTATACAGATGCGCCTGATTGATAGCACTCCTGACTAAATAGCGGAGCACAATATTATTGTTACTGTAACTCTTGTTAAACTACAATGCATTAATAGTATATTATAAATTATCTTTATGTGAATTTAATGAAAAAACTAATGTAATTAATGAAAACCAGAACAAAATACATAGATTTATAATGCCGAAATATGAGAATGTCTTGCGCAACCTAGGCAGGCAGCCTCGATATCATCATTGTCGACTTACTAATCTTTCCACTACGTGCCGACTCAATAGAAGAAGAACGCCGCTAATTATCTCCACTTGTGAAACTTAAACCTAGGAAGAGTGCTCTCAAGTCGAAATTATAACGACGCTCAGAGTTTCTGATCATGTCTTTGGGGAGGGACAGAAATTACCAAGAAATAAAAATTAACGGTAGGTATAGCTCGATCCTAACGCTTTTAATTTAGCCTTTCAATCTTTCAATAATTGCCGGAATGTACCTATATACAATATCACCAGTGTTATGCGGTTTCCCCGCTGCTCCGGACAGCGCTGGCAGGTTTGCGCCTTGCAAAACTACGTAAAAAAAGGGCTCCGACGAACTCGACTTTTGCACACTACTCTCTATTCAAACTAATTTACTTACCTTTATGTACCGACTATCTCCAATAGTTGGCGCCGGCTGCCTGCTTTCGGCGTGAATACGACCAGTGGTCACCCCATTCAGATTTACTAAGAGATTACAGAAGAAGATCTCTACTTGACGGAGTTTTACTTGACGACACATAAGTGACGTATACATTTTTATAAAATAAAATCAGATCTTTTCTGAAAGCAGTAACGAGTCAGTTGGACACGTGCTGCATTGTATAAAGAGCCGCGCGGCCCGTTGCCCACCCCAGACTGTGTAGTGAACTAGCCTCCTGTCCTGCTACGTTAAATTTTCGCTATAATTGATTGTATTATTATAATAAATACCTTGACCTTTCATTAAATTATAATATGAACCAATTCCTATGTAATAATTTAAAAAGTACTATGGATGAGGTAGTTCATGCAAATAAAAATGTTAAATTTATTAATCTGTACGCCTCCGAATGTGGCGTTTTATATTGAATATTTCTTAAATACTTCTAACTTCACGATTTTCAAAACATCAAACTCTGGGAACTAACATCAAACATCTGTGTTAACACTAGACAGTTGAGTAGGTATTTTTCTTTCCGACCGTTACCTGAATGTTGGTCGTAAAGTTTTACGACTAGTTTCAATGACATTATACTACAGACACTACAGATAAAGTGCGCTTTAGCACTTTTGTTACGTATGCTCCTTCTTTTGATATTGTTTTTATATTTTCACATTGATTAACATTCACATAATCCTTAGAATCTAAGCACGTAGGTACTTGCACATTTAGGTAGTTTTGCATTAATTTTAAGGCACCTTATATCCACCATGCCCTTCAAACAGATACAGAAAAATTAGATTCTCAATTATTGTGACTGAGCAAAAGGATCACAATGATTTATCATTGAAAAATGAAACATTAAATGAGTTGTGTTTTATATTTACAATTTTTTACATACATTTCAACATTTTACAGACTACAGGGAGCTCTTTTTAATTCGAGCAACGAACATTACATAAACTAACACGTAAATCTAAATCGTAATAAAAACGACTTATGCGTAATCAATCTACTGGGCCCGCTTGTGGCTGTGGCGGGATCAAACACCCAGAATCAATAAAACCCCGGTGTCCGCGTAACATCGTTACTAACAAGAACAGTGGCAGTTTACTTGGAAAATGATATTGGTACGAGCAATCTTAGGCCGCTTCCAACTTCAAATTTTATTGTTCAAAGGACGTATTGGTCTTCTGTGCCCTTGATTTCTAAGTAAAACTGTGGTTTACAATGCTAATTTAAGTATAATACAAATACACATTCTCAATTGACTTCACTGACGACTATCTACCCTAACAAGTTAATATCTACATTGTACAAACACCATGTGAGTCGGCAATGCTTTGGTTTAATCATCAACCGCACTTTCAGTGGGGTTGGCAGTTAGCCCGGTAGAGTTGAAAACTTTGTAAATAGAGTGGCGATTTACAGAAGTTAAAAATTCGTCGAAAACTATTATATTAAATAATTACATTAATTTAATGTAACTACAAATGACTAATTCGGCAAATCTTTACATATTACTTTTACATCGAATCGAACACTATGGTGAATACCAGCGGAATTAGATAGTATGCGTGGGTAAATTATGTTTATTGTACTGATCAGCCGTTAGCAAAACAAATACACATGAGCAAAATTTAACTAATTTGCTACCTATGTATACAGTATACGCAACATATATAATTAATAGTATATTGTTTACAATTTTGTCGTGGTCTGGAAACATCAACAATATGAAACATCAATTTATCAACAAAAACAATCTATATACACAAATTACTGAATATATCACATATTAAAATATCGACGCTTTTATTCACTTCATTCTTTTAGTGAAATAATAAGCGCAAGTTCAAGCGAAACATGACACGAATCTTGCTTGCCAAGAAGCAACAGTAATGATATTTTTAATAGTGTGATTGTTAAATCGTATGAATAAATTTCGATTTGGTAATAATTTAAAACCAAATGATATGTCCAATTCGTCAAATTGTTTGATATGTTAAAATACAAATAAATAGTTAGAAATGGGAAAAATGCCGATATTTTAATGTGTTAACTAACATTAATTATACCAACGGTTATATCACCGTAAGCGTAGACTAGAACAACGTTTCCCGCGAATGTGAAGCACGGTCCAGCTGCAAGGTCAGTGGCGCAGGACGACTTGACAGCTCCGTGCATTCGCCTACTAAGGTCGCCTCACCACCTCCACTATCAGTTGAAAACTGCTCCACCTCATCGTCTGTGGAGTCCGCATCGTCCTCTGCAAATACTGAATCCGCACCCACTGACGCTAATTCACACTCAACCGCATAAGACGGACCTACGCTCCCCACTGACGCTAGTGGGGCAAGTCGCTCACTGGGACAAGGGGATAAACGGCGTTCTTGCAAAGCACACACAACTGACGAACCACGTCGCTCCAAGTAGGAGCTTCCTGAGCTGGAACAAGTCGCTGAGCTTAGCCGCCGGTCACGTGGACCAGCCGATGACCGCCGCTCCACAAAACGTAAGGCTGAACCAGGAAGTGAATCACCACGAACGGTTGATAACCGACGAGGCGGCGTTAATAAGCTCCCATATCCTCCACCATATGAAGCAAAGCGCGCAGTGCGCGGCCAAGGAGGTTCTTCACTTATGGATGGACGAGAACGCGCACGCTCCGATAACGCTTCTTCCAGCGCCGCCGTCAGCTGCCTTTCCTCTTCGACTGCTTGTTCTTCGGCGACGACAGCTTCAGCTAGTTCTACTAGTTTTGGGTCGTTTAAAGCCTTCACGGTTTTGCTGCGGCTTTTATAGACGATCAGAAAAACCATTAATGCAAAAAAGCCGCCAAGAGTGGCGGCTATGCGTACGCCCGTCATGACGTCATAAGTAGCGTAGAATTCGATGCGCACCCGGTCGCGTTCGGCGGCACGGGAACTATCAGTAGAGTTCTCGGTCGCAACCGACTCTCCGCCACTCCATCCATCCCGCTGATCCATCGCGCGGTCAAACGTTCATCGCCTGCGAACAACGCAAAAAAATATTCGTGTTACTTATCTGATTATGGATCAATGTGTAAAAATATAGAAAGCTTTGATAGGGTCAATATAGATATAGGTATAAACTGGTTATCAATACAAACAGATTTTTATTCTGTATAATCTCCTATAATCCTCATGCTGAAAGCTTGGTAAAACAGCTAAAACATAAATGTGTATCAAAAACTCAACGAAATCTGACATTAATATTAATAACTGATATGTACAACTAAAAATTAGGAATGGCATAGTAAGAAAAAAGCCACCATATGGTTGAGAATTGAGATATTTTTGTCCATTCATTGTTTCACCGTTCATTGTAAATGTAAGCACAGTGTAGGGGTATTCTTTATACTTTTTTTTTATTTCTATTAACAGACTTTATGTTAAAGTTGCATTTAGTATATATTTGACAAAACCTACTTTGTTCTCCCATACTTCTTCCACATTATGTACATGGCAAGATTATTAAAAGAGATTTTAAACGAGTATCCGGTTACTTGCCGGTTTTTCTCCATAGGACCAACTTTTTGGAACTGTGCATCTAGAGTCCTTTAACTCTTAAGTGCTTGTATTAGGTTTATTTGACATAAAAACAGTTCTATAAATCTATCTACCGTGTCGGGCGTGAGCCGTGCCTCGTCCACGTCCTGGACTCGGGCGTTGCTCGATGTAGCACTAGCAGTAAGATTGCTTCATATAAAATCATCGTAATGTTTTAAATTTGTGCCTCGCCCGCGCCTCGTACAGGGCACGACTCGCGCCCGCAACTATGTAACATCAATAATCCTTTAGTCGCTACATACAGTAGCATTCGTACAAAAGAAAACGTCAGCGTCGTCCACATCTATACATTATAGATATTGGAGAAAAACTAACATGGGGGGCCTTTATTAGAGCAACAAAAACCAAAACATAGATTTTAGAATTTTTGTCTGTCTGTGTGTATGTTTGTACACGCATCATGCAAAAACTACTGAATGGAATGTTTTCACTGATATATTGCTAGAATTTAGCGCAGGAAAATATCAGATTCTATATTCCACGTAGTGATAATATTATGCTACTGTTAACTGAAATTAATGTGGTCCCTTCATGGTAAAAAAAAATCTGGAGTACATAAGCAGATAATTTCAATAGCTTAGGACTCAATTCGTAAAAACAAAAAAGACGCTGGAAAATGAGAGTCTGATTAAATGACTATCAATTCTATTTTCTTCGCTATTTCGAACAGCTATAATAAACGGTCTATAGCGATCTAGTTTGCGGTTATATACATAAGGGCAAATCTGAGAAAGGTCTTAGGTCACCGTCACCCGTCCTAGGTAAAAATTACTTCGTTTAATAAACCTATCGTTATATGTTACTACTTCTGTTTTGCATCAAGTCTAATACTCATAGAGGCAACCAGTGCGTCGAAAGAAAAGTCCTAGGTTCGAGTAGGAAAATATTAGGTTTAGAATTTTGTAGAAAAATTGGGTTTAGAATTTTGGCACAATATTCTTATTAATAGTAATAACCGTCATCGGAAATGTGGATGCTGCCTAGCCTTTCGGGTAATACACGTACGTGTGATGTTAACATAGACATACATTTATATTTCATCAAATCGGGAACGTGGATTTGGCTTATGTAGCTACTTCATAAGTCGAACAAGAGAGACCGCACAACAATGTTGTCGCCAGGCGATTTCCGTTCGCCAGTTGCATCGGACTACACTCCCGACATATCTGGGACACGGCGTGCATATTGTGAAATGGTTTCCAATTTTCACTCTTACCTCTAGTTTTTAATAATCGAGATGCATAAAAATATAATAAACACGTAACTTATATAAAATTGATTCCGGTCGATAACTGGAACAATGCAATGGAATTTCTTGAACTAACAAAATTAAAACGATTCCGCATGCGATCGAATCCAGTGGAGGGGCAGGATCTACTCAACCCGTCGAGATTAAACATACCTTAGATTAAGTTAATCTAGAGAAAAAAAATTGCTTAGTATCTTAGGATAATTTTTAACCTATAACGATTTTCTGAAAATATAAAATAGTAAACGTCTACCCGTACACTTTTATTAAAGTAGAGATCTCGCGAAAAAGGAAGTATATAGATCTATCAAAAAATGTATGTCTATTTTCTGTTTAATTTTGCGTAAGACGTAATTAAGTTATTCATTTAGTCTAGATTTTGCCCTGTGTTTAATGCCCGTGGTTTGTTTTAAATTATTTATTTTATCAGATTACCAAGGCAAATGCTGTACTAAGGGCCTACGCAGACCAAACTAAAGACTGTAGTTAGACAGACCACGGCTGGAATAAAACAATAAAGGTCTTGCTGACTTAAATGTCTACATAATTTATGTACAATTAATTTATTCAATGTAAAACTGAAACTCGTGGCGTATGACTGAAATTAACTCATATTTAGCCTTACCACTTTTCATGCAACATTTGTTTATGAAAATCAAAGTAATGTGTTGTTTATGCCATAAATACTAAGTATAAAAATGCGTAAAAGAAATTAACCATCCAAGAGAACGTAACCTGTTGTTATCTAGGACAAGTATTTAGTTCTCAAAACATGGCTATCTTAAACAATTATCAATTATTCGAAACAAACTAAAACTGAGAAGGGTGTTTGCTTCGCAATTATATAGCTACGCAAATCTCAATCCAGACGGCCCAGAATCGGCACGTCTTTGAGCTGGAGGAAAAAAAAACGAAGATAATAATTAATGTTGATCATCTGTTCTTCCAATTTCCAACCAGGCTACTATGTGCTTTATTGTATTGCTTTATCGTATACTTTTTTCTTGACAAATATTTTCATAATGGCCAATATTTTTTTTTGGAACTTAGAATTATAAACGCAACTCAGTACAAATCCCATGCACCTACATATATTAGAGATGCGAAAATGGACTTACGCAACCATTGGGCATTGCTTCGCCAAGATAATTATGTCAAAATGACAAAAAGGGTGAAATTCATATAGGCACCGTTGCTTCAGCTTCTATGATTTATAAATAACCGCCTGGCACAAAATTTCATTACACGAACCTAATTGGGTTCTCCAATGTAAGAGAAACTGTGAATTCGAGTGTATTTAAAGACAATGAGTATAACATAATCTATTAATTTCGATTCTATAATTGCTTTGCTATAATAGCTTACAATTACATTGATATGAGATGAAAAATAATTAAGTAATGACATTTAATAATATAAATTCCATTTTGTGTAGGTACTACGTAATTATACGTTTTTAACACTACGCAGATATAAAGGCACACAAGTTCTAAATTGCACAGCAGATCGATGTATTACACCCAACACACAATGAAACTAAATATAGCGACGCAGGTGGAGCACTCGGTCACTCATGAAGGAGTAACAGCTCAAATCATTACCTACAATATGGGCGATGTTTGTTTCGTTAAGATCGCATCTACATAACAAAGGATGTACCTACTCAATTTTATAACGCAGAACTGCAGTACTAATATATACATTTTCATACGTAGCAGTAAAAACTATGAACAAAAACGTGCATGCTACGGAATGTTATGAAAATGTAGAACACGTCTGTGCCTTTAATTAAATCATTATAGGTTATAATGTACTTATGTGAGCGTATCCAGCTACTCTTGTTCGTGAGAAAAAGTCTGCACAAAGTCTGCCGTCGCACTCGCAGAATCCAAATTCGCAGAGTTAACAATAGGAACATTTTGGACGTGCAAGCCAAAATCTAGCAGCCTTAAAAAGTCAATTTAGCCTGTCCATTCAAGACTAGTTAGGACCACCACTTCCCACACCACGACACCACGGTGTGGTTAGACAACACACTCCATTCCACTACGAGAGATTTCCCCAACAATCCATTTTTTTTAACTGACTAGTACTTTGGACTTTATGAATGGATTTCCAAAGCTTAGTACCGTGAGCCTAGTGTAAGTTTCTTTTAACAAACGAAATGAACATTTCGTCAGGTTTATCTCGCTCTGCGTGCACATTTGCCCTATCCGAGCTCATCATCAATCGGAGCGCCAAACGCGGTAAACGCGACGTAAGACGACACGAGCGACACCTTCACCAATCAATAAAATACACAAAGAGAAAGTTTTCGTAAGCAATTTTATAAAAACTAGGGACCTACCTACTCTTAGTATAAGTAGCCCTGGTCCCGACTTAACTTTTGGGCAACATCTCTACATTAATACTGATTATTCCATTTATGGCCTTCTGCTCGGCTTTCTAACGTCACATCTTACCATTGGGTGAAAGTTTAAATAATCAAAATTAAAAAAAATAACTCGCTGCGAATATAGCAAGGGCACCCCGCTTCCCGTACTAGGAAAAGGCCATTGTCTTTTGATGAAATTATGAGTATTAATACTTGAATTTTATTAATAATATCGTAATTTCGTCGGTGGTTGTACAATAGTAAAATTCAATGAGACTTGGCAAGCGTACAAGAAAATATTAACACAGTGCATACCATGCGCATGGAGAAGAAATGAGTCATAAGGTCTTAGGCCTAGTTTTGTCATGATTCCGTCAGGAATCTGTGATAATAGATAATAGTAATATTATCTAAACATTCCCAAAGTCGGTTGTTTGCCTTATTTTAGTTTATGCTGAACAAATTATAAAAGTCTGCGGTCCTTTATTGAGTGAGGTTTCATTGTGTATTCAAACTGTTTGTACCTACTTCAAGAAACTTCGCGCGAGTGATTTAAATATGAATATTAGTGAGAGACTGTTTTGATTACGCCCGGTATTAAAGTCGCTTTACTAAACGGCATGCAGCGATATGGCGCAGTCGCAATCACAAAGAATAGATAATATTTAAGGAGTCTGTGTTGAGACTGCCTTTTTTGTCACGATTTACGTTTCTGTAATCCTTTCCGTTCTAGAACTCGATTCTCACGTGGACTCAAAGCGGTGCTCACGCGGCTTGCATGTGATCAATACGCTGCATGATCCCGGCGCATTTGTTAATGTAATATGGGCCTAAATGTTGTTTACTATATGACAGCCTTAACACATGAGGTTATCCAATTGTAAAGGCATTATGCCAAATCGATAAGCCGTTCTAACGCGAATCTCAAACCACCAAACGTGTGCAAACCAACCGTTTTGGATACCTATTAGGAATACGGTAAATACAAAATATTTTGTGTCGCTCGCAGCATGTAATTCGGTACAAGAATTTCGCAGAAAACCATATCACGATGGTCCGCGGTGGCGCACAGATTTCTCGCTGACTGATGACTGTGTAGTCCTGCGATGGGTCTACCGCGTAATTCCGGTGGTCATGGATATGAATTCTGACAGTGAATTTCGTGACAATATTTCCTGATGATGACTGGGTAGCCTACCCCGTAACTCCAGTAATTACCACCGTATAACCATACTGGTAATGAATTTCGAGACAAAATTAAGAGCCTAATTTCGAGCTACCGTGTAATTCTTTAACTGATCATTTCGTTCCGGAGGGAGGCCTTTGCCTTGCAGTGGAAGTTGGGACATAACAGGCTAATAATAATATTGTCGTTAGGGATTTCGGGAGAGATTGTCATGATTAGGGAAAATATTACACTTTCGTTTTACATCGGACAGGAGGTTGAAATCCCCTGAAATCCCAATATATACATATTTCAGACTATGGCCTTGAGTATCACTGCTAAGTGCGTCGACCCAGGCTGAAAGCCGCCGTGTGTAATGGTAATATAAAATATCAGTACACTTTAGATAGACTACACTGAGTGGATTCATAAAGTCTGCATTTTTCAAGTGGCCTTCGTGAAAACAGTACGAGGATCGTTACTTGTTCATCCTTATCCGTTTAAATTGCGAAGTTTTCAGTTCAACTACAATTTAAGAGACGCGAGCCGTTCGGTTGGGTTATGAACTGAATTTAACCGTCAATTTCCTAACCTGAGATTATCATTCAATCAGACAATAGGCTAGGCTAGACGTTGACTTTAAAACCATTTTAGGCGTACCGTTAGGCGCGGTCTAACTTGTTCTGCGACGCAAGAGATGGAGCTGCTAAAATAACGATATTGGTGGAAATCGTATGGTAAACTAAAAATATAACCATAATCTAGGATCTATTTTGAATGACCAAAAACGAATAAGATTCAACGCTTTTTTAGACCCTACAATATCATCTTGTAATCATTTAAGTGCTTAAGTCTAAAGTGCCTTACCCTAAAAACCAAACAGTGACACATCATTTTAACATTTTAAATCACCACATTTTGAAATTATGACTTGCTATACTTCTAAAAATTGATTGGAATCGGATGGTACACTAGTCATAGACTGGCAACATCTTGGATCTGATATTTTAAACTGTCGGCCGGCCTGTCGGGTTTAGGCTGCATGCTGAATTATTTAGGATATGAAGCTCTATATCTTACAGATCATTATCACAAAAGGCTGCGATTTTTTATAGTTCTTGAGATATTTTTCGCTATGAAACTGCATTGTATTACTTAATTCATTATTTCTCAAATGGTGGGTCATAAAGACAGATTCGAAGGATGTATATATATATATATACATGAAATAAAAAAAATGAAGAGTACCTTGCAATAATCAGTAGTTAATTACACTGTTTACTGACTGGGGGTTCAATAGGTATACTGTATTTATTTATTTGATATCTTCGATGCAAGGTGATTTTACAACCTGTCTAGCTGGGCAATAATCTACTTTGAAAGTGTCTCCGTGAAATATCTGAGAATATCAAAGATCAAATGCTTTCCTAGAAGACATGCATATAAATGAAAAGGTGGTCTTTCACCCTAAACAACAGATGACTATATATTTTTCTTTCAGCCCAGGTGCTACTTAACTCTCCTGAGGTCCAAAGAAGAAGAGGGCCAAACACTTTAGAAGCCCAGGTCGCCTCCAAGAGATAACCGGCTACATCATGGTCATGTTGGCTTTTTCAAAAAATAAAATAAACCAGCCCTATGCAAAATACACACTGTCACATGGAATCATAGAAATAAGCCTGTTTATACCTATACCCTACTTCATAATATGTTTAATTTCAGGGCAGCTCAGGATAAAATAAGATGATGTTGGACCAGTTAATATCAAGGCCTGCAAATTGCCCAAACCATACTACTGGAAATGACAACAGAAGACTGAAATGTTGGTACATTAACTTATCTATTTTTGTATGTTGTTATTGCAGTATATCATATCAATTATATATTGACAAATTTTATTTTGGATATTTAAGTCAGTCTTAAGTCTAAAAGTTGCTTTAAATTCAAAATGTACTGGATTGATTGACTTATTATAATGTCACCATTTGTTTGTTCACAACAATAAAAAATGGTATTTGTTTCATAGACACAATTCGTAGAAAACTACAACAAATAAGTGTGCAAACAACAAGATGAAGAAAAAATAGAGTATAATTATATAATATAATATAATTCCTTAACCGATTAGAGTACCATGTCTATAGATAGGTCCCTTAAACTGCAATAAAATGAAGGCAACCCTCTAACCAAAGATATTTTCATGCATTTAATTATATGCTTCAGTCATAAGTTCATGACTCATTAGATATATGCTTTCAGATAATTGTCCAAGGATTTTAAGGGTGTAGTGTAATACCCCATAGTGTAATACCCCTCTTGACAGGAATGTCTTCAGCTGATGAACTGTTTCCTCAGTGTAACAAGAACAATTTATCAGCTTATCATTATAGAAAATAGAATATTACAGATAAATAGTATATACCTATTTAAAGTGAAGATCACACACTATCTACACACACCCCACGAAAAATTGGTAAGAATTATAATAATTACTTTCCTAAAAAGCAGAGATAGATAAAGAATTCTTGAGAGAAAATTCAAATATTTCACAAGTCAGTAGAAAATAAAAAATAAATTTATTTACCAGTGGAATAGCATGATTCGTCGCCCGCAGATATTGAAGAATGTCGTGAGCGATGATTTATTATGTACATGTCCTTGGTAAATTATTGTAAAATTACACCCATTCATTGAAAACACTTTAAATAATAATTACTACATTGTGTACCGATTTACAAACGACAACTTGTATCAAATGTATCGCACCAATGAATTTAATATTATTACTCCACTAAAATCACGTTTCTGGCATAATTTTAACTGTAGTAAATAAAACACCAATTGTCATTTTTTCCATTATTATAGCGGAAATTTATCGAATCCTTTGTGATAGGTATTATTTGATAAAAAATGTTATTTCACCAATATCTCCTCCTTCAATCGAATGACAAAAAATTATAGAAAAAATGTTAAAAAGTCATGATTTTTCAGCGCTGTTCATTTTACAGTTCACTATCTTAGTGTCGCCACTTGCGATATGGATATTGATAGTAAAATGTTCCTTAAAGCTACACCACACCGTACCCCGTATTTATATAACTTACTAATTTTTTAAATATAATAATATTAAACAGCGCTATATATTTTTATATATAACATTTAATCTAGGTGTGTGCGAGGCTCGGTACCCAGTAACCCCTTGTAATATATTGTATATAGGGCGGTTTTTCGAAAGCCTCAAGCTCGCGCTCGTGCTCGGTGATACTTTCGCCGTCCACAAGAGCGAGCTCGAGGTTGTTTTATTACATGCCTTACTAACCACCTTGTCACCACCTCATATCACCAACAGCAACGTGGCTTTTGCTTAGCTTAATGTGCAAAGAGCATACGAACCGCGACTGCAAAACAACTAATATAAACGAACAAGTGAGATGACAGCCAACTTTGTCATTGTATTTTGTGCGTTGTCGGTACACATACACACACACAGACTACATGAAATAGTTTGTTAAATAGGTGTGAGGCCAACAGTGAGGGCGAGCGTCACAGCCGGCCACGACCCACTTACTAAACTCGCTTGGTCTGTATGCGGCATCACATATCACATTTTAAACGTAACGGGCCGCGATTCAAGTACAAGGGACATCACGAGCGATCTAGCGTGACATAGAAGGCACAAAGCGCACTGTGCAACCCCTCTCTATTGATCGATGACGACAAGTCAGAATAAATAAGCAACAATAACGATATTTAAAATAAGGATAAAGTCCATTCACCAATTTCATTTGTTAATATCTACACCCTCTGCTGATGCAGCATTTATTCGGGGTGGCAGAATCAGGAACCGAGTATATTAAGTTTAAGGTCAGAACCATTAAAAACATAATAAATTCCGACAAACCTTGCCACATATGACGAAATAGAAACAATAGATTTGACGTAATTTGAGCTATTAATGCAGCTAACGTAACGTGTTGTGGGTTCGATTTTCGCAAGGAACAATATTTGTATGGCCTACAAATCTTAGAGAATAAATGAACTACAGATAGTTGTTCCGGGATCGAATATTTGTGCATATGAATAATTGTGTTCGTAAATGCACCCACGACAGGGACAGATACACATAGTATACAATAGTTTCATTATTCTTTACTCATTAAAGAACGCTCTGCCCTCTGTGCCGCGTAAGGTCATATACTAACAATCGCCGACAATCCTTACATCCCGCGTGGTTCCGTACTGGACCTTTTCTAGTTATTGAGTACCTATCATGGAAATATGATAATAAGAATCATACTTCGAACAACGTACTACATATTGTGCCAATATAGCCTTCGGGTGCTTACTGCAATGACAAAAGGCTTACAATACTGGAGATGTTACTGTCAGTGTCATGTTCACGTTGTCTGTCATTCTGTCAACAGTCAACACTGTCAAAAGACGTTTTCTTGTCAACCGTTGCTTCGGTAGTTAGCATTCATCGTAAATCACACGTATATATTATAAATAAGGTAAAGTGATACGAATTGGCATTTGTAAAACGTTGAACAGTAATTATTTTAATTCCTTCATGGCTGACGAATGGAAAGAGTATGTTAACGATCCGAGAATGGTTTGTAAATACGCCACCAAATGTTATCAAAAGAACCCAGACCATCACAAGACATTCAAACATCCACCTCAAAACAAGAGAAAAGATGTAAATCGAAACAAGAGACGGTACTCTCCGTATACTAGAGAGTCACCTAGGCATTCCCCTAGTACTCTGAGCAAAGATGAGTCATCTAATTCTGGTAGTAAAGAACTAGTAGAGAATGATGAAAGTGAAATTAAAACTGAACCGTCCATATCCCAGGAAAGTAAATCTGATGAGCGTGTGACTGTGGAACTTCCAGAAAATATTACATATTATGAAAAGAATACTGATAACAGTGTCTTCAAGGAACTATTTATGGTCGAGATGCCAGAAGACTTTTTCAAATTTTATGAATGCATCAGTAGTTTTGGTAAATCGGTCAAAGATACATTGGCAAGTGTGAATTTGGTACCCATAGGTCCATATGAGTTACTTTTAGGAGATCTGCCCAAATTGGAAAATAAAGAATTATATTTAATTCACTGGAGATTCTTTTATGATCCTCCAGAGTTTCAGGTAATTATAAAATCAGAACAGTTTTATTCACTATTATAAACCAAATATGTCTAGCTTGTGGTCATCACAAAGATAAAATTACAAATTTTCAAAATATATCTTATTATGGTATGTGCAGGCAGTACTTAAGAAGAAAAAGAACAGTGAGTACCACATAGGCTACTTTAGAGATGATCCAGAACAGAAACCAGTATTTGTAGCCAGTAATGACAGTGAAAAAGATTATCACATCTCACCCATGGCTGAGAACATCTTTGGAGCATTTTAGTAAGTGTGAATAACTTCAAACCTAGAATTTATATATAAAAAATATATGTATAGAGGCTAATATAGAGGCAGCTAATACAGATGCTGTTGCAACAGTGTTAGTCCTTGGCCTAATGCAGCGAGTGTTATGCATAATACTTTATTATTTATTATCATTAACACCAATGCTGATAAAGTTTGTAAACTGGCCCATATTGTTTTTTTCAAAATTGCATACCTACAGATTAAAACTTTAAGTCCCATACTAAGTTAGTGTGAATGTTAGAGTGAATTGCATATAATTATGTTCTTTCAGTTTATATTTGCAAAATGAGAAAAAACATTCACCTTTTACTGCAATGTCATGTCAAAAGTTAATGGATAAAATAAAAGCATATGCTGAGGAAAACAATATTTCACTGGCAGAATTCAGTATGAAGAAAAGGTCGCCACATATTGTAACAAGATCTTTTCATGGGGCTGGCATTGTTGTGCCTTATAATAAGAAGACTCAACTAGGATATAGACACTTAGTGGAAACTGATGGTAAGATCTTAAAGCAAAGTCTGTATTTGTGAACATAGGTAACTATGGGATGGTATATGTACATTTTTATTATTTAGTTTTTATTTTCCTTGAACCCTAGACAGCTAACCTCCATTGATTCAATGGGTACAGAAACATTATATGGTGTTTCTTTTTAACGGTATACAGGATTAATTTGCCGCGTCTAACCAACTCAGTCTCCGGCGGGATTCTTGCAGTAGCCCACGCGTCGTGTAGGTAAGTCCCTCAGATTTGGAGATATGTTTGCCTTGCCCATAAGCTAAAAAAGACACCTTTTATTATACCTGTTGTTTCGATGGATGGTTAGCTTTCAAGGAGTATCCAAGAAGGTTAGCTTTCTAGGGTTAAATACCCTGCTTTCAATGGATATTATACATGCTAGTAGCTGTAAAACCATCTTGCCCTTATCTTTGTGCATAATTATGTTAATGTGCCACATAAGGTAGTTTACAAAAATGATTCTACATAATAACTTGTAACTGTGTACATTATCAGGTATCAAACATTAACAATTGGTTAGAGTAAAAGTGTACAGTCAAGACCCCCCCCCCCCCCTGGGCTGGTTCTAGGTCGACCACTGGTAATTTTTGGAATCGAATAAGAGCCTGTCCCTACTAGATTTCAAACATGTGACCCCCCCTGACTTGAAAGCTGGATCCGCCCTTGTGTACAGTACACCAGACTAGATGGTGAATGTAATTTCAGAACAGATATAGCTTATGTAAATGCTAGTTTCCTTAAAAAATAACAAAAACTTTTCTAATTTGACAGCCAATCTGAAGAAACTGTTTGCCAGTCTGGAGAAAGCAACAAATCAAAATGAAAAAGATAAAATACTATCAGATCTCCAGCCAGTAATAACTTATGCCAGCATTGCTGTAGATGAATGTGACTTTGGAACCGGCCTCGAGGTTGGCATAGCTCTTTTCTGTTCCGGGCTAAAAGAATTACAACCCAGTTCCTTGAGTAGCCTGACTGCAGCCTATTCTGTGTTAAACAGAACGGCATTTATTGACATAATAAAGGTAATATTATTTCTAATTCCTTCTCTAAAATCTTCTTTGTGTTGGCACTAGCTATCAAAGCAGAATGGCTAACCATAATAAAAAGATCCTTCCTTCGTTGCTGCACTTACAAGTGCTTACAGGAGTTTATTAGTGTACCTTAGAATAAATTAATAATGGCTGTAACTTAAAATAATACTCTCTTTTCAGGCGCATCTAAAATATCGTCGGAGGGGTCCAAATATGTCGATGTTAAGTTTTAAAAAGTGAAAATTGCGTAATAAAATTACCATGCATGAATATTTAAAAATCAGTTTTTTTTTTGTTGCAAAACTTATTGAAGTACAAGAGTATGACTCGCACACTATGTAATTAACGACCATAGTATAGTCGGCGAAAAAAGCAGATAAACTTTTCGTAATTTCATAATATTACATGTACTCAATTTTAATAATCTATAAAAAATAACTTGGTGAGTTTTCATTCTTATAACTCTGAATCATTTTATAGGAAATATATGAGCTACTTTTGACGTTGACTGTACAAGTAGATAGCAAATCCAATTTCCAGTTAAAATTTCGTTGAAAATTTAAATTATTCTATAAAAGCGAAATAATAGATACTGACTTATACTTTGTGATAAATAATTATGTAAAATCATTTTTTTTTTCTTTAATAAATGACATATTTTTTGGAAATTTAGTTTTCACCTCTACCCTTATACAGTCTTGCATCCACTTTTTGGCCAAGGCGCTAAATGTATGGAAGGGAAGGGCCAATGTGTATCCTATCATTAGCCTGACTAGTCAAACAGAGCTAAGTCGCGGTACAGTGACCACACAAACCATAACAAAACGGCAAAGTAATTATTATTCTTATTGGCACCAATTACCTGCAGTTCGCATCATGCATTTTGAGAATAGATATGTACTGTCTACCCCTTCGGAACATACAGGTGTAGAGTTATACAAAATTACCTATATCTACTCACAGATTAGCTTGTTGTTAATAATGTATTTTATCTTGTTATTTTGTGTTGAATAGAATGAACATTAATTGATATATCCAATAATGGAAGAATTAAGTGTGAAAATCGATTACGGCATTACTAATATTTTCAACTTAATGCGAATTTAAACACCTCTCAATCCATAATAACTCTCCAGTGGGTGTAGCAACTAACACGTTATCCATATTTTACTGTAAAAAATTGTTAGTAAACTTGATTACGATAATCTGTTAACAGAACCAAAATCAATATATCAATGATCAAGCTACTACTCGTACTGGCTATCATAATGATAGGGAATATCTACAGCGAGGAGTCCGACGAGTTTCACGTGCACGTACGGCAGCGGCGACCAAAATCAGCATATCACCGCAAATCCCGGGCTGGCAAACGTGTACATCAAACTCCACCAGAGGGGCTGCGGAGCGGGCGCTATGAAAACTTGCCGGCACCACTACTTGACCAAAGTGATTATCTTTCATCAATAATGGTTAGAAAAAAACAATCCGGAAATGAAAATATTTTTGTACCATTACCCTATGATGCGAGTCTTAGATTGTACAAAAGGAAACAATCTCCCGACTCGTGGATTCGGCCAGATATGTAAATAACTGATTTAAATATTTGAATACTACGTATTTAGTCATACACTTCATTTTCATTGATTTACATTAAGTCGGCCTATGTTGTTTATCACTTAGTTATGATTGTTATATCACCTAATTCTAGGAAAAAGTAACAGAATAGATTTATAGAAATACAATATTTTAACTTAGCTGCTAAATAAACCTTAAGTGTTTCCAGAACAAAATCAAAGCTGAATTCACCGAAAGTTAGTTAGAAATAAGTATTATGAAATGTAAGTACTATGAAATAATTCCTATCCTACGTACGTTTCTTGGTGCAGAGACTGCTATTGAGATGGCGAGAAATCGTTCAGCAAATTGGTCTACATACTGCAGGCCAGTGAAGAATATTCAAGTCACCTTTTAATTAACAATGGTCCTAGGTAGTGATGGGCTCGCGCGCAGATCGGCCGATTTGCGAAGTTAAGTAGTAGGTCCCAGGTGTCAGACGAAGACCTATGACAGTCTTTACGAGTGTCAGTAGCTCAAAAAATCTTAGAGTATCAGTGTCTCCCAGTTACTGGGTAGCGGAGGCCAGAAGGCAGTCGCTCCGTTTAAAATACTGATATTCAGCCGAAACCGGTTAGATTGGAAGTCGACCCCAATGTATTGGGTTGGTAGGAAAGTAATGAGCGTTTTTTCGTCAATTTTCTTTTTTTCTCTAGAAACGAACTAGAACTTTCTAAAATATTCTAACGCATTGTGGTGGGGATGAACTATATAAATACGCGTGTCACTAACGCCGAGCACTTCATTACTCGTTTAATAATGGAAGCGACTAGAGAACACGTACGACACTGTCTTTTGTATGAATACCGTTTGGGTCACACAGCAGCTGTAGCTACTCGAAACATATGCAGTGCAGAAGGCGAAGATGCAATCTCTGAAGCGACAGCAAGACGTTGGTTTGCAAGGTTCAAAAGCGGAAACTACGATTTGAAAGATTTACCCCGTAGTGGAAGACCAGTTGAAGTGGATGAAGACCGTTTAAAAGAATTAATTGAAAGAGATCCCCGGCTTACTGCACGTTGCCTCGCAGAGGAGCTTAATTGCAGTCATGTACAAGTGTTAGAACATTTACATAAACTAGGTAAGGTCTGGAAATTAGAATCATGGGTACCACACGAGCTGAGTGCCACGCACTTGCATGAACGTGCTAACATCTGTATGAATCTTTTGTCTTTGCGACGCAACCAACACTGGCTTGACAACCTTATCACCGGAGATGAGAAGTGGGTTTTTTATGTGAACCATACGCGTAAGCGTCAGTGGCTAAGTCGTAACGAAAAACCTACGCCAACGCCAAAAAATGAACCACATGCAAAGAAGGTTATGTTATGTGTGTGGTGGGATGTTAAAGGAATATTATATTGGGAGCTGTTACCAGACAACACCACGGTGGATTCTACAATATACTGCAATCAGCTTGACAGAGTCCGTACGGCAATTGAAAATAAGCGCAGTAAACACTCAAAGGTATTCTTCCTCCACGATAACGCTCGGCCGCATATAGCAAAAGTCGTTCGTCAGAAACTACTGGATTTCGAATGGGAGCTTTTACCACATCCACCTTATTCTCCCGACCTTGCACCTACGGATTTTCATTTATTTCGCTCCCTCAGTAATCATATTCAGGATAAAAAATTTGATGATAGAGCACAGTTGTTAGATTTCCTAAAAAACTTTTTTGAGTCACGGCCCCAAAATTTTTACGCCGAAGGTATCCACGCTTTACCTAATCGATGGAAGTGGGTTATAGATAACAATGGCGCCTACTATAAATAAAAAAAGTTGTTAATTAAAATGATAATTTAAATAGCTGTTGTTGTTTGCAATGCTCATTACTTTCCTACCGACCCAATAGTTGGGAAAAGGCTAGGGAAATTATGATGGGTCTAGGTAGTGCAATAATTTCGTCCGCACTTTCACTGTATGGGAGAGGTCCTCGAGCTGTGGAATGGTACTTACCTAGTCACGACTGATTAGCACGTTAATTTCCCAATTCACCAATTTATAATAATTTACCTGGCCCAATCGAACCCTGGACCTCACCCTTAGCACCCGCGCTTGCAACCATAAGATCAATGAGGTAGTTTATGTAACATTACCTATACATATTACTATTGATAATGTTTCCCATTTAAAAACCCGAACTATTAAAAATGCGAGGATTGGTCTCTCAGTTGCCTTCACATTTAGAAGTAACTACCTTTCGTAAGAAAGATGCTATCGGCTTTTTACGTGGGGTTTCTAAGTGAATTTTGACTTTGCTGCCGGCTGGGACCGAGCCCGCAGATAAGATTTCCAATCGAGAGTAGCAAAGGCTAGGAAGATGTACAGGTCCCTATACAAGTTGACATTCAAATAATAGTTTAAAAAGCTAAAAAAACATGCTTTAATAATAGACCGAACTAAAAAGTTGAAAATAATGTTTAAGTATAAATAACAATTCATTTCTATGTAAAAAAGCGTGGGGTGCATTCTTGATATTATTAATATAACTTTACTTTCATATAAAATTTAACTAAAAAAAAAAATAACTTTTTAGTTGTGTGTTACAAAAGCGTGTTTTTTTAAACTAACTATTATTTATTTTCTTATTTTTTTATTTTCTTTTTCAGAGACT
The DNA here is from genome assembly GCA_947562105.1 of Shargacucullia verbasci. Classification (NCBI taxonomy): domain Eukaryota; kingdom Metazoa; phylum Arthropoda; class Insecta; order Lepidoptera; family Noctuidae; genus Shargacucullia; species Shargacucullia verbasci. The sequence continues at coordinate 3,767,951 of OX387286.1, read as the reverse complement.
AAAGTCTCTGAAAAAGTGTTAACTGTAATTACAGTCAAGAGACTTGATTTTCAGTGTATCATATAAATAACATTTACCAACATTTATCCTGGTGATCCTGGCCAGGACACTAGGACAAATTATTGTATTACCATCGGTCCTTGGTAAGTGTCCCAATTTTCAAGTTCATCAGACGTCTTGAAGATGGTGAAAATCAAACTAATTTTAGATCTCTAGACAGGATGGCCACTGAACGAGCTTGAATTTGTAGACTAGCCCTCACGTACATACATACATACATAAAGTCACGCCTTTTTCCCATGGGGGTAGGCAGAAACTACGGAACGCCACGTGCTACGATCCTTGCATAACCCTTTTGCTTCATCTACATTCATGCATCGTTTTCATGGAACAGTGTCCTTATTGATTCGACAGTTAGTTTATAATCCATATAAATAGGTCACATTAAGCGTTCATTTTTAAATAATTATAATCGGGCACATAGGGTAACGTCTTTATTTCAGTGTCCTTTAAAACAATACAAAATTTATACAGAAAATCAGATTATCTCAAAATGCTCATTATAAACCATATGAAATACTTACATTAAAATCAGATCTTCGAAAGTAATTCCTTAGGTTTGTCAGCAGTCCACAAATGTAGAAAAAAATGTAAAGTTTACGTGTAATTTTAGTGTCCTTCACAGACAATACAAAAATAAATCAGAATATCAGATTATTTCAAAATGCTTATTATAAACCACCACTGAAGCGTCAAACGCAGACTGTCGCCATGATAAGTAGCGACATTAATTAAACTCAGAACTTGGAAAGTTATTCCTTAGGTTTGTCAGCGGTGCTCAAATGTAGGAAAAGTGATATAGGACAATGGTCACTACCATAAACTTTATCTCTTATAACATTATCACACAAAGCTGGTAGCAGTCTTTCAGATATTATGAAGTAATCCAAACGCCTGAAACAATTTAATATGATGATTACTGTTTTTTTTTTTTAATTGTAACTAATAATTACGTTAGCAAAAGCTTACGAGTGAATTAGCCTGTAAAAACTGAGGCAGGCAATAATAACCTTGAAACCAAATTGTATGCCCCTTCCGACGAATATTACTTTTAAAATATGCATTTGCTGACGTCATTACTGTTAAAATCTATGATTTATGGACAACGATATCTATATTATATAAAAATGAATGTGTGTATGTATGTTCCCCTATGAACTCCAAAACGGCTGGAGCGATTTTAACGAAATTTTAACCTACAAATTATCGGGCGATAGATAATTAGTACTGCCCGTGCGAAGCCGGGGCGGATCGCCAGTATGTATATAGATTTAATCTACCTACATTTTATTATCATTGTAGGGCTAGATTAAATACATTATGACATGTCTTACCATCCTACGTTTTTTGCGCGGCTATTCATCATGTAGGTCCAGAATGTATACGCGCCAATCTTATCTGGGTATAAATGGCGGAATGTATCAACGAAGCCGTCCCCGAGCAACTCAGTCATTCCAGCGCGCTCCTCATCAGTAAAACCAGCGTTCTTTCTGTTTGTTTTAGGGTTAGCTAAATCTGAAAGTTATTTACGTTAGTCAGCTTTATATAGGAATTTAGAAATGTATACCACTCACCGTTTTTATTGCTTTCTTGATGGGGAGAGCAGAATTATATTTATTGAACACTTAAAACAGTCTTAGCTTCGGAAAGAGTTTGTTGTTCATGACAGACACATTCGTTATACACGATAAAGATATTGCCAATCGCAGTGAGGCCCGCGCTGACATAGCGGCCGCATAGGTACACGAGTATAATAATTTACCTTATTAGCTTACTAACTTGACTGAGAAAACCGTTCGCACCCAAAAATAAAATGTTTTTATACTAAAATCTTGAGATATTTAAATATAAGAAAATAATTTTAAAAATGTACCTACCTATTTCTTTGTGTGAAACGTTCATATCCCCGCAAATTATCACAGGCTTTTTCTTATCCAATTCCTTAACATGTCTACGAAACTCTTCGTTCCATTGCAGTCTCTTAGGTAGCGTGACTAGTTTTCTTCCTGAATTAGGCACATATGTACATACCAAGTAAAATTGTTCATACTCAGCTGTTATTATTCGACCCTCACTGTCAAATTCCTCGTTTTGTAACCCATACACAACGTTCATCGCAAGTTTTGTTGTATAAATGCCTACACCAGCGTAGCCATCTTTCTCGCCTGCCAACCAATACCCGTGATAGCCGGGTAGGTTAGCTATCTCACTCGGCAATTTATCTTGAGAACATTTTATTTCTTGTAAACATAAGATGTCAGGTTTTTCATATTTCAAAAAATCGAGAGATCCCTTAGTCGACCATGCCCTTATGCCGTCGACATTCCAGCTTGATATTTTAAAATTCCATTCTTTACCCTGAGCGTTTTTGGAAGAATTCGAAAAGTCTATTGATTCAAAATCTGATACTGATTTATTTTTAGGGGGTGCTTTCTTTTTTGTATCTTCTGCAGGTGCTGAAATATAACTAATATGAGATCGAACTTGCACCGGTTTCAGCATAAAATTTTTGCATGCTGCCCCATTGGTATTGAAGAAGATGTATACATTATCAGAGAAAGCATGTATAATTTATTATTAAAGTCATACAAATTATCCTCATATTCTGCATCAATGAGCATCCAGTGTAACATGCATGTGAACTGACAAGTCTAACTGATAAATATCTTATTTTAGATAGAACCTTACTCCTACATTACATATGTCTAAATAAGACATATGCTGCCAGACACTTTTCATGATTTCAAACTAAAGAACCTCTAATAGCCATAAATAACTTAGAATTAAGCATGCAAAAAATATTGATCTTAATTCTATACACCTGTTCTAATTAATATTAATTAGTCACCACATTGGAAACCCAATATTCATTAGTAATATGTATTATGATACCAAGTAGTATGTGCTACATTTCATAAACAAAATATGTTCCATTAAAATAATATACACTTCTATTTGTTATCCAGTCACTTACTAATTCATAATATATTTATCAAGCATCTGCGAGCAACGTTACTTATATATATATTATATTTATTTTTTAACTAGAAAGTATAGTAAGGTAAGAAAAAATAATAAAGCATTCAATTTATACATTTGGAAAAGTATTTATTTATTAATGATAAAACACACTTAATCATAGTAACACATTTGTCAAATGTTTAAATTATAATCAATAGTACTAGTTACCCTTTTCCTCGGCTCCCTTGCGCCGACGTTTTGATGTGGGCTCAGCTTCCTGTGGTTCCTCATCAGTCTCTGTGGTTGTTTCTGGTGCTTTTTTCTGACCCCTCTTACCTTTGGCAGGTTTTACTTCAGGAACATCTTCTTCTTCAACATTTTTTGAGTCAACTGGAATATATAATATAATGTTTTATTCAAAGCTAACATTACTAATTGATATATTTCCAAATTCAGTATGATAAACAAATTTGTGAACCACATCTGTTTTTGTGCTTGCAACTGCTGTATGTGAGGTCCTGGGTTTGCTTCCCAGATCGGGCAGTGTTATTGGGTTTTTCTGTATGGAAATTCTCAGTAGCATCATACAGTTTGGAACTTTGCCTGGTAGATGGCAATAGGCCATATTACATGGGACTCAATAATGGCATCGGTGAAATGTGGGTGTACAATAGTACACCTCTGCCTAAACTTTCAGGGAATACAGGCATAATTCTATGTTATGTTATGTTTTTATCCAGCCAAGCATAATTTATATAAAGTATATATATTTAGTAACTAGTACAGTTATAATCTTTAAGGCTATGAACACTGGTATTTTGCCACAGCTTGTAGACTATTATTCAGGTCACATAATTTATTAATATGTACATACTGAAGATAACACAAATACATAACATAGTATCATGCAAGTATACCTTTGAGAGTTAAGCAGAAATGTAGTGTAGTAGACACAGAGTACATGACAAAAATTGTTAATCATCTAAAACTCACCTTTTTTGGTCACCTTTCTCTTTTTAGTGGATGGTGTGTCTTCCTCATCAACATCAGCTTCAGCATCCTCTTTATAGTTAGGCTTCTTCCCCTGATTTTTTCTGCTCCTCGTTTCTTTTTTCTTAGGCTCAGGTTTGTCCTCCTCCTTTAATTCTTCCTCCTCATCATCAATGTCATCCACTACTTGTGCTTTAGCAGGGGCCTTTTTCCTACCCCGTGCTGCAGGCTTTTCTTTGACCTCTTCCTCAGCATCCCCATTACCAGGCTGATCTACTTCTGGTTCAGCCTCAACTTTGGCAGTTTTCCTTCCTCTGCCTTTACCAGTTGCCTTAGGCTTTTCTTCAATTACTTCATCCTTTGGTATGTCTTCAGTGTCAAGTGGTTCTTGCTTAGCTTTCCTGCCTCTGCCAGATTTTGGTTCTGGTTTCTTTGATGCAGGTTCCTTTTTAGCCTGTTTCTGAAAACAGCTAGGCTTGTATTAATGTTTCACAATGAAAGACTTCCAAACACAGTCACATTTATTGCAAAGGGCTGTATAGTTTTAATATTGTATGCAGCAATATAAAATGTCATATACATTGTACTAAAATTGTAGTCACTCCTGATGAACTAAAAACTAAAACAACAACTGAAGTACTGCCATTCTTGTGTTATGATAATAATAAACATAGAAATCCTGTGCTGTACAGTTTAAATATGTGAAGTAACGGCTAAAGCAAACAGTTTTGTATCTACACGCTATGCATTCAACAATAAGTGGCGCCAATTGCCGCCAATGACTTATTTGATGCAAAAACATGTGTTCCGAAAACAGCAGCGTAGTTTTAACGGAAGATAGTACAAAAACAAACAATCTAGAAATATAAGAAACATTAGAAATCACAATAATTCCACGATAATCGTAGTTGAACGTGACTGACACCTATAACACTGAAGTGCCCATCGATAACAATGCTAAAGCCCGTTGGTTATTTCAATGCAAATACTCGCGATTTCACACCGTGGCTATCAAATTCAGCTTACCTCTACTTTTGCAGACCTTGGCGCCATTTAGCTTATTTTTACTTTTCCAGAATAATGTAAAAACGCGTTGTTGAGAGCAGGGATAGCGGGCGAAGTTTCCGGCAAAATGACAGATATTGCGTACTACCACTGCCGCCAATTTTTGTCAAGTATTTTTTTTCTTAGGTTAAGCATGGGCACGTTTTGACATTTTAGCCATTGTCTATGGGAGCGAAACTAAGATAGAGAATTACTATAGATCTGACATTCGCGTACACCCGTAAGGGACAGATATAAAGTACATCGCGTACGCGGTGTTACCAGAGGTTTAAGATTTTACCCATATCTGTAAATTTAAACTTTATCTATCTATGGATTCTTTTAAGAAAAGGTTTATTCCCTTTTTGTTTTTAATTAGTTTGTAAGTATACATTTTAATTTCTATGGTCTCTGTATAATTTAATGTAATGAACCAATTACACTAAATTATTCAGAAACCATAAAAATGAAAATTATTACATTTAACCACACCCCAGGACACAGTAGGTTAAATAAAAATAATCTTTTCATGTTTCATCAAGCATTTTGTATTCTATAACCATTGAAGTATTATATACAGTCAACTACAAAAACATGTAATGACGTAATAAAGATGTAAAATTTCGATTGCAACTTTTCAATGATGATTAACAGTTCTGCATTTTTTTTATGCAGTCGTCGATTTCTAGATCTCAACACAGCTAATATCTTTTTTCGTTGATTAGCTAGAAGAGTCTAGCTAGCTAGCTTCAATTTATTCGCCATTCTCTTTTTTTGAGGAGTAAATGTTTCACTACTCGGAGAAATTGAAAAAGTATCTTTATGCTGAAAATAAATAAAACGTATTTTAAGACAACGGTTCGAGAACAAACATTATTATGAGTTTGTAACATATTAATAAAATAAAACTTGTTACAACTTACAGAATTTATCTCACAGTCCATTTCTGATTTTTGAAAAATTTGTGCTCTCTCCCAATATATCACTGATAGTGCAACTGGAATTTCCTCCTGATAGTGTACGGTAGATTTGTTATCACAAAGCGAAGGATTCTGAAATCAATATCATTATATATTGTATTTTTCAAATTATAACTCTATCAAAACTATTTATAAATATTAATATTTTTTTTAAATTATAAATAAAATTAATGAGTTGTGGCAAAAAAAAACTACTTCGAAAGCATTGGGGAAGGCCTTTGCAGAGAAGAGGGACAGTAGAGGTTAAAAAAAGTACGTACGTGCACATTTAGGGTTGGGACTGAGAATGAATTTAGGTAAACCTTGAGAAGGGTCTTCCTAAAACAGTTCTCAACAAAATGTCTGGAGCAGATGCGATTATATTTTTATCCACGATTTACGCACATCTGGATCTTTTAGAAAGCTAGAATAAAAAAAAACTATAATAATTTTAACGAACACAATATACAGTTTATAGTTATGATATATATTTGAAACATAATCAGGATTAAAGAATATAAATAAATAAATCGGCTACTTATGACTATAACTAAGACCGGTAAGAAATTGTTGACACAAGTTACCCAAGATAAGGGGTAATTTTAATAAGTAAAATCTGGTATCACTAAAAAGTGTATTATCCAGCTAAATACAAAACACATTTAATAATGGACGCATTACCCTAATGTCAACGGAATACGAGTTGACCTATACGACTTCTAAATTTGGGCGGGTATTGATCGAATATTAAAATTTTATATTTGCTATTTTACACATACTGGCTGTATTTATGGGAGTTATTTAATATACATATTTCATATTTATCAAGTTCGTCTAAGCATATAGCTAAATAATGACGTAAATCTAGCACTTACGAGTGAAAGGTTATGTTTTCCTCTTTTCGCTCACTACGGCTTTTACAGCTAATAACACTACAATGTACCATTTTTACCACACGTCACTTCACGTAAACACTTTAAAGAAACAAGTTAATCACAGTTTTCTTATCCAAATGACTACTTATTTTCATAAAATCTGAGAAACGTCAACTTTGTTGGGCACAAACAAGTTGAGGCCAAACAAACAAATGGCGATACGCAGAAAGTGACAAAAAATATGATGTCTGTCTTTCTCACTCTTAGGGTTTCGAGCGTTATTATATCTCGTTCACTCTCGGTATTATTATTACCATGTCAGGTCTAGTTTATCCTTTGTCTAAGGAGCGAAACCTAATTTATAATCTATCTTTTTTGTGGGCTTTAGTTAGAGAACGGTGGGTGATAGACGTTAGAAGTACCGACTCGTACATTTAATACTATCCAAAAATAATCTTTACATGTTAAATGACTTTTAACACTCATAATTTGACGATGATACGATGGGCGCAGTAGCTACGCAACTGGTCGCAGGTTCGAGTCCCGCAAAGAACAAATATTTGTATGACCATTTGTAAACTATACCCATGTATACGATACAGTAGAAATACTAATGTTTAAAAATATATATTTTGCGTATTCTTTCTCAGCTTTAGGTTCTTATCAAGTAGAACACCGTATTATTCTATAATTAATTAAATAGAAAATACAGTATAATAGTACCATAACCTTCTACAAATTGGGAAATATCAAGGATATTTCTCAGAACTGGAATAGAAAGGATAGTTGTTCCATTTCATTAAAAGGGGTCCATGGGTAATACGATGCATGAATATAGTTCAATAACTAAAATTATTCACTCCAGCATGACTCGAGCAGACGGCCACAGACGAATCTATAGAAGCATCTAAAATTGATTTAGATACCGATATAACTAATAAGACTATATCTCTCAATTCGGTCTAGTGATATTATACGCGCTTCTTTGTAACATAATGAGAAATGGGTAATAAATCATTTATAACAATATTCTGATAATTAATGGAATCAGGCGTTACTTTGCGGAAATCCATGATATATAAGATATACAACTAGAATATTTAGTTTTAATTCCGCTAAACTACTGCAAGTTTGGGTGCATGCACAGCACCGCCCTCCCGCCCGCAAATATATGCACATGCAGGAGGTGTGATAGAAATAATGTAACATGCAACCAAACCGATCCTCGACACGTGTTTCGCCCCTCCACGGAGCATCCTCAGGAGATGTTGACTCGTCGACCGCTTGGACGCGAACTTCGCGTCCAAGCGGTCGGTAGCGGAATTATAACTAAATATTCTAGTTGTATATCTTATAAACAATATTCTGTATTGAGTGTTAGGACTCAATACAGAATATTGTGTATTGAACTAAAAATACACAATAAACATCCCAGACGAAGGAATTTTGAATTTTTTAGTCGAATTCGGGCTCTGCATTTGATAGCCAAAGTCTAGCAATGAGGATTGAAGTATGTAGGTATTGTAGATACACTTCCAATTCCAATTCAAATTTATGATTATGGCTCCATCGTTATTCGATGATTTTGCCAACGTCAAGGTTGAAAAAGACACTGTGATATTTATTGGTATAGTATAACTATTGACCAGTGTTTGTAGCTTTGAAGTCACTTGAGTATGCTGAAAAGGACGAAACAAATTATATGATTAGACACACATAAAACAACACAAACACGTATAGTTAGTAATAAGGAGAGAAATGGTTAACCTGCGAACTAAAGAATAGGGATTCAGGGAATTAGAAATCATAAAAACTACAATCGGATATTATTCACTCTAATAAATTTATATAGGACTTTTATTAAGGGGGAATGGACTAGGGTTAACAAAAACGAAACATTAATTGGACGGGGGGTATTATCAGGTAATAAATCATAAAGGGGAACGATTAGTCGGGGATAAGAGAAGAAAATGTGATCCAGAGTACCCTCCGCTAGGCCACACTCACACAGAGAGTGGTCACGAACGCGAATTTTGGCTAAGAATACCGGAGTACACCTACAACACCAAGTCGCAAACGAATGATAACGGACGTGGCCCATTTGTTAAAGTAGGTACACTTAGGTACACAATGAATCGAGTTTGACGTTTGACAGCTGTCAACAGCCACTGTCACCACTGTCAGTATCGTGGCAGGCAACGTGCAAATTCTTCGTTTCCTTTTATGATCGAGAATTTTTACTTGGTTAAAATTGCTGAATAAAACATCGGTGAAATGGTACGATTTTAAAATCAGAAATATATCCGTGAATCTTTCTTATTTATTAAGTTTGTAACAGTGTAAACTCAGTTATAACTTATGCCAGTATTCCCCGAAGCCGGGCGAGAGGAATATTGATATAAGTCTGGCAGATGTTGTGAAATTCAGTACGCTTATTATTATTTTAGGCTACCTTGGATCGGAAAGGTACGTTTAAGGTGGAATACCTGCAAGAAATTGAGAAGAAAGTCCAGGCGAAATGGGATACTGAGAAAATATTTGAAATGGAAGCCCCGGATGATGGAAAGTCTCACGAAAAATTCATGTGTACGTTTCCATATCCTTATATGAATGGGCGCTTACATCTTGGTCATACATTTTCATTATCAAAATGTGAGGTGAGTTCTAATTGCTGCTGATAAATTTATGTTTACAGTACAAATTTACTGTTAAAATTATTTAGATAATAAGCCTATTATTAAGATAATAGTATATAAATCAGGTGCTTTACCATCAGTGTAGAGGTGCAATAAGGTGAACAATGATTTTTGCATTAGAGCTATAAACAAATCTTGGTTTTATAGGAAGTATATAGAGATACTGTTTTAACTCTTTGAAAATTGATAGCTTTTATTCCACCAATTTTTAATTAATTATTCTATTTATCTTTTTAGCTCTCTACTCAAAATAATAATTACCATTTAATTTATATATAGCTATTAATGTATAAATGGCTAGTAATGGTTACAAATATTGGTTTTAGTTTGCCTCAAGATACTATAGATTGAAGGGTAGAATGGTGTTGTTCCCTTTTGGCTTTCACTGTACCGGTATGCCAATAAAAGCTTGTGCTGACAAATTGAAAAGAGAAATGGCTCTTTATGGGTGCCCTCCTGTATTCCCTGATGAAGAAGAGGTAGCTGTAAAGGAGGAAGGTGATATCATCCCTAAAGACAAAAGCAAAGGGAAGAAAAGTAAAGCTGTGGCAAAGACAGGAGGTGCCAAGTACCAGTGGCAGATTATGCAGAGTATTGGAGTTCCTGAAGAGGATATAAAACTGTTTGCTGATGAAAGCCACTGGCTTGAATACTTCCCACCCCTGGCTGTTGCTGATTTAAAGAGAATGGGTATTCATGTTAGTATTTCTACTTGTAAGCCCTGTGTAAATATATTGGCTATAATACACATTTTTAAAATATTTAAACCCTGAACAAATTCTATTATTCTGTTACAGGTAGATTGGCGTCGCAAATTTATTACTACTGATGCAAATCCCTTTTATGATTCATTTATAAGGTGGCAGTTCTATCATCTCAAAGAACGCAATAAGATCATGTATGGTAAACGCTACACTATCTTCTCGCCTCTAGACAAACAGCCTTGCATGGATCATGACAGGAGCACAGGAGAGGGGGCTGGCCCACAAGAATACACACTTGTCAAAATGGAAGTACTTGAACCATTCCCTGAAAGTATCAAGTATGTCAATTGTTTTTATTTGGACCTTTTGAGTTTGAATTGAAATTCTAGGAAAAGTACTAACTATTATCATGTTTTAGGTCCTTTAAGAGTAAAAAGGTGAGTTTAGTTGCAGCAACATTACGTCCGGAAACAATGTATGGACAAACTAATTGTTGGGTGCATCCAGATATTAAGTACATTGCTTTTGAAACAGTTAATGATGGAATATTTATTTGTACAAGAAGAGCAGCCAGAAATATGGCTTACCAAGGTTTCACAGTAAAAGATGGAGAGTTCAAAGTATTACTAGAAATATTAGGTCAAGACTTATTGGGTACAGTCTTAAAATCTCCATTCACCTGTTATCCCAAAATTTATGCTCTCCCAATGTTGACAATCAAGGAGGACAAAGGCACTGGCATTGTTACCAGTGTCCCTTCTGACTCTCCTGATGACTATGCAGCACTTGTGGACTTACAAAAGAAACCAGCATTCAGGGAAAAGTATGGTATCCAAGATGATATGGTTCTTCCATTCAAACCTGTTTCTATACTAGAAATACCAGAGTATGGCAATATGTCTGCTGTATATGTATATGATAAGCTTAAAATCCAAAGCCAAAATGATAAAGACAAATTAACACAGGCCAAAGAAATGGTTTATCTAAAAGGATTCTATGATGGCGTGTTACTAGTTGGGGAATACAAAGGAAAGAAAATTCAAGATGTGAAAAAGAATTTGCAAACTAAACTTGTTGAGGAGAAAGGTGCTGTGATTTACTATGAACCAGAAAAGACAATTATTTCAAGGTCAGGAGATGAATGTGTAGTGGCTCTTTGTAATCAGTGGTATTTGGACTATGGTAATGAGGAGTGGAAGAGTCAGGTGGAGAAAGCCCTTTCTGGTATGAATACTTATCATGACGAGGTTCGGAAGAATTTCCAAGCTACATTGAAGTGGCTCCATGAATATGCATGCTCTAGGACTTATGGTCTTGGTAAGTGGTTTAAAAATATTGATTTAATTCAGTTTTCATTTGAATAAAATGTTTAATTATATTAAATTTCTCCAGGAACAAAACTGCCCTGGGATCAGCAATGGCTAATCGAATCTCTGTCAGATTCAACTATTTACAATGCATACTACACTATTGCACACTTTTTGCAAGGTGATACATTTAGGGGGAATAAGGAAAATGCTCTCAAAATTAAACCAGAAGACATGACAATGGCAGTTTGGGATTACATATTTTTCAAAGATGCACCTTTCCCTAAAAGTACGAAAATTTCCAAAGCCTCTTTGGAGCGCATGAAGAAATCCTTCCAATTTTGGTAAAAAGCAATTTTATTTAAAAAAAAAATTGTAATATTGTGTTGGTTTTTTCCTTAAAAATATTATGTTATTCTGTCTTTGTAAAGGTATCCTGTTGATCTCAGAGTGTCAGGGAAGGATCTAATCCAGAATCATTTAACATTCTACATTTACAATCACTGCGCAATATGGCCGAAAGAAGAGAACAAGTGGCCTAAAGGCATCAGGGCTAATGGTCACCTTATGTTGAATTCAGCAAAAATGTCGAAGTCTGACGGAAACTTTTTAACGCTGACAGAGTCTATTGACAAGTTTAGCGCGGATGGTATGCGACTAACACTGGCAGATGCAGGGGATTCTGTAGAAGATGCCAACTTTGTGGAGAACACTGCCGATGCAGCCATATTGAGACTGTACACCTTCATTGAATGGGTGAAGGAAATCATTACTACGAAATCTAGTCTGCGAACAGGTAACATTACGATAGGTTTCATTAGGTTCTTTCATCACAGCTGAATCCATTATTCCGTAATTCCGTTGTCATATTTTTTTTAGGAGAGCATAATTTCCACGACAAAGTTTTTGTTAGCGAGATGAACACTAAAATCAACCAGACAGACGATAATTACAATAAGATGCTGTTCAAAGAGGCGTTGAAGACAGGTTTCTTTGAGCTGCAGGCGGCGAGGGACAAGTACCGGGAGCTATGTTCCGAAGCGGGTATGCATGCGGAACTCGTGACGCGATATATTGAGACCCAGGCCAAGCTGATGTCACCCATTTGTCCACATGTCGCTGAACATGTGTGGGAGTTGCTGGGCAATGTAAGTATCATTCTGTAAAATACTGACTCCTTAATTTAAAATATTTTCGTCCATTTCTTGTACTTTATATGGATTTCTTTATAGAGGTTAAGAATGGTCGCAATTAACTACAACATGTTGATCACGGATTGGAGATTGACAGTTTGTTGTTATCAGCTTACAACGGGAGACTGTTATCCTTCCTCTTCAGATAATTCCTAAGACATTCATGATACTCACGGCAAGAGTACCCACAGGTTAATTACGTAAGAAAAATCAAACAACCGCAATGACTAAGCTTTTAGGATACACAACAGCATGTTTATTAGCCACAGTACTGGTCAGATTTTTCTTAACTAAACTGTCCAATCATGAAATTGTCTAATGATATATTATTTTTGAACAGAAAACCAGCATTCTTCATGAACGGTGGCCGGTAGCAGGTGACATCGACGAGGTCTCAATTAAAGCCAGCAACTATTTGATGGACGCGGCGCATTCGTTCCGTATTTACTTGAAAAACCACTGTGCAGTGAAGAAACCAAAGAAAGGGGAGGCGCCTAAGCCGGAGAAGAAACCAAACAGGGCTGTTGTGTGGGTTGCGAAGGAGTATCCTAAATGGCAGCATATCATTTTGACTACTTTGAAGGAACTTAATGGAGTGAGCATATATTATAATTTTCCTTATACATATAGTGTTCCATGAGCATTGGCAACATTTTGGACATTTTCCCAACAGGATATCTACCGAAATTACAGACTGCCATGTGCTAATCCTTTTATTTATTTAGCCTCATATATTCATTAATTAGTTTTATAATAACTTATTAAACACACCCTGTATTTTCGAAGGGCTTTGATGATAAAATATATTATTCTTTTAACATGTTACCTTATATAACTAAATTTTATTTGCAGCCCGCGGGTCTACCTGACAACAAGGTGATTTCTAGCAAGCTGGGAGCGATTGCCGAATTGAAGAAGTACATGAAGCGAGTGATGCCGTTCGTGCAGGCGACTAGAGAGAATATGGAACGCATTGGTATCGAGGCGCTGTCAGTGGGCTTACCCTTCGACGAGGCTGCCATCCTGCTAGAAAATAAACTGTATTTACTTAACACCTTAGATGTAAGTAAACCTTTCTATCCATCACTCTGATTAAGCATTAGTAAAATAAAATACTACCTGATATTTTCAGATTTAACACAACACTTTACTGAATCATCCGCAATGTCCGTTTCTTCCAGCTGGATTCAATCGAAGTAAAATTCACGGATGACTCCGAGGCGCCGGAGAAGACGCGGGAGGACTGCGCTCCGGGGCAGCCGCACGTTACCTTCAGCGTGGAGACCGGCGTCGACGCCACCTTCATCAACCCCATCGCTCTGAACGGACTGTTCACGGTGTCTGCCACTCTGGCTGATGGCGACACTGTTGAGAGAGTCAAGGTCAAACTTGCTAAAGAAGTTAAGACAATCAAGGGTATGTTATTAATTAAATCTTATGCTAAAGTTCATTATCTTAGTATGACTTTATAAAAATTATTACAAAAGCTGCTTCGAAAAGTCACAATATTTAGCACAATGCAAATAGCATACAAATTATAATAAAATCTTATTTAAAGAAATGAAACACTATCGGGCTAACAAACAAAGGAACTCCAGGGAAACTGCTTGGAGATATTTGCTTGTTTTTCATGAACACATATTTGCCATTACCTATAATTTTTAATCAAGGGTGTAAATATCATAAAATTAATAAATATTCACGCTGGTTTGTTAAATTAAAATAATGCCACGAATAAATAATCGTTTATGCTCCATACCCCCAAGCGTAAGTAACAGCATCTATTCCATGCAGACATTTAATTAAATACATACCAAGCACTATGCACGATTGGGATGAAGTAGTTGTTGGATTGGTTTTGATACTTAGGGTTGTCCCTCTTTGAAATCAAGTCAGTTCAAAGCACAAAAAATTAACAAATTCTATTTGTTCTCGTCTTTTCAGATCTGAGCTGCCTAAAGTTGTGGAGGTACAAAGACCCCGTATTAGGACCCCGAACGATTCCTGTTCCCGGAGATTACGAACAAAAATGTATCGTTTTAGACAACGCTTCTGTATTAAAAGTAGACTTAACTGCAAGTACTGTGGAACTAGTCGCTAATGGAAAGAACCTGCCTGTAGGCACGCAAATGATTTACACATATGAAAAAATAAATTAATAATTTTCATATAGGAATAAATTATTTATTATTTATATTGCTTCTTTTCAAATATTACCCTATACATTTTTAGGCAACAAAGTCAAAACGGAGTTTGATGGTTTAGACGGAGATAGTGTGTATGTAATAATAGTTTATTTTCATTCCGAAATGAAACAATTAGTCCATTAAAAGGCCAGGTAGTTCGGTATAAATAGATTTATTACATAATATGTATAATGACATAATAAAATATTCAACAGCGACTGCTAAAGTAGATAAGCAGCGCTAAGTGGGAGCGCTGGGAGCGAACAATCGATCGAGGCCGGCGCCCTCGGGAGCGTCGATGGCACTGCGCGGCTTCTCCTTCATCGTGTGCATCGTCGGCAGGTCGAGGATGTACACTTCTTTCTTGAACAGTTGACCCACGTTGCGACCGATCAACTGGAAGAAGGACAATGATTTAGTTAAACTGTGACAGATGTGAAAGTCACTATCAGAGAAAACAAAAAAAAAATGTCTAGAATATAGCTTTGGTTACGTACCCTTGAGGTAATCTTCTTGAACAAATCTCGCTTACTCTTGTCTATCTTAGAGGGCTTGGTGTTCTGTGCGGTGAGCTTCTCGTCTAACCGGTGCAGGTCATGCGCGTCCACGTCGGGGATTGATCGGAGTACTGTAAGTATGCCCGGGAATAAGGGCCGCAGGATCTCGTATGTCTGTTGAGTAAATTGATAGCCCATATAGATTTTTACACACATTTTTTCACAACTGTATAGACAAGAATTAAATAATAACAAAACCATCGATTAGAATGATGCATTTGCGGCAACACTACCACTACATCCGCTAAATACTTATAGGGGCCAATATAAAATTATGTGAGTCACATTTTAGTAGCCCATTTATTGAGTAATCTATGGTCATCTATACTCTGGCTAAATGTCGGATTGTCTATGAAAGCGGTTGAAATAGTGTATGGCCGATGAATCGAGTGCTATTCATATCGGTCGGATAAGCTGTGCGTGAAAGTCGGCCGTACCTGCACGGCCAGCGCCAGCAGCGCGGCCTGGTTGGCGTCGTGCTGTCCGTGCACGCGCAGCGCCTGCAGCACGGCCGTGAGCGCGCCGCTGGCCTCGCCCGCGCCCACCCGCCCCGCACACAGCGCGCCGCGCAGCGCCGGCAGCGCTAGCGCCGTCGCGCGCAGCGACGACGGGGAGTCGTTCCACGTCAGCGCTCGTAACACCTGCAACAGTCACCATATTATAGGTATTTGTACGGGGATGGCGAGCGCGCCCAGCTCCGACACGTGGTCGGGCGCACGTTGCTGCACACCGCCGCTGCTTGTGGTCGTGTCGTGTTCCATAGTATATACAATAAGTGTGACTGCTTACGGTGTAGAGCGCGGCGGGCCCGGCACAGGGCTGCGCGAGCACGAGCGCGCCCAGCTCCGACACGTGGTCGGGCGCACGTTGCTGCACACCGCCGCTGCTTGTGGTCGTGTCGTGTTCCATAGTATATACAATAAGTGTGACTGCTTACGGTGTAGAGCGCGGCGGGCCCGGCACAGGGCTGCGCGAGCACGAGCGCGCCCAGCTCCGACACGTGGTCGGGCGCACGTTGCTGCACACCGCCGCTGCTTGTGGTCGTGTCGTGTTCCATAGTATATACAATAAGTGTGACTGCTTACGGTGTAGAGCGCGGCGGGCCCGGCACAGGGCTGCGCGAGCACGAGCGCGCCCAGCTCCGACACGTGGTCGGGCGCACGTTGCTGCACACCGCCGCTGCTTGTGGTCGTGTCGTGTTCCATAGTATATACAATAAGTGTGACTGCTTACGGTGTAGAGCGCGGCGGGCCCGGCACAGGGCTGCGCGAGCACGAGCGCGCCCAGCTCCGACACGTGGTCGGGCGCACGTTGCTGCACACCGCCGCTGCTTGTGGTCGTGTCGTGTTCCATAGTATATACAATAAGTGTGACTGCTTACGGTGTAGAGCGCGGCGGGCCCGGCACAGGGCTGCGCGAGCACGAGCGCGCCCAGCTCCGACACGTGGTCGGGCGCACGTTGCTGCACACCGCCGCTGCTTGTGGTCGTGTCGTGTTCCATAGTATATACAATAAGTGTGACTGCTTACGGTGTAGAGCGCGGCGGGCCCGGCACAGGGCTGCGCGAGCACGAGCGCGCCCAGCTCCGACACGTGGTCGGGCGCACGTTGCTGCACACCGCCGCTGCTTGTGGTCGTGTCGTGTTCCATAGTATATACAATAAGTGTGACTGCTTACGGTGTAGAGCGCGGCGGGCCCGGCACAGGGCTGCGCGAGCACGAGCGCGCCCAGCTCCGACACGTGGTCGGGCGCACGTTGCTGCACAGCACACCGCCGCTGCTTGTGGTCGTGTCGTGTTCCATAGTATATACAATAAGTGTGACTGCTTACGGTGTAGAGCGCGGCGGGCCCGGCACAGGGCTGCGCGAGCACGAGCGCGCCCAGCTCCGACACGTGGTCGGGCGCACGTTGCTGCACAGCACACCGCCGCTGCTTGTGGTCGTGTCGTGTTCCATAGTATATACAATAAGTGTGACTGCTTACGGTGTAGAGCGCGGCGGGCCCGGCACAGGGCTGCGCGAGCACGAGCGCGCCCAGCTCCGACACGTGGTCGGGCGCACGTTGCTGCACACCGCCGCTGCTTGTGGTCGTGTCGTGTTCCATAGTATATACAATAAGTGTGACTGCTTACGGTGTAGAGCGCGGCGGGCCCGGCACAGGGCTGCGCGAGCACGAGCGCGCCCAGCTCCGACACGTGGTCGGGCGCACGTTGCTGCACACCGCCGCTGCTTGTGGTCGTGTCGTGTTCCATAGTATATACAATAAGTGTGACTGCTTACGGTGTAGAGCGCGGCGGGCCCGGCACAGGGCTGCGCGAGCACGAGCGCGCCCAGCTCCGACACGTGGTCGGGCGCACGTTGCTGCACACCGCCGCTGCTTGTGGTCGTGTCGTGTTCCATAGTATATACAATAAGTGTGACTGCTTACGGTGTAGAGCGCGGCGGGCCCGGCACAGGGCTGCGCGAGCACGAGCGCGCCCAGCTCCGACACGTGGTCGGGCGCACGTTGCTGCACACCGCCGCTGCTTGTGGTCGTGTCGTGTTCCATAGTATATACAATAAGTGTGACTGCTTACGGTGTAGAGCGCGGCGGGCCCGGCACAGGGCTGCGCGAGCACGAGCGCGCCCAGCTCCGACACGTGGTCGGGCGCACGTTGCTGCACACCGCCGCTGCTTGTGGTCGTGTCGTGTTCCATAGTATATACAATAAGTGTGACTGCTTACGGTGTAGAGCGCGGCGGGCCCGGCACAGGGCTGCGCGAGCACGAGCGCGCCCAGCTCCGACACGTGGTCGGGCGCACGTTGCTGCACACCGCCGCTGCTTGTGGTCGTGTCGTGTTCCATAGTATATACAATAAGTGTGACTGCTTACGGTGTAGAGCGCGGCGGGCCCGGCACAGGGCTGCGCGAGCACGAGCGCGCCCAGCTCCGACACGTGGTCGGGCGCACGTTGCTGCACACCGCCGCTGCTTGTGGTCGTGTCGTGTTCCATAGTATATACAATAAGTGTGACTGCTTACGGTGTAGAGCGCGGCGGGCCCGGCACAGGGCTGCGCGAGCACGAGCGCGCCCAGCTCCGACACGTGGTCGGGCGCACGTTGCTGCACACCGCCGCTGCTTGTGGTCGTGTCGTGTTCCATAGTATATACAATAAGTGTGACTGCTTACGGTGTAGAGCGCGGCGGGCCCGGCACAGGGCTGCGCGAGCACGAGCGCGCCCAGCTCCGACACGTGGTCGGGCGCACGTTGCTGCACACCGCCGCTGCTTGTGGTCGTGTCGTGTTCCATAGTATATACAATAAGTGTGACTGCTTACGGTGTAGAGCGCGGCGGGCCCGGCACAGGGCTGCGCGAGCACGAGCGCGCCCAGCTCCGACACGTGGTCGGGCGCACGTTGCTGCACACCGCCGCTGCTTGTGGTCGTGTCGTGTTCCATAGTATATACAATAAGTGTGACTGCTTACGGTGTAGAGCGCGGCGGGCCCGGCACAGGGCTGCGCGAGCACGAGCGCGCCCAGCTCCGACACGTGGTCGGGCGCACGTTGCTGCACACCGCCGCTGCTTGTGGTCGTGTCGTGTTCCATAGTATATACAATAAGTGTGACTGCTTACGGTGTAGAGCGCGGCGGGCCCGGCACAGGGCTGCGCGAGCACGAGCGCGCCCAGCTCCGACACGTGGTCGGGCGCACGTTGCTGCACACCGCCGCTGCTTGTGGTCGTGTCGTGTTCCATAGTATATACAATAAGTGTGACTGCTTACGGTGTAGAGCGCGGCGGGCCCGGCACAGGGCTGCGCGAGCACGAGCGCGCCCAGCTCCGACACGTGGTCGGGCGCACGTTGCTGCACACCGCCGCTGCTTGTGGTCGTGTCGTGTTCCATAGTATATACAATAAGTGTGACTGCTTACGGTGTAGAGCGCGGCGGGCCCGGCACAGGGCTGCGCGAGCACGAGCGCGCCCAGCTCCGACACGTGGTCGGGCGCACGTTGCTGCACACCGCCGCTGCTTGTGGTCGTGTCGTCTTCCATATCATCTACATTGTTCTCGACACTCAGACCACCGTCGACTAGAGAAATCTGGAAATACATCATTATATCATATAGCGGAAAAGGTCCCCCCTTTTCCCAAAAACTACCAAATCGTTTAGCGTTAGATGATATAAATAGGTATGCTACGAAAGTCCGACAACTGAGTTGTTTTTTCGTATCAATCCATAATGTTCTCTTAAAATGTTGCTCCACAATCCGAATTGAATTGCCCAGTATTGAGTATTATTTAGGGCATTCCTGTCTTGTCAAGCTCAATCATACTACGATAAGTCAACTTGATAAGTGAGCCAACATTAACAGTCTCATTCGTATACTAACCTTCAGAACCTCAAGGTGTTCCCTAGTAAGGTTCCTAACGAGGATATCTTCCAGGACCTCCTGTGATTCGCTGCCACCTTCTTCTTCCAATTTACCGGATTCATAGAGAGAGGAGATGTAGTCCCAACGTAGAGACAAATGCGTCAACACTGTAAGAGAATAAAGTTGGTTTGCAATATTTTCGTTAAAGAACGTATCGGAGTTCCCCAGCGTAAGACGACAGTTTACAACACAGGTTTCCAAATCGCAAAACATTCGTACACCATTCGACCTGACATTGTTTGACTAGATTTTCACGATCAGCAGAATGGGCAGCCCTCATTAAAATTAATTTTGTAGATTAACATGTTTATAATATTATTTGTGGTTATGTTAGTGTATCAACACTGTGTAAGGTCCTAGACGTGGAGATCAGCACCAATATAATCCAGTGTTGTAGTCTAAGAATGCAGTGTGTACCTGTAATGGGCATATATATAAGAGCTTTTATTTATGTTATAATTTGGTCAAATGTTTATATGTATGCTGTTGGTATACTAATAAATAAATAATGTTGTACAGATAGGTTGAAAAGACAGACTTCGAGAAATATTGGACGAGAATAACTTACTCAATGGAGCAAAATGTTCGAGCAACGGCAACGCAACGTCAGAATAGTGCGCCGGTGGACAGTGATGCAGCAGCGGCTTGAGAGCGTTGCGGACGATGGGCCGCAGCCAGTGGTCAGGCAAGTACTCCAGTCCGTACAACAGCGAGTCTGCTAGGAACCCAGCCAGTCCGGGCACGGCGTATAGCTCCCGGCCCAGTGTGGTAGCCGCAGCACCCACTAAATGGCACACGTTCTCGTGCAGAGTGTGCAGGAAGCTCTGCATACGGTCCTGTAATATAAAAGCAGTATAAATTAATAGACATAACATATAGGCATGGGCATAATACACTCTCAAATAGATAATGTGCAAAATAATGTCATAACTATTATATATTCGCATAATTTATGGGTTTCAAAAACACTACTGAATAATCTGAGATCATTTCCAGAAACTACTGGAAAAGCTTATGGGACAGGAATATACTTTAGCAGCGCGTGCAGCTGGTGCAGCGCGGCAGGGAACAATACACTGAGCTAATAATGATACCTGCGGGCGCGTGGATAGCGGCGGTTCATGATCGCGCTGCCCCAGCAAGTTCCGCCTCTCAGCCGCGGGCGGCGCGAGCGCGCGCGCGTGCGCGGCGTGGCGCAGGCCGGCGGCGGCGGGCGCGTGCAGCTGGTGCAGCGCGCGCGCGAGGGCCAGCGCGGCAGGGAACAGCGGCAGCACGTGCGCCGCACAGGGGTTGCGCCAGGCGGGGTTGCCGGCGGGCGTGAGGCCGGCACCGAACCCTCCACGCGCCGCCTTGTCGGGGTCGGCCGGCACGCACGTGCGCTTCACCACACCCAGCAGCAGGGTGAGTGCGTGCAGCAGCGTGCGGCGCGCTCGTCCACGCTCGTCCTCGTCCTCAGAGGGCGGCTCGTCCAGCCCCACCAGGCGCGCCAAGCCCTCCGCGCTGGACAAGTGCGGGCTTAGACTCGCCCAGCGCTCGCTGCAGTCGCCCAGGACCTGATGATGCATTAATATTGTGGGATTAGGTTGTTACAACTCGAAAAATTATGTTAAAAAAAGCAAACAATTACACACCTGAGCCACCAGTGCGCTCTGTCGCTCGTAGCAGCAGAAGTGGTTAGAAACAAGTAGCAAAGCCTCTTGTAAAGTAACACTTTCCACCGCGCTGAGGTCGGGTCGAGCCAGTGCCGCGCGACACAACTCGTGCAGTCGACCAAACACTGGCAGTAACAATAGCGGGTACTAGAAAAAATTAAGAAATGTGTCTGCAGTTCTGAACAAATAAAATACATTTTTGGGAATACACGCATTTTTGAGATTTTGAGATAGTTATGTCGTTACCTTGGAGCCTAGCTTGACGAGCAACCCCGCAGCATGTCGCCGCACGTTCTTGACAGGCCGCGTGCGGCGGTCGTCGGGCGGCGTGCCCTCGTACACCAGCGCCGCGAAGATCTTGTCCAACACCCGCGGCAGCAGGTCCGCACCCGCCACGCCTACGCCTGGGCCTGAGGAATGTAGATAAATGTACTATAACTACAACACACTTTCTCTATACAATTAAATACGTTCAAAATCAACTCTAATCCTTGTCCCGAGTTGCAGTATTGCAACTTGGGTCGATAAACAGACCACACAATGAACAACCCATCTACTATGTACATGTGTAGTGGAACACTCACCGGCCAGCTGACTGTAGGCGCAGCTTAGGAACACGAACAGTGCTGATATGAAGGACAATAGCAGCGACAGTATGAGCGGCGCGGGCGGAGTGCAAACCACGCAGCGCTGCAGTAACTGTAGCCCTTCTACTACACTCGGACGCGGATCAGCTTGTAGTAACCGCGACAGAACCATGTCTAAGACCTGTAGAGGTTTAACAACACTTAAATAGTTGTAAGAGTTTTCTATACAACAGCCAATACCATTGTGTTCACTTAACTATAGAAAATTTCAGAATAGGAATTATTAAATGGATAATCAATTAATCTTATTACCTGAGACAAAGCCTCCCATTCTATATACATTGGATGGTGCGTGTCCATCTGTGGAGGACAAGTGTCCACTTTGTCCAATGCGACGCGTGTCCATTGTTCCACATAGCCCCACGTTACTAAAGGTGCGGCCGTCATACAAAATCTGTATCACAATAGCTTATTGTACAAAACAGCAATATGTGAGAAAAATTATCAGGTCAATAAAAAATGTATATAAGCATTGGGTCTTCTATTGATAATGACGAGGTATGCATGGATCTAACAACAACCACAACATACTATCATCATATTAACGCAAAGGTTGTTTCAAACATTAGCATTATAATGACATAACGCCATCACGCCTATATTTCCTAAAGGGTAGGCAGAGGTTGAATACCGACATTTCACTAATTGCATTTTTATGTTAGCGCGTTTACGACTACCACTAGAGCAGATAAATGAGACATTAATGGTATAAAATAATAAGAAAATTCTTGTGAAGGTTTTTTATACAGTACATACAACTTACTTGAAACTTTCTAATATTTCTGTACGACATCGTGAGAAAAATATGGCGAATTCTTGTTCACTATCGTAGTCCATACATGCGTAGGCCACGGCGTCATTATTACTGTTCACCCTCGATGATGGAAATGTTACCTGTGGACACATTAGTTTTGTTAACTTTTGGATAGATAGCTCCAGGAAATGCTTGTCGATGTGCCTCAGGGTATAATTCTGGGTCCAATACTGTACACAATATACACAACAAGTCTAATTTAAATTGGTACAGTGATACTGAACCGACATAGCTAAACATACTTCTTAAGAACGGAACTTTGAAAAATAGCTTTAATCATGTCAATACTCGTCGATAAATATAAGATCATTATTCACCTTAAGTACTTTAGGAGCAGAGGCCTGCAGCCACCTGGGCACGACAGCCAGCACATAGGGCAGCTTGCATATCTGTTCGTGTTTCAGGAACGCAAGCCACACTGAGTTAGCGGTGTGCGCAAGCGTCAGTGACGGGTGTGACGTCAGCAGCAACATCGTCTCTAGGAGTACAGGTAGCCAGGATTCTACATCGGTGGCACAGCTCCATAGGGATGTGAGTTGTTGAGCTATACCGGCCAGGACCTGGAAAAAAGTAATGTTTATAGGACTTACTAGAAAATGAATTATTTTTCTAGATTGCTTACTACATACAATGTTTAATATACTTATTTTCGTGGCACTTAAAGAAAAATCTCGATTTAATAGTGACTGTTTTGATTAACCTGTGAAAATTTCTTTAGGAACAAATAATGTCCTTCGTCAACCATATTGATGCTGGCGAGGGCAGCACGATGGATGCAAGTTATCGCATCTTTGCTGAACAACATTGCAAGAGGCTTCCTCTCTTTTGTCTGAAATAAAAAATATTTTTTCATTTTCTGTATCTACAACTTCTACAAGTTGATAGTAATATCATATCATAATTTTACTCACGGAACCCTTTCTATTAACTATTTGTAATAAACATTCAGCGGCGGGTAGTTGAAAGACATCGTCTTGCAGTAAAATACAAAGAATTTGAAGCAAGCGTCCATTGTTCATTACTACATGATTTATAGACACCCACTCTACGTATCCAGTCAATGTTAGTAGTACAACCTGAAATGGAAATATAATAAGTATTATATACTGGCTTCCATCCGCCTGTAGTAGCCTATGTGCTATTCCAGACTATATATCTGTGCCATATTGCATCCAGGTCCATTCAGCCGTTCTGGCGTGATTGAGTAACAGACATCCATTTATCCAAATTTTCGCATTTATAATAGTAGTAAGATAAGACTGTAGAGTATCATGTTAAGTGCAGTTTGGCATTAGATATGACAAATTATTGCTCCGATCTTTGGTGTGAGTAAGACAGTATAAAGATTTTTAATTAATTTTTACTCTCTTACATATACTTTAGCTCTAAATGAAATGAATATAATATTATAAAGTACTATTTTAATTTAACTAATATTTGCAAGCAAAATAAATCTTGCCTATTCTTGGTTACTCAAGGAACGCGCTATTTGTTCATTTAAATAGGTTTCTCCAAACTGTATAACTGTGTTATTTACCCGGACCACTTGGCCATGGCTAGCGGCGGCAGCGTAGTCGCCTGCGGCAGTCTTCTCTCTAAACTCCTGCACATGCAACTCAATGAGTCGCATGAAGAAAGCGAATATTTCCGACATATTGCTGGTTAGGCCTTGGTTTATATCCTTCCGTCTTTGATGGTTTTCTAGTGTCTGCGGAACAAAATACCTATTTAAAATGACCATAAAGGTTTGAGCTGTCTCGGCGGGGAGAGGCCGCGGGTAACAAACGTTCGTCATGTATACGCGTGTCCTGTTTAGCAGCGATATGGCTTTTATAACGTGTTGCTAGGACAAGTTAGGACAAGAAATAATCATCATACATAAGGCTCGCTAAGGACTTTTCCATTTTGTTGAAAAATTAGACTAGACTACAAGACGTACTATTTTGTTCAAAAGTAGACAATCTATCACAAACTGAACAAAACAAGCGGAAATCCTCTTTATACCATGCAGGAGTTGTGTCCGCTTGTTAGTATCTTATCAAAATTAGAAGCATGAGTAAATAAATAACACAAACATGTATAACATTTCTTACATGATGAATATAATTATGATGATATTGTTTTATTTTTATCATAGTTTCATTGAACTGATCATTGGTTCAGGGTACCCTGGATCATGCAGTGTTATTGGGTTATTCTGTTAGAAATTTCTTAGGCCAAAATTTGGAAAATAGGCTCGCTTCTATAACGCTTAATAACAACATCGGGGAAATGTGGGTGTACAATAAATAGGTACATCTCTGTCTTAGACATTGCACAAGTTTCCATTATTCCTTATATGATCGACTATCCCTCACAAATGACAGATGCGTAATTGAAGCAGCTCAAAAGCTGAACTCATAAGGCAATTCAAGCGTAATGTTTCTTTGAGGTTTTTAAAAGAGTAGTCGTTTCGTGCAGCAGTGAATTGTTGTATTTTAAAGCCACGCATAGATTTCCCTGGGCGGAAAGATAAGCCACTAAAACATTACACGTTAGTAATCACAGTTAATTCGATATGGTTGAGATCCTTTATAATAACTGTAAACTGAAGTATGTATGAATTTTTGCTTCTCTCATTATTTTCCATTTAAATGGCTCCATGGGTTATGAGTTATAGCTATATATGTAGGTACACACAATCAAACCGCGATCGGGTAAGATAGGACTTTTCGCGTCCGATAAGACTTTTTAGTTTTTATTTGTCCTAACTTTATGTAGAACATGAAAACAGTAATAATGCTGCTCATCTTCCAAATATTAATAATGCCTTAGTAATTTCTCACATCTACAAACTGATCTATTTTCGTCAAAACACGACATCGTGCATGACATCACCTATGCAATTTGTACGCGAACGTTAACGTACCTAGTTCGGTATCTAACGGATATTGAAAGTAAATCAAAGACGAAGGTTGATCGTGATCTGTCATATGGGCATTCATTTACATTGTAGTTCCCGATAAAATAGCTCTTATCTAACTTCGGTAACACGAACTCCTCATAGTATAAGCACATATATTTATACAAGTAGTTATTATGCTATATAATCGCAAGGAAGGAGTGTTTTTGTATGCATGAAGTGGTTACAACTCAATTTCCAGGATTTTTAATTGAAATAATGATTTGAATGTTGGCACAGATCAATTAGATGTAATTGACCTATTTAATTATCTAAATATACACAAGGTGAATCGCAAAAATATCAATATCAGTTGCATCTAACACCCACATTTAAAACATAATAACAAACAAGGAGTTTTAAAGAAGAAGTCAACACCAGTATTCAGTTCAATAGTACCCATAGTAAGAAAGGCAGTGTACTCACTTGTAATATAGCTACATCTTCAGCCAGCCTCAGGAACACATGTAACACTATTTGTGTATGCCTATGTCCACGGGAGCACGCATCACTTAGCTCAGCCAATAGGGTAGGCCACTGCTGAGGCCACTCTCGCTTGATCATCTCCACGATAACGCGAGCTAAGGCATCATTCAGGTGACTTGTCTCCCAACCACCCATGTACAATAGTTTCATTGCATTCTCCTGCGGGCAGAGTGTAATTGAATGAATTGTTTATTTAATCAATTTCTGTGGAAGACATCCTTGTTATTTTCAGGAAGATCCGTTAAATAGGGCATGTCAGCCGGGTGAGATAACAGAATAATTATGATAGCAAAAGTCTATTTCATCAGGGTCCAGGGATGTCCTAGAGCAGTGGTTCCCAAAGTTGACTGGACCGTGACTCACCTAACAAAAAGTTCCAAATTCGGGACCCGCCTCTTGGTTTTCATGAAGGAGAGAAAGGGGCTGTTCAAACAAGCATAACTATGTATATGAATGAAGGACTGTTCAGACTGTTTTAAGTTCCGATCAAAAGTGTATATATTTGAATACAAGGAGTGCTATTTTTTAATAAGAAGGTTGCATTTTTTTCCTGTTTTTCCTATCATTAGCATCAAATTCAATTTTAGTTATTTTAATCGCAATGAGTCAGTGATCGCCCGCCTGGTCGATCGATCTGTCGTTCTATTTTTTAGGACCCACCCAATATTCGCTCACGACTCATCAGTGGGTCGCGACCCATACTTTGGGAACCACTGTCCGAGAGACTCCAGTTATTCATACTTGTAATTAGGAGCCAACAGAATATGTCTATCAAAAGTCTGGCAGATTGATGATTACTGTTGGTCAATATGAGGAAAAATGTCTTGCGATGATGCGAAAAATGCGACGCACAGTTTACATTGCATATTGAACTTTATCTGCACAGTGTAAGGTAGAAATTGATGTGAACACACAGAAAAGGTAACAGTCCCACAAATATAATAATTCTATCAAGTGCTTAATATCAATAATTGATGAATAATGGCTATGATATATTTAAATAATATATGTAATATACTAGCATCACATCTATACCAATATATAACAAAACCAAAATAACTGCCGTGAGCACTAGAAGAGTGAGGCAGTTTAAACCTAAATAAACAATGTTTTTATTTCTATTATACAATATTGAAACAGCTGTAATATTGGAAGTAGTAGTAAATAATTAGGCAACATCTATTTAGCACACTCAATACCCGAGTCATAATATAATGAATAGTCTGTAAAAAACATGTATATATTGGCTTTATCCTAGGTATTTAACCTAATAAAAAGAAAATTACCTTAATAAATATTTTTTCAGCTTGAGTAATCTGTGTCCATCTATATTTAACAGTGTGTTCCATGAGCTGGAGACCAAAATGTTTGACTCCAGCTGAGTATTGATTGCCACTGGCCAGCAGGAGACCAGCCTGCGCACACCATGGCGAGTTTTCTTTGAAGCTACAAACAATATTTGACATGAATAGGAATTTTTAATAAATCTTCATACATTTATGGTATCCGTACAGTACAAGGATATGGTATGGTAAGGTTATGTATAATTGGTAATTGATTTCTTACCTTTCACATGCATTATAGGCCTGACTACGTTCTTCATGAGAAACAGTAGGGATTAAAGTCAGCTCAACAGCCCGGCTGAGCTCGTCAACTAACAGAGCCACCTCTCCGGTTGGCTCAATACCTACGTTCATTGCAGCTCAGTACTACACCTACAATAAATAAAATTAAATATAGTGTTTTTTTTTTAATTTTATGGTATTATTAGTAGTGGTTATTATAATATTACAGTAAATATGCATAATAAGTGCCAATTAACTTATTTATATAATCATGCCCTTACTTGTAAACTCTGACTCTGACACATTTACCTTTGTTATTGTTGATTATCATAGGATGACAAAGAAAATATTCAATGTTGTTTATTTTTTATCAATGTATACCAATAGAAACCTCGAGGACATTGACCGAAACATGTAGTACTAGTTTATATTTATTTAGAGTGAATATATGTGATGCACAATTACAGCTTTTGTTACAAAAAAAGTATTATATTAGAAAAATATTTGTAACTGATGCAATATGCACGAACTTCGAACTTACCGACTTTATTCATAGAATATTTTTCACTTCATATTCTACCTCATAAGTCTGCAAATTAATAAAATTTTAAATCTATGCACTTATGTAAAAATAAATAAAATGTAAAATATTTTACTTTTGTTCTGTAAAACAAGATACGAATGCACCCGGCTGAGCGTGCAACTAAAATATTAAAAAACCAATCTGTCAGGATTGTAATAACGGTTCTAATTACTTTTTATGATTGGGAACTATATTTGCTCTAATTTTATCCAAATTATTGGAAGGAATCTAACAAAATTACAGAAATCAAATTCAAAACATTAGAAACACCTCGTGTCTACTGAAAAGGAATCGAATATTGCCCACAGACTAAAAGTTTAAAGTAGACAAATAGAGGAGATGTTATGTCAGGCATTAGCTTTTTATTGTTCAGTTCTACAGCTGATTCGTACGGAATTGAAGGGAAAATATTTATTCAGATAAAAAGCAATATATTAAATTGGTTAAATATTGTTATAATAAATAAATAATATCTAAAACCAAAATTAATAATATATTAACGAGAATGTCTTTCTTTTTGACCTTGAAGATTCTAGACAAGACTTACCCAGACCTTCAAGATTTTGACTTTGTTTACGTCATCACATGACAACAGTTTGATTTGAATTCTGTTTATGTTGGAACTAGGTGGAAACTATTGTGTTGAGATATTTTATTAATTTCTGGAGCTGGTTTAATTAATTTTTCGCAATGGAAACTAAATTTACATATCTTGAGCCGTCTCTGGAGAAGCAGTTAAAGGGCCATCGGAATGAAATAACTGCGCTATTTTTCAGTCCCAATGATCAACAAATTGCCAGTAGCTCCCTGGATAATAGTGTTTTGGTATATTTTTTATAAACACGATACCTAAAATTTCAGTTGTACACTTAGAAATTTTATAATTCGCCATTTTAATAAATTCTAAACTTATTATTATTTGTTTCAGTTATGGGATCTTCGTGGGACTATGAGAAGCTACAGGTTTCAAGGGCACGATGAAGCAGTTATGGACGTTACATTTTCGCCATCAGGCAAGTACATGGCCTCTGCATCTCGGGATAAGACTGTTAGGCTGTGGGTGCCTACAGTTACAGGCAGCACTGGCATGTTCAAGGCACATTCACAGACTGTACGCTCAGTACAGTTTAGTCCTGACGGGACCAAGGTATTAACTTAATTCATATATTTAATATTATTAAAGAAGTAAATATCTTTATTTTTTAAATTATTATATAAATACTTCAGATCATCACTGCCTCTGATGACAAGATAGTGAAGCTCTGGTCAACTGACAAACACAGATTCATAGCTTCATTTGTGGGACATACTAACTGGGTAAGATGTGCCCGCATGTCCTCTGATGGATCAGTGATAGCCTCATGTTCTGATGACAAATCTACCAAGCTGTGGAACCCTGATAATGGAGAATGTATTCACACTTACAAGGATCAGAAGGGTCATGGGTTATGTTTGGCATGGCATCCATCTGGCTGCTATATAGCTGTGGGAACTTCTCATGGTAATGTGAAGCTGTATGATGTGAGGACTCACAATCTAGTGCAGTATTACAGGTAGCTTTTTATTCTGAGTAAATACTTTTGATTAAATTCAAGCAAAATTCTTAATGTTATGACTACTAAAGTGGATGAGTAAGTCTTGGTGTTTTTTCTTTTTTTCCAGTATTCATAGTGATGCAGTCACGCAACTGGCATTCCATCCCAGTGGGAGTTATATTCTTACTTCTAGTAAGGATGGGAAAATGAAGGTACCATGAGTTAAATTTCTATACAAATATTATCAGATCATATCAGAAAAAAATATTACTATTTATTTTTCTTTTCAGATACTAGATCTATTGGAGGGCCATCCAATATTCACTTTGAGCGGTCACACTGGAGCTATTAATGCAGTCAACTTCTCAGCTGGTGGTGATACTTTTGCTTCTGCTGGGGAAGATAAGCTGGTAAATATATTAATCCCTTCCAACTAACTATCTGAAAATCTTATGTATGAAGCTAAAGATAAGAGGTGAATGCTGAATAATAATATAATAACTGATACAGTGTGAAGCCTTGCTTTTATCAAATCAATGGTATTTTAAACAAAATTTAATTATCATAACAATAAACAAGAACAGAAGTTTGTATGGACCATATTTGCACAATTAATAATTTTCATGTTTGCAGGTTTTCATATGGAAAACAAATTTCACAGAATTGGCAAGTGATTTAAAAGAAAATGTTGGCCAGAACACTAATTCATCTATACCTAAGTCTGTGTCACAGACTTCCAAACTAACATTCACATCAAAAGGGAGAAATCAGGTTGCTCAAAAAAGATAGTACTTATTTGGAGTACAGTAGCTCTTAGTCACTAGTTAATTGTAATTAATTTGTATATAATGATTAGTTTTATGTGGTTGAAAGAAATATATATTGTCAAAATTAAGGATACATTCTAAACTCATTACTTTCCCTATCCAGGACTATTCATTGAAAACTGTTTCAAACAAGTACATGTTGACCTTTCAAAAAATTGAATTCAGAGAGAACTGCAATTACAAATATGCATTAAAACGTTCATCTTCATACTAAGTTAGATATGAGTTCAAATATTAATATAGTTTTAATCACCCATAAACTAGGGCACAAAGAATTGGTATCAATGTCATCACAGTAATATGATTCCTGCAAGTACGTTTATCCACCTGGATGATGTCAATCAATCTAACAATGAGTCTATGAGAATGACAACTTGTTCAGAAGAGCCTAATGCTAACAGTACTATGATTGAACCAAGGTTTTGCAGTCAAACAGACCCTTGTATTAGAGCTTCATTTTCAATTGTCAATCACTCCTTTCCCCGAAGGAATTCAACAAGGACTTGTCTACCAAGGAATAATACAAATCAGTCTGAATGTTTATCAAATGACAGTTCTTTACATAGTGTTGGACATATGAGCCATATTCCTCGCATCCCCCCTAGCCCTACCACATACACTTTACCTTCAGTCTTGGATAAGTCCATGGCGACAGAGTGTGGACAGGAGCACAACATGTTTGGTATGATAAAACTTAGGGATAATGATGTCTGCTACACTAGTGGTACAATAGAATGGGTGGGCAGGAAGAGAAGCTTTCCTATAAACAGTGGATTCAAATTAATTAATGAGCAATGCTGTGATCCACAAGTGCAGAAAATGAGAAAATTGAACACAACCTTTACCTGTGACACCACCAGACTTAAAGATTGTGATTGTGCTGATGTATTACCAACTGTTAATGCTATTGTTGACCATCTTAATGCTCTCCATGAAGCTGTAGATCTTGTTGATTTGAGACTAAACACTTTGGAGGATGTTATGGGCAAGAATGGACAGTAAATGTATGAATTAGATTTTGTTTTCACTAATAAATGATAATTTACTATTTTTGATTTTAAATGTTATTGATAAACTTGTTTTATAAAAATGTTTTATTAAAATACTGAAGTAATATGTTATATACACTATAGGTCATTTAGTAAAATAACATCAAATTTTAGAATAATAAACATAATACAACCATAAATGTAATAATGATCAAGTTGTAAATTCAGGATCTACAAAATGTCAACTTTTGGCTCAATGTACAGTCTCAAAGCTTCATTACTCGTGTATAACAAAAAATAATACAATGATACATGTTTTTATATAAAATTATGCAGGTCTCATATCTTCTGAAACTTACTATGACTTAAAGTTATCTTATCACAGTTATTGTGTGCCCACATATGTAGTTTTTTTCCCGGTTTTCTTTATTACATCTAGTAATTGGTCAGCACTAAGTGTTGATATGACAGACACCTTTTGTTCAGGTAAACTTATTGATACACTATCAACACCCTGCCCCTTTAGTCTATTGAGAACTCTTTCTACTGCACCTGAGCATCCCTCACACGTCATTTCAACGTTGAAGATGTGTGTCTGGAAATAAATAGCACATTATATTATTACTATGACTATAATATTTATCCATATTTTGAATAAATAGGAAAATACTCACTGAAGACATTTTAACTCTAATAGCTTATAAAGGATACGTGTAAACGATGAATTGATAACAACTTGAGAACTTTTTAGCCCAAGATACGAATAGAATACGACCAATTGCTGATTGTGGATGCGGCTTATCAGTTGGCAGGTATGACGTTGTCAAAAATTATTCAAGTAGAGGCGTTTCTCCGAGGTTTTAGATGTTTTAGTTCAAAATGATCGCTTAGGCGCAAGGAATATGATCCATTATTTCTTGACATCAGCTGCATAAAAATTGTGTTTTTGGTTTTTGTTGACGTTGACTTGTCGCCTGCACCTGACAGATGTCAGATTAGTGATTAGATCTCAGATAAAAAAACCTTACATAGTATCACATAGAGTAAACATTTTTATTCACGTAAGACAATGTAAGAGCCGACTAATTCAAATTAGTAGCCCTGTAAAATGTCAAATCGAGCGAAAGTGGCTCGCGAAATTGTTGATTTATAAAAATAAAAGGAAAAGTTATAGTTACCACTAATAACTTGCAGAATTCGCGACTGGCTAAGGCGAATGATCATTGCACCCATTGCAAAACTATGGACAAATCGTGTGGATGAATGTTGGGAGTCGATTTATTCACGATTTTTTTGCACCGATCTTGCCATCCATAGATCCAATACGTGATTGTTTGATTGTTATAATCCACAGACTAAGAAGGTATGTTGTAATCTGTTGTACACTTTACCGTGGCTGTCATTGATGGTGGTGCCGTATGTCTCGGGAGTTTTATTTTTAATTATTTTTCTTGAAGACATGTTAATTTAACCACTAATGAAAACATGTCACTCCGGGAAAATTTAAGAGACCTAGGCTGGTAAATATATTTTTATAGTAGTCGCAGTTTTACTGGAGAATGTCTGAACATTTCACAGTCAAACTAAATATCTGATTTTTCAGGCACCTAAGTGAAGAAGGTCTGGATATTGTTAGTGAAAATGGACAAATACAGGATGTAAATATCCTTACCAAGAAGGCATTAGATGTGAGTGGTTAACGCGG
This sequence comes from Shargacucullia verbasci, assembly GCA_947562105.1. NCBI lineage: Eukaryota > Metazoa > Arthropoda > Insecta > Lepidoptera > Noctuidae > Shargacucullia > Shargacucullia verbasci. The sequence continues at coordinate 3,734,267 of OX387286.1, read as the reverse complement.
TTAAATTTTATTATTGTCAAGGTCTACTGGTCAATTGGTTCTGGTTGTGTTAATTTCAGTTCTTATTGTTTTTCAGTATGATTTGAGGGACATAGGAGATGCAGCGCTTCCTGAAGACTTCACTAAGGACCCATCTAAGTTAGAGAAGCCAGTAGTACTCCAAATACAAAAGATTAGAAATGTGTCGGCACCAAAGGCTAATGAGGAATCAACATCTGCTCCTCGAATGTTAAAGCTAACGTTACACGACGGTAAAACAACATGTACAGCCCTAGAAACCAGTCCCATATCCAGTTTAAGTATTAATACGCCACCAGGGACAAAGTTATTGTTGAACAATGAAGGCCTTGAGGTTTGTCATGGTGTGGTCTGGTTGGTACCAAGTGTGATATCCATTTTGGGAGGAAAGGTTACTCATATGATTGAAAAATGGGAACTAAACAGGAGTTTGGCTAAGCATACAAGAGGTGAGCCTAGTTTTAGTATTCTGATATAAAATTTCTTGTGTTATAAAATATTGTTGAATAAGCATTTTCTAGGCATGATTAACATGATATAAAATAACATTACTTACATAACAATATAGGAAGTAGTATCTGAGTTTTAGATAGCGAAATAGAATACTGGTAATTGTACAGTCAGTGTCAGATATAAGGGAACAGCAAAGGTGTTCTACTGTCCTGTAAGAATGAGGAAATTATACCTTATTATTAACATTTTTAAGGTGGGATTGGTGCGGATGGTGGTCCTCCCCCATGGATACCATTTGGACAGAGGTTAGAAGCTCTTATGTTGGAAAAGCAGTTCAAGAGCTTACAAGAAGCTAAGCAAGATAATGCTGAGTTTGAAGCCCAAAGGAAAGGTGCAATAGCTGAGGCACAGAGGCTGTCTGGTGTTAAAAAAGTAATAATGTCTCCTTAATATTTTCTAGCATTGATATCAAGCTTGCTAATAATGACTGATTTAAAACTCTATTTCTCTTAAATATGGGACACATAAAAGTACTTTTTAGTCCTTTTTTGTTTACTCAATATTTTAGTCAAAAATAAAATCTAAATGGAATAACTCAGTCGTTATTTCAGGTAGAAATTTGAATGGCAATATAGTTGAGAAGTGTCCTGTATCTATAAAAAATGTCTTTGATTGATTTGCTAATGAAAAGTAATTGGATTCAAATTAGATACAAATAAGAATTTTAGACATAGTCTACCCTATATTTGAATCCTGTTGTGTTAATTATTACATTTAAGTTCTTAGGTTAATAAATAATCCTTTTTAATGTGTATTCTTTACATCTTCCCAGGTGTTTGGTGGAGGTACAAAACCTCTTTTGGATGCAAATGTACAGAAGATTGTTGATGCAGGATTTTCAGAGGAGCAAGCTGAAAATGCTCTTAAATATACCAAGAATAATGTTGATAGGGCTCTAAAAATTCTGCAGAAGAGAGACAACTCAGAAAATAGAAGTAAAGAGAAACAACAGAAAGAACCAGAGCCACCTAAACGTAAAGGACGCAGTAAGGATATGAATGATGAAGACATTCAAGTAAAACCATCAGGAAAAGTGTCTTTGTTTGATTTCCTAGAAGATAAACTGCCTAATGTACCAGATAAAGATAAAAACAATCGCCAGAACAGCTCCTCACAAGAAGACAGAAATGATAGAAATAATTTTAATTATAGGGACAGGAATAGTGCCAAAAATATCCCTCGCAACCAAGGATCTAGGTATGAAGGTCCCAATAGACAGAGATCTGACACCAGAGGACATTATTCTCATGACAACCACTCACACAGAGATGAAAGAAAGTATCAAACACAGAGTGAAAAGCCACCAAGGTTCCAGAAAAAGTTAGAGGAGAAAAACAAACAACAACTGCAGCAGCAGCAGCAACATCAACAGCAACCCCAGCAGTTCCAGGTCAACAGCATGAATAACATGAATATGCAATATAACAATTCATATCACACTCTTCCACCCCCACCACAGAGCCACTATAATGATAAAATGCGAACTGATAGGAATTATAATGAGAATAAAATGCAGCAACAGCATAATTACCGGAACGTCGCCAGTGCGATGGAGAGTTTGGTGGACGCTACGACGAACTTGAATCTGTTGGCTACTCAGCGTGCAGTAGAGGAGCTTCAACAGCCTCGGAACTATCCGCCACTGGATCAAGTCTATGCCAAACAGGCGTACGTTGCTGCGCAGAGCGTAACTGATGTTCAGCCGTTCAGGCGGGGGAGTGATCTGCAGAAGTATCAGGAGCAGTCGTACCAGCGCAGGCAGCAGCCGAACGGTTACGTGGAGCCGCGGCAAAACGCGATGTATCCCAATGTGGCCAGCTTCATGGGCAACGCGGCGGCGGCGGCGGCGGCTGCAGCGGCCAGCAGCTACGCCAGCCGCCAGTACGGCTACGGCGCGCGGGCGCAGGAGTACGCGGGCGTTCGCGGGGCGCCCTTCCTGGCTAACTCTCTGTTGGGCTTCCAGAACGCAGCTGTCAATGAACAGGCCCGCGCCATGCTCGGCGTCGCTGATATTAACTGGAAGGTTGGCGATCGATGTCTCGCTCTCTATTGGGAGGACAATAATGTAAGTTGAATTATTTCCCACATACATATATGATCGTCTCGAAATTCTTAGTCACAATTCTCTATATCCTATTAATTTTAACTTTTCAGTTCTATGAGGCCGAGATCACCGGCATTTCGGCCAACACCGTTGTTGTGAAGTTCTGTGCCTATGGTAATCACGAGGAGATACTCAAGACGAATTGCCTGCCATTCCCTAATCAGGGTGAGTTGGTTTTGCTTCTAGGATAAACACATTAACACATGCACATCATTTCTGATATTCTTGAAGTTAGATTTTAACTTACGCATTCAAATTGATGATTTAAATTCAAATGTGAAGAAAGGCCAGGTAGAAGAATGTAAACAAACTTTCATAACATTTTAAATTGAAATTGTCTACAAATATATCAATCGTCCATGTTTATACATATATATAGTTAAATAAAGATTCTTTACAGGAGTCTGATTCTTACATTTATCACAAAACGATCTATTCTTTTGCCAGTCATGATGTTAACTTTGCTATAAAAATTATCTTCTACTTTTCATATCTAAACAATTTCTTTCATGAAGCAGTTCCTTCATAAAGCAATTTTTTTACTTTTGGTTGTGTAACTTTAAAATTCGAAGATGTATATATTTGTATATAATAATAACAATATATTAACAATAAATAATTTGGAACCACAACCCAAACGAAACAATGTGAAGATTTGGACTAATATTGCGCGTGTATTAGTCCAGCAGTGGAGAGCTTATATGGAATATGTCCCTATTTTTGTATTTTTTGGTTTCCGCCAAAAGTAGCCTACCATCCCTCGTATTATTGCTAAAGGCGGTTGAAGGATGATATTAAAAGAATAGCTGCGCGGCATCCTCAACATGTTTGCCAAGTGTGGTATATGGTTTATTTTCTATTCAATCATTAGTAATGTTGTGATAGCTTACCTATACCTATCCTATGCTTTTCAGTAGAATAGTGGTACAAAGATAAAGGCAAACAGGGTGATCAAATATAGATAAAGTTTTTTAAAGAACTGGGGATCTAGTTAAGCCAAAAATGTATGAAAACGTCGTGCGCGCGCATTTGAGTAAACCACTGTCGTATCACGCGTACATTATTTTGAGATTAAAGAAAGCTCGTACTAGACCTCCAGGTGATGGATTATTTAAATAATTTATTATTTACATTACTCGATTGCATGCATAAAACTTCATTTTTATCCCTGTATACTCATATCTTTGTTCGCTAGTACTTGGTAATCTAAATATTTGATAGCTTAAAGATTAATAGCGTGTTCACATTTTGTCTCATGCTTCATCATCAACATAGCATTTTCCGATCTACGTTGGAGTCGGCTTCGAGTCTAAACAGATGCGGTTGATATCACTATTTTATATGGACCAGCTGCCATCTGACCTCGATACCGATGTCCTAAGGTTAGAATAGAATCAAACTATAATATTTGTTTCTTTTTATTTGGTACATATCGACTAATCCGATTTACAAAGGAATACTGTGCCATAGCATAAAGTTTCCATATTGTAATAGTCTGCTGCAGCTAAGTAGCAACAGATATCTCCGTATATAGGAGATAGAAATGAATTTAATTTTTCAAACATACTATGGATATTAAGAATTTTAGAAAATGTGTTAATCCATTATAAATAAATAAAACATTAATTATTTATGTAAGGCGACGCCTTACATAAACAATGCGTAGTCATATAAACATATCATGCTGCGTAGCCGAAGTGGCGTAGCGTGGGTTTCAACTGCCCGGGACGCAGGCAAATTTCGCCGCCCCCTTATTTAGGTCTTTAAAAAAAGGGGATTTCCCCCGGGTTTCCCCGGTTTCGTCACAAAATAAGGAATAAAAAGTCCGAGCTCATTTTAATCGGTTCGAATTGTAGGTGCGACATAAATATTAAATGAAATGGTTCAAATATTTATAAGATATAGGTATTATTATTATTATTAATTGTGAAATTTTGCCGCCCCCTAAAAGTGCCGCATGGGGCGGGCCGCAGTGGCGTAGCGTAGTGGAGGCACTACGCTACGCCACTACGTAGCCGAGTAGAAGTACCTAAGTCATATTTTAACGCGCTGCGTGTGAGGTTGCAGGGTCGCACACGGAGAGCTACCTGGGTCGCGGCGTGTTCGCGGCGCGGCGGCCGTAGTGGTGCGCCGCGGTGGCGCCAGCAGTCGCGCGCCCCGCCAGCTGACGCGCCCGCACGCCCCCGCCGCTACTGGACTGCGCTGAACATCGCCCTCTAACTTTACCCGATATACTCGATACTCGGCAGCTGACTGGATTTGTGCATACACAGTGATTTGGATTCTCAGTGCGGATAGTGAGTGTTTTTTATTTGGGCCCGACTCATATTTCCAATTAGTCTGATCAGATCATTATATACTTGGGGTGAGTCGCACAGCTGTTATGTAATCTAACCCAGCTATGTTTAAGCTAACTCATTTTAAGTACTTGTCGGTCTGTCGCGTTCTATCACACACAGTTAGGATACTGACGGACTGATACTTCCGAACTTGTATCTATATCCTAAATCTAGATTCAAATAATAGTTAGCACAATTGTCGCCTTTGCAGCATAAGTAATTAAGTACTGCCAGTTGGATATATTCGTAGTTATTTTAAACCTGTAAAAAAGAAATATGAAGACACCTGATCGGCATTATTTAATTAGTTATTGTACTATTGTGAGCGTTTAAATTGTCGGATCAGACTATCAGAGACATGGCCCCATTTGTACGTCTGATCACGGACGTAACATGGCGGCGTTCTAAAGCTTGTTACTAACGACTGTGAACTATGAATTCTTTCTGGTTTTAATAAGACTTTAAATCACAATTATCAGTATCGACTCGCTTTTGTCTGTTTATATTTGTCATCATCTTTTGCTTTAACTTTCTCCAGAATTATGTGAGAAGACTGAAAGTACAGTAGTTTCTTTTCGACACAAATTATAAGAATAGTATAGATTGCCCGTTTATTTTTGTTTTAGAACGCATGCAACGGTTATCTTAATGTTTGACACGCGATACGCATAGCTTTAATCAAAACCATTCAGCTAAATGCGGATCAATATTGATAAGTCTGATTTCACGACGCTCCTTCGAGTGCCCATAGACGGTCGGTTAAATGTTCAGTTCCATCGGTTAATAGTTCGGGAAGAGTGAATGAAGTTGAAATATACTTCCGATCGAAGCGGTTAGTAATAGATCCACAGAAGGTTTTTGATTGCAGTCAACGTTATAAAATACCTCCTACGATGTATGTAGTAATAATAAGTACGTGTTAAATGTTCATTCAATTCCGTATCGCACGCGGAAGTATGCGAGTTTTCAACTTTCTTCACTTACTGTATAAAGGGAAATGAAAGGGCTCTCGCGTCGCTGCGTAGCTTCCTATTAGATACGTGTAATATTCGTGTACAAAGGATTTGAACATACATTTGGAAAACGTAACATAAATTATGAAATTACTTGCATTTATTTGTTGTCTTCTTTATTAATTTTATTTTTTATTTCTATCAATTTATAACAGGTGTAGATATTTTATCGGCTCACTAACACAGACTTAACCGATGCTTTTCAAATAATAATATTTTCGTTCAATGTCTAAAACTTTAAAACAATACCCGTCGTCCACGATACAGTAAACAGCTAGAGCGTATCTACGTGGGCTTCAAAATACTGTAGTGATCTAGTTGCTTTGTATATGACGTACGCGGATTTAAATGAGATAATGCTCTATTTGAAATTTTGTATTGTGGGCGAGGCTCATAACTGACGGTTTCTCATAAAAAGAGATAGGTTAGGTCAGTCATATCAAATGTATAGTTTCCAATGTCTGAATAGCTTTCGGATGCCAAATTCACAATCAATATATCTAATCTCCTCTACAGATTACTTTCTTCTTTGGAAATTCTTTGTTTTTTTTTGTATAAAATACCATTAGCGCATGTTGGAAATTCTATTTTATTTATCATGTTAAAGTTATTTATTTTCTTTTAAATATGCAGGGGTGTGTAATTGGACCTAAGACATTGTTACGTCTGATTCTGCGCCTAACACGTAATAAAATTTCTTAATAAGGTCTCTTAATTTTCAACTACTTTTTGTATTCATAATGTTATGTAAGTTAAAGTTGAGATATCCAATTAAGAAATATTTCAGAATCAGATACAAAAGATTCAAATGTACCCCTTGCATAGTTTTGTCAATTAATTTATAAGAGAAGCTACGCAGGTCGTGTTGTATCTAGGTCTAATTAAAACGTTCATAAATGTTTAAATATAGGTAATATAATGTTAAAAGATGTAACTCTCATGCGTTAGCGTTAATTTATTGTCAGTCCGTATGTAATCAACAGCAGTAGCGATCCGCTTGTATAAGTGTATTTTGTTGTATTTTTAGCGCAAAATATGTAATATATGATAATAATTTCAGTTAAAATATTGTTTGAATTGTATTTGTTTTTATTTTATATCCGTGTCTAAATAGATATAAATAATTGTACCTACGAAATCACCTACCGTTTACTGCTTCATGTTTATAATAAGTTAACAACAAATGAGATGTATCTATAGTTTTTTCTATTCATATTGATTTATACGTGATCACTAATAATTCACACTTGTTACTTATTTTTGTTACGAAGTTTTGTAACTGATGAGTGATAGCGTTACTGAGCTAGTAGCAGGTGAGAATATATTGTGTTATCAAGTAGGACCTTATTGCTGTGAGAGGAATTCACGCTAGAATAGTATCGACTCTATTCGATATCATGTTATATTTCACAAGTTCAAAGCACTGGATTGTCTATTTATTGCATAGTTTCACTTTGTATGATCTTCGCGTGATCAGGATTTAACACTTGAAACTCTGCCTTAGTTTTTCTTAGAGTTATTCAAAGATTTGTATAAGACGGGTATTTTTTGGTCATGTTATATAGTTTATAAATAAGTGTAGATAAACACCATCCACTAAATACTCACTGGAGACGGTATCACAACATTATGTATAAGAACGTGGTGTGGTAAGCCTAAACATAAACTTCGCAAACGGCCTTTTGTTCCTATCTTTTAGATGTTTATAACTTTAACTAATAAGTAGAATGTAACCATTTGAAACCGGCTTTGTTCAATTGGATATTTTCTTGATCACGCGCAGATCGTGCTTATATTTGAGTTTTTAATCTAAAACTTATTTACTAAACTGATTGCAATGTCAGCATATGATTGAATGTAAACCAAAGCTCAATTACTTGTTAGTCGGTAGAAGACGCAGTAATGCTCATATTGATGTAAAACGGCGTTGATTACATTTGTACCACCAGGTTTCTGTTGAGTTTAGGTGAACGTTTATTAACAAAAAGCTAATAAAAGAAACTGTGACATACTGTTGTTTCATTTATCAGAGGTATTTAAACGTTTTTTATGTTTTACACTATACATCACATTAGGTTCAATATCTCGTACTACAAATACCCCTACTAAACTTTTAATTTTTTCGCCAACACTGCGCTTGGTGAAGAGATATGATGAAGTTTCTTTGGTTATAATTCCTTAGTTGCGTGATAGAAAAAAACTATTGTTTTAAGAGGAGGGGATAGCCTATACATGGGGAATTAAATAAAATTTAACTTGTCAATATAGGTAACTAAATGTGAGGCGAACGGGCGGCCAGCCAGGATGCCTCCAAAGGAGGCATTAATTTCTAAGGGTATAATTTCATGCCTATTGTTTTTTTATTCCAGCCAGGAATAATGTCTGCTGACTCGGACGAACGGGATAGTTTGAAAATTAAACAGGACAGAAAGAAGTTGTGATAAGTCAAAGACTGGAGCGACTGGTATCATATACATAGATAGGTACAGTGGTTAAGCTTTTCGTTTTCTGCGCTATGGGTTGCGATGATACCGTGATCCGATCCGTATAATTTGTAAGACATGCAAGTAAATGTTATGGGTCTGTCTGTCTTTGTATGTAATATATACCTCTTCTTTATTCAGTCTTTATCTACCCGCTTGGGTACCCAAGATACAGAATTCCTAGTATTATTGTCTCGGTAAACACCTATTTTGTTACAAAAAGAAAGAAAAGAAATATAATTACGTAGATAGATATAAATATATCTATTCTCTACAAGTATACACATTTCATAGGATATTTTTATTTGTGCTGTGACTCTATCTAGAATTTAATTAATCGGATAGAAAATATTTCTTTTCATTCAATTCGTTAATTTCAAACGCAAACATCACTCGAGTCAACTTTATTAGGTAATGTTTGTTTTGGTTTGGTTTCGGAAAATAATTGGAATTAGTTCGTTGTAATCTCTTCTTTTCAATCTTAAATTGTAAATAATAGCTACGTTACACGCTATGTATGACCTAGTTGCAAACACATAAACGCGTCAGTAGACCCTTCGAAGGCTGGTCCATTCTTCATACTGCCTGCTTGGTGGGGCGTCGCCCCGCGTGCTTGACTCGACAAACCAGTTGAGTCTGTCCTACAGGCCACGACGCACTTGTCGTCTTCAATAACAAACAAAACTCGTGAATGAACTGTTCAAATATCGTAGTAACTACAGTGAGAAGTAAGAGTGATGGTAAAGTGAAACCGTTTCAGATAACGGTTCTGTAGACGATATCGGATTTCGTGACAAAATGTAAGTAAACGCCACGCAACGACCAACGCAAAATTTATGTTGATGTTGACATCAATGAAGCGTTTTTAAACGATGAGTTATTGTTTGTACCTTTTGGCCGTTTCCTATGTTATTCTGGTCTAGTTTGTGTTAATATAGAGTCGTACAATTCGACTTTCACTTATTAACGTCTTTAAGAGAATGGATTAGATGGACCTTGTGTTATCCGTGGTTACCTTGAGTGAGCTGCGTCCGCGCAGCTCGCGTAACTCCTCTCTGCAAGTGGTCGTAATACTACATGCACGTATGACATACATACCATTACATATGACATATACTGACATAAATAACTTAATTTGAGAATAAAATAGTAGTAAGTAATGGTGAATCAGTATTCGTACCTATTACCTACGTACCTAGGTATCGATGTTTTTATTATTTGTGGGATAATTTTATCATACAAAACCGGATAATGACCCATAAAAGGTGGCGATAATGAAAATATTACAAGTGAATTTCCTTTCTTTAACAATTGTTTTCACACGCTAAAACTTTGTAAGAAGAGGGTACACTGAAAAATATTAATAACTATGTCCAGTAGAAGTTGTATAAATACATAAGTAAGATGAAATACAATCATTAAATTAATATGGCAACCATTAAAAATAGTTTCAAAGTTCATATAAAGTTAAGAAGAAAAAGGAAATCAACTTATTGGAGGTAAGAATATAAAGTAGGTACGTATGTTGTTTACTGTGCCATGGCATTCTAGATCACACAGTCAGTTTACAATGTCGTTTACATCACATGTGACTTAAACCAATGATAATAATATAACTAACTATTAATTGCAGATATAAATCACAGGTACCTAAGGCTTTGTTAATTAGATTCTAGTTTTTATGCTTAGTTGAGATTAATTACGATGATGTAGTTAGATTGTACCTATATCCTTTGTACCTTATGACATTCTACGTTTGTCATTTTGATGTGGTGATACTTGTAGATTTGTATCTTATATTGAAGATTATTGGAGATTTAAGAGAAAACTGCTTCTTAGCATTTTAAATGATTTTATTAATACACGACAAATCTATAAACTTATATCTAATTTTAAAACTAACTACTTTTACTAATGTATCAATAAAAATAAATAAAAACAAATTTGAAAAAAACCTATGCTAAACGAATACTTGGGCGTCATAGTACTCCTCCACATCGCTGTCGAATGGTAACGTGCCCAGAAGACTGGCAGCATTACCACGTTAAATGGCAATGCTTATTCTTTGACCAAAGAATAGGCCAGCCCTCTGGTCACGTGTACTGTCGACCAAGCGTTTAGCAAGGTCTCTAAAAAAGAGACGTGCATTCGGACCCCATGACCCGAGCGTTTCCACGCCAAAAGGCTCAAATAAGTAATTGCCTATGAGGATATTATATTTGCGCCGTTTGTTTGTCTTTAAAATTAGAAAATTGAAGAGTTCATGTGTTACAGAATATAACTTATGATAGGTAATGTAACTGTACTTTGGTACTATAATGAGTGTACTTATTATAATGTGTATCTACCTATCTATGAGTTAATAAGGTCTCTTTATATCTATATAAATAGTTTGACTTTGATATACGCCTACACGTTGAGGGTGAGGTCTATTGGAACCTTGTATATAATTGAATGTCTTGAATTGAATATCTCTAGCGAATAAAGTTGTCTTCTATTACATATCCGGCTAGATAGGTACTCGGGTAGAACGAAGTTGTATCTTTTGAATCTTATCCTATCCTACTAATCCTACTTTAATATTATAAATGTGAAAGTTTGTGAGGATGGATGGATGGATCTTTGTTACTCTTTCACGCCAGAACGGCTGAACGGAAATTTGGCACAGAGATAGGTTATAGTCTGGAATACCACATAGGCTACTTTTTATCCCGGAAAAATGTACGGGTTAGTAAATCACGCGGGCGAAGCCGCGAGCGGAAGCTAGTATCTAATAATTTGCATGAGACAAAATATGAACCTACTCTCCTACCTAACTATGGTGTAGTGTCATTAGACCCAAAAGTGCTAACAGCCTCCTATTACAAATAGGCTAAATGCCTTTCTGTGAATAATATCATAGTCATATCACTTCGCAAGTGTCTAGGTACCTACATATGTACTTTTGGAATATGTTTGAACTTGTACTCAAAGATTCACGAAACTGACACGATACATAGGTACCTCACCTTTTACAGGCAAAATAGTTGACATATTCTCCAGGATACCTATATACCTAGTTAATTATATGTGTCTTTTTCAACCTTGACGTTTGCAAAATCATCGAATACCGATGAACCCAAAAAGATAATTTGTAATTGTAATATTTAGGCCGTCTACTGCCTCCATAGTGGGTTCCTCTCTCCCTCTCTCCTTCAGCCATTCAAAGCTGGGTGTTGGCTTCAGTCGGTATTCTGGTAGACTGAGAACCACACGCAATTCTAATTAGGACTAAACTCTTACTCTCATTAATAAGATACCAAAGCGTACCATAAGTAAATATACTAGCAGTACGATACCTACGTGATCAAGTTACAAACAACTGGATTTATTGTAATCAACTTTCACTGTACAAGGTTCTTGTTAATATGTGACTATGATACTCCATGTTATATGCTCGCTGATGACCAAGTTAGATATAAGTCTGCAGGATGCAAATTATAAGATCATCTGTAAAATGTTCTAAGTACTGACTCGCTACTTGGAGCTATTTGTAAGCGTGCATTCGCAGAGACCTTTTAAGTACTAGTAATATTAAGTTTGTGGCTATATATGAGGCAACGCATTCATAGTTACCGCAACATGCCACCGCATAGGTCTGAGAATAGCGAAGCCCATAAAAGCCAAACACCCCCGGGGGCCGTGCGTTAAAAAAAAGGTTGATAAGACCATCCACCTGCAAGCTTGATGAATGGCTTAAAGGGGCTGTCCGTTTTAATATAGTAAGTTCTGTCTTATGAGGCATCTACAACTGACTCTATTGAATCGTGTAAATATGTGAGACCATAAGATTTTTTACTCTAAAGCGCAAAAGAAGAATACTGCTGCTTAAGCCCAAACTTTTGACACATATCCTGAGAAACCTTTTGCGGCATCCACGGTGTGACAAGAGGAGGCCTATTCTTTGCCGGGAACCACAAGCGGCAAGTCAAATTTTAAAATACAACCATTGTTAAATATTTTCTTATTATATTTACAGAATCGCAATGGGAATGGGAGGAGCGATGGACAGTTGCGGCAGATGTATGAAGTTCTCATTAATATGCATCAACGTAGTCACCTTCGTAAGTATTTCTTTATATACTCATGTAGGTATAAGGCAAAAAAAACCTCATCGTTTCCGTCAACAATCATGACTATGGCAAATCTATGGCATATTTTATACGCATGTTATAAAAACGTAGTTACCCCAGATATCTCAATATATGCTCTAGTAAAAAAAAAAAAAAATGATTCTACATAAGAAATAAAAACTGGCCTTAACGTAAGCAACATTATTAGATGTTATCTTTTACCTACACTTGTGAAGTCATAGAACATTTTGGTGATTATAGAAGCAATATTTCAAGTCGAACGCATTAAGACAGCAAATATAGTAATTTAGATTATATCCAACCGGACGTTCCAATACATTTATCAACAAAAAAAGATGGTCGAACACAATGAAAAGGTGTACAACAACATCTATTTAATTAATGAGGCGTAGTTATACAAATTATCTTACACCTTCATCATTTAATACGTTTATTATTATTATGACTCAATTGACGCCACCATTGGCGTAGTGGATGAGTGTGAGTTATTGACTGCTTTACTATAACTTGTCAAGGGCTTGATTAACGCACGGAACAAATATTTGTAGGGCCTTCAGATTGTGTACAGGTTATGTAGGTGTCTGTGCATTAGAATGATTATTAGAGAACACCTTTAAGTTAAGGGCAAATATACTTCAAAAAAAATGTCTTGCCTCTATTATTTGCACCTCTGCATCAAAATCGTCGATTAATGCAGTTATCCATGCATCTCCGTTGCGTGTCTTCAATGTCACATAATTACGAGTGTCAGAGTGACCTTTTAACTTTAATTGTGTTCCTTCATTGTCCAAAGTCACTTATATCAAGTACAACCGGTATGTTTGTGTACATCACGCAAACATAAACGTAATGATTCAAGATTTGAATTCAATCGAACTTTATGATTCATGTTTATTGTATTATTTACTTCTATTAAACCTTTTATATAAGTTGAAAAGCTCTAATTTTTTTTTGTTAATGTTTTCCGCTGCTTCACCAAGGTCTTTTGTCTTCTATATTTCTCTATTTTGAGCAATAACCTGATAAAAAAACATCCTGTAGATTTTACATTTATAAATTGGTATCGTTTTAACTATCTTTTACTTTAGCTGTAGATCGTGTTAAATCTATCATTATTCAAGTTATTGTAAAGATTCAAATTTAAAGCTCTTGTAAAGTATAAATGTCTTCATAAGTATTAAATAAAAACTATAAGTAGATAGGTACTGGAAGTTTGATGTAAAAATACTTTAAAAAAATGTATGATGCCATCAACATTTCATTTTTCATTTATTTAATCCTTATGAATAAAGACTATCATATTTTTTTACGTAAATCGGCTCAATGTAATCGGTCTTCATATTGCAGTATTTTTCAATGGAGTCAAAATAATAATTATTACGAGCTTGTCTGAACTCATTTCTGAGCAATTTATTTTATTTATGCTTACAATATTTATTTTCTCTTTGTAAAATTTTATGGATACGATTTTAATATTCAGTAAGTCCCATCCCAACTTAAGCATAGAGAACCCGCAGGACACAGAGTTAACATATTATCCGAAGGGATAGGCAGAAGTGTACTATTGTGCTCCCACATTTGTCCGGTGCTATTATTAAGTCCCATGTAGGAGGACATAGGACGCGAGCCTAATGCCATCAACTGTGAATTGTTCCAAACTACGTGCTGACAATTTCAATACAGAAAAACCCTAAATAATTTGATCGACACGGGAATCTAACCCAGATTCCATTTTATTTAGTTCACAAAGTTTAGTTATTAGTTACCCGTGTATATAATAACTGTAAATAAGGCTCGCTTCACGATAATCCCATGCATGAAATATCACACAGGTTGTCTTCGGGGCTAGAAACTGTAGATATTGAACTATGTTATTAATATGTTCCAGATCGGCGGTGGCCTAGCGCTCGCTATTGGACTGTGGGTATGGATCTCCCGCTCGTTCTCAAGCACGCTGATGAGCAACAACATGTTCATAGCATCGGTGGCTGTGGTAGTGGCTATGGGGGCTGCCATGATGCTGCTGTCGCTGCTCGGATGCTGCGGTGCCGCTAAGGAGGTCAAATGTATGCTGCTTACGGTACGTTGGTCAAAGATCAGATAGTACATTACAATTAATGTCAACACACAATTTCACAACCGTGCTTTATATGCCTTTCATTCACAAAACAACGGCTTGCAAATATCAAGTGTTTGGCTTGGAATTTAATTATCTATCTAAAATAACCAGGCACACTAATTGTTATAAATTGATATAGAAAGGTGCACATCTGTGCATTTGAACCGGAAAGAACTATAGTTTGGATGTGCCTCAATATAGCAAGGATTTTGAAAGAGAACATCATACCTCTCAACTTTCATAACTAATTTTAATTCCATCGTGTTTCAGTATATAAGATATACAACTAGAATATTTAGTTTTAATTCCGCTAAACTACTGCAAGTTTGGGTGCATGCACAGGACCGCCCTCCCGCCCGCAAATATATGCACATGCAGGAGGTGTGATAGAAATAATGTAACATGCAACCAAATATTCTAGTTGTATATCTTATATATCATGGATTTCCGCAAAGTAACGCCTGATTCCATTAATTGTGTTTCAGTACTACATCCTGGTATTCATAATCTTCGTGGTGATGCTGGTAGGCGGGATCCTACAGTTCGTCTTCAGGGAGAAGGTGATCACAACGTTGGACCGGGAGTTGTACGCCGCCATCCCTTACTACGGAGTCAAGCATGAGTACACCAAGTCCTGGGATGACACCCAGACGTACCTACAGTGCTGTGGTGTCAAGGGTTACAAGGACTGGAACGATAATGTTCCCGAGAGCTGCTGTCGAGAAGTTTACCCAGGAAAGGTGAGTTAAAGATTACATCACGGCATCACGCCTGTATTCTCCGAAGAACTCTTCGGAGAATTTAGGCGAGATACAATGCATCATCGTACACTCACATTTCAGTTATTAGACCCTCTAATAGGCGGCGAGCCTGTTGCTATCTACCGGGCAAAATTCTATTGAGTAGTCCTTATCGAAAACCCAGAACCTGCGAATCGAACTCATGCTCAGCAGTCACTGTTGGGACCACGAGACCAATGAAGCAATTTTGGTTAATTGTTATTGCGCTTATATTGCATTAACCTAGGGTAGGATCGAGAGGGCACGAAAGAGAGAGAGAGAGAGAGAAAGAGAGAGAGAGAGAGAGAGAGAGAGAGAGAGAGAGAGAGAGAGAGAGAGAATGTTTCGTGGCGCAGTTTCTGAAAGCCCTATTAACGTCCTAGTAACTTGTTTTATGTCTACAAAGTAACCAATCAACATTTGAATGTTACAGAGAATGGACTGCAAGGCGTCGCCGAACCCGACCACCATGTACGTCGAGGGGTGCCTCAGCAAGGTGACAGACTTCCTGCGAGAAGACGCCGTGTACGTCGGCACTGCGGCCGTAATTATTGCTCTAATAATGGTAATTATCACATATAAACGCTCATTAAGTATAAACTCTGCTCAACATCATTCTACGCAACTTAATATGGGACCAAAAATAACTGTTCCATACATTTAGATACAGATAAGAATAAATTTTCGTATGGAACAGCTGTTTATTTGTATTTTCGGAATAGCTGAGTAGGTATAATATTAAATATTTATACCATCTTAATTCGATCGATCCACGATCTACCCGTTTGAAAAATTATTGAAAATATTTTTCGCAAGTTTAGCCGTGAAGACATGGTACCTATTACGTATCATTTTTCTATAATTAAGTGTCCTCACAGTTGTGAGTTTGAAACGCAATCGACCATCCGAGCCAGTGCAGAGGCCCTAGTGTAAGTCTCTTTCGACAAATTCGATTTACTACATCGAACGCGTTCGGCGACGCTCCGATTGGTGGAGAGCACGAAACGGACCAATCGGAGCGCCGAACGCGTTCGATTTAGTAAATCGAAATTGTCGAAAGAAACTTACATTAGGGCCTCTGATCGGTGGCTGGCATGAGTTCTTCGCATTTCAACCAATGAGACGAAAAAAAATCATTATTTTAATTATGCCTATTTCTCCATTTCAGTTGCTGGCTCTGATATTATCATGCGGATTGTTTGTTAAAATAGAATGATGACAACACTATGACAACATTGGGAATTGACTAGTAAAGTAAATCGAGTATTAAATGTACGATTTTGAATGTGTACTTGTGATTTGTTTGATTCGTATCGTGTGTTTTCAGACTTTTATATTTATTTAGAAAAAATATTTTTGCAATAAAAATATGATTGCATTATATTTTTGTTTGTTTTAATGTATCAAATGTTTTTCAGTTCAGATTGCGAATGGTTTTTCATTAATATGCCTGTAATTAAGAAATGTAGGTTGTCATCATCATCGAGGTCTTTCGGTACTATAAAACCAACAAGATGTTCTTCATAAATTTTATTATCAAATTCGCGAACTAAATAAAAAAGACAAAAAAAAACAAAAAAAAAAACACCAAAATATTTGATTTTATTTCATCTCTTCTGTTTTCGTCTAGGCGGGAATTTGATGGTGTTAGGGCTGCCCTCGCGATACTGTCCGGTGCGGGTGAACCAGCCGCAGGACCGGATGATGCAGTCTGTAGTAGTGGTACCGAGAGGCAGCCCTAAGGCACTGATGCGTTCTAACGTTGGAGCCGGCCCTGCTATTATCTGTTTGTGATCAAATGTTACAAAATTATTGATTTCAATTACTTCTCTTTCTCCCAGCAATAATCTGCTGTCGGCGAAGCGGGCAATCAGTTTATCTGTTTATTTATTATTGGCATTTCTATTTGTGCAAGTGTCTATGTTTGTCGAGTAAATCGTACCGTTTCATCGTGGGTAGGTATAGGTTAAAATTTTCACTTGTTTTAGAAAGTACTCCGTAAGATCCAAACGAAGGCAAAATGATTTGAGATAGTGCAGGTTCTATATTAATGGACCCAGCTATTTTTGTGTGAACCTCATATTATTGTATCCGATTCGCACACAATGGAAAATTTGTTTTAGTTCAAAGACTTACCCTTCCAAACACAACATGTTTTTTATCGAACTGCGGCAGCGGCTTGAATATAATATTGAACTGACCGCACACCTCGTCGTCTGAAGACACCACCATAGACAATACACCTGTAGAGAACAACTATTGAAAAACCAAACTATTGACCCGTGGCTACTAAATAGTACAGTTGGTTGCAACACCTATGCTATACAAACAGATCTTATTACCCTGGCAAGGCCCACATGAAAAGAAACATAACTTATGTGACACAAGTAAATATCAAAGAAGTTGTTTAATCTTAAGTGTTTATACGCAAATACTTAGTAATTGTATGTAGTAACAGGTCACAATACACCTACACTAAATATTTAGCGGCTGTAACTGACTTCGATTCGTTGCGTCTTGCATTTATTGCAGAAAAAACAATTCACGTTAAGTGAGAAGAACATTTAAATATAGCTGTTGTTAATTAGCAACATACATCATAATGATCAGCAGCCATTTACACCGTTCCACCACATTAGCCTCCCCCATAGATATCAACTTCAAACGTATTTGACCTTTTCGCATCCAATAATAGATACCCTTGGATCTTTACTGGGTCGTTCATACGGATGTATCATTCATCCAGTGGGGGACCGTCCGTCTACTTACGATACGCGAAAGTTAGAAATAAATAAAATAGAAATGATCTTATTGGCATACCTGTTAAAACGTATAACAGAAGATAAGAACCTATTGGCATATTCACAATGCTTGGCAATATGATTGGTGATCACAATAGGTTTATAACAACTGGATAGTAGCAACAGATACACTATGCTAGAACTTTCACCTGGGACAGTATGACTCAAAGTGAAATTCTCGCCACCTAAGGGTTCACTATTCTCGCCTTCGGGCGTGTAGCACCCGAAACCGTTATCCTTCGCGACGTCACCACCGCAGCAGAATAGGTCAGGTACTATCCTGAAAATCCACAACAAAATGAATAAGGTTATGTAGATTACCTGAAATGTGAAATAGGGATGCTGGGGTGAATAGAGACAAAATTTTACAAGGATTTCACTGGTGAATTAACCCAGTTTTTTTATCTACAAGGTTGTTGGCATCCGACTGTGTTATTTCAAGTGAAAAGGGTTCATCCCGTTTTTTAGGTACCGTAATCCGGGGTGATTAGCAACACCTTTCGATATTGCAATTGTCATATTATTTTTATTTCGCAGTTTTGACTTAAACCGAAGCTTTAAATACGTGAGTCATGAGTTCCTCTTTTGTTATTAGTCACCTCAGAAGGGGATAAACTGAGACTTTATGTTACATAGAGCAAAATATATCGTGTTGCAAATTATACTTTAGAAGTGGTCATTAGCAACGTCATAAGGGGTGAAAGACAACACATTGGTAACTTTGTTAGAGAAATAGATGTCAAAATGCAATTTAAGCAATAAAAGTCATTATTTAATATGCAATCAACTTTATTAAATATTTAGAAACAATTTTATTATTATATAGCATTAATATTCTCAACTATGACATTTTCTACTTCAGGACTGAGTACTGTTTGGCCACCTAATTTTTTTATATTACTCCGCGTGTTATGTCTATAGAGAACAGTATATTCTATATTGTACTTAGCTGCTGCAACCCTATATTATAATTTATTTGTTCGTAAATCTTCTAATGCTCTTGCTATATCTTCTCCTATATATGAAATGTGTTTTTTACATCTGGGATCAGGCTTGTACTGACGTGGCATCTTTGTAGAAGTAAAACAAGTAATCAGTAAGGATATTATTCCATTTAGAAAGCAAAAATATACAACTATTTGTCGTTACAAAATATCACACAAGTTGTTGCTATTCACCCCATTAGTCGTTGTTAATCGCCCCAGTAGTCGTTGTTAATCACCCCGTTTTGTGAAAGAAATCTCAACAAAAATATTTTTATCACGTTCTCCCAAAAATATACACTGTACTATTTACCTGTTTATTTAATTTATCACAGAAGACACTAATTTATCACATTTAACCACTCAAATGCTAGTTTTCCGGCTATTTTCAATAGTTAATCGTAAAGTTTATCCACTAACGAAACGAGTTTTGACGTGTTTATGAACTTTGACACCTAAATACCCGCGAAATTTAACAAATGTCATAACGCAATCCTGCCATCCTTAGAATATGATATTAAAACTAATTATTGCCATAAATATTTTCGTCATAGAGAATGTGAAATGCTGCCATTATGATGTTAAACTTTTTTCTTGAAAATGTTGTTATTTACCCCACTAGTTGCAATACACCCCAGTTTACGGTATTTAAGAAGAAGTAAGGGTCCTCAGTTTAGCTTAAATTAGCTAAGGTATAAGGTAAGGTAATTATAAGAGGTATGATCATAACATCACCCTTGAATTCCGCGTAGAGTTAGGCACGGTGTAACATCAATTGGATATTGGATAATTTTATAATAAGTTAAAAGACCGAAAATGCTTTTGTCACGAAGTATCTATGGAGAATTACAAAATGAACGTTTTATAACGGTTCGCTTATTGGATGTATATCATTGAATAACATTGCCAAAAAAAAAAAAACGGTGCCGATGGAGAGAGAATACAAAAAAAAGGAGGTACGCGGGTAGTAAATACAAACAGACTTTTACTGAGGTGAATTAGAAATATGAGAATTATGACAGCATTGTGAAATGACTTAAAAAATAATAATGGTAAAAGAAAGTTAGACGATGATATGTGAACATGATGTCCACAGCGAGTGACGTCATCACTAAGAACAATAGAGGTGTAGTGGTAGGTGAGAAGTACGAATTAGTAAAAGCGATTTTTTGGTGAGTCCTTTTAAATAATAATTCTAATGAATATTATTGTTTAAGTAATAATAAATGCAACCTCAACATAGCCGGTGCCATAAAAACCTAAAAGATCCTTCACAATATTAAGTCAGGCGTTAAGCAAATTAAGCCAAAAGATCTTGTTCTAGGTATAAGTATAATCTACTTAATATCGGTGAAAATTAAGTACAAACCTAAAGAATCTGGTGCCAGTATAAGCATGGCCCAATGAATCTCCTTTAACAAGGCTCAGGAACAGTTGACAAGTCTTCGGAACAATATCAGTGAACAGTTCAATCAATACTTTACCGATCTTCGATCCACCTTGAACCCAGATGTCCAAAGATACCCTGTAAAGGTAATGTTTAAAACCAAATGATTTTTGTATTCATAAATCAGTAGGTACTAGTGTTTCTCGTGGTCGTTTTGCTCACGTCGAAATGTTTAGCTACGACCATAGTCACTTGTCCTGAATGAAAAAGGAAGGATAGTCTACACAATATATATTGATGAATTTTTACCAAACTAATATCTGCAATAAATACGATACGTCTTATCGTATTGCAATAGCCTACTATTATTAAATGCCACAGTTTACGTCTACTTCATCGAATTAGATCAAACAAATACTACATAACACTTGACTTACTTTGGTCGGTTAATAGTTAGAGGTTTATCAAAGGCTGGGTCTTTTATATCACGATCAATTTTCCCGGTCTTGAATAAAATGAATGGCAATCTAAAAATGTGCATTGTATAAAATATATTAAATGAGATATTAAGAAGTGAACGAATCTGACTCAATGATTGTAAGAATTTGAGGAATTACTCACGAGGCGCCTAAGATTAGTTTATGTTTTGTGTCTTTCCATGCTGCATCCAATTCTTTTGTGAGTAGTTGTTCCGATCTCTGTTGAGATACCAATTATGTATTACGCGTAAATAATTTCTTAAATTATAATACAAAGAAGATTACAGACATATGTAGAAGACTCGTGTTTGGTAAATTAATCTCCACACAGCTTTGCGGCGGATGTCATCAAAACATCTACTTGCATAATTTGTATGCTTACTGGACATTTTAAATCTTATATAAATATTGTAAACCATGAAGTCCATAATAACCAAGAACATAGAATAAATAAAATTATGAGGAAATGCGAATTAGAAGACTCTTTGTATCTTACATTGAATACGGATCTTGCGGTGCTTTATTTAAGAATGGTTATTATTTCATTTAGGAAATTACTCGTGATGCTAATGATAAATTGTATATTATGGTCCAATTATAAGCGGGCAGTGAATGCAATAAACTAACAGCAATGAGTAGTCTGGAGTAGAAATAAAAATTGGCCTTCTGTATTTCGTTCAAATGTCGTTGACGTTGTTGGCAGAGCAGCTTATTGTACGTTTGGCTAGGTTCAGGCATCCGGCAATCCACGTAGCCCTAAAAATAGGTTTACTTTATAGATTCTTAAATTCTACAGAAAACATTCCAAAGAAATATCGGTATCTGGTGAACTCTTGCAAGTTGAAGATGCACATAATGAAATTATGTTAAATTTTAATATATCATAAATTAGATTCATAGGGTTGCTTTTTTACATGGGACCCAATATGATGCCTTGTGAATTGTAAAGAGTATATAATTCGATAGTATTATAAATAGTAATTACAGCGTTGTAGATGTGCAAACATTGTACTCCTCAAAAATACAGTATGTTTTCGTTTCAGGTGGTTTTTTTTTTGTTATTGATTAGGTATAGGAATTTCTCAAATAACATACTCCAGTTCTCTGTATAAGATTGATTCTCTTCAGCAGGTCCTTATTGACGTTCATAGTCTCTTCCAGTTGGCGGGCGTAGTAATCCAGTCTCCGAGGTTTCAGGTAAAGCTCTGGGAACAGCTCGGGTGGGCTGTCATCCACTTTGTGCTTCGTCATTTGTAACTAAAGAATAAGAGTCGCATGTGATTCCAGCTTTGATAAGAGTAGTGTACCGTAGAAAAAACAACTCTTCGTCTTCCGACTCTCATATATGATTCCGAATACTTGTCAAGTGTAAAGCTTCAGTTACTAACGGTCATTAACGTTAACATATATACCATAATATATAATGTTATTGTTAATTAAATCTGTTCAATGGCATATTTACCTCCTTTTGATGATTGCACCAGCATGAATAATATTCCTTTGATAGTAAAGAAAATCTTGCCGGCTGTAACATAGTAAAATTTTGGTTATAGAAAAAAACTTAAGTACTTTGAGAATTTACAAGTTTTGACAAAGCAAGCCATCTAGCTATTTTCTTTTAATCCCAGTATAAGCGTAGGATTATTTTACGGACTGCAAATGTGAATAATCAGCCTGTATATAGTTGAGCTATGTAGGTCAAAACTTTCAAATGTTAAGAGTATCGTTTAGCTGACGGCTTCTGACAAAATTTCTCCGCGTATTGCAAATACGCGCAAAATAGGTGTTTGGGCGTTATCGTTTCTTACACCGAAGTCTTATTGAATTAATTTGATTTTGGTCTCTATAGTTTTGTCAGATTATAAAAAAGGTCGACAGGTATTGTAGTTTTTTAATTTTCATTAAAAAAACGCATTTTCAAGGTTAAACGTGACGACCTAGTTTTTACTTAAGTCTATAACATACATATAATCAGCAAAATTAGCTCATGTTTAGAAGGGTAAAAACGTTAACGCATTTTGTATGAAAACTTTTAGCTAAACTATAGTCTTAAGAAATTAGTATTTGTGACATTACTAGTTTAAATTCGCGTGGTTTGCGCACGCGTGGCGGCCGGGGTTTCTCGGGTTCGGGTGGCGGAGTGTGAAGTAGTGGGTTTTCCAACAAGCCGTCACAAACTCTCTCACGTAGAGGATGCATGGTTCACTGCTATCCGCCACTAGTTTTTGCAGAAACTCGTTGATAATATCAAGCTAGAAGAAAATATTCACTGTTTAGTGACGTCTACGACGCCACGGATATTTAAAGAAATTGTTTATGTTCATTAAAATATGTATAGTTTTTTAAATTTACTTGTAAACAAACATGTCTCCAGTTCTATATTTTGACTCTCAACGTAAAGGAGTAACCTTAGAAAATATATTTCATGTTTGTTTTATTTATGCTAATGAAAAATTCAGAAAACCCTATGTCAGTATACATTCAGAAATACAATTGCATCTCATTAGCTGAATTATGAAGATTCTCCAAAATATCAATGGTTCTAAAAGCTAAATTGTTGCTTGACATCTTGATTGAAAGATTTTTTATTTCTCGTGTACCTTTATGCTGGATTCAGAGTTCGCTTGTTGTACATTGATATATAGCAGATTTTCTACACAAATTTATCAAACACTTTTACGATTTTCATAGTTCACTTTTGTGAATTGTTTTTTGTCTTATTCGCACGTCGCTTACATTTGACAAACGCATTGATGTGTCACAAAAATTTATTATTCTTCTATATTCTCTGGTTTCCATGAATAAGTACTTTGTAGAAAAGAGATTCGTCTCAAATTATGACTTAATTGACGACCTTTTGATATCACCCTATATTTATAAATTAATCTTCATGGTAACTCATTGCTTAATGTGATTCTTAGGCCACATGAAGATTTGTCTTTTTAAAGCCCACTGTAGTCTGCGAAATTCTAAGGTTCTTAACTAATGTTTATTCTGTTTATTCAATAACTATTTAAAGCACCATATTAATATTCCCGAAAGGTAAGACAGAGGTAAGAGAAGCTATTATGCACCCACATTTCGCCAATGCCATTATAAAGTCCTACCTAACAGGTGGCAAACCTATTGCCATCTTCTGAGCATAGCTTCAAACTCCGTGCTGCTACTGAGAATTTCCATACAAAAATACTCGGGAAACGAACCCAGGAAATCATGCTCGGCAGTTGCGCTTGCGATTACTAGATCAATGAGGCAGTCGAGTAACTATTTAACTGCAGTTGCAGAATGATTTCTTATACGAATATTTTTTTCGATCTTAATTTACTGCAACATTGATAATGTTGCAAATTATGGAGTTGGAAAAAGCGCGGTCTGTAATAAATAAATAAAATTTGCATTTATTAAAGAAATTATTTTGTAATCTTATTTTATTTTATAGGATTAATTTATTTATTAGATTTCAAATGTTAGATTTAACCATACACTAACTCTAGCGTTTCTTTTTGGACGGAGCACGCCGGTTTCTTCTTAGCTTTGGCAATCACGTCATAGGTCGACATGCTGATCTGCAGCGGTTTATAGGAGATGGTCACTACATGCGTTATTTTGTTATAATAGACGGCTGGATTCGAAACAATGTTGTTCACTTCAACTCTCACGTAATCTATTTCGTGACATTCTGGCTCCTGTAATAAGTTAAAATATTTGTCATGGTTAAGTTCATGTATAAACCGTATTCAAAAACTCTCAAGATGGCTTACGAAATATCGGAAGTTTCATGACGTAGTTATTTCATTTGTCTTTATAAGGCATACTTAACTAATCTGTCATAAGTAAGTAATTGTAGTCTTATTAAAATTAATATTTATTATCACTATCTGTGTCTTTTGGGTTAATTACAACACAAAAACTTGACAACGATAAGTACAGAAAGTGATAATTAGCTAGCCAAATATTTGCGTTATAGTGAAATTAAAATATTTCTCTTCGCCACATTGCTTTCTTAAATAATATTTAATAATATTACTTACTGTTAAGTGTATACTCCTCGATTTGTCTAATAGGGATATATCTCCTTGGTTGTGAGAGATTAGTGTACTGGTTGGAACATTTTCACCAAATTCCCAAACTTCACCGAAAACAAGCTCTGTAGTGAATGCAATACAAATGATAAATGTAATTTGAAATTTCATTGCACTTCCACAGACTGACTGCGTAAGCGACGACTACTCAATAAGCCTCTAGATGTAATATGCATGCATATAATATTAAACAGTGTAAACCTTACAAGTTATACATGAATTAATTTGAGCGTTCCTAGTAATACCTATATAGCCAATATAATTTGGAGCAAGTAAAATTGATTCGATCGTGTAATTTGTATACGCCTATGCTAAAATAGCTATTAAAAATAGACTGCAGGTTCATACCTACAGTCTTTTAATAATCTTTATAATATTAGAAAATATTTACCAGGTCATTAACATAAAACATTTTTGCTATTAATATGATATACGTTATATTTCTTTAGTAGATTTTTCTGTTGAGAAATCTCTCTGATGCCAAATGCCATCATAAAAAACCTTTGTTCGGTAAATCGAAGAAATACTTAAAGGCTATGAAGAGTCAGGCTGATCACTAACAGACAGTCCACATAGGGGAGATTGTTGACGTTGACGTTGTATGAATAAAACCCATGACGGGGCCAACGCTATATCCCTGTGGAACGCCTTTACAATACAATTGGCAATAAGCAGAAACCGTTTTAATATTTTGTACTTCAAGGCTCTTCTATGATATGTATGAACTGTGTATAAGAAATATAAAAGTGCAACAATAGTTTTTCCCTATTTCACGTAGGAATTCTTATGGTTTATTATATCAAAGGCTTGTTAAATGCCTACACAAGAAGGTGAAGAATTATTATTTGTTTTCAAACATTGTCTTTAATATGATAATCATTTTCAAATGTTTGTGGTTATATGACTTTTTTGTAAATCTAAATACTAAATAAAAAGCCTCGTCGTGGCCAGTGCCGAATTAAGCACGTAGCAAGAGTAGCAATTGCTACGGGCTCCGCGCAAAATGGGACCTCGCGTATCCAAACCACCTTCGCGTCAGCGTAATTTTTTGGGTGAAACTTATTAAGAAAATATAACACGGAATTTTTTACTGTAAACGCACAAGTTCTACAGTCAAGTCACTTTATACTTAAGAGGCCATAGCATATCAAGGGCCCCAATAGAATTTGGTACGGGCCCCGCGTTTGCTCAATCCGGCACTGGTCGTGGCAGTGTTTGTATATCTGAATTTAAAATCTATCTTCTTTATATATAAAACTAAATGTGTGTATGTATGTTCCCTATGGACTCCAAAACGGCTGACGCGATTTAAATGAAATTTTTAGGTAATCTTCAAATTAGGATTAAAAATTTTTTTTTGGTGTTTTCCCAATTTTGTGTTAATATGTTTCCTACTAATTATCTGGCTGTAGATAATTAGTGCTACCCGTGCGAAGTCGAGGCGGGACGCTAGTAACATATAGTTCTAATGAAAGTTTGAGTCAAAGATATGAATCATTAAACGTGGTTATTTCTGAAGATACCACGCTGGACCAGTGAGTTGGTGTCGTTTTCGTTTAGTAATTTTTAACCATTGACGTTCTTAATTTCAGCATATGTTGGGCAGTAAAAGAATGAGAAATGTTTTATTTTTCATGTCACAAATATTTTGTACTTAGTCAGTAAATTAATTAACCATTGAAAGGCCGTTTTTTAAGAAGGTACGTTTTAAATCGCTTTATTAGTGTAAACATGAATTTTATGTTTCAGCTAAAAGTGTGAAATTCTAATTTGTTATCGGCTAAAGTTTTATGTGAAATCATAAACCTGGAATGTTATAATTACAAACATGAACAAATCTATAATACTTCATTACTTCAAATTCGTAATGGTGAGGCTTTAACTCGATCCTACACTTTAATCTGTTGTTAGTTTTGCCGTACACTAATCGTAAAGGATCGTAAATGAGAACAAGAGACGTGTTTCTTTAATTGTTACTTATAATGTAAAAATCTAAACAGTCTGGTTTTACGAGGGTTTATTGGGATTCAAAATAAAATCTCTTATAAGTTTATCACCCATATTTTGCTACTGGTGACACGACACATCCCTGTTTCCACACAGCCTTGCCCAATATTTCGTATGACGAGATGCTGTTCTGCCATAGCTTGTAGGCAATGGTCACCATATTTGTATGTGAGTTATATTGCACTTTTGGACTTGATAGAAAGTTGTTAACTTGCACCCTCACGTATGACATTACGTAACACTGTGGTAACTGTAAGAAATGTGTTTACAGGTTTACTTAGTACTGTAGAGAAAATGAAAATGTTGATGAATGAGGTAATACGTCCCATGATTGGAAGCACGATAGCTCATCATTGCGGGATTTAATATTGTGCGATCTTGCAAAACGCTGCTAGGGGATTTATATTGTAACTAGCTGTTGTTTGCGGCTTCATCTGCATCTATTTTGTATTTATTATCTAATAAATGTTTTATTGTTATAATAAAAATAAGCTTATGACATTTTTCAGGATCCAGGCTTTGTACAATTTCATAACTATCGGTTTAGCGGTTTAGTCGTGATAATGTAACAAACGGACAGACCTAGATTTTGTATGTTTTTTCACCTATAAAATGTATTATTATTTTGTATAATTAGTTGAAATTAAATAATGACGATGAAATGTTCCAGTGCTGCTTAAATATTATCTTGTAACTGTGATGTCTTGTATCTTATTGAATAATTAAATAGATAACCGACATTTTCGTCAACATTAATGATATTTCAAAATTAATATAATACCGCAATAATAATTTAACATTTTTTAAATCTAGATTCTGGTTTCTTTCAAATACAGGTACCCTACGCTTACCGGTATATATATTTTCTTGGTACGTTCGAATAACCCGATATTGCCATCTGTACTTGAGATTATAACGCTGCCTGGAGTATTAGACACACCAAATTCCCAAACTTCGCTGAGTGCAATCTGTGCAACCGACAGGACGATACTGAGTGTAAGTATTGTTTGAAATCCCATTGCACAACACTCAACTGATTACATACATAAGTAATAACGACTCTACGAGCTTACAGTTTTTATAACATCCATAAATTTAAATTTAACTTTGTTAGCCCATTGTTATACATAAATTACTTTTGATTGTACGTAATAATATTGGCTATTTCATTCCAAGTGAAATTGATTCGTTCAGTCTGTTTGTTTGGTGTAATATTTTGTATTTTTATTGTGGAATTTGTTACGGCTTAAGTGAAATGGTTGTACAATATTGCTTAAGCCATACTCATAACAAGTGGGCTCAGTCCCTTAATTATACAAAAAACATAAATATTACTTTTAGTATGTTAGTAGTTCTATCATATAAATTACCTTTTATTTTTTTATTTAGGACTGCCTCATTGGTATAGTGGTCGTAAGCGCGACTGCTGAGCGCGAGGTCCTGGTTTCGATTCCCGGGTCAGGCAAAGTGTTATTGGGTTTTTCTGTATGGAAATTGTCAGGAGCAGCACGGAGTCTAGAACTGTGCCCGGTAGATGGCAATAGGCTCGCCCCCTATTACAGGGGACTCAATAACAGCATCGGCGAAATGTAGGTGTACAATAGTACATCTCTGCCTTACCCTTCAGGGATACAGGCGTGATGCTATGTTATGTTATGTTATTTTTTTATTTGTATAATATATTTAAAAATTATAAGTGGCATTTATTATGATGTAATAATAATAAAAAGTCTTTTGTGATTATTTATCGCTTTTTATTTTTTAGTTCCTTTTCATGTGGTGTTATATGGATCCCAAATCCTAACGTATCATCAGCCATAGTTCGGTCGTGGTGGAAAAACGTTGCAGCCTTGCTTGTACGCAGCTTTTCCCACAATGTCATAGGACGACAGACTGCTTTGTAATAGGTTGTAGGCGATGGTCACCACGTTCGTTCGTGGGTTAAACTGCACTTTAGGAGTCGAAATAAAATTTTTCACTTGCACTTTCACGTATGTCATTATATAACACTGTGGTACCTGTAATAAATGGTTTTATGTATGAGAATTGTATATCGAATGATACCTACAGAAATCTATTGAATATTTAATGTCCATTATCCAATTAATCATCTTGGGTGAAATGCCATCCTCCTGCTCAATTTAATACATATATTGAAATGAGGTTTAAAAACAAATTATCTGAAAGGAAAATAGGTTATTAACTTTTTTTAATGCGACTATGATATACTCTTGTTAGTAAGGGTATTATAGATGTATCTATATCAAAAAGGATTTATTTATTATATTACTTTAAAATTTAAAACATTAAATATAAGTAATCTTATTAATCTCGTTCAACTTATTAAAACTTGGTACACGTTAGTTACGTGATAATTATTCTAAGTATTAAAAATGCGACATAAGTGCATGGTCAAATAGATGGAAAAAAGTAAAGGAGAAAGGCAAAAACAGGTTTCTAGTAATATATTGCTCACAATATTGAATGTTCGCAATGGATTTTGGTGTCGAGTCAAATACCCGAAATATTAGACGTCTCTCATCACAGTACATACTGTATCTTTATATCGTTGAATGTTGAGATATCTAACATGTTAAAATTCAGAATCGATCTGAATGATGTATACTATGAAACAACCCAAATCGGATAGTTAGACTAAATATAAAGGAACGAACATGCTTTTCGGTGATTTACAAAATAACTGCAACAGTACCTACTTACCGATAAGTTAATTTTCTTTGTACGTTCAAAAAATCCCATATAGCCTTCATTATGAGCGACTAATACGCTACCCGGTGTTCCAGCAATACCGAATTCCCAAACTTCACCGAGTGCAACCTGTGCAGCCGATAGGGCGATACAAAGTAATAATATGGTGTGAGATCCCATTGCACTACAATCTAGCGACTACATTCATTAGTGAACGCGACTTAACGTAGCAAAAGTTCTTATATCATCAATATTGATATTTAACTTTGTATCCTCTATGTTATACATAATTTAATTTTCATTATACATAATAATATACAATGTATGTAACTAAATACAGATGCAACTAAAATTGATTTGTTCAATTTGTTTATTCTATGTAATGTTTTGTATTTCTAATTGTAAAATTAGTTATGCTCCTTAGAAAATTTTACTAAAAAACATAATACAAACTGTTATGATTTAGGCAATGCCGATCACTATAGCTCCGGTTTAACTAATAATAAAGATAAAGAAATAACACCCGTAATAATTCGCAAGAAAATACATGCATTACAAAAACACATTTATCTTGTAGATAAATCTAATTATCTCGTAAGTAAGCTAATTACCGCAATTCTTCTTGATTTGACTTGTGAAACTGGCGATAGCTATTCTTTAAATATCTTTATTTAGAATAATTTGGTTTGTTCAATTTCTGGGAACATATTTATGTTTGGCCTAATTTAATATTTCATCAATTTTTACAGGTGCCACTCAATGTGCTAAACTTGAGATTTAGTCATCTAATCACAGTAATTAATTCATACATCAATAAAATATTACAAAATTTTTGTTACTAATTTAACTGGTCAACATTGACTTGCGTTTATTACTTTTGTCATATCCGTTTTTTAATTCTAAGTTCTGTTTTTATAGCTTTGTGGCACATGATTTGCAAAGAAAGTTATATAAGTCTGCTTACTCATGAAAACTCAATTTATTAGCTTTCAGCGGTTTCTTTTTCACTGGACATCGACCTTGTTGGCAATAATCTGTACTATGATAAAACGCTATAGCACATAGCATTTCAATAACTAGCACAAGCATTGAAAATCTACGCACATGAAGTAAAATCTTATAACATTTGAAAACATGAGTTTTCTAAATTTGAGCATGTGCACTAAACATTAAAGGGCCCAATGTATTACCTTGTGGAACTCCGTTGGGGCAAATATCTCCGCAGCTCATGCGATGGTCAATTCATAATTAAAGACTGGATTCTGAATCACGTAAATTAATTTTCCAAGCATTTTAATACCAAGACTGTGAAACAATGTTAAATGTCTTTTGTAGTTCAAATTAATATAGAATACCCGCAACGATTTCCTTTACTTTCTGATCATCAAAATGTTTATCTATACATTCTCTTGTTTCTCTAAAGCGTGTCCAATAAAAATGTGCATCTATACATTATCTTAAATTGTTTTTCTAATATTCAATTTTTCTATCAGTCAAGGAAATTTGTCTATTACTGGACATTAACCTATCCCAAAGTTGCACTACAGTCTGAAGACTGGGAAATTTATCTGAAGATTTCAAACAAAATTTTGTAAAAAATGAACAGTATAAACAATATGATCTCAGTTTATACCTCGTTCGACTGTAGCCTATTAACCTTTTTCTGTTTTAAAGTGACTGCTAGGGTGCATGATAAGAGCCTCTGCGAGTAGTCTGCTATATGTTAATAGTAAGTTAGTTTGATGCACATTTGGCATTAAATCCGTTACCAATTTTGCTGATTGCCTAATTCAACCATTAAGATGTATATCCTACTATAATATTATAAATGCGAAAGTTTGTGAGGATGGATGGATGTATGGATGTATGGGTTTTTGTTACTCTTTCACGCCAGAACGGTTGAACGGATCTGGATGAAATTTGGCACAAAGATAGATTATAGGCTGGAATAGCATATAGGCTACTTTTTATCCCGGGAAAATGCACGGATTCGTAATCCACGCGGGCGAAGCCGCGAGCGGAAGCTAGTATAAATGTAAAGGTAATTGAGTTTTCTAGAAGAGTTGAAACTCCATGAACCATACGACTTTTTGTATTTGCTAAACGTTGTCAAAATCATAGTGCAACTTCTGTATAAACAGCTGTTTAGTTAATAAGTCTTGGCTGTCACCTATATAATATATTTATTTAACTATGTATATATAATATATATCCAACGAAATGTTTGCTCAAGAACGGTGGTCACTCTACGGTTATACAATAAAAGATATTATTCATTCGACAAAGCAATTTTATTATTTCTTTAGGATTTTAGGATCTATTATACTAACCTTTACCGACCCATATTTGAGATAAGCATTTGTTGTTGAGGTGGTGGATGTTGAGGGTGTGGCTGTTGAGGCTGTGGCTGTTGAGGTGGTTGTACATAACATCCCGATATCCAATTTCCCTTTCCAATTATTCTGTAGGTTGACGGGCTCATCTGCCATATGGCGTATTTTATGGTCACCATGTTCGTATCCGTGTTGAAAAACACAGATGGACTTGATATTGGATTATGCACATGTACTTGCACAAAATTTATTGCATAGCATGGTGGTGTCTGAAATAAAAAATGCATTGAGATTGTTTTCCGATTTTGGCTGATTTTTTGCTGCTCCGAATACGATACTAGCATCGCATAACTATGGTGACCTATCTTGAAAATAATCCCGGAAGACATTTAAAAGTCATGATTACAAAATTGAAACGAAACGGTAACGATTGTGGTAATTAATACACTGATAGAGTGAATTTATCATTGGTTGACTAAACATTTTTAAAGCTTATAAGAGGCGACTCACTTTATCAATTTTACTCGATTACGCATTGACATTGGCTTTTGACACAAGAAAAGAAAATAATATTTATTAAACGTTTTTAGTGAAATAGTTCAATTTACTTACAACTAGCTTAATATTTTGTTCTCTTTGAAGAAGTGAAAATTGACCCTGATAATTGGAGACTATAATTGACGCCGGAATATTATCTACACCGAATTGCCAAACCTGACCGTGCACAATCTGTACAGCCGACAGTGCGACACATATGATAAGTAATTTTCTAGATCCCATGGCAATTCAATTCGTCGACTGCAAAGTGATGACGATTTGACGAGTCCTTATTTTTTATATATTCACTTTTTTACAGAATTCAATTTATATTGTTCGTAATAATGTAACAATATAATTCTTTCGATTGGAAGTGAAATTGATTCGTTCAGTTCGTTCCCATAATATTATTGATATTTGTATATAAATGATGATATTTTGTACATTTTATATTGTGTAATTAGTTACGCCTAGAATAAGCTACCAAATGTAAAAAAATGTATATATATATATATATATATATATATTTGTATAAATACATGTATTAACCACAATTGCAGAAAGTGAAAAACCTTAAATGTAGCCAACAAACTTAAATTAGGGGAAAGTCTGGGAACCAGCCGAATGAATGCTTTGTTTGTTATAAGCGACGAATCCTTACTATTATAAGATTAAATACAAAGTTAGTATGCATCTGCTTTCTTGAATTTCGGGATAGCATCTTCATATTATTTTTAGTGATATTGCTTGCCTGTCAAATCACGTACATCAACATTATTATACTATAGGGACGTAAGTTAGAAGACACCAGTTGTGTAAAAAAAGGCAGAATATATAAAGTTTTTTATTAGTATTATAAATATATCATAGTATTTTATTTTGATAGTTATATTATAATATTACAAAACAGATTTATTGTTTTGTACCTTATTCGTTGAGCTACTTTTGAGCTCAAGGCTGATCTAAGTGCCGTACCCTGTCGAGAATGCGTCATAGAATTAAGGACGCTTAGTGTACAATTTTTATGTTGCAAAGTTGAAATTAATCTTCTTATTATATAAGAATCAACTTGTTTGTTTGTTCGTATTTAATGCTTTGCTATACCATTCATCTGACTGTGATAAAACTTGGTCAACTTATTGCTTGCACTTGCGCAAAGGTTATGAGCATAGTACAATTAACTTACATTAGGTGGCGCGCGTGTTGTACCGTATTTCTTCTGCGGCAGGAACGTGCCGGGTACCAGCTAATATTATACATATAAATACATACTAAAAATATTTTTCGCCTGATATACCAACCCCTTGTTAAGTCCACTAACTATTGTATTTCATGTCAGTACATATTAAGTATAAAAAAGAGAACCTCACTGCATTCACTTGACAAGTTTATGCAATTAGAAAACAGGCAACGATATATTATGTCAAACATAATACATGTAATAATACCCATGTATATGATTAATAAAACATGTTTCAAACGAATATGACCGATTGAAGTAGGCATGTACAATGTTATGCAACATTGCAGTTAAAAAACAATCTTATGATAATGATAAAAAATACACGTGTAGGAAGAGAAATTAAACAAAAAATCTTATGTAATCAGTGGATAAGTTGATTTTCGTACGATCGACTTAATTAACGCTCGATCTAGCGGTTATGCTATAAATAGCGTATAATCTTGAATAAGAATACCCAGCAAAAGAAAACAAAAATAGAATGACTTATCAAAAGCTTTCGATAAATTGGATCATAGACATAATATATACTTACACAAGGTTTGCTTTTTTCTTTAATCTATCTCTGTCTTCTTGACTTTCAAATCCACATGGTGGTTCGGCCAGCCTTCCGTATATTTCTCCTCCACGTCGCTCTACTTGACATCCTCATTAGAAACCTCTTATGTCATCATATCTCTATGTACAACATCTATTCAAAAGATACTACGGATTGATGTGATGCAAGGCTACCTACGCCTTGTTTCATCTTCAAAAATAAGTTACGTATTCCCATGAATTCATTGATATTGAACTCACATGCATTTTGAAACATAGAATTAAGACTTTACCAATGACCATCAATTTGTGATAAGCGACACAAAAAGTTATGCCATTATGCTTTATGGTTGTAATGTTACATAAAAATGCAAATGTTGCTTTGATTGCATAGATCTAAATCTCTATCTAAGAATATTATGACACTGTTGTACGTAGAATTATCCTATAGAGAGATACCAATTGTCCCACGCGGACATATGCAGGACTTGAAGTTGTATGACTAGCTTCTTTCCACAAAATTACGAAGAATGTAATTTCAATACTTTTGTTGTTCCAAAGCTAAAATTTCATAAAACGTGTTTGTGAATTATTATACTTATATACTTAATGCAATACCTTATTGATTACTTGAAGTTTTTCTTGTTAACAAAGATTTTTTTTTTTTTATTATCTTTATTTTTTACAAGGGATTTTTGTACACAAAATGACGATGACAATCCCATCGTTCCTTATCCTAATTATATAACAAGTTATAAAGTAACTTAGATTGAGTGGTAACTTAATTAATTTTAAAAGAATATAGCATTCTAGCCGCATCCGACTTTGGCTCAGCCAGAATGCTATGAAAAACACCAACATCTGTACAATTTATTGTTAACAAAGTTGTATGAGATTAAAGTACACTTTCTTTTAATACTTTAATATTGGTATTGGCTTTACGTTTACCTATATTAATTGTACTATTCTGCAATTTGTAACTGTAACTGAAATACAAATGAGAAAGGAAATTTACATACATTTACCGGTTGACGATATAGCTGTGATTTTGTAATTGTAATATTTTGATGTCAATACCTAAGAGTTTTTTGTATTAAGGTGTCGTACTGCATGAAGCTGGTAAAATGGAAAATGAAGCCCAAGTCACAGGAGAAAACTTTCTACTTTATCCGGGTATACAGGAGCTCAGAGAGAAAGAGAGGTAGAAGTATCAGAACTGGGTTTATGTTGGAAAAAGTTGGTATAACATATCTTGAGCTAGTTGTTTCTAGAACAAGACCTAGTGGAACTAGTGGATTGTGGATTGTGAAGGATCCAATAATGAGTATATTATGTAAACCAGTTATCTTTGGATGTTCAAGACTTGAAGATTTGATCTGTCTGTAGTAAGAAACAACGCTTCACACGTTTCTTTCTTTGAATATAAGCATTGTTAGATTTCTATAATTTGAAGGGAAATGTACTGACACTTGTGTTGAAACACCGTGCCTTGAAGAGGTCGCAAAGTAGTCAGTACTCGGTTAATGAGACGATAGTCTCATGAAACCAGTGTGACAGTCGACCTAGGCAGAATAAAAAAATAATCTCCAGTTTTAATTATGGCTGTAAATGCCCTACAAGTTAAAACAATACAATTGGGTACAAGGAAAGAGCGTCCACAAGTAGCGAAATGCGAGATCGTCTTGCGCAGCCTCGATACCACCATTGCTGACTGGCTAATCTTTGCACTACGGTATTAACCCATTATTCCCATGTGATAGCTTGTACCGATTCAAAAGAAGAAGACAAGTAATTGAATTTCTTCAGTATCTGACGCCATACCCTGCACTTTATCTTACAATTGCACTTATAATATATGAAATGTGTGCCTATCGATAGTATGATTATGACGTATTGTTTTTTCCTAAACCGCAATCTTAATTGCTCGAACCATACCCGAGAACTATAAGGTACGTAGCCTACATATTATAAACGTGCCCGATACAGGGGCGAGTACACACGAGTGGCTCGCATTGGGAGCGAAAAAACCAACACCGCGCGCACTGAATACAGAAAATGTAACTAATTTAACTCGTGACTTGTATCAAAGTGTGGGGGTTCTACGTTTGGATGCGGCGCTAAGGGGATTGCGTTCTGCGACGTTAAATATTTGACTAGATGTTCACAGGGACATGTTTTTGTACATTTTATATTATCTCTGGTTACAGCTCAAACTAATGTTAGATACATCTGCTGCCTAGAATAAGCTGTTGCTGCAACATTTGCCTGTCCTGTTCTATTTGAACTTTTGAGGACGCCAAGCATGTTTCTTCTTAAACGAAGGAACCATTTACGGTAACTGTAAAAATAATTTTTACATATTTTTATTAAATTGACTAAATTCACTGTAATTTACATGAACAACAAAAATATAATTCTCATTTATATTGCCATAGATTTCGCCGAACCTAACCGTACCGGAGCTACTGTGCTCCATACCGCATCCACAGCCCCGTCGTTTTCTACCTCCATAGGATTGATGCACGTATGGTCAGTAAACGGCGTGTGTTTGCTCCGGGGCTGGCTTTTTGTCCGTCCGTGCGTCTCACGCTACCCATATACTGTTTAGGGCAAAGAACAAAATACTGTCAATATTCTTAGCTAGGTGGGGTAGTGTCTATGCTTTGTGTATTTAACGTGCTGAAGGTGTGTTTCCATGCACGCTGATCTGAATATGAATGATCAAAAGAAAAATATATTTAACCTAACAAGTAACGTTTATTGATGAACTTGTTTTAGTAACAACTTATTCGATAGAAGACAGAGGTTTGGAGAGGTATGTTAAATAAAAAACAAATGAACAGATTTTGAGGTTATGAAAACTTTATTTACAGGTTGTAGCCACATTCTTCGTGTAACGTAAAATGCTGTAACTTTGCTTACACTCCTAGCTTTGACGACACGGTTGGCGCAGTGGTTAAGCGATTAGCTTTCTGCGCTATTTGTCGCGGGTTTGATCCCCGCACGGAACAATTATTTGTATGATCTACAGATAGTTTTTTCGGGTCTGGTTGTGTGTGTATATTTGTAAACTGTACCCACGATACAGGAGAAATCCTAGTGTGGGGCAACGTTTTTTTTTTAAAAAAAAAGCTTTGCCAGTACTAAATCTGTAAATTAATGCAAATCTGTGTTCTTAACTTAAGTACTAATAAAATATTTATCTTAGTTCTAAAGTACACCGGACCACAAAAAAAGTGGTCAGTACTGAATAAATACTGAATAAACTGAATACGAATTTGAGGACTCAGCGCATTGATATACATAATAAACATACTTTATCTAGTTCGTAAAAAAAAAACTCGCTTGCATAACTGCATTTTATCCCTATTTTTAGCAAATTTTTGCAGTTTTTTGTAATTTACTCAAAATTTTGAGGATGTACGGGCTAAACCGACCTCAAATTCGGATTCAGCGCATCGAAATACATAGCCCTAGATGGGTCTGGTCAAAAGTACTGACCACTTTTTTTTGTGTGCCGGTGTTATTCTGCATTGCAAATGCAATATGATATAGTAAATTACTATGATTTATTCTTAGGCAAAGTTAGGAGTGCAGGCAAAGTTACAGCGTTCTACGATAAGTAAATTGCAGTAGCATAATCGCGTTATTCAAGGTGCGTACTTCCAATTGTACAGCCAGGTTGTCGATGGGGAGCATACACACGAAGAGCTGCTGCCTATTCTCTCGACAACCAGATCAGTCTGGTGACTCGCACATCTACCGTCTTAAATACGTGTTTCTTATAGCATCGCATGGAACTCTCGACTATGAGGTTTGCTATCCTTCTATCATTCGTTGATGTGACCAAATTAACTGCATTGTTTAAATTCAGAAACCTAACTTTCAATCGACGAAACAAGTTACGGAACAGTCACCGCTAATGCTGCACGAGTCGAGCAATTACCTTGTTTAACCGAACAAGTACCTATTTATTAACCGTCAGTGAATTAGAGTTAACAGAATTATGCAGCAACACGATAAGTCGACGTGATGCAACGTTGCGGAACGTTTGCCGGCGTGGCGTCAATGTTGCACGCGTCAAGAATCGCGCGACAATGAAATTGTTGCAGTGAATTTACTTTTGTTGCAATGTTTGAGTAATTGTGCGAGTTTATTACTGTCGCTGTGTTGGTGCTCTTGTTTAGTGCCGGATACATTAGGAATTGATTTTGAGTCAGTGCGTGTTTTTTGTTTTCTAGGCTAATAACAACAGACAGCAACCCTGAACAATTTATATATGTACCTATATATGGTTAGCTTGGTGAATATAGCAATATTCCTCATCGACCGTTCATAGAAACAGGGTCTATCAAGACCCGATACAGTATTGAATAAAGTGTAAAAAACATACCTAGCAACCCTTTCCCAACTGTTATTTTAGTTCGGTTTTCTAAAGAAAGTAAATAGATTACTGAAGATCAACTTAGCTTGCATTGGCACAAAACCGACAAGAATGCCGTAATCCAAAGGTTTGCCCAACAGTGGGACTGCTGGGCTGGCTGTTATATTCTGTATGCTGATGTGGATTCTCATTTACATTTTGTCTGTTGATGTGGCTAATAGAAAACTGGAATTTTGCTTTATCCGCACTATTATAAATAGGACTAAATGACTGAACCGAACGTTTTGAAATTTTACATAAAGGTAACTTGGGATCTGGAGAAGGACATAGGCTTATTAGAAAATACTAATGACACACAGACGAAGTCGGGGGCAACAGTTATCATATATAATCTAGAAATCTTAAATCTTTAAATTATGACTCGGTTAAAGAAAACTGTAGAAACACAATGACATATTTCATGGTGACAGCTAGTAACTGTACAGCGACGTTGTTCATGGGGAACATTCGGAACACTGTCATGGGCGCCATGCGAGTGGATATGATGCGGATGATGTTCTTAATGTAGCAGCGAGAGGAGCCTGGAACAAATTGGACCTACTTTAATTCTTCTTTTGTCTAGTTGGCACGGCCTATCGTATGGGAAACACTCACTAGTGGAAAGATTAGCCAGTTAGTAATGGTGGTATCGAGCCTGACTGTCCAGGGTGCGCCAGAGAGTCTCAGGTTTCTTCACTCTTTCCTTGCATCTACTTTCTACCAACCCGCAACAGACCGGCGAGGTCTGAAGGCATGATGTTACCTACCTACGTACCTGTCTGAAATAGATATTATACCAACCATCACAATTTTTCTCTAAAGCGTGTAAACAGCTTTCTTTGGTTTGATGCACATTGACTTCTACACAGTTTACTAGTATACTGATGAAGCATATTCTTACTAAGGATTTGACACTCATGTAGTCTGGTGTCACTACTAAGTTTTTCCACTGAAATTTCTGAAACGTTGACATAATTTTAATGTTAGACAGAAAAAAACTTTCTCATAATAATATTATAACGTGTGCTTAAACTTACCGTAATTTCTGGTAAAATTATTACCTTTGCTGCAGCCATCAAATGATATATGAATAAATGATTAACAAGAAGTAGGACCTGAAAAGGCGATTTTTAGGCTTTAATTAAAATCATCATCAAGAAAGGGTCGTTAGTCCCGCTTACAGTGTAATAACAACTGTATCACGTTCACAGATAAAGAAGGTTTAAGTACAATAGAAAATCCTTTGGAAATATTTATTTGTTACTTACAAAAATCCGAAATAACTTTTCAGTCAGTCTGAACGCATCGAGA
The DNA here is from genome assembly GCA_947562105.1 of Shargacucullia verbasci. Lineage (NCBI taxonomy): Eukaryota > Metazoa > Arthropoda > Insecta > Lepidoptera > Noctuidae > Shargacucullia > Shargacucullia verbasci. The sequence goes on along the minus strand of OX387286.1, from coordinate 3,693,937 downwards.
ACACTGTTGAATGCTTGCCATATCCTTTGATACACTTGCGTTTCCAAGTGCACCTGGTGCCATCTTACTTCAATGCTAAAATTGATCAACTTGTTGATGTATCTCACTCTCTCACATAACACCAGCAATACAGTCATAAATGATAAAGTCTCAAAATTTTCAACGGAATGTAATGTTGTTAATATTGGCATTATTATTGCAGGTAACAATGAATTCATGAACGGGAGCCACGTTATTAAGGCGATAAGGTGATTCATAATGATCATTATTGTGCCCAAGACGACGAATGCGTATATTTTTCTATTGTGCCTTTCTTTGCCTATTACTTTCAATTCCCTGTCGATCTTCTGCAGCGTGAGATAAAGTTCTGCATTAGCGTCTCTATTAACCAAATTGTTAACAATCACGATCAAAATGCAGAGCGTTAATCCTGTGGATGCTTGTAATGTATTAATTACGACAGTGCGAATATTAGTTTCGTCCAAAACATAATGGTACGACATATAAGAGTGACCATATAAAGCGACAGTTGGTAATATAAAACTGAATGCAGTTTGGATCCACGACGGTGGAGAAACTAAGTTGTGGCGAATGTTCACCCTAGCAGAACCTACAATCGTTTGCGCGTAAATTAGCGGTTTAAATAATTTTATAAAATCGTCATCTAATATTTTTTTATTTAGTTCTTTTAGACCAGACGTCATGTTTTGTTACAGCGCACTTCTTTATACTAAATGACCTATTTCTTAACATATGTTGACAATGTCGTAATCTTTTTCTTTATATCTATTGATTTTGAGTTATTGATGAAATACAGCACTTAGGAAATTAATTTATTTCCATAAGTGATATTATGTTTTATCGATCATTTGTTTAGTGACTGGTTGACGGTATTCTATTTACTTTTATTTCTATAGACTGTATTTGAGGATAGGATAGGTCAGGTCGCTCTTTAAATCTATCTTTATTATTAAAACAAGCAGCGAGCCTAAAAAAGCTACATTATCTACTAATCGTCATAGTAACTTTATCAAATGATTACTAAGTATGAACCGTATGAGAATCAGATTAAAAGTCGTAAATTGAGTGGTAATCCTTCTTAATGTTTCATTTAAATAATCATGGATCATGTGTTACGACTGTGAAGCGAACGTAGAGGTAACATCATCACGTCAGTCGTCAATTAAACGATATTTGATGTTACATTTGAAATAAGTTAAGGAAGTTACATTGACCATGCAACTATTCAGGCATTTTTGCAAAGGTAGATTGCGATATTGATTCACATTTTCCCTGTGTTGCGCTCTTTCTACAAACTATTTGGGGAGTGTAAAGTAAGTCTATGTTTTTAAACCCATTCCTTCCTCTAAACCAGAAAACTACGAAACTATCAAATTCACTAACTTATCTACCTAAGCGAACTAATTCGGCCGTAAATACGAAACTTTCATCAAAGTCTTAAAGAGTTCTGTCCCGACTCACCCTTTTAAATTGCTAGCGTGAGCATATTAGTCTTGATTACGTACCGTACGAGATAAGGTGCTCCATTTGTCTTATGGTTCTTAACTTGTATTTACAGTTTACGAGCCACTGATACGAGCTAGGTGTTTGCAGGCTATGGTTGAGATTACGTGTTTAAAGCAAGCAGTGTGTTTGGATAGAAGGAAATATACTATGTAGATCCGAGAAGTCCTTCACAAGGATAACTATTTGTTAGAAATTCCTAAAAAAAATTACAAATAACTAATAATTATACGTGTTAATATATCAAGTCAATTGCCTTATTTGTGGTCGGAAGCTTGGCTGCTGAGCGTGAGGCTCGATCCTCGGGTTGGGCAATTTTCTGTGACAATATTCTAAGTAGCCCGGTTCAGTCTAGGATATTTTGTTCGGCAGATGTTGAAAGGTTTGCTGTCTACTTCAACGGTCTTAATATCGGCCATCTGCGAAATATGGGGGTCCAATAATAGACCATTGCCTAACCCTTCGTCCCGAGATCAATAAATTTCAGTGCTTGAAGGGCTAATTTACCACTCAACTCATCTTCTACATGTTCTTAAAATATAATCGTTTTCCAGAGTTTACTGATTTGTGATGCGTGAATTAAAAATAAATTTTACTTCATTAGAACAAAATCAAGCAGTATTATCATTCGACGAACTAAAATCGATAGCTCCCAAATATATACCAAGTGCTTCCAAGCTGAGTACATTCAAGTAATATAGAATCACTTGAGACGGTACGCCAGTTCGATTACCGAGTAGGTTTGCATACGGTCAGCTGAGGGTGCGGGTGACTTCAGCACCCGTGGACTAATGCATTTGTGATTGCATAGCCATTGTCGGGTAATATGCCAATTTTGAACTATCTCCTTAAACTTCCCACTTACCCGGAGTCCACGTAATATTGGTTGATGTATATAGGCTTACGTGTATTATTTCAATTGAAGACCTTTCATATTTGGTTCATGGTTATCTAGAACTGTTTTTAAGAACATGCCTTTGGATAATACATTTACTAAAATACCTAAAAAATAAACATATATTGAGCTATGACCATAGGTATATAGGTATATATAGTATTTAAGTTGTAATTTGTGTTTTGAAGAAATACACATTACATCTACTTATGGCTTAAGATATTTTAACATTTCGTGTGCTCCCTCAGTTACAGGAGATCACAGCATGCATATTATAATAGAAATCGCTACAAACATTGCAGAAATATCTATATATATCTATTATAAAACAACTGGAACTAAAATCTAATATGTATAATAAAAAAAATCTATTAGTCTTATTGTAACAAAGCTTTCTAATGAAAGCTTACTACTTAATACACATGAAATTATGAAAAAAGGCACTTATGTTTTCGTTTTTAACAGCTTTATAAGTAACTAGCGGATACCCGGCGTGTGCTACTACGCTAAAAAAAGAATGCATTGTTTTAGTGGTCTAAAACCATCTTCGTATTATTGCCTTTCTAATGAAACGGTTTGGGGCATATCGGTCGGATGGTTACAAAGTCTATAACGGACATAGGTTGAAACAATTTTTGTGTTTTATATGTATAGATAGGTATAATAATATGACACAGACTTTTTGTTGCTAGATAAGCAAATTGGAGAACACATTTCATATTAAACAAACTCTATCCACTCCATACTGAAAAACCCATCCACTCGAAGTAGACAAGTACAGCAAGCACCTGCAATTCCAAGCAACAGTCTGTTAATACGGTATAAATTGTCAATTTGGTCCCCCAGACGCCGCCCACCCGCCCCCGGCATTATTTCCTGATATACAGCTAATTCGCGAGGACATTTCTTTAAAAAGTTGCAGAACCCATAAACGAGATAATCAGAAGTTTTGGCTTGTAACCCCGGCTTGTTATCGCATTGTGGCCCCTCTAATCAAGTTCTAACGAGGTGGTTTCAACTGGGAGGCTTGCTCACTGTTTGCGTACCGTGTTCCAATAGCTGGATCAAAAGCGAGATGTACAATATTGAATTTGAATATTATAGTCGGTTTTAAATGAATTAATAACAGCCTCCGTTACGACATTATTTTGTTTGTGTGTTCGGCTCAACTGATGTTCTTTATCATATGTTTTTTTTAACAAACGAAATCTGTAAACTGTACGAGAAATTTTGAGTTTGATATTTAGAAAAAAAAAATATTAGCGTATTATTTTTAGTGTATTCTTTTATTTGCTTATATTTTTTATTACGATGGCATGGTTGGCGGAGTCGTTGAAAGACCAACTGTTGTGTTACGTGTCGCGGGATCGATTCCCGCACGGAACAAATTTTTCTATGATCTACAATTAGTTGTCCGATCTGGGTTTTTATCTACCTATGTGAATATATGTTTGTAAACGCTATGATTCCTAAAGTCCCCACTTTAGGAATTATTCCTGTGCGAAAGTAAAGTATCCTAAAAAAAAAATAACAATAAAATACTAAAAGTACAAAGATAATACATTTGTTCTCAGAACCGCTCTCATTCCTCGCCTATTGCGTTCTCAAAAGCTCCATGACATTATTTCCTAGGGGAGCTGCCGGGCTCCTTACTATGCAAATAAGTCGTGTAGTTACATTTAACACGTCATTTCGTAATAAAAGTATCGCTTGAATTGTCATATATGCAACCTATTTTTTATTAAACTCGGTAATTACACTCTATTGCGTTGAATCATTGTGTTTTTTGTTTCGGTTCTGAGGTATCTGATGCTTTGTGGACCGAGGCTCGAGTCGGCTTCAAACACTGGCCCAAAATTACTAGACAAGTTAGACTGAACATTTGAGGCAGTGTCTATGTGGATCGACAAAACAGATTTCGTGCTAACGTGCGGTGTGAATAATATACTCACTTTGTCTGCTGGATAGAAGTAGCAGAAACTTGAAATGTAAACAAATATAGTACCTACATATGGTATATAGATCTCTGTATATGTCTCTTTAAGAAAAGAAAACTCAACATCTAGGTACAAAATTAACCAGTAGAATATTGGCGTCTGTCTCGTGTGTTCGCCCCCCTACAATATCGCCGGCGTAATCAAGTCTTGGAGGAGAATAATATGAATCATCCACTGTAAGGGCGGTTTGATATCTTGGCAGAATGTGCCACAATTTAAATTGTCCCGTGTCATTCCAGACGAACTGCGATGGGTAAAGTTGGATCCTTAGTTTTGAAGTAATTTATGTACAAATATATTTGTGATTGCTTATTTCTTTGTGTTGAGTTGAGTCGGATTAGAAATGTTCTTTGTACTTTTGGTTGGCTTTGATAAATATATTATTTATAATTTACTTGTCTACCGCGCTAAGTATATTCGGTATCTCCATACCTGTATTATTGACAATTTGATCGATATCGACAATCAAATTCAAATTTTAAATTAAAATTCGCATCTTAGTATCATGCCTGTGTTCCCCGAAGAGTTAAGCAGAGGTGTGCAAGACGAACAAACAATTGATGAGTTTCCGCGTTCAAATAGTGTGGCATGTATAATAATAAAAACGTTGCCCCACACAAACCTACCTCGTATAGTAAAGTTTAAAGATATAAATTTCACATACACGCACACCTAGACCCGGAAAAACTATATGTAGATCATAAAAATATTTGTTCCGTGTGGTAATCGAACGCACGCCCCGTAGTAGTGCAGTATGCAAGTCCAGTAGCAACTGCTCCAATCATGCCTTCAAATTATTAAGTAGAACTATCATTTTTAAACACCCAAACATTTACACTACCCTTCCATTAACAAACAATAAGGACCTTTAAACCTTTTCAAGCGAGGCACTCTAATAGCAAAGACACCGGATAGATTCGCCGATAAAAATGCGAAATCCTCTTGCAATGAAATTGCGTATTGGGGCTCAGACAGGGTGTAATCTGCCTACGGTACCCAAACGCTCCCGAGGGTTCCGTCGAGCTGCACTCGCCACCATAGATTAGACGCGCCTTTTAGTAAAGGGTGCCTATTTCAAATGTACCTGGTCTCAGGTTTGTTATATTTCTCACACATAAAGGTTGTATTTTGTGTGTCTGCTTAGATACGAACATCTCACTGATCGCAGTTAGAACCATTCTAAAATTACAGGAAACAGTTCTTGTGGAAATGAGCCCCAAAGTTGTTTGAAATATTTTTGTCATTGCGAACTATAAAAACAAAATAAAAACGGGTATGGTGTGCAGGTATTTACAGATGAAGCTTTTGACCCGATTAGAAGATAAGGCTGCCTCACTGGTCTAGTGGTTGTAAGCGCGACTGCTGAGCGTGAGGTCCTGGGTTTGATTCCAAGGTCGGACAAAGTGTTATTGGGTTTTTCAGTAGCAGCACGGAGTCTGGAACTGTGTTCGGTAGATGGCAATAGGCTCGCCCCCTATTACATGGTACTCAATAACGGCATCTTTGAAATGTTGGTGTACAATAGTACATCTCTGCCTAACCCTTCGGGGAATACAGGCGTGATGCTATGTGATGTTAGAAGTTTAGGCGCTTTTTACTAAGTTTACAATATTGATGTATCGTTGCCCGCTCCATCTATCGCGTCTAGAGTTTTAAACACAGGTGAACACTGATGTACAATGATGATTTTATTATATTATTATGATTAATTTTTCACTTATACTATTACTTAAAGAGTTGCAGCAGGTATATTTGCACGAAAAGATTTTACTCAAACTAAGCACTTTAATAGATAAACATTCGAAAAACAAACTTTCCCACCGTATTTTATTAAGAGTAAGTAAAAATCCGGTCTGCCAGTAAGGCGTACCATACTCTCTGGTCGGCACATGGAATCGCGCCAGAACTAAATGAAATTGAAATTAGCTTTCTCTCCCTAGAGCCACTCGCGGAATTTTCCAAAATAAAAGCGTATTATATTTTAAAATACGATTCTAGTCGCTCTCGTAAATGGAAAAGTCAGGCAAACTTAGTGCCTAGTTTTTCGATTAGGTAAAAAGTTGTAACATTTTATATCTGAGCCGTTTCCTGTACTTCTTCAAAACATAATTTCGCATATTAATTTGTTTCTGAACTGCGTATCAGGTATTTACAATCTAATTTGTGGGAATAGATTCTTTTAAATTCATAAACATAAATATTATAAATGATTTTAATACCAGTGTTTGATGAAAATTTATTTAGTTGGAGACCTGTTAGTCATAATGTCCTCCTGACCGATTTCGGTCACGGCGGCCTATCTCACCGGAGATTAGCCAACTACGCAGGAGATATTATAGGGCACAAGTGTGTGCGCAAACACAGGTGCTCTCTCTATTCCTTCACTCTCATATTCCGATGGGACGGCAATGCGACATGACCGGAGAGAGATCAGGCGCAGGACCAACGGCTTTACGTGCATTCCTAGGCACGGTGTGTATCCACATACACAAAGACCAGATCCGAAACAACTATCTGTAGGTCATACAAATATTTGTTTCGTGCGGGAATCGAACCCGTGACACGTAGCTCAGCAGTCGATCTCTCAACCACTGCACCAACCGTGCCGTAAACTCAAATACTAAAGTCCTATCGAACTGGGTTCATGGAACACGTGAAAACCAATTTTGGATAGTATTTCGATCGATCGACTTTAAAACTTCAGCGACATTTGGATTGTATTTTTTTTTTACATGAATCGGGCTACTTATTAAGTACTCAATTTACTCTATTCATTTTTTCGAGCTGGGGTTTGTAAATCAAGCGCAATTGTTTGTTACGGTTCACAAAAAATAATAAAATAATACTAAATTTAGTTATGATTTATCAAATTTCACATTTAATTTTTTATACAGATTTAGTTATCATTCTCAAATGTTTCTGCGTAAATCATTTATTACAGGAATATCGTGTGAAGCACCAATAAAATACGCATTGTAGAGGCTTACAGGGACATGTTTGAATACGCCGCTCAAAATTCAGAGGCGCATACTTGATGAGCCAGTGTGGGAACAATGACAAGCCGCGCACTTGCACCACCTCTGTATACCTTTATAACGGGAAATATATTAAACTGTTACGTTCTAAATACCGTATCTAGAGTGACGTTTAATCGAATGCATTTCGCAATTTATTATTATTGTTGTGGTATAGTATGTTTTATTGTAAACTAAATTATGTCATAGGTATTTTTATTTATAACTTATGATATGAGTAATTATTCTACGAAGTAGCCGGTGTGATGATGTCACCTCTATGGCTGCTACGCAACCATATGTGCGGACCACGAATCCTCTCTACGACGAATCCAGGAATAGTTATTCTTAGAGCTCTAATTAATAATAAAGTATGAGATTTCTCATAATCTCCTATTCTGAATACTGCAGAGCTAGTGTAAATGGCTCTTCAATAATATCTTGAAAAAGTGCAACTATGAACCTTTCACAATGGTCAGCTAAGCATATCAAGCACCAGTAAATCCTTACTTTTCACTCTCGGAATATCTTTTCCATCTTAAAATATAACCAACCTTATTTTAATTATAATAAACTTTAGATAGTACCAAACTTTATGTCTGTCATCGGCGATAAAAATTAAAAAGTAATAAATATGCAAACGAACCAAGTTCCCAACCGAGACGATTGGCACAAAAATCTTCGGTTAAGAACCCTTTTTATGCGCAGTGTAGATGTTCTTAACTATGTATATTTCAGGAAATATTTGAATAATCTGCCTTGAGACTATTCATTTGAAGACTTAATTAGTTGCATGTTGTTTCTTTTGAAAGGGTTTAAGCTAATGACTTCAAAATTATCTGATGTAGATAGTGTGATATTTATTCTTCATTATACTTGTACAATACATAACGTAAAATAATTACATTTATCTTGCAAATAATTTCCTTTTTCACATTACAATTTTAGGCTCATTGAAATATTGAATTGAAAGCTTTTACCAGGCAAAATTATACATACTAGTTCTACATAAGAATTAATTATGTTTGTCTAGTTTTTCCTAGTCAAAGAAAAAAATAGTAATAATTTTTACCTATATGAAAAAAAAAAAACATTAATCAAGCTTCAATACTAAATCTAAATGATCAGAATGTATCTAATAACATCATATCATAAAGCAACGTTCCTATAACGTTCAGTAATCTGCTAGCCATGTTTGTGACCGCCAATACAGGGTGATGTGATTCATCATTACACGTCAGCTATGTTTTATGAGGCGGCGTTCGCCCTGACTCTGCCCAATTTCACGCACCAACACCCTCTATATATATCCAAACATGCGGCCAAGTTAAACGGCAGCTGTGTTAGAATGGACACCATTATAGAGGGCGGTTTTTTAATTGGTCGTTTTTTAAAAGTGTTAATAATGCTAGGTTTTGATTTTATGTGATTCATGTTTTCAACCTTTTTGCTATAAATTGAGATACTAGCGCTCTTAACATAAGACATACAGCTTGTAGCAGAGAGAGAAAGATGATCAAAGACTATGTACTCTTAAGAGCAACATTTTCTTTAGTTTCTGTTGACAAGAAATTTTCGTTGGTGACGAACTGCCTCAACTTTAGCCAAAAGTAATATTAACAAAACCAAACAATTTCAACGGACAAAATGAACAGTAATAATGAAGTTACACAACGTTCAAAATTTCAAATGCGGTATTGCACCCCACGCGCCAATAAAACTGAGGTCTAGATTTATGTGAACACACGATAATCATAACCGGAACACAACACGCGTTTATTACCGCATTCTACTAACTCGCTGGTTTATTTGCATATTATTCCTTTATTACTCTCTCAGAATTCATATGCTAATGTCAACGACGATATTTTCGATCCCACGGGTACCCTCACGGATGTGACCCTAAAGATTTCGACACGTTTTATGTGTGTTTCAGCGGGTTTCATTTGAATATGTTTTAAGTTTGCCAATTTATTATGTTCTGTGCTTTTGGTCAGTTTTTCACTGTCTCATACGATGAGGCAGATTATGCACTGAGCAGGCTTGTAGCCAATTTTAAATAGAATGCCATAAGGGAAACGCTATATAATTGATATCTAGGGTGAGAGCCTCGTTAATTATAAATGATTATCATTATTACTACATCACTACACATTATAAAACAAAGTCCCCCGCCGCGGCTGTCTGTCTGTCTGTTCGCGATAAACTCAAAAACTACTGAACGGATTTTTATGCGGTTTTCACCAATAGACAGAGTGATTCATGAGGAAGATTAAGTTAAGTTAAGCGTAGAATTCGTTAAGGTTTTGTGTAAATTGGCTGAAATATGACGATGATAGTTAAAGATGTCGGAATAAATCATACTGACTGGGATCTTTACTGGCGTGCGCCGAGTAAATGCTTGACGCAACAAGCATATACGACACTACGACAGAAAAAAAATGAAGACATTAATGACATGAATGTATACATTCTGATAAAAGATACTATGCTTCATGAATATTTAGATCATCTAATTTATATTAAACTTGACTGCATCAAAGCTTCTTATGAAACTTTTTATCCTAATTCGTCCTTACCTGAGACGTAAAGTCCGCGAAAACGCAACAAAGTACTGCGAATGTACGGCGCTCAGCCAGCCATGTAATGGTTTTATTCCGAGCGGCGATACCTTTGCCGTCTTGTTCGACGCACCTGTGATATCCCGGGCTTATTTCAAAGCCGCTAATTGCTAAGAGGATTTTGGAATTAACGTGAACAGATCACGTTTTTGCGTTGAATATCTAATTTTGGATGTAGATGGAGGTGGAGCGTCTTCTGTTACGTTTATGGCAGCTGGCTCCATGATATGCTGTGGCTAATGCATTATTTTGATTGCATTGCTTGCTTGATTTTGAGAATATAAGGTCAGTTCGGGTAAGATCGTACGGATCGAATTTCCGGCTGATTCAAACACCTTTTTATTGACCTTGTTCTCCAGGCAATACAAGCTCATAAAACTGCTTCTATTGACTGGAAAACAACATAATTTATTTACAAAAACTCCTAATTAGGTGACAGCCTAGCGGTTGAACGCTTTCTTTCCATGTAGGTCTGCATTCCCCTGACTTTTTGGAATCATGTACGGATTAGAATTTGATTATCACATACGTTGGTGAAGGAAAATGTCGTGAGGATACCTGTACACCTGAGAGAGCTCCATAAAGTTCTTGGAAGGGATTTAAGCCTTAATCCAACAAGGTAGCTTGTACTGGTGGAGTACATACAATGGCGTATTTTTCATTCTGAAGAGAAATATGTGGATAGATAGGAACTCAGGCCATAAAAAGTACCAAATTTTCGTATTGTAAGATGTATTTTAGGTAACTTTGATACTAATAATAATGTCCCCCTGACCTATTTCGGTCACGGCGGCCAATTTCACCGGAGATTAGATTGTAGATCATACAAATATTTGTTCCGTGCGGGAAACAAATCAGTGACACGTAGCTTAGCAGTCGATCTTTCAACCACTGCAAGTTTGATACTAAAGCCGCATTGGGCTTAAAATCTTGCGCATCGCATAAACTGCAGTGTTAAGCACTCCAATTGATATAATAAACAAGTATAAAATTCCGTGTGTCCAGTGTACAAACACTGAGCGACAATTGCTACCAACTGGGCGATTTTAATTTGTAATCCAGTGCGGCGATTAAACGTCGGCCGGTAAATACGATTGGCGGATTAAAAGTCCACAGTTCATTTAACAGCTGCCTCAGTAATACCGTAAAAGCTTATTTTAATTCAGCTAATTAATGTCCAATTGTTTCGTGTATCGAGTCGCTTTTAAATTGTTTTAAGTAATAACAATTATTAGTTATTTAATTAAAGTTCTTAATTGTCAATGCCTTTAGGTGTTGTAGGTACAGTGATTTTGTGAAATCTCTGGAGATAAAGGCTGGCGTTTACCGATATTAAACGATGGTTAAAGATTTGAAGTGGTAAAAGGACGGTTAATTGGGAGTAACGAATGGTCAGTACAACGGTCATAAAATAGACTTAACCAAATTTTAATCGTGACTATAATATTAATATTGTGTTGAATCTCGCTTCTTGCACAGACCCCAGAATAGATTTTAAGATAATATTGTAAATACTGATCTATTCGTGTAGTCCTCAATCTGACCTCTGACTTCAAGAGGTCAGGTCTACCCAAGGCTCCAGTAACATTGTACGTTGATGTTGCGGTAAGGAAACCCACAATCTCGTGTTTCACTGAATTTACTTTACGGTATGTAATGGTTAATGAACTTTGAGCGCCATCTATCATGTTCCGAATGAACTATGTACAATTGTTCCACATGGATTGGCAAGTATAGATTGTTGATGAATATAATGTTTGAGAGTCACATCCAAAAATATTTGTCATCACGTTGGATAAGTATATAATTGTGTGTTATTGTTATTTGAAGCGGTAATAGCCCAATGGCTAAGAAGTCGGAATCCAAGCGAGAGGTCCTTAGTTCGGTGGGTTCGAACTGACCTCTCGTTGAAATATAAGTGTCTCTTCCTAGTGGTGTCAACAGGAATACTAAAATAATTTAACATCGGGTGTCATAATGATCGGAAATGGGGTGACACGGATCGAACTACGTGTGATAAGGATCTCTTACATGTATTGTTCTAATTAAATAAAATCATTCTCGTAACAATAACTACACATTGTTTAGGGTATTATTTAAAAAAAAAATGTTTTTCCGTTCTACTCCATAGGGTTTCCTACTATTTGTAACCGTGCACTTAGATGTTACATATATTAATTTTCATAGTGTTTTTATTTACCGAAACGATACATCAAATATAACTGGGAAACATATCAGATATCATAAAATTAATCTGTATAAAACAGTTTATACCTTCCTGTAGCTCGTCCAGCTCGCAATATGTCAAGAGTAGCTCTTGGTGTTTGCACAACCTGTTCAAACATGGCGGCATGCAAACTTGTTTATTTTACTAACGTTATATTTTCTATTCTGTGATAGTTGACAATTTGAGCTTGTAACTGGCAGATAGAATTATGTTGTGACCCTATCTGCCTAAAGTGCAACAAGTTCACGTATTAAAAAGATAATAATTAGGAACATTAATTATACAGTGTATTGTCGCTATTTATGAAGAACCATTTTAATTAAGAGTTTTGGTCACTAACCACAAAAAATATTTTAAAATATTAAAAAGATACTAATACACAACAAAAAAATCTAAGATTTTTATAAAGTACATTGTATATTCTATATATACTTCATGCTATACCAAAATTTGCTTAAACCTAATATTTACCATTAAATCTCAAGTGTACCAGTTACGTAGCAAACGAGGCCCGCACGTAATTGGTTGGAAAATTCAGAAGGCTCAGCCGGTTGCGGATGTGTATCGACATGTTTATACTGCGGAAATATTGTGTACAAGGGAAAAATGTTACGAAAATTGGTTAAAAGTGAAGAAAATCTTATGGCACGAGAAATATAATATAATTATGTAACAAAAATTTACATTTATGTGGCATAGTGGGGCGATTTGAAGAGGGTTTTGTCCATCGGTGGACTATGATAGGTCGAGTGATTGATTGAAATATTATATTACAGCTTACTGTTTCCAAACTTGAATCTAACTTTTATCTGGCTGCAGAAAACAAGGAGGTGTAATTTACTCAAACCAATTCATGCATCTCACATTCAATTTTCATAAAAGCTGCGTTCTCTGAGCAAGAAAAGATCATTTACTTTTTTTATTCTGATTGCTATTTTATGGCATCTCCCTACGAAAATACACATAATTTGAATAAAGTACCCGCGGTTACGATCCGACATAGGTTTATGCTCACGATGACTTGTAGCTTTGCTATAGAATAATGCAAATGCTAAGCAAGAACGAGTACATATCTTATATATATATAGCTACTCTATAAAATAGTATCATATACGCGAGTATTCCCTGAAGAGTAATACAATACAATATACTTTACACCTATATTTCCCTGAATGGGTACTTTATAATATCGATACAATATTTTATTTTAAGTTCAGCTGAAATATTGCTAGTTTTAATGTTTTCTTTGCGTCGTTTAACGGGTTAATTTCACAATTTTATTTAAGTACATTAATAATTTAGGCTTTTACATTTTGGTTTATTAAATTAAAATGTTCAACAAATTATAATTTTGTCCGCTCCTAAATTGGCAAAGCTTATCTCAGCTGTCAGACTCATACACTCAGGTACTTTTACATCTAATTTGTTAGTCACCTGTGGGTTTCTCGATTAAATATTCCTTCATCAGTTAAGCTTCTAATAAAACCTTAATGCCCTTGCCAGTCCTTATAACTAACCCAACTCTACCATAATTAGCTAAAATTACTATCAAACAAGAATAAAACAATATACAACTAAAAGTTAGTTATCTCCAGGCGTCGTTTGTCAAAGCACTTGCGTCCAAAAGTTTGGCTATTAACCGAACCTATCGACTTCGGCTTAACTCGCACTTAACGTGACGGGATCATAATTGATGCGCTTAACTTGCTTTTGGCATATTTTGGATTAATTAATATATTAAGTATTGATTAGGATTATTAAGGTATACGATATTGTACACTGGTTTGAGGTAGAATGTATTTTTATCATAATTCCTCATGGTTGTCAGTTTTAACTGTTTTGAAGTTCCATATGTTTGAGTATCGAATAAAAATTTAAACTACAAATTTATAAAAAAATGTTTCATTATTTAAACTAGGAATATACTCACTTGCCTTATTGTCTAAATAATATATAATGGTTATAGTGGAAATATTCCCCAACGAACCGAGCATTCATTGAGCGGAGACATCCACCAAGCTATTAGGGCGGAAATACCACGAAGAATGATTAGTTACCGTGTAGAATACCGTTTAATCCACGACCAATTCGCGGTACAAACACTTTTATCGGTTTAGTCCCACATTAAAAAAGAAGGATACCGATATAAAATTAAGTCAACAAGCTCCTCCGAAAAATTATTCATAGAAAAAGATCGCGAGGTGAAAACTGTGGGGTGGGGTCGAGGGTAAGGGATGAAGAAAGGGAAAAAGTTGGATAACTGCCTTCATGAATTGGAAATGTAATTTGGTCGGGTAGGTGTGTGTGTGGCAATTGTTTTCGTTCTATTGCCGGATTACGACGTTTCTGATTGACGACGCGTGTGGCCCGCGCCGCTGTCGGTACGATTGGCGCTAGTTTCGTTTTCATGGAATTGGAGTATCAGTTGGTTGTCCCCGTTTTCAAGCTGATGGAATATTGAGCAATGGAGAGTTGAAATAAAATGTCAGTACAGTGCTGTTGTTTAGATATTATCTGCATAGTTTTGCAGTGGACGAAAAAGTTTCGACACGAAATAGCCTTGTTTATAACTTCTATCTGATGGCGATTTTATTCGAAATATAAATTCGTCACTTTTTGCAGTAGGTGTAATACAGCGTTGTTGTTATTTAAGTGAAGTTTAACTCTTGGGTAAAAAAAAATTATAATCACATTGGTACCATTCTTGTGAAGAGTTGGACACAAACTCAATTTCCGCCAAATAGCCCAGGAACATCTAAACTGCACATAATAGAGGCTGTTCTCACATTCCATCTGCCGTCTCATGTGTGCCACGTGGCAGACAATCTTGTGACAGACACGCAGACAACATCGGGGCCCTGTCTGGCCTCGTAAAACACACGTTTTACCGACTTATTATACGACAACGTTTTGTAAAAACGACTTTCTCCGAGTAAAGGGAATCTAAATTGGCGTAAATTTTACGACCACTATTTGAAGTGAGATGTAATTTTGTCAGGAGCTGATGGTAGTTTTTTTTCGCGTACGTGAGGACGCCATAAAATGTTTGAAGGGCGGTTTAGACGCCGTTAGCCCGGGCCAGTGATAAACACGTCGCCCATTAAACTTCACCGTTATCAGGTAACGTTGGCACGACTTTGTTCTATGTTGGCCACAAAATGAAATAGTATCGCAGTTACTCGTCATGTTGTCCGTTAAGGAAACACATGTGGTAGACGGAAACAGGTAGTCTCGTAATATTAGAAAATTTTAAAACTGTTATTATTTAAAATAACTTATAAAAGAAGCGCTAAATCGAGGATGTAGGAGAAAGTCTTGAAGCACTTCATACCACATGGTCCCACAAAATGCATATATGAGCCTTTAAAATCGGCCTAGATAGCACTAGCAATACATCAAGTGGTCCAGGAACGGTGCATATGCGTTGGTCCCATGTTTCTATGTTAATATACGTGTGTAGCCTTTGATACGCCTAGCCAATAGTGTCATCTATCTTAGGTAACACACCTAACAAAGATAGATGACCCAAATGGCCGTGCAAGCTAAGGGGCATAAAAGGTTAGCCTAAGGACATAATAGAAAATGTAATTTACAGAAAAAGTGGCTGTAAAGGTACCTTTATCGCTATTTTTATAGGCGGCGACTAGTTTATAAGGAGAACTTTTAGAAGAGAGTCTGAAATCTGAAAGAAAAATCTTTCTTTTAGTTAAGAAACACCTAGTCCTTAAGTGTATTTTATGATAATTAAGTTAAAAGTAGATAACTATATATACTATGAGTTATGCCTATATATCCTAAATATGTATTCAGATTTTGGTCTTATGTAGCTACGATTGACCTCATTGACGGCTGGTTTCTTGAACTCGTGGTTCACCGCTCTACTTATCGAGGATCGGTTTGGGTTGCATCTTATAACGACGTATAAGTTATAACCCAAACTTGATGAATCAGTTTGGCGTATTAAAACTAAACATTGTATTTGCATATTGTCTGTCATGGATTTCCGCAAAGTAACGCCGGATTCCATTACTTATGTACTTTCTTTACCATTCTTTATTTTTTTTTCGGTTTTCTTCATGCTATGTCTCATTGTGTTCGGTACAAATAAATGTTAAATTTAATCTACTTGAAAAATACCGCCTGTAAAAGTGAATAAATTCTCTTCATTACCTAAATCAGTTTTTCAACTAATAGAAACCCTTATACTTAACAATAGTTTAAGAAATAATGGCCAATGTAAATGAAGCAACATAAATGACCCGTTCGTTCAAGCTTTGACTCTGTTCCGTGGGGAGTACGGAGGCTGGTCGCGGCTGATAAAATGCGCCTCCAAGGAGACTTGTACACTCACACGCGGCTGTACACTGGTGGACAATATTAATTGACACAGGTCAACAAAAGTGAGTTGACAATGTGCCACATTAAAAACAACGGTGCTGGTAACCCAATAAATTGATATCTGTTATGCTGTGAACCTATGGTATCTTCAACTTTAGGTGTATCATATAATAATTACAGAAGTACAACAATAAGTATACGCTTTATTTTAGGCGCAATTACAATTGCATTCAATTCTGGCAAAACTTGTAAAAACCTTGAGGTCGGCAAACATATTTTTTGCACAGTTCACTGTGTTAGTACTTTTGTCCTCTATTGTAAATATCCGCCTGATCCTATACACTTAATTTTGTTTTTAATTAAAGTTCAAGTTTCCGTGAAAAACTTCTCCCGATGCAAATGAACGCATTTACCTTAGACTAGGTTCAAGTTCCGGTACAAGTTTAGTTATTACTTAGAAAGAATTAAACAACTTATTTCTCTAATGATTTTTTGCGAACTGTGGTTCGCGTTCGTGGCTTTTGTTGTGTTAGAAAAATAATATATTTCATTGTGTAGCGACTACTACTCGCAACATGGCAAAAAGTAAAGCGCCATCTATCGGAGTGAAGCTACAACAACAAACCCTGAATCGCACTATGAAAGTTAACAACGATTCTAACACATATACGAATATCCGACATCAACTGTCGGGCTTCGGCCCGCCAGGCTAACCACCTTGCCTGGTCGGAGGATCCTCCCTTTTCAATGGAGGAACACCATACCTCGTTCCCCCATAGTGGTGACCCCTGATAATGAACATCTTCGCAACCTTCGACGGCATCATCGCCTTCACTCCCCTCTCCACCCCTCCAGTACCCTTCGAGCAGCATCAAGCAAGTCTCATCCTGCCAGCCAGCATCCTCGGCCCCAACGGGTAACCACACGCTTGCAGCGACCGCGCAAGCCTGGTTCTTCCCATCGGCCTCTCATCAGCACCCTTGGCACAGCACACTGCACTTCGACCGGTCAACTAGCAGAGCCCTTCTCTCCTGGTCGACGCAGCAGCCAGCCGCTACTCTTCACTGCACTACCTCGACTCACTGAGGACTTCGCAGCATCACCGCACCTAGTTCCGACTCACTGCGAACTATGCGGCACTCGGTTCCGACTCACTGGAATCATCACTGGCCCTGGCAAGCAACCTCAAGACTCAACAGCATCGACCTCCGGTCTGGGGGGGAGTGATGTAGCGACTACTACTCGCAACATGGCAAAAAGTAAAGCGCCATCTATCGGAGTGAAGCTACAACAACAAACCCTGAATCGCACTATGAAAGTTAACAACGATTCTAACACATATACGAATATCCGACATCAACTGTCGGGCTTCGGCCCGCCAGGCTAACCACCTTGCCTGGTCGGAGGATCCTCCCTTTTCAATGGAGGAACACCATACCTCGTTCCCCCATAATTGCACTATAATTCTGCATAATTGGACTGCCTTATTGGTCTAATGGGCACGGCTGCTGATTGTGAGGTCTGGGGTTCGAATCCCGGGTCGGGCAAAGTGTTATTGTGTTTTTCTGTTAGATTCCCAGTTAAGGCAGCTTTACTGGGTTTTTCTGTACGGGTTCCGTAGTAGCCCGGAGTTTGAAATTGGGCCCGATAGCAATGGCTTCGCATCCTATTACTTGGTACTCAATGATGGTATCAGTAAAATGTGGGTGAACAATAGCACACCTCGGCCTAACCCTTCGGGGAATACAGGCGTGATGCTAACGTTAAAAAATATATTCACCTGACACAAAAACTTTATCAATGTAAGTCTTCCATGTACTAAATAAATAAATAAATGTGCCTAATAAATCAGTTTAAATAAATACCCAAGAAATATAAGGTGGGTAGTGTGGGCAGATATGGTTTGAATGTTTTGAAATCTACCCGCATTGGTTTTGATTTTTTATTGACGTCTGCGCATCTTCGGTATGTGCAGTGGTAGTGCGTTTTTGAAAGTAAGTCTACGCCATCGTTCGCTATCGGCCTCGGAGCGAATTCGTGTTTTCGGGTATAGAATTGGTTATTGCGCACGCGTTGATTGTAGACTGTATATTGTAATTGTCTGACGCAAGTTTTGGTTGTGTATTATGTGCAGTGTAAGTGACAACAAAGACGATCGTCTCGCGTAAGTAAAAAGAGCGAAGTGTGGACATTGAGATTCCTGATCTCTACTTTAGACTTCTATGTGCCTTGTATCTATGTCCCTGTATGTGGCTTTGGTAAGTGTTCCATTTTTCCAGTTGATATCGTTTTGTAGAATGTAAGGAACTTTCGGTCGTTGGATGGCTTCTGGGAAATTCTGCACTTGCTAAGTTTTTTCCCAGTTTTTTTTTTTTTTTTTTGCGATTTTCGTATTACTTGGAGTTTAGGAGCGTGTTTAGAAGAGTGTTAATGATACCTTCAGTTAAGCTGCCAACGTTTCTGAATGTCACATTTTTTTTTCCTTATAAATGTATGTCAGCGTCATCGTAACCTAATCTAATAATTACAATAATTATATTAGATATTGCCGCGGGCGGGAGATTTTGATGCAGCCACCATTTTATTTAATTATACATCAACAACTCTCTCTCTCTCTGGTATGTCACATTTTGCATGAAAATTTGACACCACTCACATGTCAGTTCGTTTGTGTCATTACACCATCATCAGACAAAAGACGTCCACTACTGAACGATGGCCTCCCCCAATGGGGGGGGGGGGGGGGGGGTATGCCATAATCCCCACGCTTGGCAGGCGGCTTGGGGATCGCAGTGGCTCACCGATTAGCGAGAGGATGCTGCTGCCCGTCCTCCGGTGTCAGGCCGCAGTTTTAAGACGTAACCGGGTCAATTTCAAGGTTAAAAACATAACATAATATAGCATCACGCCTGTATTCCCCGAAAGGTTAGGCAGAGCTGTACTATAGTACACCTACATTTCACCGATGCTGTATTGAGTCCCATGTCAAAGGGGGCGAGTATATTGCCTTCTACAGGGCACATTTCCAAACAGGGTTGCTACTGACAATTTTGTTGCAGAAAAACCCATTATAACTTCGTGCAACCCGAGGATTGAATCCAAGACCTCACGCTATATAGCCACGCTTACGACCACAAGATCAAAGAGGCAGTAATCCAATTAGTATATACCTGTGTTATATTTTCTTTGTTACACAACCAAACACGAACATTATTAACATTTACGACCAAACTGTAACCACATTATATCGTATATAAAGCAGGACATTCGCGGCAAGTTTAAAATCTAGTTGTCTGAAACCCATTCGGCCGTACCTGGCTAAAGCTAGGTCCAAGCTACTGCCTATGGTATGACTCTGTAATCAGCCATTCCTATGCAAATTCGCTCGCTGAACCAACTATGGCTTTATATAAAGGGTTGTATTCGCGTTAACTGTATCGCGTTTGATCCAATAGTGTCAAGTCGATTATAGTGAAGTGGCATTCTATCAATTTTTATCAAAATATTAGTCACATTGGAATTTTTTTTGGTATTTTGGAGATTAATAGGCTTTATGTTGCTAAATGATACTACTATTCGCGTCAGGATGGATATTTTCATCTACATATGTTACAAATTGCCTATCAAGATAAAGCAGAACGTAGAAGCTAAAGTCTAAAAATAAGATATAATTTCATAGTGGCCTCTTACAACGCAAATGAAAAAAGGGATGACGAATTCTTAGTTGTGTATAGCAATTAATTATACACACACCGACAAGTAGTCTCAAACTGACTTATTTTCTTACCCTACTCCAATTCGATCAGGAGCAAATGCAACTTCATAACCGCGAGTACATCTTCATCCCAATGTTTGGAGCCGCGTCCGCTATAGGAGTAAGTGAATTTTCCTCTTTATGCAGCCACTTGACTCTGGCTACAGAAGGTTTTATCCTTTGATTACACTTGGAGAAAGTTGCGAAGGAGCTCGATGAGCCCCCGGGCGCGACGATAGATGAGAATCGTTTCAAAAACTTTGTGTTTACATGTCAACGTAACTGAATGCCATCTAGATTGTTCTCGAAGGCTTGAAGACGGAAGATGATAGTCGATATTGGTTTCGTAAGAAAGTGTTCTTAGTGTTTTAATGACTTCGACAAGCGCTTGAGTTTGATAGCTGATATTTTGGTACGAATGTCGTGAGAATAGCATAATTATTTTGCTATACATATGCGCCATCGTAACGTTGTCAATATAAACAATGAGATTAGTAAATTATAACAGAAAATAATTGGGTTTTACTAGGCATAATTTGCAAAAAAATAAGATGTATAAATAGTCGCATAGACTGGCATATAAAGGAAAACCTACTAGTCTACTACATTCTGTCTGTATGCCTACTAGTTTTTTAAACCCCACCTACAGTTTTTCAAAATAATTCACTTTGTTAATTAATTCAACTGGTAAATATGTTATGTAATGAAATGTTATATTCGCCCTTCATAATAATTATCTCAACCATTTCCCAAGTCAGCTTCTGTCTGTATTTCTTCATCAGAAAAAGCCCAACAAATACAGAGAAACTTGTAACAGCAGCATATTTATGTATCTGCTATTCTCGTCACGTACCTTGTACGCCGCGAAACCAAAAATTGCAGCAATGCCGAAACAGTCTTGCCAAGTGACTTCATTAGGAAAAACTTGTGTTGTCAACTTTCTGCCGCCTGAACTCTGGAGCCAAGGTAAACAGTGCTGGTGTCGCTTCTTGCTATTTGGTGTAGATCCTAACTAGTTGGAGACGTGATTGTTAATTTAGTGTTGTCATGACGTAAAGCAGCTTCGAAGTAACGATTGGTGATGAAGACGTTCTTTGAACATTCTGTAAACAAAATTAAAAGATTAATAAATCATTTTATATCAATAGTTTACATAAATGCATATCTCAGGTGACTCGTTCTACGAAGTGCCACAGAGAATCATAAAAACTTTAATAAGTTTAGTAACTATGACTCCTATAATAAACACTAAGTAACAAAGTTAGAGCAATAGTCCCAAAACTTCTTGCACTAACTGCGTTTAGTGTATTCAACTTAATTACTATTTACGAGCAAAATACATCTCCATAAAAACCAGTGACTCCAAATTCTAACTTGGGGAGTATCTACATAAACCAAAATCATCAGAACTTAAGCCATTCATTACTAACTTAATCTTAAATACAGCAAGCAAGTCAAATATTGACAGGAGGGTGTCTGGCAGCAGGAGTGATAAGCCGTGAAGGGCCCAGTCTTATTGGATGAACACACAGGCAATCACGGCCGGACACGGCCGCCCAACTGCCCGTTTCGCTCCTGTGACGTATAACTAGATAGATTAAGACGCAGACGTGACAATATTTATTATAGCCAAGGTGTTTTTGTTAAATTTATTATTTTAAATAATTATTTTATTTAATGCATTGTTTTTTATTACCGCTTCTTTGTTGTAAAAAAAATGGTCTGTAAAACTCGCAGTATCAAATTCTTTAGAGCAAATTCTAAGCTTTCTTAGGTTTATATTTCCTAGCACATACTCTTACAAAACCTACCACAACATCATCTTTAATCAATTTACTTATATTTCCTACATAGAAAGGTGTTAAAGGTCCCCTGAGAACTGCCTCTTCTTTGAGTAGGGACTTGATTTTAGGATTTTAAACGAATTTTAAACTGCTGACTGAAAAATCTTAAAAAGGAGACTCGTATAGAGAAAGGCATATGAATAATTAGTACGTGTCAGTTCTGCAAAAATACTCCAATCTTTGGCAACGAACCTTCAGTCCATTTATTTGCATTGGTAATTCATAATAATGTTATTATTGCGAACTCGACAATGTCCAGTTCCCTTTGATTGTCGGCCCTTATAATTGTGTTTGTGTCGGTCCAAACTATGTTATTGATTTTTGTTATTAAATAACACGCTTTAGTTGTCAAGGGACTGTATTGACCTTTCCTTTTTGTTACCATGACCTGCGAATGGTATGACAATATGGAGTAACTTGTTTGTTTATAGCTGTAAAGGTTAATTGTAGAAAATTAAATGGTTCGTGGACAGAGGCGTTGTTGTTTGTGTCAACATAATAATGTATATTAAAAATCCTAATATTTAGTTTGACCAGTATATTAAAAACGGATTCTTTCAACATATGAAATACATTTTTGTATTCTTGTATGAGTTCGTTTCATGTTTCAAAGGGGAAACGCTTTAAGATTTTCAGATTTATGACAACCCTTACCATTTGTGAGAATCAATATCTTTATTTATTTCTTAGCGCCCCCTCCGTGACACCAGTAGCTGGCGTCCGTTTGTCTCAAAGACAAAGCTGCTTTTCTTGTCTAAACCTCCAACGATAAATCCATTGGTGTCCAGTGCAGCTTATGCGGAACCCCGCTGCCTTCTGAGCCATCACAACAATCACATACACAAAGCAAAATCCACTCTTACATCTACGTAATAAAGTCCACACAGTCTGTAAAGTTAAATGTGTACGTCATGCCAAAAGCAATTCGTTTTTTGAAGTTGGATCAATGAAAAATGACTTTTATTTCATTGATTTAAAGGTTCAATCGACGGTATAAACTATTTGCGATTTTGTCATGTTTCCGATCATAGTGAGGGCTTGTTTGTCTTTGCTCCGCGCGTCGACTTTAACACAAATAGTAAAAATATTTTATCCTAAAGTATATCATGGGATTGAGAAAAATAAAAGAGAAATAAAAAAATGAAGTAGATAGCACTTAGTCAAGGTCACTTTTAGGGTGAGCTAATTGATCATGTGTCTTCTTCTTCTGTCTGTAAAAGCCTTGAGCGAAGGAAGTCACTGATGCCGCAATTAAAAAGTGAGAGATTTGTGATGGAACACATAAAGTGCGTCAGATAACTTATTATCAATACTTGTAACGCAGTCTGTTTCCGTGCATCATTTAAATAAAAGATGAATTAAATTATTGAAATTATTTTAATTACCACGTTTATAAAAACGCTTTCTGACTTAAATGGCCTTTATTTAAATTTGAATATAGATAATAATTCAGACTATACTGTCTTTCTAGTGAGCACGGGACTCTTCTCAGAATGAGAAGCCTTGGGCTGTTTAGATATACATCACCAAAAACTCCACTATTTTCAGGTATCATCATTCGTAATATTTTGCGAATGTCATACAACAATGCCTCCTATTTTCATATTTATAAAAAAAAGGTTTTCATGAATCCCAACCACCAGTAGGCAGCATACTCGTAATTAGCCGTAGGGCACTATCCATTGCGGGCGACATCAAATAGTTAGGAGGCGTGACGGCGACGCGTTTGTGATGCTACATTGAGCACGATTTGCGACTGTCGCTCGGGCTCGCTCGGCTTCGCTCGGCAAGGCTCGGTATACCGATTTAGGACCAAGGATTTAGAGATATTTTTTTTTTACACTAGTTTTGTTGAATTCTGCTTGTGTTGTGTTATGATTTTTTGGGCGACTCGCCACCTTGTTCACTGAAGTGTGATGAGACGTCTTCTGTTTCATATGGGGCCATTCCAGGCACCGTAAGATAAATCATGATAATTAAATAAAAAAGCACGCAGATTAAACAGTACACTTGGCAACCCAAATGGGCAGCAGGGAAATTGCTGTCTACGTGAAATGTAAAATATTTCCTAAATACTAAATCAAGAATAGGTCATAATATTGTGTTCTCGGTTTATGCCATATTGCCATAGACAAAATGCTTGTATTTTTACGTTAAAAATTGGTTTCAGTCTACGGCCGTCAATGTCTTATACATCATATTTCATCCGCAGCCCTCGAAACGCTACATACATCAGAGAAACTTTAACAATACGTTTGTTACATATAATTTGAGATAAAACAAAGCGAAAGTTGTTCGTGTATCTGTTTAGCATCTCTGCAAAGTTAGCATCGCAGAGTATGATACAGAGGCGATAAATTAAGCGCCACAACAAAGTTGGGCGCGGATAATTACAACACTTGCGTGTCCATTCACTTGTGCTTTCATTATTCTTGGGGCACGTTTTCGTTGTTTTGACGTGTTAATATTCTTGATAGGCAGAGAAGACATTACAGAAGAAATACTAGAAAACAATTAAGTCGTGAGTATTGTGAGGTACGGTACCATAATCCAAATGGATACTTTAGCAATAATGGTCTGATGACCATTCCGTGAATCTGTTTTAGAACTTTTGCAGAGTGAAATTGTTGTAACCGTTGTCACAAATAAGTATTTGGGTTGGCTTCGAATCTGTGTTCGAATGAGATTCATTCATTTATTGCTTACCCATCTGCTTTTATTTTTTTCTTTGTTAGTATGAGGGAAGGATTGGCCATCTAGCGAGGTTTTGTGTTGCAACTGGCTAAATATGGTAACGTACATATGGTAACCATCTGTGGGTAAACCAGCATCCCGTTGGTCAGATGACCATATAAAGCTAGCTGGTAAGACGGCCATGCAGGACTGTTTGAGATGGTGCAACAGAGAAGCGTCCAATACCCAGGAGTGGTTGGAAAGAGGTAAAAATCGATGATGAATGTTGGTGGTGACTTTACTCGGGGACATTCGGGGCATAATTAATTACCGGACATAATTATAAGCTATAATCCCGTGTCGTATGACTATGGAATCATACTCCAGCTGCGACGTACCAGCAGCAGCACGTGTACGTAATGACTCTCGCGAACTGTTTGATTTAAAGTCGCAACGATTGTGTTTACGAGCTAACGTAGGACACCCCTGCCGTGCCCTGCGAATTAACACTACCGATGATAAAGTTAAACAACTTTTGTTAAATGGACGATGTTCGGGATTGCCTGTTTTGGAATTGTTTTGTGACATTATCTGTTATGATTGAAAATTTACAATATGTACTTGGAATGTGTGTTGTTTTGTGTGGAACAGATTAAATATGAAGATAAACGACAAAGGTCAAAGTCACGGGTTTTATTTCAAACGGGCGTTTGCTGCAGGCACTTTTAAAACGTTAATAATCAAGATGTACAGTTTCAAAATCGGTTCACGGTTCCTCCTATGGAGAAGAGACTGGCAAGAAACTGTTTGAATACTCTTGGCTTAAAATGATAGTAAGTTTAAAATGTTATTATAAAAAATACATCCCTCAAATTGAATTGAGTTACATTATACATAGCGATATTTATATGACAGATGCTGCCAGATATGATTTCACTATAATACTGGATTTTGGGAACCTGGGTGAACAAGAATCCAGTCCAT
Source organism: Shargacucullia verbasci (assembly GCA_947562105.1). Taxonomy (NCBI): domain Eukaryota; kingdom Metazoa; phylum Arthropoda; class Insecta; order Lepidoptera; family Noctuidae; genus Shargacucullia; species Shargacucullia verbasci. The sequence goes on along the minus strand of OX387286.1, from coordinate 3,668,066 downwards.
ACCTTACTGACAGTATCTCTTGCTTTGACAGTATCTTTTGCGAATAATACAATAGGTACTTACTAAGACTTTCATTAACCCAAATATTTTTCTCATATCTGAAACGTAAACTAGAAAAATTTAACAATACCCATTTTACAAAGGATCTTGGTAATAAACAGGTATTTGTCAAACAGCGCTAAAGTAATGCCTCATGAAATACCGAAATGAAATATGTATTAAATCCACGGCCACTGAGATTAAGCTGCTGACGGGAAGATCAGATATTAATGAGGGCGAACGCCCAGTGACAGCGATGCGGAAAAGGGCTAGATTTAGAAGTAAAGACGAATTTTTCGATATTACATCAGGAGTACATAATCTTACCTCTTTTGTTCGTAAATGGCATACGTTTGACCATATTCCTTCTTAATGGCATTTGGTACAGTCAGGGGAACATATGTATGCATTTCTCGATATACTTAAAGATTTTAATCACAAATAAAAATATACTATTATCTTTTGAATATCGCCATGTGTACATATTTATGCACCTAACTGTTCTATTAACTCTGGGTTTCATTTATTTACATAATTTTGTGCTTTAGGACAGTGGAGTTGATTAGTTATATATAATGCTTTTATATATTGTATGACTGCAATACGACTGGTTCAATCTTTTCGGTTTTCTTTCTTTAATATGTTATGATATTATAATTCTTATAACTTTATAATTCTTCTAAATTCCGCTGATTCTCCTGCTATTATTTTTATCAGCGTTCGCTCCGCTTTCACTGGACGCACTCTAGGTGAGCGGGAATCAAAGAATTTAATCTACAATGAAAGAAGTTGGAGGTTCTTTGTGCGTGTCACCCGCCCCGACCCTCGGAACTGGCGTGATCTTACACGTGGAGTGACGAAGACCCTGTGGTTTGTGAGGCGATATTAGGTATATTGAGCGTCTATGATCGAGGCAGACCATATTGTCTTGGGTTCGTGGAATCAGAACTGTTTTTTAGAAATATTTTGTATTGTGAGAGTGTCGAGAATGAGTTTGTAATTACCAAAGTTATTTTTTTGCTATTTTTTCTATAATATTCGAGAATAAAATCCGAAAAGTGCAATGTAGTTTCAATTATAACTACTTTAAATACCTAAATGTATCTTAATTTTAGGAACGTTAAAGTGAGTAACAATATCTGTCCTACTTAGAGGGCATTTTTATGATATTGGATTATTGAATTTACTCGTAATATGCTGGATAATACTGGTAAATAATATGTATTAAACAGAAATTGATAAGAAGGTCAGTGATTGAAGTGATATCAGTAATTTTGTCAAGTCTTACACAGTTTCCGTAGTGTAGCGGTTATCACGTGTGCTTCACACGCACAAGGTCCCCGGTTCGATCCCGGGCGGAAACATTTTTTTTTATTTAGTGTATAGGCAGTCGGGTGTCATTACAGATTTTTTATTCTTGTTCCAGTATAAAAATACCTTATCCACAAAGTCTTAAATCCGAGCCAGAGTTCCTTACAATTCAATATCATCCCTTTGTTGCTGGTTTTCTCTTTAATAAATGCGGTGAATCCCCAATTTTAGCTCGAATAATATTGTCACCTCGCCGCGCCCGACTGTATTAGTTGAGGGTAGTTGACTTTCATAGGCTCTTTGTAGATTTTTGAATCGGGAAAAATGCCATTTGAATAGACTTGTTCCGAAAATATTGGCTTTCGTGAGTTATCGCTGCTTTTACCTTTGAGTGAAGTTAGGTATCTGAGTGAAGAGGTCACATTAAGACTGTACGTTTCCTCATAATTATATTGTTTGTCTAGATATATATTAATATAATACAGGTAAAATACAGGTGGAATATATTTTAGCATACATAGGTTAGCATTAAACAATTTCAAACTGAGAAAAACAATAGATATTTATTTATATTTATATTTTATATACCTACCTCACTTCATTGACTAATATACCTTCGTATTCAGGTACCTACTAAAGTAAAACTGAAATAGTGCAACAGAACAGTTTCGACATTCATTCAAATTCGACATCTAATCAATACAACCACAGAATTGTCGACTATAACAGTTTGCAAGGTAAAACAAGACTTTTCTACAAGTTAATTAAAATATATAGAGCGCCAATCAGCGGCATCGAATGCGAGAACTTGGCGGGATCCCTGCCGAGTATTGCTTGACGACTTATTAATTCGTTGTTGGGTTTTATTCGTCGGTTGCCCTTTGTTCATTATTGTATCTGTATTAGAAAGTTTAAACGCATTTATATGTATTTGTATTAAATGTACGTTATTATGACTTTTGTTTATAATTTTACCAAAGTATTAATTAACTATATGCAGGAAACAAAGGTAAAATTGTAGTGAGTTCTTTCGATAGAATGCCTTCTACGTAAAGTCAATTTTTTGGTCCAAGGCGGCCCATCATCTCCGGGTTCATAGCTCATATAATTACTTAGTCAACGGCTTCTTCAACCAGTCCACATAAAAAAACATCCAAAATGGACACAGATATATATGTAAATATATTGCCCGCACTTTGATTAATCGTTCGTGAAATCGACGCACTTGATTAATTTTTTACTGATATTAACAATTACTGGACACTAATTTCGCAGCGACTGATACATTTATCCTTGCCGAAGGTAGATTAACTCGATAATACGAGGCAGTCGGGTGACATATTGTATCATTAATCTGTGCCGAGGGCCTGGCCACTGGTGAATTACCTGACTATTACATATATGTAGCTATATCGATTTACTATTGTAAACTGAAATTGGTCGTAGACTGTAAACTGATCACCGTTTGGGACCTGGGAGGGAATTATGGATTATACTAAAATAGGGGCTGAAAGTTTTACATAGCTATCGTTTTTTATTGAATCTTTCCACAAACATCTACGATAACTAAAAGCTGTGAAGTCATTTTATGTAAATATATATCAGTTTACAGATGAGAATGAGTCACATGCTCACGACACGGTCTTCAGTAATGGTAAGGGGTTATTACTGTACTAATAAACGATGCGTTTGTGACGTGCGAATTCATAATAATATTCCTAGTTGTAGAAGTGTGTTGGGGAACTCATGTACGTAAACATTTTTTCACAAGTTCACTGCCAAGCCTTTCCTGAATTGCGGCATAAAATTTCCACTTTTCCACATTCCGCATTCAGCCTTGCCTAACCATCCACCAGGGATAAGGTGAAATAAAATGAACAGCAAGCTCAACCTTTACGTAACACACTTCGACGAATATAATTCAGTGTAGACGTTTTCTGGCCGATATGATGATGTCTCAAAACCGTTGAGTGCCCCTTTTAATATCGACAATGGCGTGGTGAGTTTCCCACAGGGTTTATATATGCAGATGCGATCGCGTTCAATCTAGGGCCGCGTAGGCTAGACGTACGTTACAATATTAATTATTCATCGGATCGCGCGAATAAACCAATTTCACGGTTCTTTGGCCGCGAATCGCAGCGAACCGCCGCGGCTTATACAGCGGGCGTCGAAATACCTTCGGCCTGCAAGTGGCGATTCTTTTTTGATTTTAGATTGTGAGTGATAGTGTTTTGAGGATTTTTGAACGGAGCTCGAGTAAATGCGCTTAGGGATTTGTGCAGGAATCACAGAAAGGTGTATTCTATTCTTTAATTCGTCGTTCTTCCTCCTTTTAGTCATTTTAATGTTGTGACAAACTTATAATAGTAAAGCTATTTTTATATTGTTTCGTTGAAATGAAGAAAAACTTGGTCAAAGAAAAGTTACCTATTCACGTCATTTTAAAATGTAGTTTTACAGTGGTATCTTAGAAGGACGACGACAAAAAATGTTATTACGAAGTAACTTTGAGATTTATTCGAAGAATTATTTTAACAACAAAGAAAAACGGCACATATTACCTACCTATGTCAACGTATAAATATAATACAGTCTGTGTTAATAAGAATATAATGAAATGAATGAAAAATAAAATGAGCCCTAATTTGTGGAGCATCCTGTAGAACAATAACTAAACGTATCCGTTAAGCCGAAACCGCGCGATCAAATTTGCAGCGTCAGCGCACACGCAACCGCCCGAGAGCGTGCCGTGTGACGTCACTATACGTACGATAATTGTACCACAAAGATTTTATGCGTACTAATTGAAGCGGGAGCATCTATTTAAGCGAAATTGATTAACAAAACGTTTAGGAGTAGTTACAGATTTTGGAAGGGCGAACGTTTGTTTTTCATAACTTTTGTTATCACAAAGACTTACTTGTAAAGTCAGCATTACATACAACGAAACAGCGAACGTTACGTTACGTTGTTTATTTTATATTTTACATAATATGCTTACTAAATAAGGTAAGAGAACATACATAACATAGCATCATACCTGTATAAGCGGAGGTGTACTGTATTGTACACCTATATTTCGCCAATGCCATTATTAACCCTTAATTACATGCGCGGGGTCCGCTTGGACCCCAATGCGAATTTAAATGTTTGTTATTTCTCGGAATTTGGAGGTATGCTGACAACGCACTGAGTAGATTACTAAAACATTAGCCGCGTCGTAAAACAGTTGCGTGCGTGATCCGATATTATGTATTTGTATCTCTCAGTGCGTTACTGGGTCATATGAACACCACGCGATTGTTGCTTAAGAATTTGAACGCGAGTAATTAAGGGTTAAGTTCCATGTAATAGGGGGCGAGTTTATTGCCATCAGGGCACAGTTTCAATCTTCGGCTCACTAACAGTTTCTATACAGAATAATCTAAAAAATATTTCGCCTATTAATGAAAATTCAGCGTCAAAATTTTACACACGCATTTTAAACCAAAATAAACAGTCCTGAAACTTCTATACATCCTATTAATTTAAGCCTTTCAGTTTGAATATGATAATGCTCGTTAATTTTTGTCCGCTCTGCCGATCCCCAATTACCCGGGCGGGTGGGCCCAACGTGATGCGATGGGAACCGGCCCAGCCGGGTGTCTTCGTTTTCACTCTCCGCTGATTCTCTGACTTGGGTGCCCTGATTTAGACAATTAAATTAAGTTTTTGGACTAGTGTTGGGTATAGAACCTGTCGGAATCGGTAGCTCACAAGCTACGCATCAGTTACGCATCAGCTAAGCATCAGTTACCATCGCTAGACCACAGTCTAGCGATGGTAACTGATTTGATGTAAAATAAAGTTCATAAAAAATATAATGTGGGATAAGCAGCATTTACTTGTGGAGTAACATTATTATACCGTCAGTGCCTGCTTTTAGCTGAAAGGCAGTAAACAGTAGTTGGCCTAAGAAAACTACATAAAACGGTTACGAAGATGGATCTACTTGGTGATGAGCAAGGCCAATTCCTAATGAACCGAATTAGAGGAAAACGAAGTAAATATTTACTCGTAAAGCGATGTTATAGGTCTATTTTCAGTCCCCAAAGTACCAACTGTAACATTTCGTTCAAAAATATGTAAAGTTCAATATTTCACGAATGATTTGTGTTCGTCAACTCGTGCGCAGCGGCGCGTGAAATCGCTGGTGGCGTACGTGAATCGTGATCTAAACAGCATGCATTGCTTTCCCCGATATGATTTATATTTAGGGGTGGCTGTCCAATCGAAATGGCCGTAGTGTGGGTTGATATTTGTGTTGTTTGAAAAGTTAATGTTGTTAGGTTATTTGACCGTTTTATTTCTACGAAGGATAGAGTAAAGTTAGTATTCTGTTTTAATTATTTCAACTTAATGCCTCAGGAATTTCTATTATATTACAATTAGCAACAGCTATTAACGCAAAGAGTATTTAATTTGCAAGTTATACAGTACAGGTTGTATCAAGCAAAGGTATTTTCGAAATTGTTTTTTTTTATAGACACACATATTACATCATCATCATCTGCCTAGCCTTTTCCCAACTACATTGGGGCCAGCTTCCAATCTAACCGGTTGCGGCTGAATATCAGTATTTTACACGGAGGGACTGCCGTCTGACCTCCGCCACCCAGTAACTGGGAGACACTGATACTCTAAGGTTAGACTGGTTGTCAGAATTTTTGGGCCACTGACACCCGTAACGACTGTCATAGGTCTTCGTATGACACCCGGGACCAATTGCTTAAGGTGCCTTCTGAGGCACGGAGGGGTCTCGATATGTGAAAAATAGTCACCTATCCAAAGACTGACCGCCCCAAACGCTGCTTAACCTCGCAGATCGACGGATCTACGCAGTAACCATGTAGCTACGAGCCCCTCTAGCTAAGAGACACATATATGACATATTAGCACCAAAAACCTAATCTCTTCCGTTTAATTATTTGACTGGATGACTTTCATACTATCTGATATAACGCACCCTCAAAATTAAAGTGACCTAAGTCAAAAATATAATTTGTGGGCAATGAGCAAGAAAGTCTTCAAAAAAAGTATACTTTTAGGGTCAGTTTTGGTTGTTCAGAAATTTTGAGTTAGATCACTTCCATTCTAAGGGTAGGATAAGACCAATAGAAAAAAGCAATATCTAATTACATTTTCAGGGAAAACCACTCAGAGCCATACTTAAGGCTTCTGCAACGTCACCGGGCCGTTCGGTCATTCTGAAGGGAATTATTAAAGTAGTAACGTGTTAAACACTAATTATGTCATTATTTTCCGCCTAATTTCCTGTTCTGAAGCCTTTGGTTCGCTGTGAGCCGTAATTATTTCGGCTGGGACCGTCCACCGTCACAATTCGAAGTTGGCAACAACTCAACGAGTATTTTAAGGTTTCTCGATCCAGCAGCGTCCGGCCGTCTGTTCCACATTTAATGCCATATTGTAGTTGTTAATTCAGAATGTAGTTTTGCATTTTATGGTTTTCGTTAATTTTGTGTTGGGAATTGTTAGTAGTTGCTGTTCATTAGTCTGTTCGTAGGTGAATCTTTTTATATAATAAACATAAAATAGTATCACGCCTATATTTCCCGAAGAGTAAGGCAGAAGTGTATTTATATTGTACACCCACATTTCACTCAGTGTCTAGGGCATAGTTCCAGACTCCGTGCTGCTACTGAGAATTTCCAAACAAAAAACCATTAACCATAATCGAACCCAGGACCTCACGTTTAGCAGTCTTGCCTGAGATTATTAGACCAATGAGGCAGTTAAATAATTATAAGATTTTTTACATTTAATATAATAACATAAACTGTAATTCCCGAAGTATTATTAAACACCTACATACTTTAAATTTAACTATGTCTATAAAACCAATTTAACATTGAATTTATTGACAACGAACAGTTTGGAGCTGAACGGATAAATCTTTACCACATGACTAAGTTTCCCAAACGATAATCCGTTGCGTACACATATAAACAACAACAAACACGTAGGTGTTATAGAGCTACAGTTAAATAAATGCAGTGTCAAATGATAATGTTAATCCGTCACATGCAATGTGTCGGTGTCGCGTCCCACGGGATTTATCGGGGAGCGCAAACGCGCGGTGCGAACGCCGCGTTTTTTTTACGAGTCGACCCAGAATGTTTAAAATTTACGATTCGATATTTAATTAAACTGAATTTATTATTGTTGAATGGTATTCGGAGGGAATGTGGAAAACGTTCTATAGCCATAAACCAATTCATAAATTGAGTAATAGAACACTCATACCGTTGCTGTCTGAACGGATTTGGATATGGCTCTTTTGTGTTATCTTTTGTAATTTTAGATGGATTTGCATGTAAAACTGTGATGATTTGGGCTGAGGTTAACATTAAAATATAGTTGCTTAGAAAATTCACGATCAAATAGATTATAAATATATTTATACTTTAAAAGAAAGATACATAATTTTAATGATCTACGATGTGTTATATTATTGTATCAACACTGACTTCCCAGGGTGTGTCAGACGATATCAAGTTTCGTTACTCGTAGAGGCTCTTTCCTTGCACTCCATAAAATATTTAAAAAAGTAGCAAAAAAAATAGGCAATGATTAACTAGCAAGAAACGCCAGTACACAACCGACCGTCTACACCTCGCAAATCAAAGGAATATGTGCAAAAGGGGTGCGAAATGACACGTGTCGCCGTGTGCTGATTGGTCACATCGCATCCCCGGGGTGCTGGGGCCGCGTGCCAATTATATGCAATAAGGGATAAGCTGATTTCGCTATGTGTCGAATTTCTGCGACTTTGGTATGTAACAAGTGACTGACGTATTAGACAGACGTATTTTTTTTAAAGGTTGATTTGGCTCTACTATTTTGTTAAAAAAGTATAATACCTAATTTCTATGTTGTATTAATTTAAAAGTAAAGAAAGAAAAATACACTAGGTTCTCACATCGATTTCCAAATAAAGTTGTTAACAAATTGTACATATAAATTTTGATCACATTTAAAGACATTTTACTTTTCAATACATTTAGATTCAAATGGGCATACTACAATTGGGAATTTTACAGTACCTTATTTTGAATAATGAAATTGATCCCACGACTACCATTTTACGTTTCTACAATTCGACCACATTGTTTATCAAACCGTAAAATGATGTCTAAATGGCTTAACTATTCTCCTAAGCAAATATTTCGTTCGATTAAGTTATCACAAAGTGAGACTAGACTAAATCCAATTTTATTTAAACGGGGTAAAATGAAGGGCGAAAAAGAGCAAAATGTCCGTCAACAGCGGGGGCAGCGGAAGGGTCAATTTATTTACGTATTGATAAACCCTTGGACGGTTGACAATAGTGACGGTCGGACGGATCAGCCAATGTAATTGGACCTATTTTATTTAGAAATCAAACGTAATTTATGTTTTTGTTTATTTATCTATATTTGGATTTGGATTTACAATGTGTCTTGACTGGGTTAAAAGGATTCCAAGTAGACACATCACGTATATTAAACTCATACTCTTCAAAGTCATAGATAGTGTGTAGTTCTGCCCGTATAGTATGAGATAGTTAAAACCTCCGCTAAGAGACAAAATTTCTTGGATCTTTTACAGTCCGTAATGGCTACGAGGAGTCAATATTCTGGCGTGCTAAAATGAAGCATAATTGTGAACACATTAAAAATCATAATCCTATCAGTAGCTTTCGAGCATATTCACATTCTGAACTTATTTATTAAAATTTCAATTCAAGGACACGTATGAAGAAATATTTTCTTATTAAGTATTTTCGCATGATAAATCCTCGAAGGACCAACGTATACTGGCGGCAGATATCCGCACATAAAGCGAGGGCTCGTCCCCAAGAGGTCCTATTGATACTGTTAATGAAATCCGTGACCTTACGACGAATACAAGTAAGTGCGTCTCGTTGATACATTTTTATCTTTGTAACATTTGAAATGAGAACGCCCTGTACTTCAGTTAAGATTTCACAAAACAGTTCTTAAGGCGTATCAATAGCTGATATATTTTTGGTAGGATCGCATGTAATTTTTTGGAATACTTTTTATTTACTTTCATTCAATTTTCTATCCATATGAACCGTAATCGCGTCTGTTAAATCCGCTTAGAATTTTCGATCGAAGAGTGAGGGCGCATGCAAAGGTTAACTTAAAATAATTTCTTTATAAATCTTTTCTTACAATGACTTTAGTATATTCATAAAAGCTTCAAAATATTTTTAGTCCATCATTATTATGAACTATAAATCTATTTGGAATCATAAATCCGAGGTCAATAATAGTTAGTATTAAAGCCGTATTCACACGATCAAGTACGAACTGGTCCCGTTCATACCGATCATTACGCATTCAGTTCCCGTGCGATATGAAATGTGCATTTACACATAATGTGGACTAATTGTAATGCAAACGGTTACGTGGCAAGTGGAAGCGGTTGATAATTGGCTGGCACCTACGTGCCCAATGTGCGCCACGAAAAACACGGCAAATCGTTTGCTCTGATGTGAATAATAATTCTGTTTGGCTTAATCATATTATTAATTTTTCTGCAGGATTTTGTTCTGTAATAACATAATTTAATACTTACCACATTTTCAATTCCCACTTCTACCAAACATTGTTGAGTCTCTACTTTTGAAACTAAGTTTGTTGGTTTTTTGGTATACAATTTTATTCATCAGATTTTAGATGACGATTATAAACATTGCTGGTTTCAGATTAGAAAGTGATTAGAACGATTTAAAACGGAACTTATTTCGTGCATTAATGTTTTAGGTATACTTTAATAAAAAGAAAGCTATAGAGCTAATGTTTCTGTGTTTCATCTTATTTTCATACTGTTCAAGATATATAAAGTTATCTATAGTTAAAAATACTGCTTTGATGCGGCTGAAGTTCACCTTTTTGGTAGAATGTTCCGTTCGATTATATTATGAAAAGTGATTTCTCCATTTTTCCTGATCTACAATCAGAATGTCCTACAACATTAGCATAAAGCCATAATCAAATTGAAAGTTTTTCCACGAGTATTAATTGTAACGAAAGCCGCGCCACGCCCGCGCCGACACCGCGTCGCGGCGTGCCCACAAATTGTATTATCAGACCTCAAAGCTCAGACGTTTGTTTGCGCTGCCTTCGTTTGGCGCTGCATTTATGTTGCACGTATCGTGTTCTGGTGTTGGGTAGAACTGTTTGTAAATATAATTTGAAGCTTATTTATACACTCTGATTCCTAAAATCCTTTGGTATGAAATTTACATCTGTATATCCGTGGTATATCTTTTTAAAATGATATCTTACCAACCGTTACCAATATTAAAGTATATACGACATACCAGTATAAATTAAATTATGTAGACATATATTAGTTTAATTTATTATGAGACATATGTACTACAATTTATTTTCTGGTAAAATGTAGCTTTTTATTTTGGTAGTGAGATTGTTAGCTCAAACTTGTTTGCGCTGCCTTCGTTTGACGCTGCACTTATGTTGCATGTATGGTGCTATGTTGTTGGAGAATTGTTTTAAAATACAATCTTTGGCATATAAATCCTAGTTTCTAATGGTTTGAGGAGCAAGTCTGCCTAGTCTATTGTTAGAGCTCTCGCTTTTTTAATAAGAGTTATTATTTTCTATAAAAAAATAACACGGAACCCTTCTAATATCAATCAATGATAAATTTAATCTGTTTTCATCCTTTGTTGTTTTCCCCCGTCGTGCTTAGATTCTATTACAGATACTAGGATAATCCGATATTAGTTTTAATGAACATGTCAATCACCTATAGAAACATGTTTTGTATTAAACATGAACTATTGTGAAAGATTAATGAGAAAATGTATCGATGAGTGGCTTAGTGATTAGCTTCTGCCGGCAGCGTCTCGTGGATTAGATTGGTAGAGTGATATCATACTAATACATACTCGTATAAGGCGTTCCTCAAGGATCGATATTGGGACCTACGTTATTTATTTTATATAGCGCTGATATTATCCGTAGCATAGAAAATTGTAAATACCATATCTACGCAGACGACTTACAAATATACCTTTCTTTTAAACCTGAACATTATCACACAGCGGTAAAAGCTATTAACGAAGACCTGGAAAGGATTGTAAATTGGTCTGAACAAAATTCGCTACTCCTTAACCCAGCCAAAACAAAGTGTATGTTGTTCGGAACTAAACTTCAGTTAGAAAAATTAATGCCGGTACACGAGGACGTCACTATTAAAGGACAACACATTGAATATGTGACTGAAGCGCGAAACCTGGGTTTGATTATGGACCAAGGCCTTCATTTTGAAACACACGTTTCAAACTGTGTCAAAAATTGTTTCTACCGTTTAAAGGTTTTATATAAAATGCGTCCATATCTAAGCGAGGAATTGCGTGTGCAGCTAGTAGAAAGTTTGGTGTTATCAAAGTTAAATTACGCAGATACTGTTATAGGACCCAGACTCTTGGCGCGAACCGAAAGACTACTTCAAAGAGTTCAGAATGCCTGTGCACGTTTTTGTTTCACTGTACCACCAAGGAGCCACGTTACACCTTTCCTTAACAAACACAACATATTGAAAATGAAATCACGTCGAAAATTGCACCTGGCTTGTCTCCTTTTCGGTGTTGTTAAGAATAAGTGCCCGTCATACCTGCACTCTAAGATATCGTGGGTAAATAGTCACCGGCAGCGCGAGGGTAGACGTTGTGCTCAGCAACTGGCCATACCGCAACACGGTACCGCAGCCTTTCGGGGAAGCTTTCGATATGCGGCGTCCAAGTGTTGGAACAACATACCTCCTCCGATTAGGGACCTGAGGAATATAGAAACATTTAGAAATAAACTTAAGTTATTTATTCTTACCTCTCAAATTGAATATAATACTGTTAATATTGATAAATCATTTATCTAATTAATTCTCTAATTATTATGATCAGTTATTTAATTTTAATTCAATTTAATTCAATTTTTAATTATATTGTTAATTTTTTAATGTTATTTTGGTACTCAATTTTATAAAAAAAAAAAAATATATATAAAGTATTAAGCAAAAACTTACCGACATGGTTGCGGTTTGGCGGCATAGTTGTGAGTGTTCTCGCATAAGCACCAGTATCGAGGATATTTTGCTGACTGTTTAAGCAATGATACTGATATTGTTCTCAATTAATTTTATTAATTTGTTGGCGAACAATCCAGCTGTCGTCGTTAAAAGTAGTAGGGAAACGACTAGACAGGCTTGCGGCCAACTAAAAAGAGAAGTTTAGGTGGGTTGCGTTGATGTTTTGCAACCTGCCATGTCAAAAGTAAAAACATTCCCGCCTTATGGGCAAAAAAAAAAAAAAAAAAAAAAAAACATGCTGAATTGTAAAATTGTACACTTCTTTTATAAATTTTATTTATCTAAATATTTATCATATATTACAAATATTTTATTAATTAACATTTATATATTTGACTTCGTCCGGATGTCACTGCAGGGGTGCCAACTGAAAATCAGCGCTGGGTGTTAAGCCTAGCATATGCTGAGTTGGTAACCTATTCGGTATGGGTATGCCCGACAGCGCATTTTATTACAATAAGTGTGTAAGTGTTTATTTTTATTATTTTTTTTCTTTGTATATTTTCTTATTTTTTTTTTTATATATATAATTTTTGTGCTGACGGTTACGCTGGTACTGAATAAATGCTTTTTCTTTCTTTCTTTCTTTCTTTCTTTCTGTATAAGATGAAAATTTGATATGTTTATTGGGAATTTAAAAGAAGGTATATGCAAGAATAATAAATCTAACAATTTAGCACTAATGGACTATGGATACTTTTAAACTATCCGTGCAGTGTAAGTATAAAATTTTCCGCCTATCACCAAACCAAGCCAAACCCTAAAACGCTAGTTCATCTTTTTCATACTATTTTGTCCCACGCTTAATCAAAACTGGATCGCAACAAAGCAGGAATGCTCGTTACATGCACTGCCTCGCTTTATGCATGAAAAAGAAAGAAAGGTGCCAGCCCTATATCCGCATGAATGCGCATGGACAATAGCCAATTTGACACTTTAAGTGACAATGAAAAACTTAAAAAAGTAACAATTAGGGTTGTTCCCACCGTCCCATTGTGCGCTACGGAAGCAAGCATTTAAAATTCCATTAGGCACTTTGAATCGAACTGGTAGTAATTGGTGTAACCCTATTGACTTTTCATATTGGTGGCACTCGGGTTACTTGGACTATGTGATAACCATTTTAGTCTTAATAGCCTAATCGACGGCTGTTAGGTAATTCCATTTCTGTTCTAGGCTGTAAAACGATTGAATTTTTATGGTAAGTGGGATAAAATCTCGAATTGCTTTATTTTACACTCGCTTTGATTGTTCTTTTCTTTTTATTTAAACTTTTTACAAAATAAAAACGACGCGTTACGATATTCTAACTGAAATGAAACAAAACTCGTAACACGAATGACTCTAATTACCTAGCAATAGATCGTGTGAACATGGTTTTTTAAACGGCCAATTAATTTTCAGTAAAAACACGACTGGCTGGCCACACAGCCGCAGAACAAAATGTGATGTCGCGTGTCAAATTAGTGACGGTTGTGATCGGCCATTTTGCTTTTTTAAATTTCGAATGCCGCATGATTGGCGACTGTTATTGAACGCGCGCTCTCAGCTGGAAACGGACGCGTTCAGTCACCGAGAAAAGTTTATATGGAACTTTTGTGGCATCCGTGTATATTTGTGGTTTTGTTAGGTATGCTAAAGAAGAACAGATAGATTGCGACAAGAATAAAAATAATGTTTCGTATTTTAACTACTTGAAAATGAAATAAAAGAAGGCAATAGAGTAGCAATAACAACAAGCTAGGCTAAAGAGATATATATTTTTGAAAAATTAAATAACATTTTTCAATAAAAACATTGTCTTTTCAATATCTTTATGGCCATCGTACACGTTCTCGTTAGTAAAAGCTTATTTATTGTTCCAATTAGTGTAAATTAGCGTAATTAAGAGCAGTCACAAATCCTGCAAACGGGGCCTTAAATGTCAAACATTTCACTCGACTATAATTTTGACACTCGAATTTTATTACATTTTAAACGTAGGACTATGATAAATAATAAGGTTTTGAAATTATAATTCGTAGAACTTTAATTTAAAAACCAAATATATCATCGATATTTCAGTTCATGGCCGTAATATTGTAACTTTTCAATGTCTGCTCTTTAAAATTGTGTATTTATTTTAAAAAACCAGAGCACTCGCTCTCTTGAATGCAGCATGGTGCATGGGAAACTTTGCCTTTCTTAGCAATATCGCAATATGTATTACCTATACGTCAAAGATTACAAAATTGATGCAGATGAGATATTTGTTTATGTGTTATTTGCTATTTAGAATTACTTACTGCATAATTCAAATGTTGAGCCATTATTCAAGAGCCCATTATAAGAGTTGATGTTAGGCAATTCATTCTGTTCAGTAATTTCATTATTAAGATACATGATGTCTATCTATTCTTAATTCGAAAACTGAATAGGATAATAATAATTCATTTATTTGTCAGAATATTGTTACAATGTTGTTACAAAAATTATAAATGTCCATAATATTCTGTCGTTTCTGACGTACAAACATTGAGATTACAGCTAATTAATAAATAATGGAACACATTAAGAACATGTCAATAATAAAATACAGTATGTCATTAATAAGATTTAAAAGTCAAAAGACAAAAAGGAAAAATAATAAATAATTATATGTTTACATTAAATTTTGTATCAAATTTTTCATTTAGATAATCATTAGTTGAGTAGTAACATTTATGCAATAAAAAGTAAAATAATTTGCTTTTAAATGTTATGAAATTGAGTGTTTTAAATACATCAGGTAGTTTATTATAAGTTCGAATTGCCATACAGAATACATTATTGGAAAATATTTGAATTCTCTGTTTAGGAACACATAATTTATGAATCTTGCGACTTTTTCTGGCTACAACGTCATTATGCATCTCGAATAAATCCAGATGTTTATGCACAAAGATACAAAGTTCAAAAATATATAAAGCTGGGAGAGGTAGTATTTTAAATTTTTTAAACAAAGGGACACAGCTTTCCTGCGGTTGAGCTTTGCTTATTGACCGAATACTTTTTTTTGTGCTCGGAACAGTCTTTTGATGTCAACAGAATTACCCCATATTATAATGCCATAGCGAAGAATAGATGAGACATAGTAGGATTAAAAGTAAAATAATAAAGTAAAAAAAGTAAGTAGTTAAAGTAGAATAATTTCCTGAGCATTAATTCAAGTTTTTGCATCTTGCTTTAAATAAAACCGTTCTTCTTAGAGGCAATCAATGCATAGGCAAAAAGTTCTCTATACACTACGAAAAAAATTCTAATGTGGGCACTTTTTGAAATGCCGAGTTTTGTACGGAGCACCGCCGGCGCGGTTCGATGTAATTTAATTTCATGAGTGGCCTACCAGGCCTCGTACGCTGAATCGTAATAAGCAAACTTTGGAACAAGTTTGATAAGCTTTCGGGGCAATTACCAAGATTAAATAGCTGCCGGTAAGGGCTTTCTTAATGTAAACGCTGTACGTTTTAATGTTAAAATGTGGTTATGGCGACGTTTTTGATGTTTATTGAGAGCTGTAAGCAGCAGTACACGATTGGTGCATTATTATGTACATATGTTTGTGTGCATATGGGAACATCTGATTGACAGATTACTACTGAGTATAGAAAACGACATTATAATTTTGCTATGTTAACTGGAATGTATTTTTTATTGCGAAGGTTTGTTATAGATGCAGCGTGCACCATACATCGAAATAGTATGACGTGTTGTTCAGGGACTGGACATATTATTTCGATGGCACCATATATGTAGATGTTATATAAACATAAACCAAAACTAATATATATATATAATTGATATACATATATTCTCTATTAGTGTTTTTTCTGTACCATTCCACCACTTCTTGTAAATCTGTCGGTGTAATATCTTGCCTATTTAAATAAAACTAAGAATTTTCAAGCTTGAATTACCTTAAACACACAAACAAAAGCAAGTACACGGGGACTGATAGTCAAAATGTCCCCTAGGTAGCCAATTAGTGGGCCTCCCGTCCTTCCTAACGAGCTGTCAAACTTTTTGTACGCGCACCCTTTGTTTGTCGCAAAACTGGCCAATAATAGCGATACTCGTATTTTGACTTTTGAACGTAAAAATATTGAAAACGTTAGAAGGTTTTAGTTTGTTGTTTGATAAGTTTGACTTACATACGATTGTGGAGTTTAGATGATATTTTGTTGCCACTGGTTTGCTCGTAAGTGAGAAAATGATTGACTAACAATAAATTGCAGTTTTATAATTTCACTGGAGATATTATAATCAAGCGACATTGAGTGATAGAATCTAGAAATTGAGAAGCGAGTTTGACAAAGCGAGGAAATCTCATTGATAACAACGAATAAACCTCATTTTGATAGAGGGACCATATCTATAAATGTGACTTAAAGTTAGAGTTAAGATTTGTCCTAAAACACCCACAATTCTATTACGGCCCTGATTGTTTTACGTAACTACAGTTTTCAGTCTTTTTATTAAATTCAGGTGATCATCGCAGCACAAAAATATAACGCATATATTGAGAGAATTGGCAAGTTTAAACTGAAATGTTATATTCAATCAAACGTAACAAATTGAATTGTGCGGAGCCGGTGTCCGAGCGAGATGGGGTTTCCAAACAAATGGCGGACCAACGAACCGGTGGCACCGTCAGCTTCCTTCAATATTTCTTATTTACATTTTGATTTATATGGGAAAATATTTGCTCGGGAATTATGGGTACTCAGCTGTCTGTGTGAATGTCTGTTTAAGTTTGATATAAGTTGATTGTCTTGTTTCCGTATTATTAATAGGAGAACTTATTTCTATAGTTTGTTTGGTAGTTTCTAGATCTTTAATTTCATGACGTCATCTGCGACAGAAGTTTGTTATTTGATTAAAAAATTAAGCCAGCTTGGAAAATAAAATTAGCTGATTAAAACCTAAGTCTAATTTATAGAGTTTTATAAGAAATACCATGAAACTTTTACATATCTACCAAATTAATTGCTTATTGATAAATAATAACCTCCCTCACTGCAGTACTGTAAAAAACAGCACAGTAGATATCTGCGCCAAAAAAAAAACGTAGGTATATATTTTACATAAGTAGATTGAAGTGTACTTTTACTTTTGAATATTGTAAATAATTTGCTATAGACTTTTTATGGGTTTTGCTTTGAGTGACAGCATGACACTTTGTTGCCTTTCTTTTCACGACCAAACAATCTGGTAACCATACAGAAATTAGGTATTGTGCCATGTTACAAAATAAAACCAAATAAACAAAATTATCGGCCCAAAGCCAAAGCTTCGCTAAGCGCAGATTGTCCAAAGTAAACGTGACCTCAATAAAAAGGCGAAGTATCAAATCCGCGTTAAAGATTACAACCTACTTTCTTTGGAAAATGGTACGGCAATAAATTACTCGTTGCGACACTCCACGATACGCTGCGAATGGCGGCGAATTAGCGTGACGTGACTTTGGAACTTACCTAAACGATAATGACGAAATTTAAGGTGAAAGCTTAAGGGCGGAATAGAATTTTCAAATTGATGGCATGATTTGTTAAATATTATTTTATTATTGATTATTTGTTAGGCATCATCGGGTGCGGCTTTTAAATTTTTAATTTCACAAAATAGTACCTACCTGTCATCAATATCAAGTCCTGTAAACTTATCTAATCCTTTAAAACTTTATAATTTAATTTTTGCTTCTTTATCAAACTGTTTACATAATATATTAGCACCTAAATATTCTATTACATTATCATGATGTTTAAAAAAAGTAGGGTTTCACAATTATTATTACTTTCAGTCACGTTCAGTCATAATATCCGCATTCATTCACAAATTAATCGATTCAATCGGTGCAGTTTAAATAAAATACATTCATCGTTTTAAACGCCGCAAAACTTAAACATTTATTCGAACGATCGGTATTGACAAATTAAATCGTTATTAATTCGCAAGCGCTCGGCGTCAACCGCTCGCGACTTGAATTTATAAACACTGATTGACAAATATGTACCTATTGTCTCTTCTGTTTAAATAGTTTAATCATTTATCGGGGAGGAATTATTTGAACAGTTTTCAATAAGAAATTATGGTTAAACTATTAGTGTGAAAAGGGTTTTAATATAATAATTTTGTTGATTGCAGATAGACAGTAAGTAGGTACTAATTGATCGATGTTATTTCTTTTTTATCTGTCACACACCTTTATGGAAAGTGATGCTGAGCTATGGATTTGGATTAAATTCTTCAGAACGCACAGAAGTATTGGCCCGATTCCCGTATGTTAGATACTTTTTAATTCTTGATTGTGTTTGATAAAAATGAACAAAATAATATATCGTATTTCATCTCTTTAAAATATGTCAGTCACACTTCATTGTGTTTCTCTAATCTTATGAACCAACTAAACCTCAAAACACAAATGATGCCCCCAAACCTCACACACCCAAAATCACAGAATATGCATAATTTAGATTTTCACAGCGCAATCTAGTACGTAGACAAAGCAAAACAGTGTGTAATGATCAAAGTTGTACTTGTTCGTGTGTTCGTCACAATCGTCAGTATTTGCATACAGCCCGGGAGCGGCGGCGGGACGAGATAGATAGTTTGCACTTAACTACTTTCATTTAAAAGTCATGTGTGTATCTCAGACTTGTTTTTAGGGTTCCTTTATTATGAGTTACAAGTCTTTACTTGCTAGCGACTATGAATAATCGACACGCGGCGCCCCTAACGGCTACCTAAAACAGTCTAACTAAAAATGTTTAGATTAATATTATTCGATAGTAAGTTTCGATAGCAAGTACCTATTGTTTTGTAAGCTCATAATACAGAGGCCCTAGTGTAAGTTTCTTTTGACAAATTCGATTTACTACATCGAACGCGTTCGGCGTTCCGATTGGTGGAGAGCACGAAACGGACCAATCGTTCGATGTAGTAAATCGAATTTGTCGAAAGAAACTTACACTAGGGCTTTTGGTCTAATTCGAAAGACAGAACTTTAGTCCGTATAGTTACGCCAACACTTCAGCAACCGATCTGCCAGAGTGTAATTTGAGTTTCTGACTTTTCAGCAGTAAATACAAAAACATTTTAAAGTAAAAACGTTGGGGTTATAGTGATTATAACTCGTAATAAATTGGCCTGTTTATTTTTATGAATATATATCCAAGATTACGTAGGTACATTTAGAATGCAAATAATATTGCTCAAATCGTAACAGATCCCCAATTATTTTAATGTTCTGCGTGGCCTCTGAGATACAATGCTTAAGGCATAAGATTAGGCATAAGGATTCGTACAGATATTTCCAATGCATATTTATGAAAATTTAAGATGATTCAATTAATTTTTCAAAAAATAATTTAATATTACGTCGCCCTTATCCTATTTTTATGATTCCGTAAATCGAACACAATAGTTGCGAGACCTTATCCTTGTGTTAAGTTTTTCAATCGTTGATTTTGTTTAAGCATCTGTCGGAGTTTTGTAGCTTCTAAATGAAACAAACTCTGACTAAAGAGAAATGTGCACCGTTATTATTGTAGAAAAATTAAATGACCACTAAAAACCCAGTCATAGTACAAACTAGCGTTTCATACCTACTAGCGGAGGATGGTCAAAAAGTAATAAATACCTGCGGAACCTTCAATCGATGCAAATCTGTCCCCCAATTTATGGTTTATACACACAGATCGATGTCTCAAAAGATCTTAGCTGCAAATAATGCAGTGAGAACTTAAAGATACAAAATACGGGATTATGTTAATTTTAAGCTACTTTACCATTCAAATCCGATCCCGGGGTGTCTGGATTGGGCGCTCAGAATTCGTGAGTTTCGTACCTGACGCTTCACTCTTAAGAATATTGTCGGGGTATCGAGTGTTTACATTGCTTAAGATATACAGTGAGTGATATTTCAATCGTCAAGACTGGATAAATTTCAATCTAAAAGTTTAACAGCGGTATTATTTCATATAAGAATGAATTTATCCCGCTTTTCTTGATGACTTTTTAAATAATATAACTTCTTTATTTGATTTCATTTGTTTTAATTCTTCTATAATATTTAGAAACTTCGGCTTACGGGGAAAAAGGAAGAGCATGATGAGGTTTTCCTGGATTTCATAGCATCATACATTTTTAGGCGTAAACCATAAAATGTTAACATTTGTAGAACAGGTTCCATCAAGAGTTTCTGATTTTATACCTATGGATATATTTAGCCTAGTTGCATTTTTAATACTAAAAAATAACGTACCGTAACGAAAAACATTAAAAAAATACTTATTTGGTGACCCTTTAGTTTTTCACATGGGTCCGCTGTTGACCCATGAAGGGGCGCTATCCTGAGGGTCCAATTCTATGGTCACCCTGTCACCCCGTCTCTGGTAGTTATCCGCGTCAGTTCACACATTACAAGGGTTCCTGATTGGCGACGATTCAAACCTTCGTTATTTTATTTAGTTATTAACTTTTGTTCGGCTGGTCACACTACTTTCTAATCTTTCCGCTTGTTTTCCTTTGGGGTGATGGAGGCTTTTAGCTGTCGTTTTAGTTATTTCGTGAATTGGTCTGGGCCTTTACGTATTGTTGTTATGTTTGTATTTAACGTTTATTAGACTAGATTATTATTGTGACTGTCTCATTGGTCTAGAGGTCGCAAGCGCGACTGCTGAGCGTGCGGTCCTGGGTTTGATTCCTGGGTCAGGGAAATTGTTATTGAGTTTTTCCGTATGAAAATTCTCAGTAGCAGCATGGAGTCTGGAATTGTGCCCGGTAGATGGCAATAGGCTCGCCTTCTATTACATGGGACTCGATAAAGACATCGGCGAAATGTAGGTGTACAAGAGTAAACCTCTGCCTAGCCCTTCGGGGAGTAGACGCGTGATGCTGTGTTATGTTATTATTATTAGATGCATACATGAGACTTATTTTTCATTTTAGATATATGTTCACTATACGTTGGCAATAAAGATTGAGATATATACTAAAAATAAGATTGACGAAAGAATTCAATAAAGTTAAAATAGGTAATAAGAAAATTTTCTTGTATAATCAAATATTCTGTCCTTTTTTGTAGAAAAGTAGTCATTTGTAATTGATCGCTAAAAACTTTATAGACAGTATATTGATATAAGTGCTTAAAAATACTCAGAGCCGATCGGATAAGACAGCCTTATAAATTATGAATCAATGTTTTATTTATTAATCGCCGACTTTGGCAATAAGGGCACTCAAAAGGCCGACCCTTCTTCTAAATAAGACTAAGTTTTTTTAAGCGTTCAATAATAGTTTTTTTCCAAAACGAGGCTATAAAACGTTTGAACACGCTACAAAAAGACATCCTTTTTAAATTGTCCCTTGACTATCTTCGTTTTATCGGGTGGAACGACTCAGTTATCAATTCCCTATATCGAGAGATGAGTTTCCATAATGATGGCAATAGGGAGCTCCTCGTGTATCTCCGCTTGTATGGTGGTGTAACTTATAAGCTGACGAATAAATTCGTTCGTGTAAAAGTTTAAAATTGCTTGCTCATACTCGTAGGTCTTGGCCGAAAATGCATTTTACGGAGTATGAATTATGGTTGATTGTATTGATAAACAGATTGCCAATAATGGAGCCATATCCATGGAGTTTCTTGTCGGTCTCTTCTCCATAGGTACAACCCACTTTTGAAACCGCGCAACTGGAATCGTTACGTTTTAAAAGCGCCTGCCAGTTGAAATAATAACATTTGACTTTGAAATAATATTGAAGACTGTTGTTAAGTCTTGAAACTCCGTTTATTTTGTTGTTTACTAAGCTCTTATTCCATGCTGTCTCAGATACACCACATACTCTTTTGTAGCATAATTGGGAATAAAACTAATGCAATACAGTATCATATAATTATTTTTTAATCTTAATATTTGACTAGGGTATCGAATCATTGTTGTGCTCTGTTGATACAATATCCTATAATTGCACTAGCTGTCATGACAATTCCCTTACAGACTCAAGAATCGAGTACCGCAAATTTAAATTTACAAACAAAATATTAGTACTAAATGTATTTTTATTCACCTTGGGCCATCGTCAGTCTTAAGCCGGTCATTTGGCCGTAATAATCGTCCGGTGTGCACGTGAAAGAAACAGGCGGGGCCACCCTTTATTATCTTCATTCGCGTGTAATTGGACAAGACACGTCTTTCAGGCAGTTAGCCGGTGGGGAGGTTCAAACGGATTTATACTTTTGACTCACTTTAAGAAGTTTGTGAGTCCTAAAATATAAGACTCTAAGGAGTCACAAAAATATATTTTGATAGAAATCTCATGTGATTGGTAGGCGTGTTTAGAAAGTAGCATTAAGAGTGTGAAAGAACTTGATTTGAAAACTTTGATTTTTTTGCCGCAGTCCTTATCATTTTGGGGTCGCTTTAGAAGAAGAAGTTTAAAAGTTTGAGTACCAGATGAACCTCACATCACTAAGGTGATAAAGTGCAGACGCCTCTGATTAAAAACTAGAATCTAAAATAAGTAGGTAAAGTTTCATACTTAATTATGACGTGACACTACGCTCTTAAACATTTATTTATCCAAACATATTTTTCAAAACTAAAGCAGTAAAAATATTCATCAGAATTTTACCAAGAATTCTTACCCTTCCATGGCAAACTTCCAACTATCATGACTGAATTAAACATTACATTTGATTGATACGAGTGCGCAAGTAGGAGCGATTCCATTACTCGTACGCAATCTAAGTTGCAAGTTGCGGGTCGCAGCTTAAGTGCAAGTTAGATGGTTCCTGCGTTTGATCAGATTCCAACTGTTTAAGATGCTTTTGCGTTATGAGCTAGAGAATCCTTTGTTGAATGCTGAGTTGAAATTTTGGATTTGATTTGGAATTTTGGCGTAGTTTACCTGCTTTAACTACAATTCTTAAGAAATAAAAAATAATAGTACTATACTAAAGTAGGCACTGAAAGTAAATAATTGTTATCGTCATACTCTTGTCTTTATTCCATATTAAAGTAAATTATACAACATTATTAAAACCTTTCTGGTTATTTTAACGGCACGGTTGGCACAGTGGGTAAGTAATTAGATTTGTATCCTATATCTTTAAATATAGCAATAATTTGCATGATACATTTTGTATGGTGAAATATGTCCGGCTGATTAATATATTATTCAACAACTTTATGTGTCATAATTTAAGTAAATAAATTTATGATTATTATTATTATTTCTGAGCTTTGTGTCGCATGTTCGTTCCTCGCACGAAACAAATATTTACATGATCTACTGATAGTTGTTTCAGGTTTGGTTGTATGTGCACTGTTTGTAAATTGTACCCACAATACAGGAGAAAAATCCAATGAGGGAGAATGTTTTAAAAGAAGATAAAAGAAAGAAAAAAACCCTTTGCAGTTTAAAACGAAATCTGATTGTCAGTAATTACACTTCTTACTCACTTACACACTTACTTACTGATACTTCTTATATATACTTCTTATCTATTCCGAATATTGAGAGTCCGGGATATATTGTTTTTTAATGATGAAACACCAAATGTATCATTTTTTAACGCCAAGGGATTTGTTGACAGTGTAGTTTAAAAAGCGTAATGGATACACGACAGTGCAATGTTATTATAATGCTACTTTTGTTAATCTTAAACGAAGGGGCTAAAGCCGCGTGAGAGTCGGAGGGTCAAAAAACGCGTTGGTTTTAATCTAATTTATAATAATTGATTTTTAGTTTCGATTGACCGTATTGAATTAGTAATTGAATAAAAAAGAAGTACATATAACTATAAGATACATAATAAAACAGCAATGCGACAGCCACGCCACACAAAAATGACGTTTGACAGAAGTCGTCGCGCGATCTACGCCTGTCGCTACATCGGTAATTAAGCTGCCGATATGGCAATCAGTTTGCGACAGGCGTAGATCGCGCGACGACTTCTGTCAAACGTCATTTTTGTGTCATATAATGTATTGTCTGACAATGGGATTGCTGTCGCTTTTTTACGTAATTAGGCTGCAGTTATTAGGAGG
Organism: Shargacucullia verbasci; assembly: GCA_947562105.1. NCBI lineage: Eukaryota > Metazoa > Arthropoda > Insecta > Lepidoptera > Noctuidae > Shargacucullia > Shargacucullia verbasci. The sequence goes on along the minus strand of OX387286.1, from coordinate 3,643,461 downwards.
CTTTTGGTTTCCAATGGTTTTGACGTGGTGCGTGGACAAGCACCAAATCTGTTCCTGATGATGTTCCTACCTACCATATTCCAACGATAACTGCTAGTAGGATATAAAAGTACAAAACGTAGTCGGTCATAATGGTAGTCGGTATACATGTGAAAAGTTTGTTAAGTTTGCTCGCAGTTTTAAATATAGCATAATTCTGTGCTAACTAGATTCTGAACGGCACAGTTGTCGCAGCTCGATTCTTGCACGGAACAAATATTTATATGATATGGTTCTTGGTGTTTGTGCATGTGGATATTTGTGTTTGTAAATGCACCCACGATACAAGAATTATACCAAGTGTGGGACAAAATTAAAAAAAAGAATTTATATAGCTAATTCTCCTGTCATGTTTACATGAGACGAAAATTGTCATCAATTGTCAACTAAACCTTCAAACAGTGGCGGTCCGCGGGGGGAGGTGGGTCGTAGGTCATCACCCCCCCAAAATCGTACACGTCAAATTGATAAACCTAAAAATAGAAAATATACGAAAATTTTAAATAAATCATTAAGTTCCCCCTCAAACCCTCAAGTCACCTTACGGTTAATATGATCCCCCCCCCCCCAAGTCTTTAGCTGCGACCGCGCCTGCCTTCATTTGTTGCCTGATTGTTATAACCATGATCAACGACAGCTATAATTGAACACATAAAACGGTATAATGAATGTAGCGGTCCATCCGTCCATAGTTAATGACCGCAAACACTGCATATGAATCGCCGGGACGCGGGACGCAATCAGCTACATTTTGTTTGATTTGCAACACATCTCGTTAACACCGCGGCCAATATTGGAAATAAAATAATGACTATCATTGTTGCGATCCACGTAAAAGTAATGTTATGTGGGTATTTTGATATAATATAGTATCATGCCATTATTGCCCGAAGGGTAAGGCAGAGGTACCTATACTTTTTGGTACAACCACATTTTGCCGATGCCGTTATTAAGTACCTACATTTTAATAGGGGGCGAGCCTATTGCCATTTACCGAGCACAATTTCAAACTCCGGACTGTTATTGAGAATTTCAGAAACAGAGCATGGTTGTTTGCCCGAGTTTGCCCGATCTGGGAATTGAACGCAGGACTTCATCAGACCAATGAGGAATTACTTTGATAGTGTTAATATTCCATTAATTCCGTACTATTATATTTTAGTCCACTAAATGAGTTATTTCCTATCTCTATTCATGTCTCAGGTCTCATGGAGGGACGCATCCATATGCAATTTGTTTCGATTTAATATAATAAAATAAATTTGTAATTTTACGGCCAGAAGGCACTTTTACGTGCAAGTATTTGTGTATATGCGCACTTACAATTACGACAGGTAATTCTATGGCGGCGCAAGCGATTTTAGTTTTGATATCCTAAACTGTTACCAAATGTCAAATATTAGATTGCGATGTATTTTTCATTCGTTGATTCTATTGTTCATCCCTAACACACTCAAAAATCAAGACACAGACGAACAGAAAACGTATAAAACAAAATCATAGTCCAGCATTGCGCAAAAGTTAACAGAATTAACTCGTTACTCAGTTATTCAGTTTCAGTAGAACTACGGAGCGAACGAACCCATATAAATGAAGGGAAATCGAATGAACCGATGTGTTATTGTCAACGCTTTATTGTATGAATTATGTTCAAGCTGTTAAACTGTCACAGGGTGAGTGGAATACTAAGTTTATTGATTTATGTATTTTGCTAGACGATATTTTTACGATCGCACTGTTCCTATATTTAAAGATTGGTGTATTGGCGTGTTTGAAGACACGTGCTCTTTAATTTAATCATAAAATGAGAATATATTGAATTGTCGTCTGGTTTTCTCGTTGGTTACCTACTGCTCCGATTTCTACTTTCTATCCGGGAAAATTAAAAATCTGATTATGTTTCTAAAGCTAAGTATAATGCTACAATCCACTGCGACTGAAAACGCAGATGAGGACCAAACACTTCTTTATGAGTAATTTCCAGTTGCTGTCATAATTGTAGAGATCTGGCCTAGATGTATGATGTCTCCTTCTAGGCATGACTAGGCAGTCGCGACCCGGGTACGTCTTAAAACTTGTGAGACTGGATGGATGGATGGATGGATGAATCTTTGTTATTCTTTCACGCCAGAACGTCTGAACGGATCTGGATGAAATTTGGCACAGAGATAGATTATAGTCTGGAATAACACATAGGCTATGGCCCGGGAAAATGTACGGCTAGAAGGGCGAAGTATATTCATAATAATATTATATTCGTTTGGTATAATAAGTTAATAATTCTAGAACGGAATTCATTAAATAATATGATAATAATTTTATAAGATCACATATTTTATTTGAACAAACGACTGTCGCTTTCGAAATTCCAGTAAATAACACTGTACATGTAAAAGCTTAACAACGCAGAGAAATTATTCCTAATCCTCCGATGCTTCATAAAGTTCAGAGAGAGTACATACAAAGTAGATGATTCCACAATAGTCCACAATTTCCCTACCTGCGCCATGAAGGCATTCTAAAAGATACCCAGTTCATGAGTGGTTGGGTTCGAACACAAACACTCAACTATGCAGACGGTCCCGTCTAGATGCACTCCATTTAATTAATACCGATTTACTAGTTAGCAGTTGTTAAGCGAATGTGGGGTTGCTAACAACTAGACCGGTGGCCGTGGAACGCGAACATTTCTATGGATTTTTAACGAGCATGCGTTATGGCTTCCACTCTTTACTCGTTGGTCACTCGTTATGGTGACTTAAAAGGCAACAAAAGGTTTTGTTTAAGTCAAGAAGATGGGCAGCAGCTTTTTCATTAGGCTAATAATCACAATAATACGGAACAAATATTTGTATGATCTATAGATAGTTTTTTTCTGGTCTGGGTGTATGTCCATGTGAATATTTGTATTTGTAAACACCCACCCACGATACAGGATTTATTCATAGGGTGGTATTTTAAAGGTAGCCCACGTTAAAAAAACAACTGTTTTATCAAATAGAATTCATCCGACTGTGATGATGTTTTTGTCATATTTTCAGTAGCAGTGTAGTATAGTGTATTATCAGCAACATATACAACGTGTCAGTCTAGTGTGTACGAAGGCTAATGGTTTATCGACTTGCTCGTGGTAATCTAATAAAGTCGATGCGCTCGGATGACCAGCGGAGACTGCCGAGTTACACAAATGGCTTCCTAATATTTGCGTTTTGTTAGTTTATCCCACCTTTGGTTTTAGTAAGTGCTAGGTTACCTACTACTTCTAACTATAAAAAAAAAGAAAAGAAGAAGAGAAAATCTGGCAGAATAAAATTAAGCACCGTGATTTAAAAAAAAATGTAACACCAAAGGGTGTTACATCTTTTATTGTATTTTACATTTTATAATAATTCACGCTTAAGAATAATTCCTCTATCGTGGGTGCGTTTACAAACACAAATACGTATATTTATATGGACATACACCCAGACCCGAAACAGCTATTTGTAAATCATACAAATATTTGTTCCGTGCGGGAATCGAATCCGCGCCAAGTAGTGCAGCAGATGATCGAAAAAAAAAACGCATGTATAATATAGTACGGATTTTCAACCAGTCAAGCAAAGTTAAGCTTACGGGTTAATTATTATTTTATAAGACAACGATTTTTATAAAAAAATAAAACTACTTCATACACGCAGATAGCCACATATAGCTACCGTTTTCGGTCTTTAAAATCAGATGACATATGACGTATGTGAGACCATGTTTAATATTCCCCCTTACAAACACACTCCGCATTTGGAAGTAAGTACATAATAGTATTTAAGTCATAGTAAAATTATAACATACACATAACATTGGATTACGCCTGGATTACTACTATCGTTCACCCACATTTCGCTGATGCCGTTATTGAGTCCCATATAATAGGGGGCGAGCCTATTGCCATGTACCGGGCACAGTTCCAGATTCCGTGCTACTACTGAGAATATTCATACAGAAAAACCCAATAACACTTTGCCTAACCCGGGAATCGAACCCAGGACCTCATGCTCAGTAGTGTTATAGTAAAATTATCTTATAAATAATATCAGTATAATTAAAAAAGTATATAGGTAGTATTAAGTATCTGAAATAACTTTTTTACCTTTACATAATATATGGGACTTATTTAATTAATCCGGGCCATGTGAATGCCATTAAGTTATTACTTATGACATGTATTGACACCTGCCGTCATTTACAAATGAATTCACATAACACACGTGCGGCTGACGAGTACCCATGGGTCATCTCGTATGCACGGTACGTGGTTGATAGAATATCATGTTTTACTAAATATCTGTAGTGGCATGTGGTATTTTCATCATTATTGTAGGTGTTTTTTGAGGGTTATCACACATTAAGGTTTCTTTTATTAAATTATGTAAACGCTTGTGGTTGTGTTTTTAATTCGCAGTTGAATATTAGAAAGATGCCAATGTTGGTTTTGTTTATTAATTTAATCTGACTTTAATATTATAATTTGCGGGATTTCCCTTTGGACCACTATCAATGGGATACTTTGTATCTATAGTATATAAATACGTTATCATGAACATTATGTAGCCATTTAATTCTATTTAAACATGGTATAATTGACATTATATTGGTATAAAAACATTTATTGCTGAATATTTCGGTCATAAAAGAATATCTAATATTTTATTTATTTATTAAGAAACAAAAAATAGTTTCCCCACACTTGGAGTAATTCTTGTATCGTGGGTGCGTTAACACAAATATTCATATGCACAAATACCCAGACCCGGAACAAATATTTGTTAAGTGCGGGAATCGAACCCGCGACACGTAGCGCAGCAGTCGATCGGCCCTAATTCATATGAAATTGAAATTTGAAATTAATGAAATTATTTATTTTTGCAATTAGGATTTTTCAATCACTTTTACACGTCTTTTTTAAACTAGATGGCGTCGGCATTTCCTATGACTATCCCTGAGAAGAAACGCCGAAACAAACTCAGGGGTCAAAGTCTATTTTAAAGTCCAGACAGATTGTAATCATGTAAAGGTTTATGTGAGACAAATATAGGGTGGAATAGCCTTTTGAAGAAAGTGCCATTACTATTTGAGCTAACCTGTCGCAACAGAGTGCAAGCATGCATCAGTTATCGTGAGAATTAATGAAATGAAGAGCGCTCAGCCTAGATCTCACTCACATTTACAATGTGTAGCGGTTATATATAAGAAATCATTTCAATTTAAACGACATTACAATATCAAAATAATGAAGTAAATAATATAATAATTAATGGCAAAAATTGTATATAAAAAAAAAAAGGAAAGGCTAAAGAGCGGTTCAATCCCAAGCGTTTTTGTCATCTAAATAGTCCGAAATTTTATAGTATCCTTTTTTACAAAGTTTAGATTTAATTACAATTTTGAACTTCCTTAATGTTAAATTACGTATATCATTGGAAAGTTTATTGTAAAAGCGTATACATTGTCCCATGAACGAGTTGCTTATTCTGTGGAGGCGCGTAGCATGTACAGCAAGGTTGTGTTTATTCCTAGTCCATATTATGAAACCTAAAAAATTATCGAAAATAAAATCCTAAGATGGTTTTTTGAATACAGATAGGTATTAAAAATGTTAAACTATGTGAAAAATTTACATCAAAACACTTACCTATTTTATCATTATTTTGTATTTATAGGTCTATTGCGCCAATAGATATTTATACATCAAGTTAAAAAAATATATATACGTACGTTGAACTTTATGTAACCTGTTTAACAACGTGCGTTTTTATTGTTTTTAAGTTTTCTTCAGCCTACTGAAATACAACGTAGTCAACGTGTGACAGACAGGGACAGGTTGATGTATTCATTGGATGATAGAAAGAGATGCACATAGAGAACGCAATCCTTCTCCATTGCACGAGCGAATGCACCGGCTGCGTACGGTTAGCAGGTAAAACAGTACGATATAACTGTCGGCATAAACAGTTTTGGTTTTTATGTAATTTGTAGCAGTGAATTTTAACATTGGACTTTTAAAAATGCTGCAGTGTAGTTTTCATTAGTTATTTTGCCAAAGCAGGTAAAGTATTCCAGCTATGCAGTTCACGGACTACTAGCAACCGAGGCCTGACTGATCAATTAGGTACTAGATAGATATCAGTGTTTATTTAATTGAGCTTTTTTTATAAAGTTGACATGACTTAGGTACTACTTAATGTGTAAATTCGTTATTTTCGCAAATGAGTTTACTACGTTTTGTCTTACAGTTTTTAACCCGACATGCACTGTGTTGTACTGATTTTCTGAAGCAAATACCATATATAATTCATGAAAATCTAATATTTCGCTGAATACTGAGCCTGGATGCACCTTGCCGTGCTGTCCGTACCAGCCCACACGTGTGGCGCAAACGAGCCGGCCTTATAATGAATAGCCGTCGCCTGCCACCATATTTCAGCGAATTAACAAATGACCCGCTGTCATTGTACGCGCGGCGCACAATTTTTCTGCGCACCGTACCTAACGGCTTGATGTAGGTGCGGTTGGCAGCACTGTTACGTTGCTGCTGTTGGTACCGCCGAATTAATGTTGGGTTTATAGTTTGTACAATACGGAGTCTAGCAAGGCTTGTTATGATTGATAATTTGCAATCATTACAAACACGAACACAGGTTCATAAGTGGACTAGGTCTCTGCCTATCGTATTGTCCGCTTAACATATTTTGATTTATTGCTCAAACATTATGTATAATTTTTTTATGTAGTTTCAAAACCATCAAAGAAATTAACTTACACAACAGAAAATGACTATTAAATAATCATCATGTATCAGAATCCATACCGAAAAGAGAAACTTATTTTTATAACGTCAATTTGTCTTTTCTTCCACTGCACTAATAAATATATATAATTACTACTTCATTACGTTCTTTTTCTCCAACAACGATGTTATAAGAAAAAGGATTCTTCCACGAAAAACCACAAATCTTCCGAGCTAATATTTAACAGTTGACACCTGAAGTTTATTCCGTTTCCCGATCCAGACAAAGCCGATTTCCCCTGGTCGGAATCCAGTTGAGAGGCAGTACTTCGAACTTTACCCGTCGGATTAGGTCCAAAAAGCTTAGGGTAAACCCTATCACGGATATCTACGATGGATTTTTGAACAGCAGGTTTTAATTTGGTTTCAACATTCAACATCTTATTGACGCTAGTCGGTAGTTTTGCTAAACACTCTTACAATTTCAAATAAGGTGTTTTCTGTCTGAATCCTCCAAAAAGGAAATCTTGATTCATTTAGTTTCAACTTAGCCACCTGAGTTATAAAGTTTAACATGGTAGATAATAGATGTTGGTCCTCTTCTTCACCAGAAAGGTTATCGCTGTTATTAGGTGCTTTCTTCACAGACGGAGAATGGAATGATTGACTGTCTCCCAAACCGATGATTTTTGACACTTGTTGCACGTTGGTGAAGTCTTATACTTTATTTTATTGCTCTACGTTTTCTGCTAAGACTTGGCCATTCATAAATAACAACCTTACAACATATTTTATCGGCTTTACAGAAATGTTAATTATGACATTTGCACACGTGAATTGAATAGGGATTCTAATTAAAACCGAGTGAAAGATTATGAACAAATGAATTAATTATGTACCCTCAAACGTATCAAACTACTTTACCTAACAAGGCTATAAATAACCCTTGCTTATTCGCCTCCATTTTGTATGCATGGCAAAACACTTAGCAATATTCAAATGCTGTTACGATCTAAGGCAATTTATTTTGCGACCTGAACTTGATAGTCTTATATAAGTATAAACGAACAAGCTTATAAATGGTGTATTTACTTTTTTTTTTCAAAATATTATTTATTTATTTATTAATATGTAAAGCGATACTTTTTTTTAATAGCTCTTTACAAACAGTCTGTCTAGTTGCCTTTTTTAAAATAAGGTGGTAAATAAAAGAAAAAAAAAACCTTATCCCTTGCTATCATATTTAATTACAAAACCAGAAATATGGGCTTTATAGCGCATGATTTTTGTATGTTAGATTCCTTCAGGAACCAACCTTTGTTTAAACCGAACTCTAGTTTTATCACTAAATAAAAATTGCACCATTGACCAGTCAAAACAACGTTAAATTTTACGCAATAAAAAATCGAATCATTAGAATACGATGAATAAAAAAAGTGTGTTCCAATTTCAGAATAAAGCTTTGTTCAATTATTTAAACTTAAATTCTCAAATTACTAAGCTTAATACACAATCATGTCTAACTAGCAAGACACGTGGCGGCCACGCGTTGTCCTGCAAATGGACCCCTAATTACGAACTAGTAGACTAAGTGAAGGGGTTCAAATATAATTACTGATTGCCTAAAAAGCTGGTATGGCGCAAATATAAATTATACCAGTCGCATTAAATTGAAATAGTGACGAAAGTATAGGTATTTTGTATCGTTTATACAGGGACATAGTAATACTCAAGACTATATGAATAACAACGATTTTAACACAGACGCTTTATTAAAAAATCCGCAGTCCTGAGAAAATTTTAGAACATAAGTACAAGTTACGTCAAATACAATTACAGATTGGACTGGTATATGAGCAGGGGTCCAGCAGTATTCCCTGTGCGTATAATCACAGCACTAAAGCTCAGATGGTCGTCCCCATTTGTAAAACCTTAACATTATCAGCCGTAAGACTGTTTAGTCTATTAGACTTATGTTACTACAATCTTGGCTATGGTCTGCGCAGCCCCATTTAAGAACTAGGTAGGAATTGGACTAGGTTCAGGGCCATAGTAAACACCACTTAAAGTCTCATAGCGAAAACCCCCAATATCTGCGGTGACTTGAAAATAAAAAGGCCTGTCCGCCGTGAATTTAGGTACTTCAAGGAATAATGGCATTGATGGCGGGCCCAATTGTACAATGGGATCTGTGAACAACGTAAATACAGAACATATGTGAGTATGGTGTGTTATGGTGCCTGTAAACCAGAAAAGAGAAGGCGTTTTAAGGGGATCACTGACCCTATCGGGGTTTTACTTTCTGCCTTTTTGTAGGTCTGCTTTCAAACTCAATTTTATATCCATCCACTGTCTATAGCAGTGTTAGGGTAGGTAAAGGTAAGTTGCTATGTTCTTTTATCTGTATTCTGAATAATGGACATCCAATTGTTCTATAGACAACAAACCAAGCGCTGTGTTGCTCAAATTACATAAAGAAAAAGCCTTGCAGCCTTGTTTTCATTCCATTCAATGTAAGTTGTGAATCGATCACTATCATTAAACTATATTTTATCAATTATTGTATTGTCATTTGTTATGTTAGTCGTAGTTGCGATTTGTGTTTGTACATAAATTGTGAACTTCCCGGCAAGGATCTATTACATTCTGTTTCATTATTAAATATGGTAAATTACCACTTTCAAAATGTATGAAACATAGCGTATTTAAAAATAACAAATAATGAAATACGTAATGTAGTTTATCTGTACCTAATATAAGTATCTTTATAACATTTACCGTGTGTGAATCTTGAAATACCCAATTCGTCTATTTGTATAAACAATTTTTGTTTAATTTTGTTTAAAGGAATATTTTTAATACGACTGCCTTCTTTTAACATTGATAGACCCGAAGAATTTTTGTTGAAAATCGCGTACACTCCTAACTGAAAATTTTAAAATAATTAGTGCTATTACTGTACTATTAAGTAATATATATTAATAAGGAATTTCTCAAGGTTTTTGTTAGTTTTTACCTCTTGAAGAAATCCGGTCCAATCGACGTACGTTTTTATTTTAAACCTTGGCAGGAAGACTTTCAGAGGAGTCCCTTTCAGTTTCTTGACGAGATTTGAAACGAAGTTAGGTTCCTTTTCCATTTTGTCGATCAGTTTGGGCATATCATGGTGACTGTTTGGAACAACAAACGTTATACTTGACCTCCAACATCCAAACTTAATTGAGAGAACCTATAAAAATAATTATTAAATATGTACATAAATGTGATAGATTAGCGGTTGAAAGCGTGCCTTCTATGCTAGAGGGTCAGAACAGTACAGCCCGTACTGACTTTCCTGAAAGGGTTCCATAAAGTTTTTAACATAATGTGTCGGCCGCCAACTTGCACTGGGATATCGTGTTGGACTAGGGGCACCGTCTCATTCTGAGAAGAGGCCCGTGCCCAGCATTGTATATCAGCGCTACAGGGATGAGCTACACGATGGATGAAACATTCGCCCCGTCTGTAAGGACAGGTCAGAACTGGCGGTTTTCTCCAAAGGCGAGTCCAGACCTACATTGTACTTACACATCTTCCATTAAGTCTATCACGAACAATATTTTTAAAGGGTAACCAGTTGAATATCTTGCTGGTTCTTCTGCATGGTATGATTTACTAGCATAGTATTGTGCTTGTTCTCCCCAAATGTATTATGGGTTATGTAGAAATGTACCACATTTTACCAGTGCCGTTTTCAATGTCATAGCAATTCTATTACCATTACTGGGACAATACAACAAATATAAATAAATAAAAAAAAGTTCCATCCAGACTTGCTTCTCATGTGTTGTTTAACTCCTGAGAAATATACTTAAAGGGTTATGTTACTATGATTTTATATTTTCCACCACACATTAACCATCAAAAGAAGGAGGAGGAGGGTTACACGGGAACATCAAACTTCCTATAAAATGTTTATTATATAAATATATTAACCTTAACATCTCCAGAAGCTACAAATGCGAATTCATCGACCTTGGTCATCATTGGCACTTTTGAGATCCTGTTGTCTATATGGTGAAACGGCATTAACTTGGTCAGTCGATGATCAAAAGGGAACTCCCATGTACCCTGTAGAATGGAAAGTCAAGTCGGAATACGCTTCATATTAGTAATGATACGACTTGGGATTAGCAGTTTATTTTATAAGAAAAAGCGAAATACCACTCATTAACTGACTAATCACGAAATCACGGAAACTATAAAACCTAGAAATTTGATTTTAGGCGAGTTCTTTATATGGTGTTAAGAAATGTTTTTTGGAAATTCAGGGGGTAAAATTGGGGTTTAAATTTTGTCGGAAAAATCTTTCCACGCGGATGGATTGAAGACAACAGATATGAATTTATCAAAATGTTGTGCAGCCGTTAACTTGTTACACAATAAAAGCAGATGTGGCAACCAAGGACGAATCTTATAAGAGTTGCAACAAATATCTTACAAAATGTTATGGGTAATGATGAAAGAAAGAGAAAATAATACGCGTACACGTATTAAACATTAGAAAGAGGTAATGGAATAGAAGTTCTAAAAGGCCTCCACACATTCACATCCACAGACGAATGGACGGCAAATACTTAGTGATATATTCATCATACTTACTTTAAAGTGAACACCATTGACGATAACCATCATCGTGTCTTTATTGATATCTTTGGGCTCCAGTATGTCTACAATTCGTTTATATGTTGCAGTCGAAACCTGTAAGACCTTTGAGTAAATATATTACGTTCACAAGCTTCTGCAGTGATAGAAAATTAAAATAGCTGGGGTTCAGTGGCCATGGCCATGATCCGCAAGTTTTGTGGGTTATACACAAGCGGGTGCCTACTAATGCGTGTACATTATTCATCACTGCCATAACGGCAAAGGAAAACATAGTGAGGAAACCGTTCTGTCTTGAAACACTTGTCACACAACACACCCAGAGCACTGAGTCTGCTGAAAAAGTAGTTAATTGGCCTTTCATTCATGCTTCAATAGCAGTGGAGTACCAAGTGAGTAAACGAGAAACCAATCGTTTAGATGCTCCTGTAATGAGGCGGTGGTGTTAGCGAGTGGTGCTCTAACCTGAAAGAGTATTAGAGCCCCGCTTGGAGGGTACTGCGTGCAGCCTCTGGTTCTAGTGTTTTACAATGTTACATAACATTTGATACGTCCGTGTGGGAGGATCTGTTGTTGAAAATAACATTATCTACAGGTGATCAAAGAAACAATTGCAAACTTAAAAACTTCTTTACCAAACGGTTAATGTACGAAAGTGCAGCTTTAGGGTAATTAAACCCGACTTTTTCCACTTGTACACCAAATTTTTCTGTGGAGTTCGTAAAAAATGATGGATCTATGTCGTCTGTATAGTTCACGTATATTCTGTTCACTTGAGTCATGTCTGTATGTCTTATGGACTTCATATACTCTTTTAGCTTCGTGTAGCAAGTATTTATCTAGAAAAATAAATAAATATGTTCATTACTTGCTTTTGGAAAAACTTAAACATAAAAAACTGCCTCACTGGTCTAGTGGTTGCAAGCGCGATAGCGTGAGGTCCTTGGTTCAATTCCCTGGTCGAAAAAGTGTTATTGGGTTTTTTGTATGGAAATTGTCAGTAGCACCACGGAGTCTGGAACTGTGTCCGGTTGATTGCACAAAGGCTCGACATCTATTACATGGGACTCAATAACAGCATCGGCGAAATTTGGGTGTACAATAGTACACCTGTGCCTCAGCTTTCAGGGAATACAGGCGTGATGCTATGTTATGTTAAACATATAATGTAATTAGATTCATGCTTTCTACTTAAGTTTGAATAAATAGGTAGGTCCTGTATTACCATCGGTTAAACACTTCTTGGGTGGGTGACCGTACTTAACTTCAGACAACCGGTCCAGCCTTACTAGGCTTAGGCTATCTGTATATTCCAGTAATTGGCTGGCATGGTTACGATGGTTGAAGATCGGTTTAGTTGACTTTAATTTGGCTTCATCTGGTTTTAGTGGGACTTGACCCACATAAAATTCAAAAGACTAGGCTGATGTGATGTTTTCTGATATGATGACCTCACCATGGCATCTTCTTTGTATCCTAGAACGGTCATCAGCTCTTCCTTGGCTTCTCCTGTGGCCACTGACGCTAGCTTGCACAATGGGAAGCGCACGAACAGAGATGAGCCAACCAGAGACTTGTTTGGTTTGACTGTTATTAATTTCTATAAAATAATACTTATTAGATACCTACTTGGATATTATTAATCTTTTTAATTTACTTTTTAATATATATAAAATTAAATATTTTTTATTTATTTATATTAATTGTTGTAAAAGCAGTGATAGCCTAGTGGTTGAAACGCTTGAATTCCATGCAAGAGGGTCCGAGTTCAAAGTCAGCCCGCACCTCTGACTTTTCGGTATCATGTGCTGATCAGAATTTGATTATCATTTGCGTTAACGGTGAAGAAACATCGTGAGGAAACCATCTCATCTGAGAGGGTTCCATAAAGTTCTTGATGGTGTGTTCGCCAACCCGGACCAGGCCAGCGTGGTGGACTAAGGCCTTATCCTGCTCAATCTGAAAAGAGGCCCTTGCCCAGCAGTGGGACAATAATGGACTGAATTAATTTATTTATTCATTTATATTAATTGTGGTACTCACTTTATAATTGACTGCTTATCATATTTTACAGCTCTTTTGTTGTTGACGTGGTTTTTAACTATTGAGTTGACGTCACTTGTTGTGAATTAAAACGTAAATCTCTAAACGTAGGTACTCATAGCTATTCTACACAAATCATTACCCTACCTTGATGACATTCCTCATTTCTTTGATGGGGATACCATGGTCATTAGTGTTTATATTGATAGTAATTAATCTAGAACTTACCTCGTAATTTAAATTACCATCATAATTATATTGATATTTTGCAGTCATAGATTTTGACAGTCGTACTTTTTTATCCTTCGTAAACTTTAAAGTTAAATCAAAATACTAATAAATAATAAAGACGACACGGTTGGCGCAGTGGCTAAGAGATTAGCTTTCTGTGCACCGTGACGCGGGTTCGATCCCCGCACGGAACAAATATTTGTATGATCTACAGATAGTTGTTTCGGGTCTGGTTGTTTGTGCGTGTGACATGTATGTTTGTAAACTGTACCCACGATACAGCAGAAATCCTAGTGTGGGGCAATGATTTTTTTAAAGAAAAAATAAAAAAAAACTTACCAAAACTAATTTCTCATGTAAGTTGTTAAATGTTAAGTTACCACAAGCTCTTGATATAAGAACAGTAAATACTAGAATAATACAATAATTGAACTCGTACATTATATTTACTTAATTTAAAAAAATACAAAACTAGACTAAAAATTATTTTTATTCATACATATAAACTAGAAAGGCAAGGTTAAGTTTGCGTAACGTATTTTACGAGGTTATAAAATATAAATTTTGTTATATATTGGTATTGGCTTCAGAAAACTGTTTTGATCCTAAAATGAAATTCCACTACACTATTATGTTTGCACAATTGGCGAAAAACAATGCATTTTTATATCAGGCCTATTCAGATTAGCTTTATATTATCTGGTGGTCAAAAGAGGACAATTTAGATTAATCATAATTTCAATCACGTAAGGTTCATTATCAGTAATCATCTGATTGACAGTTACGATGTTGATTCGTTGATGAATTGCTCAACTTGGTCTTTCAGTCTTTCTTTTATTTGATAAACTTGTATGATAATATGACATACAAAGAACTTTATAACTAAATACCATACACACCTGTACTGTACTACTTTAATCAACCACTACCCATCCCAAAGGACTTTTCCATAAAACAATTTGGATTATCAATCGAGTTCTCTAGCCTGCAGAATCTGGTTCTCAAAGAGTGGGGCGAAGATAAGCTGGTAAGAAGCGTCTAAAGCGAAGAGATAATGTAACCGAGGTTCGCGTAGGACGGGCCGCTTTGACGGGTGAATCGAATAAGTCGTCGGCAGAGAATAGTAATAAAATTGAACCGAGCGCCTGCCCAGATGTAGCTATGGATTTATCGCTTGCTAAAGTTTGGGGTGCACTGGTTGCGACGGTGTAAATTTTGTTTGCATTTGAAAAATAAAATAATAGTAAATAATAGTTTTGTGTTGAATGACTTTTCTTTTAGAAATATGACAAAGAAATCTAGAAAAAATATTGATATGAGTGAGGTTAGAACCTAAAGCCTTTGGCGTACGGTGCCATTGCTCTGCCAACCGAGCTGTCGTACCTCTGCTCGCAATTATAAAAACCAATTTATATACGTTTAAATTCTTGAATAGATTATTTTTGGTAATAACTAATCAATAAAGTTCTTATAAATTTAATTCCTATAATTCTAATTTACTTATGTGATTTTAACGGTTACAAATCGCCTCTGCCAAATTTCATGAAAATCATTTTAACCTGTGTTACCTGTATTTTAAAGTAGTAATCAAAATCAAATCACCCGCCCATCTAAGATGCCAACGAATTATCTAAGACGGCACTATTTAAGATAATTCGTTGTTCATTATCTCGTGTTTAGTATCTGTGTTGTGATTGACAAAATATTCGAAGGTCTCACAATTCCTTCCACCCAGTACGCCGCAGTCTTCGCCAGTCGTCTCCGCTCGCTCGCTTACACATTCGTCGGGCTGCATCCAATATGTTTCCTAGCATATTGTCTTTAACAGCTCCATTATAGCGACGATAGATTGTGCGGAAACCTCCGCTTCTGCCGTCTCTACATATTGCGACGAAAGAAATCTTTATCCGGAGCCTCGATGAATATTTTTGTTTGCTTACGTTGCCGATATTGGGGAAATGAATAATGAAGTGATTTGTCGTACCGGTATCTAGATGGATTTGTTATTCAGAGATGAAACAGACAATAATATGGAAAACCGGTATTTTTTACTTGAATTTCGGCGTCGCTTCTGGAACAATTATATAGAAGGCCGATTGGTTGATTGTAATTATTTGGAGTCTTAAAGCCGTCAGATACACTCACGTTTCCAGGTGATTACTGACTGGATGGAAATCCGGACAGTGTGTTGGCTTTCCAGCCGATCGCATCAGACGGTGCCTCATACGAAATAAAAGTGACGTGTACGTAACGTGTGTCCATGTATCCGTTTTAAGTGGAACTGGCGGAGTTAGCCCTGCCATGTGTTCGGTGGCGGCCTTTATGTTCATGATTCATAGGTATTGAAAGATTAAATTCAAACTATACCGTAAAGTGTAACGATCAAGTGAATGAGATCGATATCAAATACCGTTCTGTGATCACCAATTTTCGTGACAGGCGTGATATCTCCCTTTTATGATTCTTCTTGAGTGATGATGAAAGGTCATTTTAGGAAGTGAAAGACTTCAGGCGTGTTTTACATTTACTATGCATTTTTTGGCTTTACAGGCACTGAAAGACCTCATAGGTTAACTATACACCTTTCTTTATACTTCAGATAAACTAGATATCCACCTAAAACTAATATAAAGAAACTTAACACCAACCAAGAATACCAAGAGAACAGTTGGAATATTTTCCTTGAGACTAAAGTAGGTAAATACCCTTTAAAACCATAACCCACGAGGTTTCATCAAAGAACCGCGCTACCATATAATTGAATGAATATTCACATTTCTTAATCAATAGAAGCATTACTACCGAGGTCCTACGGAAGCAACCAGCCGCCTGTGAAATTGGACTAGTATAGACAAGGATAGATGTATACGATAAGGAAAAGAGTGAAAGAGATGTGTATAGCGGAGCGAGCTTTTATAAATCATTTTTCCTGGCACGGAAGAGATTTAGGCTGGTTGCACGGTTTAGATTATGAAGCGATAATTTTTTCTCGAGTCTAAAATTTGGGTTACACGTGCCGTTTTTAGTTGGGATTTAATTATTATGACTTAATAAATTAATACTCAACGTTATAAGTTAAAATAATATATGTAATTGATATAGTTTATTAACTTAAAAGATTGCGTAATTTAAAAAAAAAAACAGGAATTGCGCTGAAGCTATAAATTCTTTGTTCATTGAAAATATTGAAATAAAGCAATGAAATAAAACGTTTAACATTTCCTTTATTTAAGCTGTAACAAGATGTATTAATAAGTTAATACTGAATGAATACTTAGCACTGAATCGACCCACGGTTCAGTCGCAGCTGTGCAAAATTCCTTAGTTGATAAAACGCTGAATCGCGATTATTTCTCTTTGCGTTTAGTTAATCAATTATTCTAATGTTGTTGGCGGAGACGTGTGCACGTTTGTGGCCCAACATTTTTACGTAACGAGCGTCGCATAAATCCTGTTATCATTTACACGGATAGGTACTTTTATGTAAATTGGCTAGTTTTATATACCTACTAACAGAAGGTAACTACGTATATTATGCTTAGGAATTTGTCATGCAATCTAAAGAGCAACTCGCATACACATTGAAAGTGACATTCATAATTTTACAGAATAATATATTTTATGTATACAATATATTAATGTATTTTATTGTATGTATATAAGACTATATCTTATGGTTTAGGATAAAATAAACGAATGTGTTGCTTCTGAAAACAAAGATTTATTTTGTTAATTTCTTATCAAAGAAAACATCTTATTTAGTACCTACACTATTCTAACAACCTTACCTGAAAACAAAGAAACGACTTTCAAAGTTTATTTTTCCACCAATTCTAATCTTTGTACACAAAATTTACTTTTAGGCCTTTTTCTTAATACCACATTCTAATAATCCTAACCTCTAAACAAAAACTATAGACTAAAAAGTTTGACATTTACTAACAATCGCGCAAGCGCGCCAAATTCAAAAAAGAATATATTAAAGAAAACCTATTTTCTTTACATGTATACAGCATATAATTCGTATAATACAATTGAAAGGCAAACAATGACTAACCTTCTGCACCACGTCTCTGTTCGTTGTTCACGGCGAATTTCACATAGAGAAGATGGAGGAAATAGATACATTCAAAAGACTTCTTTTGGTAACAGTACAACGAACTTTCCAAAAACATTAATGTATTATAAAGAACCAAAAGATTTCCGACTTGAAATTAACGATATCACCAAATCCTTCATTCATTAAAAACGCAATCGGCAATCGTTAAAAAACATCGCAGAAGCGTTCAGTTGGTGACGTCTAAAATGAGTCACGAGGCCAGAGTCCAATCGAGATCGTCCAATCAATCTCGTCCGATCACCTGCAAAAAGTAAAGGAAGATCGCCGATAACCCAACGGTCGTAGCTAATAAGTTTGCGCACTCTTCCATAGCAGAACGAAATTGGAGCAATTCCCTTTTAAAATTCGCAATTGGTCGATCGTGAGGGATTTTTTGTTCGTTTTGTTTGCATGTGTACCGTTTTCGGACGGTATCATAGATTTGTTGGCGTTTTTGAGTGGCAAATTGTTGCTGGTTGACAATGGAAAGTTTTTCTTGTTGTTGTCCACTTAGAACAAGGCATTGCATCTTTTCTTGCGCCTACTACCCCACCAGGGAGGTGAACTTCGTTCTCAATAGACTTACAACACCATTATGACCGCCTTAGTAACTTTTATTCTGTGGTGAAATATAATACACCGATATGGCAAATATGATTTAAAATGACATTTAATTAAATTCTTAATTTTTATCTCAATCAAAATCGACGACACGGTCGGCGCAGTGGCTAAGCGATTAGCTTTCTGCGCTAAGTGTCGCGGGTTTGATCCCCGCACGGAACAAATATTTGTATGATCTACAGATAGTTGTTTCGGGTCTGGCTGTTTGTGCATGTGACATGTATGTTTGTAAACTGTACCACGATACAGGAGAAAGCACAGTGTGGGGCAATGTTTAAAAAAAAAAAAAAAGATATCTGTGTCGCCGGTGCTGTTATTCTTCTTCTTCTTAACATGTCTAGGGCAAATTAAATTATTTTGGCCTAAAATTCCGCTACACGGACAGCACTTTCCGTAGCGGCCATTAACTCCTATTATTGAGTCTCATACATGAAATAGGAGGTCAGCCTATTGCCATCTACCGGAAACAAATCCAAACTTCAGGTTGCTGCTAAGAAATACCATATAGAAAACCCCAATACACTTTACCAGCAGTTGCTAGGGAGATTCTCCTGCCACTAAACCAATGAGGCAGTTAAATATAAAAATAACCCTTAACAAACACCAACATTTACCAAAAAAGTAAATACGTACCAAACAAGAGACGGTCTTAATTCCACACCATACATTTTCCATCGAAACCAATACAGTCCCGAAGATAAAGTCGCCATTCGAGCGAAAAGATACGAACAGGGAATTTACAAAGAGAAGCCAAGGGGACCGGCTAAGCCCCTTTCGGACGCCAATAGATTTATTGTTTAAGATCGGAGACCGGACAACTGTGTATTATATACGGAGACGATACGCGTCGGCCCGATGTCACAACCGTGGTGGGTTTAAAGGAAATATTTTTATATCATGTTTATTTTTATACGCATTAAGCTGACGGAAAAAAAATATCCCCTTAAGATATAGGAATTCCATGGCAGCATTTGCTTTAAACCCATTTCAATTGTTTGTGTTATAAGATCAAGATGTTTTTTCTATATAAACTTTGCCCCGCACTAGGATTTCTACTACATTTTTCATGCACACACTCAGAGTCAAAACAACTCAGTAGATCTTTCAAAATATTTATTCCAGACGGGAATCGATACCCGCGACACGTAGCTCAAAAGGTCAATCGCTTAGCCACTGCGCCGCCCATGCCGTCAGTTTTGTACAATATGTTCTATTTGCTTTTTTGTAATAAATGAATATCTATGAGTTTATTAAAAAAGGCGATTTTTTCAAATCGTATAATTCATAATAAACACATGAAAAGTCGAACTTAGCCGGAGAGCTAAAAACTTAGATCCACAGTTGTCTCTGAAATTTAAAAATCGATACTATGGAGAAACGAGCGATGGTGTTCCTCCATTGAAAGGGGAAGATCCTCCGACCAGGCAAGGTGGTTAGCCTGGCGGGCCGAAGCCCGACGGTTGATGTCGGACATTCGTATATGTGTTAGAATCGTTGTAAACTCTTATAGTGCGATTCAGGGTATTCTGTTGTCGCTTCACTCCAATAGATGGCGCTTTACTTTTTGCTATGTTGCGCCGAGATTCGCTACAGTACTAATAAACACCTAATTAAATAAGTCCTTAATTTCGAAATCAGATTGCCAAGCAAAACCTAGATGTAAATATTATGATGCCTAACTCCCAGAATTACCTATGACTACATGATCCACGGGACGGTTCGGCATGTATTGAAATTCAAATCGTCTTGAACATGGCCGGTGATAATGCAAAGTCCACAGAGGCTATTGCTACAGTATATCAATGAGAGAGAAGTAGTCCAGTAAGAGGATTTTAGATTTGCACTCGTGTTTGGAATGTTCTGTGTAAAATAAACATACAGTATGTTTGTGGTGAAATTTGTCATACATACCTAAAATTACAGTTCCAGTTACAGTTCGACACGGATGACGCAGTAGCTAAGCGATTAGCTTTCTGCGCTACGTGTTGCGGGTTCGATCCCCGCACGGAACAAATATTTGTATGATCCACAGATAATTGTTTCGGGTCTTGTTGTGTGTGCTTGTGACATGTATGTTTGTAAACTGTACCCACGATACAGGAGAAATCCTAGTATGGGGCAACGTTTATTCTAAAAAAAGAAAAAGAAAGAAAGAAGAAAGAAAGTGTATAAAGAAAAGAGTGCTCAATATTCATCATAATTGCTCGGGATTCCATTAGATTGACTGCATGATTATTGGCTGCATACTGCAAAATTTACCTTACCTGGGGTGCAAGAGTCGCCCGGAGTACCTTGGGTATGGATAATGGAACCGCTGCACTACCACTGCTGACTGTCTAATCTTTTCACTATAGCATGAGCGATTACCACGTGACAGTTGGTGCCGACTCAATAGTAGAAGAGATTTTTGTGGAAACATGGCAGCTGCTTTCATCATCTGCCTATTATTGTCACCGGTGGTCGCAAGCAAACTGCTGAGCTCGATTCCCGGATCGTACAGTGTTATTGGGTTTTTTCTGTATGGAAATTTTCAGTAGCAGCACGGAGTCTGGAACTGTGTCCAGTAGAGGGACTCAATAACGGCATCAGCAAAATGTGGGTGTACAATAGTCTTTGTTAAGTTATATTATTTATTATTATTTATTTATTCAGATAATACAATCCATATGTTATAAAAAAGCCTAAATTTGGTTGAGGGTATAGTTAGGAGTACATAAAAATTCTGAGCAACAAAGTCCATCACAGGAAGGGGCTGAAAACATAAATGTATAAATATAATTATAAGTAACTAGTTCATTATTTGCTGTCATTACCAGATTAGAAGAACTCTCTTTTCCCTTTCATAAATAAGAATCAATACATTATTCCCCGTGTGCACAAACTATTGCGCTGTCGATTCCCCATTACGCGTACACACCTACACTGACACACAATGTAATGAACTCAACATAATACGTCTGCATCGGACACTGAATGGCCGAGGGGCTGGCCATCAATGGCGAAGTGAAACGGTGGCTAATGGTAATGGTCGTTTCATATACAAATGGTTCTTTTAGCAAAACTGACGGGGAGGAGATACATTTTATTTTCCGCAATCGGGGAGGATGAAAAGATGTCTGCACATCAGTAAAACGGGAAACATTAGTAATGGATTTTTTGAGCGTATTCAATGAATTAATTAATCCGAGCTGGGTTGAAAGAGAAACCTATAGGACGTGTACGTACATTTGCCTGTCACTGCACGTTGTGAGAGTCGAATGAGGGAATGCATTATTGTGTTTCTGACAATATTTATGTGTTTTTGTAAAATCTGATGCTTCCGCGTGGTTTGTATTAATCAACATAATGTTTTAGGAGAAAACCTCTCATTGGTATAAAGATGTAAAGAGATTGCTGATGTTTTACAGGATGACATTTTGGCGGATACGATAGGCTTGTCAGTGACAAATCATCATTGCTAAGAATGCGACGGCCATTGTTTAATGATATACAGTTCATATAAAATATTCCCATATGGCTTAAACTTTTAATACCCATTAGGAGTTTTCCTTTTTATATCCGTATTCGTAAAAATAAGTTCGTAAAGAAAAAACGAAGAGCGAGACACAAATATACAAAGAACATACATAAATTATAATACTGTAAAACATTTGCTCATTTTCCATCAGCCCCACAAATGAATGCGTAATATCCCGTGGTATGAGATCAAATCTTTTTTTCATTCGAGATTGAAAAGATTATTCAGTGCAATTGAACGATATTTCATTTTAAGAGGTCACCAATCTGCGTAATAAAATCATTTAGAATGTGGATCGAATTATGTTTCTGTGAATATTATAATGTCATACTTCATTGAATGAGTTATTTTTATGACTGTCCATTTGTAAAGGTAATTTGGGGTTGGGTTAATAAAACCTGTAATTATGCTTGCATTGCGTTCTTTAAAGCAATAGTGTTTATTTAATGTGTTATTAATGAGTCGTTTAATTAATAATTAATCGGTAATTGAAGTGAATATAATTACTGCTACGGTGTTGACATAGACTAAAGGTCATTTATTATTTAATTTGAAGGGTAATCAGTATTTTTACCTAATCAATTTTAAGATTAGTAGAAAAGTTAATATTTGAGTCAGGATTGAGTTAATCAAGAGATTGTTTTTTTGTTAAGAATCAATTAAATTTCTTGGCGTCATTAGAATCTTTCAGTAATACCAGTGGTGGTTTCATAAATGATGTTATGGAGACTAAAGTTCTGGTTAAGTATCCATATTCCGAGCTTTCTTTGATCTCCACCACAGTTGTTGTCAACTCATCAACATTGTGCGCTCGCATTTGAGTAAACTTCTGTAGAAAACGCACTAACTACTTTCATACATTTTTGGCTTGACGTTAAGTATGTTCAAAATCGAGGAAAACTCGCACTTGGGCTGCTCACTTTCAATTTAAGGGCTTTATCTTGCTCTTTTTATCGAGGGTGCACGAGCAGCACATGTCAGTCGCTCATGCCATAGTGGAAAGATATGCCAGTCAGCAGAGGTAGTATCGAAGCTGACTGCCCAAGGTGCTCCAAACTATCTCATGTGGTCGTAATTCGTCACTCATGGAGGCTCTTTCTTTCCACCTGCTTCAGGGTAATGAGTAGAGATTTTTTTTTGTGTCATTAAAATTAATATTGACCTACTATCAATCATTATTATGGCTATGCCTTTCCATCGTAGAAGCGACGGAGGGGCTTGACGTTGACTTGACCTAAGCGTTCACCATTCCATAAAAGTAACGAATAGTGCAAACATTAAGTTATGCCGTTCTTCCATGAAGAGCAATTTATATAGTTTAGTTCCTCCTCTTCGTAATTATAAACCTAAATAAAATTCACAAATTCGCGGCAGTCTTATAAATATTAATACTTATTAAGCAAAAGTATCCTGTTTAATATGTAAAAAGAAATTGGAAAGATAAATGGAAAAGTAAATTTTCATAAACCAGAGTGGAAATCTTAATCGCGAAGTTTATGAAGTATAAAACGGAAATATTCAAGAATAAGTTTTTTTTTCTCTTCTTGGGAATTCTCGATTCGGTCTTACATTTCGATTTAACAAGTTATCACAATTTACATGATGAATGTTAATCATTACGCGCAAATAAACCGAGAAATGCTTTTAAAACTTCCCGAGATTTCTTCAAGAGTTTTCTGCGTTTTAATTTTAAATGTCTCTTTGGGTATTATTTTTAATATCAGCTTTATTTGCTTAAACATCTGAATGCTTTTTGTCAGTTTTTTTTCTTATTATGAGATGTAAAGCTGAACATTTGAGCGTGGAGGAGGAGCATGGGTGTACCACTGGTTTACATTTAAAACTAACATTTATGTAGCTTCAGGTAGAAACGCTCACACAAAAAATACGAGAATTAATTAGTATGTATGTATTTTATACTTTATACCTTTGCCTTTAAAGCATCCATGACATGAAAAAACGCACTATTAACACCAATATTTCGGAGCCTCCGCCCTAATTCCCGAGCAGCATTTATTCTGGTTCATACATGGCGTGGTGCGGAAATGGCGGCAATGTCAATATCCGGCACACCGGCACACGCATCCAGCTGGCTGTATAGTGTATAACTCATAGTTATTTAAGGAAATATCTAGTTAAGGTTTTGCCTCATTTGGTGTTGAGCTTTGGGTATCGGTGTGTTGCATTTTCATTGTTGCGAATTTTGAAAATCATATGTTAGGCTGATTACGATTAACTATGCTCAGCTTACTTTTTTATTCGTTTTTTTTTTATTACTGCTCCTGTTCCATTTCCTGATTTTAATATACCTACACTTTTAAAATACACTCATGTTCAATGTCGAAATCTATATGTTTTTTCCGAATTATACCTAGCCCCGGAAACTAAATAATAATATAAAGATGTACGTTTGTACGCTACGTCACTTATTGGTGAAATTAAAGCTGATCTTCATTTTAATATAAACAATGTGTTATACACTAATTAACTGAAAATATCACAGAACACACTAGAATATATTGTGCTTTACCAGCTACGAACCAAATACAGTACCTAAATATTCTTAATAAAAGTTAACTTGCTACATGATGCTTTTGACTTGTTACAAGCAACTAATAATCAATTTTCAATTTATAAAACCGCTATATCCAACTCCATAAGTACGTACACATAAGCGCATACTCCTAGACGTTAGCCAAAGCCGTTTATACCGATCCAGGTCGTTCTCCACAATAGCCAGTTAGGCTTTCGGTGGCAGAGCAATTTGCATACTGAGAGGCTCACTGGCGCCCCCACCCTTCGCACAATGTCCGATGATTCGATGACGGACGCGATGATTTGATGATTGCTACCCTATTAACGTATTCAATGCGTTTGTTACAAGTGAATAGTGTGGCGATTGATTGAGGTGATACAGTGAGACTGATTGATATTGATTGTTTTGATAATGTTTTTGATTATCGTACGATATTTGTGATTATGTGTGAGTGTCGTTTTAATATGTCAAATGTATTGTAGTCATGTATCGACTGCCTCATTGGTGAAGTGGTTGCAACCGCGACTGCTAAGCGTGAAGTCCTGAGCTGGATTCCCGGGTCGGGCAGTGTTATTGGGTTTTTCTGTATGGAACTTCTCAGTAGCAGCACGGAGTCTGGAAGTGTGCCCGATAGATGGCAATAGGCTCGCCCCCTATTATTACATGCGTGATGCTATGTTATGTTATAAGTATATTTTAGTCAGTGGTTCACATGTATTATCTATATTAACTATATTCGGAAGTATGTTATGACGTATTTACCTACATACGTTGCGCCATTTAATGTAGTGCGCATATTTTATAGTATTTATAAATAAATTATGCCAGTAGAGTTAACATTCCTGGGGTCTAGTAGATATGAGTGTTTCTTGACCTCATTTAACGTAACGATTTATAAAAAAATGTACCTACTAGGGGTGCCTGTAAGATAGCCTAGTCTAAGAAATATTTCATAATTAAAGATACAAATTTGTAATATTTCGTAATTGACGGTATTGTTGGCGCCGTGGTTGAGAGATCGACTGCTGCGTTACGTGTCGCGGGTTCGATTCCTGCACGGAACAGATATTTAAATGAACTACAGATAGTTGTTTTAGGTCTGGGTTTTTGTGTATGTGAATATATGTGTTTGTAAACGCAACCACGATACAGGAATTATTCCTAGATGCAGCAACGTTTTTGAATAAAAACCTACATCTAAAATTTTTTTAATCCGAGAAATTTTGTTTTAATTTATGACATGCACTTTTATCAGGAAACAATGAAAAAGAAAAAAAGAAAACGATTTGAAATAATCTACAGATAGTTGTTTCGGGTTTGGGTTTTTGTGTATTTGAATATATTATATATGTTTCTAAGTGTAACTACGATACAGGAATTACTCCTAGGAGGGGCAAAGTTTTTAAATAAATACCTATATCTAAAAAAAAAAAAAATTTTTATTTAATTTGGACAAGAAGTTTTATCGTATGGAAAAATGAAGAAAAAAATAAAACATTATGAAATATTTGCATCAAATATTCACATAACATTTATAACCAAACTTAAAACAAAGCGAAATCAAAGCGCCACAAATATATCAGATGGAACAGCGTGCGTTATTAGTTAATGCGGTTGATTTCCGAACGCCGGTAGATAAGGCAATTGCTCTCGTGGGCTCTGTTATACCATTTCGGTGTTATCAACACTTACATGCGTACGTTATATTGTGGTTTAAATTATTGGAATATATTTGCCGCTTGTTAGGTTCGAATGTATAGAAAAATTACTATATAACATAGCATTATGAGACGCGAGACTAAAACTGGGAACTGGGAAAAGTTTTAAGCTCCGAGCTGCTACTGAGAATTTTTTTAACAGAAAAACCCAACCCTTTTCAAAATCCGGAAATCGAACCCAAGACCTTACGCCCAGAAGCCGCACTTGCAACCACTGAGGCAGTGTAAATAAACATAATTTTTTGACTAATAGATCAAAAAATAATCGTCATCTTTATTTATAAGTAAATATTAATATAATCCATATTATATAAATAAATCTGTAATAAGGTAAATCACACGTGCGATCGAAATAATTTCGTACATAGGTGCGATAATAGTATCGCCCAATTCCCAATAAAGACCTTTATCAATATAAATGCATACTGATGCCTAAGATAACTCAAAACGCAGCTCAAAATGTTGTCAGCCTCTTTTTAAACTAGAGCACACTTAAGTCTTTAATATAACTTGTCCTTTGAATCAAGGAACAGTGTACCATAGTATGTAATCCTCTACGCGACAGACGACGTAACCTTGACAACAGCAATAGCAGAACAGTTGTCCAGCAGAACAGCAATTGCACAAAATTGCTCGAAATCCCCACGCCCAGCGGTATTCGAACAAATTTATAGAGTGGTGCCCGCTCCGGACGGATGGACGGACAAAAGATGCATTTACATAACAAATTGAAGGGCTACGAATGTGCTACGCCACTACGCCGCTACGTACTCTCTGTGCTACGGCTACGTTTACAGATGCTATGTATTCATGGATATTATTCTGTAATAGTTAAGGATCTTGGAATGGTTCTACTAAATTATGTTGCTAGGAAGTTGATGAGATAATTTGTTTTATTTTGCATATTTGTGTTTCTTTGAATAGAATGTGTGATGCTCATTCAGGGATTCGCACTACGCGGTTAAGAGGAGTAAAAATTAAGCGCTTGATACATAAAAAATGGTACTATCCTTCACAAACTGTTAGAAGCTAACACGTAAAAGTGGTTTTGAATTCATCATCATCATTCATAGCTTTTATCAACCCACTGCATATGCCTCCTCTTCTTTTAAACACGTACGAGGGGTGACCCAAAAGTAATGATAATGAATACTAAACACGATGATTATAGTTAAAAAAATAATTTATTTTTCTACATAGTCTCAAAACAAGTCAATACATTTAGTCGATCTTTTATCTAAACCTAGAATTCCTTTACAAAAAAAATCTTTGTCTCTTGACCTTCCAAAAAAGCCTCAATAGCTGCCATCGCTATCGTTCAAATTTCTTGCCTTTGAGGTATTCCTGAGCCGGGGAAAGAGACAGAAGTCGCTGGGAGCTAGATCTGGCGAATAGAGGGGGTGTTCGAACGATTCAAAACCCGTTTCTTGAATGGCAGCCATCGCAACTGCGGCTTTGTGAGCCGGTGCGTTGTCTTGGTGAAACAACACTCCAGCGCGCAGTTTACCGCGTCTTTTTTCTTTGATGGTCTCCCGCATCATGGTCGCCCCATCTTCTTATTTGGTCGGCGTAATAAGAGCCCGTAATAGCGGCCCCCTTTTTCAAATATTCCACCATTATTATTCCTTCAGTGTCACCTTCCCTGCCAAACTTGACACTTTTTTAACTTCTTACGGCGTCGGTGAGGAGGCTCATTTCCAAGTCATTGATTGCTGTTTAGTTTCGGGATCAAAATAGTGAATCCAGGTCTCGTCCATGGTCACGAAACGTAACAAAAAATTTGCCTGGTCAGCTTGGAACTTTTCGAGATTCGCCCTCGAAATGTCGACTCGTTTTTTTTTTTAAAGTAAAACCTTGCCCCACCCTTGGGTATCTCCTGTATCGTGAGTACAGTTTACAAACATACATGTCACATGCACACACAACCATGCCATTATACTAAAGATCATTTCATGTAGTTTCTAAAAATAATTATCCATGGATACTCGCTATTCTGCCCCTCCCATTAAGTTGTGCTTACACTATAACCTAGTATACAATATGGAATGTTCTATATGCCTCATTAACGCGGGTCCTGGTGTTTCATTAGCTCAATGGCTTTTGTTTCCACTCTATAGATTTTTACGTTTATAAATAGAAAACAGCTTTCTATGCTAATTGGAGTCTTAAGAAAATGTATGTAATATGACTAGGTGTTTTTGAATAACTATATATAATAATAATTATAAAAGCCTTTATTCAGACAGCATAATAATAATAAACTTATAATTACTTACAATTTGAATTTAATTCCATAGTTATATTGCTTGATGAAAAGCTTAATCAACAAGCCATGGTAATAACAAATTCCGTAACAAAAAATGTAATGGAAGCTTTGGATGAGAAAATGAAATTAATCACGGAAGAAAATAAAATCCTTAAAATTAAGGTAACTGAACTAGAACAAAAACTTCGCAACATAGAACAAGACAAACGAAAAAATAACCTAGTTTTCTTTGGTGTCCAAGAGATAGGGAAATCTGAATGTGAGCTAGTAGACTATATCAAGGAAATAATAATAGAAATGGGAATATATCTAGTTAGCCACGAAATTAGTAACATATACAAGATTGGAAAGAGGACCAGTAATAAAAACCGCCCAGTCATAGTCTCCATCGAATAACTATATATAGGTATATTAAATCTATAGATATGTCATAATCATCGTGAACGATCACTTTCTTCGATAAGACAGAAAAACCTTGGTGGTTATTGTGCATAATTCAAAGCTCCCTGATTATGTAAGAAAGAACGGCGGCACGGTTGGCGCAGATCGACTGCTGCGCTACTTGTCGCGGTTGTTTCGGGTCTGGGGGGATGTCCATGTGAATATTTGTATTTGTAAACGCACCCACGATACAGGAATTATTCATAGAGGGTGGAAATGTTTAAAAAAAAATGATTTCAATAACTACCTTGAATGTAGCTATCAATTCCCAAGAAAATTTAAGAGACATTTACCAGCCAACTTCACGGTGTCGCTTTTATCTGTCGGTGTGCGCGCGCATTGTAAGAATTTGGTCTCATCAAGCGCGCCAAAAGAAGTATAACTTCAAAAAGGAAAGGAAAAAGAAAAGAAAGACAGAAAGAAAAAGCATTTATTCCGTACCGACCGTAAGAAATATGTGACAGTATCATAGTCTCTATTAAAAACATAGGTTAAAAATTAATATAAATAATGTTATCAAGGCATGGGTAAAGGTACATAAAATGTTGAAAAATCAGAATTTTCCACTTCGCCAGTAAAATATGTTATAAAACATTGCTTACACATTACCTCCCCTCTGCTGATCCGAATTTTAATGGACGCGAACTATCCATTAATAAGGGAACCCTCTTAACTAATGTCCGTATTGTTGGTTCATGGCGTGTAGGAATTGTATTGCCGATAAATATTAATAAAAAATGTTTCGGGCACCAAAATGACTGCGGTTAATGCAGTGATTTTGGCCATACTTAGAAGACTTGAGAAGGGGAATTTGCAATGAGGTAGCGGATTCCACAAGGACTCATTCTTGTATGTAATCCGGAACATTTTTTGATCTATTCATAGTGTTGTTCCATTTGGGAATCGAACCAGCAACACGTAGCGTAGCAGTCAAGTCAAGTCGTCTGTCAAGTCTGAGATTATCGTATGAAGCTTCCAAGTGCTGTCCACAATGCAACAGAATATGTTTCGTAAGTTTATTTTGATAAACAAGGCGATGCAAAGTTGTAAACCGATAGATCACTTAACTCAAATACAAAGGAAAAATAAATACTATTTTAAAAATATGTCATGCAGACTAAAGCTCCACACAACAGCGATTTTTAATGGCATCATTTGTGGCACACTAACATTGGGCTAATCAATACTCAATCATAAACATGATTTGACACATTTGAATCGTGAAATTATAAGTTAACTAGCGGACCCATTTCTGGATCTCGACAACAGCGCCACCTACCGACAGCCTGATTACCGATGTAGCGAAAGGCGTATATCGCGCGATAGCTTCTGTCAAACGTCATTTTTATGTCATATAATGTATTGGCTGACAGTGTGATTGCTGTCGCGTGGTTGTCGCGTTGCTGTTGCTTTTTTACGTAATTAGGCTGCCGGAAACATAGCGTTAGAAAGTTCCAATCAGGTCACTGACACAAATAAAATAAATATATAAATATTGTCTTCACTAAGAATGGTGAAAATGGTAAATTAAATGAAATGAAATGAAATGATTTATTTTGCAATTAGGATTTTTCAATCACTTTTACACGTCTTTTTAAAACTAGATGGGGTTCGGCATTTCCTATGACTATCCCTGAGAAGAAACGCCGAAACAAACTCAGGGGTCAAAGTCTATTTTAAAGTCCAGACAGATTGTAATGATGTAAGGGTTTATGTGAGACAAATATAGGATGGAATAGCCTTTTGAAGAAAGTGCCATAACTATTTGAGCTAACCTGTCGCAACAGAGTGCAAGCATGCATCAGTTATCGTGAGAATTAATGAAATTAAGAGCGTTCAGCCTAGATCTCACTCACATTTACAATGTATAACGGTTATATATAAGAAATAATTACAATTTAAACGACATTACAATATCAAAATAATGAAGTAAATAATATAATAATTAATGGCAAAAATTGTATATAAAAAAAAGGAAAGGCTAAAGAGCGGTTCAATCCCAAGCGTTTTTGTCATCTAAATAGTCCGAAATTTTATAGTATCCTTTTTTACAAAGTTTAGATTTAATTACAATTTTGAACTTCTTTAATGTTAAATTACGTATATCATTGGGAAGTTTATTGTAAAAGCGTATACATTGTCCCATGAACGAGTTGCTAATTCTGTGGAGGCATGCACGGCAAGGTTGTATTTATTCCTAGTATTCAAAGAACGAGTATCAGAGAGCTTGACAAAGTTAGAGATATTTTTATAAACATAAATTAAATTTTCAAATATATATTGTGACGCTACAGTTAGAATATTAATTTCCTTAAATCTGTGTCTCAGCGACACCCTTGGACCAAGATTATAAATAGCTCGAACAGCCCTTTTCTGCAAGACGAATATAGTATTGATGTCTGCAGAGTTTCCCCAGAGGAGGATGCCGTAAGTCATAACGCTATGAAAATAACTGAAATAAACTATTCTGGCTGTATCCACATCAGTTAAGTGCCGAATTTTTTTGACAGCAAACGCGGCAGAACTAAGCCTACCCGATAATTTGTTTATTTGCGGGCCCTATTGCAGTTTGGTATAAATATTTCAGATATTCTTTAGAGTGCTACGAGCTGATACAATCAATAAAGGAACTTATCATACGTATATAATACTAATTTGCTTTTTTTTAATTCTATGTTGATCCCACAGTCAAATTGTTTGTATAGTTTTGCGGGACATTCTATATAGTTCATAAGCTTATATTATACATTTTTTAATAAATTAATAAAAATAAAAAATAAAATAAATAATCAGAAATGTATTATATACGGTATACCTGAAAAAAAGGGGAAAATATTCAACACACACATACAAACAGGCAAATGTCAGGCCTACTATGTAATTAAATTGATTTTACGTTTAAAATGCTCCATTAAGCTCATTATCATTACAGTAACGCCTCCGGTTATCCGGTTGAAATTGAATCGTTCCAGTAATGAGCTCCTGTATCGAATGCAATGCCGGCACGGATTCGAAGCGATAGGCCAAATAAAAAGTAATAGCCCCACACGGTAACTGGACTATTAATACATTTAGTTGGATGATCATTGTTGAGAGGTATTCGAAGATAGTATAAATACGTGGGTTATTCAGTTACGTTTATTGTTTTGATAACATAAATGTTCTTTTTTTTTTCACGTATGCTCTGTGCATCCAATGTTTGTGTGTATACCATTCATTGTACCATCTCATAATTATGTTTTTGTGTTAATTACTACTGTTATAAACTGTTGTAAAATAAAGAGTATTTCTATTCTATTCTAAAACATCACGCCTGTATTCCCCAAAAGGGTTAGGCTGAGGTGTACTTTTGTAAACACACACATTTCGCCGATACCGTTACCCGTGTAGGGGTGAGTCTATTGCCTTTTATTGAGTACAAATCCAATCTCCTGTTTAGAACAGAAAAACCCATGGATCGAAATGAGGACTTCATGCTCAGCACTTACTACTGTCTACAATTCCGTTTTCACCAACATTCCTCTAGATAAAGGTTCATGAGGACTTAGGGTATCAGATCGCGGCCAGAAGTAAAGTTTAGGTAACTATCAGTCTAAGATCTTCAGACTTTCAAGTTGTTATAGTTCACACCTATTTACTTAATAGCCAGGACCTATGGTTTGACGTTACGTGGGCATAATTGAATATATACATTCTACCTTTCCGTGGCCATTATATACTCAAATAAACAGCTCGTGAGGACTTGGAGTAGCAGACCGCGGCACACCTGCGAGCCAACTTTGTCCCGCAATTTAATTAGTTATGGAAATCGAGCCGACCGTTTGGAGTCTGCGCCATGTAAATTGTTTTTGGACTTGTTAGTTTGCAGGCAAGTGGATGTTTCTTGGTGTTCAGGTATTTGTGGCTGTTTGTGGATGAGGTAATGGCAAATAGGTTTTATTCTAGCTGTACTTTTTTATCGGGGTTTTATGGTGTTACTCAAGTTGCAATTTGACGGTCGTCGATTTGTTGAATTTCAGGTCACGAGTTGAATTCTTTCTTCAAGATCATTTTGAGGTTGTGTGCCATAATTACCAGAATATCTATCTAGAAAATTTTCGTCACCTTATCAGTCAAAGATTTACAAAGCAGCTATAAACCAAACTGATATCAGCAATTGAATTCATTTTTTATTAATAATTATAAATGAGTTACCTTATTTTTATAATTTTAATTTAATCCTTTTTTCAAAACA
Organism: Shargacucullia verbasci; assembly: GCA_947562105.1. Lineage (NCBI taxonomy): Eukaryota > Metazoa > Arthropoda > Insecta > Lepidoptera > Noctuidae > Shargacucullia > Shargacucullia verbasci. The sequence goes on along the minus strand of OX387286.1, from coordinate 3,610,306 downwards.
ACGCATAAAATGATGCTAATACACGCGATTATAAGGCCTACATGAAGCTAGTCGCTATGCAGCAATACAGGCCGACTCACTTTACAGGATCTCCCCAGACATCTTGAATAACAAGCGGCGAGCCCCGAGCCACCGCTACATTACACTACATAAGTAAACAAATGTATCTTGCACCGTATACAATGGATCTTTAGTTAAACAATTGGTTTTATTTTACTTTTTGATGGTAGAAAAATAAGCTATGGTATGGCACGATTTGTCAGGTCGTGGGTTTGAATTCCATTCGTGTCAATCTGTTTTCTTTTACTTTATTTGTATTACTAAGATATATAAGCCAGTGTTTATTTGTGATCAGTATTATACATATGCCTGTTCACACAAACGTTGTCTTTCACGCTAACACAGTCTGTTATAATAACGCTCAAAACTATTCATATGCCAACGCGTCTTTCGTCGGTCAATCCGGGACCTCACGTTTACTACAGATATTTACGACCTCTAGACAAAGCAACAGTCTATAGATAGAAGTATGATCGGTTGTAGAAGATAATGTTAACCTCCTATGTTTATAGTTCAATTTACTGACCCGTTAATTGATGCAAATGAGACAATATAGAATCTAATGTAGCCGCAGCCGGGCGCCTCGTGTGTCTTAAAAAATTAATAAGACGAAATTTTGATAGCATCCACAAATACAGAAACAGGTTATGGCTTTGAGTACCAAAAATAACAATCATGTTTGGAGTGATCAATGCCTTTTTTAACGACCGAACATACTCTAAAATAAACCCACAATCAAGCTGTCTGCAAAGCATCATGGTCAGTTTATTACGCAAGATGAAAATGCCGCACTAGCCGTTGTTAAAATGTTCTAAGTAAATATGTCGTGTACATAGGCAACTGTTTGTAACTCCATAAAAATCGCTGGGGACGGCCCCTCGGACTCATACAATTTGTTATGTAAATGTTTGGGCCACAATCGTCATATAGTTGTGACTGGGTTTATGGCGGGTCTGAGGTTTGTTAGGTGTTGTTACAATTAAAATTGAGGATAAACTAAAATAAAGTAGCCACTGTTTTACATTTTAACATGCCTTCGTGCTCATAAAACCTGGGTAAGCAGTACTTTACATAATACACATTTGACATACTCAGTGTATGGGTTTACTTAGTGAGTGGTATGGTGTACCATTTACTCAGTATAATGTTTGGCGCAGTGGCTAAACAATTGGCTTTCTGTGCTAACGGTCGCGGGTTCAATTCTCGCACAGAACAAATATTTGTATTGCCTGCATATTTATAGTTGTTAACTGTGAAGGTACGTATATGCAACTTTTGTACCTCCATAAAAATTTCGCCTCACAGTTTTTGTAAATATTGTTACAACAATATTGATTTTTGAGATTTTGTATATATGTTACTAAGGATTTTTGTTATGTAATTTCGTCTCCAAATGTATCGTTATTAACATTTACAAAAATTACGGATTACAGTATGTATTCTTAACAAAAACGTCGTCAACTCGAACAGAGAACGTAGCGTTATGTTGGAAACTTGACAAAAGGCATTATAGGAACAAACAGAAACCAAATAAAAGAACTACAACGTCACGTCCAACGAGTGTAGTACAAAATAATCAAAAGTTAAAACTGCAATTCGGCTGCAACCGGAATACGATGCTTCAATCAAGGCGCGACTAAGCGGTTCCTATTTCCGCTCATAGATGGCGCTGCGTCTATATTCGGCGATGGTTCGTATCTGAGCGCAATCACGCCTTTGACCATCCATTGTGCTGAAATACGAAAATGCTCCCAGGGCCGTTTTTCCGGCCTTTATTTCGGGTTGAAATCACAACGTTCGCTTTGTGCTTTCGCCTCCTGATTTCGTAAATTTCTTTGGCCGGCGACGCAGAAGGCAATAATGGTCGAAGTTTGATTCCAAGTAGTTTGGAATGTGGAGGCCTATATTCGGCGCGTTCGAATGAGAACCGATTACGTGGAACGTGGTCGTCGATCACCTATGGGATTCAATTGGTTTAGGTTTCCAATGTTTGAAGTTGAAATGGTTTATTGAGTTTTGTTGCGTTTGGCCGTGTAAATAGGCTTTTTTTTTGTTTATATTGTCGCGACCAACGATTGGTATAGAGAAAAATGTTCTGTTATGAGTCATTTGTATTATAAATCATTCATTTTTTCTTTTTAGTTTTGCGAACACGTAGATTCTTTATAAATTGAAAAGCAAAAAGTAAAACCTTACGTATAGAGTGACTATGTTTATCAGTTATTATTTATCAGCGTGTTTAATAGAAAATATTAATATAAGCCCTTTTTTAAAATCTTTCTGACCTTATTTTCGAAATACTCTACTAAACATTTTACAGCAAATCCATTATGTTATATAGATCAAATATTATGCAAAATGTTTGTCATCATGCAATCAGGAACACTATACCATCAAAACAATGAAACTAAATACAAACAGCACTACAGCTAAAATGTTGAATCTCTCTGTGTACTCTACCAGCCCTACTATGTCACATCTCGTTCCTAACTCGCACCGCACATGCACTAGGTGTCAGTAGTTAGGGCTGCTGTGCCTACACCTATCCTAGACCTACGATATCAGTCGTTACTCTGTCTGATAGCCGCCGAGCTCAGTGCTACACAGTCGGCGCCCGCCGTAGCACGCGCTTCACATCCCTATTTAAAAAAAAGTTACAACAACTAACCAAAAAGTTTTTAAACAGTTAATAACTCGCCGCAAATAACTGGCTGAGCATACTCGCCAACTAAACATTCGAATCTAAATTCAAATTTTCGAATCGAACTTCTCAATTTTTCTAAATAGTTTTTATTGTGTAGGTGTTTTTAAAAGTAATAAAAAGTATTTTTAAATGTAATTTTAAAGTGTTTAGGTTAGTTTTTAAAGTTAAGAAGCTACTCACTGGTTGTGAAGTTGTATGTAGTTGCATGTTAGGTATCAATGTGGTAGTAAGTGTGTTAGTGTAGGGTCTTTGTATACGAATTTACTGTAGTTTGTAAAGTTATAAGAACTTTGTATGAACTGACTGTATCGAGTTGTATCGCCATCTGCGGTATCATCAAAGTGGTAAGTTTAGATGCCATTATTTGGTAGTTATAAATTACTCTATTATGAAACCACACATTATTTATTTATTTTTACGTGTCATACTTACCAAAAATTTTACTAAAACCTTTTATAAAAATAATAATATCTTTGTACAGAACAAAATGGAAAATGCTACACCGACAAGTGCCCAGTACTTAAATTGTAGAAGAATTACACCTATTTAATTGTTCTTAAGTTTTATTATCAGTAGTGATTAAATTATCAATTTTTAAAAGTCTTGGAATATTCCATCCGCATTCCTTTACAAAAATAATGTTATTATTGTCATTTGGTCTGTTACGCGCGTAGCACTTTCGTAGCCACACGTGGGTAAGGCGTAGACGCGATGCTACGATGCTACGCCGTGCCACTCGTAAATAATTTTATGGTTAGTTTATTAAGTAAGCAGGTACTGATTAATTCATTTAACTTTACTTAACGGGTAGAAATTATGTAGTTTATAATTAAATACCATACAGTTTTTTAAATATTCGTATATCCTTATTTTATTGCTCGAAAAATATTTAATTAATTTAAAAATAAACTAATAAAATTATATTCAATAACTAATCATACATGATGGCAATGAATACTGACATTTTCGACGGTAACAATTAAGAATGTTTTGTTACTACAATAATATTATTTCACTAAGAACATCTTACTTACTATAAAAAAATAAATCGTCGATGCGCGTGCAAAAGTCGCTATGTATTACTTTGTTATTTTAGGCTTTTTATGGAGTTTTAATCGTTATTTCATTACGCACATACTGTTTAAACAGCTATGTTATAAATGCAATCTTGAAGAGTTAATGAATGTAGCTATCTCTGGGCATTTTCCGAGAAAATCAGGTTTATGTGTCCTCTGTAAAGTGTTTAAAAACACATAGCGATTATGGAAAACGTAGCGACGAAATTTCATATAAATGACAATACGAATAAATCTATAATCTTTCATTAACTTGCATAAAAGATTGGAAGAAATTGTCCTCTGGTCATACAAAAAAAAAAATTAGATCCTAAGCTACAATATAGCTCCTTTACTGGTATATATTTCTTTGAAACTCGGGAGGTACGTATTGAGTTAGTTTTTGGGATAAAGTATCACTCAAAACTGTAGTAGATACACAATAGATCTTAATATATTAATAAGATAAAATTATAATATTATCCACACACAAAGAAATGGCTTATCGTTTTGAGTATCGGAAAAAACCATAAAGTTTAGAGTGATCAACGCCTTTTGTAACGACCGAATACACTCTGAAATAAAAAGAAATCCTTATTTTTGTTTCAATTGTGACACAGTTTATATTATCATGAAAAAATAGAGGATAGATGGATGGATGGATCTTTGTTACCCACTCTTTCACGCCAGAACGGCTAAACGGATCTGGATGAAGTTTGGCACAGAGATAGATTATAGTTTGGAATAGCACATAGGACAAAAATAGGATAGGAGGAAAAATTTACGGGTTCGTAAACCACGAACGGCGGAAGCCAGTGTAATAATAAACATAAAATGCAAAGTCAAAAACAATGATTTGTATTTCAACTGGCCCTTGCTTATAGGCGTTTTCTTAACTTCGTGATTTCAGATGCACGGTTTTAAAATTGCTTTTGGTATGGAAAAGAGACAGGCAAAAACCCCATGTTTAATATTTAAAATAAGAAAAATAGTCTTACATTTATACAGGATTATTAACAAAAAAAAAAACACATTTAATAAAAAAAAAATTAGCGATAGGTACGCCTGGGCTTCGCACAGGTAGCAGAGTATATACGCCTTCTTTTTTTTTCTGTCGTAGTGTCGTATCAGTCTGTTATATCAAGCATTTACTCGGCGCACGCCACTAAGGCTCCCAGCCGGCATGATTTTTTCCGACATCTTCAACTATCATCGTCATATTTCAGTCAATTTATACAAAACCTTAATGAATTATACATCTAAACCTTCTTCATGAATCACTCTGTATATGGTAAAAACCGCATGAAAATCCGTTCAGTAATTTTTAAGTTTGTCGCGAACAGACAGACAGACAGACGCCGCGGGGGACTATGTTTTATAATATGTAGTGATGATACATAGGATTATTAAATACGTTATGAAAATGATTGTTAGTACTTTCATATTGTATTTAGGTACATTAATCACTACCTAAAGTAAACGAGTTAATCCATTCACAATTCCTCTAACTCTGAAAGAAACAAAATCATTATCATACCATTACTTAAATTGCTGAGTCCAAACCCACCTAAAGTTTCCATTGGGGCGGAGTTTGTTTACACTCTCTTAACGAATATTGACATTAATTGAAATGTAAATCTGACGGTGCATCCATTTCTTAATGAGTCCCTTAAATTAATTATACGGCGGATTAAAAGGTAAATGATATTCCCAGCGGGCAGTATTGATACTTAACAAAGAGTATTTAATCACTATGGCAAATATTTTCTCGTATATTAAATGGGCAGGGGACTTCACACGGCCTGTGGTGGTATCGTAGATGGGTCATTTTGTAAGTCACCGCTTATGTATATTCATTTATACGATAAACTGGGCATTTTTTTAGAATGATACATTTTAAGCGTTGTATGTTCGACTGAAGAGGCTCTTAAACAACAATTTCTTATACTTATTTTTTTACCATTCTAACCGTGGGTTTCCTGAGAAGACTAAAGTATTTTTAGGAACTTTGCACTTGAAAATCTACACAAGTACACATAGTTTAAACTTTGCAGGATATTTGTTTCCTCCTCACAAGGACTTAGTACACCACAGTATAAAAAGACGAGAATCATACAGCGCAGATATGGCCATAGGCATTAGCTATGAGTTCAAAATCATTAAGGCGTAACAGTTCATTTACTTAAGAATCCGATAATGCAAACAGGCTCCTATGAAAGAACTTCACGCTAATCTTTAAGTCTACATAGAGATATAAAAAAAGATCTTTCAATATTTGTTCGACGATAAAATACAACCCTATCGCAGCGACATGACATAATAAAATGCCTAAAATACTATTGCAAACAAACCAGAAAGCAAAAAGCTAAAGAATGAAGGGTATAACGAAATGTGTTCAAATACCACGAATCCGCCAACAAGGTACATATTATTACGGTCTAGTACACGTTTATTCCGTATAAAAATATTTGCTAAGCTTTTAAAGTAATTACATCATCCGCGATGCTGTTTCCGGCTAAGTTGCGGTTTCAGTGCGTCGAATTTTGTAAAGTGCGGCTTAATACGTCGAATTGATTCACAATTTTATAAAAAATAGAACCTGTGGAATTTATTGGGCTTTAAACTTAAAAAAGTAATCTTATTAATGATGATGACTTTTTTAAGACCTTTTTATATTGTTTTTTTTTTTCCAAGACCTGGTTTTATATTAAAGTCTATGGTTTATATTGAGAACTACTGGTTTTGTATTATTTCTTTAAAAAAGAAACGAAACTTGCAGTGGCTTCTTTAAAAGCTGACATGAGATTATTATCTCATAAATTTAACGCCATATGCATATAATATTATGCATTGTTGGTACTCGTACCTTGCGAAGATTTGGCTCTTCACGGCTATTGTACCGGAGATTTCCTTAATTTGTATGTTGCATTGAAATTGAAACTTCATATACCTATTATTTTGGTTAACAGCTTCTTTAGTATTTAGGAGTGGTCACCTAGCAAAACATTCATATACACCTGACCCAGTTGGTCTACATATAAAACCAAAAACCAGCAACGAGCTACCTTACATAAAATACATTACAGCAACTGACTGCAACAAATGTTAAAACCTCTAAACATTGTAATATAATAATAAAAATGCTAAATAATAATATAACTTGACATTTTGTAAGTAATATTATAGTATTTTAATTGTTTTATACTATTATAAATATTTGCATGCCTAATACAGGCAGAATATAGTTTGAACTATGCACCATTGTTGAATCTGGTACCACCTGTATTCTGTGCAAATAAATATTTCTTTCTTTCTTTCATTACTATACCGGGGTGGTCACCTAACAAAACAGTCATAGCTGGCCAGCAAGTTGGTCCGCAATAGGTACTCTATTAATCCGGCAACGAGCTACCTCACTTGAAATACATTACAGCAACTTACGGCAACGTGCGCCGCCTCGCAATCTCGCTGCTCACTTATGAATCAATTTGCTGCACTTTCAAATTGTTTTATTTTATCCTTTTATGTTGATCGGTCGAGTATGATAGCCCTAGGCACTTTTTGGTGGAGTTATGCGAATCTTTAAGTACACTCATTTATATTATTTATTGATTCGTTTACTTCTTTTATCGAGTCGGCACGAGATATCACATGTAAAATTGCCTATGTAATGGTGGAAAGATCAGTCAGTAATGGTGTTAGCAAGCCTGACTGATGCTTTGTATATATATTCATGTTTTCACAAATAAATATCTTGAATCCTGACTTCTCAGGGTACGCGAGACGAGCTCATGATTCGTCACTCATGGCTTGATTTGGTTGTTTCGTCACAAAGGGGGTCATATGCGCATGTTTTTTGATTAAGTAGTTTTGCTAGGAAATTCTTATTTCAACCTTGCTTTGTCTAGGCAATGACGTGGGGATGCTCTCTATATCAATTTGGACCATTGTAAGACTTCGTTAAGACACTGCCAGGTCCCACAGGAGACCATTATAAATATGTATGTATTTTGTTACACAACCAGCATAAAAATAGATGACCTATTTACATGAATTTTATAGTTTGAAATACTTTTAAAAATGGAAGACCTAAAAACTTCGCGCTTGTACAAAATTATCGCGTTCGGATTTTATCCGCCATTTTCCGTCCGTCATTCGGTCCATTTCGTTGCAGGATGACGTCACGAGTGCCGACTGACAATACGGCGCGGCTGATGACGCAATTAGACCGACACTTTAAGTACCCAGACATAAAAAATGGCGTAAATTTTATTTCTCTATGCATTTTGCTCGTTTGGTGTGAAAGAAAGTGACTTATCGTCTGGCGCGCTGATATCTAATGAGGGAATCATTTTAGTTAAAATGAACCCGGCATCATTTCGTAGTAGAGAGAACTCACAGAATAAAATTTTGCTGATATATTTCATTCATTTTCTTCTGATTTCTTCTTCTTCATTCATTTTCTGGAACGCTTTGTTGCATTTATGGATTTATTTTAGATAGAAACACATATATTTTCCAATTTTATCATCCTCAAAAAACTCTAATGTAATCTCCGTTAAGGCGTTCAAAAAGAATATAAGTAGTAAGGCAACTGTTTAGTCATAATATATAATAATATAATACCCTGTAATATTCTCTCATTTGTGTTATTTATTACATTCCTTAACTGAGTAATTGGCTGTCTCGTTGGTGTAGTGGTCGCAAACGGCTGCCAAGCGTGAGACTCTGAGTTTGATAACCAGGTCAGGCACAATAGTTTTGTCAGTTTCGTTAGGGCATTCCTAGTTTGAATTAAGATTTGTATTGAATTTGACAACAGGCCCTTCCCTTATTACATGGAAGTTAAGAATAACGAAAAGTGTGTGCACAACACAGTACATTTCTGCTTAACCCGAGATGAATACAGGCTTGATACTATGCTATGATCATAAACTCTTTATCATTACTGGTTCGATCTCACCCCTCCAAATACATCATAAACAAAACGTACAGCAAAACCGAAGGCCATCTGCGAGTGTTAATTAAAACAATAAATTAAATACGCCAAGTGGGTAGCAATGAATATGTCACACAGGTCGGTATTAGCAATGCAGAGGTCGCCAACTATGGCGCCCGCCACCTTTATAAACTAACGCTGAATTTCGCTAATGTTCGGCAATGAAATTAGAGGTGAATACTGAGATGGAATTTATTTGTGTAATTAGGGGCGAGTGGGGGTTAGTATTAAAATTAATGCTTGGCTCTACGCTTAGCTATACAGAAACTGGTTTCAATTGCTTGCTAGGATTGCTTGTCGATCTCATAGGCAAGATAATGTTAGATCAAAGTTCGACAGACACTTCGTTGACCTGAACTTTACCAAGCCACAAGTTTGACATGACAGAATATGTATACGACTCATCCCCTTCAACATGGGCTGAATACATCATAATAAAAGAAACAGTGATTAGGTCAGAGATAAGGTGAGTCGAAGTTGCATGCTGCCTAATTAGAGGCTTGTCGAAGTGTCATGAGTCGCCCCCTCGCAATGTGTCACCGGCAGCTCAGTTCATTTTAGCTTGACTGGGGCCACAGTGGTGATTCCTTACTGTCAAGTGACCTTCAGCTTGTGTTCCGTCCTGTAACATAAAAAATATTTACTGAAGCTTCTAACTGACTTCTAGTCCGTTTATAATGTTTCTCGCCTAATTCATGGCCCCATGCATTTGTCCATGTGCGCCAGTCCGCGGTCGGTGGAAGACACTGCGCACCGCGCCCGACAGTTAGCAGCGTGTCGCAAAAACTAATTCAAACCGAAGGGTTAGCCCGCCCGCCATAAATTTTGCCCAGGAACGCGAAGCGCGTGTTAGTTTACTATAGTTTATTATTTCGTGTCATCATGTTTCATACCATTGGTACACACACACAGTTATGGGTTACAAAGATATTCAAGTTAACACTCCATAAGGAAAAATAAGATGCCATTTAAAAGTATAAATTTTCCAAGTTCTGCTAGCTCTCTAATCTTTATTCAATCGACATAAAAAACTAAACGATTTGGTAAGTCAAACATAAGAATGTAACCTTTCCTTTACCAATTCATCCTCGTCCGCACACAATTTCCACTTAGAATATTTAAAATCTGATTCTAATACACATGAGAATTTTCTTCTTTAAAACCAGCGTGATATAAACTAACCACCACAAACCCGAAGTCACATAACATCGGCGTCTACCACAATATCTAGCCAGTACACAAATCCTCCAGCTATTCAGAATTACGATTTTTTCTCGCCTACATATATCACCGGGGCCGTTCGATTTAACTGTTTTCTTACGTTCAAATTTATAGAGGTAGGAGCCGAATTATAGCCGCCAGGTGTTGGCTATAGTCTGCCACGCCACTAGTTTTGTTTTGTTAAGAGAAACGGTTTAAATAAAAATAATATTTGCTTTAAATTAAATTATTTTTAATTTTTGTAGGTATTTGGTTGTAACAGTATTGTATGACGTAGTGAAATCCTATTAATCCTATTTCCTATCCTATCGAACTAATATTAGAAATGTGAAAGTTTGTGAGGATGGATGGATCGATGGATGGATGGATGGATCTTTGTTACCCTTTCGCGCCAGAACAACTGAACGGATCTGGATGAAATTTGGCACAGAGATAGATTATAGTCTGGAATAGCACATAGGCTACTTTTGTCCAGGAAAATGTACGCGTTCGTATACCACGCGGGCGAAGCCGCGAGCGGAAGCTAGTAATTAATATTTTCAAATGATTCCCTACTCTAGGAATTCTCCTGAATTCTCCTGTACTACAGTTAATGGACAATGGACATGTATCTCATAACCACACACCCAGAACCGTCACAACTACAGATAGTTGTGACGGTTCTGGGTGGTCTGCAGACAGATCATACAAATATTTGATTCGTATAAAATCGCTTAGCTAGCTTAGCCAATCTTTTTGTCGAACATCAAGGCGAAAATTCAGTAGCCTATTTAATAATTAACGTCTGGTCATCGTCTATCATCAGCATGTATCATGGTTGAATTGATACTTGTCAAAGTGGATGCAAGAAGGTGGATCACGAGAAGAAGTTATTGTGTTACAGAAAAACTGAGCATATTGCGTCACATGTATGTGTGTGTTGAATCAATTGAGATTGCAACTATAATTTAAAACTTCCCCTTTTGCTACTACATTTTTATTATTACATACGGGACGTATCTTATTATATATTCCGGGATTTATAATGTTAATCTCATTAGTCTAGTGAAGAGGTTCCCAGACTTTTTTTCTCATAGACCACTTTCAAAATCTAGTTGGTTCCAGTGGACCCCCTACATTTCTACCATATTGTAAATTGAATTGTAAATCCCCATTTTTTTGCCACGCCAACGTAGACCCCGTTGAGTCTCCTGTGGACCCCTGGGGGTCCACCTGGACCACTTTGGGAACTAAAGGTCTAGTGGTTACATGAGGTCCTGGGTTTATTTTCCAGGTCGGGTAGATTGTTGGGATATTCTCAAATTCTCAGTAGCAAACTAGAATTCGGATTTGTGCCCGGTAGATGGTAATAGGCTCATCCTATTACATAAGACTTCGTGTGTACGCGATCGCATGCACAGATGCTGAATCTGTGCATGCGATCGCTATAACAATGAGGCCGGTGACGTGTACGCGCACATCTCATCAACTTACACAACTTTGTACTGGGGTTGGATATGACTCAAGCATTTCTTGACAAAATATTTTCCTACCGTCTAATTTATCACGAGGTGCAAAAACTCCCTTCCCCAGTAATGAAAATTTGTATTAGAATTCCTGGCCTGGTGTCGTAAGCGTGTTATCAACGGGTATTAATCATTCACTATGCTAATGTGTGTAGTGAAATGATTATATTCAAATTGATGCTTTAATTTTATTCATGCTTATGGGGAAAATGTGCCTATTTTGTTGTACGTACCTGGTTGTTGAGACTGGTATGTGGTAATTAACGAATAATGGTGAATTAATTAGATAGAAAAGTATGCTTCGTTGGTTTGGTCATGTAGAGAGGATGGATGAAAGGCGATTAACGAAAGTGATTTTTAACGCGGTTGTTAGTGGAAACACCAGGAGGGTACGCCCTAGATGTCCTTCAAAAAGGTCAGGTGCGCAGTATCCACAACCGGCGTTCATGTATGAAACGATGCACTGATGTAGATGAAGCAAAAGGGTTATGTAAGGATCGTAGCACGTGGTGTTCCGTAGTTTCTGCCTACCCCCATGGGAAAAAGGCGTGATTTTATGTATGTATGTATTAAATAGATGCGTTATGGTATGGAGGTTGGTCAGTGGCTCGTAGTTACATCGCTACTGCGCAGAACAATTGATCTGTGAGATGAAGCAGCACTTCCTGCGGTCGGTCTTCTGAAGCTACAATAAGCAGTTGGTGCCAGCTTTCATACAAATAACTATGACAGTTATTACTGGTTTCTGTAGCCCAAACCAAGTGAACTGGTGTAACCTTAGAGTATCAGTGTTATTATATATAAATCTATCTCTCTTATTCTATACGCAGACGAAGACCGCACAGTTTGTGTAAAATAAGATCATATAATGTCCTCCTGTCCGAATTTCAGTCACGGCGGCCAATCTCACCGGAGATTAGCCAACTACGCAGGAGATATTATAGAGCACAAGTGTGTGCGCAGATATATGTGTTCTCTATATTCCTTCGCTTTCATAGTTCGATGGGATGGTAATCCGACACGACCGGAGAGAGATCAGGCGCAGGACCAACGGCTTTACGTGATTTCCGAGGCACAGTGTGTGTTCACATACACAAAGACGCAGACCCGAAACAACTATCTGTAGATCATACAAGTATTTGTTCCGTGCGGGAATCTATCCCGTGACATGTAGCGCAGCAGTCGATCTCCCAACCACTGCGCCAACAGTGCCGTCAAAATCATATACGAGTTAATAATATTATTATAATTAATTCTCTTGGTTTGTTTCTTATTGCCGGATCAAACCGAAGACCTGATTCTAAAGAGACGTGTTTGTACATCACTAAGTTTAAAAAAACTTCTGTAATAATTAAATAATCATAGAGTTTTGTTTTGTTGTAAAACAGACGCATCAAATATATCTTAACGGTGTTCAACCCTCCAGTGCATAAATAATGCCATAATTGCCGCGTTGTTTGACAAACGACTAACATTTTGCAGAGTTTGGGGGTTAACTACCGGCACATTAATATTGTGACTGTGTTCAGACATACTTCTGGTTGTTGCTATTTGATGCCTATAAATGCAAATGGGGAGGCTTGCAGGTTAAAAGTGCAGGTTAATTAGAGTGATTGACAATTAATAAAAAAAATAACTACCTACCTCATTGGTGGTCCCAAGCATGGGTGCTGAGTGCGAGGTTAAAGGTTCGATCCTCGACAGCCTAATTATGTAAAAATAGCGACAGCAACGCGATAGCCACACGACAGCAGCCTTACTGTTGGCCAATACATATGTGACACGAAAATGATGTTTGACAGTAGCTGTCGCGCGATCTACGTCTGTTGCAATCTGATTGCTACATCAGAAATTAGGCTGCGGATCGGCAGCCTAATTACCGATGTAGCGACAGGCGTAGATCGCGCGACAGCTTCTGTCAAACGTCATTTTTGTGACAAATAATGTATTGGCTGACAGTGAAATTGCTGTCGCGTGGCTATCGCGTTGCTGTCGCTTTTTTACATAATTAGGCTGCCGGTTTAGTATTTTAAGGTTTATATAGAAAATACGCATCCCATTATATACGACTGAATATAGCACTAGTACACCTCTGCCTTATACTTCGGGTAATACAAACCTGATGCTTCGTTATAAAAAAATGTTCCGCTTTCATTGAAACGGCCAATGAGAGACTACGGTCAATGGGTGAATCTGCACCCACTATTGAAATGGGCTGGTAAGATGACATTTACCATAATTTAACCTACCGTTTTATGGTTCATGGTTTTCAGGCACGGTTTTGCAATACTTGTAATACTTGCAATACAAGGAGTATTGCAAGCATATGTATAGTAGGGTTAACTCACCAACTTCCTCGGGTAAAGTTAAAGGTCATAGTGTTTTCGTAGAGACTGTGCAGTTAATACGAGGCTACAAGTCTTTATAAATATTTGTTTGCATGTCGTGTACAGAGATGTATTTCGACTGTAGAAAAGAATCTACCGTTTAGATATTTTATTCAAAGGGATAGAAGTCAGAGCATACATTACCTACCAATTCAGTAATAAAATGTATTTATTGAGCTATACACGCATCGAGATATCAGGTTCGATTCCGTGCGTGTTACCGGTGCTCAGTGGGGCAACAAACTGCCGTATCCAAGATGGTGGTTCAACGATAAAATAAATCTCGCAGAATGTATGCGCACTGATAAAGTTACGGTTTATTGGAAGTGCTTTGTTTAGGTGATAGTGTAAACAAATGTAGTTGAAAGATAGGCGTGTAGATTGTACGGAAATATTATTTTGTCTTACCTATACTGATTGACTTCTTTTGTTTTTCGTGTTAGGAGGAAAACAACATTTTGCGATTGGCTTTTTTTCTCTCATCAAAATTGCCTTATGGAATCTGACTGATCTTATTGAAATGATTGGCCAGTCACGAAATTTTGTAACGAACCTGACGTTCGACCTAAGGGCTGCGGTACTTATGTATTGTCACTTACCTGGGCAAGTCACGTTTGGGGAAATAAAGTATCATCGTACATTTTAATGGATTAAAATTCGATGTACAGCTGTGTGTTGCAGACTGATGACTTTTTGTCTTGCACGTTTATCCTGAGTAAGTGTACTTGTGCAAGTATGTGTAATTTTATCCACTCAAAACTACATATTACGTAAAATCCACAAGAATGTTGTACTTCGTTCACTAAACGCAGTTTCAAGAAGTGCAATATCATTAAATTTTCAAGTTACCACTTACATGGATTTCATGTTTGTACGATATTTTATTCTATCTTCCAATAGTTACCGACATTATACCATAAGTGTACGTATCATTAATATCGTAATGGCAAAGTTTCAACAAGTCTATTTCTAATATAACTTTAACATTGAATTCACTAACATTTTCGTCGACTTGTAAAATGAAAAGTTTTGATTCAACAAAATTTTCAGACTGAATAATTTGAACTTTACACAGATTTTAACTTGTTTTTGTTTCAATAGTGATCTTAAACGAGTGTCTTGAATTTGTAGCTTCTTTTGTGTGTCTTTGCGAGTACTCTGACGAAGATCCATCCAACTCAATCTACCTTTATGGGCTCAAGGTCTCAGGGTTCAATTCTCGCAGGTTCTATTAAATATTTTATGTTAGGTATAGGTATCTCAGGTGTTAGATGTACGTAATTCTTTTTTAATTGTTCGGTCACTACTGAAATATTTTCTAATTAAAACACTGTCTCCTTGGTCTAGTGACAACCGTAACTGTTCAGGTCCTGAGTTCAATTCATGGGCCAGGCAAAGTATTATAGGGCTTTTCTGTATGGAAATTCGCAATAGCAACCCGGAGTTTAGAATGGTGGAATCGGAGTCTATTGCTATCTATCATAAGATGGCAATAGACTCGCCCTGTACCTGAGACTCAATAACGGAATCGGTAAGGATGTACAACAGTACACCTTGGCTTCTTTCTGGCGTTATACTACCTATGAAAAAATCTTCAGACATCTTACATTCCTAAACTCCAAAAATAAAGCTGACAGTTTCACTAATCACGCCAACTAACAGGTAATATTCATCTATCTGCTAGACCAACTTTTTTTAAAGTTTGAAATTGCGCGCGGGAACGCGGCGGGCGGCCACTCCGCCGTAAAATTGCACAGCCTCGAACCCACGGCCGCCAGTTACCAACTTTACCAGTGAACTTCGCACTGCTATTTTGTTTTGTTAAATGAGACCGTTATATTTGAGCATTAAATTATTTCTGAGGGTTTGAATGATTTTGAAAGAAATAGGCCATTTTTACTCTGCTTGGATTTCTCTAATTTTTATCAAAAGACTTTCCATTACCTATACTATAATATAACCCATTGCTGCCAAAGCTGTACCAAAATGCCCCGCAATAGCTCCTCAGTCAGTTCCTCACTTTCTGCATCCAGTCTTCCTAGCTATTTTCTTCGCTATAAACTGTTGTGTTGTTCCTCAGTTACCTGCTTTACGACTCTCATATTTTATCGCAATGTATTAATCGTATTTGACGATTAAAGACATGTAAGAAAAGCTTAATTGATGCTTCAAGAAGCGTATGTCACATATCAGTACCTATATATTTCTATCAACAGTTTCGTTATATGGTCCTACTCCTACTTCGCTTTTATGTGCTACAGTCTGTGGGCTACAGACTCCATACAATCTGTCCTTACACTAGTTTTCTAAACATTCAGAAAAGTAAAAATATTTAATGATCAACCAGAACCAACACACTCCTTTATAGAGTCAAATAAAAACTGCACCCACATTGCACTGAAATACCAACATGCAAGGTGAGACCCAAATGTATGCACGTCAAGCTGTTTGCACTGACGATGGAGAACTAAAATTTATCTATCGCCAAACATATTCGCAAGTAGCATCATTTCGTCAACCGCTCCCATACAAATTTAAACTTTGTTCAAAAGACATAAGGTGTATTTCAGTGTGTTCCGTTTTTTCACAGTTGTTTAGTGCCGATATATTTTTGGGGAGTGCATGCACTTTATAGTGGCAAATTCGAGCCGACACAAATCTGTGCGGTTCATATTTTTACGTATTTACTTTTAAATTGTCGCCGTTTATGTGATACTGTTGTGTTGGTTCGGTGAGGTAAAGGATTCTAAATCTTTTATGTTGTTTGCTGTGTGTCTGTTACTTTAACGGTTACTTTGTTTACGTGGTGTGTTTACGTTTTTTGGTAATAGTTACTTAGATACAATTAAAAGATTTTAGATTTTACTGTTTATGTCATCGTTTGTTTTGTTGTAACAATTTCTCATTTTATAATAAACAAGCTTCCGCCCGCGGCTTCGCCCGCGTGGTTTACGTGTGCTATTCCAGACTATAATCTATCTCTGTGCCAAATTTTATCCAGATCCGTTCAGACCAGTTTTGGCGTGAAAGAGTAACCTCACAAACTTTCGCATTTATAATATTAGTAGGATTATAATATTAGTGGGATAGGATAGGATGGTAGCAATGAACATTTACATATATGTATTTGAACCAAATTTTGGGTAGTTAAAATTAGCTCTACTTAAGATGTTCGCATATATAGCTACCGTGCGGTCAGCAAGGTTAAGCCGCGCCTGCTGCGGTCAGTTCTTGGATGGGTTACCATCCTGTACACATCGATCCTCCGTGCCTTGGAAAGCACGGCAAGCAGTTGGTCCCGGCTGTCTTATGAATACCTATCCAGTCCTTACCCAAAAAGTCTGACGGCTGATCTAGTAGTAGAGTATCAGTGTCTCGCAGTAATTAAAATACTGATATTCAGACGCATCTGGTCAGACTGGAAGCTGACCCCAATAAAGTCGGGAAACGGCTGGGCAGATGACTTAGTTAAAAATAGGTCAGAGATAGCAAGGAGATAAGTCTTACTGCCGTCGCATTGCTAGCCTGTCATTCATCTATCAACTAATGGTATCATCATTATCATCATCATAAGCCAGAAGACATCCACTGCTGAACGAAGGCCTCCCCCGAGGGGGGTTTGCCACAATCCCCACGCTTGGCAGGCGGCTTGGGGATCGCAGTGGCTCACCGATTATTGAGAGGACGCTGCTGCCCGTCCTCCGGTGTCTGGCCGCAGTTTTAAGACGTACCCGGGTCCGTAACTAATGGTTTACAAGCTTTAAGTTAAAGTCTTTTAATTAGGTATTTAACCTAACAGAACTACAGGAATTCTCAAGAAATGCAAGCTACATACATCATTCCGAATTTCAGTGAAATGTTTTTCTCTAATGTGCAATTGCACTTAATACTTACATAAATAAAACTCCCATTCACTACCTGACCTTGTTCTTTTAAAACGTTGACCTAATTTTCATTCAGTGAAATACTATTAAATACTCCTTTTTAAAAGAGTTAATTTTCCTGTTTCAACCATTCAATGTCTGCCTATCCTCATTACGGGGAGGCTTGAATGTGGGCTCGTTTGCCCGACCCAGATAGTCAATGAAACTGTAACGTCAGCTTTTTCAGAGTCTTGTTCATAATGACGTATTATCTACCATTAAGTGAGTGCCGGTTGTGCATTCCGCTTAAATTGTATTCATTGTCTTGGTACAGCTGTTATAAATTGGGGTAATGGATGGATTGGGGTAGGTTAAATAGGTCTTTGGTAAAAAAAATATCATTATTATAGATAGTGTGTATTATGAACTGTGTGTTGTACAGGCAGTTTTTTACTACAGACAGTTTACATAGAAAAAAACGTGGTTGATTTTTAAAGGAGTTAAAATTTTCAAATGTTACAGACTTTTGTCGACAACTTTGTCCAAGATTTTGAAGTCATAGCTTTCGAAATTACATTGGATAACAAAAACACTTCTGTATTTTTGCCAATTTTAAATAAAAAATCGTATTAGAAACGGTTCCCTGAACTCTTCGACGTCAGCACAAAAGCTAACGGTGGAACAAATTAATTGTTGGAGCTGCGTTAGACTGTTTCTAAAGCTAGAAAATGTTTAAAAAGGGTTTTTTTTGCTCTTGTTACATTATATTATTTTATTTTATTTACTTATCCAATGTGAAAACTAGAGAAAAAATAAATACAGTTGTTTACATGAAATAGAACAATCTCTTAAAAGGTGACTGTAAGAATATATTAAAGTGGAAGCTCCACAAAATCTTTCTTTTTGATTCTCCTATCCTTCCGATGCAGAAATAGAAATTTGAAGGTATAAATCGTATAAATGTTGGCCAAATATGCCACATGATGAGGCGCAAAAGTTTGTAGATAATTTAGTCCTGAAAAAATTATGAATGAAATAGGTTCGGAAGAGAAGTAAGCCTAGAAGAAGAGATCTAGTCTTTCATTTGGGATATTAGGCTCAAAATTGTCTCCTGGCTATATAGACCTAATTTAAGTTTTAAAAATGCATGAAAAAAGTGTGCGTTTTCAAAAGAAGTTCACTCAAATGTGCGCACACGATTATTTTCATACATTTATGTCTTGATGGTCTAGGAGCACTGGTTGAGATTCCTGAATTAAATGAATTACTTGTAAAGCAAAAATTGTACTCGCTTCAAACATATTTTCGTATACAGGTTTTAGAAAAATCTATGATGATACAAAAAAGGTTTATAGTCACAATCGCGTAGAGGGAAGCCTAGAGTAGTAGCAAGGATAAAATTACCCTTACAAATGCTTCGGGGTTATTAACCTTTATTACAAGTCAGGCTTTTACTAAACATTACTGCGGTCCCTTGGAAAAGCCTACCTGTGCTACCTACGTAGTATCAAGTATTTATCAAGTATAACAAGCGCAACATAATGACAAAATATTTATTTTTTTAATTAAAAAGATATATATATATATATATTTGGCCCCCTTTGATGTCCGCTGTACACAAAATTATATCCGAAATACATATTTATCCGTCATACAAAAAAAAAACAAAATCATACGGGACTCGTAGAAACTCAGTCGCTTCGCCACTGTGTCGGAGCTGTGACTATAGGCCTGATACTCAAGTGTTTAACCAGACTTTAAAACTAGCTCTCGATCAGCAACTGAATTTTAGGACACGGTCTGGAGACATAGAAAAATAATAATCGACAAAAATATAAATTTACTATCGCGTCATGCTTAGACCCCAACACACCTAAGATCAAAACCGAGATATAGATATACATTAAAAGTTGGTCGGAACAATCGCGGAGGGACATATAAACCGAAGCGGCGAGATCGTTTATTAGCGCGAGTAATAAGAAAACTTCCGCGGAATCTTTGTGAATTTGCATTTTATCAGGCCAAGACTACAACTTAACTTCGCGGACGGCGGTATGAGATAGAGAGACAAGATTTAAAAGGGAATGCTGAAATTGAAATGTTGTTAATAATATTGAACGTTCAGAACCGTTCAGTGATGACTACTTGAATTCACTACTCGATTTAGCTAATCGCGGCTTACTTATACATCGTGTACATATAAATCATATTTTTAGCACATAGATATCTCCCTAGTCACAATACTCTATTTCTTTATGAGCTGGTTTTGGGCAAATTGAAGCTAAATAGCTTTGTAAGAACAAACCATGAACAACAATGATGTGGATTACTTCAAATATGATTAAAATTGTTACGGAATTTATCTATTCTATGCAACTTTGGGTGTACTGCTCTAGCTTTCTAGAGAAAGCAACTTTTTGTATATACGACGCCAAAAAACGTAAATTATAATTCTCTCTAAGCTTTTTCTGTGCAATTATTTGGTAACCAGAGCAGCCTGCTATTAGTCATAGAAAACAAAATTTTATACAAGTGTATAAAGTGTATTAAAAAAAATGTACTCGTGTAAAAAGTACAAAAATAAATTTAGCTTTGGACATTCTACATGACGCCGTCCACAGTCACCTTACACCGCGGAACGTTATGATAACAATTTTCCTTCTTTTTATCTCTTGCTTTTTATATTATTGCGGCGACAACTATGGGGGACGGTGCCCTCCTTATTATATATAATTTTACAGCACAATAGAATCGCGTAAATTGTATCGCCTTGTCAGAGATTCAAAATACGGTAGACAAAATTGTAATTCTTTTTTTTGGGTTTAGCACAGTTAAAATTAGAATAAATAATAACAAGCCGTAATAACGGGAAACCATTTTTTTTTTTAATAACAAGTTCATTTGGTGCGATCTTACGTTAAGTTTAAGTACATTGTTGGGCCTGCTATAAATATGAAATAGTATGATATAATATTTTCTAAATAGACAAATTAAATGATAAGAATACCTACTATTCCTATTAGTATTTATGTTTACATCATCAAAACTATATATATACACTGTGTTATATATAATATACATACTATGAATTATGTGGACATCAAAAAAGTATTTAAATTTTAATGACGTTGAAATCTCCTTACGCAGTTTTAAGCCGCGGGGGGTTCGGTCGGGGTAGGATTCCGCCCCAGTTATCGTGCGAAAACTTTCACCCAATCCGATTTACCTGAGTTAATTACATTTCATAGTATTGAAGCTTATTGTCGTGCCGCAGCGAATTGGCCACTGAGATTTATGTGCTATTTTACGGTGAAATTTACTAGTATAGAATGGCGCTGTGCAAATATTATGCTGGAAGAGATTCTGAGAAGTGAATAAGTATTCCTGACTGAATGACTGCCTCATTGGTTTAGTGGTCGCAGGCGCGACTATTGAGCGGGAGGTCCTGGGTTCGATACCCGGGTCGGGCAAAGTGTTATTGGGTTTTCCTGTATGGAAATTCTCAGTAGCAGCACGGAGTTTGTAGCTATGCCTAGTAGATGGCAATAGGCTCGCCCTCTATTACATGGGACTCAACAGCATCGGCAAAATGTGGGTGTACAATAGTACACCTGTGCCTAACCCTTCGGGGAATACAGGCGTGATGCTGTGTTATGTAGGAAATGTGCGTCTAATGTTTTACTTTAACCTGACTGTGTGACACCAGTTGCCATGTGATAGTTGAAGGTTAATAATGTTATAGAGAACGAAGAATGCGTTCGGGTTGACTTCGGTTTTTCGATGCGATGGCTAATGATATCGGACTAGCAACGCAAAGGAATCGTAGAAATGCTATTATTATATGAGAGCTGAACTATTCAACTAACAGTTACAGATCAAATTTCTGATATTTTTCTGATACTATTATTTGGTGAAACATAATCTATTATCAAATCACAATTACACAATTACCGCCATACAAAAGGCTTACAACTATTTAATTATATTTTTTTATTGGAGTTTTATCCAGCCATTACAGAATTGGCCGTATAATAATTAAATTCACGCCACTTCATGTCGCGGCCACTTCACTAACTCGGAGAAATTCGTGTGTGAAATATCAGAAGTTGTCGAGATCTTAGCGGCGCCGGCGCGGGTCTTGGGGCCAGATTAAACCTTCGTAGACGTGTCAATTATCGAGTGTTGCGAATTCATTATAAGGGATTTCCACTTTAAGTTTGCTGAGAATGTATTAACTGGGAGTTTCAGTGGCAGTTAGAATTTTTATGGGTAGTGGGCGAGGCAATGTCTGTTATTGTGTGCAATTTTAAGTTGAGAAAGGGTTTTGGTTCTGTAGGTATTTTCTTAAACTATTCATTCTATTAGTTCATATAATTAGGGTTTTATTTGCCCAATAGTGGTGCATTTCCGTATAATGATTACCAGTCAGTCTTTTTATTCACAGTCAAAGTCAACGTTTTTTATTTCAAGTAGGCCTTTTCAGGCAATTTTACAAAGTCGAGACTCTAGGCGCACGGTTCCAAAGGGGGTAGGTCTTATGGAGAAGTGACCGGCAAGAAACTCCAAAAAGTTAATTTACAATTAAAATCTTAAATTAACATCCATTATATAAGAAAAATACAAACTTAATAGAAAGCTACTTACATAATGAGGCAATACAATGTGATTTAAACATGTGTTTCGACCTCTGACTTTATCAACAGACCTCTGAATTTTGTTAGTAATTCACAATGACTGTTGACAATCACAATTGCCGTTGTCCATCTACTATAAGGACTGCTTAGCATACATACATCTATCATCTACATCTACATCTACATCAAAATTTACATTTTGGTGTTGTGAGCCGACAACACACACTTAGCCTACCTACTAACTACTTCCTAATAATCACAATAATTTAGCTATAAACAGTGACAAGTTGCCACCCCATCGCTTACACAGCCATAATAACCTCTCCCCTTTAAAGGTGAGCCGTTATTTACACGAGTAATTAAGCCCAATTTGAGAGCATTATATATTGCGATCAAGCGTTCTTACAAAATAATAAGACCTTAAGTTCCCTCTCAAATTAATACCTAAAGCAGATTCCCTCATAATGAGTGCAATAAAACAATCTACCCGCCACAATATATGCCTCCCTTTCGCGTAAAATGTAGTTGCAAGGCACGTTTTAAAATATATGGGCGGACGAAATTAAATGCGCGCACCGACTTATTGCGAACGCAGGTTACGCCTAATGTGAATTATGAAGAATAATAGTGGTGGAATATCAGGTAGGGAGGTTGAGAGCTACGAGGAGATGGGAAAAATGTTAATGTGGGTGGTTACTACATACTCGATTTTCGACGGTTTCGTTCTATAGATTATTAGTTAGAGATAGAGTTGCTAGCAAATATATCTTCTGCTTAGTACGAGGTCCTAGGTCAGTCCTTGAACCTCTACCGGGCGCCCACGATGGCGCTCCAACACGCCATCAGCGACGCCAAGGCTCGATCCTGGAGAGAGCTCCTAGAGGGACTGGACAGGGACCCGTGGGAGAGACCATATAGGATTGTCGTAGGGAAGTTGCGCCCCTACGTCCCCCCGGTGACCGAAACCATGGCCCCGGAGCTGCTGGAGAGGGTGATCACCACGCTCTTCCCGGCGGTCCGGGACCGTCCCTCTCCACCTCTAGCTCCTTCGGAATGGTCCGAGGAGCTGGAGGTTTCGGAAGGGGAGCTAGACCGAGCCGTTGGCCGCCTGAAGGCTCGCAGCACCGCACCCGGACCTGACGGTATTCCGGGTCGGGTGTGGGTGCTTGCGATGGCTGTCGTGGGGGACCGCTTGAGGCGGCTATTCACAAGCTGCCTCCGCAACAGCGTGTTCCCCTCCGGCTGGAAGGAAGCCGGATTGGTTCTGATCCAGAAGGAAGGCAGGGCCGCAGATTCTGCCTCTGCATATCGTCCCATCTGCCTGCTCGACGAGGCTTCGAAGCTATTCGAAAGAATAGTTGCCCGAAGATTAGTCGAGCACCTGTCGCGAGTGGGTCCCGACCTCGCCGATAGCCAGTTTGGCTTCCGGCAGCGGCGATCTACCGTGGACGCGATTCTCCGCGTCCGCTCGCTGTCGGAACAGGTAGTGTCCCGGCGGGGGGGAGTGGCGTTGGCTGTCAGCCTTGACATTGTCAACGCCTTCAACTCTCTCCCGTGGGGCGCGATTCGGGGGGCCCTGGAACACCATCAGGTCCCCCCCTACCTGCGAGGCATCGTCGGGGCGTATCTGCGCGACAGGCACATTCGTTACGTGGGCAGGGACGGTAGCGTCCAGCGGAGGCGGATCACGTGCGGGGTTCCACAGGGGTCGGTTCTGGGCCCCCTGTTGTGGAATCTCGCGTATGACGCGGTCCTGCGTGTCGATCTCCCCGCCGGTGTCGGCATTGTCTGTTATGCCGACGACACATTGGTGTTGGCCGGCGGTGACACCTGGGAAGGAACCATCCGGCTTGCCGAGCAAGCGGTGGCAACAGTCGTGGCTGAGATCCGCGCGCTGGGTCTGGATATAGCGCCTCACAAAACCGAGGCGCTATGGTTCCACAAACTGCCTCGCGGCAGGGAACCTCCCAGCTCGCGGATACGCGTTGGTGACGCGCGGGTCGAGGTGGGCCGGTACATGAAGTACCTGGGGCTCACCTTGGACAGTCGGTGGGGCTTCGAAGAGCACTTCGAACGCCTGGTCCCCCGAGTCGAGAGGGTAGTGGGTGCGATGCACAGACTGCTGCCCAATCTCGGGGGGCCTCGGGAGGAAGT
The DNA here is from genome assembly GCA_947562105.1 of Shargacucullia verbasci. Lineage (NCBI taxonomy): Eukaryota > Metazoa > Arthropoda > Insecta > Lepidoptera > Noctuidae > Shargacucullia > Shargacucullia verbasci. Next base: position 3,585,724 of record OX387286.1, on the reverse strand, counting down.
TCGCCGCCTCTACGGGGGGTCGTGCGATCCGTGGTGCTGTACGGGGCGCCTGTATGGTTGGCTCGGCTATCAGGCGTCCGGCGCTGCAGGACGAAAATCAACGGCCTGCAGCGCAAAGTTGCAATACGGATCGCACGAGGATACAGAACAGTATCCTTCGAGGCGGCAACTCTACTGGCGCGGTATGTGCCGTTCGACATCCAGGCGGATATGAACGCGAGGGTGTATCACCGGATCCGCGCTATCCGCCAGGACGGCGAGACCGCGCCAGCTTCGGCGTTCGAAAGGCTAAGGCGGCGCGCACGTAGGCACGCGCTCGACTTGTGGCGCGAACGGCTTTTACGGCCACAGTTCGCGCACAAGCGCGTTGTCGAAGCGATAGTGCCGCACTTCGGAGCCTGGCTCAAGAGGAGCGAGCGCGTCACGTACCGACTGACGCAGGTGTTCACCGGGCACGGTTGCTTCGGTGAATACCTGAATAGGATCGGCCGCGAGGCCACGGCTGATTGCCACCATTGTGGAGGAGGCGGCCAGGATACTGCACAGCACACGCTCGAGGCGTGCCCTGCGTGGGCCGCAGAGCGGCAGATTCTGGTCGACCAGATCGGGCAAGATCTCTCTCTGCCAGCCATAGTATCGGCTATGCTGGCAGAATCGGAAAACTGGAGGGCAGTGGTCTCCTTCTGTGAAGCAGTCATGCTCCAGAAGGAGGCCGATGAGCGGGAACGGGAGAGGGCCGATCCCGCTCGACGGAGGAGGAGGCGCCGGGGAGCAACCGCCCCGGCGCGCAACACGCCGCAACCCCCCGCCTAACACACCTTAGCGGGGGGCCTTAGGGGTCGCGAGCGCGCAGAGTGGGGACTCTGCGCGCTCTCACTTAGCGACCCCCGAGAAGACGGCGACACGCTGTGGTCCGTGTCGCCGTGCACACAGCACCAGCGAGGGTAACGGGGGGACCTCTTTACAGTCTCCCCCGGGACGTGCACGAGGGGGTGGCCTCTTTACAGTCACCCCCTCCGGGAAGTGCCGTTTGGCATGGCACCGTGGTGGGCCTCGGTGCGGTCTTCTAAGAGTTCCCGAGGCCCACCATATGGTGTCGAGGCGGACCACCGTGGTGAGTTTAGCCGGTAGGAGTCCGGCACACCCCTCCGCACCCACCCCAGGCGGAGGATAGCCCATGATGGGTTCTCACCACGCAAATCAAAAAAAAGAAAAAAAAAAAAAAGGTCAGTCCTTGAAGTCGGGCAAAGTGGGTTTTCCTGCTAAGAATTTCTCAGTTGCAGTGCGGGGTTTGGAATTGCGTCCGCTAGATGTCAATAGGCTCGCCTCCTATTACATGGGACTCTATCGGCATTGGCGAAATGTGGCTGTACTATTGTACTACCCAACCCTTAGATCAACACAGATGTGATGTAACGTTATGTTAAATAAAAATAAAAAATGTAGGTAGATTGCGACTTTTACCCAACTGTAACGCGTTTAAGGCATCAGTCACATTTCAGTGCTCCGCCATTACGCATGTCAATCATTGTGTCCTAGTGTTTCGTTTTTTTATTTTTTTGTTTACAAGAGACGATGCCGAAGATCTATTACCATTATTAGATTTTATTCAATTTTCAAGAATTTCTAAGGTACGAAACTTTTTATACCATAGGTTTTGTTACTCGAGTCGTATACGATTATCCTAGATGTAATGAAATGTCATGTCTCTATTACAAGATTCAAAATATCCTGCTCCAAAAATGATCTAGGACAGAAAATAATTCTAGTCCTTTTATAAACCATCTATTCGAACCCACTAGACTGTTGTGGCATAATTTCTATATAATGCATATACGACCATATAAAATAAAGTTTACTATAGCGAGCATTTGATAACGAAACTTACAATGAACTCGACGATACTCTTCGTGTTCACATTCAAAAGAGTTTTCTTTTCGCAAATATAAATCGCAATTGTCTGAAGAAATAGTAAAGTAGAACGATAAATTGGATAAAGAGGCAATACTGCCGTGCTCAGGGGCTGGTAATAGGCAATTTTCGACATCCAATCCCAGCACAATGGGACGAGTTGCGTGTTTAAATATTTCTAAGAATCATTCGGTTTGAATGTGACCGATGTCATAGACTTTAAGATAAGCATGTAGATTGATTGTTTTACTGTTGTATTTTATCTGATATGAATGGAATAGGTTTTCGATATCTTTTTACGCAATAAGCTTGTTTGATAGAAAATTCATTTGCTTTTATAATAAAATATATTTTAGAAGATAGTGTCGATTCTTGTTACTTTGATATGAAAAAGATTTTGGACCCTAAATCTGAATGATACTAGATGGCAGCACTTTTCAGATTCCATTAGTGCTCTCTTGCAAAATATCAGGAGCGGTTGATTAAGAGATGCCCACGATGTTTATTAAAAATTATTAAAAATTGATATTTAAAAATTACTTATGATATCTTTCTATGTCGTTTTTAACACTCAATACATAACAATTTTATTTTATTTAAATGCCAACTTTTAATTACATTAATTTTAGTTAAAAAAATATATTTTCAATTAATATAAGAAGAATTTAACCACAAAATCGAGTCAAATATCAAAGCACCATAGCAAATACCTACATAAAGCCCACAGCGACTTGTTTCGTACGTCGCATTGTCTGAAATTAATTTTCCTGTTCCGCTCGATGCATCTTTTATAAGATAGTTGGAACAAAAGTGGAACGAAAGTGCCAGAGGAAAAAACGCGACGGTTATTAAAAGGAGAATTTAATTTGTCCGTCAGTTTTGTGTTTGTTACTTTTGTCAGATTTGGGTAATTGATGTTCTGTAGGTTCTCTGCCGGTTACCCTTTTCAGAAGTCATTAGGTTAAGTAATTGGAGCTTAAGTTTCCGCCATTTAGTTTTTAGGGTTGGTTTTAAATTTTAAACAAAAGATGGAGCCACTTGTTAGTGTACTTGTAGTGTTTGCGACCTCGGATAATGAAAAGTTTTGCCATTTTGCCATTCAAGAGGGTAGCTAGGTGGTTCTGTATAATTATGCAATTTATAAGAATCGATCTGAGGAAATTTCATATTATGGAGAATATTTTTGATACATGAAGTATATTTCAAAATAATTACATAAATCGCTTCATTGTAATTGAAACTGGTGATAATAACGTAAAAGCGACTTTATCGTGAGTTGTAACAGAAATTAATTTATAAAACAATGTAACAAAATAGCGTACCTTCGATTCTCGGACTTGCTCGTTCCAGATAAAAATGACCACCTATCTGCTTCCATTTCTCCCAATAGTTTCAGTTGAAACAGGTCAAAAGGATATATGACGGGCATTTTGTCAAATATTTTAGTTTCATAGAAACCGTATGATTGGTAGTTTTATTTTTATAACGACACAAAGGTCTAGTATTCGTAAGTGGCCGTTGAGCTTGAGGTTTGATCTAAAGTTTCACTGTTAGAAAATTCTTTGTAGCCCAGGGTCTGAACTTGAGGCTTAATAGGGGACGACCGGCGTAATAGGCTCGCTTTATTTTATGCCAGCTATTAACTGGCACTTAATAATGGAATCGGCGAAATGTGAGTATGAACTAGTACTATTATGCCTCAGCCTAATCCTTCTGGTAATAGATAGAAAAAATAGAATGTTATGTAGAAAAGTCCGATCTTCGCATCTTTCGAATTTATGTTGTTCTTTTATATAGACTACTAGCTTCCGCCCACAGCTTCGCCTGCGTGGTTTACGAACCCGTATATTTTTCCGGAATAAAAATAAGCCTATGTGTTATTCCAGACTGTCATCTATTTCTGTGCCAAATTTCATCCAGATCCCTTCAGCCGTTCTTGCGTGAAAGAGTAACAAGATCCATCCATCTATCCATCCATCCATCCTCACAAACTTTCACATTTATAATATAATATAATATTATATTATATAATTATATATTATATTGTTATATATTATATTATAGTTATAGTAGGAAAATGAATAAATTATGACCATATTTACTAGAAACGTTTTTATACATAATTTTGATTTTAGTACGTAATGTGTCTTTATGCGAATAGAATCCTTTGACGTGAAAATACATATTTTCCTATTCTCTTTCATCTAGAATATTAAATACCACAACACCCATTTCAAAGAATTATATTTCTCACTGCAAATCTAATCCTAAACGTGTGTCAGGTGTTGCATTAAGTGTTTTATCGTGTCGACTCTCCACAAGACGTAGACAACCCGCAGAAAGAACGAACACTCCTTGCGAACTCTTCATTCATTCATTATGAACTGCGAGAATTTGCTGGCATGGGTGGTGAATACGCTGAAATGCATGTAAAATGGATTTGAGATATTTTTAGGATATCTTTTGTAGGATATATTTGTATAGAGCTGAGAATCAGTGGAGTTGTGTAAAGGTTAGGTTTTTCACTTCGTAATCAAAGTTGTTTATACCTATTGCCTATTCTAATATTACTATAATGCACTCGTAATATCATTTGACCGTGATTACTCGAGAGGGTCAGTCGCGATGTACTTTTACTCTATCGTTTTAACATGTTGTAATACTTGTTCTCAATAAAAATTGCCAAAAACATTGTCATGATCATAACTACTAGTTTTCTACAAGGTTTGTATACAATTTTTTTCTCAACTTCTTTGAGGTGTAAACAGTATACGAAAACATTGGATACAATATGCAGAATACATGTTTTATTCCTTGGTGTAATGGCGGAGTACAATGTACTTCTACCTGTAACGAATTCATCATAGAAATTGTATCTTGTATATTATAAAACTTGTTTGTGGCAAAATTATTCTGGTGGAGTAAGTTTTTACGTATGCTGTATTATTAATTAGCACCAATACCAATTGGTACTTGTATACTCGATTTTGAAATCGAAATTTTATTTTTTCAATATCTTCAGTGATTCTATCTGTTTATAAAATGATACTTACAAAACGTCACATCACAATAACGATGTACTGCCGTTATTTTATAGAGCGTTATTATAAACGTTTATTTAATATCTATTAACAATATCGCTGGAAGCTACAATCAATTAGCCAGCAGAATAAAATGTTAACATATGATTCTGGTAACATATCCGAGGTATAAGAATAGCTCAATTGAATTAATCAAATAGAGTATCATCAGCCATCTTGTTAGAAAGTAGTTCCTCATTCCGACTCTTTAGTCCGGGCATATATCGATAATACTCTTTGTTAGAAAATCTATACGACCATTAGTTTTATTGGAAACGCTTCAATTCATAGACTATGGACCGCCTGAGGCTGAATAGTAGGTAAACTTCTTGCTCAATGTAATTGGTTTTTGAAAACCCTGTCTATATCTTCATGGGTTTTGCGTACAGCCGATGTATGGGAAATCTAGGTTTTGTTTTTGTTGTGCCAGTTTTGGATATAAGAGTTGTTGATCTATTATTTTCTTGGTAGCTATTGGGTGTGTGATTCTCAGTTTGATTCAAATCATTATATCATTTACTGTGTTTACTGTTGGGGGTCTGAATTCAAACTCGGCTCGCAACTATGATTATTCGGAATCAAACGTCGATAAGAATTTCATTGTCACTTGCAAAAAAAAAAAAAACAACGCGAGGACTCGAGGACTTCATAAAGTTCGCGATGGTGTATGTAGTCCGCCAGCCCACACCAGGCCAGTGTAGCAGACTAAAACCTAACCCTTCGCATTCCGTGAAGAGGCCCTTGCCCAGCAATAAGACAATAATGGCCTGAATCTATTTTATTTAAGCAATATTCACTAATATGTACAAAGCATCTGACTGATGACGTATGAAAAACCTTAGAAGGATTCTTTAGAAGCCAAGAAAATAACAAAAGAAAATTAAAAAAAAAATTAAAGGGTAGCTTACGAACTAACAAGGTAATTAGTAAATGATTACGCGCTAAGAATATTATAAAATATCTATATTTACTGTTAAAGAATTTTTATTTTCTCTAAATAATTAAAAATTCACTTACAGCGAAAATATGTATCTAAATTTACAATTGTTGCCGTCTAGCGTGGCTTGATTATAGATTAACATTAAAATATTAATCTGTGTTTCCTGATAGCTACAACCTTGGAGTCTTTAAGTCAAGAGTGAATAGGTTACTTCTAGGCAAGCGTGCTACGTCTTCGACCACATCATCGCTTACCATCAGGTGAGATAGTGGCCAAACGCGTGCCTATCAAGAAAAAAAAAAGTGATTGTTTACACTAAATTATTATAAACTTATTTGTTATACAGTTTAGAAGGAGAATTCCCAACAAATTACTACAACACATTCTAATAAACTTATTTGCGTACGCAGGGCGCTGTAAATTTAGTAAGCCTGAATAATAAATATTTTGCGGTCGTGGGTATTAGTACACCCAGGCACCACATTTTGAGTAAAATTTACTCTCTCTATACATTATATGACATGATAAAAGGATGTTCATTTTTAAGTACATATTTTTAGGCGTGAAGTTCTCGGATAAAAAAATATAATATATCATATGTAAAGGCAAGGCAAGTTGTAAAAGGCGACTTAGGTATCAAGCAAAGTACCTTAGCCGCCAGATATATTAGGATGTGCCTGTGGTCCAAAATATTCTTTTAACATTATTATACCGCGCAGATCTGTCGATCTCCGAGGTTAAGCGGCGCTTGACGCTGTCAGTCCTTGAATGCGTGACCGTTTTTCACATACTCCGTGTGTCGGAAAGCACACTAAGTAGTTGGTCCTGGGAGTCATACAAAGACCTATGACAGACGTTAATGGTGTCAGTAGTCCAAAAAGTCTGACAACCTTAGACAAACAACAACAACAAGGTTTCCCTTGGAGTATGTGTCTCCCAGTTACTGGGTGGCGGAGCTCAAAAGACAGTCGCTCCGTGTAAAATACTGATATCCAACCGCAACCGGTTAGATTGGAAGCCGACCCCAATGTAGTTGGGAAAAGGCTAGGCAGATGATGATTATGTACTATTTTATTGTCTTTAATAGGGTTGAGCTTCACGAAGACTATGCATGTGTCCCGTCAGTTGGGACAGGTTAACTCAAAACTGTATGGCTTTCTGCTCAAAAGGATGTTCCAGACCCTTATACGTTCTCGAATAACCGTAAACACAGGGTCTGTACTTAAAAAAAAAACCTTTGGGTTTGTTTCGGCGTTTCTTCTAAGAGGCAGTCAGTAGAAAACGCCGGCGCTATCTAAATCTAAAAAGACTTGTAAAAGCTTCTTATACGGAATTATTTACAGAAAATAAATAATTATTTCATTATTTTAACTAACATTGAAGACCATAAAAAATTATTAACCAATTCGTTAAGTTAATAAAATCGGATTGTTTTAACATCTCACCGATCATTTGGTTGCCCTACAGAATTAACGTGCATTTTCAAGAGTACCTACACAGATGGGGTGGGATAAAAAATCGGCATTTTAAATAGGTTTCGCGGCGTCAAGTGATTTAATGGTTTCTCAATTCTCATGCAGTGCGTGAGTCGACGATCATTTTTTTTATTCGTAATCAATTCTGGCCCCTTCTTTGGTTTAATTGAAATTCTTTCGTACGATGTGACTTGAATTTTTCGATTAAGCGTAATAATCGTTGAAAAGAACCCTTAATCTTCATTGTCTGTTTATATCTCGATAGTGATATAGGTCTACCTTTAAATATATAATAAATTCAACCCATTACTGTCCCACTGCTGGGCAAGGGTCTCTTCTCAGAATGAGACCTTTCTAATAGGTAGGCTTTAGTCCACCACGCTGGTCCGGTGCGGCTTGGGGGATTACACACACCGTCGACAACTTTATGGAGCCCTCTCAGGTGTGCAGGTTTCCTCACGATGTTTTCCTTCACCGTAAAATTCATGAAATAATCAAATTCTGATCCGCACATGATTCCAAAAAGTCAGAGGTGCGGGCCGGGTTTGAACTCAGACCCTCCTGCATGGAAGGCAAGTGTTTAACCGCTAGGCTATCACTTCTATTATATATATAAGGTTTTTTTATTTCACGTTAGGTTTAAAATATAATAATATGACTTTTGTTGCGAAACTAAGTTTTCCCGCATCTTTATGACACTTAAAGCATTCAAAGAAAGTTTTGGTGTATTAATTAATCGCGTAGGATGCCGCTGTCTGTTCTGTCTAGCAATATTGTAAGGTCAACTGTAACGCATGAACTTATTTTTTTGTACATAAATGAAAGACTCATTAAGTTATTGAAATCTAATTTTGAATATTGGCCCCTCATGAACATGAGGATAGTACGTAAGTCCATCCATGCTAGGCAAGTGTTTACTGCCTTATCTGATGACGTTTAGTTGTCCATCACTGGCTTGGACATATTCTAGTTTGCAAGATAGATGTCCAAATATAGCCTTGTTTGTCAGCCGCAGTTGTTTTTCGGTTGCAGGGTGAAAGCAGTTATCGCAGCATTCTTTACGATTTGCCCCCTCAGTTTTTAATAGAACGGTAAATAAAATTGCAGTAAATGGCCAATTTATTTTTATATTTAGAACTCTACTCACCCTACAAGGGTTCGTATCGTGTACAAAATCTACCTAAAGCAGGTTCAGCGCAAAGGCGGTACCATGGCGAATTTCCACGAAAGCAATAGCGAAGCGTTAATTATTATAGTCTAGTGAACTCGCAAGAGGATCGCTTCAACATCTGAACGTGTACCAGCGAATTTCATTAGGTCTAGGCTTTCAGGTGCGTTGGGTGGCAACAAGCAGGTTCGGTTGCAATGTTCGAGGGTGACGTGATAAAAACGTGATTAAAACTGGTGTAGGGGATTTGAATTGATGGGAGTACCGATTCTAAATTGACTATACTAAGCTATGAGCACATACTAATTAATAAAATAAGAACTGAAGAAAAAGAAGATTTTTTTTTTCTTTTTTTAAAAAACTTTGCCCCACACTAGGTTTTCTCCTGTGTCGTGGGAACAGTTTACAAACATACATGTCACATGCACACACAACTAGACCCGAAACAACTATCTGTAGATCATACAAATATTCTGGTTTTGCTACCGAATTATTCTAAACGGTAGGAATCCTAGTTAAATTAATAGGTGAGGAACTATTCTAGAAAAACACGCTGCATTTCTAAATAGGACATCGCTTACAGTACAGTCGAAAAAATACCTAAGGCTTGGAATTTCAAAATCATGCTACTCCGTATCATCTTAAGAAAACATATATAAGCCAGAAAGGCATGCACTATTTGTATTTCTTACGCAATCAAGCCATGGGTCAGGTATTTTTAAGCCTGTGTTACTTGAAATGAATATACATAAAGTTCAATTTCGGCAGACTTGCGAACTTGTATGTAATGATAATGCCTTGCCCCTACGATATGATAATTTATTCATTACCAAAATATAATACACATAGGTAACAAAAGTTTCAGTCTAAATAAATATAAATTCGTTTTCGATTTATTATTTGATATCTGTTTTATATCTCTGGATCTATCTACCTTTCTAATGCCCGCTGACGAAGCGAATTCCATTTTATTCAATAAGCCATCGCATCAAAGAAGTCCCATGGATGTATGGTTTTATTGACTTCACTGGCCACCGCAAACCCCCTAATTTTACGCTTCATTTAACAGTCTTATGGTGTAGGACCGGCGCCTCTATAGATTTGCTATTAGATTGCTCAATGGGGAAGTCCACCCTAGTAATAAATTTTCTCCATATCAAAAGCGAGTTTTTGTCTTTTTTTGTAGTTTCCGCAGCTTTAATGCGATGTTTGTATGAATCAATTGTCTCTTTTATTTGAGAAGCTGCATGCTCTTTTGAGCTTATTTATGGCTATCTTTACTTCCGTATATATCAGAAATTGTTGACGTCACAGACTTCCACGATCATAGTGATTTTAAGATTGACGTATCTGCGTCCGCTTTAGTATTAGGTACAGCTAAAGTATAGACAGCGCTAAATATTAGAAAATTCTTAAAGGAATATCTCTAGACTTTGAAAATCAGTTGTTGTTGACAACTAATAAAAGGAGAATATTATATACCTATACTCAACTTTAAGATTGAAAATTTTCAATCCGCGTATCCTGTCACGACACGAGAATATTGGTTCATCCGATCAGCAAATTTTGCACAAAAAATACCCTTTTCATAAAATAATAAAACAGGGAAATACAAAAGAGATGTGAATGAAATTCTCCCACCCCTGCCAATGGTGCGTGGAGAAACTTCAATAAGTCCAATGCGTCTGGATTATAAACTTATGTCTACCACGTCTGCTATAGACAACTTCTAAATATTCTTTAGACGGTCTCTCTGTAAGGATGACTGGCATACGTGTATGATCGTGCAATATTGTAGCGCTGCGAATTATTTCTGGTTGAATGATAAAAAGGTAACAATACTTGCAGTTAAGTAGTTTGAAAGTCAGTCGGAAAGAGGTATTTTTTTTTATCTTAAAAATACTTACCCCACATTAGGATCTCTCCTGTATCGTGGGTACAGTTTACAAACATACATGTCACATGCACACACAACCAGATCCGAAACAATTATCTGTAGATCATCTAATCTCTAATCGCCTATCCACCTTGTCATCATAAATGGGGACAAGTCCGATTTAAAAAAAAATGTATTCAGTATGAACATAAGTTACTAGTTTTGACATTTGTCAAGTTTTGATATTGAATGCGCCTACTTAAAGAGTTATAAAAAATTCTACTATTATATGCTTCACATTGAAAGTACAGTCTCTATGCATTTATTGGCAGTAATAGGCTAGTTTTAGGATTTCTAAATGAGCCAATTGCAAAGGTACTTACCCGCAGTATTACAATGACAGTATTTTTCCACCAACAAACTTCTTTTTTTTTTTTTTTTTTTTTATAATTTAAACATTGCCCCACACTAGGATTTCTCCTGTGTCGTGGGTACAGTTTACAAACATACATGTCACATAAACACACAACCAGACCCGAAACAACTATCTGTAGATCATACAAATATTTGTTCCGTGCGGGAATCGAACCCGCGACACCTAGCGCAGCAGTCGATCTCTCAACACACTGCGCCAACCGTGCCGTCATCACTTCGCACCACAATCAGCTAGTTTCTTCATACTTTATAAATTTTTTAGGATATACTTACTATTAAATTATACGCATACTTTATACATAGCATATTATGTAATTCTAAACAAACATAAAATAGAATCACGCCTATATTCCCGAATGGTTAGGCAGAGGTTTCCTATTGTGCACCCACATTTCGCCGACGCTTTTATAAAGTCCCATTTGGGCACAATGCTAACCTCCGTGCTGCTACTGAGAATTTCTACACAGAAAAACTCAATAACACTTTGCCCGACCTAGGTATCGAAGCCAGGACCTCACGCTCAGCAATCGCGCTGGCAACCACTAGACCAATTCTAAACAAATTTCTGAAGCAACCGAAATTTGTCAGTTTGACGTTTACTTTTACGCATACGTTAACTTTAAATATGAATTCGTGAAACCATTTGTTTTGAAAAAAACGACTTTAAGTGTCTAACTCATTTTGATTTGTCTCAAACTAATCATAGCAAATCCATACAATCTTCATTTTTTCCTTTCTGTCAAATTGAAGAGCAAAATAAATATAAATAAATAAATCCATTATGGCACGGATAGTTTTCCCCCATTCAATAATCAGAGACAGACACCGTAGTCCCATAAAGCGGCCCGTGTAAAGATATCGGGCGTCACATCGGTATCGGAAGATCTCACGTGGAATAGGGCAATTCGGTCCCCGTTCGATTCTCGGCGAGGTTTTATCGGTGTTAGGATCTTTTGTGCCGGGATGCTGGAGGTAGGCTGTTGGATAAATTAAAGTATATGTTTTTAGAACGTTTTTTGGTAGTTGTTTTGTTTTGCATGTGATAATGTCACAAAGTATATGAATTCTCCAATACTCTTTATAAGCAAGATGGGTGTGGATCTATATAATCTATATAAATAAAAATGTATCGCCAAATGTGTAGCTAAGCGCATTCCGAACGGCTGCACTTATTTGGCTAATTCTTTTTTTGTTGTGTTTGTAATTGACAGAAGGTTTTTATGTAAGATTTTTTTTTTTCGAAAATCCACCGGAATCATCGGAAATTTGAATGGTATTTTTGTATGAAATTTTTGATTTTATTCATTCGTAAATTGCACCCGTCCGTAGCCGGAGCGGGTCGCTAGTGATAAAATATATTTTTATTCATGTAGACCAGATACAGGCACTTATGAATAGTCAGACTCTAGTGGCCATGATCCATTCCATTTTCCTATGGAGAAGAACGGGCAAGAAACTCCATGGTTAAGATATACAACTAGAATATTTAGTTTTAATTCCGCTAAACTACTGCAAGTTTGGGTGCATGCACAGCACCGCCCTCCCGCCCGCAAATATATGCACATGCAGAAGGTGTGATAGAAATAATGTAACATGCAACCAAACCGATCCTCGACACGTGTTTCGCCCCTCCACGGAGCATCCTCAGGAGATGTTGACTCGTCGACCGCTTGGACGCGAATGAGCCTCTTATATATCATGGATTTCCGCAAAGTAACGCCTGATTCCATTAATTATCCATGGTTACTCTTTTAAATTCTGATTGTTTAACATTTCATACTTGTCTCTGAATACATTGTTCCCTCAACGGTATGTGAGGAAAATGTAGTACAAGGTCTAGACATACGTATACGCAATGTTGATCGTAAATGGACGTGATATGATAGATACCTAAAGCAATTGACTTATCTAATACGTCATGTTCATTATAAAAATCGAAACAATAATTCTGTGAGGATATGAAATCTGCGCATGAGCAGTCGCAAGCGCGACTGCTGCGCGTGTAGTTCTGGACTTGGTTCCCCGGACAGCAAAGTATTATTGGGTATAGCCAGCACGGAGTTTAGAACTTTGCCGGTAGATGGCAATAGGCTAGCCTGGGACTCAATACCGGTGTCGGCAAATTGTGGGTGTACAAAATACACCTCTGCCTCGCCTTTGAAAAATACAAGTATAATGCTATATTATATTAGTGCAAATAGTAATAAATTAATATGCAGTGTGGATAATTCACTACTTAATTTGTAAATTTAATGAAGATTGTAAATCTATGTATTGTGGTAGCTACATACCGTATGCAGGCATCTTTTGTGCGTGCCGCGGGTGCGTGCGCATGCGACGACTTTTGTCTGTTACTATTTCGAATCTAACCGCTAGACGTTGTGTTTTGTAGAATAGACTTTTACTTTTAATGTTATTGTTTTCTGTTTACTAGGGAAGTCCAATTTCCTTAAAAACGTGATTGTACCTACCATATAGATAGTACATTTATTTATCTGCAGTCCACTGACCTGGCTGCTAGTTATTCTACTTGATTTCGTCAACTATCGGAAATACATTCACTGCTCAAACTAGGAATCAAACTCAAGACCAAACCTGCCACTGCACCTGCCAACACTTAACTAATGAACTATTCGATATTCGTAAATTCACGTATAACAAAGTTGACGACACGGTTGGCGCAGTGGCTAAGTGATTAGCTTTCTGCGGTACGTGTCGCTGGTTCGATCATCGCACGGAACAAATATTTGTATAATCTACAGATAGTAGTTTCGGCCCTGGTTGTGTGTGCATGTTACATATATGTTTGCAAACTGTACCCACGATGCAAAAGAAATCCTAGTGACGAGCAACGTTTTTAAAAAAAAACCAAATCAACATTCAAAAAGTTAAATAATAAAAAATCCTAAAGCATCTCTATGTATTTTACTATCCATTTAAACAGTAGATACGTACTCGTAGTGTAATTATCAGATATTTGCCGCGTCCAATAAGACCGTGGAGATAAGGACCGGGTATAAATCTGACAATGGGCCATGTCTTAATTAATTGTGTTGTTAGCTTTCACCGTATTATGGGGAAACGATGGTGATCGCTGATAATTGGTGCTACCATAGGTATGGGTTGTGACTCAATAGAAACTTTGTGTCGTTGTTTTATGTGGTAATTTGGGGATTAAAGAGATAAATGGAGTGTTTTGCTTGGTCGGGATTTCTCTGATGGACTTGATAAGGAAGATAATAACTCCGACGTTTTTTGTTCGACAAAATAGAACAAATGACATTCCGTATTTCAACAAAAACAAAACCATAACATTGCATCACGCCTGTCTCCGAAGGGATAAGCAGAGGTATACTATTGTACACCCACATTTCGCCGATGCCGTTATTAAGTCTCATGTAATAAGGGGCGAGCCTATTCCCGGCCAGATTCCCAGATTAAGTTGCGGCGATCACTGTCCAAATAATTTACAAATTGCACATACTTGAATATGTATGGAGTACGGGCGCCGGCGGCCGTCTTTTCCTTATCTTAAATAAACAAATTTTGCCCCATGACCCATAATCACGTATAAAATAAAAACATAACATTTCAGCATGCACAACATGTTGTAAATTTAAATTTTCCACTAACTTTAAGGTAAATTGAGCGTTGAAAATGTTGAACTTTTTCATAGTCGGTAAGTAAACATATTCGCGGTGTTGGATGTAAACTTTTCACGCGTGCTCATGTTAACTCAAATGATTACGGGTTGATGGACTAATAACATTACTCTGCTGATACCTAGCTTGATGATTATGAATTACTAGCTGTTACCTGCGGCTTTGCTCGCTTGGATATATGTATGTTAAAATAAGGCTCGTAGTTTGAGTAGTCAAAAAAAGCTTAAAGGTAGGAAAGTGACGAACTTCCCATATAAAACCTGTTTTCTCAAAAACGCCGATTTAAGCGTACTATTATTTTTAACCAGAAGCAGGTATATGAAATTTCGTGCCTCATACTTTGAAAATGACGAACTTCCATACAACCGTTCATCCCTTATTTTACCCCCTTAGGGCAGAAACTTCCAAAAATCCTTCTTTAGCGGATGCTTACAACATAAAAGGCATCCACTGCCAAAATTTCTAGTTTGCAGCCCCAGCGGTTTAGGCTCAGCGTTGATGAATCAGTCAGTCAGTTAGACAGCCAGGACGAGTAATTATATATGTATAGTTATATATGTAATGCCTGAATATGGTATCTCGCAGGATTATTAATAGTAGTGCATAAAGATAAGAAAATGCTTATTAATACCAGTTTATTTATATTGTACTTAGGTGTGGCAACAGACATTTTGGTACTGATTAACTTTTAATGTAAGACACACAATCAGAAAAGACATTATAAGACACGAAAAAAGTGTTAATCAATTTACGAACTTATCGAGTCTTATCCCATAATATAAAATATAATTTTTTAACGACACGGTTGGCGCAGTGGTTGACGTGTCGCGGGTTCGATTCCCGCCGGGAAAAATATTTTTATGATCTACAGATAGTTGATTCGGGTCTGGGTCTTTGTGTATACGAATATATATGTTTGTAAACGTGCTTACGATACAGGAGTTATTCCTAGTGTGGGGAAACGAATTTATATATAATATATAAAAAAAAATGACAATCTTTAGATCGGTAAAAATTTCATGAAAGTTATAAGATGGGGTAGGACACAATAGCTAATTGTGCCTTTAATATTAGAAGGTTAAACAGAATATATGTACATTTTGTGCATCAGGCAAAAAAATAAATAAACCAATATTCACAAAGGAATATTTATTTATGAAATTTTCTGCAACCTAGTCACGATATTGTCGTGCAAATTAATGTGTTATCTAATAAAAGTCAGGGCTAAAATAATCTTTGCACCGTTTCCAGCAAAATTCCAAAATATTTTGCGTTCGCCTGGCTTTCCGCTAATTACTATGTCTCGCAAAATATTAAGAGCTCTACACCACGCTTGCACTGAAGAGCAAAATTAATATTGATGTACGGCTCAGAATATTATCTTTGGTCTTAGAGGGGTGAAACTAAAATCATAGTGTCTTTATAATATTATTATCAATGTGTTATAAATTACCACTTTAGTTGATCCACTAACAGTTGACGAGCGAATTGGGTTTATTTATGTAGAATTACGAATGTATATTAAGCTATCGAGTCTCATTAGTAAATCTATTGATATATTGAGTTGGCTTCTAGTTCGAAATATGACGATTCAACAGAATACAACTGGGTTATAGGTAATCGTAATCGAGGTGGTCGTAATCCAGCCTGCTGACCATGAGGTTCTGGGCTTGGTTCCCGGGTCAGGTAAAGTGTTATGAGGATTTTCTGTGAAGTCTCAGTAGCAATATGGAGTTTGGAATTATCCCCAGTTGGTAGATGGAAATATTTTCGTTCCCAATCATATGGGTTTTATTAACGGCATTGGAGAAAAGTGTCCCGTGTAGTGTGTTATAAATTAGATGGTGATTAAGAGAATTTACTAAGAAGTTGAACAGGTTGAGCAGGACCTCCTTCTGTAGGCTATAAAGATTATAACATACATATGTATGTTCAATTTTACTAATCCGTATGCCAAGTTACTATGATTGATTATAGTGTGGTCCTCTGTACGTTTGTATTGTTCTGGAACTGGTTTACTGCCATGAGAAAAAGACCTCATTATATATACACATGTATAATATACTGGAAGTTTACGGATTGATAACACGATGATTGAACTATTTTATTAAACTTTTTCGTCTATCCAGCATATCAAAAGCTCAGAATTATGCGCATACACATACACAAAAAAGAGATATCTAAAACTTCCCACGTCGCTACACGCGTCATAAACCACGCAAAACTATCCGAGGGAAAGAAAAAAAATAATAATTTAGAAAAAACACACTTTCAAACAGATAAAAGGAAACGCGAAAGTAGTAAAGTTTGTACAATTCGAACGGTGCTGGGCCGAAGGTAACTTTAGCAAACTACTTTTGATAGGATCCCTCTTTTGTCTAACTTAGTGTTTGAACGAGAACTTAAGACTTCTATTGTGCTGTATACTTAAGTGGTTGTGGGGATGTGGTTTTGGATACAGGTATAGATGTTGTAAAAGATTATATCCTACCTTTATTATGATCACGATATTGCGCCTATCGTCTGTAACAGACGAATATAGCTTGAAATGATGATGATTGTGTCCAAATTGAAAACAGACATAGCATAAAACTGTTCACCGAAGGTTTAGGCAGCGAGGTGCTATAAATTGTATGATGCTACTGATTTTTTTAATGGACTGAGGCTGCCTCTCTATTTTCGGAACACAATACGATAAAGGTACTTCTCCTTATGTCGGTCAGTGCTCATTCCGTTGGAGTAAGATTATTTAGTCAAGTTGTTTTTTTAATGGGGCCGACTACCCTGGACTGGATGATTGACTGACAGAAAGTGTCAGGCGTACTTTGGTATCGTAGTCGTAACTCTTTCTTTGTAACCGTGTACTGATTTCGTGTTTACTAATGATCAAGTAACGGGTAAAGACCCGGGTACGTCTTAAAACTGCGGCCAGACACCAGAGGACGGGCAGCAGCGTCCTCTCACTAATCGGTGAGCCACTGCGGTCTCCAAGCCGCCTGCCAAGCGTGGGGATTATGGCAAACCCCCCCTTGAGGGAGGCCTTCGTTCAGCAGTGGACGTTTTCTGGCTGATGATGATGATGATGAATGATCAAGTAAAGTCTTTTAAAGCAAAAGACCCTAACTAAGCCAACTTAAAGAACCCACCCACATTAAAAACAATCCTAAAACCATTTGTCACCTCCTTACGTTCCAATTTAACTTGATAAACTTAAAACTGATGTCACAAACGCCGGCTGACTGTGTGTTAACACATGCAAATCAAAACGAGCCTTCGACAAGATTGCTAAGTCGGGCTACACGCGTCCCAACTACGAAACAAGTTCTTTGAATTTGAATTTTTCAAAGTAAGTAAGAAGTTGAAAAACAAATGGCGATAGGGAATGCAGCCGAGCTATGCGACAAAGCTTTGACAATCCGGGATTCCTTGCAGATCCGACTCGGGGCAGGTTGCATACCAAACATTTCAAGTAAATAAGATATTGGATAGTTTTGTGCGATTCTTGAGAATGTAGTTTTGTGAAGGTTTTAAATTGTTAAAGTTTTTTTCGTGTGTGATAGCGCTTACGCTGATTGCAGCGGGCTTGTCTGTGATTCAACTATGGAACGCGCCTGTATGAGATGCTTTAGGGTCATGACTTAGTGGCTCAATAGGTGGTACCATTTTCAATATTGTTGTACAATTAGTTTCCTTTATTGACGGCACGGTTGGCGCAGTGGTTGAGCGATCGACCGCTGCGCTACGTGTTGCGGGTTCGATTCCCGCACGAAGCAAATATTTGTATGATCTACAGATAGTTGTTTCGGGTCTGGTTGTGTGTGTATGTGACATGTATGTTTGTAAACTGTACCCAAGATACAGGAGAAAAGCTAGTGTGGGGCAATGTTTAAAAAAAAATACGTATGTGTATGTATATGCTTTCATATAGTTTTGAAATCGAAAGGACTCGCATTCGTACCTGATATCGTTGCAAGCGCTTTAATGTAACCAAGCCCTCTGACATTGAGACTTAGAACTAGTGTTTACTAGAATCATACTATCATTCATTCATCATTCATCATCACCATCAGCCAGAAGATTTCCACTGCTGAACGATGGCCTCCCCCAAGGGCAACTCCCCCCGAGTTGCCATAATCCCCACGCTTGGCAGGCGGCTTGGGAATCATACCAAATAAAACATATATTTAAAATTCAAAATATAATAATTAAAGTGACTTTACTTTTAATAACAATTAAACGGTCCAATATCCAATAATAAATATTTGCCAAGTCAAGAAGTCGACTATCTGATTACATACGTTAAAATCATGCGATATATATCTTTAAAATTACTAAAGTTTCTGCTAAAATTAAATAAATAACTATTAAATGAATATAATATAGATATATTTAAATACACATAGGTAACTATTATTCTGCTTAAATACTTATAATTCCGTATCTTTGTTGCAGGGTTCCAGACGTTGCAGGGTCCCAGGTGTATTCAGACTCCTGGAATACTATAAGGTGAGTTTTTTTTAAATTGGTATAAGGCATATTCACCGTCATGTAATTTTTTATTTCTTTTCTTATATTAGATACAAAATTTATCATGATTAATTCAAATTAGATTGTCTACGTTTTAAAACAATATCATCATATGAACATTAATACAATGTCGTTTTCTTCACTTGCAACCTTATTTGATCTACCCTCGAGCATATATTGTAAAAACCTAACCTAGTCTTTAGCACGACGCAAACAAATCATTCCTTTACTAATTTAGGCGCCAGTTTATTCCACGCCATTATAAAAAAACAATAAAAAACAAAACAAAAAAATACATTTCAAACTCCACACCACATCAGATTTCAATAAAATTAGAATTTAAAACTTAAGCATGGCTGGCGTTGTGCAAATATTTAGATGTACTCCCGTCGGGTCGGCAATTAGCCCCTCAACTACAGAATTTACATTTATTACCCTCCACGAGAGCTACGTTAATATTAGCTCGTAGAATCGACACTTGAAATTCATTAGATTGTCGTATTTAGTTTGATACTTGCCTTTGAACGCGGCGTTGTTCGTGGATGTTTAATGTTTTGATTGTTTTTTAGAAATATTTATCGAGCCGTGGCTTTAATTAACAGTGTATTATAGCTTCTTCGAGCTGCAGGGTTGAAATACATTTTTTATGCTACGAGTATGTTCGGCGTTTTGGGAAACTATCGGTCATAACTAAAGAAACATCTTTGTCTCGCAATAAGTTTTCTCCTGTATCGTGGGTACAGTTTGCATACATAATACTCATCTAATAAAATCTCCAGTTATTTGTTCCGTGCGGGGTTCTAACCCGCAAAAAACCGAGAACCCACGCAGAAAGCCTATCGTGCCAATCGCTACTGTACCAATGGTGTCCTCGAAGGTGGATCTATAAATGATATTCACAAAATGTACTAGCTTGCTATATTAAATTGAGAGAGAATACTTGACGCACACATTCAAATTATTCACTAATTTTATCAGAGCCAAAATGATTTTAGTAGTACTGCAATATGCTTTCAAGAAATTTCTGTGTTCTACGTATGGAATTTCGAATGTTAGTTTTTTGAGAGATTATAATTATGTAATTGATTGAAAGTTGAAGGGGTAGTACATAGGTCTTGACAAAATGTCCCTAAACTCAAAATAACACATAATTGTATTTAAATTTAAACCTACATAGGTTTATAGTATTTTTTTTATCTTTTATTATTTATTAGTACCTACTTGTAGAATAGTGATACCTACTTGCTTCCAGTAGAATAGATTCGAGATGTTTTTTTAAATTACTGTTTAAGACAAAAAAATCTCATGGTTGCCACATAAAGGTCGACATTTTCCTTGAAAACTTCCCCCTGGTAGGTGAAGAGAATGGGAAATATTTTGAATGATAATAATGACGTATTGGGGCCTGTGTATGCGGTAACATCAAATTAGGGTGGATTTGTGTTACCGTTGACATTTTCCTTCGCGATTTTAGGGTTCTCAGAAAATAACTGAAAATCTTTTAAACTTACCTATGCAGTCTGAAGGCTTAGTTCAGATGTTGGCATACAATAATTTTGAGGATTTTAAGACTGCCTCATGGGTCTAGCAGGTAGTTCGATCTCTGGGTTGGACAAAGTGTTATTGGGTTTTTCTATATGAAATTTCTCAGTAGCAGCACGGTATCTGGAACAATGCTCGGTAGATGGCAGTGAGCTCGTCCCCTTTTATATGGGACGACACAGTTGGCGCAGTGGCTAAGCCATTAGCTTTCTGCGCTATGTGTCGCGGGTTCGATCCCCGCACGGAACAAATATTTGTATGATCTACAGATAGTTTTTTCGGGTCTGGTTGTGTGTGCATGTGACATGTATGTTTGTAAACTATACCCACGACACAGGAGAAATACTAGTGTGGGGCAACGTTTTTTAAAAAAAGAAGAAACAAAATAAGAAAAGAAGAAACTCAATAACCTTCGAAATATGGGTGTACAATAGTGCACATCTGCCTAATCCTTCACTCAAGTTAGCCTATCGCAAAACAAATGATGTAAACCTTTTTGATTGGCTGCTTTCCTCATTGTATTTCTTGGTTACATTATCAACACATATGTACGTGTTACTACAATGGAACAGTTCTCGATACCTTTAGAAAATTATACACACTACCTAAATATAAAGATACTGAACCCATGTCTATAAATAAATATTTTTTATACCTTTGTTAAGTCGCGAGTAAGACAATTGATTTGTATACGTTGTGCTTGTTTGTTTTGCCAATAAGGGGAGACTTCACCAATTGACATCCAAAAGGGTGATTTAAGTTGTGTTTGAAGTATGTTTAAGATTGGCTTAGGGTTTTCATTTTTAAGTTGATTGTGCTTTGTTTGGGGAACAAATGTTTATGTATTTTCTTTGGTAAATTGTCTTTTATTTGGGTAAAGAAACTTCTTCCTGGCCTTGTTCTTTGTATTACTAATGTTCATGACAAGACATAGCATCACGCCTGTTTTCTTTGAAGGTTTAGGTAGAGGTGTACTATTACCCCACATTTCGCCGATGCCGTTATTGAAGCCCATGTCAATATGGCCTATTGCCATTTACCGGGCACAGTTCCGAAAGTGCTGTTACGTTAGAATTTTCATACAGAAAAACCTTATAACCCTTAGCTCGACACGGAATTCAAACCCGGGACCTCACACTTGCCAGCCTCATGAGGCATTTCAGCTGTTATAGACCATGCAACTAATTTTTATCTATACATATAAATAAAATTGGAGTGTCTGTTTGTAATATTGAAATAACCGTTTTTTACTACATGCATATGAATATATATACGGTACATACACCAAAATAACATTTTTTACAATTTTTGTCTGTCTGTCTGTCTGTCTGTTTGTATAGGCTAATCTCTGAAATGGCTGGACCGATTTTGACGGGACTTTTATTGGCAGGTAGCTGATGTAATAAGGAGTAACTTAGGCTACTTTTATTTTAGAAAAATTCTTTTATTTTAGAAAAAAAAATAGGGTTAAGTGCATTTGGTCTCACTAAAAAATACATTGTTAAGTTCCGACATCCACGCGAACGAAGTCGTGGGCACAGCTAGTAAAGAATAAATTGACTGATTTTATTGCAACTCCTAAGGTTATCGATTGTGACTTTTAGTTAGTCGATATTAATCACTGGACCTGATTTTGTTGCACACAGGACTAAACTTAGTTTTGTCAAACTACATCTCTTTCTTACATACGGAACTCAAAAAGGATAGAAAAAAATAAGCTGTTTTTACCTATGCCCTTGTCATTAAAGAAAATCAGAAGCACGTCTCACGATGGCGACTAAATTCACGTTGACACCAAGTGAAACTAATTTGACGAGATTAAATATTTGCTATCCTTTTCTCATGTTAATGTTAGAATGAGACATAGTGAGACTAAAGTAATTTTTTTTGTAAACAACAGAATTCGCATTATATAATATGAGCTTTTAACAGGTGTAAAATATAAATATCCAAATATATAGTCGCCATTATTAATTTCACTTTGCCTTGATTTAACTTTTGTTCTATCGGCAATCTCATTAATTCGTGCCAGCACAAAAAATGCGTGTCCCAATCAAGCAAATTGAATAGAAATTAACAGAATATTGTATTTTCCGCTTCTAATAGCCGTGATGGCTCCTGTAAACAGCGTCCAAAGCGACAGGCATATTGTTTGCGGAAACTGTTTGTGTGGCTGTATTTGTCTTTGCCTGCGGTAAAGACTCGCTTGGTTTTTTGTATTACGAGGAAATTAGCGTATCTTTTATAAGAATGCCTACTGTCTATTGGTTTATTTGTTGCAAGTGTGGCTATTGAGTGTAAGGCCCTGCCTTCACTCCGGATCGGGAAAAGTGTTGTTTTTCAGAAAATTCTCAGTTTTAAGTCAGAGAATTTTTATACAAAAAAAAATTCAATAAAAAAAATACTGACTCGAGAATTGAATCCAGGACGTTACGTTAAACAGTCGAACTTGACTACTAATCCAATGAGGTAGCTTTTAGACAAGTATTGTATCAGAAAAGTACATCGTAGACGTTTTACATATTTCAATGTAGCATCTATCAAAGTTTGATATGTAAAAATATGTACGTTCAGATTAGACCGTTCACTCTGGGTCTCCTAATGGTGTTTCAATGTAATCTGTACTATTTAGCCCTTCTCACGGCTCCGCGTGTCACATCGGATTTAAATAAGGCTATTTACATACTGTCAGTGATATCGTTAGATATTAATTTAATATTTTGTCTCAATGAAGTTGGCTCAAGGCTTGGTTTTAAATCCTGTGATCTCACTAGCTAATAAAAATAAAGCATCTCTTACTTTTAACAGTTTACTTGGAAATTGTAAATGGTAATATATTTACGTAATTTCATCATTGTCACTGTAAATATATATGTATTATTTTACTAGGTATACTGCAATTTAAGTATTGTATTGTGTAAGGAGATAATATGAGAAACTAATAGTACAAAGAAGTTGAAATGTTCAGGTTATTTCTTTTCTAGAAAGATGGTTTTGATACCTTTCTATTGTATTGGCAACTATGAATTTCAATTTAACTCGTTCTTTATCAAAAGACGTAAGTGTGTAGCCGTCCTACGCTCGTCTCAGAGCGAGGATTTGAATAAGCTATACAGCAGTGACGCATTGAAGAAGAAATAGTACTTACGTACTAAAGCTGCGATAGGTTAACTGAAACACTACACATGCATACTAAATAAGTAACTTTTATGTTAACGAACACATACATAGATAGTGTTGATGTAATAAGATTACATAGCTACCTAATAAAAACCCATTGATTTGAGGAAAAAGACGGAGGTCCGTACAGTCACCGACATAGGTTGCTGAACTTTTAGTTTTTTATAATTGACGAGTACGCCGATAAAGTTATGCCTTTCTATATTAATTAACATGACATTGTATGACGCATGTATTCCCCGAAGGGTTAGGTAGAGGTGTACTATTGTACATGGACACCCACATTTCGCCGATGCTTTTATTGAGTCCCGTAATAGGGGGCGAGTCTATTGCCATCTGCCGCTAAAACCCAATAACACTTTGCCTGACCCGGGAATTGAACCCAGGACCTTACGCTTAGCACGTTTGCGACCACTAGACTAATGAGGCATATTGATTAATACCAAAAAAATAATTTTATTTGCAAGTTTTCATTCATAAAAACACTTGTAAAACTTACCTAGTATAATATAATCAACTACTTATTTCGCTGGCTATACTTAGGACATTCAATTCTTTTGTCTTATTAAAAAATAACAGGCGTTAAATGAATAATATAAAGCCTCTAAAGGTACTACTTACATTTCACTTCTATTTCAATTCAAAATCTCCATGAAAGCGAAATCAAATAGTCGTGAATAATGTCGATATAAAAATACACTGTCGAAATATGAAATTTCACGCGTAACACGTTGTGACGTGTTGGAAAAATGACGTGTCAAAGTGGAAGATAAATCTTAGGTCGCAGTTATGTGCACTCAAAAATTGTTTCTATTTATCAACCCTTCTGATTGAACCGTGACGAAAATGTTGAGGAGTTGGTACAGTCGTGGAGAACGGTGCTATCCTGTCATAGTTTAATTTTTAATCTGACGAAGTTTAATTTTTAACCTTAAATTCGGACGCAATGACAGCTTATGCTATAAATACAATAATTTTTTTAATTATATCTTTGAAGTGGGAAGATTACTAGTTTCTATTATTCCTATTAAATAATTAAAAAAAAAAACATAAATTGTTTGAGTACGCTAGATAATATGTCGAGTAACTTCATCAAAAAATATATTAGTATCTCAATTTAATAAAATAAATAATAGTTAACATTTATGTACCTGATTGTACAAAGGCTACTGTCGGATGGCCGCAAAAAATGTTATAAACGATGTTAGAAGATCAGAGTTGCTATCAATAACGGTGCCCTGTGCCGGCGCATCCACTTATTATGGTATTATTGTAGGGGACACTATCAAGTTTACTTAAGATTTTATATACAGGTTGTTTTTTTTTTTGGTTTAATGGTTTTCAGTCCGATTTATTTTTTGGTTTTTTAACTATATGTACGAGTACAGCAATGGACTATGCGATATTTATTGAAAGTGATATTCAAGTATAATGTACATAAAAGTAGCTCGATCTAAAATCGCATCTGGCCGTAATATTATTAAGCAACATATAAGGTTAATGTATAAAAATATTATTATAATTAAAAGCAGTAGATACAGTCTTTTAAAAACAAAATCCTAAATGCTTTTTAGTGTATCTACTACTGAATAGGCATTTCTTAAAATTAACCCTGTATAATGTATATATTTTTCTAAGTTTTTTCATACATTCGTACACAAACATACTAACACAAAATCCGTTAAAACTATAACACCCCAATATTGGAAGGCGACACGTTTGTTTTTCTAAAAAATATTTCTTGTCTATTGGGCTGGGAAAGGCTATTGTTAAAATGATCGATAGTATTGTCCACTGTCTATTAGTTTGGACTGCACCCAGATTTGAGCGCATCGCATCTATTCGAAGGCGCGCGTGCGAGACGAATCGAGCGTTGAGTGAGTCATTTAGATTTATCGATTATGGTGCAACACTAGCTTTGTTTGTTTTTTTTTTTGTACAGCGATAGTTAAATGTATGGTAGCAGATATAGAGTACTTAGAGTCGATTGGTTTACTTACAAGAATGCCTGGACTATTCAAGCATCAGGATAAAATCCAAATAAATTAATAATGTTCATTGACTTAAATTTTACGGTAAACTTAAAATTTTAGTGACCTCCACGCTCTAGCCTGTATCGTGATATAAAATCGGCGAACCAGTCAGCAAGGGTGATATCGTAGCTGACGCTCAATGTGTTCCGAACGATCTCGGGCATCGTTGTGAAGACTCTTTCCCTTGGACCCCTAAGCCGTGCAACAAGAGTCCTATTAACATTAAAAGTGCCTGAGATAGGTTTCTTTGTAACAAGAACAATTATATTCTATTATGCCGCCAACAGCGCTTGCGCTCCTAGATGTGAGAATGTACTTCAATGTCAGCATTTCCTGATTGAAACAAACGTAGAACCTATCACCTGTCCAAACCATTACCACATCCGTGTACAACCATTTGAAATCTGTGTTATAATCGAGTATATCAAACACTTGTAAAGAGATCCATTAACGATTACAATTAATCTGACTAATGAATGTTTGCTAGGATGTGACCACTCAATTTGGACAAACATTGGTCAAACCCTCGTGTTTGCTGTGCACTCAAAGTCTAATGAGGTCCTATTGTGGATATTGGTTACCTCTGACATCGAAACTGTATTGTTCTTGAGAAGTCTGTGGATTGAGCTGACAGGCGAAAAAATAGAGCACTTGATTAGAAAGGTTGGCACTGTGTTTTGGCTATTAATATAGCAACATTCTCATAGACATGGCTATGAGTATATTGTTATATTTGCTTCCTCTGTATATTATCTAAAGTACGTGTACCTGTAATTAACGTACTTATTTACAAAAGTGTAGGTACCGTCCAGGTATTGAGTTATATTTTTGTGTACATGTAAAACGTTTAATATATTTAAAAAAGTTTCAAATCTAAATATATTATTTTGAAAGTTTCAAAACTTTTGATACCATAATACTATTAAGTTCTTTTTTTTTAGTATTGTTCCAAACTACGAGTCATTTCTGGGTGTTTACAAACACACTCACATCCGGAACAAAATCAGTAGGCCATACAAATATTTGTTCCGTGCGAGACTCGAGCCTGCGACACAGCATAACAGTTAATCGCAGTATCACCACCGTGGCAACGGTGTTAGGTGTAGGTGTAGGTATTGTAGATTTTTTAGCCGAATTTTTTTTGACGACATGCTTGGCGCAATGGCTGAGAGATCGACTGCTGAGCTACCTGTCGCGGGTTCGATTCCCGCACGGAACAAATATTTGTATGATCTACAGATATTTGTTTCGGGTCTGGGTCTTCGTGTATGTGAATACACACCGTGCCTCGGAAAGCACGTAAAGCCGTTGGTCCTGCGCCTGATCTCTCTCCGGTCGTGTCGGATTGCCGTCCCATCGGACTATGAGAGTGAAGGAATAGAGAGAGCACCTATGTTAGCGCACACACTTGTACTCTATAATATCTCCTGCGTAGTTGGCTAATGTCCGGTGAGATTGGCCGCCGTGACCGAAATCGGTCAGGAGGACATTATTAATATTATTATTGTAGATTTTTTAGTAGACCGAAAGGTATTTTTTAAATCGGTGTCTCAAACTAGATCTAATAAAACAGTAGTTATAAATAACGGTGGCAATATTCACCTTTTATGATATTTAATTTGCAACTCATATTCAATAGGTAAGTTTGTATATACATATGTACCTAGTTGCATTTGGTAGACTTTCTTCCATACACATATGTATCTACACATTTCCAATGTTGTCGTTGTGTCATGAAGCCGTTCATCTTACTTCGAGTTTTAAGTGTTCTCATGAGTTTCCGACACTCGATTAATTATCAGACACGAGTGTGACACTTAAGGTTTTTGCAAAATGTATGTATTCATCATTTTAATGATCCCGGGTAAGGAAAAGATATAGGTAGGTAGCTGATAGGATTGTGTGAAATGAAAGCGGACTATACAAAAACATGCCGCTAAAAAAATAAGATATTCTATAGGTATGAAAGGCGTATATCTTGTCTGTAATGCCATAGCTTTTTTGTAATATACTGAAGATAATAGCTGCGCATGAAGTATTCTATGTCCTTTTATTATGACTGATAAATGATGATAATGATACCAAACTCAATTTAGAATGCAAGTCTCTCAAAGTACATACGTATTAATTCGGCAATCTGAAAATCAAATCCATAGTATAGAAATGGTTTACAAACAAGTTGCCCCACACTAGGAATAACTCTTGTATCGTATGTGCATTTTCAAAATTCAAAATCACCGTGCCAACCATGCCTCTATTTAATTCATCATCATCATCATCAGCCAGAAGACGTCCACTGCTGAACGAAGGCCTATCCCAAGGGGTTTGCCATAATCCCCACGCTTGGCAGGCGGCTTGGGGATCGCAGTGGCTCACCGATTAGTGAGAGGACGCTGCTGCCCGTCCTCCGGTGTCTGGCCGCAGTTTTAAGACGTACCTGGGTCAATCTATTTAATTAATTTCATTTAAATACTTACTTCAAATTGCTTGCAAAAAGTTTCTTTAATAGTAGGTAACTGTCAAAACAGTTCAGTTGCAATCTCTCCTACGTATATTCCTAATTTTGTGATTCGTTATAGTACTATATATTTCTTATCAAAGTGTACACGAGAGGCGATTATCAACCCAATAATCCAGCTCATTAAACACCGACTTACCAACAAATCAAGCTAATCAGCCTAATAACAGTCAACCAAGTTTATACCCAGCAATAAATCATTGGCGCGATTACATCGGCAACTTGTCAATAACTTGGCTTGGTAATCACTCAGGCAACTATCTGGCAGTCAGGTCACTCGCCGCTTTGTTTGCAATGCTCTTATCATGGCGCATACTACAAACATGGCAAAGCTATGGACTAGGCAGTTGTGTGTGAAGCAGTGGATATGGCATGTGTTGTGTTGTGGTAGCTTTGTATGTACGTGTTTACGTTAAATGGTTGGAGTGTTTCAGCTGTTTGTGCTGTTTTCTGGTGAAGAAATTTTGGTTTTAGGATTTGAAGCCTATTTCATCTTAGCTTACATAGATATATGATCCTAGAATGTTCCTAAATTACAGAATGGTTAGTTCCTAGTTTCACTAAAGAGAGTCATATATTTTTTTAAAGTGATCTTTTTATTGTGATCTTATTGTTTTTCTTGATAAGAAAATTACCGATAAAGTCAAGATCAGGTTCTTAACTCTTAATTAAAAACTATAAAGGCGGTTGCTGAATGAAAAAATGAATAACTTCCTAAAATTCCATAATTTTTATGATCTCGAGATAATATTATAAATTTTATAATCAAATTCACAACATACCGCATCTATTCCGCCGCATGCGCTCTTTAGGTGTAGTGTACACACAACAGAAGCCCAACTTCAACCAGATTAATAGCATCCCGACACAGCACGTCCAAATGAATACTGTTTAGATCTAGATATTTAGACCGGCAGACACATTGATGAATGTAGCCGAGTGCCGAACTGTGCCGGCAATGCCTGACTCAATAACTTAGGTGAGAGAAGGTTGAGCCTGATTTTGAGGTATATATATCTCGTTTGCACTGAGCTTAAACCAAATCGAAGTAGATTGGATGTTAAGTTTCATGAATTGCTGAACTTGGTATGGAATTTCCTTTTTTTTTCGTACAGAATAAGACTGTTTTTTATTTTTGAAGTTCGTTTTTTTTTTATAATTTTTGGCTCTCATTAAGGTTTCTCCTGGATCTATAGATATCACATTCGTGTACACTCAGGCCCGTAGTTTCTGTTTACTCCCATTGGAAAAAAGCGTGACATTATATATCAATATGAATGCCAGATACTTCCAACTCCTTAAAACAAAAGAGCAGTACGACGAAACTAAAACACCAGAATTCGTTCGCCCACCTCGCACTCCAGTCATATCTCTCGATCAGTTGGAATGAAGACACACAACCAGATATAATGACCCCATCGTCCAGATGCTGTATCATTATTACATGATATCCTGGACGCACATTAAGTAGACAAACGGCGCTCATTACAAACGGTAAGTAGGTCATGGATATGGTCCGGGGAGCTGCCCGATTCTTTCCGAGATTGATTCGGGTCTTTAATAATAAATCTCGTTTTGTTTTGTTTCTTTCTAATTAGTCATTAGCGTTAGTTAAATTAAAAGTACTTTTGTTCAGTAAAAGTTTGTACTAAATGCCAATCAGTACTGTTCGGGATATTTTCTCCTTGTGATAAATTTTTAAATTGAATGAATTTGAACAGACTGGCTCATTGATCTAGTGTCCGGAAGCACGGCTACAGAGTCTAAGGTTTTAGGTTCGATTCTCAAGTCAGACAAGTTTGTGTGTTTTTTCTGCCCGAATTTTTTTAGTAGCAAAGCGGAATTTTAAGGTTTTCCCTATTGTAAGGTATATTTTTCAATAGTACACCATTCATCATCATTATCAGCCAGAAGCCAGAAGGCCTCCCCCAAGGGGGGGGGGGGGAGGTTTTGCCATAATCCCCACGCTTGGCAGGCGGCTTGGGGATCGCAGTGGCTCACCGATTAGTGAGAGGACGCTGCTGCCCGTCCTCTGTCCGTCGGTGTCTGGCCGCAGTTTTAAGACGTACCCGGGTCTGTAGTACACCATTATACAGATTGAATAAAATGGCCGTTACTTCGATTAATTTAGTTGGAATTGTTATTATTATGTACAAGAATATTTTGTTGACATAAGATCGTTTTGTTACCTACACAATAGAGTGAATTGAACTTTAAGTCCAGAATGGAAAGGTCAATTTGAACGGAGCAATTTGCGCCAGTTTTACCTGAACGGATGTGATGGACATACACGATACGATCTCGTCGGTGTATCGTTTCAGGCGCTCCGGTCACCGGATGCGCCTGGACCTGGAGGCCAAATACTCTATACCAGGGGTGGCCAATCAGTCGATCGTGACAAGGCAAAGAAAAATACAACTTTAATATGTGTTGTAAATATGCAATATATTGTGTAATTGGTAGATCTCACAGAGTCTTAGTAAACAATAGAATTCTATTTTATATTAGATTCACTTTACATATCTGGACATTCTTGATGTTTCAATATTTTGTATTCTCTTTTGTATTTTTTTATTTCTGTTTTATCCGCTTTGATCTGTTTATCCCGTTTTTAGTTTATATTCGAAACAATTGTTTAACTCATGTTGTATTGCCTCATTGTGTAAGTAGCATTCTATTAAGTTTGTATTTTTTCTTATATAATGCATGTTAATTTAAGATTTTAATTGTAAATTAACTTTTTGTTTTTGAAAAGAGTATCCATGGAGTTTCTTGCCGGTCTCTTCTCCATAGGACCTACCCCCTTTGGAACCGTGCGCCTAGAGTCTCGACTTTTTAAAAGTGCCTGAAAAGGCCTACTTGAAATAAAAAACTTTGACTTTGACTTTGATCTTGAGTCTAATCGAGATGGCCACCCTTGCCTTACATTAGTAGTGATTCCCATCCAGTTAGTCAAAGCCTGAAGACTGGCATCTACGACATGGCTCGGGAAGGTTTCTCTACTGTTGCCTTAGTTAATAAAGATATTATTATATGACGTAGGATAGGTACGCATATTCCTTAAAGCTTCAGACAGAGGAGTATTTACTACTGTAGGGACACCAACATTGCCGATGTTGTTATTAAGTCCAATGTTATATGGGGCAAGCTTAGCTAAGCCAAGCTAGGTATTTATTTTAAAAGACTCGGGGATCGAACATGGGATCTCACGCTCAGCAGCTGCGCTTGCGCCCACTAGACCAATGCGGCAGTTGTATAATAAACATATTGCGTCTCTCAAATACTGTAATTAATTATTTCTATCGACTTAGTACCTACGTCAGCAACACAAGTTGATGAATTTTTCGTAATTAAGAAATTGATTTATCAAAGAAGATAATTATAATTATTTTCCTTTTCCAACCATTACAGTAGTCCACAAAATTATTCTATAATAATTAATTACAAAAAGAAATTAACCTTGTATGTTTTCATTCATAATAAATCTTTTGAAACTACCAACTTCTGGGACTAAGGTCTTTTCTCTGACAGTCACACTAGACCGTACGTCACCACACGAGCTCATTATGAATTGGTAGGAGCTTTCAAATTTTTGGTCCTAAGACATACCAGTTCACTCACGATGTTTTCCTTCATTATTAGAGCAGTGGACGATGAATAATGGGGTTTTACGTCATAAATCTGACCCATTGCACGTGTGTTTAGAAAAGAGCCAATACCAAGAGCCAAACCTACCACTCGTAAATTGGGACAGTGACTATTAATAGTATTACTTTTAATAATTTCTCACTGATAATGAAGATATAAGAAACTTAACATCAATTCTATTAGATTGTACCTCAATTCTAAGAAACTGAAAAAAGAAAATGTTTTTATCCTAACAAATGTCGTAGGTAATTTCAAGCTTGAAGGAAGCGTAGGTCAGCGTAGGGCCCAAAATAGTGACGTTACGCTCCACTTAAAATAATTGGCTGGTCTTAATGGAAGCCTTACTGTAACGTTTATTAAGACTCCTGTAAGAGGTCTGCTTATAAAGATCAGGAAAAATACGACAAAAACTCTTAAATGGAATGGAATGGCTTTTGTTGTACGGAAATAAATTATTACTATTTTATATTAGTCATTGAATCCCTGATCTAGTGGTGACTGCTGAGAGGAAGGTCCTAGGTTTAATTCCCGGGTTGGGCAAAGTATTATTGGGTTTTTCTGTATATAAATTCTCAATATTAGCAACTTCCATTTTTCCACAAACACGTCACAGTGAGGCTTGGCTTCCAAGAAAGTGTTGGGCTCGGATAGTGTGGGTGGCACCCAGATGTTTCCTGAGAAGAAGACATTGATGTTATGTAGTTCACCCACAGATCGTTGATGACAGTATCCAATATGATGGAGATACTATCATTATATGTCAGCGTGAAATTCAATACTCTTGTAGATATAGAATTGTACGAGCATTACAGAAAAATCCAAAACACTGACCGGAGAATCAAAACGAAGACCGCGCCTACTAAACCAATAATAATATACATAGAATAAAATTATAACAGACTGATGTTGGAGAAAAATATTTTTATTAGAGCAACAGAAGCCAATACAACAGTTTTTAGAATTTTTGTCTGTCTGTACACGCATCACGCAAAAACTACTGCATGGGTTTGAATGCAGTTTTCACTGATGTTTTGCTTGAGGACTTAAAGTATAGGCTCCATTTTACAGCAGGAAAATATCATATTCTAAATTCCACGCGTACGAAGTTGCGGGCAAAAGCTAGTAGTATATAGAAATTATTTTATTTTATAAAATTACAATCTTATCAATAAACCTCTTTAAAACAGGGTTCCGCACGTGATGTCTCTATGCACATAGCCCCCCATTGCACCGCACTCGTCGCAAATTGAGTTACAAAACGATTCTTTGCTGGACGCGACGAGTGCCTCTCAAACTTTACAAAGGAACCATTTTACTGTGGGACTCGACAAACCTGGGTTAACATTTATACGTGTGCCTCGTTTTTCTATGGGAAAGAAACGAGACTGAGCTTCTTGACATCTTCTGTGGAAGAAGGAATTTTTAGTAATGCTTGTTGGTCATTATCGGTGGAGGGGTTTTAAAATAGATAGTGATTTAAAGTCAAATTGCCTGGTTAGGTGGTCGTAAGCGCGACTGCTGAGCGTGAGGTCGTTGGGTCGATTCCCGGGTCGGGCAGTGTTATTAAATTTTTCTGTATGGAAATTCTCAGTAGCAGCACGGAGTTTGGAACTGCGCTCGGTAGATGGCAATAGGCTCGCCCCCTGTTACATGGGACTCAATAACAGCATCGGCAAAATGTGGGTGTACAATAGTACACTTCTGCCTAGCCCTTTGGGGAACAGAGGCGTGGTGCTGTTTAAAGTCAAAGATTTTTATTTTGACTGGACCTGCAAGCTCTTTCATATTGTCAAGATTCTAGAAGGAACTGCCAAGACACTCCATGGCTATACTTTATTAATAATATATTTATATAACTTTATTACGTTGGTCGGCACAATTTATGCAGTGGCTTAACAAGTAGCTTTCTGCGTTACGCGTCGCGGGTTCGGTTCCCACATGTAACAAATTAATATCTGTATGATCTACAGGCGACATAATCGTAGATAGTTATTTCGGGTCTAGTTGTGTGTGCATATGACATGTATGTTTGTAAACTGTACCCACGATACAGGAGAAATCCAAGTGTGGGGCAAAGTTTAAAAAAAAAAGAATAAAGAATTAATAAATGCTGATGTTGCACAATAAGAATGCTGGCTCTTTACTCGTATATTTATGAATGTCTTAACTTTAAAACAATAGCGCAATTGACGTCAAAAGTCTTTATAGGTATAATAAAAAGCCCATCTACTTTTCTAAGAAATCTTTGAGCATCGTAGTTGAGCTGTGAAAGCAGGTGACGTCAGCTCATGTTCGTTACGGCGCTTCATTACGACTCACCCTCAAGGGCAGGCGGGGACTCAGCAGTCGCTCTGCTGTCTTGTTGTAATACTAATGATGAAAAAAATATTCTTGACTAAACGCTTTTGTATTGGAACTGAAGTTGACGTTTAGCTTTGCTTTTTTAGCGATTGAGGCACAGATATTACATTTGATTTTTAATCTTATAGTGGCTTTGAATGTCTTCTACTAAAATAAATAATTTCGTCTTTTTTTTTATTGATACTTTGACGATTACATTTACATATTTATGTTTATATTGTACCATTAAACCAATATGGTTTGTATTAGTACTCACATTCGTTATTATCGCACTGCTTAGTTACTATGTTAAAATAAAATTATTGTAGGTATAACATTCTGCACTTTATAATGTTGGCGGTAAACATCTATTCGCAACAATGACACATTATAATGAATGTCTAATAAAATAGTCGATGAATTATAGTGATATCGGGCAAAGTTGCACATAAGAAATATTATTTAGTATGTATTGTTGTATATAAAACTATGATTTCAGTTAGGATTAAAGTTTTGTCCATGTGCTAGCGATTATAACGTATTCGTAAGTAACATTTTTATATCAGTTTCGATATAATTTTATGTGCCAGGCCAGCATTCAAAACGATTCTGTCTATCTTATCTGGGTTAAAAAGAAAGTGAAATCAACGCCAACATCAAAATGTCCACATACTTCTTTTAAAACCCATCTTCCAAATTGAACAACTTTTTTTACACACAAGAGCTTACTTCATAGCCGCTCCATTTTTGACTTCTTGCAAAGTGAGTTTGGAGACAATTTTCACGGAGTTTTCTTTCAAAGTTTCATTATACCGCGGGCGAAAATGAAGGTACGAATCGAACACACTTTGGAACAAAACCGATATATCTTCGAAGTTGAGTGGTGCGCTTTCGGGGACTCCAGGGTTCGATTGTAGACTTTGGTAGTTTCAACTTTAAACTGCTTCAGAACCTGTTTATTTTGTAGCAGATCTGATAGTTTGATTTGTGAACTGGTGAGCTTCATACGTTCTAGTTTGACTTTTATATGTTTGTGAAAACTAGATCTCTTTGGATAAGTTGTGACTCGTCGCCGTACAGTGTAATGGAGTTTTTGTAGTGTTTCAATAGCTGTGAGTAAGTTAAGTTAGATGAAGATTATTACTGTTTTATTAGGTCTTTACTTCAGTTTTTTTTTACACATTTGTCTATATTAAGTGACGACGATTATAAACGTTTTCATCAATGTTATAGGCTTAAACTTTTAAGCAAATAATAAAAATCAGGCTAGTAGAACATTTGGACCTCTTCGCAACCACAAAAAAGAGTAACTCCACAAAGGAAGACACTTCAAAAACAAAAGACAAAAGCCCTGAAACAGGAGCGTAGAAAAAACACTCGATATTCCCAATCCTGAGCCGTAATCTTTTAAACCTTGGTACCCAAAATGTACCCCCGACCTTCCGGGCTTCCCTATAAAAATTCTACTACTTTGAATAATTTTGTTAGTTTTGCAGTCCATCACGCTAGCCTATGTAAATGGGGGTAGATTGAGTTTGAAAGTGTGTTGCGGATGCCGGCCGCCGAAACAAAATGCTCCTTTTTTTTAGCCAGAAAACTGTTGATTTATGGAAACGGGTGGTGTTATTAAAGTTGATACATGTGCTTTTTCATGGATTTTTTTAAGGGAAGATGTTCTGTTCAATTTGGATATTCAAGGTGAATTCTATCACAACATGTTATAGATACTCACATGCTTTATTTTTTATATACTTTTGTTTTGGTCTGAAGAAAACCTCTATTATAATTCATAAAACTGTTGACTTTTTACATCCCTAATATCTGTAGTACTGTCGTACTTGAATACATAAAACAACGTTTTCGTCCAATTATCTTCTATCTTTACGAGAGCCGTCTAAATCAGGCCTGCTTGGCTTGTTAATAAAATGCCGATTCGGGGAAATTATCGAAAAACTGTCAGTTTCACGGGAGGGGCCCGTCGCAGCAGGGGTTTCCCTTCTTACCGTCTAGCGCTGAACTCATTACAGATACTTAGACAATTGCGAAAGACATTAATTTGTCTGTGTTGGCTAAATTCGGGCAGGTTTTTCTTGTTTTATTTTATTACTCTCTACTTTCTTTTCTTATATTCTTATTAAATATTTTCATGATGAATTTTTTTGACTGTTTTCGTACCTAGTACAATTAATAGGAGTTTCTGAGTGGTCAATGTTTAACAGTGGATACTTAAGGACTGTTGATGTTGACTTTCCATATATCATGTGTCATCCATATTTACTTGAGTTAAGTGATGTCAATAGATTGTAAAAACTGAAAATAGAGGAGAAATACTATATAATGGCACCATCGTAAACGATAGGGTTGCAACTTTACGTATATTTTGTGGGAACTATAAAATATAAACAGGTATTTTACGTTTTTAATTTTACATATAAGCAAAGCCTTTTGTTTAGGTAGACGAGAAGGATATAGGTAGTACAAGTAGAGTTAACGTGAAATGAAACCAGTACGTGCAGTCCACCGCATATATTTCTATCGACCGAAGCTTTACGAATCCTGTTCAAAGTAAGCACGCTCGGCCCCCAAAAATCACAAGCACCACTTGAGCGGGTTAGACACGTAGGCAGACCTATCGTTAATTAGACGGTCTGCCCATGACTGCAGACCCTATCGAGGACCCTACAGGTCTACATTTATGTACTTTACTTATTTGAACTTAATTAGGTACAGTTGGTGAAAAAAGTAACTGATCATGGTACATGGTACGAAGCTTTTTCATGAATGAAAATTTAATTACTTTCCAAAGTTAATTATTATAGAATATTTAATTATATACTTTGCGAAATTTTTCAAAGTTACGAAAAGTTCATGTTATGTCTTCGTCGGTACAAGCTAAATACCTATATTAATACACCTTGAAAGTTCGATAATTGCAGATTGATAGATTGCTCCCGGGTAAGGAATAAATGATGGAATAGAAACACTTGACAGACCGGCAAAATGTCATGGCAAGAGGAAATATTATTACCACCAAGAAAACTGATAAGTGATCGGGTAACCATGGTACAGATAAAAACGCAACGATAAAAAGAATGAATTCATAACAAAAACATGATGTTAATGGATATTATTTTATTGAGCTGCAAGGTGCAAGGTTAAGCACCGCTTCACGCGGTCATTCCATGGATGGGGACAATGTTTCACACATCGAGATACCTTCATGCTTCGGAAAGCAAGTTAATCAGTTGGTTCTGGGTGTCATATGAAGACAGTCGTGTGTCAATAGCCCAAAAAGTCTGACAACCAGTCTAACCTTCGTTCTAGTATCAGTGTCTCCAAGTAATTGGGTGGCGGAGGTCAGATGGTAGTCGCTCTGTGTAAAATACTGATATTCAGCCGCAACTGGTTAGACTGGAGGCCGACCCCCAATGTAGTTGGGAAAAGGCTAAACAGATGATGCTTGTGGAGTACTTACCAATATTGGTATTATTACCGAATTCGCTAGCTAACATTTTCTAGATGTTATTTCCTATTTCGAATCTAAAATCCGAAACACTACATTTGATGGGCTGGGTTTTGTTCTATGAGAATTGGGCCATCTCCTTTTCATATTTCAATGCGTTTAAAGCAAAATCATTTGGACATTTAAAACTTTTCGTTTGCTAACTTGACTGAATTCACTCGTTAAGAGTTCTAACGAGATCACTAATTATCGATTTAAGTGAAGCCGGTACCTTTAAAAGATTACTGTTAAATAACTTTGCGTTAAGTAATTAAGACCTGTTCAGGATATTTCGGGAATTCGTTTTCTGTGTAGTAGACTAATGCTTTAATTAAATTGCGTTGTTCTATAGAATTATCTTGGATCAAAAGTAATTGGAGTTTTTCGAGGTCATAATGTATATTGTATAATATAATTTACAGGATCCAATATTCTGTGAGCGTGATCATTATTCAGTTATAAGCATGCGTAGGAAATGCGAAAATTGGTTTCTTTGCCTCATTGTGGCGCGGTTG
The DNA here is from genome assembly GCA_947562105.1 of Shargacucullia verbasci. Taxonomy (NCBI): domain Eukaryota; kingdom Metazoa; phylum Arthropoda; class Insecta; order Lepidoptera; family Noctuidae; genus Shargacucullia; species Shargacucullia verbasci. Next base: position 3,547,372 of record OX387286.1, on the reverse strand, counting down.
GTGAGCGTGAGGCCCTGGTTTCGACTTTGGAATTGTGGCTGCTAGATATAAAAATAAGGTCATCCTTAAGTGCACAGAACATAATAAGGGCATCGGTGAAATGTGGGTCTAGCTCTGTTACCCCTTGAAGCAGATTTTTAAGAATAAAGCAGGATTAGGAATGAGGAATGAAAATTATAAGGTTCTCATTATGGAATAGTTAAACATTTCCAACTAATCACTCATTTCATAACCAATTAGTGAGGAATCGATGGGCGAAAGAGGAAATGAACATTCTTCAATTACTCATCTCAGTACAGTAAGCAACAAATAGCAGATATTCCATTTTTCGTTCACACACGCTTCAGTACACAAGAACCTGAAGGCAACAGATCAAAACTGGGAATGCAGCAATGGAGGCAAACGAACACGGAACGTAACGCACGTACCCCGCTAACAAGTAGAAGCTCAAACATGCGCACCAGCCGGGCTAATTTGTGTCATAGACTATAAATTTGTGTAGATACGTCGTTTTTACTATTAAAATGTTTGGTGCCTATCCTAGTGGTTTCGTGATTATTAAACAGTATATAATAATAATTTATTATACACAAAAAAAGTAGGAAATAAAATGCAAAGGACAAGACGAAGATGAGCCCCAATCTAAACTCAGCCTGTATCTTGATGGGACGGAACACTGCTGTGTGATCACAGCAGTGTTCTCTGGAATCAGCGCAGTATTCAAATTATGTGTTAATTCTGCTTATTTTCAAGAGATAATTTTAGACTTTATTAAAGTAGGCACAAATCCTCAGCATTTTCTCTACACATCTGCATATACCTTACTAATCTATGTACGATATACCTCGTAATTTCTTACCTGCGTCTCATTAATTGTGGGCACGTAGGGTCCGCGTGACCGCTTGTGTGGTGAACTGGGGCTTTTACGCGATGTGTTATGTCCAATGTTGGGTAATGGGTGACTGGCTGATGGGTTCCTTGTTTTAGTGGTTTGGGCTCTCTGATACGTGGTTTGAGGTCGAAGTGTTAAGGAAAACGGTGATATTTTTATACGCATTAGGTACACTTTTTGACTTTACTCTGAAAGTTGATAGATATAACGTTTTCTTTTTATTTTTATGTTATCATCAATCACCGTAGCATTTAAAGACAAACGATCGGCTTTTAGGCGAACAATAGTTTTTCGTTCAAAATATTTGTCTAACCTTCAATACTAATGGAAAAACAATCGATTCGTGTAAACGATTATAGTGTTATCAGACGTCTCCTACGCTATTACGGTATTTAAAAAGTTCGACTGGATTTCATATCGTACTTATTGGACCCAGTTGAAATTTAATAATCATATTACAAATTTGATTTACCATGTTTTTAAAAGAACTCTGTTTAAGCGGTATCGTGGGTACAGTTACACGAAAACCCGGAACAACTTACTGTAGACCATACAGATACACTGAAAAAAAAATATTATGGCTGCCATAAAGTTTTTGTTAGCTTTTATCAAGCAAAATGTTCATATATGGGAACATAAAGCTACTTGTTTGCTAGCAATAAAGCTAACTTTATCACTGATTTAAACAAATATCATACTAAAAATTAATAAGTTCTTAATCGTGTTCATCAGTGAAGTTGTTTAAATAAATCTTACTTGATAATTAAAATGACTGTTTCAAACAAGTTAGTTATTAGGAAAATAATGTGTGATTATTAATATTTTAATCATGTTGACTTTATCGCCAATAATCATGTATGGTTTATAGGTATTATAATTTTCTTTTTAGGATTAAACATGAAATACTTAAACAAGTAAAATTCGCACTTGTTCAACAATCTTTTTTTTCAGTGTATTTGTTCTGTCACGCAGCGCAGAGAGCCACTAAGCTAATGCGCCAATCGAGTTGTCAAAATCTTGGCTTCAATAACTAAACAGCTATCTGCTTAGTAGAAAACGTCAAACGAAAACTATACAATACATATCAAACGCTGGTTTTAACTGGGTGCGCGGCCGAGCGAATTTTGTTTGAGAGCTCATAAATCTGTCACACGTCAAAGTAAGCCGCGTATCGAACGGGCCAGCCCTCCGGTAAATTATGAACTAACCGCCTTTTGCTTTGGTCGCAGGACGTTGGTGCACGTACCTTTATAATGCATGTGTTGTCCTTAAAAAATATTGGGAGATCAAAGCTCTTGATGATGATTTCCCAGGCTGATTTCACCATAACGGAGATATGTATGATTAAAGTTTTCTGTATAAGCATAGCAGAAAAATAGGCTCGCTAGGCGCTGATATATCGTAATCTAAGACCAACACGGTTGCAGCGAATTTACGCTACTTAATATCGGCATTGGTGAAATGTGTACAATAGTACACATGTGTACAATAATAATAATACTCGTAATAATATGTACAATAGTAAACATTTCATCGATGCCGTACCAAACCTTTTGGATTATACAGACGTTATATTGTTTATAATTTCTTATTATTTTAAATGTTGCCCTATGTTTTTTCCTTTATATATCTCCTTTATGTATCTCTCTCATTATATATAATGGGTGCATTCAGATACAAATTTCACAAGCATAAACATACACACCCTTAACTTGTATCGATTTTTTATTACTTTTTCAATATTATTTTAGCGAATAACTTTATACTGCACATCCTTGATATTGGAATGAAGAAAAACCTACAAAAACACATAAGACGGTGGAACGATAAAACGTTTTATTGCTTACTTAAAATTCGCCAAAAATCAACAATTCAATTCTATGCGAGTCATAAAGTGGAAAGATGGATTTCGAATTGAATGCGGTACCACGGGTTCTCGACTTTTGGTTTCTTATTCAATTTATTTTGGTATTAATTACTCTCGATTCTCGACGATACTAACGAAGTTTTTAACCATTCGACTATGATTTCGAAAATCTCACTGCAAAACAGTCATAATTTAAGCTGCGGATTATGTATGGCCTCTAGTCTTTCTTTGTATATTATGATTAGACCTGTATCATACACTGGAAACCTATATTGAAAAAAATTATAACCTGTTAGTAACCCACTAGTGATTGCAGTATATTCGAAAATAGAATCATCAGTTCAACCATTAACCCGTCAAATGACGCAAAGTAGGCACAATAGAAAATCTGTCTATTGTTTGTCGGTCGCCCGGTGTCCACATGCAATTCACACGTACACATTACGTTGCTCTACTCTATTTTAAAATATAAAACTAAAATAGAATAAAATAGTGTATTTTACATGAATTTACTCGCTGACTTTATTTGAGTCACCTAGCCAACCAACGGTAGGATCCTTATACAAACACTCGTGAAATACTGCCGATATTATCCGCGCAATAGGTTTAATGTCTTATGACGTAGACGGAGAGTCGGAGCGAGACGGCAAAGTGTGTACTGTTCAAATACACGCGATTACTCCGCGCAATGGAAGATCGGCTCCAGAGGGAATGGAGACGTCTTGAATAGTGCTCTGCTTTATTTTACAGGCTAACCGGAATGGTGCTTCTCTTTTAATTTAGCTAGATTGGATTGTGACGTTGTATTATAATTGGTTTTTATCTTTGTGAAATACGCAGGACTTAAAGTCGTAGTTCAAGTATGGCGTTATAGTAGTGATATTTGGTTTTGGTATACATTGGTTCTTTTTTAGGTTCTAGATTAATAAAATAAACCTGATAAATAATACTGAATGGGTCACAGCTTGTGAATCCTTGACTGTCGTTACAAGTGCTAAAGTGTCTCATTTTGCTTTGGCTGTATGGTCACTAAATCTAAATGTTTTTGTTTGATATTAATCCTAATATCAGCTGGATATTAATGATATCTTTGGTCGTTATCTGGTATCTTAGGTAAAAAACAAGAGACAATCTGAGTATTGTTCTAATCATTTAATCTCCTTTTCATACACCATTATGAAGTAGCTTACGTCATTTTGAATACTCTTTTTTTACTAGATGGTAGAGATACTTGCTAGCCAGTTACGTAGACAGGCGACCGAGGTTCAGGACTCTTCATATGTAACGGTCTACATCTCGCTTTCAATCGAATACTTCCACTATGTTTTTGTGCACATCTCACCATTTTTCCATGTTGCTCTGACAATGAAGGAAGAAGGTTCTATAATAGCTGAATTTTGTCTATCAGGCACCATTGTAGCTAAGGTTTATATTTTTAGCCAAGGCTAGCTACTTGACTAAAATTATAGTCTTTTAATCTCAACACGGTTGTGATATATTGAATCAATATTTTCATACCTACTCAAAATGTAAACGTGTATAATGCATATTATATCAATCATTGCGAATTTCGTTGACAAAATTTCCGAATCCAATTTAAATTCTAAATACACATAAAGAAATCTACATAAAATCAGAAATAACCCTCCCGAAGAAAGTCTTAGTAATAATTGGAGCACATCTACAGCAGGTGGTCCAATCACCCTCATTGGTCCCGGAATCAATTAGAGTCGGTACTCGTCGTGGCCGAGACAATGCCACGCCGCGCCGGGGACTGCAACGTGCTAGGACCGACTGCAAAAAAATCGTACTCCGTAAAAGAGATCTACTTTTTTTTTTTTTAATAAAAAGAAGTGATTATTTTGATATTGCTGTCCCTTCTATTAAATGTATTATATTTCTGATTCGTTGGTCTGATTTATCTGATCCACGTATCGCGGCGGAAGACTGCAACCGCTTCAGATTTTTTGGATGCTATTTTCATGTGGTCCTATAGGATAGATGGAAGTAGCGGGGATCACAGAACGTTCAAATTTTTGAATTTAAATTTGCGACGTGCATCCTGGTCATCTCAGGAGGCAGATTGCATAATACTTATTGTCTGTCAGGTAAATGTGTTTAGGAATATCATCCAAGTTTTGAGATAAATTATAAGCTATTATTATTATAGACAAATACGTACTTAATTTCAAAATGTCCAATGAGTGACATGTAAACACAATTAATTGAAAGAGCTGTGTAACTCAAGAACACAAACAGTACATTTTTTCATGATTACGGGATTAAATAAGTATTGTAGGAATTTCAACCGCAAAGAAAAGGAACAAATCATCTGGAAGAATCGTGCCAGGAAGCATCACACAAATAAGCATAAAAATGGCTTCGCTTGACTTATTTTTTATGCAAAACTTTTGTTCTGCCAGCGGTACCTAAAGGTGTACATAGACCCAAACGTCCCAACTTGCCGAGTCAGGTCGTGACGACATCGACGCAATGAGTCGCAGGTGCACACCCGCCGTAATATGTGCTACTGTATGTTGAATGAACCGTCAGTGTGCACCGCGCTTTACTTGTAAATGAAAACTGCTGTTTGACATATTGCAAATTTTCGCTCGTGTTTTGGTAGAATATTAGAGTTGTAGATTTAAAAAATGAAATTAATTTTCTTGTTCCTGAAATGATTGTAAATGTTCAATAACTCAGCTGCTTGGCATTTTGTTCAATTTATGTAACAGAACTTACTCTTTTTAAGTACCGAGAGTTTGTCCCTTAAGCTATCATTCTGAACTTCAATATTTTTAAAACGAGAACTACTTTACTATGTCGCAAACTTGTCCAGTTCCTCCCAAATTAAGAATCGAACTGTATAGACTATAATAGAGTTAAGAGTTTTTGACGCTTATATGAGAGGCATACATAACTAATCATACCTACGGCTCATCAATCCAAATCTCATCATGCAGGTTTGATTGTCACATTCAGTGCTAACTGTAACGGTTGCCGATAAGTAGTAGCATTTAAATCAGGCATATATCAACGCTAACTGCAGATAATTTCATCACTAAGCCCGCATTTCACACTCGAGTCGGCAATTAGCCGTGATCTGTCTGATTAACATGCGTTGTTAGAGCGAGCGCGGGGACTCAGTGGAGCTTCTCTGAGAGCGATAAGCTTAGCACAAATAGATCGTTATACCTTCGAAGTTTGATGTTTAAGTTCTGTATAGTATTTTCGGTTTTAGGTACTTCTTCTTATGAATCGATCCGTCACTCTTGAAGATCGTGATCCCAGTTGTTTGTTTCACCCTGTACAAGTATGTGCTGGATCCTTGTATCATGACATTGCTTTAAGCATCGCTATCCACTCTCCGCTCTCTCTGTGACCACACTAACTACTTAACAGCGACTAGCTAGTGATTTTTTGGGAGGCACGTTGTTAGTTGTACCAGAATATTACCTTAAGTATCGTTATTCGCTCTCCGCTCTCACTGTGACCACACCAGCTACTTACAGCGACTAAATGTCGGTCCGGCCGCTACCGACACGTGATCTTTCAGGTGTTTCACTGTTGATTAATACGCTGCGCCGTCAGTTGGAGTGACGTCACCGTTTCGAGCCATTACGTCCCTAATGATGTCCGGCTCAGAGTTATTGCTGTGATCAAAATTCTGAAGAGGTCAGTGAGATTAATGTTTTGAATAATGTAACTGATTAGCCTTCTGTGCTGTTTTTTCCAGAAAATGAGAACATTCCCAAAAAATATAAATCCTTTTGTCAACAAAACAAAATCATCTGTTTAACACGGAATTTTTATATAGGTAAACGGCTGTTTTCATTTTAAAAATCTGGTATATTGTTGGTGAACATGACCCTAAATATACCACAGCAAATGAAACACTTCCACGGCCTTCAACTAAAACTTTCAATATTTTTTCATTGAAATAAACATATTCTTTACTTTTTTCGGCAGTACCGGACTTTTTACCATAAATAAATATCAAAGTGGCCACAAAAATAAATATGCTTTCGTTTGTGTATCGAGTCAATTAATTCTGTACGTTAGGCTGTCATAAATCAAAAAACTGAAAATGCACGCGTTACTTTTTTTTTTTCGCGAAAAAATAAACTCGAAATGTGCAATTTTATTCGTAAATGTTTTCCGTTTAACTCACAAATGGCGGAAATTTATGGTCCGAGAAACTGCTCCGGACTTTTTGTTACACGGATTTTGAGTGCGTTGCGTAGTTGTTAATTAAAGGATATAATGATTCATACGCAGTTTGGGAAGAGAAATATTGTACTGTATTGTTAAAATGTTCCTGTTGTGTTTTAGCATTTTCCGGCGCAGTTAAACGGCATCATGGCACACCGTTGTTGCAATCTGGATAGATTACGTACTTAAAAAATAATTTTAACACCCAATTTCGACTATCTTCTTAAAGCAAACGATGTTCGATGATTAGTCTAGTAAGATATTTATTATTACTACAGTTGATGATCAGATTTTGTTTTTTAAACGTTAGCTACTTTAGTTTAAGTTTCATCATTATCATCATCATCAGCCAGAAGACGTCCACTCCTGAACGAAGGCCTCCCCCAAGAGGGGGTTTGCCATAATCCCCACGCTTGGCAGGCGGCTTGGGAATCGCAGTGGCTTACCGATTAGTGAGAGGTTACCTTATCCTTACCTACCTTTTTTTATTGTTCAGTAATTGTACAGTTGTGGCTTTCGTGCTTGACATTCGCATTTTTGGCTGTTCTACGTCCAGTTTGAACTACGGATCACACCTCCCGGCCTTATCAAAGATTATACCCATTAATTCTAGCTAATTGCAGTCACCCGTGCTAGTACTGTGACACTACAAATCTAAATAAAATAATTGTTATATGGTTTAGTACGCGATTAACATGTTTTTATTTTATTTATTTTTATTCTTTATATGGGAACATAAATTATCATGTTCTTCATTATGATAAATGTTCAACCAGTCATGCTGTATTTGTTCCGCGACACATAACGTAGGAAACCAATCGCTTAGTCACTACGCAAATAGCCATAAAAAGTCAATTTGTTAACATAAAACGATGATATCCAAATCAAATTAAAGGCTAAAATCGCCTGTCACAGTGGACTCGACTTTACACCGATCTAAAAATGTTCTCTACAAAAACACTACAAATTCGAACAAAAAATCTTCGATAAAGGGTCTCGAAGTAAGTAACTTTAAAAATTTTACGTAAAACGTACTCGTATTGCTTTAGCGATTCCATCGTCAATTGCACCCGGGTGAGTATTCAAAGAGATCTCAGTATTCAGAGATCACGTTCACAGCCGACTTGGATGGTGCTATTCAGAGAAGCAAGCGGAATTAAGCTAATTTAGGAACTTTAATGCTTGTCTTACTGCCGGTGTACAATATCTATTGTATACAAGTGTATATTATAGTAATGAAAATGCACTTTATTAAAATTGTATTTAGAAAACACGACTCGTCAGTGTAAGTAGGTATATAAAAACACAAAGGGAAAAAATGGCTGTGGCAGAAAAAAATAATTTAGTCAAAAACTAAGTAAATATAAGAGTTACTTTATCTTTTTGTTAATATTGTTAACAAATTAATTTTGTTCAGAACTTAGCCACGATAATAGCGTTGTGTGTCGTTGTGTGACTTATTCACAATTAGTCACATTGGATTTGCTCTGATGGCAAAATTTGGCAAAATTTCAATAAATAAAGTTTAAATAAATACTGGCTGACTTAAATATATCCATGTACGAAAAAATAAGTATAATATGTATAAATCCATAAAAAAATATTAACAGAAAACTCTTATGTATCTCAAAATTGAATCGCATTACAGATCAATGTTAGGTATAATGGAGACCTATTTTGAATCTTATAGGAGTATCCTACGATAGAACACTATAATATTATATTTTTACAGATAGAGACCCTTCAATGGAAGATTTCTTAAAAATCTATAATTTGTAGATAATTTGTAGCGAACTTAGCGGGCAACTTTGCCAAACACTACATAAACAATTTACGATACGTCCCATAATATATTATTAATAATCAAATAAGTATAATAATATAATAGACATACCAACACCTTAAGAGGCTCTCGTTGAGAAACTTGATCAACACCTTAAGAGGCTCTCGTTGAGAAACTTGATCAAGGGCTTGATATAGAAGGCGGTACTCCTTGAGAGGAAGCTTCTCACGATGCCTGCCTGGTGCTCGTATTGTGAGGAGCTTCCTCTCGCTGGAACCTTAATCAGCAGGAGCGTGGACCTTGTTTCCGATACCGGTTGCTAGTAATTTTTTTTTTTATTTATTTGTCAGATATAAATGTGTTTAACATTTTACTATTCATAATCCCTACACTAGTCTAGAATATTTAAAAATATAGTTATAAAATAAAAAAAATATGTGTAAAATAATGAATCAAAGATAATAATATTATTTAAATAAACGTGTCAAACGCTAATCTCTTACGCATTTCACCACGGTGTAAGTGGATCGAAGGCAGGCGGCGACGGAAAAAAAAGTTGTGTCTAGCAAAGGTAACAATGGTTAGAGATGGTTCGTGAGCTAGACGCCACGGAAACGCTTTCAAAGACCTTTCTTATTTAGTTTTCTTAACTGATATCCGCTTTTAGATTTACGTATGCACGTTTCCTAATGGCAACTGTGGGAATTAAGGTTGCTGGTTTTTATCAGTGTTTGAGTTTGAATTCAGAACTAAAAATGTTTAATTTATGTGTATCAAGACGTTTTTTTTAATTTACTGTTTGTTATTTATCATCCTCATCTGCCTGCCTTTTCCCAACTACATAAGGGCGGGTCCCAATCTAACCGGTTGCGGCTGAATATCAGAATATGGTATTCACTACAAACATGCTTACTAAGAAAACGCGGAATGTTGTATTTCAAGCTTGTACGCCAAAAAATGTATATTGACGTTATTCATAACATAACTTTATAGAACTTTTATTTATAAGGGAGAAAATGATTTTTCTATTTACTTATCTCTATAATCTTCTAGGACAGCTTTCACTATATAAAATGGAGTTCAATTTGAAATAGTAGGTAATATTCAATCACGTATCATTACCACTTGACATTTACAGTTCCAGAGAAACTTTGGAAACCGGGATATTTATTTACATTCATCTCGAATGATATCCACAACTTATAAAGTGTTCAGATCAGTTCCAAAATACAAAAAAAAATAACATAACATAGCATTACGCCTGTATTCCCCGAAGGGTTACGCAGAGGTATACTATATAGTACACCCACATTTCACCGATGCTCTTATTGAGTCCCATTGGGCGAGCCTATTGCCATCTACCAGGCATAGTTTCAGACTCCGTGCTGCTGAGAATTTCCATACAGAAAAACCTAATCAACACCTTCTAAGAAATACCTGGCCTGACCCAAGAATTGAACCAAGGACCTCACGTTTAGCAGTCGCGCTTGCCACCACTAGACCAATGAATGTGGCTGAATACCAGTTTATTTGCAGTGACTGACGACTGTTCTTTGTAACGTTAAGTGAATCTATTTGTTTGGCTTTTAGGTATCCTAGTAAAATTATAATGAACTCTATGAACTGTATTTTAGAATTAATTTTAGTTAACAGAATTATAATACACAAGGCTGGCTGAAATGATCGGACTTTTTTAAAATGAACACGTATAATTGAAACCCACATTCAGGTTTCAATACCGAACAGGAACTCAATATGACTCGCAAATGAAAAATTCCTTTGCTGCGGCACTATTCCCGTTAATGAACACCTGTATTCAAAGAAAACCATAATGAGCTCACACTCAAAGCATACGTCTCGACATTTTCTAGAAATTTCTTTTTAAATAACGTAGGTCTGAGACGGAATGAATCGGCGTACCGTCGGAATGAGCGGGACTCGCATAAGTGAATGGGCCGAGTTGAACGATGAATGGAGCGGCGCGGAATGAGACCGACTACGGATTCTTTCGTGTATAGCTGACGTTTGACGTAGACGCCAAGATTTTTTTTTTTAAATTCGGTAAAATAAGTTAGGAAACCGGTTTAATGGTAAAGTTAGTTAAATCCACGTTTCTTCTTGAGGAGTAGCAGAACTTGTACCGTTAAGTTGGTAATGAGTCTAGAAGGATGAACTCCGTGTTATAGTTGGATTTTCTTGATTACTGAATGTCATTTCGGCCTAATATCAAGAGAACTGAAACATAAATTGTTCTTGGATATATTGCGTTTGCTAAATTAACTAAACTCGGAAAAAGAAGTTCCTTACGATAAGATAGAAGTCATCTTCAAAATTAGAAAGAGTCATCAATTGGAAATTTTACAATAATTTTAATTCAAACCAATTGGCTATCAGTGTGTCTAAGAGGATGCTGGAGTGGACATCTAGACAATAACTGACCTTCTCGGAGAACCAAGAGGTGACTTATTCTTTATTCGTTATGAAAATTTATGAAAATTGTAAATATTTTTAACAGTAAATATTTGTTTGTTACAGGTCCCCGCAGTTTCAGTTTCATCACTATAAGGTCGGTGCAATATTATAATTGATTAATGTTACACAATGTTTTTTGAAATCATCTTGCTCTTCATGTATTACCTTTATTTTCTAAGGTGACAATAACTACTTAGGTAATATGTACCAATAATTTTCAAACTGTTTCGTTCCGTATAATGTCCATCTATTGGTGCTTGCTTAACTTCAACAGACACATCTCGCTGTGGTGTCTCTCGGATCTCCTTCATTTAATATAAAGCGAGAGAATCGTGCACTTTAGTCTAGGTTCTCTTATAATCAGCCAACAATTCTCTCACAAATATAATTTTGCATTCAATGATCTCGCTAAAGAAATTCTCGCGGTACACTGGAGTGAGAATTTATCGGCGTTCCGCCCACTTAAATAATTTTCTAAGGGCCCAATTTCTCACTGGTTTATTGTTCGACGACTCGTTCTACGGCCCTTAACGACGTTAATTTCGAATTAATTCGTTGATACTCCCGCGCCTTGATTAAACTCTGATTAGAGAATAAATCTTGTTCTATTTTGTGAAAAGTCGTTGCGTTCAAATTGGGAAATCTTGGTGTCTAGATAAGAGCGGTGGATCCTTGATGTTATTTTGGGAATTAATTTGAAATTAATTAGGTGGTTAAGCTTTCAAAGTGTCTGCATTTGGAAAATTGTTTATTACTTCAAAGGAAATTGTTTATTAAAATCTTTGAATAACTTTTTGATGCCATTGTATTGGTAGAACTCAAATGCTTTGCTGACTGACAGTGTGACACAGTGACAAAATTCCAGTCACTATTATATTTTATAACACGTACAAGAAGGCTGTCAAAAAGCACTTGAAAATCCGCATTTTATATAAAATTTCTACAAAAATAAATCGTGCGTACATTTTGAGTACCTACAAATCCGAGCAGTTTAATTTTCACTTTCCCCAACTTTAGAGGTGAACACTCAACGCTCATTAAACATGAAACAGTGATGGCACACGTATAGCTACATTCAACAATGTTGCGCTTTTGATTCCAAATTTAATAAGCGCTTAACACTTCAAAGCTCGCGTGTAAAGCAATTTGGCGCGCGCCGAAAAACACCACAGTTTTGGTCTAGCTACGTAATTGGTTTATACTGCAGTCCGCGGAGAAAATATTAATTAGGGCTGCCGACGGCGCAGCGCTTTCAAGCGCTTTCACTGCTGTATCTAAAGTGCATCTGCAATAATCGCTGTACTTAAAGAGCGGCGATTGAGCAATTTGTATGTATTTTTTTATGACAAAGTGCGTTTCGCTATTTTTCCTACTCTCTAGTCAGATTGTGACAGTCTATGAGGTACCAGGTACAATACCCGAAACCTGTACACTGGAGATAACTGCAAAGCAAACCAGTATCGATAATACACCTAACTGTCATTGTTCTGATGTATTGACTGGGATGGTAAAACATATATATGGACAGCAAGGTGCTCAACTTGTTGGTACGGGTTCCATTAAGAGTAGCCATAACATGAGCTATGAGCCCGAAACCAAATCCAATAAACGCATCGAACGTAGTTGGAAACATTTCCCTGGAAAGATGTGGGCTTGAAAAATAAAAGCGTATCTTTTATTTACCGAAACAACGGTGGAGCGTTTTCCTACCAACAAGCTTACGTTTCATTTGAACAGGTTTTCAAAACGCCGGTTCTAGCAGAATAATAGCTACGAAGATAACCTGAGATCCTACTACGGTAATTTTTGTTTTTTTTTGGACTGACGACTGGTAGTCGTGGAATTCATGATACGTTAGAAGTGGCCAAAAGCAGTGTCTAAGCTTTATTTGTGCTTCAATAGTCATAAAGAGTGTATCTCAAATCTAAGAACCTATAATAAAATAAGTACCTACTTAAAAAAGATTGAGCTATTTTAGAGAAATCATATAATGAATTACGCTCTCAGAATAAGATGCAATATCTGAAGAAAACAAATTATAATTTGCTATATGCAAATAAAAATACGCTTCTGCTTGAAATACACATCTCTTATAATAGATTAATTACAAATAAATCTTTATCCGTTGCAGAGACCTTATATAATCGTTTGGTTTTCTTCATTTTTCTGTCGGCTTCCTCGCTTCCGTTGAAGTATTTTAAAAAACTAGTAAAATGTTAGAACTAATTTCCGTTACACAGAAACTTTTCCGAAGGCGCTCTCCGCCTATTTTATGCTCATCTGAATCTTGAAAGTTTGATGAACTATCTTGGAGAATGGCTGCCGTGAAATTAATTTTACACTTGATAAGCTTCTGCTATTTTAAGAAATTGCACTTTAAAAAAGTTCCGTACAAAAAAGTTTCTATTGACAGTAAAATTGAGGATGGCATTGTGAGGGTCGAAGTTAATTTGTATACGATGAAGAATAATTCCATCTACTCTAAAAATACTGTTATTTATATTTTTTACGTGATCTTTATTTAATCTCATACTTAATTATTTAGTGTACACCTACTTGAAAATGTCAATTAACTTGTTTGTTCGTTGTATACTTTCCACAATAATACAACTCCTGTCCTTGTCTAGAACACTGAAACCTATATGAAAGTGAACTTTAATCGTGCAAAACCAAAAGATGCGTCAAATATTTCACAAAAATAAATATTGTGAGCCGATAATCCGCCACGTTCGAACATTACCCACAAAAACACTACCGCCGCATTTGTATGTATTGCAAAATTCAATAGGATAGCTTATAACGTTGCGGACTCATCCCGACCGTTCCTCGGGTTATGAAATTGGATCCAGTGACAATAAAATACATAATTTAGGCCCGCGCCCCACGGTGGGGCGCCAACTTATTGTATTAGACATAGTAAATTCTGCTAAGACGCACGTGCGCACAATGATTGTGGCCAGAATTGGGTACGAATGTTTCAGACAATGTGGGCTCTCGAGTCGGTTTCGGTTTTCAAGGAATTAGGCTACAGGTGCTGACTTAAGGGGCCAGTGTTATTTGTAGATGTTATTTCTGCTATATTCGTAAGGAGAAGAAAGTAAATGCGTGCGTTCCATTTAAAACGGCAGGAGGATAAAGATTTAATATTAATGTACCAATATGAGACAGTAATTTCGCTCAAATGGATATTTATTACGAAAATTCTGTATGGAAATCAATTTGCAAAATAAAAATGATTATTCCACAATCTTTTTCACAACTATAGACTATACGACTTCATTCCCGCAATACTTGAAAAGGATTACAAAATAAATGATAGTTCGGACAATCACTTCGTCCGCGCATGTCTTTAATCTTATTAAGTAGGTACCATGTAAACACATAAGACATATCGATCCTCCATAACATCCTCAAGGGACACAGCTTGTATATACGAATTTAATTAAGGAATGTAAAGCGCACAAACACTAACGTACTTAATATCTGTATTGACATGGTCGCTTCAAAACGTCGGTGTTCCGGCACAGCTGTTTAATTATCAGCCGCAGTTATAGACGAGTTTCGTAGACAACTTGTTCCGCCAATCCAGTGCTGTGCCAATCCGTAAGGATGGGTGCTAGTTTGAGCGACAAGCGATTTGTGGCATTTCGTTTGATTGTTACTAGTAGTGGTAGACGAGTTTTGTAGACAACTTGTTCCGCTAATCTGTAAGATCGGGCGCCAGTTTGAGCGACAAGCGGGTTGTCATATTTTGTTTGATTGTTAGCAGTGGCGTGCGGTTCATAAAGACAAAAAGACACTGCCTACCTAACATAACTCAGATAAATATTTATTATAAGATATTTGACGTGGCAAATCACATACATCGTAATTTCATCGATAAGACGATGAACCAATACCAACTACAGTAGGGATTATTGGTAAGTAAGCTTTCAAAATTTTCTGCCTACCCTGTCTAAAAACTCTGTGCACGCCGCTGATGGTGACTATCAGTTATAGACGAGTTTTGAAGTCAACTTGGTTTGCCAATTTGAAAATGCGCGCGCCAATTTGAGTAACAAGCGGGTTGTGATAGTTTGTTAGCAGCAGATGTTATAGGTGAGTTTTGTAGAAAACTTGGACAATCTGTAAGGATGTGTTTCAGTTTTGAGCGACAAATGGGTACTGACATTTTGTTATAATAATCAATCAATTCAAGTTATAAAAATCAATTCAAGTCGCTCCAAGCAACACCTAACCCTAGCCCGTCTCATGGGCTGACCGCAGTGGCTATAAATTCCGACACAATATTTCGATGTCGGTCCCCATCGAACTTTCAACAGCGACACGTTGCGTACGTCACATAAACCCTTGTTTATTGGTATGTTTTATTAAATTTATATGGACACTATAAAGTAGCTAGTTTTGGATTGAATGTGCGAAAGTTGTTAATTGAAATAAAATATTAACTTGATTCTGATAGAACCTGTTTATACGATTGGCAGATAAATGAGTAAATCTCCGATGGTCGTGTAATTAATTTAAAAATAAATCCGTTTATTAATATGAGTATTGCGCTAGTTATGAGCGCTAACAATCACGAAAAATAAGAACAAACCCTTCATAAAACTTGTAACATAAACTAAAAATATGTTTCACTTTACCTTGCTTGTGCCTATATTCTTAGTCACAAAAAATAACTGATATACCAACCCCTTTTTTGGTTTCATGAATTATGCGACTAGTCAAAATCAAAATGTTCTCGAGAATGATAGAGTATCCTGTTTAATCTCGCAAAAAATTTTAACGCTTGGGGTTTCTGCTCACCCCGATCCCAACAACACAACAGAATTTCACAGATAGCGCTAGTTGATAATACCGGGTGTAAAATTACAACAGCCAAGATAACTGGGGGGTAATTTATCATAATGACGTCTGTGTATTTTTTTTAGCTCAGCAGCGCCCTCTAACGGCGACCCCGTACTAAATCACCGGGCAAGAGACAAGAATTATCATATAACTCAAGATAATAAGAAATATAACCGTACTGTAGTATTTATTTTTTCTATTCAAGCTTCAGATAGCGTATGATAACGTGGTGTTTATATTAGAGAGTATTTGTGGATCAATTTATAAGCGTATTCTCGATTCCAAAACAATACACTGCCATGTTATCAAACTATGATCGTGGAATTCTCGTTATATACTATTCTCATTATAGTGAATGTGAATGTCCGTTATAATGTTCGAGGTGGTTTCATGACGTGTCCGCTGCATACAACATGTCTTTCTGTACATAACTATCCCGATATTCGGGTATCACCACTTTGAGAGACTCGTTCCGTGTGGGTCTTTGGGTATACTAATAAATCGTAGAGAATATCGTCGTTGTTAAAAAGTTGAGGGGCTCGTAGCTACATAAGTACATAGCTACCACGCAGATCGGTCGATTTGCGAGGTTAAGCAGCGCTTGACGCGGTCAGTTCTTGGATGGGTGACCATTTTTCAAATATCGAGACCCCTACGTGCCTGGGAAAGCACGTTAAGCAGTTGGTCCCGGGTGTCATACGAAGATTTATGACAGTCGTTACGGGTGTCAGTAACCCATTAAGTCTGACAACCCGTCTAACCTTAGAGAATCAATGTCTCCCAGTAATAGGGTGGCAGAGGTCAGAAGGCAGTTGTTCTGTGTAAAAAACTGATATTCAGCCGCAGCCGGTTATATTGGAAGCCGACCGTAATATAATTGGGAAAAAGGCTAGGCAGATGATGATGATGAACGTCGTTGTCAAACAAATATCTGCTATGTGTACTTTTTGGAGATTTCGACATTTTGACCAATAAGTCTAGTTTACTAATCAAATTTTCGTATAAAAAGACTGCTATGTGACTCTAAGCGATATACGATGAACTATGGTCGCTAAAATGTGCTACACGCATCGGCTAGAATATTGTCAAATCAAAACTGCTATGTGACAAAATATCAAAATATCCCAAAAGTACACATAGCAGATATTGGTTTGACAACGATTAAAAAAGATACATAAAGATTTTTCATACAACCTTCTAACCCTATTTCACTCCCTTAGGGTTTTTAATAAAGAAGACATCGGCCATTTCAAGTTTATAGGCTTTAAAGTTCTTGTGATTTCGTGATTAGTGAATAGTATTTCGCTATTATACTATATATTTTATATAGATTGACATATGTATAAGACTGACAGTATCCCTCGATTAATCTTATATAATTATATGCCGTCTCTAAAGAGTTATTATCACGAAATTAACGCCATTAGTACAGGTGATTATCATAGAATTGGCTGTCATACAATATTGATGTTCGCAAATTAATCTTATTACGGAATTACAGTACGGTAACTTACATTTATGTTATGTGTGCCTCACTTGATACGAGTACACTTGTGTTAGTGTGTGTATAACGTATAAATACATACAAACAGGGAAGAATTTTAATAATCACTGTGCTTTATATCAGCCGCCGAACATAGGTCTCCCAAGATATGCAATTAGAATTCTTAGTTTTTAATTACGCTAATCTTTTATAATTATTATCAGTATTTGTAGGTATATCATCGATTGCCGCAAAGTAACGCCTGATGCTCTTAATAATCGTAGGTCTCCTCCGTTACAATAAACGACACGCAGCCTTCACGAGTGACGGGCCTTGAGATCATCTGGGGCACCCTGGGTAGTCAGCCTCGATTCATCATAGTAGACTGGGAAATGTTTGCACTGCGGCACGGTATATACTAGAGTGAACTCGACGGAAGAAGACCTGACTTGGCAGGGAGATTTGTGATGACAATATG
The DNA here is from genome assembly GCA_947562105.1 of Shargacucullia verbasci. NCBI lineage: Eukaryota > Metazoa > Arthropoda > Insecta > Lepidoptera > Noctuidae > Shargacucullia > Shargacucullia verbasci. The sequence continues at coordinate 3,529,337 of OX387286.1, read as the reverse complement.
CTGTCCTATGCATAAAGGAGTACGCTCATGCCTCACCTCTTTGTATAGTCCTTTTGTCGCTAATTACGCTAAAAAGGCTGTTGTAGTTTTTTTTTAAAAACGTTGCTCCACTCTCATTATCATTCTTGTATCGTGGGAGCGTTTAAAAACACAAATATTCACATGGACATATACCCAGACCCGGAATAACAATGTCATCATACAAATATTTCTTCCGTACCGGAATTGAACACCACGGCACAAACGTGTCGTGGTGTTATCATTCCAGGAACAGCTTAATCTTTACGCCACGGCATGAACGATTACCTTGTGGTAGCTCGAGTAGATACGACTGGAGAAGACCATGCTTATCAGGCAACTTATATGATCAGAATTTTCTGCTTCGTCTGCCTTTCACGGAACAATTATAATACTTCGTAGAGTTTGTAACAAAAAAATTAAAATCTCAACCCACAACCTAACTCTTCACGGCTTACGTAAAGAACGGCAATCCACCGACAAAGTGAGGAGGATAGTTAGTTACAAAAATGTTATACGAACGGTGGCGGTTCATCGAAGTCGGTCGGGTAATAGGCGACAAGCCAACTATTATGAGAAACTTTGTAGCGTGGAGACACGAATAATTCTCGGTTTTATATGGATATGATATAAAATTACGTGAAGCGGTTAGAATGAAACGGTTTATTTCACTTTGTTCACCTGGGTGAAATTTTTAGTTCCCTCGTTTCACCTAGGTGATATCACCCAGGTGAAACAATTCGACATATTTCGATTCAACTTTGACGTTTTAAATTTTAAAACAGGGTGTTGTAAAGAGACGACTAACTAGAGTACATTACGGAAAGAATATCTAACTTGTGTATCCATTTTGGCATGAGCGTAAAGATATACTGGTGACCTCACCAGTATATCTTTACGCTACGGCTTGAGCCATTTTATATCCACATAAGAACTGACTGCCAAGGTTGCGCTGGACATAGGTACAAAACGTAGCCACTCCAAATTATGGTCCCTCAATTCTTCCTATGGTCAATATTTTCATCATTTGGAGTGACCTTATTAAACATTTTGCTGGCATCCAAGGGTTAGTTACAGTCTGAAAGATTATCCTTTGATTTGTCAGCTATTGTGGACGAACCTCGGAGGAGACTGTCACTTAAACAGACGGGCTCGCCATATCTTGAAAACAGACACCTCATAGACGCATCGTGCATGAGAACCGATGCAGTTAGTCACATCAAGAAATCAAAAGCTTTGAAAACACTTCTTCTTTTGTCAAATCGGCACAATCTGTCACATGAGAATCACTCATGCCGTAGTGTAACGATTATCCAGTCTGAAGTGGTGTTGAGGGTGACTGTCCAGGGTGCATCTGACTTATGGAGGTTGATCTTTTGTTTCATCATATTTTTATCACTGGCAATTACACGAAGCTTTAGTAGGTAACTGTAATTCGTTCCAAAGAAATAGTATAACAGGTAAGACTAAATCGTTTTCTATTGACAAGGTAACACAACGTCATATCCAAATAAGTTTCCTAGTTCCAGCATCCTTTCCGAGAGGTTCTTCATTACACCTCCGCGTAGACGAGGTAATTGCAGGGCCGACACACGCGAGCATAACCTCTTAATTTATTGAACGAAACTAATGAAATTCCTGAGCAAAGTTTATTGCTGGAGACAGCCCTGTTTCGCGCTAACAATTTTGGCCTCTCCTCTACAAGGGGCTGAAGTGTTCTAATCGTTTCTTTAATTATTTCTGAATTAATGTTTAGTCTTGTCTCACAGCGTTTATTTTGTAAAATATCTTTATATTTATTTGTGCTCTTTGTTATTCTTCTTGACAAATTAGTGAAAGTTTACACATCTAGTTAAATTGAAGATATATTTATTTTCAGAATCGAATAAAGTATTATTGCCCCTGTGTTCTCCGAAGGCTTAGGCAGAGATATACTACTAGAAACCTACATTCCATTGATGCTATTATCGGGTCCAATTTAATAGGGGCAAGCTCATTTCCCAATTACTGACAGTGTTGCTACTGAGAATTGCCAAATCGAAACTAAATAATGATTTGGCCGTTGAGAAGAATTGAACTGGGCACCTTCCACTCAACAATTGCCTGAATATTCAGGCGACTGTGGAGCGTTAAAGGTAAAGAGCGATAAAGATTCAAAGTGTAAGAATACTCTTAATACACATTTTTACATATAATCGCAACTTTAATCAAATAATATAATTGGGGAAAATATTCTCGTTTTAAGACTAAAGTTTAACACTGCATATTTTAGGGTTACGTCTGCTTTACGAGTGCAGTTCAGTCCATACTAACATACAGCCATATAACCTATGTTTCGTCTAGACTACGTATATGACCTAAATAAATTAGAGCTTGTGCACCTGTGCCGTGTTCAGTATTCACGATCATTTTAAGTGTCGGTCTGTTTAATTGGTTGAACGTTCTTGGATTAATAGGTGCTGTAAATATGTGATTAAGATAGTTGTGACCTTTGAATGTGATGTGTGAATGTAATCATCCTATTATATTATTAAAGAAGTTGTCGGGATATGGGTTGTCAAAGTCAACAAAGAGAAAGCTAAGGCAATAGCAGTTAATATTCTTTAAAAATAAACAAGTGACGATCAATGACTGTACCTGTCTTCTAATTCATTTCTACGAATGCTGAAAGGTCTATTTCAATGGCTCAAATACGCAGTACAAGATTTGAATATAATAAATATACACGACTGTCAACTTACGAAATACATTTAGAATTAAATGTACCTGTATCAATCAGATTTCATATGATAATTCTGTGAGACAAACAGAATCGTCAAAGACGTTATTAAGCGCTGAAGAAAATTTAGAAATGTAAGCTTAATTAAAATTTCTTCTTAACAATCACGTCTAAGCGAAATACCGAGTAACTGAGGGGGAATACGCTGGATATTTGAGACAAGTGTTGAGATTATAGCGAGTGAGTACATTTTAATACCAAACAAAACTTGTTTCGTCAATTTGGAGAATTACAGTGGATCTGAAATTTCATAAAGAAATATGTGCTTACATTGGTATAAAATAATTGAGACAATGATTAATGGGTTGAATTCTATGAAGTTGTGATTTTGGTTTCATCGGATTATCGGTCAAAGTTTGACCTGAACCTTTTTATAGTTTAAGTATAATTTGGCGTACAATATTATTATTCAAAATACAAAAAATCTGGCCAGACAAAAGACACTCTCGAAGTAAAACAAGATCTCATAACTTGGCCCACACCGCCAAAATTTGGAAGTTTCAGCGGAACAAACAGTAAATTTTGATGATAAGTCGTTTTAAGAATCGAAATAACTGCAACAGGAGGGTGGGTAGGAGTGCAAAAGTTGCAAAGATACTTCGCATCAAATTAATTGATTCATTGAAAATTAAAATTTCGGAATTCCTTTTTTTAAATTGCGGCCCCTTTCTTATAATTTAGATTTATATAGGGTAAAGGGATTGATTAATCTCTGTTGATTGTTAAGTCATTTGTTTTTTTTTTTGGAATGCTTAAAGGGTGAAAATATGTGTTTGAATTTTATTTTGAAAAATATGAATGTGCAATTTCTATTTTTTTTTGTGTAAATATTTATGTATGTAAGAGACTTTTTGGCATGTTATAATGTAAATTAAAGAAACCGTAAGTACGGTATCTCTGTAACTCTGTAAGACTTGGATATTGTATTGAAATACAATATCCAAGTCTTATATAAATATCCTAGTCTAGTCTTTGTTTTTCTGTACAACAAATACGTCATCCGATTTTTAGTCCTTAGAAATGGGCAAATCTAAGTAAACAATGTATGTATGTTTTTTCAATAAATAAAGAATATTTAAACTTAGATCTTACACATACTATACAATGGGGGAGCGAGGTATGGTGTTCCTCCATTGAAAAGGGAGGATCTTCCCACCAGGCAAGGTGGTTAGCCTACCGGGCCGAAGCTTGATGGTTGATGTCGAACAATCGTATATATGTTAGAATCGTTGTAAACTCTCATAGTGCGATTCAGGCTTTGATATTGTAGCTTCACTCCGATAGATAGCGCTGTTGTTGCTACATATGCTCTTTGTGTCGACTGTGATAAAAAAATATCCTAGCCGATTTAAAGAACGCATATGGATATTTTATGTTTTCTTTATTCATTTTTATATTATCTAGTAATCCCACAGAAATAGCAAAACGTGAAACGCGCGGACCGCGTAATAGGAACTACGGTGATGGATTACTGAAAAATGAGACGGTAATTAGTCAGCAATCTATCACAATCAACGTTAATTTGAGAAGCGGGTTCAAACTTCTTTCAATTAAATGTTCAACATTTTTGAAGAGTTTATCGCTTTACTGAGCGTTTTTCGCACAGAGATGGTTTTTGAATTATATGAAAAAAAAGTTAATTGTTTTATCGATGTTTTAAATCTTCTAGAATTAAATTAATTAGAGTTACGTGTCACTTATAACTCAACGAATTCACTGTAATTTGGAAGTTTATTCGTGTTACATTTTTTATTTTTTAAAAGCAATAGTGAGATAAACTCGACAAATTTAGATTGAAATGTTTCGAAAACATTTCAATCTAAAATGCCTTCACGCTTTAAAGAAATACTAGACTCGGGACCCAAAAGTGCATTTAAACAAAAATAAAAAAAATTACATGCGTCAAACATTTTCGCAATTCTCAGTTCTAGACCGAATCTAAACAAAAGGCAATCCGATAGATAACAATAGTCGGTACATTCACCAGTCTAGACCAATTCCTTCACGTAAATAAGTATCAGCGTTGTCCTGTTAAGCCTGACTGGCAATTTCCGAAGAAAAGCATTTTTGTGTTCAATTGAAAAATATGACAATTGTCACTTTTAGATGCAACAAATCGATTTATGTATTGTTGTTTTTCAATGGAAATTATTTTCAAGCATTTCGATAGTTACTTAAAGTAACAGGTTATTTTTTTTAAGCTGTGCCTCTTAAGTTGTCTTGTATTGTGGGTATAGGACATACATGAACAAAAAAGTATTAGCAGGCCCAACAAAATTTTGTGTGCAAGGAATTATTGTGACCCGCAGCCTAATTACCGATGTAGCGACAGGCGTAGATCGCGCGATAGCTTCTGTTAAATGTCATTTTTGTGTCATATAATGTATTGGCTGACAGTGAGATTGCTGTCGCGTCGATGTCGTGTTGCTGTCGCTTTTTTTACGTAATTAGGCTGCCGTACCTATCGTAGAAAGTCATAGCTTAGAGACTTAGCTAAAATAGTTCAATTAATACCATGTACTTGCGATCCAATCATCTTAACAATCTAGCGTATTGTCCTCCATATCTGAACAACAGTACATACCCAGTTTTCTACCTATCTATATCTAGTATATACCCGAGATACCTTGTGAGTAATTTTCTAGACAGGAACATTCATTGGGGTACGAAGTAGTCAGCTTAAACCCACTACAACCGCTAACATTTCACATGATTGAACATTCTTCACACTCCAATCCCTGTCCTATCTAGAACTACGAGTTCAAAGAGCAGCTATCAGTTTCAAGCAATTTAATAACAACGTCCGATCCAACATCATCGGAATCGCACAGCGTAGCCCAAACGTTACGGGCGGCCAAGTGACGCCGTCTAATCTGAGCAATTAATCCTCTGATTGCTCTAAATGGGGCTTTGTCCAGTGCCATCGTAGGTTATTGGGCGATACATATGTATCTACTGCAGTAGCTCTCTCGTTGCGTTTAGTGTAAGATGGGTCAAGAAATAGAGGAAGATGTAAAGCGTGGTAAAAATATCTTTTAATGAACGGGCGCGACGATTTAACCGGCTTTGGTTCTCTCGTATCTTGACAATGTTATCCGGCTATAGAATGTCCTCTGTGATTGCGCACCCGCCGGGTCATTGTAGCTACATATAAAAAAGCAGTATATGAAATAGATAGAACGGATGATAATTATTTAATTGGTAATTTTATTACCGTTTTATTGTTTTCTTTTATTTTATTACGTAGTCTGGTAAAAGTTTCTTTACAAAGTAAAAGTTTTGTTTATTTTTTATTCAGCTGCATCCAAACTAAGAAAATCTATCACCCTATCCATACACAGATATCTAGTCTCCATTTGCCTAACTAGATAAATGGCTCCACATAGGCTAGCTATACGTAAGCATCAGATTAAGTCCATGGGGACACGTCACGTAATGTCCGTCTGCTGTCGTGCTATGCATAAATAACGATGGTGTGTACACCAGTTAATACCCATAAACATTTAATCAATGTACGATTAATTTGTTGTTAAATGTTAGGTTATTTCAGGGCACAGATTCCGGTACCGTAGTATAATTTTTATAAAGTATGGAAAAAGTGCTCGTCAAAACAAGTTCGTTTTGCAAGATGGTTTGACTTCGAACCGGGTAGGTAATCTCTCTCTCTCTCTCTTCGAAAGGTATTTCACCTTTGACTTTTAGAATGTATGTTTGGATCAGAATATGATGATTACATGATACGGTACACCTGAGAGGACTCTATTAGCTTCTTGAACCTGACCATATAAAAGTCCAGTATTCTTACATATATAAGTACCTACGTGAGCTACCTACTTGCACTGTTAGCTTGCCACCACCTTAACTGTATATCAGGGCGTTATTACTGTTAATCTTAGCACTATTTCACTCTTAGAGGTACATTATTCATTAATTGAGGCGTCTTTTACTAGCTTATCTACCGAGCATCACAGCGGATGATAGCTAAGGTTTTTAGGAGAAATTGAGATCTACTAGTGGATCAATTAGGTATGTAGTACCTAAGTTTGATAACATTTAAAATTTATTCATCTCCCATTCTCTTATTGCTTCTCTATTGTTTGTTTTTAAATAAATAACCCTAATAATACTTTGGGGTACAATATCAAATAATATAATAAACAAATAGACGAGATACAGATATCGTTTTTGGCGAACGTGCCTATTACGTTATTGGCCGTTTTCATGGGGTGCAACGCAAATTATAGGATGTAGCGTTTAATGTCTCAAATATTCTTTCGTAAAGAAAGAATATTTGAGACATTAAACGCTACATCTACATCTTACATGAGTGGGTAAATAGTTAAATATAACAACAATAATAAAATTGCGGCAACTAATATAATATTATAAATGCGAAAGTTTGTGAGGATGGATGGATGGATGGATAGATCTTTGTTAGTCTTTCACGCCAGAACGACTGAACGGATCTAGATGAAATTTGGCACAAGGAGAGATTATAGTTAGCACATAGGCTACTTTTTATCTCGGGAAAATGCATAGTAGTATTATATATTCTTTATTTTGTGCCTCAAATTAAACTTTGAGCATAGAACACTATATGCAGTACCTTGCTGTAATCTTTCAATTGCAAACGAGACTTTTTTACAACTGGAGCTGCTAAAACATAAAAAAAACACAAATTGAAGATAGCAAAAGTCCAAGGCTTTGAATACTCCGTACTACTCAATCTTATTTATTTTTAATCGCTCTGTCTGTTTTATGCACTTATGCACGTGACTTTATGTCAAAAGCTTTGAATTTAAGCCATACAGGGGCAGTATTCCACACAGATTTAAATACTACTTGAACCCGCTTCAGTTACGCTCCAGTTCAACACTTGCGGCCCGGCCGGTATCGGAATAGGCATGTAAAAAGCCGAGGCGCAATGCATGCCAATTCGTCCGCGCCGGACACCGTCCGACATCGATGTACCGACAGCACATTCAGTTAGGATTTTAGTATTAATGTATGGACTTTGGAATATTTAAGTTCTTGTTATAAGTGTTCATTTAGGCTCCCATTGAAAATCTAGACGCTGTGTTCTTATGGAATGCCATTAATTGTTATTTTTTTTAAATATCTGCAATCGAGAATGATTTTGTTGTTTGTCGCATTGGTGCGCTGGCGAAGTGTGGGTGTACAATAGTACACCTCTGCCTAATCCTTTGGGGAATACAGGCGTGATGTTTATGTATGAAATGTTTGTTCTGTTTCGAAGAAAAAGAAAGTAAGTAGCTACGTATCTATCGCAATAAAACTTTAACTTATGCAAGTTATGTAACCGCATAAAGAATAAAAAGCTCCTTGCATTTTTTTATCCAGTATCTGTATTGAGATGTCGCATATAACGCAAATTAACACAAATAAAGAATTGGTGAAGCAAAAATATAATTATTTTACTTGCTTTACTCTGTTTTGCAAACGGTACAACCCAGTGTCCGGCCGTGACCGGTGTGCGAATCAAACCGGAGGGCAGTTTCAATTTGCCGTAGGCTCGCCCCGCGCGACTACTAACACTTTAGTGCCAAAGTGCGACCTGACTTCTAGGAGGTGTCGATACAATACAAATAAATACACTTTAATATGTCTTAGTTAATGGTAAACCCTTAGCTGAAATAACCTTTGTAACGTAGGCTACTTAAAGTAAATACGGCCTATAATACACATATTGTGTTGTCTTTTTTAATTTGTCAAATGCCGTAAAGTAGACACAAAAAATCCTTTGTGTCAAGAGTTCAAGAAGTCTGTTGAGTCCTTATCAATTAACGTATTAAAATCCATATGAACGGGCTTTGCTTTGGGGAGGCGGAGGGTGATGCCGTAATCTTACCGACAAAAATCACCCTCACTTTATATGAGTATGACCCATGGTTAGGGGTGTCTGTGGGATCCGTTTGCGCATTATAGTTAGTGATGAAAAGGATCGCATTTTTATTACTATGAATCTTTGCTATAACAATAACTTTTTTATACGTAGAACTTTAAACAAAGTTAATCCAACTTAACCCGAATTTCCACTACAATCCCTTTCAATTTCAACTATCATTAAAAGTATCACATAAAATGAAGATAAATACTCCGCATTAAAACTAAGACTGGTTTGATCTCTTAGGTCAAATATTTACTGTCTCTAGGGTCAAGGTCATAAGGTCTCGACTCTCAATTTGTTATTGAATTCTTTCTTATCATTCCATAGCTAAGCAGTCCTGAAAAGGGTTCCATTTAAGCATAACATTTTATGGGTGTACGATAAATTGAACCTAAAATAAATAGGATTTTAATATTTCAGAATTGTTTTCGTGAAGATATTTATGTTAGTCTATAAATAAATTCGTTGTGTTTCAAAAATTGTGTTACCAGCCTCATTTACTTGTTCAGTTTTCTTCTTTTGTCGTGTGTATGGGCTCTGATAGGAAATCGGTTGATACTAAAGTTTTGAAACAGTGCTGGCTCCCCAGGATGCGCTGGATGTACTTCGGTGTCACTCAAGAAGGTTTGTGGAGTGCACCCCATTGTTTTAATTTGGGGTTAGAAACATAACGTACTTACGTACGTCTTTTGAACATTACAAATAAATGGCACAAGTTGCTCGTATTTTGTCAATCGAATCTTTACAGATGTAATGTATAATTTTTTTTTGTGTTCGTTATCTTCGGTTGCTAATGTAGTAATGGAAAGTTTATTTAAAGCCAGAATTAAGGACAAACAAACAATAATACAATTTTTAGATAGTAACAGAAACCTAAAACGTGGCATCGATATGGAAAAACATTGTATTGAGAAAACTTAAACCAAGTATTATTTTAAAGAGACAAACATTCTATTAAATCGAAGTAGTGTTACAATTTCAATCCAGGCTCATGTACCAATATTTCAGTACCAAGATTTAAGTTTTAAAATTCCCGCAACCAAAAACCGATTGTCACGATTTCTCTTACTGTAAGCAAAAAATACATTTCCAGATATTCGAATATAAATTTCTGATTTACCGCTCGACCTGCAAAATTTGAGATTCAAGATTCTCACTCAAATTGTCGCAGCGCGTGAAATTTTAAAAATATTCCCGTGAACGAAACGTATGTATTGTAAATAGAATATTTTGTATGGCAATGGCGTTGTGTGATATGCATCTTACGTTTAAAATTGAGTATGCCGAAAGAGGTAAAGGGAAAATGTCGAGCGTGCAGTTTTGAAATATCGTTAGAAATATAGTTAGTTTCCAACCTGTTCTGGTGATGACAGGAAATATAATGTCATTATGGCTGCTGTCATCGATGTTAAATATTTGAAGCAAGTAGGGACATTATTTTCAGTTATTGCAAACGTCACATAATTAAACAAAACCATTGTTTCTCATGTTACACCTTTACAAGTAATACTACTATTGTTTTATTTACATAATTAGGTACCTAGTTACAGTTAAATACTTTAACTAGCTCCCGCCAGCAGCTTCGCCAGCGTGGTACGAACCTGTACATTTTTCCGGGTATAAAAAGTAGCCTATGTGCTATTCCAGAATATAATTTATCTCTGTGCCAAATTTCATCCAGATCCTTTCAGTAGTTTTTGCGTGAAAGAGTAACAAACATCCACCCATCCATCCTCACAAACTTTCACATTATAATATTTCACTTTAATGGTGAAAATTAGCAAAAATCGAAATCAAACCAAGCAGAAGAAGGAAATAAGTGAAATTATTTATTTACTTTTATTTATGATCTATACGGTTTCATAAAATTATTCACATTAACCAAAGAATAGATATTACAAATACAAATATAACAAAATTAAAATAATATGAATAAAATAATATAATTATATGTATTGTATAAAAATACACAGCTTTCCTTTTGTGGGCGAATTCTTCCTACAATTTCTAGTCAAATAAAATACTTTCCAGTTTCATTTGATTCTCACATAAACACAATCAAAATCTTAGCGTTGATATGAATTAATTCATGCGAGTTCACTGTCGAGAGTCGCCGCTAGCATCCAAAATGCGCCTGTTGCAACGCCCGCGCTGCCGCCCTGTCACAATCGATCTTCGTCGAGTCGTGGCGAGATTTACGGCCGACATGATGCGTATTGCCCGTATAGTTGACGTTAAAAGCTGACGTGTGCGAAGTACGCCGGCGATGTATGTCTGAAATATTTGATTGATATAATGTTATGAGTGTTGTTTATATTTACATTGACTATGAAAGTACTGAGCTCAAAATTTTGATATTTGGTAAAGACAGTCATTTAGTTATACAGTGGGTAACATGTTGAGCAAAAGCGGTAGTTTAATTTTTTCTTGTGTCATGGAAATGGTTCCTTTTTTTTTTTGCATAGGAGACCCAGTGAGCCATATTATAATATCGTATTTCCTTTTAATAATTTCGTACCTCAATTTTCAATGATGACGCTAAAACACACCTTCTGTTTACATTTACATTAATTTTAACCCGTAAGAAGTAAAATCGTGTCCGATTTATAACCAAAAATTGCACCTCATCGATAAAATAAGCTACGAATTCCTTAATATACCTAATTTAATATAATTTTAATACGTAATCGTTATGATCATAACGAAAATCATTGATACAAAATTATAGCAGATCAATATAATGACAGGTTTTGCGGACCCAAGGTACAAATTATGTAAATTTCAGGACCCGAGAGGCGGTGTATGTTATCAAAAAAGTTCAACCGATTAAGCTTGGAAGTTTTGGCTCTACAAAAATGTTGAGAAGCTAAAAGAATTTATGCGAATTTTAAGCGTTTCATAATTTTAAACTTTAATTTTTATACGTCAGATTTTGAACGCGAATAGTTTTTTTCAAAGTATGTGCAGATCGTGCTTGTTGTATTGAATTTTTTTTTTACGATGTATTGTAAATATCCGGGATAAAATCTTCCTTTTATCATTCATGTTATATTTTTATTTAAACATTCTGAGGTAATTGAGGTAGGATTACCTAAGTATATTGATTTCTGCAAGAATACACGAAAAAGGGGCATAGTGAAAATCGTCACGCCATTTAATATGACAGTAACCTAACCCTAACACTGCGCACTTTGTATATAAATTGTACACTTACTTCTTTTTTCGTCGGACTTCATATTTTAATGTGTCGCCAAGCGTGAACGGTGCAGCTAAAATTATGTGTTAATTTGTTTATATGCTACAGTTTGACGTGTCACCGTAAATTATGGCGACATTCTGTTTTTGTGGAGGATAATTTCACGCTATTTTCTCTTACAGTGTGAGTTGAACTTTATATGATACCTACTTTATTTAGTTAGTTGATAGTGCTTAAGTTTGTATGGTAACGTTTTGTTTAGTTTACTAAAAGTAAATAGGTAAGTATCTGCTATCGTATGTAAGAATAAAGCAACAGATCTATTTATGAATCATAGCATTTGGAGTGCATCTAATGGCAAACAGTAAAGCCAGACAGAACCAAAAGCGAAGCTGTAGCAGAAAACAAGTATCCCTACTAAAATGCAATTTAAAAATAAAACAGTAATATTTTTAATTTGGAAAGTTTTCACTTGTTTTTCTCCTTAATACAATGTTCGGCTATTCAAACATTGCAACACTCGTAACACGAACAATATAGTTATTCAATATTCTAAGGTAGGGCTCACAATAGTTGCTCGCCCCGGGACATTTTGTATTACAATTTGTAACTGGGGCGTTGTAGCCACAACTTTCTTTGAGGCTAGTTTGTCTGTTTGATGTTGAAATTTTATATATCTTTTGCATAGGTGCGTATTTTAAACTATTCTAATTTTGAAAAGGAAAGGTCAAATAAAATCATTGTTTCTTAACATCTACGTAGACATGATATGACAATATAAGAACAAGAAGCATAAGTTGAGCATACTTTGTAAGTGTAGTTAGTTACTTAGAAAATGTATATCATTCAAAGTCAAAGTCAAAGTTTAGGTAGGCCTTTTCAGGCACTTTTAAAAAGTCGAGACTATAGGCGCGCGGTACTATTATAGGCATTAATACCTAACCGTCTATTAGTTAATAGTTCTGGTCCATCCATTCCATCTGTGTCCATTTGTGAGATACTGTGTAATAATTGGACTCACAGAAATTTTCTTCTTACTCCTGAATACATCACACAGGATAATACTCATCAAATCACAACGTTACTTTAAAAACGTTCATTTCCTAAACAAGCCTCGGTGATGCACACTATTAATACCTGCATACACGAGCCATACATTTCAAAAGCACTATACAGCACAATGTACCCACCAAATAGATCATCATAAGGATGGTACGGGAACAAACAAGTTATTACCCATCGCTTATGGGACATAATTCAACGGATCGCCCTGTCGCGCGTAGGGACCGTCAGCACCACCCATTAGTTTTTTCATCTATTTTAAAATCGCTCTCCACTGTAGCAGGATACTTTTATTTTTTGTTCACATAATTGTGTACATGGACAGCTTTTATGAGCTTTTCTATCTACGTGTAAATTATTTTAGGGTTAAGTAGATGGACATCAGCTTCCGCTTTTGCCTTATTAATCGTTACCTCGCTTGTTGCTTCACAAACCAGAACCTGCTATTGGTATATATATTTGTCTAACTTGCCTTTACTATAAGTTATAAAGGAAATTTTTCTATATGATAGGTGAAAATAATGTTTTATCATCTCATTATAGTTATTCTTAACTTGATTTCAAGTAAAAGCTGGGACGTGTTTGTAAAAGTCAATGTAGATCGTCGCAAAATTTACACGTACCTACTTCAAATTGTTTGGAGATACACCATCTCATTTCATAACTTTTTTTTCTGTAAAGTTATTAAAACTGTCATACATTTATAATGAGTTGGTTATAACAAATCACGTTATTTCCGTGTTGATTATTTTCGAAATTTAAATTTACTGGCGTCTGCAGTCTGGGATATCTATAGAGCTGACAAATGTTTCAACTTCGTGTTAAAAAGATTAAATTATTAGTTTCGGATGACAGTTATGATGTTTACAGCAGTTCAGGAAAGCTTCAAGATTTTGTTTGTAAATAAAGTTTAGATAATTATGTATATGTATATATAATACATTATTGAGTTCTCTCTCTAATTTAAGAGATAAGCTCTTGTCGGTGGAGCAATCGCCACTGCTCTCTATTTTCTGCCTTCGTTTTGACCTCTTGATACGACTCTACCCCTACTTTCTCCTCTACTTGTTGTGTAAAGCTACGTCTAGGTCTTCCCCTTCTTCTCTTTCCTTCAATTTTCCTTCTATTATTGAGTTAGATAGCTAAATACATTATTCCAATAATATCACGTAGACTTCTTTACATTCTGCTAGGCGTGATATATAGATTTGTAATTAATTTACAAATGTATGGATTATTTTATTGTACATAACACATTATTTACGATTCTGATAATGCATAAAAAGTGCGATTTAAAAAATTAATCGGTTCGAATAAAATCAAAGAGAATGGGTAAAAAAGCCGTATAAAAAATAGGTAGGCTTAACCCTTCAGCTGGCGGGGCGGGTCGAAACGACACAGGTAATTAGTGAACTGGTTGCGACAATTTGTCACGACTATACACGTACATGTGCGTTTCGCTTTTTTGTATTTTTTTTTCTGTTGTTATTTTGTTGTGTCTATTATTTGTTTTGTTTATATTGAGAGTAAAGCGTTATTTGGTTATGAGTGGAATGGTTTTCGGTGGGTTGACAACAATTAGTCCAAATGTGAGTATAAATACACATTTAACTTCAGAGTTATTCAGCTATTTGGGTTGCAAAAGGAATATAGTGTACCAAAAGTGACCACCTATTGAGATATTTATATTTATAAAGTCATCTTTTTAATAATATGCTTTTCGTAACAAAATGAAAATGATGCTTATTATCCTTTAAAATGGTGACTTTAAGCTTGAGTTAAGGATCGGATCATTACCCATAAAGCATCAGATATTTGCTATGTTCTAAAACGAGAATAAGTACAATTGCTTTTATCAAAGCTACCCACAGCAAAAGTCAACAACGCAGTTTCTATTTTAAAACTAGCTATATATCCTAGAAAAGCATCAAATAAAAACGCTTTTAAAGCGAAAAAAGCGTTTTACACACCCAAGAAGAAATATTAAAGTAAAACTGCTATTGCACGGTTTTATTCCATTCTTAGCCGAGAAGAGAAAACTCCAATTTTGTCTCTCATTTTGTATTCGCTTTGGACTCAAATCATATTTTAGTTGTCGCCACCGGGGAGCGGGGACGCGGAGATTAATATTTTTATACCAAATATAGCTGTATTGTGGGGTTAAATTGTAATAAATTGTGAATTTTGTTAGCTTATATTTAGATTATAAAAGGATATAATCTAAAAAAATCGCTCATCGGCGTCCAAAAATATTGTATAAGAGACAAGGCATAAACAAACAAGTGTTGTTAGAAATTATTATTACACTGCCACCATTTATATAAAAAAAATACTAGAAAATAATTATATTTACTCCTATTTTATTTAAATTATAAGTCAAGTGCGCATTTGTGGGTTAATCATTACGCATATGATGACTCCGAGTAATCAATTGTAGGTACTGTTTGAATAAAAGATATATTAAATACATTTATTGCAATATTTTATTTAGTTCCCCTTCGTCCCTTTTCCAAGATTGCGAACGCGCAAAGTGACAGGTAGCTAGTTCGATCGTTGAAAAGCATTTAGTAGCACACTTCCTTCACCTGACATTTGCACCTTGACTCGCGACGAGGAGCCAACACATTCGACGTTATTTTTCATTTCCGCGTCTGTTATATATGATAGAGGATATTATAGCAGTTCGACTAGTTTTTATAGGACATAAATTCATTGTAATCTGTATTTGGTAATCGATAATATGTGAAACGAATTCATGTAGAATTTAAAATAAGGTGCCAAATAACCCAAATAAGGTCCTAATTATTATAGATCTCGCAATTGCAGCTACAAAGCGTGAGCGGTGTGATTTCGTGTGTGATTTCAAGTAGTATGCAATGTTATTAATTTTTTGATAGAAAATTGTTAGAGAAGCCCGGAATTGGGTTATCTGGCCAATGGATAGATATAGATTAGCCAACTACTAAAATCTAGGTAGCTTACTTAAATAAAGTAGGTGCAACTTGACGTTATGATATAAAAATATTGGTTTCTTGCGTTATATACACGAGACGAGAAAAAAACACTGCCTCTTCACTTTGCTTTGTCTATGTTCTCCACTAGAAGCTTGATAAAATGACTGCACTAACTTAATACTGCGACCATGCGACCATCGGCCATAGCATTGTCAGTATTAGTAACATTCCTGTTAAGAAACGAGAGACAAATTCTATTTTATTTTCAACAAGTCGCTAACATTTCACAGTACATTGTTGCCCAGTCGAAAAATATTAATATTTTGTATCTCCTTGCTCCTTTTGTGGGTCGACTTGACCTGGGATGTCTTGAATAGATAATATGAATGTTGCATTGTTCTTTACACCATGCGTCTCTGAGGGCACGAGGTTTAGACACCTATTGTTTGCTTTTTTGTGGTGTTCGAAGCATAAAGGTTGATTTTAATAACGATATGTTTGAGAATGTGATCTTAGGATGTCCTGAACAAAATTAATTTCCATACAATACAATAATATGATTCTATAACTAAATGCTTTTTTTTTAAATTTACTATATTAAATAATTTATTTTTGTTGAAATCAAGCAATTGTAGTATTGCCACAATGGCCCCAAGAGATACTGATGCTAGCTTCGATATCGCTCAAACTTCTGCCCACCCTCTCAGAAACAAGCGAGAAGATAATAAGTGATTGCGACAAAATATCGAAACACTCAAAAAAGTATCTGAAGCCGCAGGCAGAACGTGCCATATCACGGAAACTGATAGCAAACTCCATATCAGCAAGGAAAGTTATTAAAGCGTCTACCAATATTTTATACGAGCGAAATCACCGTCTCTAAGGGTCGATGGGAAACTTTCTAACTAATGGAACTTACGGGGATGAATTAGGCGCTGGTACGCTGCGATATTGTTGAAGCAAGTATTTATACGTGTTGAGAGTATTACGATTAAAAACGTATGTCGAAAACGCATAATTATCACCAGTAAACGGTGGCACAGTTGGCGAAGCAAGCAATTGGCTATTCTACTTCTACGTGTTAGATTTTCGCTCGGAACAAATATTTGTATTATGGTTGTTTCGGGTCTGGTCCGTGAGATGTATATTGCTTACTTTACGGGAGATATTATGCTAGTGTGCGCAATGTTTAAAAATCGTCGGAAATGAAAGTTCTTTTTTAAGTTACCAAAAAGAAAACAATTCGCTATATAAATGTTCAGGCTATTAGGATTAAGTAATGTGGACTTTAAAGTTGAGGTAAAATTGTATGTAGGTGTTTGCAGCATAAGTAGGTGTGCTAATTACAAAAATACACTTCTAAGTATCAGTTAATAAGCAAGACGTCAATTTAACCGCCAATAAACGCTTCATCACCGTATGTTTCCACACTAAGGACGATTCGTCTCAAACTTTACGAGGGTAGAACAATAAATCAATATGTCGAATAATTGCTCCTCATCGCAGCTCCGGAAAGTCGGAATCAAAAGTTACTAATCACCCAGTCTTTATTAATAAGGCGTGGAGGAAAATATATTCAGTGAGTCGAAAGTTTTCGACGGAGTTTTAAGAGTTCCGGCTTTTGGGACCGAACGCGCAATTTACGGGTTAGACGGTGCGGCTCGCTACCGATTTGTTAGTTCGAAATTAGAATTTTAATAAATATTGGGGTTCAAGGAAAGACCCTCCACGAGTGATGATGCCTGAGATCGTTTGGCGTACCCTGAGTAGTAAGCCTTAATACCATCATTGGTGACTGGCTGATCTTTCCACTACGTTGAGTGGGATTCCAATGTGGGATCATGTGCCGATATGACAGAAGAAGAAATAAATAGTTTAAGTCTTTAAGTGATTTAATGAAACTGTTTTTCTTGAAGGATTTGTTTAGATCCAATGTTTCACTCTAATAACGATATTAATTATGGTCATTTAGAATTTACGTTTGTAATTAACACATTTGTTGTTGTTTTGGTTTAAATTTTTAGTCTGTTGGCTTTTGGGTACTTTTATGTTCTGCTTGGAATTCAAACTATCCACTTCGCTTTGAGTAGGTCTAAAGTATTCTGACAAGCATTTAAAAAAAAAATTACATGGTGTTTTTGATTATAAGTTCAAACCAAATTAAAAACGAACCTTATCTACCCATACAAGATGTTATCCATATGAACTCGTATGGAAATTTAAATCACTCAAATTGTTCAAGCATTAAGAGATTTATTTGTGCATTATTATTACGGCGCATTTATCAAGCGATGGTACGAAAACAACAACAAATCAAAAGGTTAAATAATAACAATGCATGCGAAACAATACAACGTTGACTGGGCAAGGGTGTAACGTGTTATATATCGTGGTTCTGTACAACAAAATTTGAAAAAGTTCCGTTAAGAGCAAGAGTAGTTTACTAGGTACACCCTACGTGGGCGATGATGACCACTGCTGGACAAAGTCATCTCCAAGAAAACATAAAAGGCTGTAGTCACAATGCTACCTCGGATGAATGGCAATTTATTTTTTGCTATCCCTATATTTTGTCTGCATCGTCACACACACAAACACCCACAACTACAACTCGATTCGAACTATGACTCGATACAACTATCTTTAGATCATACAAATAATTGTTCCATATGGGAATCGAACTTGCGACATATAGCGCAGAAAGGTAGTGACTTAGCAACTGTGCCGTGAACTTATTCCAACTTATTTATTTATCCAATTTAATTTTACACCTACAAGAATATTACCTATTTTATAATGATGAGATAGCCTCATTGTATGGTGGTCGCAGGCGCAATTACTGAGGTCGTAGTGTTATTGGGTTTTTCTTTTAGGAAATTCTCAGTAGTAAACAGTTTGAATTTGTAGCCAGTAGATGGCATAAGGCCCCTGCTGGCATTTAATGACCGTAACGGCGAAATGTAGGTGTACAATTGTAGGGTTCGCGAGCGCGCAGAGTAGGGAATCTGGTAGCGCTCTCGTCTATCGAACCCCGAGAAGACGGCGGCGACACGGTGTGGTCCCGTGTCGCCGTGCACACAGCACGAAGCGAGGGTAACGGTAACCTCTCTACAGTGTCCCCCGGGACTTACACGAGGGGTTGGCCTCTTTACAGTCACCCCCTCGGGAAGTGCCGTTCGGCATGACACGGTGGTGGGCTTCGGTGCGGTCTAAGAGTTCCCGAAGCTCACTATACGGTGTTGAGGCGGATCACCGTGGTGAGTTGTGCCAGTAGAAGTCCGGCACACCCCTCCCCCCCCAGGCGGAGGATAGCCAATGACGGGTTCTCACCACGCTAATAAAAAAAAGGTGTACAATTGTACCCCTCTAGTAATCCTCAGGGGTACAAATGCGTGATGTTATATTGATATTTATGTGTTATGTGATAGTAATATTTCCGTGAGCTTTCATAGTTTCTATAAAATCTGATAAAAGTCTAAGTTACGAACTTTAGACTTCATCCCGCTTATCATGAATTTATTTGATACGCTTTAGTTAATTTGAACTACTTAAAGAGTTTGAGAAGAGGTTCATAAGTTTAGCTCGTAACTATGTAAGTTTTATGTGTCTACATAGCGCTTTCAGTAGTGTAGTTTAAAGTGAATCTAGAAAAATATGAACATAGCAAAATTTTATTTTTGAATCCATTCAATTCCTATATACAATATATATTTTTTATGCTTTAACTTGACGTCAATGTTGCTGGCTCATAGAGATAAATTTCAAGTATCAAAAATTTATATTCAGTTAAATTATACACTGCCTCATTGGTCTAGTGATCGCAGGCGCGACTGTTGAACGTGAGGTCCTGTGATCGATTCCCGGATCGGGCAAAGTGTTATTGGGTTTTTCTGTATGGAAATTCTCAGTAGCAGCACGGAGTCTGGATATGTGCCCGGTAGATGGCAATACGCTCGCCCCCTATTACATGGGACTCAATAACAGCATCGGCGAAATGTGGGTGTATAGTACACTTCTGCCTAACCCTTCGGGGAATATAGGCGTGATGCTATGTTATGTTAATTATACATGAGACAGAGACCTCATTTTTCATCATCAGAAAACGCTTTTCTGATTTAGAGTATCATTCTAATCGGATTTTTTTTTATCGTATCAACTTGAGTATTTGTCATAGCGTGATAGGACTATTAGGGTCAATTCCCACTGAAAGAGCAGCGGCGTGCAGCGGCCGTAAGAGCAAGTGACCGAGCGCGGCGCCGCGGCAGTGCGGCGCTAGAAGGCTCGTGCAGATTCACGGGGCCGCGCTGTCCTTTGTCTTCAAATAACTATGAACTTTTAATCACGTTGATAAGATTCAAAATTATTTGTAATATTTTGCAACAAAAAACCGCTGTCGGCCGCTGCTCGCTCAGTGTGAATTGAACCTTAGTTAAAAAGGTTTGTAAAAGAGCTGTATGTTTAGTTCAGTTCTCTGATTGGGAGAGCATTTCCTATGTCCGTTTTGAATTGAGGGTTTAAAAATTTTTTCTTCAGACGAATGACTAAGAAGCTCACAAACAAACAAACAAATTCTTACAAATATCAAAATATTTACTTAATTATTCGCTCATAATATCATTTACGTTAGTTCCATATTCAGGGATCCTATGTTTGATAAAAATTACTCAGTTTGCCTGTTTTAGCCCCCCAGAAATTAATGAAACGTAGGTTAACCAGGCCTATGTCACTACGGAACCCTAAAAGCGACAATCACGAGCACGGTGGTCCATAAGTCCAACAGCAACAATTCATATCATTGGCTCATTCGTATCCTCTCGCAGACAATCGTGCGAGCAATTTGTGCGTCCATTCTTTCGACGTCGAATTACTATGTACGTGAGCGTTTTGCTAAGCTGCGAACGGGTTATGAAGACATGTGATGTTGACGGTTAGGCGTGAAGGGTCGAAAAGACCGAGCTGTTGCGGTGACAATGTTAACATTTTTTTTGGTGTGTGTAAGTACCTATGTAATGAAATGAAAGATTTTTTTTATAATACCCACTAGCTCTTTTTCGGCGTTATTAATATCGTGTAGAGTCCGTTTAATATTTCAGCTTCGGCTATAGACACGGGCATCTTAGAATGAAAAGAGTTAAGCCGTGGTCTATTATATTGAGCTGGTGAGGGTTGGCGGCCAAATGTGCAGGGTACCTCATAGTTACCTGGTACCTCAGGTGACACATGATGATACACTGATCTACACACCTGCTAATATGGCAAGAGTTCGATCGCTAGGATATCACGTCTAAAATATCAGGGTCCTTCTAAACTAGACCATGAAAACTGTAATAGGTGTTTGTATAACCCAATGCGTTGTATTTACTACGGTTTCAAGCCCTGATAACTTAATTATCATATTATAGATTAAATAGTACATCCTAAATAACGACTATCAAAAATCTACATATAACTATAGTAGGTACGTGTACCTATTATTATCGAACCCATTCTATGTAACATACGAAACTAAAGCAAACCAATCCCATTTTCAGGAATTCTAAACTACACAGACGGTTAAAAGTAAAAATATAAAAAGTCTAGTGTTCGTTACACGGTAGTCGAGCACAAAAAAAAGCTGCATTTTTTTTTATGCGTGCACGGGTCTCAGGCCTTTCAGCCTAGCCTTTAGAGCCGTAAGCACACGAGTATCTATTCAGTGCTGCCAACGTTAGCACGAGGTTGCCGGTTCGTTTTTTAAATTTTTCGAATATTCAAATGCGGAATTCAGGAACGCTCTCCTTTTTCGCGCGAAACATGTTGTCATGGTTTACTTTTGTTTTTAATGAAGTCGGTAGTTAAGTGTGTGTAAGAAGTAGTGTGGATATAGTTTTTAACTACATTTGAAAACATTTTAAAAATGTGAGTATCATGGAAACTTTGAAATGTAGATAGTTGTAGCATAAAAATACTTTTAAAATCGCTCGTAAACAATATGTATTGGCTGTATTTCGAGAAAAAATCTCGGCCACAAACATACATTCTGAGAAAATAGATCAAAAATGACGTTTCCTAGTACAAAAATAGGCGAAGGAAATCCACTTTTTGAAAGTATTGACTATGCACCTCTTGAAAAATCTTCATTGTGACGAGAACTCGCCTTTATACGTGACTCGATGTTCCACTCAAAGACGACATTCATCTACTACGCGCATAGACAAGTGATACCTTTAACGGTTTTGGTTAACGGCTCCCGTATTACGTAAGAAACCCAGTGACAATTGCTGTCTCTATCAAACACGATGTTCCGTGGCTTCTGATGCATTTTCTACTATTTAATTGTGTTTACCGTCACACGTATTTGCAAGAGAACTGACTACTGCTTTAATACATAACATGTTTTACCTCAGTCGTCCAACTGAGTAATTTTTTTTCAAAGAAAAATATCTCTCTAGTAACAGATCTGATAATTATCTCTAGCTTCTTCGGCAAACTTATGTACGGGTATGTTTTCAATCTAAATATTATACCGTCACGTTTTAAAGAACAACGTGTTAGAAGTTCCAACAAAATGGATACTTAGCCTAGATAAGTGATACATTTGCTTGAATCCTCACTCAGCACTCAGACGCGTCTCGGATACGGTTCGCGATGGTGGTGACGTAACAAACTTGTGACGTTATCTGAAACAGTCAGGATTTGAATAGAAACTCCTTTACTAGCAAAGTCTTTAGGGCTTATGGAATGTATGTAGGATATATTATACCGTATTGGCTGATAAACGTACTAAATGGAAATAAAATCTAAATAGACACCTCTGTTAGTTAGTTTTTATTAGAAACTGTGTTAAATACTGACCTTATAAACTTTTTTAATAATAACTCGTCTAATACAGTCCCATTGCTCGGCACAGACCTCTTCTAAGAATAAGAAGGGTTAGGCCTTAGTCTACCACCTAACTTGGTGTGAGTTGGCGGGTTACACATGCCATCGAATACCTTATGGAGCCCTCTCAGGCGTGGAAACTTCTTCACGATATTTTTGTTCACCGTTAACGCAAGTGATAGTCAAATTGTAATGTATAACTATGGATCATATTTTATGGAAACCTCTTGGATATGTAGGCTAGTTTTGAACTCAGGCATGGAAGGAAAGCATTTTAAAAACAAAAAAAAAATGCCCACACAAGTAATAATTCCTGTATCGTGGGTGAGTTTACAAACATATATATATTCACTTGGACATACACCCAAACCCGGAACAACAATCTGTAGACCATACAAATATTTGTGGCATGCAGGAATCGAACCTGCGACACGCAGCGCAGCAGTCGATCTCTCAAGCATGGTAGGTTACCATCTCGCTAGGTTACCATGCTTTAAAAAACTTGTAATCTTTCCCTAAAATAAAATACGATTGACAAATGATGACGTAATTTGGACTGTCTTGCTATGCGTTATGCACCACACCAGTTTTTAGTGTTTGGCAAGATCTTACTTACTTGTCACGTATGACTGCAAATTTTCAGAACCTTTAAAGCTGGTAGTAATCTTATCTGTTCTTCAGCTTAAAATAGGTTAAGCTTCTTTCCGTGTTGTAAAAGAGGAATTAGGGATTTTTTCATATACCATGTTCTACGAGATGATTGATTAAACTAAATCAATAATCTTATCGAATATGGTTATTGTTACGACCGTCCTTACAATTAGTCTGCATGAGTCGATAGTGGAATAAATTCTCTGCAAGGAGGAACCTGGTTTTTAGTAGGCCGGAATGAGACGAGACATAATATAAACAATGTAGAATGTAGAAAAAAAATAAACACATTTCACGAAATGTAATGGATTTAGGTTTGATGATGCATGTTTGTCTTAACTCAATATCAAAAATAGAACCTAAATAAATTTAAAAAAGGAACTTACAAAACCCGCGCATCCACTCGCGACAATCCTTTCGCTAACGTGAACGTTCGAAAATTTAAAATTTAATTAAGGCGCGGCTCCTACAGTCGGTTGCGCGCGTTAATCTCGTAAAGGCGGGGACACACGCGCACACCGCTTACAAAGCAATTTTTAATTGCGCCCCAGGCCGGAAAGCTCCGTGTCTTTGACATTTACGATTGATTAAAAAGAAAATGCCGGGACGTAGACTTTGCATTCTGTCTTCGGGTTTAAAATGTCTTTGTGGATGTGTTATTCTTTTATTAGAGTGTTACAGCCACCATAAGTGTAGGAATCCTACATTTCTGTTTGACGTTGTACTTCATTTTTGTATATCCAACAGTTATTCTGTGCTTTAACTTAACATCGACATGACAAGGGTATCTTTAAATCTTTTATTACATAATATAACGCCATTATTTAGTATATTGGGTAGCGGTGTACTATTGTACACCCACATTTCAAAGACGCCTTTATTACTTACGTTAATGTACCTAATAGCAAGAGAGCCTATTTTCATCTACCTACAATTCCAAAATCCGGGCTGCTACTGAGAATTATATAGCAAAAAATCCAAAATTTCTTTGCTAATCCTGAGGTTCCAACTCTCACAAATAATCCTTAATTTTTTTTTCATAACAAGTTAAAATATATATACATTAATCTCATAATAGGTAAATAATTATAATTTTTGAACGTTATCATAAAACACTATACAGAATTTCATGTAAAAAAAATAGAAATAAAAAAAGAAAATATCACGGACATTGCGAACCATTCCGTTGGAGTGTGATTTCACCCTTAATCGTGAAACTGTGTAATGAACTGCACACTTCTCAAGTGCTCACCCCTTTGGAAAAACAAGCAAACATCAACAATTTTGTATTTAGAATTTAAACAAATTAAAACATCGAAAAGTTCAGGTGCGTAACTCCATTCGGCGCAACTTGAAAATAAAATGCATGGATGGGCCAGAAGTCAAAAAAGTAAATAATTAAAAATAAATGGTACAAAATAAGTTATCTTTAATTTCAATTTAAGATTTAAGCCGGTTACTACGAGTTTTACAGTAGTTTATTTTTGTATGGATGCTATTGTCGACACGTAACTTCGATTTCGTAAACCTAGCTTTAAATTAAAACTTTAACAAAAAAAAAAAACATTAGGTTCCGTAACAAATATTTTGCAGACGAAAGACGTCATAATCACCGCAGCTAACTCCACGAAAAAAAAAAACCTAATTAGGCACCGGAACTACACTGAATAGCTAGAATGTAGGTCAAGAGCCACCACAAGTCTGCTTTCACAACTAAAAGTGTTGTTTTTTAACGTAATTAGTGTTGCTACCCCAACTACATCCCGCGCCGTGTTCTCTCAAAACGTTATACGTGCCTATTTAAGCTGACCCCTTACTGAATCAATATCGCTGGTTGGTAGAGTTCTGGCTATACTGGTGGATAGTTCTTTAACTTTACCATTCTGCTTTGAAGTAAATAAGTATGAGTTTATTGAGTGAAAACCCCAGATTGTTCTAGTTGGATTAAATATTTCAGCTGGTTAAACGCTATCGACGTATTATCGGATTTATCGGAAAACGGATCTTATTACAGGATCTAAAGATTGCAGTACAACACAGGGCAAATATTCTCACTACTTACTATCTTCTCAAGTGGGCAAAATTTTAAAGAGCCGCAGAGTGAAATGAACTTGTTCTAATACTGGAAATTTATGTTAAACCTCTTGCTTCACCTACCTCCGTTCCTCATCAGCGTTTATTTCACAAATTGCTGCACCAGAATAAAAATGTAAAGTCTGAAATTGTTGGCTGAGGAGATATATTATTTTCGCTTTATGCTAAATCATGAACTACTAACGTGCAATGTTCGTCAAATGAAATATGCAAAATTGTAAATCCAATTCATATTTAAACATAATAGTAACCTACCATATTAATTCAAACGAGGAAGGTTCTTAATGAGATGTGCGCGTCATATTATTAATTAAAATTATCAGCTGAAGATGAGGTTTGAATGAAAAATAAAAACTGTTTAAGGTTTTGAAATATTACCTGTGTGTTTTTGACCTGACTTTCTCGCGGAAACAGACGTATCCCCTCCAAAGATTAAACAATGTATATTCAAAATAGGTCCAAGCAAGTCCCGAAAAACGAAACAGCCAGTTCTATCGTGGCATGTAAAATTATAAAGTCGGCAGGTCTAAGTTTGGGAGTGCAGTGCGACAGATGGCCCGGGTGGCGAATTAAACGGGCCCCTGGGGAACAACGCGAAGAAAGACAAACACGCAAAGTTGGTCTCCATGTTGTTGAGATTATTAAATTTCCTCCGCTATAAACTTTGAATAAACTGAATGTGAAATTTTTGGACCGACGAACTTAGCTGGACTGTCGGAATAGCTAATGTCCAGATATTCTGAAACCAACGTAAATTATGAGAAGGTAAATATCAGTTCGATTGACAATTGTTATTCTTGCGTTGGAATATCATAAATTAGGTATGTATTCGTATATTTTTAACGAATAATTTTATCATTCAAAATACATTTCTGATTGATTAAAAAACCTTATAAAAACACATTTAAAACTAGCGGTCATGACTGTAGGCTTAAAATGTTGGAAGCTTGTTCATGTTCCGACGGCACAGTTGGCGCAGGGGTTGTCAGATCGGTTGCTGCGATACGTGTCGCGGGTTCGATTCCCGCTGTCTTGGTGTATGTTTATGTGAATATATGTGTTTGTGAACGCTTCCACGACACAGGAATCATTCACAGTGTGGGGAAAATGTTTTTTTTTTATAAGGAAATATAATATACATATTTAATAGTTGTTGCTTTAGACCACGATACTTTCATTTATACTATAACGTAAAATTACATATTTTATTGTTAAATATAGGTGTACACAAATACATAAACACATAAATTTCAACCAAGACACTTGTGCAATTGTTGTAGGCGTACATATTACTTTGTCGTCACGAACGGTCCGAACAATGGCGTCACGTTATGACATTAATTAATACCGCGAAGGTATTTTCTGCATTTTATTAATATGATTCATAATTTAAACATTCGCTTATTAAAATAAAAAAGTCATCATTATGGTATAACCAAAAATCTATATACATATGTATAAAAATCGTTGTAATTTATCCTGACTTGTAGCTGTGAGGTGTTGGCCTTGTTCTCTGAGCCTTGACAAATCATTGATAACTGAAAATTGCAATTGTGATCGAGTTAAAGATCTCAAGCAGTTTTTTAATATATTTCATGCAACAACCCGTGTCCAAAATTTATTTGATACTGATATTATTATCAAAGTTTTTGTGTACTTTATTGTTAACCTAATTGTGCTTCTATGAAATATTATACATACAGAATAACCATTGATACCTCATTGCGAAGCTCCTTTGAATGACACGTCAAACCATCGCATCGCAACGGTGAATGTCATCCGGGTTTCAATAATAGGCCCCACTGAAATCTCTGGTCCGCTTCACTGTCAAAGTTAGTCCGTGAATGCTTTGCGATATGGACGACAAACAGAGACCGTTTAAATCGTACTATAATACAAAAATTTTGCGGTAAACATTTTTATATTATGTAGACAAAGTGTAAACTAAAAGTGAAACATAAATCCTTCATCTCTTTCTACGTGCACTGTAAGGTGCAGTTGCTAAGGTTGCTTAGCATGTTTTCACACACTGTGCCTCGACGCGTGTTTTCTTTCCACAAGCAGTTGTTATGGGAACGTATGTACACAAAGTAAAATACAGTTTTCCGTGCAAGGCAGTGTCGCAAGGCACTGCTACGCACGTAGCAACGCGTAGGTCTACGCGCATCATCGTAGCACAGCGGTTACATACCGAGACCTCTGGAGGTGGTGTGCTGTGCGCTAAAGACCGCTATTTACGTGCGTACAAGGGAGCCATTTTAAACGCGGAGGATACACTAGGTGAGAATGCAGGCTTAGTCTCCCCAAGGACTGTTGCGATCAGACGATAGGTTTCAGGTTTTACGTACTTTCACGCTGCACGTACTTACACGGTGTTAAACCTGAAACTCATCCTAATGAGCACTAACTAAAGTGTCTTTTGACTAGTTAAACAATGACTTATTTAGTAGTGTTTAGTAGAGTGTTGTGAATACCACGTTTTATAAGACAACTAGCTACCCGCCCCAGCTTCGCGCAGGTAGCAGAGCATATACGCCTTCATTTTTTCTGTCATAGTGTCGTTACATCCTCTTCCGTCGACAATTTACTCGGCGCAAGCCAGTAAAGATCCCAGTTGGCATGATTTTTTACAACATCTTCAACTATCATCGTCATATTTCAGCCAATTTACACAAAACCTTAATGAATTACTCTGTGTCTATTGGGGAAAACTGCATGAAAATCCGTTCAATAGTTTTGAGTTTATCGCGAACAGACAGACAGACGCGGCGGGGACTTTGTTTTATAATATGTAGTGATTCAGTGAAGCAAAAATCAAATACTCTCTGAATCCTTATGGAAGGAAGGAATATCTCTGCTTCACTTATTATTAAGTCAAGTCGTAAAAAGAAGACTTGTTTAAGTAAGTTACTTGAACTGCGGCGGCCGAGTAGAGCAATTAAATTAGTAATACTATCCCGAGGTTGAGATAGTAAGATAATAATTAAATTATAGTCGATTTTACTGCGAGGCGATTCTGAACTGAGGAAGTTTCGTTTTATTAATGCAATTAATTTCTGTGTCAGCTGCTTTCCTGGTATAAGTTCTGACGAGTGAATCTGTAAAATCTGGACTAAGACGAAATTGTCTTTTGTATTTACTTTATACTCTATGTAGATAAAGTACATACAAAGTGGTATTTTGACATAATAATTATACTCTATACTTAGTCACAAATGATTTAATTATGAATACACAGATTTGTAATGACTAATATAGGTTATCATCGATCAATCATCAATCAGTGCTACCAAACGACAGTCTGACCGATAATTATGTGTAATTTTGGATGTGTAGTTAATTACATACCTTAATTAACCCATATTAAGCGTGTGTCGTACACAAAGCAGCGCGAGATTGGTTTGAAAGCGTAAGTAATGCGGGATTTTCTACGTTTCATTTCCTATGTTAGCGAATTCACTGTGGACTAGCTTCGTTATGGTATACTAGCTTCCGCTCGCGGCTTCGCCCGCATGGTTAATGAACGCTTATTTTTGCGGGATAAAAAGTTGCCTATGTGCTATTCCAGACTATAAACTATCTCTGTGCCAAATTTCATATAGATCCATTCAACCGTTCTGGCGTGATTGAGTAACAAACATCCATCCATCCATACAAATTTTCGCATTTATAATATTAGTAAGATAAGATGTGTTTTTAAAAACTTACACTTTAAGGTTTTTCAGACTGAATTAAAAGGGTAACACTTGAAAATATTGATATTGACAGTCGATAGCTATAATTATAGTCAACATTTTTAGGCAGATCAAAACTAGCTAGATGGTGTTGAGAAAAATCTCTGAAATTCAAGATGAAATGTATTGTGTGCATGAAGTACTATTAATATTAAGCTAAAAATCATTAATGTTCTTATAATTCAGTTCGTAAGGCAAAGTTTTCGGTTTAACCATTGATTCACCATTCCGAACAATGTAAAAATAATTTAATTGACGGCATGGGTGGCGCAGTGGTTGAGAGATCGACTGCAGCGCTTCGTGTCGCGAGTTCGATTCCCGCACGGAACGAATATTTGTATGATCTACAGATAGTTGTTCCAGTTTCGGGTGTATGTCCATGTGAATATACCTATGTGTTTGTAAACGCACCCACGATACAGGAATTATTCAAATGGGGCAAAGTTTAAAAAAATAAAAACATTTTTCTGTCTTTGCACTACTGCAGTTAAAACTGGTTATCCAGTACTATAACTGAATAAAATCTTTCAGAGCGCAACTATGATACAGCTAAAAACAAATTAACTCTACCAACTGAATCTAAGTTAATCTGAGTTTAAACCCCGACCACTTGCTATATATCACTGTGTTTTAGACCTAACGTTTTAGTCGCTTCTAGGATTACCGCAGATAAGATGTCGCCTAAGTGGAGAGTTAATAAGGATTCCACTGTTTTATTTCACCATTTATTTTAGTTTAATGTAATTGGAGTACCTACGTTTAATTTCTTAAAACGGAAAAGTTTGCGTTGGTCTTGAAAGATTTTTTTATTGTTTGAAAAGGGATTCAGCGAGATAGTTTTGTTTTTGCAGATAGGAAGTTTTCAAAAATCTAGGTAAAGAGGTATTATGGGATTGCGCGCAGTTTTAAAGAACACTTCGTATGATTAGCTTAATATTTTAGTTCACATTTAAATAATAGCAGAAAAAGGCCTTTAATTAAGATGATGGGTTCTCATAAGTATGTGTGTAATTAATGTCTTTAGCAAAAACTATTCTGAATCCTCATTTTTTTTAAAAGTATTGTTGAGCGTGCTAATACCTAATAATACGTTATTTATTACGTAACTAGTATTACAGAATCAATCTTTCTCATTGATCTAGTGGTTGCAAATGCGGCTACTGAGCGTGTGGTACTGGATTTGATCCCCGTGTCGGGCAAAGTGTAATTGGTTTTTAACATGCGTCATAATCACGGGATTGGCGGAATGTGTGTCTGTCTAACGCTTTGGGAAATACAAGCGTAATGCTTTGTTAGGTTTTCGAAATTACCCTGAACAATCGGAGTCATGGCAAGATTATTAAAAGAGTATCCATGGAGTTTCTTCTCCATAGAACCAACTTTTTGGAACCATGGAAGTAGACTCCTTTGAAGTTTCATAAGTGCCTATAATAGGTTTATTTGAAATAAAAACAATTCTATTTATCTATCATGAATTCAGGATCGTAGTCTTAATACGTAAAGACATTAAGAGGAAAGCCCATACAGCCTCCCATAACATGTAACGTTAAAACATAATAGTAATCACGCATCTAATCTACAACACAGTACACTTTAATATCTTAAACTACTAAGTATGAAACTTCCCCTTGGTTTCAGATTATCCCATGATAATGAGGCGGCCGTCCACTCTGTTTTCATTACTGTAACGACTGGTTTTCCGACGTAATGGGCCATAAACATTGCCGCAAATAGAGTGGGAAGAAACGAAGTTCTAGCAATAATCTTGCTCAACTAGTACGTATGGGATTATAATTGGGTAGTACTAGATGGGATGCAGAGTGGAGCGTGGTCTTGTGTCGCTTTAAATGTACCTACCGTTCAAAATGTGCCACAGACGCATAGTTCCAAAATCATCTGTCGTTGGTTTCTCAAATCTTTTCTTCTGCAACAGCTTTTTTCCGCAGATTCACTTGCATGATACACTCAATCGAGATAAAAATTATCTTTCTACGTATACTTTGACCCTAAAATTAAGCCGGTGTAGGTGAGGTAAGCAGACAGACAAGATTGATGTAGCTTGCGTGTAGGCACATAAATGGTGTTCATTCTACTTTATCTACAAAAATTATGCTTAAAAATAATTCTAAAGAAAAATGTACTTATTGGTAATATAACACATAACATAGCATCAAGCATATATTCCTCGAACGGTTAGATAGGTGTACTGTTGTACACCCACATTCTCCAATACCATTATTAAGTCCCATGTAATAGGGGGCGAACTTATTGCCGTCCACCGGGCACAGATCCAGACATCTACTCCTCTACTGAGAATTTCCATACAGAAAAACCCAATAACTATTCGTAATTTTTACATAAAATATGAAATCTTATCTAGTGACTTTATATCCGTTAAATAAGTCATAAAGTTAGTTTTGGGCGGATATCTAACAAATTTTACGCCACTTTGATTACTTGTGCACTTCTGAGGCGGTGGTCGTGTACAAAACATTGGGTTTATAATAGTTTATGTCTATTTTAGTAGTGACTAACATTAATCGTAGTTTCTTGTTTCATAACTGAATGGGAGCTTTCATTTGGGGCTCGATTAATGGATGCTGATATTCTAGCTTTCTAGAATATGTTGAGGTATTCTAACTTCGTATAATATTCTGTGTCTACTAACCTTCATGGAAATTAATCACGCATGAATTCTCCGTATGGTTTGGCAGTGGTGTGCAATCGTACACCCACTTTTCGCCATGTTATATGAATTGAGCATAGTGTTATCCCTACCACGTTATAATTTAAAATTACGAACAGCTGCTAAAAAAATTCTAACAAAAGAAAAATTCAATAATATTTTTCTCGACTCGGAAATCGAGGACCTCACCTTTGCTACTGGTGAGGTGACTAAATTTTCCAACTTATTTTGGACTTATTGTCATTCTACGAAAAGCTGTGGTTTATTCTTACTTCAAATCAGTTTTTTCTCTAATTGTATCCATTATCGTTCCTTTTAAAACATATTCTCGGTATTAACTTGACGACACGGTTGGCGTAGTGGCTAAGCGATTAGCTTTCTGCGCTAAGTGTCGCGGGTTCGATCCCCGCACGGAACAAATATTTGTATGATCTACAGATAATTGTTTCGGGTCTGGGCGTTTGTGTATGTGAATATATGTTTGTAAACGCACCCACGATACAGGAATTATTCCTAGTGTGGGGCAACGTTTTTTAAAAAAAAAACAAAAAAATAAAAAAACAAAGAACTAAACAGAACGATGACAACTAATCCGCGGCCAGCGATTATCACTAAGTCACCATAATTTGAAAATAGTCCCATTATTATGTCACTATCATATAGCAAAGTGTAAGCAGAAAACACCATAGCGGACCTTACTAATGGTCAATAAACGGGATCCTATGGCTGGCGCGAGCGAGTCCCGGGAATTGCACTCGTTGATCCCACCTCTAATCCCGGGACCGGCGGCGCGGCAGTTAAGATGGGTAATGCGTTCGGACGCCAAATTATGACTGTTTTGATGTAGGTATATTGGTAGTTTAGTTTACTAGTACATTTACTTTTGAATAAAGGTTGAAAAAAGTAATTACTTGGAAATATTGACGACATAGTTGGCGTAGAGGCAAAGTGATTGGCTTTCTGTGCTACGTGTCGCGTGTTAGATTCACGCACGGACTAAATATTTATATAGCATAAAGGTAGTTCTTCTGAGGCTGAGTCTGTGTGCATATGAGATGTGTTTTTTATCTTTCCGCAAAATACAGGAGAAATCCTTCCAAAGCATTCTCTATGTTGTGATTGAAAGTGGAGCTACAATGTTCATGTTAAATGAGCTGAACTGGGCAGCTGTTAAACGCTGCTTGCTGTGTAGTATTCGGATGACTGAAGTTGTGAGGTATGTACAGAAAACTACTTATATACTCTCCACCTTCACAATGATCGTGTAAAAGCCTATTAATTCGACCTATTGTCCTGATGTGAAGCCATCTTAATGCTTATTTTCCGTTTATTTTGATATAAATAATAGCCACCTACGTGTTATTTTTCCAATATTATGATCATTGATGTTTTTGTTACACAGTGTTGTTGTTTTGGCTTGTTTATTTTTTAATCAAAACCGAACTGGAAACACCGTAAAATAATATGACATTTTTCGTCCACTCCGGAATCGCGGCTGCACAATATTAGTTGAAAATATGAGCGGTTCGTTCATAATGTCGGCTTCATTTGTCACCCGGCATGTGCCAAGTGTTCACGTAGTGTTAATAACCTGCCTTCGTGGCACACGGCCAGATTCAGGTTTTTGGGGCTCAGGCTTAAGTTAGTAGCTTGGAAATACTTTTTATGTCACCACAGAAACGATTTATATTTTTTATTCTTTACATCATGTGCGTTGAAGTATATGAGACTGTGAATTATTTTTATAATGTATCATTTTAGTGGAAATCACACGATTATTTGTTTTATTTTGTCGTTCTTCAGTGCCTGGAGTGAATCCACTCATAACAAACTTTCATCGAAAACGTGCACTTACTTTTTTCACAGACTTTTTGACAATACAAATACTTCATATGTTATGTATTTTAATGTCAAACTCAATTTTACTTGTAGCTCAGGTTGTTTCTTTGAATACCAAAGGCCTAAATTTTTGCCTAAATTGTTCTATTGTATTTTTATTTATTTAAATGGGGGCGCTGACTACACAAAGTATAAGTAGGCACTGAGATGCTTAATCTGATAGAAATCATTAATCTGTTTACGTAATATCACTATAACCTAGGTCATTTCAATTCAAACATATAGCTTATTCAGGAGACGGAATGCCTTTTCGAGTTCATTCATCAGAAGTCGGTTCGCTCGTTACTTGCAGCAAGCCCTAAATGCAACGTAAGCGATGAGTGCCCTATTTCGCTACCCTAACAAATATTCCAACGTCGGAGTAACATCTAATTGCTATTTAAGATTTCTATTAATGAAAGACTTCAAGCTTTTTGAAAGACGATTTTTTAGATAGTATGTTTTATTTAATAGGTACAGTAAGGGAAATTATATTTAAACTATATGAAAGCCATCTTGGAAATCTTGGTATATTTAGATTTTTTAGTGACAGTCAAAATCCTTATCGTTTGACTCGCGTATGGGCCGCGTGGCCCATATGACGTCATTCAGAAATAACTCTTATTATCCAGACGCTTAAGGTTCATTAAAAGTTTACAGGATTTGCCAGAATTTGTGACCTTGAGAGTAAAAATTATTAATTAATTTTATGACTGGATTGGCGGCAGCGGTTGAGCGATTGGATTTTTGTAACAGTACAGATAACGGGTCATACCTTCAAACGAATCAAAATTGAATGACCCGGTTGGCGCAATGGGTAAGCGATTAGCTTTCTGCACTACTTGTCGCAGTATCGATCCCCGCACGGTACAAATATTTGTATGATCTACATATAGTTTTTCGGGTCTAATTGTGTGTGCATGTGATATGTACATATGTTTGTAAACTTTACCCTCGATACAGGAGATCTCGATCTCGATACATCAAAGAGTGGGGCAAAGTAAAAAAAAAAAAAAATAGTCTTTCTTCTCAGTGATTGTGCATCATAGATCGGTTACTGAAAATTATATTATGTAGATATAGGTACAAAATAAATAAATGCTAGTAATTTGTTTCTTCCTGAAGTTTCAATATAAGTACAGATTACGGATTCAAAGCCAAAGGAGACCGATATGTCTGAATATTACAACAGTTAAAGAAAAAATCGTTCATTTGGAAAAGGCATTTTACTAATGGGGACATCAATCTGACCATAATTACAATTGAATAATACATTAGTACACTTAAAATTCCGATTAACTCCACGTCCAACGTCCGTAAAAAAACCATCAGATAACTTGGGGTTTTAAAAAGTTACCGAATCTTTGGTTCATTACTCTTATCTAAAACTTTAACTTTTAGCAGTTAAGTGCAGTTCAAATATCTACTAAGCTATCTGCTCAGTACTAATGACCCTTATAATGGTTTCAGTATCGTAAACTAAGATCATGTGGATACCTAAATAGTGAGCATTAAAAAGAAAATATAAATAATTTATTAGAAATATATTTATGTTTAAATTATTCTATTGAGTATAAGTTTTTTAACCTGTCCTATCCCACTGTTGGGAAAAGGTAGCTCTGCCACCCATTAAGTAAATAGACACTGCTAAATTATCACTAATAAATTAAAAACAAATATTTAATTTTATTCT
This sequence comes from Shargacucullia verbasci, assembly GCA_947562105.1. NCBI lineage: Eukaryota > Metazoa > Arthropoda > Insecta > Lepidoptera > Noctuidae > Shargacucullia > Shargacucullia verbasci. Next base: position 3,493,823 of record OX387286.1, on the reverse strand, counting down.
TCCTTTGTAAAATCACAGTAACTTAAAACACCAATCTTCAGTTCCACAAGCAATATCAGTAGGTAAACAACTAAAACTTGTTCGTATTAAGAACCCGATGCCTGCTGACATCTATTGGCGAGTGGCGTTAAACTAAGTTTTGTTTCCACACTATGCCGTTTGAAAACGGCGCTAGTATGCTGTAATAGCGTTTCAGTTGTATGTTTTGTATTAAAAGACTTAGTACACAAATATCCGATGTTCATATAAGAAATGTTCGGATACTAATCAAGTTTGTGTATTCGTTTGTTCGTTTCATGTAACTTTTTAGCAGAGTTATCAGCGGTTTTCCTGTTTATAATTTTGTTATTTTACGTTTTCCTCGTTTTCTTTACTTGATTAACTTAATAATCAGTATAAGGTTCTCGGGATCCGCCAAAAATAGATTTCTGTTGTGACTGTTTTACTTTACTAGGCGAGTTATTACGATTTTAATATTGTATAAAGTAATTAGTGGGCACCTAATGTTTTAAAATAGATTATTGGTTGATATAAGCTTCATTTTAAACTCTAGAAAAGCATACTGTTCCAAACTATAATATTTGTGAAACCATTGTAAATAAATCATATTTCACTTCTCCCCACCAATAACGAGCACATGTGAAAAACATTTTATTTTCGCAAAACCGTTAAACAAAAACAAGATAATTCGAAGGATTCCCGCGAACACCGAAGATTTATGTTACGCACACATATCAGGGGATCTCAATTTGTTTCGCAGTATCCACCGCGTGATAAAACGGCCCACATTGAACTATCGCACTTGGAGCCGATTTGGTTATTTGTTTGGCCGACCGAGGATTTTGGAAGAAATAATGCTGCAGTCACAATGAGATGGGGTACGCTGAACTATCTGTGTTATTTCTAAGAGCGTTCCGTTGATAATATTTGTGTCTGCCATGCGGAAAATACTTTATTAATAGGTAGGTCATTGGATACTTACTCCTTTGCTTATAATAATGAAGCGTTTAAAGACTCATTTTTTATGTGGGGGTTAACATAAAATAGATAGTAAAAAAAAACAGAAATTATCAATCTGTACGCTTGCAGGTCAGGGTTGATTTACATCATGACGAAGCAATCGAGCTCAAGGAATAGTTCGGCCCATTAGGGTCTTGTTTGAACCAAAATATTAGCAGGCTCTCAACCTCTTGATTCTTCAGTCTTCCAAAAACACAATATAGAAATTTTGTTTCAAAAACACTATCTGTAATATGACAACAGTTATTTATTAGCGCACTAAATCCACTCATAAAGGCGACTGAGGTCTCCGTACTATCCTAGGCCGGAGCTTAAACTTTTAATGGCACTTGACGGCCAAGAAAATGAGGTTAGCAACATTAAAAGGCTTTATCGCGATTCTTACTTGCCGTACTCCATGTTACAGTATAACCACATTAAGAAGTTACGTCGAAAACGTTCGTAGTCGCAAATTTTGAATGAAAGCTGACGAATTTTGATGATTAACAGTTTTACCGTGAATGTGTATTTTACCGGCGATCTTTATTTGTTTGCTAAAAAAATACTCAACGTCTGTCATTTTACGATTACTAAGATTTTAGATGTAACTTCTAATCGTGGTAACGCTGTTTTCAGCTATCGCCAGAAACTAAAGTGATAATTTCGTTATAAAGTCTGTTAAGACCTAAAGGAGAGCTTACAAAATGTTATCAGTTTAATTACGTTAATGTAACGTTTTATGTATTTGTTAACAATGTTTTTGTTCTGTCAGAATAGGTGCTTCTGGATAACGGTGTATTCATTGTGAGGTGATAATTGTAGTTATACATTTTGTAACAATTTTCTCTTCAGGAATTATATCTGAAAACTTATTATAAGTTTTGGTTCTAACATCTTTGTTGGTTGATGATAAAATTATGCTACGGCCTATTATTATTCATATTATATGTGCCATATGCTTTCAAAATTCAAAATTCTTATAGGTACCATTTTTCTTAACCAAACATCAGTCGAAACAAGTTTTTAAGTGAGAGACGCGCGCGCACGTCACATAACTCCATCGTCATCTAAATTTATAAAAAGAACATTCAAATTGAAACGTTTATTGATCTCGACAGATGACGCTACTGTTTCCATTGGATCCAAAACGTCACATATTTAACTTTTAAATGATTTTAATTCAAACTCTATGACTTTCTGATAGGGTTGTAAATTGCGGGTGTAGTTATGTAGGTATTCGTTTTGTAATAACGAGTCAAAGAAAGCTGAATGTTGCATGTAATGAGTCGTGGCGTTAAGTGTCATGTGGATAAAATTATACGCCATGTTGAATCAGTAGGACGTTTGTTTACATTCTGTCAGCTGTGAGTAAGCAAGTCTTGATATAATTATTAACTCTATTATAAAAATCTAAAAATATATTTTATTAGAGGTAGGGAATGCAATCTCGACTCGAGATCGCAAATTCGAGATCTCGCGAGATTGTAATTTCTAATCTTTCTAATCCCGGGCATTTTCGAGATCTCGGATAGTTTTCGAGCAGGCAGAAGTGTACTATTGTACACCCACATTTCGCCGAAGATATTGAGTTCCGTGTAATATTGGGCGGCCTGCGAGCCTATTGCCATCTACCGGGCACAGTTCCAGACTCCGTGCTGCTACTAAGAATATTCATATAGAAAAAAAACCAACAAAAAACACTTTGGTGACCCGAGAATCGAACCAAGAACCTCACTATCAGCAGTCACGCTTACGACCACTAGACCAATGAGGCAGTCTTAATGGAATCATTATAATTATGATGATGACTTATATTATAAATGTAAAAATATCCACTTGATAACGAGGTTTAATACCATTTGCATAAGGTTCATATCCAGCAATCATGTTTGACAGTTGCCGTAGATGTTCGTAGACGAATTGCACATGTGGCCTTTTTCCGAATAGAATCTTTATGGATCTTAACATTTGAAAAGATAGCTCATGCATAATTTGCTCCGAAGTTCGATATACGGTGGTTTCAGCCAGATTTAGACGAGCGGCCGCAGATCAGTTCATACATTCTTGATTCTCGACCATTCCGTGTTGCCCATTGACTTGAAAAGTTAAAAACTAATGGGTAATTTTATCACCCCTTATGACACTCACGGGGAACAGTGGTCCATCCCTAATCCGGGACCAAACGAAATTATTACGCAGGGCAACACATCAAAATATCATGCAAATAAGATTATGTATAATTTACTTATACTACAATCAGTTATGGCTAGATGGCCATTACCAGATATCAATAAACAAAATTATTATGTTCTAAGTTGAGGATAAGATATTTTATCGGATTTGACCGATGTGGCTGAGATACTTCATGCTTAGATAACACAAGGGTTCCGCTTGGTGCTGAGATGGCTGGATGGATTTTGGATTACTTATTAACAAAATAACTTATATACAAACATTTGGGATGTAGGTCTTTATCAAATCACGAGAATTAACTACGTCCTAACTTCTCCTTTCTTTTATTTTTTTTACGTTGAACATTAGAATTTCTCCTGTATCGTGGACACACCGAAACAATTATCTGTAGTACCTACCTAGTTGCAAAATATTTTTCAACACATATTGAAAATGGGTTTTTGTAAAAAGGTGTGACGCATTTATTCGCCTTTCACATTCAAACTTACTTTCATACAAAAATAATCATTTTTTATAGATATAATGATAATTGATGCAGACAGATGGTTTCCAGTGGTTGAGCGATCAACTGCTGCGTTACGTGTCGCGGCTTTGATTCCCGCACGAAGTAAATATTTGAATGATTTATAGATACAAAAAAAAAAAAATGTGATTTGATCACATTTGAAAAATCACACATCTCAATAAACTATAAATGATCAACATCTTGTTATACGGAACTCCACAATTATCGGAGCAACAAGAACCCACACGCGCTATCAACGGGTTAACTTTAATCTTATCTCGTAAGTGACAATTCACTTTCATAAGATTGTTGTTCTGTCGCCTCCTTATCGACAACAAGCGTGATATGAGGCTGTGAGAAACGCAACCTTTGGAGGTGGAGTCCACGCTACATATAATTACATTGGTAGTTAAGATAAGCCCATAAGATATTGATAATAAAGATATCAGTTCATAGGACTAGGGTTCGTAGTTAAGATATCAAACTTCTACGTATATCCTTGAATTGGTTAAGCTTAATCCTGCTTTAGTTCCTCATAAAAACTAATATACCTATAGTTTTCTCATTAGCATCATTATTTCCCGGTTCAGTTGGCGTAGTGGTTGAGCGAAGGAACAAATATTTTTGTGATCTACAAATAGTTGTTCCATGAAGTCATGTGACTATTGGTGTCTGTAAATAAACACACGATACAGGAATTATTCCTAGTCTCGGGAAACCTTTAATAAAATAAAATATAGCAGGTAATCACGCTCTATAGTTCGCAGTCATCGATATTATTGGTATTTTTGTTTTTAATTGATTTATGTCATTATATCACTGTCGAAGCGTGAAAATTTCATTCATAAAAAATCTTTAAATACTTTACGTGTAAGGTACTTATTTGAAACGCAGTCTTCATAGCCACAAATATCTTTACTGATTTCCCACCGTCCTTCGTGTTAATACGTCTGTAGATTTGGACACATACAAATGGTGCATAGCAAATTGCCGACCGGTCATTATCTCGCATCTCTATCATCCGTGTAGCAATCAATGATTACCTAGGGTCGTTCATCAGTGTGATTGGTAATGTTGAGAGGTGGTGTGATTGGTTAAACATGACAGAGCGTCACACCTATTTTCCCTAAACGCTTAGGCAGAGGTCTACTTACACCCACGTTTCGTTGCTACCGATTTAAGTCCCAATTCAAAACTCCAGACTGCTACTGAGAATTTTCTAATAGAAAAACTGAATAACATCTGTCCGACCTGGCAATTAAGCCTAGGAACTCATGTTCAGCTGACTCGCTTGCGACCACTAGACTAATGAGGTCATCATCATATAAGTAGATATTTCATATTGAACTCTATGTCTACATGCCATTTAAACTGAAAATAATTTAACGAATTTTTGACAATGGTATATTAATGATATTAACACAATGGATATCATCATTTTGCTGCAAATATTTGTCAGTTTTCTCTGAAAAGTTTCATATCAGTTTCCAGTTATAAATTCAACTGACTTTTGGGAATGTTGCGTGTAATAATGTATTTTATGAATTAAGGGACTAGCCCTTAATTCATAAAATACATTATTAGAAACAGCTGGCTCTCTCATATAACATAACACCGTACTCGATAAATATATATGTATCAACGATTTCTGTGAAAGTCAACGTCAAAGTAATATTTATTTAACACGGTTTTTCGCGTTCACATTGTGTGTGTGTGTGTGTTTGTCAAATTCGGTGTTCATTTACTTGTTTTATCATGTGCAAATAGAGTTATCATTGGCTGGATTTTTCGACGATAACCAGATTTTTTTACTTATTTTAATAATAGAGAACAAACAATGATGCCAGTCTAGACGCACACGATCATTAGCAAAACACTAGAAAAGTCGTTTGCATAAACTAATTTTCTAGTAACTATTAGGAACGCATGTTCCTAGTCTTTTCTCCTCAGGTGTCCGTGTTGCCATCTCCTTGGATTTTGGGGGGTAACTGCGCTGTACTCCGTATTTCATTAGAGCGTAGTACTTCCCTGCAGCCCAATTACCGATGTAGCAATCAGTTTGCAACAGGCGTAGATCGCGCGATATCTATTGTCAAATATCATTTTTGTGTCAAATATGTATTGGCTGACAGTGAGGTTGCTGTCGCGTGGCTGTCGCGTTGCTGCCACTTTTTTATATAATTATGCTGCCGGTTTAAGAAGCTCAGTAGTTAACTGACTACAGCTACAGAGGCCACACTGTACATTCTTTTAGCTGTTTTTTTTTTTAGTTTCAATCGCTGAACGCGGTCGTTGTGTAAGATCGACAGCTTAATTACCGATGTAGCGACGGGCGTAGACTGCACGATAGCTTCCGTCAAACGTCATTTTTGTGTCATATAATGTATTGGCTCACAGTGAAATTGCTGTCGCGTTGTTGTTGCTTTTTTACGTAATTAGGCTGCGATTGTTAAAAGTAGTTTACGCTAATAACTCTGAACATGTACTACTTAAAAAAAAATCAAATCTTAATTCCAAGATAGTATTTTTAAAATCACATTTTGCACTTATAAAGAGCGCCACACTCTGGCTGTGAATTCCTACCTGCATACAAGTGCAGCCACGTCTCGTCTGCTCCGCACAATGGGGAGCTAGACAATGGAAGCACGCGTGACACCATGCTGACGATAAGTTCTATGTGTTACTCTTATTTTGTTTACGAGTTTTTAATCGTTTTTAATGTGGATCGCACGGACATGTACAATGTATGATGAGATTATTGTTAAAGGTACTGTGAATCGTGGTGTAAAAGATAGGTACGTTACTACTTTTGCCTATTCTATATTTTAAATTGTTGGTGCAGTCGAACGAGTCGAGTCGAGAACCTAAGGGCTTTGGCTTACGTTAGCAATGGTCGAGATGAAGGAAAAATCAGTCTAAAGAGCCGGTGATGTATTTTTTAAGAAAGAATTTTGTATTATACCTCTTTTCGACTGTATATCGCGTCTGTTGAGATTAGTTCGCCGTTCATCCGAGGACGCGATTTCAATCCCCAGTTCCAACTTGTAATTTAAGGAAATTAAAATGAAATTTAATATTTCAACAGGGAACCGTAGGGTTAACACCATCCCCAAAGCCATGACGCCACCTTACAGGCGTGAATAATACCACTGAATCTTCCTCCCAAGGGCATGCGAGAACCTCACATTTAACAGGCAAATAAACTTTGCCAGTGAAATAATAGTGTTCATTCACATACCGAGTAATATCGTAAATAAAGGGTCATCCACAAACAGTGGCGCCCTCCCCGGCAGTTACCGAAACTAACGGTAATTGTTTAACGACACTGTCTTAAGGACTCCATGGTATGTGGCGCGCCCATTTTAGTTGGAACTGCGCTATTTATATTGTTAACAGGGAGGGAAGCCAGTTTTTGGTACCTACGCTAAGGCAAAATTAAATGAACGGGAGTACCCATTCCGTTAAGTTTGGCTTGTGTTTTATAGCAGGTGTAATAGGTAATACCTGCTCATAAAGAGCAGATATTACTTTCGCTTAATAACTGAGGACATAAAACGCAAAGATATAACATTTCCTAGGTAACTACATAAGATTCCCTAAGGACTGTAATTTAATATCTTTCTAGAATTGAACTCAAGACCTTAAAACTCCCAGGACCACTAATGGCCAAATTAGTAGAAATGGAAATACCTTAGATCCACAACTAAGACTTTTACTGTGCACCGTTAGACTTATGTCAGTTAAGCTTATGCCTTAGAGATCATTCGCGAACAAAATGATCAGAAAAAAAAAACACGGTAGCTTGAAATTAAGGCTCCTAATTTCGTATTATAATTCATTACCAAAATGGTACATTTTACGTGGTAGTCCCGCAAGCTCATTCAGGCATTAATATAAAAAAGACAAACAATCTTTGATAAATAAAACAAAATCAAGAGCAAAACCAACACAAAGTCCAGGCTACAATAGCAGACGAGTCATAAAGGTGCATTCACACTGTGTGAAACGTAACAACAATAATACAAGTGGACTGGTTTATTGTAATCACGATTATATAATAGTTACAGCCGTCTGGAGAGTCGTGAGACGTTTGTGATGGTGTCTGGGTCGAACGGAGTGGCTTTCATGTTTGTAAGAAACAAAACTAAATAAATAACTTTGGATTGTATTTTAGAGAAAAATATTTTTATGCTTCTTCATTTGTTTAGTGGTCCCAAACGCGACTGGAGGAAGTGAGGCATTGGGTTTGTTTCTAGAAGGGAAATAAATTCCCAGCTCAAAGTTTTTATCTCAGTCCAGTAGATTGCAATAGATTCGCCCTCTATTCTATGTAAATGTGGATGTACAAATATGCCTAACCCTTTGGGAAAAGGTGTGATGCTGTTGTATATTTTTATATATTTTGTAAGATCAGTATCTCTTCACTTAACCGTGACAGAGATAAGTATTAAGTTATCAGGCCGCTCTTACGTTGACTTGCAATATTTGGTCCTCTTTCTTTTGTATATACCTAGTCTACTCCAGCTGGTTTCCTTAGGTCATCAATCTTGTTTAGGACATCCCACGCAACGTCTGTTAATTCGCGGAATTAATCAAGAATCCTCTGCGCCAAACGTTGTTCAAACAGATTAAATAACAGCATTTAATTATACATAGCAGTACTAGTTCTCATAAAGGATTTTATGTTAACTTTTTTTTTGGAAAGATTATCCATGTACTTTCTTTCTCTTGTCGGTCTCTTCTCCATAGGACCTATCCCCTTTTAGAACCGTGCACCTAGAGTCTCAATTTTTTTAAAGTGCCTACACAGTCCTATTTGTAATAAAAAATGTTGACTTTGACTTTGGATCAAGCAGTACTATATCGAAGAGTCAGGTGTATTGAAGATCAAACTCGATGCTATTGATGAAGGCTCATGTGGATAATTTAGCCCCTTTACTCGACTTTTGCTTCTTTTCTGTAACCATAGAATAAAAATAATAAGAAACCACCCGCTTACACATATGTATAGACAGAAAAATCTGCGCTTTTCACTAGGAATAATTCCTGTATCGTGGTTGCGTTCACATAGAAATAAACAAAGCCCGAAACAACTATCACTAGGCAATACACATATTGGTTCAGTGAAAGAATCGAATCCGCGACGCAAAACTCAGCAGTTGACCACTAAACCGGTGTGCCAACCGTGTTGTCAACCCGATATTTAATTTACGATGTAACTAAATAAATTTTCAAAAACCGTATAGGGTTTATTATATAAAACCATAATTTAATACAGCACAAACCAAACAGCGATACAATAAAACTAAATTCAATTACAAAAATGGCGATCGTTTAGCGAATTCGAATGCGATTAAAAAAGCCGTCGTTGCGTCCGTAAATTTAACTCGGTACAATAATCGGCGCCAGAGATATTCTTTTTATTTTCGTTGAGTGTTTTTTCGCTTATTTTCATGTGCTTTTGTTTTGGACCAGTAGAGGTTCAAATAGTTGTACTGCTCAGATAAAATCCTACTTTAATCTAGTTTCGTATTTGGCGATTTATACAACACATTCACCATTGCTAACTGAGTATGCGGCCCATTCTAAGGAGCTCGGCAATAACGTCAAACTAGTCTCTGGCGTTAACTACTGAATTAACCGAGTGTTTAAGAAAAAGATACACGACCTGCTTTTCTAGATAGACTGACAACCTGTAAAAGCAAGAAATAATTTATTTAGTCTATAAAAGTATTTAAGTCTCGACTTTCAGTGGACTAAAATGTATTTAGAACTTGACACAAATATATTTTCTTACACTACATACATACATGCCATATATGCCTAACCAGTTTACAAAAAACGCTTAGCTCCGAATGTTAAATAAAAAAACTCACTTGTTCAAAACCAGAACAGGCGCAGATATTTATACCTTTCTTAATGTGGCCAATACATATTTGGTCAGCCAAGTCCTTAGTCCGGTGTCCTTACAATTGTGCCGTATGTTAGTAAAAAGCAACCATGACGGGTGCGTGGACCAGCTACCATAAACAAAGCGACAGCTGGCCTGGATGTGGTAAAAAGTCGCGCAGTTATGTTGTGGTAGGAGCGGGTAAAGTCCGATGCGGTATGTGCAACAGTTGGGTTACGTAAAGATGATATGGGCAAAACAAGAATTAGTTAAAAACCTATTCTTGCTTAGCCCATTATGATGGTATATATTTGTATGTGTCCATGTTTCATGATCCTTGCTTTGTAGGTGTACCTACCATTCATCTATTCATACATCGTTTCTTACAAACATTAACGGCTGCAACTACTATCTAACTGACCTTTTTGAAGGACAAGACCAATGAGGTCCGAGGTCCAAATGGTCACTACATTTGTCTACTTGATTCTTATTATGAGACGCGTAGGGTTCATATTCAGCAACCTGTAGTTACAGTCGTTATCTGTAATTATCAGTCTACGAAACTTAAAATATCAGAACCAGTAATCGATGAGACTGCCACGTGATGTTTTATTTCACATTATTTGGTTCAAGCAAAATTGTGAGTATTGAAAAAAAAAACTCAAACTACTGATAGTCGCTGCCAATAATATTACAATATTTTCATGCCGTATCCATTATCCTTAACCTTTCATCTAGCGGTGTTTATAGATGTCGTTTCTCGTTTCTGCTGATAGTCCTACCATACGCGTACCACTTCCAATTCTGATTATAATGATAAATGTTCGTTTTTTCTTTGATTTTGTTTACTTTGTTTTAATGTGAAGTTGGAAGTATTCCATTGCATACAGGGCATAATTTATTAAGCACATGCTGTGACCAAGTTTATTCGATAAATAAGTAGATAGTTTTAGCAAGCAAGCTTTCACTTTCTTCGAAATTACGAAGATTCCTTTTATTTTTGTTTCGAGAACTAAAGATATCATTCGCAATTATTTACAGCCTGTTAAAGTCGACTGCAGATAGATATAGCTTTTGCTAACGTAGAGTTTACTACGCAGTATTTAATGTGAATCAAATTAAAAAGGTTTGGTAATGACTCCATTTTTAAACTCAAAATATGCTTTCCAGTTTTAACTATTTTCTAGCTCCGTCCTTGAACTATGTAACCGGAATAACATCAACAAAGTTACACATTACCGGGCAATTGTTAACCATGGTTTAACTGAAGGTTATCGGCGGTCTCATTTTACCGACTTTATTAAGACAAACGACTCTTTGTTAACTACCCGTTTAATTGGCTATAAAATGTGAGATGACGCTCTCTCAGACGATCTACATAGACGTGTGTTGTATGTTCTATTATGTAGCAAGGTTGGTAAGATTATGGCCTTGTTGGCTTTACATTTATAGTTTGTAAGGCTGTAAGATGTAAATTTTAAGGGCTTCGGGCTATTTCAAATGTTTACCACCCAGAAGAATGTAGCTGCGGGTATAAACAGTGCTTGCTCGTGTTATGTTTAATTATTACTAACAGAAAGACAGCCTTCTGACATTTCCCCACCCTTATTTTCTCTTCAATCTTGAGTGCGTTTATGGACACAAAATCTCACATGCACATGCACACACCCAGACCCAGAACAATTGAGTAGATTACACAAATATCTGTTGTGTGCGGGAATCAAATTCGCGGCCCCTACCGCAGAAAGCCTATCACTTAGCCACTGAGGCGCTGTCAGAGACTATAAAGTCTGACAACCAGTCTTCATAGAAATAAACTTATACACTGATAAAGAAACCGCAGCGTGTCTACTGCTTAAAAAAAGTAAAAGCCAGAACAGTTCATGAAAACAGCTGTATTTTTTCTTCAAGACACTTTCCCCTACCAAGCTACTCGAACATGAAGTTCATCACGTACCTTAAGTTTTGATTGCACACGCAACGTTTCACGATACCGCACCATTTGCATACGTTTGAGTAGAGGTTTACAAGTTTATACACTAACCGCAGTAATTGCGTCGTTAAGCTTTACGTCACCACGTTGACGTTCAAGGTAATAAAAACTGAATTTTTCCATGTTCATTGCATGAGGGGTTGCGCAGACAAAATAATAGGCAAGAGAGTCTTATAGTCAATATAGGTTAGACATTATCGCTTAAAAACATCTAAGAAAATAAAATATAATAATGGAAAAGACGTCCATACAAGTGCTGATTTAGTCATCTACATTACTCAATCTGCACAACCAATCTCGATAAAAAATATTAAACCCCTTTAAAATACCACGCGATAATGCAATTCCTATTAGCGTATCCTGAAGGGCTTGATATGTCTTGATAAACCTACCTACATGCTGACTCTACCTTCGACCCAAGGATATGATCACTTGAAGTCAACTGTCTGTTTAGTATTGATATTGCTTTCGAAAATATAATGGCTGGAAAATTAAGGTACTTTTTTTTTTACTGATTCTGTTAGAGTATCGCTGTCTCATACACGTCCTTAAATAGGAGAGGTGACTAAAAAGATACCCTGTATAATACACTAAATTGTTTTACGTCTATGTGAAACTGCCTTAATGAGTATTCGTCATGTGATAGAAAAGTCATCTAATAGACCGTATATTACACAGAATTGTTTTTGTAAGACTAGTCTGACTTACAACAATTTTGGCCTTCTGAGCACCCGCTATATGATATGCTATGGTTTCCTAACGACCTTGGCTCCATTTATTTCTGACGCCATCATTTTTTATCTCTGTCGTAAACTATCTATAAAGTTAACAAGCAGCATTAAGAGTTTTTCTTTAACGTGTGGTAATGCGTCGTATATACCCGCTTGGCGAAGACGATGAGTGACGTCAAACTCTTGCCGACTAAAACCACACGATGTTCCCGCGATATACCTGTAAAGCCAAAAGCACGGCATTCGCTGACACATTCATCTCAGCCCCGGCAGAAGTAGCAATAAGCATAACAATCTAGATGACGAAGATATGAGTTCAGACCCCTCCAAATGATTGAAGTACGTTCATTACAAAAGCAATAATATCCCAGCCTATAAATATCCTTTCACACCATCTAGGTACATATTTTTGTTTGTCTTTATGTATTTATTCTTGTATTTAATACTTATTGAAATATTTTAAAAATCAAATCTATTGTATCGCACCTACAAAGTTTTTTATCTTTCGTAGAAAATGACTAAGGCGTTAAGTTAGCTTTTGGTCAGTTTTGGTACAGAAAATTTTAATGAAATAATTTTGTCAAGTTTAAATTACCTATTTCTTGGACTGTGTGTATGAATGTGAGGTCAGCAAATGGCAATCAACATTAAAGATTGTGTTCACGCTAACTGATTTGATTTTATTTATTATCGTTTAATGGCTTTTGTTAACTTAATAATCTTTATAGTTTTATAACCAGTTTAAGTACACACTATGCACGATTTTGCTTAATCATAGAGTGAGAGTTTAAAAATGTTCATGTAAAATGAGTACCTAATACATAATAAGTAAAGTAATAATAAAATTGTTTTATTTCAGTAACTAAAGTACATAACTTGTTGGCAAGTCACCGTCACAAAATTTCAGAGGTTGAAAACAGACAGCCGTTTAATCCTATAGTGCATTAATACGTTTAAAACAATTTCAAGATACCAGAATAACAAGAATAAATAAATCCTAGTAGCTTCTGCCCGCGGCTTCGCCCGCATTGATTACGAACCCGTGCATTTTTTCGGGTGACATGTAGCGTTACCTAGCGTCCTAAAGCAATTAAGACCGTCGAAAATTATTGTTCTTTCCCTCGGGAACAGTACATTTTTTCAGGATGAAAGGTCCTATGTCCTTTTCTGTACCCCTGACAACAAATATGAAAAATTTCATGATGATCGGTTCAGCGGTTTAGGCGTGAAAAGGTAACAAACAAACTTACTCTCGCTTTTATAATATTAAAGTTAGGAAGTTAGGATTAAGATTTATACCATAACTGTCTATGAAGCAACATGTAAGTAGGTACCATCCTAGGCCATAAACCTAGATTTTTAAAAATGGTTCTCCTTGCATCCTCATAACATTACGAAAATAAAATCACTACTCTTGGCAGGTGGATTTGCGATTACAACACATTTTATTTAGAGCAACGGAGGAAGTTGGTCCCCTCACTTGAATTTTGATACGTGCAGAAACAAAGTGTGAACTATTCTTTGTCAGAAAACTTACGAACATGTGAGCACTAGAAACACACAAAAACAGTATATTTTGTTTTATAAACGTTGCTCGATACTAGGAATAATTCCTGTATCATGGGTGCGTTTACAAACATATCCACATGGATATATCCAGACTCAAATTAACTATCAGGAGATCAGAGATCATATCATCATTTTGACGCGGTTGGCGCAGTGACTAAGCGATTAGCTTTCTGCGCTAAGTGTCGCGGGTTCGATTCCCGCACGGAACAAATATTTGTATGATCTACAGATAGTTGTTCCGGGTCTGGTTGTGTGTGCATGTGACATGTATGTTGGTAGTGCTCCGAGGAGTTGTTCGGACTGATCCAAGACGCCTCTTTCCGCCATCGTTCTACGCGACAGCAGTTCCATCACCATCATTTAGATGGTTGGCAGTCCACAACTGTGCGTTTCTCTAGAAACTTTCTGCCTCGCACAACAAAACTGTGGAATGAACTGTCGCCTGCGGTATTTCCGGACCAATACGACCTTCAAACCTTCAAGAAAAGAGCGTACTCCTTTTTAAAAGGCCGGCAACGCACTTGTGACTCCTCCGATGTTGCGGGTGTCCATGGGCGACGTTAATCGCTTACCATCAGGCGATCCGTCAGTTGGTTTGCCGCCTATGACATAAAAAAAAAACTGTACCCACGACACAGGAGATATCCTAGTGTGGTGTCCAAGGTAACAAAAAAAAAGAAAAAAAAAAATCCGCATGTGAATCCAACCAGACATATGTAGCGTAGCAGTCAATAGCTCAAGCACTGCGCCAACCATGTCGTTAAATAAATCTATTATAGTAGTAAAAAAAATCTTACTAGAAATACCTAGGTACCTCCTTAAAAGTCGTTAGGGTCATAAAAACAGAAATAATATTAGGGTTCATTAAATCAGATTTTTTGCATTATTAATATTCCAATGAACTTAACATACCATCAGACGTTATAACTAGTTCTTAATGATCCAATTAAGCTTAATATTCAAGAATAAAAGTCTAAGTGTCTAAAAGATAATACAGTTATCGTCACTAAATGGCAAGCGACTCAAATCCTGACTTCAGTACAAACTTACTCTGAAAATATCCAATTATTATGCTAGGCGGAGTTGGAAACAATTTCTAGGGTTTATGCTAATACCGAGTATTTGTTCATGTTATCTGCGTGATGGATAGGGGGAGCCACTGGCACGCAAACTAAAAGCGTTAAAACAGAGGCTTTTTCCATAGATAAGGAATAGTTTTGACGCGATCGCGCTAATAAATTAATCGCCATTTATTTTTCTTTTGTTTATAGCTTAGGTGCTAAAGTAACGGCGATGGGTGCGCAAAGATTACTTATCGAATAGCTACTGGGGTAATTAATTTGCATGTGATGAAAGGTTTCTCGAGATTATGGTTTCATCATCATCATCATCATCAGCCAGAAGACGTCCACTGCTGAACGAAGGCCTCCCTCAAGGGGGGTTTGCCATAATCCCCACGCTTGCAGGCGGCTTGGGGTTCGCAGTGGCTCACCGATTAGTGAGAGGATGCTGCTACCCGTCCTCCGATGTCTGGCCGCAGTTTTAAGACATACCCGGGTCACAGATTATGGTTTGCATAGACAAAATTAATTACATTTTTGGCAAGAAATCATCACTACTGATTTCCTAACAAAAATAGTTCTTATTGTTCCGACCTGCAATCGTCCAGTGTTAGTCAGCTTTTGGCTCAGAGGACCCATTATTTTTCCTTTAATTATTTAACGTCTTTTGTTTCTTTTTCTGGCCCCTACTAATAGAGCTTCTCCTGTATCGTGGGTACAGTTTACAAATATTCATGCACACAAAACTAGACCCGAAACAACTATCATTTGTATATATAATAACATTTGTACCGTGCGGGAATCAAACCCGCGCTGCGCAGCGCGAAAAGCCGCTGGGCCAAACGTGCAGTCAATGGTCAATAAATAGTTCCATGGTAAATACCACTTTGAAATCTTTCGTGAAGATATCTGAAAGAATCAGTAATCGTAGGGAAAATTGCTACAGTCACATTTCGTTAGCAAATGCAATTTAAATGATCGACAGACATTGTACGCTCACTGCGCTCAACGATTCAAATTGCATTCATATGAATGCCATCTGAATGGTCAGATTTTTTCCCGCAATATTCACATATCCCTGGCACACAATCACAAACCAATACTGAAACACTTCAGCCAAGCTATGTAACTAAAAATACAGCTATTCGAGTTTGCATTTACAGTACTTACCAACTCTTCGAAAACTTGGAGATAATGTTCGCTCGCTGAATAAAATTTTCAGTTGTTGCGAAAACATTCAGGGCGGCTAGGGCGGGCGGCAGTATGCCGGCTGTCGTGGCGCTGGGCGGCTGTGCGAAGCCTTCATACAACCTCTCGCACTAACTTCTACCGCGAAGTGTTGTGAATAACTTTAATTTTCGTGAAGGATATATTTGAATATCGAATGATTTGACAATAGTAGTTTTAGAACAGTGGATGTTTGGACAAATTAGACCAGTTTTATTAGTTTTGGATAACAGTTAATGGTTGTGAACATAGAACATAGTTATACGTGATAGGTAAGTTACGTATGCACTACATACAAATTAGTAGTAGTTAACGTAAAATTTACAAACACTAGATATGAATGGTTTTGTTACATTACCGTAAGGCTTCACAGTAGTAAATTGAATATTGTCGTGGTCACGAACCACTGTATCATCTCGTTATTTTTTATTGAGGTTTATAGATATTATTTCTAGAAATGAAATCGTATTCAAGAAATCATAAACTCATAAAACATAAATAGTTGTATCTTGACGGATTTCATCTTTGAAATAAATAAAGAAGTGCACAGAATGTATCATGATGTACTTATTCCCGCGTAACTTGGAAGCCTATTGACGACACTTTGTTAACAAGGAAGCAAGGCCTACTGTAATATTGGTTTCTATAAGTGAGAGAGAAAATATATGAAATAGGTAGGTATATTTTAGGAAGATAGATCATAACATGTTTTCCTGCCTATAGATTAACTTTGTAGGTGAAATATAGCGTTGTTCTCTTTCGAAAGGAACTTAATCCAAGCTATCATCAAGCCAGCAGGCTTATGATTGCGGAGCCAATAATTTTTGACTAAAAACTATAGGTAGAGATATTTTATATGCGATCTGCGTTAGGCTTTCCGACACTATTGATATGCTTTTGAGAGTATTTTTTCCCACATGCATTCCAAATACTTTAGTTCAAAGTCTCATTCAATAATTTCACTTTCATGTTCACTGAAAATATTCTCAACATTCATAACATTGAGAAGTGTCTTGACAAACTATTTGTACATTCTAACTCAAAGAATCATTTAAAAAAAAGAACATAATCCGAAACACATGTATCCCGCACTCAATTGGCATGATGCATGCAAAGTGATCTTAATAAGTCCTTACTCCGTACATTCAATATAATTCACACAAATAATCCATCAAATTTCAACCTTATCCCGTTGTGATAAGGTCGTTTAATTGTGGTATCATGAATCATGAGAACGGACATGTGCATCGCGTTTGATTTACACCCTGTTACGATTTTAACCTCGGTTCATTTGCACATGGTTTTGGTTTAAATGTTTATGGCCGATTCGCGTTCGGAATGCGAAAATGTAAGTGCAATAACACGATCTTTGTCTTTGAGCAGTGAAGGAGGTATTAAATTAATGTGAGACGAGATATATACTTGTAAGAAATAAATACACGAGGATCTTGTACACGCTCGTTTTGTCCTAGTGGCTTACGGATAACAAGAGATAAAAAATCGGTCAATCTTAGTGCAAGTTACACCACCTTCGTCTATCTATAAATGTTCAAATTTCTGTTTTACAAGCGTGGAAAGTTCAATACCATTATATTTAACCTCTGAAGTTCTTAAAAGAAATGGAAAAAGCCTTTTTTCCTGCGACATGTAGCCAGGATCATCAATTAGTATTTCGACCTTCTTTATCACTGGAAACGGCATGTACAATCCTTCGTTCTTCTTCATTCTATCGGCGTTTATAAGTCGCTTCCTAGCCTCAGGTGAACAGTTATCAGGCTTCCTGCGTAGTGCACGAACTACGAGACTAATCCAAGGGAGGATCGATGACGAAAATTGTACAAGTGACAAAGGAATAGCATTGTGAATAGGTATTCAAAAGATCGTGCTATTATTTCTTACCAAGAGTTATTATTCTCAATATACCATAACCACAGAAGCAGCAATTTCCTTAACCATATACCGTCTAATATGGTACACATTACACTGTATTTGTATTCCCTTTTTTCCCGGACTGTCGTAAATTATGGCCATAAATTTGTACGGGACACATTCCCGTTGCCCGGGATTAATTAAACCCTATAACGGTGCTGCTTGTGAGTTAATTATTTATTATAAATACATGTGTGGTTGCCCTCAAATGGCTGGTTTCTTGCAATGTTGGGCGAAGACGTATTGAGGCGTGCAAACGTCGGGGTGACAATGAACAAGACCATGCTTTTCTAGAAGAAACAAAGTACAGCCGTGTGTTCGCCTTCTTAAAAGCATGTTCTTGTTGCTTCACTTCTTCACGAACTAGCTATAATGTCGTATATTTCTTAAAGATGTAGATCGAGTGCCGTCTTGCTCCCTTAATTACTACTCAATCAAATTTGTTTTATGGTCACTTTAGCACAACATTATAATTGTATGACAAATGACAAATACTGCTCCTTATTTTTCTCCGAGACCTCATTTTTACTACACATGATTTAAAATTAAAATTCTTGACCGGTCTATCTTTAAAGAGGTAAAAAAAAATTGGTAAAATAATTTACGACGCCCGGCTAAATTCGCAATTTGTCTGCAGTTTTCACTCGTCATGACAGATGGCGCTAAGTTACGCAAAGTTCCAAATTGAAGAATCATTCATTAAATTTTCATACATCACTTTAGTGCTAAGAATATGAAACAATATTTGTGTTAAGCTATAGGTATATAGAAGAGGGCTACGTAAATAGTTCGAATTAAAAATAATTGCCACTTTTAAATTACACTCTATAGGTAAGTCAAGAAATACCAACATTCTGTAGAAAATTGGATCTAATCAAATTGTATGTGTAATGTGTAAATAATCAGAAAGATAATTAAAACATAACCGTGAAAAAAAAAAATGGTTTGCTTAAAGCTCTGCTCACAAACATAATACAAATATGGCCGCTAACTAACCAGTAAAAAGTTTAATAAACAGAGTGAAGGTTGTCTAGTGTCTGCCTAACTTCTATTGGCAAACATCCACAAGATATAACAAAGTTGAATTAGGTACTGTCGTGTGTGACAGCAAGAAAATTGTTGTATTACCGTCATATCTAAACAATCTATCTTTTGTGGGCACACAATCCCGAATGGTAGCTCCGTGAATGAGTACAAAGGATTTAGTAACTGCTTCTCAGAAGAGGAATAATGTTTGTTTACACGAGAGCGATAGAGAAAATAAAATTGCTGCTTAATGCACGTCTTATTTTGTAGGAAGTAGGATTAATAGGTAAAAAGGCTAAGATATTCAGGGAACGTGAATATTCGGCATCTGATAAGATTTGAAGCTGACATTTGACACACAAATGGATTTTTGTCAATCTATACTAAAAGCGCTAGATAACCTTGTTTAATGTGTAATTAAATGACAATATTAACGGCTTGTTGTCTAGTGTGCTTTCGAACTCTTGGGCTCAGGCTCAGGAATGTTTAAGGCCGTAGTCCACCACGCAGACTTGGTTTCGCGTACAACACACGCCATCGAGAACTTTGCGAAGCCCAGTCTAATGTGTACAACTCTTCTCACAACATTTTCCTTTACCGATAATTTAACTCATAATCAAATTCTGTTTTACTCATTGCACATATCTATATATTTTTCCTTCTTATAATTAGCTTTCACTTTCCCGTTCTATTTCTTTATTTTGAAAGTAGCAACACATCGTTTATTTATAAAAATATGATTCTTAATATAATAACATAAATATAAAAATAAACCGGACTTCAAACGCGCGACCGACTCTGTATCCTGTCTAGAAATAATTTGAATACCTACTTAGTCATATAATATATCAAGTCGGAAAATAAATTTTGAGTATACGCTATCTCTTTCGTTTGCTATATTGATAGAAAAAGACAACCACAACTGAATGTCCGATACTTGCCCGTGTTGCATCAAAGTACAATCGGCGCCGTTTTGTTTTAAATTCAAAAGAAAAATAGAATCGTAAATTAGGTAAGTACGTACTCCGATTAATAAAATATAATAATTGTCATTGTAGTTATTTTCTTAAAAACAATAGAATAATTCAAAATTTCTTTACACTAATGAATATCCAAACTTTTAAAAAATATACAAGAAACGACCAAATCGAAAATTAAAAATATTAAATAAGAACAAGGCAAAAAAAAAAACAATGTTGTTAGTCATAAAACTGCAAAAATGTGTTTTTTAAAAACATAGTCGTTCACGAGTGTACTTGACTTCGTGCCAATAAACTCAGCGTAGAACTGAGGATGAAGATGGGCTGTCACACGTCACACTAAGAAATAGCCGGTATGATTTATATATGAACGAAATGCAATATCAGGGTTATTAAATTAGTACAGTGTTATTCATGTTTTAGTTCACAGTATCTTTTCAATTAACTTAAATTCGATCAACACCTGAAAGCAGCAGAGTCAAAGTCAAACTGAGAAAAATTTTTGATTATATCAATAAAAAAAAAGAATCAAGGAAGTCTTCTGTTGTTTTTTTTTTTAAGAATGATTAATAATTTTCGTATTACATACAATCTTATTTTTAGTATATGCGACTATTTGCACCGAGTAGATACCAGACATTTAACACATCAACGATAGTTTGATGGCAATTCAGTAAATTCGCGTTCATTATACTACAAAATATTAATTTTGTCGTAGGACTAGACTTGGATCGGTCCCTTACCATTTTATAATTAACTAGCTTCAGCCCGCGACTTCGTCCGCGTGATCTATATATATATATATAAATATTTTTTTGCACTCGGAGATAATGTACCTATCTATCGGTGAAAGAATTTTCAGATTTGGATAGTTCCGAAGATTACCCCCTACATACAAACTAACATACAAATTTCACCTTTTTATAATATTAGTATAGATTTGTTAAAAAACAAAACAGCTCTTTACAACAAAAACCGATTCTTTTATAATAGATGTAAAAGTAATAACTGACCTTATTCAAAAATGGAATGACACATATTTCATAAATACATTCGGTATGTATGACGTGAGATAGTTATTTCAGGGAGTCCGCAAAAATGCTCAACCTTTTCAATAAATAGAACGATGTAGGCGAGAAACGATTCTTTTGACCTTTGACCCTTAAGTTTTAGCAAACTTCACATCGATGCCATGAATAAGCCACAAGTTACTCCGATATTGATACGAAAGAGAAACATACTACGAAAAAGACCAGAAGGATTGACTTTCTGGTTTTTTTTTTCATAGTGTGTTTCTCTGTCACTGGCACTGTAAAGTAGACTTTACAGTGACAAAGATGGGTGAACAGAAAGACCCTCTCCGAGTAACGATACCTAAGTTCGTCCCAGGTCCTGGACATCATGTCTCAGGCCATTGCATTGCAAACCGTTCTGACTGGCTAGTTCAATACCACTTTAAGAGTTTAGACGGAAAGAAGAATTCAATAGAATTTTTCGTTGTATTTTACGAGTACCGATCTAAAGTGCTTCGTTGGAGTGGATTTTCTGAGGCTTATTTGGTGTGTTCGTTTCGTTTATATTGAAGCAAATAATGAATTGCTTGTCGAAGGTTCATCAACTTGCTCCTAATTGGTATATTGTGTTTTATAGCCTTAACGCTGGCTGAAGTCTGAAAGTATACTAAAAGTTTTGGATTTTCATCTATCATTAACATGGGTTACGATGATATTTGATTTTTTAGCCGAATCTTTACAGTTGAAAGTGTTTTTTTACTGAAACTGGCAGGTAAGGTGTATATATGTGAAATAATTAGGGATTCCTTTTCCACATCCATTTTTCGATATTTTCTGGGTAAATATGGCCATATATGACATATGGCAAAATAGCGGCGACACTTGCTAAAAAGTAAACAAAGTTGCTAAAAAAAACAAAGTGAAGAGTAAGCTATAAGCAGTTTTTTTTAGTAAAACTATCTATAGTACATTTTTGACTGATTATCATAATCCGGAAAGTAAAAATTATTAAATAATATACATTATTATTAATAAAAATAAACGTACATTTACCTGTATATCAAAGGCTCCACAGAAACAGATTAGGAAGGCATTTGTCACAACGCACATGCAAACGATCGTGATGGATGACGAGCTCAGGGCGCTTAGCTGCCTATATACTAACCTACATAGATTTAATGTGTTCACTTGTCTTCAAACCCTTTTCTTGTAGGACACGTTTGGCAGCAGTGGTTGAAATGCTAATAAATAGAGGCCGCTGTTTCTAGAGTAAGGAAACTCTATCAAAGCATGTTTTTTTCGAACACGCACTCTGTATTCTAAAGTCCCATGCAATAGGGATCCAGCCTATTATCATCTGGTGGAAAAATCCTATATTTAACTTATACCTGGCCGAAGTTCTCTCGTTTCTTTCATTAAATTCCTTTTTTAATTTTGCCGAAAAATAAAGGAAAAGTTTTGAATGCCATCTATTTCTAGAGTTACCTATTACATCAGGTTACGTAACTCGTGACAAGAGACGGCCATGTTTTTGGGTCACACGAATGTTATTTTTGTCTGTATTATTACATTTCACTATATACTATATCTATATATTCTATTTCTATTATAAAACAAAGTCCCCCCGCGTGTCTGTGTGTCTGAACGCGATAAACTCAGAAACTTCTAAACGGATTTTCATACGGTTTTCACCAACGGACGGAGTGTTTCATGACGAAGGTTTAGGCGTATAATTATACTTAGGCGCATTAAGGTTTTGTGTAAATTGGCTGAAATATGACGATGATTGTTGAAGATTTCGGAAAAACCTCATGACGACTGGGAGCTTTACTGGCGTGCACGGCGTAAACCAATAATCATATATCCTTATTCAAATATGTATATCCTTATTCAATTAAATAAGACAATCGTTTTAAGAAAAAAAAAAAATGTAGGCGTATATGCTCTGCTACCCGTGCGAATTAAAAGTTGTAGGTTAACTTCTTATTGGTCTAGTAAACGACTTAGTGAGGTCCTGGGTTCGATTTTCAGGTCAAGCAGAATGTTATTGTTATTTATGACTAGTTTGGTATTGTTGGACGGCAATTGGTTCACCGTCTTTTACTGGGACATAATAATGCCATTGTTAATATGTGTGTGTGAAACAGTACCTGCAACTCTGCTTAAACCTTCGTGGAATAAACGCGTGATGCTATGTTTGCTATTATTGCAATAACAGCTACATGTTTCGCGCATACGTTGTTCTGAATATTAAAATCGGAATATAAAGTGCCATTTGCTTTGGCAATTTGTGGACGTGGGGTGGGGTATTAATCTGTCACTATTGTTGATACGTATATATTATAATCTTACGGCATTATCATTCCAAAAATATACCATTTTAGTAATGTACAGTAATAGGGATTATACTAATAGGAAGGACTAGGTTTTTTTCTAAATCTTTATCGAACTTTATCAGAATAACACATAACATCACGTCTGTATACATACCTCTATGTGTTAGGGAATGGCGTAATAGTTCATCCACATTTCACCCATGCCGTTATTGAGACCAATGTAATAGGGAGCGAGCCTATTGCCATCTACTGGGTATAGTTCCGGGCTCCGTGCTGCTACTGAGAATTTCAATACAGAAAAACCCAATAACCCTTTGCCCAAGTCGGGAATCAAACCAAGGACCTCACGCTTACGCAGTCGCCTTTACGGCCACTAAACCAATGAGGCAGGCAGCTTAGAATGCTAAAAATATCTATTTTAGGTGTGGAAAAGCTTAGTTATATTATTAGATAACGGCAGATCCAAAACGGGTATCAAACAGGAAGGTACCACGTGCCCACTTATAATAAAAGCTGTATAAAATTATGACTTACGTCATTTGACGTAATAAGATTTGAATAATTTCATTCAGTGCTTATTATCTGTAAAAAAAAAACGAATGTAGGAAGTGCTGAAAATAAAACCTAAAAGGTTAGCAATGCATCAGCAACTTCTTTGATGTTGCGGGTATTGTAGTTATATGATAAATTATTGTAGTGATCACTTGCCATTACGTGTCTCCACGTTCATATGTCAGCCTCTTTAGGCACTAACTAACTTTACTACGACACGGTTGGCGCAATGGCTAAGCGACTAGCTTTCTGCGCTACGTGTTGCGGGTTCGATCCCTGCACGGAACATATATTTGTATTATCTACAGATAGTTGTTTCGGGTCTGGTTGTCTATGCATGTGACATGTATGTATGTTTGCAAACTGTACTGTATACAATACAGGAGAAATCCTAGTGTGGGACAACGTTCTTTTTAAAGAAAATAAAAGAAACTCTATGTACCTAGGTTTATAGGATTCCTCACAATATTTTCTTTCACCGTTAACGCAAGTGAGTATAAAATTCTAATCTGCAAGTGAAATGTTAAAGTCAATCGTACGGGCCGCGTTCAAACTCAGAACCACAGTTGTTTGACTAAGTTTAATAATAAAAAAAATTGTTAAAATAGTGATTTAACGAGATATTTATTAGGAAAGTTAAAATCGATACAACGGCTTTTTGAACTCAAATGACTATCGAAATAGACATACTAGGACAGAAATAAGTATGAAATATGAAAGCTTCAAAAACATTTCATCAATTGTAAATGCCATAGCTCAGAAGGGTAAATATCAGCAGTGATACAAAAATATAAGTTTTTAGTCCGCTATGAATGTTTCATTTATAGAATCCACTGTGGGCGTTCCGTTCGTTCCATTACATGATTGAACTGACGAACCAGTCGTATTGCGGATTTGCGGAGCTAGGCAGTTGCTATGTTGAAATGAAGGGGAATATCCACAAGCCTATGACACTATAAACTTTTTCAGAGTAAGTGTAACACACATCGTCTGAGATGTCCAATATAAATTAACTGGTTGTTTTAACCCAACATGGCATCTCGCCTGTAGGACAAAGGGTTACACCGTAGCCGGTGACGTTATTGCCATCTACCGGGCCCAATTATTTTCAAACACTTTGCCCGACCTGAGAATCGAACCTAGGATCAACAGCTGCGCTTGACCAATGAGCCATTTTTTGACATGCCATTACTTTTTTAGTAGTTGATTATTGAGGGATTTTATTTGGTCTGACCAAATAAAATCCCTCAATAATCAACTACGTAAGTAAGTAAGTAAGTACACCGCTGATACTGCGGTCGGATAAAATAATGATTGGCATGAATCACGCGCATAACAAGAAATAGTTCTTATTCCTCTCAAGCCTGAGAACCTAATGGCTTAAAGATTTTTTAATTATTATTTCCAATGGATATCAGAATACGTTTGCGGATACTTTTAATGCTGACATATACTTACAGTTTAACGGGCATCAATCCGAGTGCTCCCTGTATTGATTTTACTATTATTTATGAGTTCTTCTAACGTTTTTATTTAACGAAATATTTTAAGTGAAGTGTTGTTTTATGTTATTGTTAATATATATTAGTATTCGTCTACTAATTGGGAGATACAGATTAAAAACTACCTTTTGGGAGAACAATATCACCATCATTCGCCTACGCTTTCACCAATTTGACCAATAACTTGTATGTGTAGTGTATACTGTAAATATAAGTTGGTTAATAAATAAACAATTTATTTGCGATCGACGTAAGGTCCTTTTTCTTTTCACCTCTATCAGATTTCATTTCCAAATACACTTTTTTCACATTCAACCATCCATCTTTAGTTTGGTCTGTATCTTCTCTTAGAGACCAACACTCACCCTTCACAGCCAGTAGAGTCACGATAGATCTGACTTTAACACAACTGTGTAAGAAAACGTCAAATTCTATCTTACGACTTCACGACAAGGTATCGCGTAGTCAACGTTTAGTAGATAGTCGTATAAATAATCCGACAATACACGACTCTATCTAAAATTACCATTGAATCTGTCCCTTCAGTTTACGATAAAAATAATTGAATAAACAAACGACAGTGTCCATTTGAACATCTCTCCCTTGAATTACGTTGTCAATCTGTTGATTGTATAAAGGAGCCGCGATGCGTGAGTTACTGCTTGGTGAGTTTATTGGAACATTGCTCTTCAATAACATAGTGTTCTTTAGATGCTTTTTTGTTTAAAGTCATGAAGTATTAGGGCGCAGAGGAAAATATAAAGTATGACGATTGATTGCGTTGAACAAAATTGCAGCAATAGTGTTTGATTTCAAAAGTATTGTGAAAAATCGAAGAATAAAAACACAAGAACTGTTAAAATAAAGTATGCTTTTCGCAGTTATTGTGTATGTGTAACCGTTGTGGCCCATCATGGCCCAACGATGCTTATCATGGCCCAACTATCGGCCAATCAGTGCCATTGGTCAAAGTCACCCGGGGTTAAATTGAATGGTAGACCTTATAACATAATTATGTACATATATGTACATACAATCACGCCTGTAGTCCCCAATAGGTTAAACAGAGGTGTACAGACCAATCATACCCACCACCCACATTTTGAATATGTTCTCACTGAGTCCCATGTGATAGGGAGCGAGGAGCCTATTGTCATCTACCAGGCACCCGCTCAACCTGTGAATCGAACCTAGAACTTCACGCTCAGCAATCGTGTTTGACTGCACCAATAAGGCCGCTCATATTGTGTAGTGATGTCGATATGTATATACTTATTCACTTAAATACGAATTACTCCTTATTAGTTTCATAATTTAATTTCAATTTCATTTCATAATCTATGTGTACTTACTACTTATATAGAACCGACCGTCCGAAGCAGACGGTGTTAAATGCATGATCGCGGTCCCGTGGGAATGTGCGACTGTCACTCATACTCGAAAGTCGAAACGCATTGTACTCCAGTAGTGTATTATTACTATCTTCATATATAATTACTTTACACTTACTTACTTTTAATTAGTTTACAGCCTAATAGGCTGGCTAGGTACCTAAATATTTATCTAATTATTTTCATAAAGCTAGAACACTAATTATTTACGATAGAGTCAATTCTCTTTATTTCCGAGAAGGAAACGTGAAAGAACGTGAAGTAGAATGCGGTGGATGTTCACCAAAACGCCGATAGATGGCGTCACTGGTTACATTGCGGTGAGCTTAAAGCTCTTCAAAGAAAATGTTCCTTCGTGATTTCAAAATCATCAAACTACACCAAATTACTATTATTTCAGAAACTTAAACCATTTTATGTATACAAGCTTTTTATGAAACGGAACGTAATGTCAACTATTGTTACGGTTTTACCATTCCAATTTCAAATAAACATACATATTTAAGCGCATTCTAAAAATGAATTTGCAACTATAATGACGTTTACCATTCCAATTTCAAACTTAAAATGTTGTTTTTATTTCAATAGCACAGTACGCCAACAAAGCCAGTGCATGGAAGTCGAGACCATTGAATAAAGTCACTCAACGATGTATAGAGTGGCATACTGACCTGATATATTTAGTTTGGAATAGTTAAGTGCATATTACGTAGTTGTATGTATTTCAATGTTGGTATTGAACTGTATCGGAACAAACTTTACTTACAAATAGAAGCAGGCATATAGAATTAACTGCAGTTTCAAGGTTTGTTGTTTATGAAATAATGATGTCGTTTACAGCTATTTAAGTGAGCTTGTTTCATTTACCGCGTATGTATTAAAGCCCTTTTTTCACAAGGGTTTCCACGCTTTATTGCAAGAATAAAATTATTTTGATTTTACATAATATAGCATGACACTCTTCTAACACAAAAACCAATGACATTTGCTCGACTTGGGACCTTGAACCCAGGACATCACCCACAGCAGTAGTGCTTAACTAAAAACATGAGGCGGTTCACATTGTGATGTAGATATCTACTGCTTATTATTTTTCATAGTACTTATAGCTATTGTGTAATTACTACCTATATTATGAAGACCAGACCAAGCGAACAAAATAAACCCAGTAACACTTGCCCGACTCGGGGATCGCACCTAGGACTTTACGCTCAGCAATCCCACATGAAACTAATAATAATGTTCTCCTGATCGATTTCGGTCACGGCGGCCAATCTCACCGGAGATTAGCCAACTACGCAGGAGATATAGAGCACAAGTGTGTGCGCAAACACAGGTACTCTCTCGATTCCTTCACTGTCATAGCCCGATGGGACGGCAATCCGACACGACCGGAGAGAGATCAGGCCCAGGACCAACGGCCTTACGTGCTTTCCGAGGCACGGTGTGTATTCAGACACACAAAGACCCAGACCCGAAATAGCTATCAGTAGATCATACAAATGTTTGTTCCGTGCGGGAATCGAACGCGCAACACGTAGCTCAGCAGTCGATCTCTCAACCACTGCGCCAGTGAGACAGTTAAATTCATGACACTGTTTTTTAATAGAGAAAGAATATCATAAGATCCTGTTGACACTCAATAGCCTTAATAACATTCGTCATAAAAGCTATATTCACTTGAAAACACTTAAGCTCAAAATTACGGACACTCAAAACGTTTTATTCCATGCATGTTATAACATACACGTCTGGTTGCTCAACGTGGCTCTTTGGAGCTTCTGACTGCAGCAGCGGAGCGGAAAATGTAACTGCTTGCGAATGAAGGCAGTGGCAAAAGGCTGTCGTGTGCATTGTGCGTTGATATTATTGTGGGAGGCGTGTTTTAGTTAATTCTGTAAGAGGTAACGAAATACATAGTTTACACTCGCCTTAAGACTATAGTCTAGCTAAAAGTTGTCATATAAAATGCGTTAACGTTTTTACCCCACTAAACATGAGCTGATTTTGCTGATTTTTTATATGTTACAGACACAAGTAAAAACTAGGTCGTCAAGTTTTTAAATATTGTTTACACAGTGAGAAATACTTACTTCTTTTAACTAAAAATCTTCCTTATACTTCTATCTCATGAAAATTATTAAATTATGAAAAAAAAAAAAACAAAACGTGTCGACCTAGAATAGTTTATAATCTGACAAAACGATAGAGACAAATATCAAATTAATTCGTTAAGATTTCGATGTAAGAAACGTTAACGCCCAAACACCTATTTTGCGTGTATTTCAATTTTGTCAAGCAATTTTGTCAGAAGCCGGCAGCTAAACGATACTCTTAAGAGCAAGTTGTGTTCTAGTTGAAGGATAGGAACAGGCAAAGACCAAATGAAACCTTTATTCGGCAGCGCATCTGTAATCACACACACTAGGTTCAAAATTTTCTCGAATGCCTATGATCGCTTACTATTAGATGACCTGCATCTTCCATTTGCCATTAGAGCATAAAAAAGGTTTATTATGGTAAAACAGATTGCCGTATTACATATAGGTATGATCGGAGACTTAATATTTAGGTTCTTTTTTCTTCATTTTCTTTTATTCAAATTTTCCCTACATTATTAGGAATAATTGCTGTATTGTGGGTGCGTTTACAAACACATATATTCACATACACAAACACCCAGATCAGAAGCAACTATCTGTAGATCATACAAATATTTGTTCCGTGCGGGAATCAAAACCGCGACACGTAAGTAGTGTAGCAGTCGATCTCTCAACCACTGCGCCATCCGTGCGGTCATAGGATAGGTCTATACTGCAATTTATCCGTCACCAACACCTTTGGCAAGTATACAATGGTTGTTTACACCTGACGATTTTATCCTAGCGGTCTAGTGTTGAGTAGGAAATACAAGAGGCACTACATTTGTCCCGTACATGACGTCAAAATGTAAGAGCGGCTCGATAAATTTTATTGTACTACTTCAAATTTTATGTCGCGGCAGTCACGAATTCGCGTTACTCACTCTCCGTCTCCGTAAAACTATAAATATGATGAGGACAGAGAGGGAGCGAGACGCATGCTAAAAATTACGATGATGTCTTCAGTCAGAGTTCAGACTGTAATTGTACTGCAATAACATGTCATATTTGTACTTGTAACTTCAAACGTATCGCCGAGCTTCAGTACGCCTCGCCCAAGTTCCAAACCTCATTGGCCTCACCTCATTTGGAGTAGGACATTGTACTGGCTCAGTGCAAAAAAGAGGCTACTCTTACAAACTCTTTTTTATGTCGTGTTCTACCCTACACTATAGCGGTCTAATAGAGCTCATTTCAGTGTCGATATGCTGACAAAATATTAACAAAAGTAGGCCAATGACTAAACAGTGGATCGAAAGGTCATGTTATTAAATGCTGCATCAATGAAATAAGACGAATCGCTACCAAGTTTAGTATGAATGGTTCAGGAATACGCACTATTTGTTTAGGATTCTCATTGACGCAGCTTATATAACAAGACGCAACCTTCGCTTTCGTCTGTAAAGTCCGCAGTGATGGTTAAATATTATCACATCGCACTCTCGTTTAAAATATGGGATAGAGTATTTCTAATATGTTGGGTATACCCTGGGCAGTCAGTTTGCTGATTCTACCATCTTGGCATGACCAATTTTCATATGAGACCCTTTGTCGATATGACAAAAAAACACAGAAATTTAAATAATAAGGCCATAGAAGTCGCCGCGGTTCAGCAATTTATGAGTTCTGCACTTTACCAATACATCGAGAGCGCACGTCTAAAAATGTGACGTATTAGCACGCAATTAAGTTCTTTTTTTATTGTATTAGATGTAAAACATGTGTGCTGTGAACCGACGATACGCGTGTCATTAGTTGACATAATATCGATTTCTGAGATCAATAATGAAATCATGTACAATTTTCAACCTTGCACAGAGAAGTCTCTTGTATTTTTTCCGACTCCCTATACCTAATGGAACAACTGTCAATCAAAAAGTTGATTACCCTTCATTGCTATCGTCTATGGACGGCAAGTCAAGACAAACAGCTGACGTCATCCATCACGATATTACATAGAGAGTCGACTTAGCCCGCGGATGATTCTACTACGCAAATATTTGACGACGGCTCAGGGGATGGGCGCGTTCCCATTGTTCATACGACACGGTATTGTAATCTTGGAAGAGGAGTTTGTTATTGTTTTTACGAAGTGAAAAAGCTTTGTTCTAAAAAATACTGGATTTATGTACCATTGGATTACGTATATGAAAAATATAAAGTGAAGGTAATTTTAGTTTTGTCTGAAGTAAAAACTAGTAAAAAAAAAGTATATCAATATTTTTCGTAATATTTTATCAATCAAGCGTCTCAATAATGAAACTGTAACCCAGTGTGAACTGAAAGCTAGTTTTATAGAAATGTGTATAAATTAAAATATATACTCATCTACATAGTTTTGATAGGACTTGCATTTCTCAAAAATATTATAGATAATAAAAAATAAAAAAACTCGTGGTTCAATGAAAACAGCCAGCCCGTACCTCTGTTGCCCTGTCTACAAATTTTGTGGATCCCCTTTCTTAAGTAATGTTCTATTACTATAGTTTGAGTACATTTTGGAGCCAAAATACGCTAGTACTGACTTAAATAAACGTCTTGTAATTTGTAGACAAAACTAATTTTCTTTTACATTGAACATAATACTAATAGTATTAGGCTTTCTACAACGCAGTTAGGGAACTCATTATTTGAATTATATTGAATGTCGATGGCTGAAAGTCTGTATCTGAGCTAATATTTGAATATAGAAGACAAGTTTTTCTGGTTAATTCTTGTTGTTAACTTTCAATAAATCAAGCTCTAAAGGCTTTCTCTACTTACAAACTGATTTCTCAGTAGTTTGCCGTTTGCATACACTTTCGTAAAGGTATTTTATAAGTATTTTTAAAATTATCAAAATATTGCTTCATATTTATACGAGTACAAGCGTTTTATTGACATAAATTAAGAAAAAGAAAACAATGAGATTGAAACAACGAGAGAGAACTCTTTCGAATATAATGGCAACCAACAGGGCTATCGAGGTCGCTACATGTAAGCTACAAATATGGGTGTTTAGTATTTTTATAAAAAAAGGAGATGGCAATAAATAAATAAAAAAACCTATAGATAGCTATAAATTGAACGAGCAATTTTCAGTAGTGAAAGTCTTGTCTACAAATAGCTATGATTAGTTGTTAAATGATCTATGTGTAAATCTATTGTGTACTGAACAACGACATTATTTCAAATAGGAGACAGAACGTCGGTCTAGCTCAAAATATTATGTAACATCGCATTACAATTCATTTAATTCCCCAGACGAAAAAAGTCATGCGAAATAACGTTTTAAACTATTCAATTTTATCGTCAAGTTAATTCCAGGCACTTATAACAAAGAATTATTTATCTAACCCCTCGAAGCCGGCGTGAATAAACAGAAACCCATTTCTCCAATGCTAAAATAAACCGATTTGGAAAAAATGCTGTAATGGAGTTGACAAATGTAGCTGTCATTCTTTCCTGTTATTGTTTTTACGTTTTATGTTATCTAGGGAATATTTAAAAGGTTTCTATTGAGTGGTTTAATATGGAGTTTTTGAAGATGGATTGTACTTTAATATATGTTAAAAATTGATAAAATGATGAAAATGTTAATTAAAACTTGCGTTAAAGCTCTTTTGTGTCTTTTTTCACATAATAATAAAGAAAAACAAACATAAAAATATAACTGAGTTGCCACCATAACATTTTCATGAATTCATAATCACAATGACGTAGACAAGCGTAATGGATAAACAAAAAAATAAATAAAAATAGTACATAAAAAAATACTTGAAAATAAACGGTAATGTGAGTACGGTAAAAACTCCATACCATCGCAGCAACTGCGCACAAAAACTACTGTCAAATTGACGCAAAATTACCCTTTTACAACCCTCGCTGGTATCAAAATCAAAACGAATGCTTATTAAATTGTAACCGAACACCCTTTAGTACAAAAATACATGGTAAAAAAAAAACTCAAAAAAGTTGGTCTCGTCTCGAATTAACAACATTTTGGGGCGACTTTTGTTACTGGCCACATTGTCTTGGCTACGGACACTGTAGGGTGGAATGCCCTAAAAACTATTTTTGCGTGCTGGACGCATATACGTGTAGGGATGGACCGATCACCATCAATCGACAGTTTAGTTCTTTTTTCAGTCACTATTAGTTCGCTCGTAATATAATATTTTTCATAAAATATTTTCGTAGAAAATTCATCAAAAGTATAACGATAGAATCTGGTTTTACATCTTGACACAAACAGGGAGAGTAGAGATATCATCGTTTTAAGGGTAACACGCATCGTATAACACATTTTAAATTTATATACATATCTATATAATTACCCGGAATATAGTATAGATACCTACAACATAAATAAACAAATGTGGTCTTTCCGGCTCGAAAATAAGATGAAAAAACCTGTATCGTACATATGTATTAAGTACCTAATATACGTTTTTTTGACCCGGGTACGTCTTAAAACTGCGGCCAGACACCGGAGGACGGGCAGCAGCGTCCTCTCACTAATCGGTAAGTCACTGCGATCCCCAAGCCGCCTGCCAAGCGTGGGGATTATGGCAAACCCCCCCTTGAGGGAGGCCTTCGTTCAGCAGTGGACGTCTTCTGGCTGATGATGATGATGATGATACGTTTTTTTCCCTATTTTCTACTAAGTACACTCAAATTCTCAAATGCATTGATTATATCAATATCGATAAAATTTCCAACGTACAACACTAACAGTTGCTCAGCGGGGATGGGCGCAAATTGATTTTAACACAATAACGAGCAGCTCTGAATGGCGACCCTATTTGTAGGCGACGACGAGCGATCCATCATCCTTGCTGCCGCTACAGCTGGTCTGTTGTCACACAGCTTTATGGTGCATGTGAATGCTGATCTGCATTGTTTGTGTACTTTTAAAAGAGAAAAACAATGCTTTATTAGTAGTTTAAAATCGACCTTTACTTATTAGTTTGGGGTTTCTTGCTAATCAAAAATGTAGCGTGTTTTAAAGATTTTGCCAATAAATTAGTACCTATATTATATAGTATAAAGTCTAAAATTATTAAATCCTACTATGTGATAGATGTTCAGTTAGTTAGTTTTACTTTTTTCTCAAACATTGTCAATATTAGTTGTGTTATATGTATATAGTCTTGTATATTTATATATTTTATATCATTGTAAAAAATAAAATATACATACAGTTCTACTATCTACATATATACAGTTTCTAAAAAGTATTCTGTAATAAATGTAATAATGATAGACTTAAGTATTTTTGTAACATCAATTTGCCAGTTTTCGTCGAACTGAACAAACCTCGTCAGTATAAACATTTTAGTAGATAATTCTTGCCAACATTTAAGTAAATGTTCGTCAAAAATACTAAATTATGGAACGCCGATAGCGAGAATTGTCTGGCCCGGCAAAAATTTTGATGAATTTTTTGAGGTTCTCTATGTTCCTGTTCCACCAAATGCTTATATTGCGCGACCGTTTAGTTGTAATATAACATTTGCTAGAATACTCAGGTTTATCACCACATTTACATTTCCAATATTTAATAAAATATCAAAGTAAAACGTGGAACATGTTTTCCCCTTTGAAACTATCATTGGTTATTAAATTCCTTATTTCTAATAGGTACTAGACAAAATTTAATATATTCCCTGAACGTAACATTCATAATATGATATACTTATGTATGAATTTACTCTTATGGCAGTGGATATATTGAGTCTAAAAGAAAATGTAATATTTTGTTGGGATTATAAGAATCTACCTTTATCTTACGATTTCTAATAATCTTTATACGTAAAAAATCGACTTTACTTGTACAAGTAAGTTCTCTTGAGATCATATTAATATGCCAGTAACATTATTCATAATCCTGCGGGCGGTCGCCGGCGCCGGTAACAATAGATTTTCTGTTGTGTCCGCTTTGCGTCGCTTGATGGGTTAAGATATAGTTATGAATATAGACGTCACCTTTGTTTTCATTAGTAAACTATCATTATTAACTTGACTAACATCATTTAACTTGGCTCGTATCAACATCAATCAAAGTCCTAATTTTAAACTTACTAATACATAGTAATACCTAATAATAGCATGGCTAATCTTGAATGGGTGCCGCCTGTTGGTACTGGCGAGCTCATACATATCAATTTAATCAAAAATTTCTTTTTATTTTAATAATCAAACTTATTTTAAATCAGAATTGTTCCAACATTTTGCAATGTGGCACTTCGAGCCTGACTACACCAAAAAAACATGATATATTTATTTTTAGAGTAACACATTTATCAGGTAATGTGATTAAAAATGCCACAACTTAATATCAATAATGCAAATTCAATTGCATTTGACATTATGATACCAAACGTTAGGTGAAACTAAATCACAGCCAATGTATCGGTTGAATTATTGAAGTAATCGCATCATGATCGGAATCTGGATGAAATCCGTGCAACTGTGTTTATTGTGAGCCTGGATCATTAAATACTGATCGGATTATTCTATACACAACTTGTGTTCATAATTCAGTAGAATAATTATTAGTATTTACATTCATAATACAAAGCACCCATAATTGTATGGTATGGTTTTAGAAATTACACAGATTTTTTAGGATTTTATTCTATACAATATGAAGATATTTCTTTTGAAGGTTATCGACATTAAAATCAATGACGTAGGACTATATATTTAAGGGTGTGTACGTAGATTACCATCTATCTATTCATTTATTTAGCCCACGTTCATCCACTGCTGAGTATAGGCCCCCTCCTTTTTATGCCACCTTTATCGGTCCAGAGCTAACTCATCCACTGTCACTCCGCCATCTTCACAATGTCGTCCAGCCATCGTGATGGGGGTCTACCTGGCATTCTTCTTCCTTCCCTTGGCCACTATATCAATAGTGCCTTGTTCTATCTTCCATCTTTCTGTTTTGCCAATATTACCATGGCTGATGAAAAGTGTTTAAAACACATTAATATGAAGAATCTGATGTGCGAACGGTAAGTAATAACAATTTTATAATTATCTATGGTGTCTTTGCGTCGCTTAACGACTTAATAATTAATTTCAGTCGCTAAACTTTTTTAAGCAGTCCTCAAATTTTTACCAAGTCAGTAGCAGAATAAGCAAATGATCCACACATTTAAACCCGACATTTGCAGCTAATTTCAAATGTAACCTTGGTTCTATTGTGTGGACCTCTAAATCACTATTATTTGTCATCGAAATGTTACTATTTATGTCCGACACAGACGCTGATACAAGGTTACATTTTGTAAATTACCCGTACCATGCTGGCACACAATGGGACCCCAATACAAGGTCTATTATAAAAAGACCCCCTTTATTATTATGTTACAATTTTAATGACTCCTATGTGCATGTAACTAATATTTTCTAAGCAAATATTATACTTGTGTGAATTTGGACTTTAGTTAGTTGAGCGAAAGTTGACTTTCGAATTTACGGTTTGTGTTTACCAAATGTTTGTCGATGGCAATGTAAAAAAATGTATTGTATGAAATAATATTACTCATTACTTGCACAAAAGACCAAGCTTGTTTTCCTTTGAAGGTAAATTTCTGTACGTATAATTATTTATAACGTGCTTGTATTGGCCAACCCTTGGCGCGTGTTTTCAATATCATTTTACCGTTTCTATTAACGCAATCCATAACACAATTGGTATGGAGTTTAGTTTTCAATTATCTAACTATCTATTTAAAAAAAAAAAGCATCAACGCCGAAGATTAAAAAAGGATTAGCAATTTTTTTCAGCTAACCTTAAGAGTAAGTGATGATCGTTCTAATTTTGAAATTACTGAACTATTCATTTAATTTAAGCAACACGAAGTCTACCAGTTTTGATTTCTTACTGATAAACATTTACTTTTGATCTCGACTGAACCATTGATTCCACCAATTATTACCCCTTAATATCTGGGTTTATGTACACTAGTACCGCAATTATGACATCTGTTACCCTTGGTTAAGCCTTATTGCCCTATTGGTTCTACCGAGTGGATTGGTAATCCCGGTAGGTGCCTATTATGTTGTAATCTACACAGGTGGATGCTACCCATACTTTCGAAATAATTAATCCCATTATCATCTCTATAATGCTCTGAAAAAAAAAAACTAACTGGCCTATTGTGATCTATAAATAATTACTGTAAAACTGAACTTTTAATAACCACTGATGATAAATAATTAGAATATCTATTGATAGTTCAAATCGACCCTGAAACATTGATAATTCAGCCCATTATCGAAATCGAAAGGGTTGGATTGGTGTGGTAGACTACACACACCATCCACAAACTTTGGTAGACCTCTCAGTAGTTCTTTCTTAATGTTTTCCTTTAACTAAATAATATAATATTTCGTAAATACATTGTATTATTTCGAACCCGACAACAGCCAACGAGACAAAAAAGTTACCAAAACAAATCATCCAATCCGACCTCTTTAATTTCTGTCTAACCCTCCGTGCATCAATCTGAATATAATGAGTAGCAGTCATAAGGGTTGCGGTAGATACCACTGATTAAATTCGGGATAATCCCCAGCCCCAAACGTGACGTAAGATTATTGTCACTCTATTAATCCGTTGGCTGTTTAATTAGATTACTAATGTTTTGTTCGGACCTTCGGGCCTATAGTTCGACAGTTGGATTACGTAGATTTTGAATTTAGAAATTGATGTGGGCGTGATTCGTTTACTGAGAGTTTAGGTAGGTATTTAACTGAAAGTTAGGATAATTAGGTTGACAGTTAATAAAAATAATTATGTAAGATTGAAAGTGGATTGTTCACAGTGGATGAATAATATAACTTTGGCTTCAGTTTATTGCTTTCCAATGGGACATAATCCTCTCCTAAGTTGGTATACAATATCTGGTCCTCTGACTTTCACATTCAGGTTCCGTCAGCAGCCCTTTTTTTTTTCAGCTAGTCCAACCAACTTCTTGGAACGCTTTCTTTGATTCCAGACTTAATATATAATTAGTTAATTTCCTTTCCTTGCTAAGATTTTGGCAACAATTCAAAGAGCCTTTTAATACAAAAATGTTAATAAAACGTAACGGTCCTGGTGTACGTTGGCTCCAATTCTCATATCAAATAACCATTTACGTAAATTGATGTAATAAGACGGATCCTATAGATACAATAGTAAGAGGGGACGACTCAAAGAAATTAGCAATACGCCCTTGTGTATTAGTAATATTAATACACGAATCTATTGGGGTTGGAATCAATAGGGACATAGGACTATTGATCGTGTCCCCGAGTAGTTATTTTTGTGACGTGTGTTCCTGAGACTGAATAGCACCCTATTTTTTGTAGGTAAGGTAAAGAATAACCAGATTGGGGTTTTCAGGAAGATGAGACGGTACATCTATCTTTGTAGGGACTAATAAAAATAGTTTGTAGGGATATAAGATAGCATCACGAGTTTTAGGGTAAGGCAGAGACGTACTGTTGTTTATCTACATTTCGGCTATGTTATTATTGAGTCCCATGTAATAGCGGACGACCTTACTGCCATCTACTAGGCACAATTCAAAACTTCGGGTTGGTACAGAGAATTTTCTTATGGAAAAACCCATATACACTTTGATCAATCCAGAAATCGAAGTTAGGATTAATCAGGCAGTCAAATCTGTGATACTCTATTTGTATTATCAGTGGGGTTTTTTAGTAACTGCATTATGCTAAAAGTCCAAATTCCTGAACTATGAAATAATTACTAATCCAGATAAAAACCACGTAATATTTTACTTAATACTATTTCATCTAGATAAAAACAATCATATCTTCCGAATATCTTGTGCAACAGCACTTAACATAGTTTCAAGTGTAATAGCGCAGTACATTGTGAAGGAACATTGCCACTGAACAATAAAAACGGAAAGGCTCTTCAGTTTATTTGTGATAATGAACTCTTGCCAGCGACGGGGGTTGGGACAGTAGTAACTGCAGATGTACGAAATATGGAAGAGTTTCAGTTTCAAAATAATTCTCAGAAGCAGCACGGAGTATGGAATTGTGCTCGGTAGATGGCATTAGGCTCGCCCCCTATTATATGGAACTCAATAACGAAAAGGGGTGAAATGTGGATGTAGACTAATTATAGTACATCTATTTAACCCATATTTTTTGAAAATATTGTTAAATTTCGCAGTATTCATTGGTAATTCGTACTAAGCTTGCCGCTCTCTCATAACATTCGATTTTTCTGTAAGAAAACTTTCAATAACAGTTTGAAAACTGTGACTGGCAAATAAGATTCTCCTCCTTTTCTAAAGATTCTTCTTTCTCTTACTACATGCATACACAAACTGGATATGATGGAATTGGATTAATGTTTTAACTGACACACCAAATCTCTTGGGTAACAAAACCTCAATATGCTTAGCTCCCTTAATATGGATCTTTAAACTCGGCAAGACACAGCGATAGGCTAAAAATGAAAATTTTGGATTAGAAATATATTTTTTAACACCGAACCGTAAGACCTTCAATGTTGCGAAGATAGTTTAAAGTTGAAGTGCCTCAAAACTTTGAAAGTCTTTCTTCATCTAGTGAGGCTACATCCAGGGCTAGAACGGCTAGGAACCGAGCTGTTTGATACAATTTATGTGGCGCGATGTCGACGCTAATTGGTCGTGAGGACGCCTCATGCGCAAACATTGCCTTTTGATTGCACACTTACACCGCTAGTGGTCCGTTAGACGCAGTAGTGATGGATTCTAATACCTATTTGAAAGTGATGATGAATTTTTTTTTTCTATCAGAAATATAGATTTATGATTGTTTAGTCTAAACTGTTACGCTATCTTTGAGATTACAGTTGAATATACACGTTGACGATCAGTCTATGTTCACAAAATAACTATTTTTGCTTGACCCCTAAATCTTCTTCGATTGTATAGGCATGAGCTCTGTATTGAATTGGGGTGTTTATCGCGAGTGATGTTACTGACTTACTTCTATCGGACACCCAGAAATGCTTCTCACCTTGACATTTCCATCAGGGTATGAAACCTCAATTACTTCTCCCAGAAAATACTATTGTTTGCCTGCAAATAAACTGACTGTTATACTTAAGTCATCTGTAACAACAATCATAGGAAACTATAGGGAAAATATTATAGAGGTGGAATTTGGCTATCGTCACAGCGAAACGCACACATATAATGACGTAACCGTGGAGAAACTACATATTGCTTTACATAAAATATCCTATATTGTAAACATAACAAGAAAGAAGGGCGCAGTTCGGAAAGAAGTACACACACCGAAATGAACGACAATTAATGAGTGCAGAAATACTGTTCACTACGCGATTTTCCAGTTGCGTTTATTTGTTCTTGTCGCACAGCTAGACTTCCAATACAAATAAATTTTATAACGACTAGTAAGTACGAGGAAATACTCGGTTGCATTTTCTATAAGTCTGTGATTGTATAATAGAAAATGAGATACACGGAAAATAATGATGTAGCTATCTTTTTATAGATTTTATATCATAGATCTTTAGAATTAATTCATTTTGATCAAATAGGAAGGTGCTATGGATGATAAAAACGGTCGTGACTGGAGGTATGTAATTCTTAAGGTGATAGGAACGTTAGATTACCGATAAAATACTAAATACATTTTCGAACAAAATATAAGGACTAAAAGAGGTACCTACCTCTTTTAGTGTCTGCGCGAAAGAACTTAGACGACGCGCCTTATTTTTTGTATTATACTTTACTGATACAAGTCCTACCTCATTAAATCACTTGGACTCACATACTAAAATATTGTTGCTGAAATAATTTATGTGTGATGGTGGTCCTTTACTATGACCAGCATGCTTGTTAGCTTTATGGGCCCTACCTTAACGCTTGCCTTCCACGCTAGAGTTTGAACCTGGTCTGCACCTCTGACTTTTCAAATTCATTTACGGATCAGAATTTGATCGTCACTTGCATTAACAGTGAAGGAAAACATACTAAAGAAACCTGCAAAGCTGATATGGCTCAATAAAATTCTAGATAACCAGGCCAGCGTGGTGGACTGGCCTCATAGGACTTCTGAGAAGAGATTCATGCCCAGCAGTGATATTAGTTGTATGTCTTTTCTTTTGGAAGGACTTTTGGAAGGCGTGCGTGGGGCCGAAACCAACACGTAGAGGCTCTTTAAGACAGTTTTAATAAAAATGTTGTGGTGACATACCCAGCGATTATCCCTTTATGCACAGTAGAAATGCACCCAAGGACAATCCCTGGATTTTAATGATTGACGACGAAAAACTATTTGGGCTATTGTGATGGAGTGATAGTGGACTGGGTAATGAGGAACTATGTATGTATGTAATAATATTATTATTATTATAGTAATGTATGTAGAAGAAATCAAACCTTAATAAACCAGTGTACAAATAAACGCGTAATGTAGGAGAACCTTTAGGTAATGAAGGAAACACTTCTTCGTTTTTGTCGTTTTAACGTAATTTATGGGTTTTGTTGTTTTTGTGTGCCGTGTTCCTGTTTGTTCGTATCTCTCTCACGTAGGTCAGTGCATTTGTTATGTTGCTAATGCCGAGTCTTTTTACTTTCAGGTACGTACAGTTTTGTGATTTTCTTCTTGATGGATGTAGAGGTTGGTGTAAATTATTTCTTATGTTTTCTCCTGAGCGTTTGTTTTTATTTGTTTATTGCGTGTACTGTGGAATTATATGTAATGAGTTTATTTAAAAAGTGATTATTGCATCGATGTGTTATAGTTCTATGAAAAATACCTGAAAAGCACACTCTTAACAGCAATCTTTCTGAACAATCTTATAAAAGATTTTTTTTTTTAAATCTAATGGGTTTTATTATTGGTTGTAAAATAGAATTGTAGTACCTCTTCTAGAATTGTATTCATATTTTAGGCTATTTCTTCGCATTTATCAAAGATAAGTCAGCCTCACAAAGATTTTATGGACTTGTCGAAATTTATAAGCTTATTCCAGGAAAAATTGTAATTGAAAATACAAAATAATTAAATGACGATGAATTTTTAATAAGTGTAGAATTTCTTGAGACTTCAATCAGGATTTATTCTAAAAAGCAATTTTGAATTTCACTAAGTGGATATACATTCAGTGACGTAAGTAGGTGGCAGATCATTGTACAACGTAACAAAACTTTTTTGAAAGAAAACTTGCATTTTTCATTCTTTTTTTGTTATTAATTACTAGCGTCTCTTTATCGAATAGTGATATAATGGTTAATTAAGAAAAATAATTATGTTCTTTGATAAGCCAATTTCAAAATTACGTAAAGTTCACTTACCTACTTATATTGCTGACTGTACTATACGTACTTTGATAAGGCTATATCAAATGTAGCTCATTTAATTGATAAAATTATCCTGACACTGTTTAAGGATTACGAATCAATCGAAAAAATCATTGAATTATCTGTTTTGTTATTCTATTTTACTAATCGGCCCACATCATTTAAACTATTGGACATATTTAAACAATAGATATTAACTTATTTTTTCTATTTTCATTTTTTTAAAAACGTTGTCTCTATGATTTCTCTTGAATCGTTTAAAAACATACATGTCACGTGTACACACAACCAGACCCGAAACAACTATCTGTAGATCATGAAAATATTTGTTCCGTGCAATGATCAAACCCGCGACACGTAGCGCAGAAAGCTAATCGCTTAGCCACTGTGCGAACCGTGTCGTCAAAGTAACTAATTAGTAGTAAGTAATTAATCGGAACATTGTTACTATTGTGGCGAACAAATGATTATATAAGTAACTTTTATTATACTTTCAATGTACAGTGTTAAGCATTGAAATGATGATAAAATATTATGACTAGAATTCATCATCAGCCAGAAGACGTCCACTGCTGAACGAAGGCCTCCCCCAAGGGGGGGGTTTGGCATAATCCCCACGCTTGGCAGGCGGCTTGGGGATCGCAGTGTCTCACCGATTAGTGAGAGGACGCTGCTGCCCGTCCTCCGGTGTCTGGCCGCAGACGTAAAGACGTACCTGGGTCAGGGATCTAGAATTAATATATTATTATTATTGGTCTCATAGTAAATCACGGCTTTGTTGATCGAGCACGATTCTCGAACGAAGGTGAATCAATGTGTACCAGTCAAATTTAAGTAACAAATTTCATCGTTTTCTACTTGTCATTACAACTAAGTAGAATATTAAATAAAAAATCCAATCCTTTGCTCATTGGTCTAGTGGTTGTAAATGCGACTGCTGAGCATGAGGTTTTGGGTACGATTTCGGATCAAGAATTTTTCTGTGTGGAAATTCTTAGTAGCAGCACGGAGTTTAAAACTGCGCTATGTAGATTGCAATAGACACGTTTTCTAAAAATTTTGCCCTCGTTAAGAATAATTCCTGTATCTTAGGTATGTTTACAAACACATACACAAACACCCAGACCCGAAACAAATATCTGTAGATATTTGTTCCGTGCGGGAATCGAAACCGCGACACGTAGCGCAGCAGACGATCTCTCAACCATTGCGCCAACCATGCTGTTGGCAATAACGACATGATGCGTACAAAAATAAACCTCTGCCTAGATCTTCGGGGAATAAAGGCTTGCTTCGTTATGTAAGACAGATCCAACATTTCATCTCAAATAAAAATACAGAACACGTAGCCGTGTTCAACATCCACGTTGAATCACATTACCTCAGCATAATTACGTAATACCATAACTAAGTTAGCGCCCAGGCGGTCGCTAATTCAAAACCAGACTTAATTTACTAACTGTACGGAACCCGGTGATTGATCGCGCGCCCGCTGCAATTTATAGTTTTAGGGTTCCGCCGCGAGCCGGTGAGAACCCGCGACAAATTATGAATAATGCGATCGTGTGTTCGTGAGTTGATCGATGACGTCATGTTTTTGTGTTTATCGTGACACATGCGTGTCTTAAAGTTGGGGTCTCCTCTTATGAGAATAGAATTCTACTCCGCGTCACAATATTTGAGCACAAATATGATAAAAGATCTACTTGTGAAAACTGTGTTTTCTCCTAAGTTTTCTACCTCCAAACACTACGAAAGCCTACCTACTACGTACTTAAAATGTAGTACAAACAAATATTCAAAAGTAGTACTAAATAATTTTACTACAGTTTCGATATTCGACCTATCCAACGCTGTGAAAAACCACCTTACTTGTTCCACTAAGTCGTTGGTTCCCT
This sequence comes from Shargacucullia verbasci, assembly GCA_947562105.1. Lineage (NCBI taxonomy): Eukaryota > Metazoa > Arthropoda > Insecta > Lepidoptera > Noctuidae > Shargacucullia > Shargacucullia verbasci. The sequence goes on along the minus strand of OX387286.1, from coordinate 3,449,550 downwards.
TCTAAATTACACATTCCACTTCCATTTGCAAAAGAAAATAGTTTTAAAATACGGTAGAATGTTCCACAAAAAGCTGTCAAAACAAACCGTGACAAACAAAAAAATAAAATGCTTTGTCGATACGCGCTAATCCAAATTTTGTGCATACAAAAAAGCTGCGATGTTTCGCCCATGGGCGCGACATCACGCGACAAGGCGACGTCGTATCGCATGTCAGGGCGACAGCGCGACAACGCCGCGGGCAATCGCACGACCATACGACTTTTTTACCGTTATTTTTGCACTCACCTGCTCAAAATTTTTGCTGGGCATTTTATTTGATGTGCTTATATTTTTATAGCAGCTCTTACAAGGTTTAAAAGTTCTAGCTGTATCTTGTTGGGATAGTGAGGTTTGTGTCACGCGAATACATAATAAATACATATAAAGTTTTTGGGTCCTACGATAATAATAATTGGTAGTATATGAAGGATGCCCTATATTTATTATTATTATATCTCAAAGTCAAAGTCAAAGTCAAAGTTTTTTATTTCAAGTAGGCCTTTTGAGGCACTTTTAAAAAGTCGAGACTCTAGGCGCACGGTTCCAAAGGGGGTAGGTCCTATGGAGCAGAGACCGGCAAGAAATTCCATATCTATATATATATTGACGGCATGGTTGGCGCAGTGGTTGAGAGATCGACTGCTGCGCTAGATGTCGCGGGTTCGATCCCCGCACGGAACAAATATTTGTATGATCTACAGATAGTTGTTTCGGGTCTGGTTGTGTGTGCATGTGACATGTATGTTTGTAAACTGTACCCACGATACAGGAGGAATCCTAGTATATATATATATATTGTATCCATTTAATATATATATATACATACATATCTATCGTTATTGTGTAAGTGCGTGACCCAGTTATATTACAGCCCTTTATAGCCCTATTCTCTCCAAAGAGGCTTGGAGTCTTTCCTAGAACTCTTTATCAAACAATCTTTAACTTTCCTGCTTGTAATTTTACTGGTTACGCAACATTCCAATTGGCAGATTTATAAATTACGCAAGTTTCAAGTTACCGCATCCACCCAAAGTACGTTTTCGTTAAGGGAAAAACCAGAAAAGCTGCCAAAACAAGGGTTTGAAAAGCTTTAACACCCGCGAAGGGTTGCCAGTGATCATTTATAACCAGCACTGACGGGATAAGAAATTCTTGTTTGTTTTATCCTTACAGAATGTTGCCTACTTTAGGTGAAGTTTACATACTTTTAAAATTCATGGTACTTGTCATGGTGAGTCTTAATATTGATTGATGATTAATCATTTCTTAACTAAAACATGCATTATTACGATAATTATAAAACAGGATAATAACCCCAAAACATTCACTCCTCAATTGTTCTTACTCAAAATATCTCGAGCTTCACTTCCGAAATACACCGGTGCCAAAAGTAAAGTAAATGGACACCAAAATCATTACACCAAAAGATTTAAAAACCTCTTGGAAACATCTCGAAACCGAAACGTTTGCTAGGTGTCTAAGCGTAATACTAATAAGGAGCAGGCAATCCATCAAGTTCCGAGGTTTTTTCCGAGTTTGCGCCAAAAATTGAGGATTCCTTAGGTGTTTCTTTTGCCAGTTTCATTTGAACGGTGTTTTCTGTTTTGGTAAATGCTTCAGATGGTGTTAGTTGATTGATTTCGTTTCGCCATCTATTTGGTTTTAAGTAAATATAAAGTAACTAATCAAAATACAATTTAGTTCGATTACTTGAAGTGATCGAATCGCTACAAAACAATAAAAATGTGTGGTACCTGTTATGTGCTACGTTTGACATAATTCGTTTATCAAGATGCGGCCCGACATGATGAGATAGGGGCTCTCGGTTCACCCCACAAGTGAAATGAGCGCACAAACTGATCAAGCGTAAACCAAAATCATTTTTCACACCTGACACTCTACATTCGAGTTCAAATACACCAATAACACGGTTAAGAACAGCCCTCGGCATATCGAAAGGAATTTATTTCTAATTTTGTCCCCCAATTGTCGTTCCCATAGCTACGGCAGATGATTTATCTCTGGCTTCGAGTTGCCTATTGTTCTTTACACACACGACCGGATTTAATATATGAAAATTTCTTTTGTTCGTTTTTAGATATTAAGATTCGCTTGACAAGTTTACTTGTTTTGTACGAATTCAAGTGACAATAGGGCAAGACAAGGGTTTACACTCGCAGGAAGGATGTAAGTCTGAAGCTTTCTCAGTAAGACTATTATCTTGAACATTAAAGTACAGAGTTGTGTCTTATTCAACATAAAATAAATTATTCAAAAATTTGTGAGTCAAATTCAAATAAAGAGTGCATCAAAGCTAAAAAAGTTACTTGAGAAAATCTTTTGCTAACACGCATGGCAAAAGTTCCGAAGAGTCACTGGCCGTAACTCAAATACTTTAAGCCAACTAATCTTGTTTATACGTGAAATGATCTCAAACAAAAATAAAATACGATCAAGTCTTCAAACGCAGTGAACGAACGAAAAAGTTGAAATCGAAAATCAAATAAGAACATCTCGACTCACAGAATCCGTAGAAACAAATAAAAAAGTAATGAAGAAAAATACAGGTCCTCCAGATACAACAGGACAACATGACTTGTTAACAGAATTCTCTAAAAGTGACAATGCATCAGCAAGCGGTGACTTTGTGCATCGGACATGAACTAACGTCATCAAAGGGGACAATGAATGGTACAGTGTTCCCCTGTTGACAGTCCACCCCTGTCGCACCGAATTTATTCTACCAACCCCTCGTTTTCCGTAAACCTAATAAAGATCAGTGCTAGTCAACAGAATGCCGGTTAAGAACTGCGAATCCTTGAAGCCCCCAGATTTTGTTGTGACAAATCTTAATTTAATTTACAGAAAGGGAGACATGGAATTTATAATTGAATAATTACTGTTAAATTTTCCTAACCCCATATTTTATGACCTTGACATTAGATAAAACAAGGGATGAAATCAATACCGCTGATTGAAAATCAGGAAGGTCTAAAAGAGAAAAACACCCCTAATTTAAGTAAGCATCCGCGAAATAAGCACAAGCATAGGTTAATTACTTGTACCTTTAGACAAATCTGTAATTGATGAAGAATATGAATATGCTGATACAACTTTAGTCAAAACAGTTTATGTGAGAAGTGTAAGCAATTGGAGCCAGTACAGCAATTTTCTTTTTTATTTATAATATGGTTACGCATTATACGTACATATATCTTTGTTCAACTGGACTCTGGACGTGTTGGTGTTAATTTTCATACCCATGAAAATTATAATGTATAAAAAAATTGACCATCTAAATTGTAATGTCTTCCAAAAAGTATCTACAGAAAGTAAGTAGACATAAAAAGTAAATAAATTCCAAACTTTGTGTTGTTCGCCGTTTATCTTTCTCTTTTTTGTTTTCACATCATTTGTAAACTTTTGAATTAACTTCGATTGGTTCTTTCTACAATGTTACTTTGGTCAACCAAAAATAGACTATGACATTGGGTAATTGGATACTAGACAAAAGAAGCAAAGAAGGGTTATTTTTTTAATGATAATTTTAATCCATCAATAGGATAAAGTAAACCTTCTAAGGATTGAGATGAGCGTTTGCAGATTTTATTTTTATAGGTCTTAGAACTCAATAATATCAAGATTTTGTTATTGGAACCCTTCAATGACACGAATATCAAAACGGAATGAATGCATGCAAAAACCGTATCATGGTATAAAAGGGCTTATTTACAACGAAGCCCCAAAATGCCGTTATGTCGACAGTAAAAACCTCACTAAGTCAACTCAAAGCAAATAATGAAGCGAACGAATTTTGTAGGCATCTGAAGTTAAAAAGAGTCGATGGAGCGTGTCTAACTTGCCGATATTTCTCTATCGCGTCATAATAGTGAGCGTTTGACACTTGGCAGGAAGGCTTTACTTCCACAATGACTGAACTTTCAGTCTCTTTTCAATCGAATTTCAATTCTACGCGTTTGACTTAACACACATATTCGTTTAGAGGATTTTAGGCCGTTATAGTATCCTTTCATAAATTTTCTGTCAGGTTATGGATGACTGTGGCTCGTGTACTTTTCTTGGTCGATTACAAAGGGGTATAATTACTTTGAACGTTTGTTCTACATTCAGATTATTTTTTATTCATTCTTTTACACTTAGTTTCATAGTACTTACGAGTCTATGTGGCTAACGAAACGTTATTAAGTTTTTTTTTCTTTTATCACGCTGTCTAGACTTTGTTTTGATAGCCACTCTTTGACGTAACACTAATGGACTTCTAACTTCTATCATGGAACTTTTGGGCAATCGATTTTGAAATGGAATTAACGTATTTTATTTAATGTCAGTACTTTTCGCTATATCACTTAAAAAAAAATGTATTTATATGAGGTTCTCTACACTTTTCTTCACCTCTAACTTCAAACATGGTCCCATATTTCATATCATGCACCCGCATGTTTAACTGCCTCAACTAGTGACTAGATGCAAGGGGACTCTACGTCAATCAATCATTGCTATCAATTCCTTTCAAAGTTTATTTATATACAAAAAGGGACTTTTATATAAAAGGTTTCAATGACCCGTTTTTAAAGGAGGTTTCGGATTAATGCTTTTCAGAAGCATTTTTTTTTTCAATTTTATAATTATATTATATATGTATACAATTTTATTTTAATGATTATATTTTATTTTATAATGTGAATGCTATATAAAGCTTTTTCATAGAAGGCAATTTTCAAGGATAAATTATAACTCGTAAAGCTTTATGCCTACCTTGCCAATACATTAAATAGTTGCATTAGCAGCTATGACTGATTTTATTGTCGTCAGTTGAAAATGATATTAAATTATATTTGAGTTTTCTTACAGAACAAAATATCAACCTTTTCGGAAACGAAAAAGCATATTAGTACTCGATGAACCAGAAAAAATCATCGAAATTATTTGGAGAGAAAAAACATAAAAGAAACTGAGATAAATTGCAAATATTTGAAACCATCTAAATCAAACAAGGTCACACAATGTTTTCCATAAAATAGTTATGTTGCGCACTAAAGAGGAAAAATATTACTGTCAATCTGGCTCGAAGGAGCAATATTTAAATTCTCGAATATTCAAGATGGCGTCCGATGGCGGCTTTATCGTTCGTATAATAAATCATCTGCTGTCATGTCGGTGGAAATACGAGATTTTTATTCTTGGAAGTTATGTCTCAATTTGTGTTTAGTTTGCTTTGAAGGCAATGAAATTAGCGAAGAAAACGTAGATTATCGCATTAATTAGACTTTATGAAAGACAGTTTATAAGACTTTGTACTCGTTGTAACTCGGAACAGAAACTCAGGGCTTACCAGTTTATGTAAGACGTTCTGCTTAATAATTTCACTGTGACGTAGCCTAACGTTGTTTTAACGTCGGTTATTGGGATCTCCTGAAAATCTCAGTAACAGCTGTATTTTGGCAATAGTTTCGCCCCCTATTCCATAGGGGTTAAAGAAGGCATCGGTGAAATATGGGCGTACAAGTACACCTCTGTTTAACCCTACGGAAAGGCGTGATACTATATAATTAAAGCTTTAATAATTTCAGGAAAACTAATGCAGCCAGCATGTAAAATAGTTAAACTCCTGTAGTCCAAGTGAAGTAAGCACGTTCCGCAGACTAATGTTGTTAGATAGATCTGATTGGACAAGTGTTACCTATTGCGCTATCTTCAAGGCCCAAGTAAATGAAAGAAACACTTTTTGCCGTTTCAATAAAAGATACCAACCTCGACAAAAATAAAAAATCTTGATAAATGAAAATACATTTTTTCAGTTTCTCCGGAAATTATGTTTACTCTGTTTTTAAACATTGTCACAGACTACTTGGCCTTTGTTGTTTTTATTTTATCAGTACTTTCATGATTCGCCCTCACAAAGGTATTTTAAATTGAGAAGTTAATTTCGGAACGATAGCTCTCGAGTTTTTGGTTCTGAAAATATAGTAGCGATATCTGCACCAGGCCCTGCTAGAAGTTCAATATAATACATCTAAAACTTGTTCATAGATTATAATAAAAAGGAACACAGAACTGACGCGTATTTCTCTCAAGGACACCTGTGACTTTGTGACCCAATTTTCTTTTATATTATAATTTTTAAATAGGTATCCCAATGAAAAATTTCCCATTTTCCTCCATACAAATAAACCAGACACCGACTATTCAACACTATCAAATAAATGAAAACGTAACGAAAATCCCGCCACACACGTGTCGCTGTACGCACGTCGACACAATCAAAAGGAGAATAAAATCGCGCGACTGCAACGCGACTACACGTTTTATAAGCGGGCATTAGGCAGGCTGTGCACGTACTACACATTAACGTACACCGTGCGACATACGTGACCGCCAGTCGATGCAGAGGGGCGACTCGATTCAATAATCTGTGCTCTTTTTGTTGTTACTGTTTACTTGTTTTGATTCAATATTTTTTGTTGCTGTTTAATTGTAGAATATGATGTTTCTTTTTATTGCTGTTTTACATAAGTTCCCGTTATTAATATGACAAGGTTTTAAATGATTGAAATCTAAATTCATGGGTAATACAAATATTTACATCGGAAAATTATGAGTCCTTTAAGACTCCAAGGCTTTGAACTGCTTGTAATTTTCCATGCAAATTGAATAAACTCATCATATTCCACAAAAACAAGTCTATCAGAAAGTTTCATATCATTTTAATAATGGTAAAACCCTTCAGCAACCTTAAAAGATTTATACATTCTACCAATTATGAAGACTGTATTCAATGTCAGCTGTCAATGGAAACATCGTGAGGAAACCTACATACCTGATATGGCTCCATAAAGTCCTCAATTATGTGTAGTCCGCCAACCCACACCAGGCGAGTATGGTAAATTTCGTTATGTCATTATGTCCTTACACAATCCTTTTTTTTAATTCTCCTCTATACGATACTATTATCTTCCAGCTCTGAGGATCTTCTTAAGTAACATACATAGCCATTTTCGATAAACGCAGGCGTTATTAATGAATTCATTAGTGGTGACGCGAGCAGGCTGGCATTCGATTAATACGCATTAATTACAATGCTAGATTACCTGCAGGATTATACATATTAGTCTTAAACGGGCTGAAGGTAATGGAGGTTGTTACTCGGTGTAGGCCAGTACACACTGTGAAGGAATGATAAAATGATAAGAGAAAATCCGACTCGTTTTGTGGATATCGAAAGTGGTTTAATTGTTTAGACCAGAGGTCCCCAAACGGTCGGTAATGTAGCTCCTAGAATTATAACATAACCTTGAAATGTAAAATGTTTGGTTCATTGTTGATATGCAAATGTATGATGTTTTTCTTGTCTTGCTTATAGGCAATCGAGAAATATTTTTTGGCAGATTACCATTACTAGAAATTTAAGCATCGCTTGTTTAGTTCAAGATAATGAAAAATAGCAGGCATTTTATAAAGATAACTGGGTTTTCCATATAATCTAAAATAATTATATTTTCATGGGCATATTCAAATTCAGATTTGAAAACTTTCTATTGATAAATACATGTACTAGCCATTAGGATAAAGTACAAAATACCACTAGGAACCACCCGAGTTCGACGTTATACCGCAACATTTTCTTTTCTCCTATTTATACAACTGTATTATAAAAAGTAAAATAAAATATGTTTAAGAAATAAAATCATCCCCTATTTAAATCAGAGTCAAGGTCATTCTCTACTGAATCTTTTTAATCTTTGACCCGATTCGTCTTGTGTGGTTGCCGGAAGCGGATGGCGGTGTGCTTCTAACAGCCATTCTGTTGTTTTAGGCGCTCACCGACAAGTGACGTGCGACGAATTGACGTTGACGACGTGTGACGTCAAATGTTACTGACAAATTTATTGTGTATGGTTTCGATGGGTTAGGAACAAACAGGTGATTGTTGAATGTCTTTTTAGTTTTTGAGTTTTAATTGCTGTATCGAATTTGATGGCACGGTTGGCGCAGTGGTTGAGAGATCGACTGCTGCGCTAGGTGTCGCGGGTTCGGTTCCCGCAGGGAACAAATATTTGTATGATCTACAGATAGCTATGTTTCGGGTCCTGGTATTTGTGTATGTGAATATACGTGTTTGGAAACGCACCCACGATACAGGAATTATTCCTAGTGTGGGGCAAAGTTTTGATAAAACATAAAAAAAATGATAAGCTAACATTTGGTTAAATACGGTTACCCAGTTTTTTATATATAATTTAATTACTGATAGCCTGTAACAAACTGCCAGATATCTTAATTCTAAATCTTTGTTTTCCTTGTCTAGTGAATTAGATTTATTCTGTTGTAAATGAGCACTAAAATGTATTATGAGAAAAAATATTGAGACCTAATTTTCTTGAACTAGTTACATTGTTACTTTTTTATTTACATTTCCTAAGTTTTATAGACTTTTCTGATGTTCTAGTTAAGAATGTTTACTTGCTTAGCTTTAATCCTAACTGATAGTCATAATATCAAAACCTGTCTTAAGTCTCCTGTACCTATTCTGAGATTTTATTCTAGCTTTGGTTGCGCCCGCTTTGTCCACCCACAGGACTCCTAAGTTTTATGTTTTTCTCTCTGCTACAAAATGATCTAATTTATGAAAATTGTTTTCATACTAAACTAATTAAAATCACGAATCTACTTAGCTAAATATACAGATTAATAAATTGCTAAATCTTCGTAGACACGCGTTTTACATGTTGAGCCATTAAATAACTTGTTTAAATGAAAGTTTAAATGTAAACAAGCTACGCCAACATAAACTGTAACATGTAACGTCTCACTAACACTCAAGTTTGTGCAGACTTTCAAGTATGGTGTACGTCGAGTTGTTTTTACCTTAAGTCGGGTGGACAAACATGTTTGTTAGCTACAACATGCGTTAAGGATAAAACTTCAAGAGTTATAATCATGGAGAGAAACATTTGACCGCGAGCAGGAATCGAACCTGCGACCTTCACTGAGCTATTGCTATCTCTCCTCGGTTGACCGAATCCTTCAATCACATTATTTAAGATGAATAAGATTTCGTTTTTATATGAATCCTTGCCACTTTGACCAAATCACTAGGCCATATAAATATTTGTTCCGTGCGGAAATTGTACCTCGAAAATAGAAAGCGATGGAGACGTTATCTATAAATGGAAACTACTTAAATATCTCTTACTTTTAAGCCTGAATATCTTTACATAAAAATTTTACAGTCACGTCATCTCCGTTCCAACGAAACGGGCGCACGCTTCCCAAAAGTTAGTATACTTCGTCTTCACAAACGTTTTCAACTTTCTAATTAAGTTCAACAAGTCTTGAGTTAACATTTAGACGCGCTGATTAACTGCTGAGATGGTAGCAGTTAGTCAAATGGAGGCTTGTCTATAAATAGGGATGACATTTTGGAAATAAGTGGATGAAGCCAAGAACTTGACTAAGTAGTACACAAATCTATATAAGTAGATATTCCCCCGAAGAAGGCTGAAGTGTTGTCTTGAAAATGTAAATTTTCTGAAGAGGGTTTTCGCTACCCCTCTGTCAAGCCTAACGCCATTTATCGACCATAATCACAAATTCTGAATTGCTGCTGAAAAATTTTAACAGAAAAATCTGAGAGCACTTTGCCAGACCTATGAGTAGACATAGGCATACTAGAATCTCATGTTTTAAAGTTACACTGGAGGACAAGGGACAAGAGAATATGAGCTTGTTGCCTGAAAATATTTATTTAAAATAGTGTTTTTAGCGAAGCGAGGTGTGAAGTGAAGCAAAAGCCGGAGGCTTTAGGTAAGCTTCTGTATTTTTTGTTCGATTTTGTATGTAGCGTACAGGTTTCTGGCATAGGAATAATCCGATGTTAACTTTAGTAGAACAGGCGAGCGCCACAGGAATTTCTCTAGGATGTTCTAATGTCAAGGAGAGAGCTGATATTTTGTAGAAATATCTATAAAATTAAAGGTATTTTTCTATAAACATATCTCCATAAAAAAATGAAAGGACATTGTATTACTTAATCAAGTATACATATTGATAAAGTTCCCAATTCCGTGTAATACCCACATCTGGAAATAGGCTAAAGACTTTTTCACAGACTTCTAAACGAACGATTCTGATAAGAAAATGCCGTTATCACATCTGGCAGGTGGATTTCTAATCGCAGTGAGATATTGTGTAAAAAGCTAAAAGATGGATATTGGACAGTAAAATATTAACCCTTGTTCGCCCGTATCAAGACCCAAGAGATGAATCGTGTCAGTTTATTTTAAGCTAAAACTACAAGGTGACATACCTAATTAAAAAAATAAGGAAACTAATACTTGACCTCGTTATAAAAAGTCAAGGTCAGCTAAAAATATATAAACCAATTTAAAAAACTTGTGTCTCAGGCCACTTGGGAAATCAAAGTCTACAGGCGTGGAGCCTACGACGAGAATTTATGGTAGTCCGTCAAGGGAGCGGATCGAATCGTACCGGGATGCCTAGTGCCACACACGCTGAATACTACATTGGTTGGAGGTTTTTTTCGGGCAGTGAAGGGTTAAGAATGTGGAGAATATTATGATGTACGTAAAATGTGTGTCTTGAATAACCCATTTTCATAGACGATACAAATCCTCTGGAGACATGTCGAGCTGGTAAAAAAAGTTTTTTTTATTTCATGAACAAAATTCTTGAAAAAATATTTTGAGGTCATGTTTACATGTGTTTCAAACAGTAACCATATCTTTTTATAATGTAGAAAGTAAGAAGGTTTTGCAAGTCGCAGCAAATTCCAGAGTTACAAACCCCTGTTCTGCGGTCTTGTAAAAGCGATCGGTAAATATGACTAAAACGACTTTTGCACACGCCCATACCCATTGGTGATATGATTAGACAATATCATATAACACATGTTCCGGTATGAACGAACAAAATCTATCTAATATGACATACGCTCCTATTATCATCTAAAAAATGAAGAAGAAAATGTTTTCCCTGGAAATATACGAAAGTCGACGCGTCTTTAAATATTTATGACAAAGGTGCTTAGGAAATCTTTCCCAGTACAAAAGCCATATTGATTTTGCTTGTTATGGCCCAATGCATAATGCGACCTCCTGAATATTGTATGGTCTTCGGAGTGTGAATGCCATGTCGGTGCCAAGGCACTTTGGCTTAGTGCTTTTTTTTTGTTATTTTAACAGCTAATAAACACAGTGACCCTGTGTTTGTAGCTGGAATAAATGGTGTGTTAATTAGCTTTTTGTTCTAAATACAGGGAAATAGGATATTTAACTAGTCTAGTCTTACTAACGGTGAAGTAAAATTCTTGCCCAATACTTCATTGTTGTGTTGGTAGGTTCGTATTTCATAGAAACAGCAGAAATTTTCCGCAATAAATCTTATTAGTTAATAGAATTTTTCTTAAACGTGTCTCTGGATGGACATGGGAGGCATCATTGGTGAATTATGAGCTAAGAACGACATAGAGACACCTGTAGACGCGACCATTCCATCAACATAATACATGATATTTATTACATAATTGCAGTGTAATTTTTTATTGCAATATTTTTTACTTATACATTAAGTACCACTCTATCCAAAAAAAAATCCAAAAAATCATCTACATAATCGCTAGTTTCTAAAGCAACTTCAAAAAACTTTGGAACTAACATTTCGTTACTAGTTTACCGCGCAAACGTGCAAAGCTAAAACGCTTAAGAACTTTATAGTATGTTTATGTTTGTGTACATATTTCCTTAATCGTCAGAAAAGAAAATTTCGTACTTAAATTTGTCGTGGCAAGCGCTAAGACGTTCTTGTTAGCGAGACGTTCCCACAGGAGAGTCGTTGACGAAACCTTCCTCTTGCTTTCTACGAGATTCTTCTCTGGCTAAATTATTATTTTTTCACTAAGCTACACATTGCCGTACTTTTTCAAGCTGGACTTGAAATAGATTTTATTTGGACATTTATTTAAAGTGGTTTCGTGTTCCGCTACTTATGTTTAAGCGTGACCTTTTACTTTCTAAATTTAATAAAATCTTATATTTGTAATTGTTGCTTTCTTCTGAGCTCATTCTCGAAATGTTTAGAAATGTTACTCACACACACATAAGAAGTTTTTTGGGTATAAATAGTATCTATGTCACACAAATAATTGCTAGTATTTGCTAGTTCCACATCCTTTTTCAATGTATTGTACTTCATTGTTAAAATAAGACAGCGTGGATGTATAACAAAACAATCGTAAAAAAAAAACTTCTCTAAAAGTCCCTAAATAATACTCAGAAGAGTATTATTTAAATACTTGATAAAAACCTACTAAACCAGCCCTCTGTACACATTCATACTCCTACATAAATAATCTGTAAAATCACTCATTTATTTACATTACACAGTTATATATCAAAACAAAGTTTAAAATTCGCCGCAATAACAAAACCCGGCGAATGCTACATGGCTAGTACGAAGTGGGAGAACTTGCACGAAGTAGGGGTATATTAAACTTTCCTTCTGATTTATGACAGTTTATTGTTTTTGCGGTAGAACCCTCGTGAACGCCCTTGGCGACAGTTTTTGTGAAGGATTTTAAAATTCGCACTATTTTATTTGATTTTAGTGCTGATGCGGATAAGCTGGGGGTTTAAGCGAAGATACTATGTTATTGACGATTATTTTTTCATTTGTGGATATAACTGTAAAATGTAGGTGATTCAATTCCAAGACTTTATACGAAAAATAAGTTTCTGTAGTTTGTGGAAAATTCGATGAAGAGCGTCCGGAACCTGTCTATTAATATCCCATGGTGGTACAAAGTTTAGTAGAATAACTTGTCTCAATATTTTGTTTGATAAATTTTGAATTGGGAAATAAAATTGCTCTTTCGTTTAGTGGATGTCCTAAAAGACGCCTAAGGGATTATGTTAGGATCCAATGAAGCGTGCAGAAATCTGTTACGATAGCAACAAACAGCTATCACAAATCTGATTACCAACCTTGGTGACTATGGAATGTGACGTGTCCACAGTGTGAACGGACTTTTTCAGCCAATATAGGGTACATCGGGCACATAAGAACAAAACAACTATGCTCTCAATATTAGAAGTCTAATTGCCGTAGCTGAAATCGGCTCGGAGAGATAGAGATAGAGAGAGGGATTATGGAAATATTACCTTTCCCTTATAGCAATCTAGTAGGAAAATTCATGTTCGATAGCGGACTTTTTCGGAAGGTTCACATGAATCACAATTTCATAAAGAAAGTACACTACGGTGTAAAAGCACTTAAACATTCTTACATACAACACAACAGATGAAGTAGATATAAAGTTTAACCAACGACATGTGCTTCCAACAAAGAGTTTAAATGTGTGGTATTAAAAAGAAATCTAAGCTATGTTACGAAGTGCCGAGTCTTGAGCTCTTGTAGTTTCGTGTAATTATCGATAAAAGGGGTATCGATAACATCAAGTGCAACTTTATATTCGGTGTCAAGTAATACAAGAATGTACGTTCATTTTGTCCAGTTAAATCGTCCAGGGAAAAATACAAAATTTCAATTTCTTTCGGTGTTGTAACATAGCTAAGATAAATTTATTAATTTTGTTGCACATGTTTTTTGAATCCGTAAATCGGAAAAGTAAGACTTTGCAAACAAACGTAGTCTATTACCAAAATAACAAAAGTGTTTCGTATTACGATAAACATAGATAATTATAATGAAATACAAAATTATATACATAACTCAAAGTTTCTTATTAATCAGCTTCCGCTTTTCCAAAATGATCTCATTAATAACGGAAAATTAATTATTTTAATGTAGACACCTTTGAAGTGTAGGCAAAGGCCAGTAAATATTAATTAAGCATTTTCGGCTTTGTAACTGTTCTGGCAATGTATATTTTTATCTTTTTTCGTCCAATTAACAGTTCTTTTTGAGTTTTTTGGAAGGTACGCTAATCACTATGGTATAATTGTCAAGCGTATAATGTTTGCCAATTGTAGAATTTTCCCTTGTGATAAATAATAATGAAATGTACCTACGCTCAAATACCTTTCCTCAGTTTAATTCTCTGAGATTATATTATTCTAATTAATCAATGACAGGCTTAGACGTATCTTGTCAAATTCTTATGGAATGTTTCAGGTTATATTATACAACAAACTTTTTAGCGACTGATTTTACATAGACTTGAGAGATAACTACTTTTGGTTCAAATAAAGATTTTGTTATTCAATTGTTTTTTTATAAAGAGAATGACTTATAAATTCTGTATACCTTTCAACACTTAACATATTTTCAGACAAATTTATCTTCAAGACATTGACGTAACTATCGACATACAAATCCATTCCCAGAGCTCATCACTATTTTTCTAGACGAAGACGATAAAGAAGGACGGATATAATGTAGTGCTTTCAAACATTGAAGCGAAGTTTGCCTACAGAGGAGCAGACAAATGACAACCGGCCTGAGGCGGGGAGCTGCGATATTAGAAGCCTTTAAGATGGGAAAAATAGCAACTTTTACTTGAGGTACTTTTTGTGTGGTGTTTGAGGGGAGATGCGGCGTAATGCTAATTTGATTTCTGTTTGGCTGAAACTATTTTAGATCATAGAATTCTGATCACTATATTAGTGTATATGCGTCTTCAGTTGCCTATAAGTAATTTATATTATTTTAGAAGGCTCTGAAGAGGTTAGATTCGATAGACCAACATAACATAAAATAACATAGCATCACGCCTGTATTCCTCGAAGGGTAAGGCAGAGTGGTACTGTACATCCACATTCAGCAGATGCGGTTATTGAGTGCCATATATTAGGGAGCGAGCCTATTGCTATCTACCCGGAACAGTTTCAAACTCCGTGCTGAGAATTTCCGCACAGAAAAACGCAATACCACTATGCCCGACCCGGAAATCGAACCCAAGACCCCGTTCTTAGCGGCCGCGCTTGCGACCATGGTATATGTATATACGGTACCATAGTCAACACCAATATATCTTGCAGTTTCCTCAGTATCATGATTGTAGACAAGTTTCTAACAAATCTATATACTGAAGGAATACGGTTTTAACTTACAGTTGCTTGTAAATTTTAGTAATAGTATGTTTAAGACTATGTGAAACAATTCCTTATAACGCTGAATACCATAACTTAGTCCACACACCCTGCATAAGATGGCAGTGATGTTCCACTCCGGGACGCCGTGAGAAAGAATTGCCGACGACATTTGTTTCGGGAGCCTCTGATGCGCTTGTTTTGTAAACTTCAGTTACGAGCGAATATATCTGTATCTCCAACTTATTATGTATCGCTATGTGGAGTGAAAGATTTTTCTTGTCATGTATAAAGTTCGGAGTATATGCATTTTTGATACTTGGGGTTTGAGATGTATGTAGATTTGAGAGAGTAGATTTTATTGTGACGATATTATAGGCTTCAGTCTCTTCTCTGAGTGAGAGACTAAGTCCTCATCCACCACGCAGACCCAGATTAAAGAATTGGTGGTCATTATAATTCCTCGAAACTTTGGTTTAAGGACAATATTTTTCACTATCAGAGCAGTGATGATGAAGGGCTCTTAGTTATATAGCTGCTACGATGATCAGTTGATCTGCGAAGTTAAGCAGCACTTACCGCGGTCAGTCCTTGGATGGATGACCACTTTTCTCTTATCAAGACCCCTCGGTGCCTCGGAAAGCACATTAAGCAGTTGGCACCGGGTGTCATATGAAGACCTATGACAGGCGTTATGGGTGTCAGCAGCTCAAAAAAGTCTGACAATCAGTCTAATCATAAAGTATCAGTGTTTCCCAGTAATTGGGTGGCGGAGGTCAGATTTGAAACCGACCCCAATTTAGTTGGCAGATGGCTAGGCATATGATGATACGAGCAATGATGATGAATACATCCGACCCATAGGTGCGCACCCACCTACATTCACACCAGCATACAGCCCATCAACAAGCCCATAAGTTGGCCCACGTTGGCCCACCACTATTCTAACAAAGTATTTCATCCTAATTGCAAAACTGATTGTAAAGAACCAGTTGTCGTGGCGTAATTTAGGAGAGGTTTATGTCCTATTAGTCTTGATTGATAGACTGAATTGACTGATTGATTTATCTGCCTTTGTATCAAGCAACCGCGGAGTTGATTTGATCAAATGCTGGTAGGTACAGTTAGAGACAAAAGCTCATTATACAAAGTTTAATAAGTATTTTATGAAATCTTTCATGAATTTTTGGAATTAATTATTGATGAGTGCAGTGGATCGTTAAGAATGTCTAGATAAATAACATAGTTTCAACATTACGAAAAGTTTATCTATCGACGCTGAGTGTGCGAAATATATTTATTTATATATCAAAACAAAGAAACAATTGATATTTCATAAATTGTCATTGTACATTGTAACTTTTTACATATTAAATTTCGCGACATTTGAAAGATATCACTTTTAGAGAATTCAAACATGAAAATAATATTTCTAGTAATATATTGTATTCGAAATACAAACGACGTGTGGAGATAAAGAACAATACGTTCAGGGGAAGCCCCGCAACTCATGACACTGGTAATGCCAAGAATTCACCAACCTACACCAATGCTCTGGAAGAGTCCATTGTTACTAGAAACGTCATCATACTTTTGGGAAATTGAGCGGTATTCTTTTGTTTTTTAGAGGTAAAATTTTATCAAATTAACACAAAATCCTTCATCAACAAAATATAGTACATGTTATTTTCAAGAATCGATAGCAAAAATAACGAGTTAGTATACTAAAAAGAGATGTGTGGAAGTGACCGTATATGTACCAGAAAAAACTCAATTTGGTGGAAACATACGAGTCCTCTGGCGTTGCATATATTTATGGACAGTGATTGCTTACAATCAGGTAACAGGTATAATTGAGAGACTCCAAGAATAAAAAAATAGTCTTATGAATAAAACAGCATGACCCGGATTAAAGTAACAGCTTCATTTAACTGTTCTCTATCCTTTTTCATTCTCAAACAATTGACAGTACCTCACGAGTTTTTTTACTACTTACTATCGTAGTAAAGTAAATTTTCATGATAGCGATTTTAGTTCTTAACTTGATTACATTAGGGATTAGAGTCGCTTATGTGACATATGTGTCATAGTAAAGTTTTGATTTACTATTTAATATATTATAGAGGTGTCATATTAGCGACTCTAATCCCTAGTGTAACCAAGTTAAGAACTTAAATCGCTTGCATGAAAATTTACATTTACTATGAGAGTAAATAGTAAAAAAACTCATAATAGAGGTACAGTTACACCTAGAATCATTCTTATAACGCTGATCCACATGTTTTTTTTATGAATAAGGCAGTTAACCAGTTAAGAAAGCAAGGAATCTTTCAAATACTACCAAAAACTCTTTAGCCTCGTTAAACCACTCTTGCACACGTTTGACAAATTCATCACCTACCCCACTTATAAGTACAACTTCACACAACAAGACACTTCCAGCGCCCTTCCGCAAGCTACGTATAGATATAGTCGAAATAAAAGTGGCGACAACGGCGTCTGGCTACAGCTTAGAGTTGAAAGGCTTCGGCTAGACGGCACGACTAATTGTCGACACTACTATTGTCGTATTTGGATGCGTATTTACATGTCTGACTGACGAGACGGCTTGTAATTACAGGATCGGGAGGGACGAATTTAAAAAACGTATTTTATAACGTTACATGTAAGTCATTTTTTAATTAACAAAAAGTTCATATAAAAAGCTCACAATATATTATGAAGGCAGGTATAATCGAATTATTTACTTAAACACAAGTGTAGTATAAATATTATAGAGCACCACGCTTATACCATCCGAACGGGTTAGTAGAGGTGTACTATAGTACAGTCACATTGCGCCGTTGCTGTTATTGAGTCTCATGTCGTAGCGGACGAGCCAAATGCCATCTCTTGGGCAGAATTTCAATCTTCGGACTGTTACTAAGAATATTCTATATAACAGAAAAACCCTAATTCAATTTTTTCTGACCCGGAGATGGAATCCAAGTCTTCATGTTCAGCAGCCGCCCTTACGACCACTATACCAAGAGGCAGTCTAGTGTAGTAGTATAGATATTATGATTTTAACAATCTGAATAAGGCGTATAACGAGTAGTTTATTGATTACGTACTTCAATATTTCCCCACTGGTATCTTAAAGGTCAGACGAGTCTGAATGAAACGGGACTCTTCAATATTATGAATTCTGTTTGTTTTATTTCAAAGACATGAAACCAAGTTCTATTTTAGAATATTGTTATGAACTGGATTATTGGTAAAATGTTTTTTTTTTCCATTGCAGATACTTATCATGAGCCTGCGACCACTAAACGCGACTACTGAGCGTGAGGTCCTGGGCTCCATTCCCGGATCGGACAAAGTGTTATTCGGTTTTTCTGTAAACATTTTCTGGAAATTCTCAGTAGCACTACAAAGCTTGGAACTGTCCCCGTAGATAACAATATTGGCAATAGGCTCGCCCCCTATTACATGGGACTCAATAACGGCATCGGCGAAATGTGGGTGTACAATAGTACACCTCTTTGGAGAATACAGGCGTGGTGCTATGTCATATATGTTATGTAGATCCTTATTATAAAAACGAAACAGCTTATTTAGATCGGGAAGCTCATTAATGTAAGATGAAAACGAAACTCACGCAATAAACTCAAGAAATATTAATTCTAGAAACAATCTACAAGTAAAACCACAGCTACATGTAGTAGGTACTAATATAATTTAATTACAACGTGACACGACTAGACAAAGAGACAAATTAAATGTTGGATTAAGGTATTCCGCGCGGGGTGATTCGAATGATTGATCGCTCGAATAGCATATGTTCCGCCGTACGACACCGGCTTTATGCGGTTGGTTTTGTGTCCTCGTTTGTTTAATGTGGATTTAGTTTGTTTAGATTAAAATTTAATTAGTAAAAAGTTGTGAGGTTTATTTATTTATTTTACTTCAATTACAACGTTCTAAGACCGGTTATAATAAATTAAAGATATGCACATAAACAACGATAAAGAAACAAAGAAAAAAATAAAGCATGATCACCTTTAATTTTTATGAAACAAAGCATTAAGCCTGTATGTAAGCCTGTATTGCCTGAACGGTTAAACAGAGATGAAATTATGCACAAATCCCAGGTGCTGTTATTTAGTCCTATGAAATTGGGGCTGAGCTGATTACCATCCAGGGCTCAATACGAAAGTCCCGGCTGATACTTAAAAAATCTTACAGAAAATCTGACAGTTTTTTGGCCAAATCGGGCCTCAAACATAGGTGACCGATGCTCAACAGTCGCGCTTAGGATAGAATAGCGGCCATGATATTTCATTAGTCCATGAAATATCATATTTTTTTAGTCTCTGGTATGGTGTAGTTTCTGATTCTATTATTCAGAAATTAGGAGTATGTATGTATGGAGATATTAAAATTAAAAGCTTCATGTCGTGATGATTACGCTGTGTTGCTTTGAAGGATGAATTGACTAATTAAGTTTTTGCAACTAATCATAGCTTCCGTCATTACGCGGAGCGACGGTATGTAAAAAAACAAGTTTTCTTTAATATCAAGTTACTTTGTTTTAACTTTGTTTTAAAACAGTAGAGAATTCCAATTTACCTTTTCATTAAGTAATTTATTCATGCCAACCATTTAGCAAACTAGCCCACTTCACATAAAACCGTTTTTAATTCTGTCTAGCAAAAACCCTGAACTTAGCTATAGCGGTGTGACTTCAAATTGCCAGAGGTTGGCGTCGTTATGAAGAGTAGAGCAAACTTAGATTGGCGTCGGAGGAGCGAGATTGTTATCTTAATGAATGTGTTTTGGTAATATCTTGTAGACATTTTCAAAGTTCATTATCTTATCTTTGGAAAGAAGTTAAGATTGTTAGGTTGTATGACATGCTCCCGTAAAATAAAATAAGAGAAAATTTCGGCTGTATCCCGTTTGTTCCTTTTGGTTATCCAAATAGGCTAGCCTAGTACAGTATTTTCCTTTAGACTACAACTGCCGCTGATAATGCTGAATAAACAATAAGTTAATTATTTCTGCTTATTATGCATTACAGTAAAGTAAAACATTGTCAGTAAGTCTTGAAACCCAAAAATCGAAGACTCAAATGCACCAAACCGCACGGCAGCTAATAAAGAGCCTGTCTTCTAGCTGTGAGAACATAAATAGGGCGATGACCGAAAATTTGTCTCATTGCTCTTGCTGTTGTTGGTCTTTTGGTCCTATTGGTCTTTTGGTCGCAAACGCGATTGATAAGCGTGAGATCCTGAGGGTTTGATTCACGGGTCGGACAAAGTTCAAGTATTTTTTTTTTTGGTATAGAAGTATTCAGTCGCCTCAAGGAGGTTGGGATTGTGCCATGGCAATAGGCTCGATCCCTATTACATGAGACTTAATAAGAAGTTCTAGAAAAAAATAGTGTACAGTAATACAAATTTGCATAACCTTTTAAGGAATACAGGCGTGATGTTACGTTAAAGTCTTTTAAACTGACCAATCAGTAATAATGAACTTGCAAGAGTAGAAGAATCCAAAGCTTAATAACACACTGAACAAAATTAAAAATAGCCACTAGAAAACAAAAGATCAAGCCGTTTTGTATTAAAAGAAGCAATTACTTACGACATTGTAGACTGCAAGACAGCAGTCTATATTTATAATCGGATTATTTCAACCATGTCTGATACTGAAGACTGTAATACAAAAGGCATTCGAGTCCACTCGAATTTAATTTGAAAATGACGAAACGAACCAAATTCTTTATAGTATTTTCGTGTTTATTACACGAAAAAACGATATAATATTGATTAAAGTAATTTTACTTTATTTAAGATTTCTTTTTTAGCCTGTTGATCCAACTTTGAATTATATTTAATAGAATGTTGTAGTTTATGATCACTATATTAATATAAAAAATATGTTATATACATGTCCGAATTTCGATAAACAGGAATAGAAATGATCTCTTTTAGTTTTTTTCCGAATTTCCCACTGAACAGCGTTTAATTTTTATCTATCTCCCTGGATGATACTCATTAATATGTTTGAAAAATATGCGAAAGGCTTTTATGAAAAATCCTAAGGTTAGGATTATATTAAATATACCAATAGGTTACTATTCAACCGATTGTGTTCGTTAGTATTTAGGATCAGGATTTTCCACGCTACAAATCAGTGATCTCCGTACTTAACACCAGTTTGTATTCGGCGTCGAAGCCCCCGTATCGATTTACTATATGAAACGCACTTTATACACACCGTTGCTGTCATGCTATCATTATTGCAAAACCAAAGTTTGTCTAACACTAACGGTACATCCTTGATCACCTTCACGATGCAAACTGAATTCTGTACAACAGCATTAAAGTTTAAAATTGCGTGACAGAAGCAGTTGTTCAGTCGTTTCGCTAGTGAAGGGAAGTGTAGTCAATAAAGGCGGCTTAGTGGCATCGATAACTTTGTGTTTTGCGATATTTATGCGTTCCACTTGGCTCGGGAACACCTGTTTGTTTGTGTGCACGCCAGCGTGGGCAGACACAGGAATTTGTCTTGTCGATTGTTGTTTGCACCTAAAAGACAGTTGTATTGACGTCGTTGACATTTTCAGATAATCATTTCCTCATTAGGCATATTATAGTTTCACCACGATCGGAAAGTCAAGAATAATAAAGGATGAGATTATCTTGTGTAGCTACATTTGTTTTTACTAAATTTTATTTATTTAGTGTAAATAAAATTCATTCAGAGAATGAAACATGCAGACAATTAATAATCTCAGTTCTCGAGTAGGTGAACTCACTAAATTGAGTGAAAGGTAAAAATAATCAGATTATTCTTAAACTCAGCCAAGGAAAATGCATCCGTAAGTTTCTATCGACAAATATGTGTCGATACTAATTACTTTATTGTTCCCAACTCTACAGCAGCCGCCGTGCATTTAACAGAAACATTCATTGTAATATTTGCTTTATACAATCTGTGTTGAATTTTGACTAGTCTGTTAAATTATTTAGTGGGCTGCGTAACAATCCAGTTAAATTTACTGGTTTTGTTGTATAACATATTAAACACTTTATCTATTGTTAATTCTTGGTATAACTTTAATGATTTATGTATAAGCACAATCGTTTTCTGCGTTCTGTGATGTGATTTTTTGAATATATTTTACTAAAATATTTCTTCTTCTAACCAATATTATTCCACTCTTGGGCAAATAGGTCAGTACTAGCACTCTGCAAATACTTTTTGTTATTTAACTTACCTAGTTACCAGTCCCTAAGAATAGTACGGGTTAGAAAAAAAAGTGTTTAAGTGACTAAAAGCGTATTTTAGGCAACATATAGACTTTACCCGGGTACGTCTTAAAACTGCGGCCAGACACCGGAGGACAGGCAGCAGCGTCCTCTCACTAATCGGTCAGCCACTGCGATCCCCAAGCCGCCTGCCAAGCGTGGGGATTATGGCAAACCCCCCCTTGAGGGAGGCCTTCGTTCAGCAGTGGACGTCTTCTGGCTGTTGATGATGATGATGATAGACTTTACACTCGATTTAAGGCTAATCAAATCTTTAGATCACTATCTACTTCAGTTGTGAATTCACATTTCACCTGATACGCCTCTATTAACACTGAATGAGTTACGTCAAACTTATGTTAAAAAAATATAGGGAGGGGAAACAGGCAACATAGGTGTCGAGTATGTGGTTTAAATAACTGTAATACTAATAAGTTTTTTCCTTTTTCACAGGTGAGTGGTGTATGAATGATTAAGACGAGAAAACGGGGATGGAAACTTCCTGGTCCGAATAGTATGCTGTATACACAAGGTAAGTTGTGTTTTCTTAGAAATCGATGTTTCAAGAGAGTTCAGAAAATTATATATTACTCGCCTGTCCAGTAAAAATTAAAAAAGCTACAAATATTAGGCATACACTAGGCATAATTCTTGTATCGTGGGTGCGTTTACAAACACATATATTCACATACACAAACACACATGAAAACTTTTAATTGCATAATAGTTAATTTACATTTTAGAAATATACTATCGAACACTTTTAGGGACTCGACTATAGCGCCACTTACCGGGTCTAATTATAGCTAAAAACCATCCAGATGACCACATAAGTTAAAAAAAAAAACATCAAAGTCAATCAAGGCGTTTAGGAGGGAAAGAATTACGAACACACGTACATTGAAATTTTATATATAAAGACAGGTATAAACAGACTGATTTCCGCAAATACATGGTTAAGCGCATTTTTTTGCGTTGGGGTTGGAATAATGGTAGGTTTATTCGATCCACCCCAGCTCTTCGAGAAATTCCAGCAGACACAGGTACTTGGCCCTGTATGTGGCGACCTCAGGGCAGTTCAGTAGCACATGGGCTGCCGTTTCTTGCATCCTCCATGCATGATCTGCTCAGGGTATTGTCTGTAATTCCTCTAACGAAAATATGTTTAATATATATAAAGATAATAATATCAACACTTTTATAATTTTATAATTCATTTCCAGCATTTATGCAATTATACATCAAAATCAAACTCTTAATTACTACTCCACTTCCCTAACTACGGTGCTAATAGAAGTTACGCACGCGTTCATAAGTCCCAGGTATCCCCTAACTATACTATCACGCTTCGCCGGTTAGGCACCGCCTAGACGAGAAGCGGTTTGGTCGATTTCATACAATTCATGGCAATATGTTGTCACAATTAAAGGGGAAACAGGCCTGAGTGCAGTTAAAGATACGCTATATGGAGAAAAGTTGAAGTACTGTTACTAGATACATATTTTATGCTATTTTCATATATATATATATAGCGTATCTTTAACTGCACTTCATATATATATATATATATATATGAAGAAGTCGTCTCGTTACTCAGGTCGTTACGTTGCTCAGGGATTAGAGTCGCTAACATGACATCTCTATAATATAGTAAATAGTAAATCAAAACTTTACTATGACTAGATGTCACATAAGCGACTTTAATCCCTAATGTAACCAAGTTAAGAACTAAAATCGCTACCATGAAAATTAACTTTACTTTGATAGTAAATAGTAAGAAAACTCGTAATAGTGGTACAGGTGTTCTTCGTTACGTAAACGATGTACATACGTAAGTACTTCGCTTACTTCTTTTATTACAATTTCAAGAAGTGGAATTTAATATCGGGTTTCCTCCATTATCGCGATCGTTTCAAATATATTGCCCAACTTGTACTGTACCACGAACCTAAAATCATGAATAGAATCTGCAAACTGAATAAGGGGTGTCTGCACAGGTGAGGGTGGGGTGCAAATGGTAGGCAGTCACGTCCTAAACAGCCCCTAAACGAAGGGTAAACGAACGGAAATAAGTCCTTTTATTTAGGGTACCTAGGTACAAGATTTTATGCTTTATTAGACTAGCTTAAACAATTACGCAGATAATAATAATATCTTTTTGCGATTTTTTTAATTTGACTATGATAAGCCTAATGTATTATTAAATACCATTGAGGTACTGGACACTTGCGGACTAAATATCGTTTATTTTATTCATGTTGTGTAAACGACCAAACAGTAACACTTCACACATAAATATCAGAAAATAAAATATTATTACCAGTCAGTACAAAATAGCCCTATAGGCGTCAAACAAAAAAATGTGGTGAAAAGTAATTTTATATAAAAACATTGACTGACTAAAAACCAAAAATCAAAGCCAAAAGTAAAAAATTGTTATGAATTTCATAGAAACTGTAATTGTTTAACTTTGTTACGATATAAATTAAAGTGATTCTAGATAGTGGTAGACACATGTGTTTGATTTCTAACACTAATTAATTGTTCATACTAATTGCTTTAACGAGTTTTACATTCGTGGTATCGTAATAAACGTTGTAGTCAGTAACACTTGTGAAAATCTAAGATAATTAAATTTTATTATTAACAAGCTTTGTGTTTTGAATAGCCATATTATTAACTTTTATTTAAATATTTTTTATTTTTCACGATTGTATTTTAATAAGGGATAAACAGAGGTATACTCTTGTACACCAACATTAAACCGAATGCCGCCAAGGGAATGAAGAGAAGAATAAAAGGCATATTGCCATTCACTGGGTTGCTACTGATATTTTGTTTAACAGAAAAAAATAATTTTGGCTGATCCAAGGATCGAACCCAGGATTTCAGCAACAACCACACTTGCGATCATTTTCCAATGAGGCAGTTCGACTCATAATAAGAAAAGCCAGACTCAGTCAACATCACTGAAAAAATATACTCAGATTCACATAATAATTGTAGGTATTCAATTTTCCAGTAGAGCTACATTCGCTATACAAACTCGTCGTTCCTGAGTGAGATGAAGTTTCATCGTATTTATTACCTTGATATCGGATTCTGCAACAGTATTGAGGAGACTATTACTAGTATTTTCTTCTTTTGATTTTTCTCTTTCATCAAGTTCTACATTCAAATTAAGTCTCCCCAACTTTGCTTCATCCTCACCCAAATATTTACTGTTCATATAGGCTTTCTGATCACGTATAATAATTTCTTCTGCACCGGTCACTAAAATCTAAAAATTGTTGCGTGTTCTATCTTTCCAAACTCCACGTACAAGTAGTCCTGGAACCCCTTGCTGTCTCGCGCCAGACTACTTCAGACAGCTGTAGTGCCGTCAAGTGGGTGCGAAAAGTACCTGAATAGGTTCAAGGTTGTATTTTAGTGCGTGTGTTATTATCATGGTGTGTGACTCATTAGGTTATGTGGGAGCAGACATTATTTATGTTCCTGTGTTCATTTTCAAGTATTGGTTTGGGTTTACTTTATAAGCTGGTTCCTCATCTAGGTTAGGTATAAATATTTAAACACTTAGCCAAACTGCTAAAAGTTCATATTCCATTGCATCGTAAAACATTCAGCAGCCGATACTAGGAATAATTGCTGTATCGTGGGTGCGTTGACAAATACAAATATTCACATCAACAGGCATCCTTTCTGGTTAGCTACTAGTTAATTATCGATGTAATAAGTAGTGTTGCAAGTGTTTTGTGTCCCAATTTCCAATTGGAGAACATGACTGTGCTATCTTTCTATTAAACATTCAGCCAAGTTGGTAAACTTGTCTGGAAGCATCCGACCACATTTTCATTTCAGAACAGGAAAAAGTTCAGCAATAAATCAAGACAATGCTACCCTAATCAAACTGGATACAACATTAATTTCTTTCATACCCACATCATCAAGTAATCAATCCACTTCATTGCACGTCTGTTTACATGAACAGTGTGTCAAAACGGCATTTTTGTGCGATGGAAGCGAATCGTAGGCCGCGATTCAGTCTGCATATACATTATTGAGTACCACTGAGTGACGAGACACGCGTCCTATTGGACCATTGTAGCTGGCAAGATCGCTTGAAAGACTGATTGGTCTAAAATATATTTACACGACCAGTAAGGTAAACTCTAACTAAAATTCGTATGTGTCATTTTAGAACCTCCTTATAAAAGGTAACCCTGTGTGTAGTCTGTGTTTTGTTTTAAAAAAAGATAACTAAAGCAAAGTTCAAGCGTCAACTGGTGTTAGGACTCGCCAGTTCTGCTCAATTTCAAATGATGGAAAGAAATGACTAGAGCTAACCGCTAACCTTTACTAGTCAGAGAGGCACTAATAGGAGAAAATGCAAAATGTATCTGAAATAAAGCTTTCAGAGCTTTACTTCTTAAAAGAAAATGTTCATAAAATAAAGCAACATAAATACCCTGCGATCTTCTATCATGAAAATATTTTATTTATTTCTTTAGAAATATACCTACCGTAAATATCGAATATCATAATATAACATATAAAAATAATAAAATTATAGTGCTAATTACTTCAAAGGTCGAGTGGGCTCATACGTTTCTTTTTCATTTCTTTCTTTATGAAGAGTCTTTGGTAACCAAGGCAAGTGGCTTAGCAAGTAAATCGGGGAGTAGTGCAAAGGCATCACAGTAGCAAGTACTCGGCACCCCATAACGCCAGACACTCTACGCCGTAGTTGCAAGCGAGGTATAAATAAGTTTGTGCACACTCGCGCTGCCGTACCGAAGGATCGGGTTTTGAACCGACTTCAACAAAAAAGTACTTTCTCTATTCGAATGATTCCGAATATAGCTTGCACATAATCTATAAAACTTTAAAGTAAGAGACTGGGCCAAGCATATCTAATGTGCCATCAACTTGCTTATAAGTAAACGGTGTTTCAATTTTTTGATAACTTTTTTTGTATTTTTTTCTTTTCAAGTAGCTTCATCGCTGTTGAATGATGGAAATGGCTTCTCCCAAGTTATTGGACTTGCTCCACCAATATAAACATAATATTATCTTCCCAAAATATCCAATATCTACCTTTGCAAATAGCAAACTGAACTGCCTCCCAATATGTAGTCTCATGGTATCAACTTCAGACGTCAACTCTGCCAATACTGCTCTCATACACGGCGCTACAAAGTCCATATCAATCTAATAGCTTTGCTAAAGTTACTGAAATATTATCTTGATTTACACTAATTTCATTATATAAAACATTGAAGTTACAGAACAACATAATTATCTATATCCT
Source organism: Shargacucullia verbasci (assembly GCA_947562105.1). Taxonomy (NCBI): domain Eukaryota; kingdom Metazoa; phylum Arthropoda; class Insecta; order Lepidoptera; family Noctuidae; genus Shargacucullia; species Shargacucullia verbasci. The sequence continues at coordinate 3,421,813 of OX387286.1, read as the reverse complement.
AAAGCGACAATGGGCTCTCTGTTTTTAAATTCAATTCTATCATCAATCGTCATTTTTATCTGTAGTAGCTCGGTTGTGTCTCTCGCAGGTTTGCGAGAAATCAAATATTGCAGTAACGATTTCTGTGTTTAATTTGTTCTTTGGTACGTAAAATAAGGTACGTAGGTATTTTATGGCTGAGGGTTCTATCATAATTGGTGGGTTTTCTAGTTTTATTACTATCTCTTTATTATTTATTGTTATTGACTCTAGTGGAATGAAGTAATAAATCAGCAGGGTTCTGAGCCATTAGGCAGAGTAGCAATAGTAAATATTATAGAAGTGCTGAATTTACTAGAGACATAATACACTATAATAATACAGTCCAAGTTGTTATTACTATAATAAAAAGAAAAGCTCTTCATAGGAATCACATAGCATCCATAAAAATAAAATCTTAGAGCAGTACAAATCTTTTACATTGCGAATGGCAGCTGTAACTAGGAACCAATTTGGCACTCCTTCTCACTGTATATTTAATAGATGAGCGAAAACCGGACCTATTAAAAGAATGGGTTAATAATGCTTTGTGTCTATTTTAGTAGGAACACCATGAAGAAGAATTCTTAAAAGAGATTTTATATCTGTCTTGAATGATTTTAGTGATAGTATTGACCATATTATTTCTATATTACCTTTACATCTTGCATTTGGTGATAGTATATTAACAGTGATCATGTACCCAGTCATGGTCATAGGTTTAACTTTCATAACATAACAAATAACATAGCATCACACCTGTCAGTATTTTCCGAAGGGTTGGGCAGAGTTGTACTATTGTATACCCACATTCCGCCAGTGCCATTATCGTGTCCTATGTAATAGGGGGCGAGCCTATTGCCATCTACCGGGCACAAGTCCGGATTCCACGTTGCTACTGAGAATTTCTATAAAAAAAAAACCAATAACACTTTGCTCGATCCTAGGCCTACCGAAGGCCTAGACCGAACCTAGGCCTTCGCGATTAGTAGTCACGCTTGCGACCACTCGACCAATGAGGCAGTCTTTCAAGATTACATTCCATGCTGAGGCAAAATGTATTTTTGTACTCTATAGATAAATGAGAATGTTTGTGAAGATTGAGGGAGTTGTAGTCGTACAACGCAGTCGAGTGTAATTTATAATAAGAAAAAACCTTTCCAGAAAACCCTCACAAGCTGAACATCTATATGCAGGGACACTCGAATATCCAAAGCGGCCATCTAATCAGTAGCCTGACTGTATCGATATTCCTTAACGATAATTGAAATTGGTTTCACCCAATATTGAGACATAGAACGGCTAATGAAAGCTGTTTAGATTACTCGTGTGTAATAAATATGTATCTTGGAGTTGCAGATGATGTCACAAGTATTGGTAAATAAATTGACTCTAGTCTCTTACATGTTTTTAAATGCTCCAGAAATTGTCGCTGCTCTTCATTAGTCTATTAAAGTTCTCATTGCTAGGACAAAGGTTTCCTCTCAAGCTTAGAGCCAAGTGCTGACTGGGCGATTTCACCAGTCTTTGAATTTTCAGTTTCCTAACCTCACGATATTTTGCTTTACCGTAAGAGCAATCGTGGATACGTACAAAAATGACGAAATGACACACGTAATGAAAAAAATTAATTTGGATTTCGAACACATTAACTGATCATAATTTAATGTTGTCAAGTGTAAGATGCTGACTCATGATTGTGTTTCTTTCTGATGATAATAAATTGAACATTCCAAACTAAAAGCTTGTCATTCTGTATTGTATTTTTTCCTGTGTCTTTACTTGTATGTTTTTATTATCATCAGTGACATCCACTACCGTGTTTAGGCTTGTCCTTTCATTTGTTCCATCCAGGATATTCCCAATATCCTTGTCTTTGTGTTTTAGCAAAGCATTTGTCTGTTGGTAAGTTTAGAGTAAGCGTGGACATCATGTTATCATTATGTTTATCGTAAAAATTGAAAATAAATTGAGCCTAAGAGTTAAATCGTGTATATTTTTATCCTATTACTACCGCTTAGTGACGTCAAAGTTTTGAATGTGTTATAAAAAATAAAGTTAACTTTCTTTACGAAGGACCCGAAATTTCAGGTTTATATCTATCTTTTTTTTGGCAATATATCCTGAAAATACAGCGATGTTAAGGAGCCTAAGTATTCGTTTAGGATAGGTTTTAATTTTTGTTTTTTATAAGGTTTTAATTAATGCATTAGCGTAAGTAGTTTGTACTACAGTTACAGAAAAAAGAAAAGGTTAATAAATTATAATATCTTGAAAATTACTCATAAGTGAAGATTAGAACGAACCGAGAAATGCCCTTGCGTAGTAGGAAATTGGAAATTAATGTCCCTTTAATTATGGCTCGGGGCAACGCTGCTTTGATAGCTAATAATATCCGATCGGACGGGCGGTAGCTGTTTGCCTGTTTACTGCCTTTGCAAAGCGAATTTAAAGTAACGCTCAAACATCGCTCAGATCTCTGTGATCAGTATTACATGTATGAGTGAAATTAAAATACTTGCCTGTAGATAAAATATTTGTGAACGTCAGATAAAAATTAAATAAGGTGCACAATCACTTGAAAATTATATTATGCAAAAAGAGACTAGATTGAGTTAGGTAAGCATAGTACTTTATTTATTCACAATGTATATTTTTATTTCTGTTTGCTATATTAATGCTGGTTTCATAAGTGACAATAAATTCTCTACTATCGTATACTATTCAAACTGATGAGCGTAAACGAATAAAATCCTGTCATATGTCGTCACATTATTATTAAAGAACACAAGAGCGTTATTTTTGGGTTCTGTTCTTAAATATTTAATTTGTATGTTCTATTTTTGAACAACTGAGACAGTTAAGCTGTTTTCCGTGATTTTTTTCTTGCAAGTAACATAGAAGGTGAATAATTAGGTTTGTAAGTAGGTGATTTAGATCAAATAAATATACTCCATACAAAAATTGGCCTTAAACAAAACCCGTATACTAAACAAATTTTCTAAAACGTTCCCAATGATAACCACTAAGCATGAAACAAAATCCTGGTTCATTAACTTCACATTTTGTTCATAATCTGACACTAATTTTCCTAGTAGTTAATTAATCAAACTGAAAAGATTACTTCAACTAAATGAGGCAAACATAAAGGTGGCCCACGGTCTTTACTTAGTACCATTCAATAATTCACAAAGGCTTGCCGAAACATTCCAAATCTGGTTGTACTGTAGATCTCGAACGAGATATAAATAAAGAGGTTCAGTTTCTATTCAGTTAAGGTCGCTATTTCCAGTTTATAATTTTAGCTGTTTAAGTTTTGGGTGAGCAAGATCAAATAAAGTGTCTATTATGGTCGTTTTCCAGACTGTCGCTAGTCCCTTGGATGGATGTTTGTTACTCTTTACGCAAAAACTATTGAACGGATTTGAATGAATCTTGGCACACATACAGACTATGTCCTAGATTAATACAAGGATACAAGGATACTATTTATTCGAATACATGTAGTTCCCCTAGGATGCGGGTGAAACCGCGGGCAACAGCTACTACTTTATATATGACAATAGAACATACTAAATGAAAGGGTCAAGAGTGGCTCAATGATGGATCAGATTCTAAAATGACCAAGACTACGTATACAGTAGTACTTTCACCAAGCTTCCTTGATCAACTGTGTCCACTGTCCAGTAGAACTTTTTGCTATAGTCACCCTACCGAGTATTTCCAGTCATATTTGTTAGTGAGCCAAGTCTGAGGCAACTGGCAAGGGCCTATCAGATGGAGTCGGCTAGCAGCCCCATTGTGACCGGTGATAACCCACTTTTAGCCGGAAAATGTTTTGTGTGTATGACGTTCGGAAGATAACGTGTAATGTGTGGCTCGGATGGCTTGGCTACGTACACGGATTAGGACGATCCTCATTGTGATTGAGGTTAATCTGGTTTTTGGTTTTAATTGAAAATCTAAATTATTTTGTATATAGATATATGTATAATGGATAAGTTAAAACGAAAAATAATGTTTTACTGTTAAGATCTAATTTTAAAACCATTTCTGTAATCTTTTATTCAGCTATCAAGGTTAATTAAGGGCTATAAAAATATACCTACCAGTATTACTCTGATTATTAAGTTCTTAAACTTTTACATACGCTTTCTTCAAGGTAAGCTTTAAGTTAGTTTGGTAAGTTATATTTTAAGTGAATCAGTTAAAACTATACAAAATGAACTAACTCAGATATGTACTTAAAGATACGTCCAACAATCGTAGCGTTTTCCCTCGTAATAACAAATTTTATACAATTCCTTACTTACACCACTTCCTCATCCTGCAATCACACCGTTAGATAGCCAACCTTATTGATTATGAGGTCCACAGCCGGGGGCAAGCTGATAAAAACTTACGCCACCACTGTAATTTGAAAGAGTATTTCACCGATAAGCTTCCATTCGGTTTGCTTGTCTCTATGCCTCTGATAAAAGTTGTCCTATTATTTCTGCCGAGCGTCCTATCTGCGTAGCTTCGGGCGTTCACAAAGAAACGCTGCCCGGTAGCAAGCCAACCGATTATCGATACAGTCTTTGTATGAATTATGTATTTAGTTGGAAAAATTTGTTTTATATGATATCTGGTTCAGATTTATCAGAAAACTTTTGTTTGTGAGTTATACGGGTTTAGTTTTGTGTCCTTTATATTAGTTATTCAGACGTGACCTCTTTTGTAATTTTGTGTGATTTTGGTTTTAGTTTTCTGAATCTTTTCTGATACTAGGGTGACAAGAATTCTCAGACAGCATTAAGCGCGTACCATTTAATGTAATGGGCTAGCAGTAATCAAAAGATACAAAGTTATTTTTAAGAAATGAAAGGTATTTTTTCAATTTCGATAATCGACTTTTGCATATTTAACTTTGTAGAGGCTATCTACAGTGCAAGAAAAAGTTATCTTACGAGTGACGAATCATGAGATCGTCCGGCGCACCCTGGAATGTCACCCTCCATACAACTATTGTTGACTAGTAAATTTTTCTACTACGGTATGACCTCCATGTTATAGCTCGTGCCGTATTAATATAAGAAAAAGTGCAAGGCCGTTAGTTACTACTGGAAAAGTGCGTGACATTTTTGTCGCGGATGAATCTTGTTTACATACTTGCAAGTCACATGTAGGAGTGCGACTCGTAACTTACGTTGTACTTACGTTGTTGTATGGCAGATGGTTCTTATGGAGCAAAATTTGGTGTTCTTGAACCTAGAGTACTAAAAGCTCATTTCCTCGCGAAATTAAAACGAGTTTGAAGTAGAGTTACCTATTTAAATAATAATTAGCACGATAATTTGTGATTGCAATGAAAATCTATGAGAAACAAAAGACTACATAATTATTAAATAAAGCCTACAACGGGTTAACTATCAAATGACAATTATAATGTTAAAAACTATTATTACCGACTAAAAAGGTTAACTATCGGTTTGCGTGTTTGACACTGGCAGTTAATTGAGTGATGTGGGAAATAATAGAGCTTGAATTATACATGAAACCATCATTAACCGTTTAAACCTACTTTTAGTCTACAAAGTTGTAACTACAATTTTGTACGTACTTTGGCAGCGCAGTAAAGTGTGGATAGGTGATAAGGTTATTACTATCTGTATCTATAGTTGGTGATGAAGACCTTCCTCATCATTGTAATCCTAGCTTTTCCCCAACTACTTTAGCGGTATATAGTATGGCCTGTGATGATGGCCTGTGACGATAGCCTGTGACAGCTTACGCACGCTCATGAATTGCGAAAATATGGGCAGCTAAGTGTGAGGTAACAAATGCCATACTTCATCGTTTTGGGTGTCGGAATAGTGAGGCGCAAAGTATTATATGGAGCTATGTATATAACAAAAAAAAAAAGAACTAGAAATCACACAATTTGTAAGATGCCACCGGTGTCGCTACCATAAATAGAGATCGGTTTGCTCATCACACGTGTTTAAATATCAGTATTTGAAAACGACCGATTTTGTATTAAATTAATTCATACCTATAACTAACTACTACTTTTGGCCTCAACTTAGCGAAGACTTGTCGCAAACCGGAGTCAGTCGGTCGCAGCCCGCCTGCCCGCGGGTTGGTGCCCATTGGCTTTTGTCACTTTGATGTAACGATAGCAGCAAAGATGCTTTCGCCGGTATCGTCATACGACTTGACTCTGAATAATCCGTTGACGGTTGATACTCGGAGATAAAGATCCCTTATTTTTCTTTAGTTTTTACTGTTAGCTCGTAATTCTTTCTAACCTTGTTGTTGCATATGCTGTGTTTACCTATAAGTGATTGTTACATTGTTACTTTAAGTTTAAACTGTCCTAGTATAAGACTATAATAATTTAAGTGTAAATAATTGTTGGCGAACCTAATAAAAAAAAAAAAGATATAAAATGTTGGGCTGTCAATGGAGCTAATATGGCTTGTTTATCTTACCAGCTTGGGTTTAAGTCAACAGAAATACTGTAATTAGAAGCTACATTGCTAGTACATAACTAAAAAGACTAACAAAGCATATGCAATACAATTTCTCTTCAGGCTTAGGTACCCAAGATATTTTTTTATTTTTATAAATGTTATGAAGAGAATAGTCGACTATTGCGTTAGCATGCCACTAGCTGTTAGTACTGCCTTCTTTGTCACTGCTTCGTAACGACAGCAGCGCAGATATTCACTATTATCCTAGGAAACTTAGAACATTACTATTAAAAATTTTAGTCATCTAGTTTGCATAAAAAGATACTATAAGGCGAAACTTAAGAAATAAAAAAAAGTTTTTATTGCCATAATTGTCATAAAGGCTTCGATCATTACAGTAATTATACCTCGGTCCAGTTACTTTATATTTTATCCTGTTACAATATTAAGTATGGTGTTCCTCCGAAGGGTGCTGGGGGATGCTGAGGGAACTGCAGGCTATGATGACGACATAGGTTGTAAGGATGTTCGTTATCACGTCGGGTCACTACTATGAAGGAGTGGGGATGATGTTCTTCCATTGAAAAGAGAGGCTCCTCCGAACGGCTAGCTTGGCAAGCCCGACTCTCGATGTCCGACATTCATATTTGTGTTAAAATCGTAGTAAACGCTCATACTGCGATTCAGGATTTGCTCTTGCTTCACTCTGATAGATGGCGCTTTAGTTTTTGCTATGTTGCGAGTAGTAGTTGCTACACAATGTTTATGGGTAGAAAATTATAAAATTATTATTATATAGAATATATATAATATATTATTATATGAAACTGGCTTAATCTATTACATACATATACTTGTTCAAAGTCAAAGTCAAAGTTTTTTATTTCAAGTAGGCCTTTTCAGGCACTTTTAAAAATTATTACCAAGTTCTTACCAAGTGTGAGTTTTCTCGAACTCGATCGTATCGTATCTTTAAACGATAGACTGCTATGTTATGTGCTGTGACTACGATTCCCGCTCGGAACAAATATTTTTATGACAGCGGGTCTGAGTATTTGAGCATGTGAATAATTGTGTTTGTAAGCGTACCCACGATACAGGACTTATTCTTAATGTGGGGCAACTTTATATATTAAAAAATAATTATTGTCAAAGCAAAAATGTATGAACATAGTGTGCGCACGTTTTCGATAGAAGTTCATTATATACGCAGTACTTATCATACTTTAAATATTATGTCTAAAATCTTTTTTTGTAATCACAAATATATTTCCAGCTTTTCCAAATCCGTAAACTGCGCTCTTCGTACAATATTTCCATTATAATCTATTCTGCCGTCCGTACGGTAGTACACAACAATGTGACAGCCGCGTGCCGGACGTCCGGCCCCGGCCGTCTCGACGCCGGTCCAAACTTATTAATTGCCCGGAGCCTCGCCGCGCCGCGCTCGCTTGCGCTCACTTCACTCTTGAAACTGTTATGGTGGCGGTACCGATTTCAGGTCGTAAGGATTTACGGCCATGTGTATAATTTAAAATTCATCCTCAGTCCATTTAAAAAGGCAATTACTAAAGTAAACATAACTTGACTTTTCGAAAAGCGGGCTATCTTTTGTCTTTCTAATTTTCTTGCTAATACTACATGACCGAAACAACAATCGCCATCTATCGCATCAGTAGACCTATAAAATCTTTGTGAATCTTTATCTAGATATACAACGATTTAGATTCTCATATCTAACAACCCCAATCACAACAGCTATTCATAATTCCAAAATAATAAAAGCAACACGAACTTCAATCGTAATTAGTCGGGCTATTTCGGCGGCGTCTGCTCTGTTGCGTCGGAGCATACGTCAAAACATCGTTTTGTTTTAGAAGGAAGATATATTTTTACGACAGTCTCTCGTGCAGTCACAATTTTTAACAGCGCCCTCTTAATTAATGTTAATGTCAGGTCGCAATCGGCAGTTCAAGTCGACGTGAAGATAGTTTGTTTTTTTTAATCACATGCAGGTGTTTTTAGTTCTGAAAAATATTGTTAGTTGGATAGTTTAATATTCATAAGTTTTAAATAATGACATAATTCCAAGATAGTTGAAGTCAGTGTGTATATGAAAATATGTATATCTCATATGATAAACTGTAAGATCGGAAATAAAATATAATTATTTTAAAGTTTTATTTTTTTTAAAGGGAAGATTTATTTATTTGGACCGTACTCGTTTGTTTATATACATTTTTCCATCATTGTTTTCGTCATAGTCATCATAAATATAGACAAATATGTAAAAACTTAGTCCTGTCTTTGCAATAACTGCTTATAACTAGAAAAAGTTCCTGCAAAGACATAAAGCATCCGTATATTATACAGTCGCAAGAAATACATATTTAATGATACGTGTTGTTATAATCACCACATTAAAACCTACCCTATTTGTCCAGCAAAATAAATAAAAGATTAGCGGTCTCATATCATTCATTTTACATCGACCATAAACATATGGAGTTACACAAATAACTACTGATATTTCAACCTGACCCAATCAGCCGCACGCATGTCGCCGGAGGCAGTGAAGGTGAACGCAACGATATTCGGTAGAGTGAAAAGTGTTTTCAGGAGATGAAATCCAACATGGACGCATTACTGGGATAAAAATTATTCTATGTGTCAATATAAGATATGGTCTATCTGTGTGCCATGTTACATCCAAATCCGTTGAACGGTTTACTCAACTTAACAAGCATCCAAATATTGTCATAAACTTTCACATTTATAATATTAAGTAGGAGTAGGATAGAATAATAGGATGCTTCTGTCAAGTCGGCACTAGCTATCACTTAGCAATCACGCATGCTGCAATGAACAGAAGGGAACGGTGGTATCAAGTCTGACTGTCCAAGGCTTCTTCTGCTCTTTTCCACCAGTTCTTTAATTTAATACGCCTTGATTTATATATTAAAGAAAGAAGGAAAGAAAGAAACTAGGTTTTTTTAGCCCAAACATAGGGCACACAATAATAATGTATAAAAACAGGTAAGAAAATTATTAAGAGTTTTACTATATTTTCTTTGTAAAACTAAATCTCCTGTTACCAATAATTCCGCATTACATTTTCATTGCTTAAAATTACAGTAACCGCTGCATACCTATCTCATCACTGTGATTAATCAGTTGAATGTCCCAGTTTCGGGACATAAGTTCTGCTCAACACGGTGCATAACTGACAAAATATACCTAAATTTTTATCAGGATACAAATCTGGACATGACAAACAAACACATACACAAATCGCCGACGAGCAACAACTCGTCCCACAGTATTAACGCATTAATATTGCAAGCGTTGTCCGTAACAAGATCATAACGTATTTATCGCGACACGGCTCCCGTGCCGTGGCCGCGCCGGTCCCGTGCCGTCCCCACGACGTGGACGAATCGGAACACCTGAAGGATTGCGTCGCGGTCTCCTCTCGTTACTTATTCACCGGTATTCAGGGATATGTGATAGTGAAATTGGGTTAGGGCAGGAAAAATATAAGCGGATTGAGGATCTATTCATGTTAAATTCTGGTATACGTATTCAAGTGTAACATAGATGGGAATTATTGTAATTGTTTGAAGGGATGATGGAATGAAACAAGAATCAGCTAGCCATCATTTATTCCGTAATTAATAGTTACTGAATAATCAAAAATTGACTGACGGGATATAATTAGTAATTATACCCCATCAGACAATTTTATGTATTGTATTTTATGTTATAATAAAATACGTCATCTCTTTAATTAATTGGGAAGGCAAATTAAAACCCATTCGATGTTTATGGTAGCAAGTATCTGATTTAACGTAACTACATCAGATTGCCCTAATATGACTTAAGATGATGCAGTAAATTAATAAAGTAGGAGCTGGGGTAGAATCAGATGGTCTCAAGTTTTTCTTTTTTTCTTTTCGCAAAATGATAAATTTAGACTATCAATCATTGCAAAGGAAAGCGCACTTAAAATAAGTTCCGAGGTTGACTCAAGTTTTCACAGTAAATGTAAATCAGCTTGATGACTAAGTCTTATTAGAATTTTGTACTCACTGCTTGAATTTTAACTTAAACTATAAGGAAAAATAGGAATACCTTGATTCATACTCTTCTTTGTTTACTAAACTATTCCGTCCACCACAAGATTGTCTATTTAAACTACTAATGTACAGATTACGTCATCGCCACAGAACGGCAATGCGAAAATAATATTGAAATACAATCATAGTTTCTATAATTTGTGCAGAATAAAAACCTATTCGATCATTTCTCAGCCAAAGCAAGTAGTTTCACTGTCCACTCAAGGATTTCACGAGTACCTACCTGCAGACTTTGACTCAGAACTGCTATCTATAGATCATACAAATATTAAATCTGTTTTGTGTATGAATATACCCGTAGTGTGTGTAGTGGTGTACCCGACCTTCAAACCTTCAAGAAAAGAGCGTACTCCTTTTTAAAAGGCCGGCAACGCACTTGTGACTCCTCCGGTGTTGCGGGTGTCCATGGGCGACGTTAATCGCTTACCATCAGGCGATCCGTCTGCTCGTTTGCCGCCTATGACATAAAAAAAAAAAAAAAAAAAAAAAAAAAAAAAATATAGTGTATAGAGCCAGTTCCTTAGCTCGTGGCTTCGAAATATAAGGAATTTTGATTTTAACTTACTTACTAACTTAACCTAGTTAATATTTCTAGGACTCCTCTTGTACCCGTTAATGACCGAAATCTTGTTACACGTCCGTATTTTGTATTAAATGGATTTATTTTATAAGACTCGCTTCGGTTTATAAACATTTGCACTGATTATTTTATGTCTCCAAATCGTATTGTATTCAATACATTATACAAATGAATCACCTCACCTTCAACAAAACAGCTAGTATCAATGTATCCCCCTGTATAATATCATAAACAATGCAGAGCGCGTACGCATGCGGTCGGCGGCGTACGCGACGAATGCCGAAATCGTTCGCAATCCGATGCCGCGGCCACCGGCGATGTTCGTGTATTTTGATGTGTAACTAACTGAGGGTTCAGTCTTGACTGATTCAAACAATTACCCAAAACATTCAAATTAATTCATTAATTCAAATATAAGTTAAATTATTGTACCTTGGAATGACATAGTTACTACGTAAAAAATTACTGAATATTTACCGTATTAGTAACATTTACATCATAGCAAGATATTAGTAACATTCAACCATTGATCTTGAAGATTGTCAAAGTTATGGTGTCTTCTGTTCACGTCACATGCATCGTTTAAAACTACAAAGTCATTTAAACTAAAATATACTTACCTAAGAAAGTAAAAGACACATTTAAAGACCTGTCTCAAATTCTTCAAACTTAGGTACAAGTAAGTTTAAAAAATTTTAAGACCGTGAGCTGAATTAAAAAAAAATTATATATGCATGAATTATGTTTTAAGATTATAATAAGCAGGATGTAAATTGGACTACAAAAATCAGAACCTAGGAACAGAAACTTGTTAGAGAATGTATTCATAGTCGATATAGGCACTTTATTAAAAAATAAACAAATATTCTTCCATCTCAAAAAAGCTTAATTAAACAAAAAAATACGCTTTATTGAATACGTTACAAAAGTTAATTAAAAAAATATTGCTCAAGAATTTGAATCTAGAATTCAAATTATGCCAAGACCCAGCGTCCAAGGAATACATTACTGAACGCGATGTGTTCGCCCAGCTAATGCTTAAACTGTGTTCCGTATATGCATCGTATTTCAATCATTATTAATTACTGAGGCTGGGCCTTTAACGCATCTCGATAACTTACGGTCTAAGCATACACGATACTTACTCGTCGGGTTAGTACCGTCAGCGAAGATGATTTAATCATTTAATGTTAAACGTTTCTGATATATGCAATCATGTATGAGAATTCGTGATAAATTGATTTGTAGGTTTTAACACTGAGCAGCCTTTTACCATCTATATATAATACTTGGTTGAATTATGGCAACTCTGACACATATTCATGAAATACAAATATGGGACTGGCAACTTGCATCAGATTATCTATCCATTTGACGGGAAACATGAATGAGGAAGTGAAATGATGGTTCTTAGAATATGTCTTAACTCTGGGCAAATGGTTCTTCGAGCTATGTGCCTATATATACATAATTAACAATCCAAAATTAATACTGACCTAATATTCTATCGGTACTAACCCTTCCATACCGAGGCAGTCTCTATCAAACCGGTATCGGGGTCTAAAGCGCCGATGTTACTACACCCTTGCCATACATTATTACTTATGTCTAACCGCCGGATAACTCAATATGGGGGCCCCTTCTAAACGATTTAAGATCTCGATGGCTCTGTTAAGTTTTCGAAGCGTTCGAAGGGTTATTTTGATTAATTCTGAGAGCACTTTCAACATTTATTGGAGTTTCAATTTATATTGCTTGAACGTTCAAGTGTGGTTTAAGAAAGGATCAAAAGAGTATTAATTGTTTATCTCCTGGCGTAAGTTTCAGGAGTACCTACAGTCAGCATCAAAAAGATGTATACATGTAGCGAAATTTAAAAGTTAGTTTTAGAGGAAATAGTTATTGAAATCTTGACCAATTTCATGCATATGAAATGAAATGAAATTATTTATTTTGCTATTAAGATTTTTCAATCACTTTACACGTATTTTTTACATATATCTGTAGTATCTGTGGATACAAAAAGACACATGGTCATTTAAATTTTATGATTTTAACCAATACCTTTCCAAGAATGAGCGTTTTTAATTTCGCTACGTGTGTGTTTTTGATGCTCACTGTACAAATGGATTATTATGTTTCTTCAATATGGTACAAATTACAACTTATTTCTATTTACTAAGTGTTACAAAAATTCAGCTCAGTCATACCGATTTTAAATCGTGTTCACATTTTGGCTGAAATTGTATATAAGTTGAATTTGCAAGTTAACGATTCCAAGATTAGAAATATATGCACACAATAATTCAAAGTCCTCATTTTTGAAACCGCATTAAAGGTACCACCACATTAAACATGACAAATGCAGCACTTTAAATTTGCGTTATACGAATATGTATATGAAATACCATTACGTATCCCATTTATGATCGGTATAAAAGGTCAGTTGCTCCCCCAATAAGGGGTGGTTGCATTTGAATCCCCTAAAAATCCTAGGAGTGTCCAAGAAAGGATTTCTAAAATTGCTCCATGAATAAAAATGCGGCTATAACTCTTAATACCGGTCGAAATATGACCGGATGCGTTTCTCCATGGCGACGCATGCTAGGTGTTAGGGAGAGTGTACACTCGTTTTATCCGGTCTTAGCTGTGTTTTCTGATAGGTATGATGTTGGTAGAATTCTGTATAAAAGAACGTATAATACATATGATAAAGTGTGTTTTAGTTCGACTAATATGAAAATAGACAGTCGGGTGGAAAACCTATGGCTTTCGGAGCAGGAGATTCCTTTGAGACTGTAGCTTATATCTAGCATGAACACACACTAGCTATGTTTTGTAGAGGAAATATAGGAGGCGCAGTATTATTAAAAAAAAAAAACACCGGTTATAGTTAATATAACAGCTCATTTTTTAAACAACAATTTTTTGATAACGCCTGTAAATTGCAGGATTTAATAAAATTAAATCATAACATTACATTCTTATAGTTTATTTTACATTAACTTGAGTTTGCACCCATTTTCTAATAAAATGAAATAATTGTCTCTTGTCTCTCAGTCCGGTTTCCCTCCGGCTCTCGGTTCATGTGTAGCCTACTTTAATCTAAGCGTTTACCGCGATGATCTCCGATGCATAATGCATGAGCCTGCATATTATGTACTAACACAAATATATTCATATGGAATGCGTCATACTTTACGTCTGTGTCACTACTTATATCGGTTCTGAATAACTTTTAATACTGATCTTGGAAAGAGGAGAAATGGACTCGGAATATTTATCATATAAGATATAAATGTTGAACTTATTTTGCACTTGTTTGATTTGTTTTATAAAAAGTCTATACTTAGGAGTTGTAGAAAAAACTTAAGATAATTGTAACATATCATGAACAGTACCGGTATTATGAGTTTTTTACTATTTACTTTCAAAGTAAAAGTAAATTTTCATGATAGCGATTTTAGTTCTTAACTTAGTTTCATTAGGGATTAGAGTCGCTAACATGACATCTCTATAAAATAGTAAATAGAAAATCAAATCTTTACTATGACTAGATGTCACATTACGACTCTAATCCGTAATGTAACCAAGTTAAGAACTAAAATCGCTATCATGAAAATTTTCTTTTATTTTGAAAGTAAATTGTAGATTATATGCTTTGGATGATCATAATATAGTTATCAAACTGACATACTTAACTGAGTTACGGGCGCCATTGGTTGGCTTGCCTACCTCACCAATCAACGAAGCGAAGTAAAGAATTTGAAGTTCTAAACAATTGTGTGACACCTTCTCTATAAGTAATAAAAGTAACAATTAACAAAACGGAATTTCATTTTTTCTATAAACCAGAAACAAAAAGTTTATCCATTTCACTAATCGGTGTCATCTCACCCACCTAATAATATTTCTGACAAACGCATTTCTCAGAATAAGAAACAGCAAAAACCTCAATAAGGAAACTCCACACATCACATGTCAATCACACACATGTCCTGACTCATGTAACAAGCGTGTACCTAAATCGTAGATTGTCAAACAATTGACCGCACGTCGGTAACGGTTGGCCGACTCATTCACAGCTTAGTCATTGTTCTTGCTCGTATTAGGTCCCACATACTAATAGGACAGTGGTTTTGTAGTGGAAAGTTCTTTTTGTTAATTGTTTACCTAGTGTTATTTTGTACTTGTGCTACTATGCACCAAGATTCTCGACCTTTTGGAAAGTGCTTCCAAAGGTCTATTTGAAATAGAATTCTTTTGCTTTGGGTTCGAAAAAGTTTGCCAATACTTATCTTGAATTTGTATATGCCCCGATATAACACTGGTAATATGTTCAAATTAGACGCGTAAAAATCTGAATTCTAATTTTCCTAGATTTTTTTGTCCGACACTAGTATCGTGGGTGCATTTACAAACACATTCACGTGGACAAATATTCAAACCCAAAACAACTAGGGTATACAAATATTTTTTCAATGCGGGAATCGAACCCGCGGCATGCAGCGCAGCAGTCGATCGTTCAATAACTGCGCCACCCGTGCCGTTCAACCTACATGTATATGAACATGTTTTTTTATCCCTTTTTCTGTCATATCATGGTTTGCTAAACTGTGGCTTTTAAATAGTCAATGGCCAAGTTCTTTATGAACTCAAACTTCAATTTTTACAGTATCACAGATTTTGAACTTCGTTACAGGTGACATATGCTTTTTATTTCGTGAAATCAAATTTTATTTCTAAACATTTCATTACTATCAGTAGCAGATATGTAAATAGCACAACAGCATTGTCCAAATCCACGGTGGGCAACTGAGAAATTAATTATGTGTCGAATGTGCCGCCATCTGCCGCATCAATATTCAATCCTATTGGGACCGATAGACCAACCAATTCATTTAGATCCCATCCACGTCATTTTACTGCCTCCAGGCCAGTTGTAAATGTTTGAGCTAGGAATGGTTCTATGGATCAATGTTTTCTGGACATCAAGTTGCGGTGTATTCAATAAGCGTTTTGTGTGGCCATGATAATAGGATGGATCAATTACATGGATTCGTACTGACTTTTCGATAATCCAGATAATTCTATTTTTGGATATTGGTACTTTTCTCTTTTATTCAACAAGTAACCTACATTTTTCTCCTCAATCATGTTTGTCTCCTTTGTCAACCCCATAAATTGTTAGCGAAAGTCTATGGACAATCCACTACCAAGCGAGGTTCTACAGCACTAAGCTTTTGTCATTAACTAGTGTAAAACTATTTTTATGTATCAATTATATCTATATTAATTATATCTATATTGTATCTTCAGTCTCCAATTTTCCTTTTAGTTCCAATCAAAGTGGGTTTCTATTGATCATACTTCATGTTCAGTACAATTCCACCACAAGAAAGCCATCAATACCAATAACGTTTGCTAATTATGGGGGTTGGTTTCCAAATTGCAATCAATTTGTGCGATTAACGCGACGCCGCATGAAACCTCAAACCGCATAGTAAATATATGTACCATTACATTAAGCACCAATAGCATTGTATTGTTTGCAGAAATAAAACTAATTTTACACTTGGAATACAGTGGTCAGTGTGTACCTATATGGTGTTATTTGTGGTTCAGGATATGATAAAATTACTTTACTGCGAAAGCAGAGAAAGAAAAGGATGCTTTGTAAAATTTGTTACAGAGAAAAAATACCAAAAATATTACATTAGACGAAAAGATTGACGAATATGATATTTATAATGATGATATTAATTTATAATGGATATATATTGTCATACGCCTACATCACCATTGCAAATCCAATCCGCATGGTCTGATAATCTCAGGATAGATCGAAGGCTCCATATTAATCTAGAAATTAGGTTCAATTCGTTACCCAATTAATGGTTCTGCAAATTAGGCGTGAAATTGGACTATCTGGAGATACCACTGGGATTTCACAAGATTCGTGTGTAGCACACCAATAGTTACAAAATAAATTGACATATTAAAGCAAACATTGTGTGTTGAGATTTTGAGGTTGGTGTTGGCTTGCAATGTAAAAATGAGGAAGAATATCTACTTATTTTCCTTCCTATCCAAAATTAGATTAACACAAATTTTAGCAGTTGGCAGACATTATCCTCACCTGAAACCATCGTCGTCTGTCTCACCCAATCACAACACTTGGACTAAATGGCTTCTGCCAATGATGGACGAGCGTGCGGAGCCATGACCGATTGCTCCAATTACAGAGGCCTGGCAGTAATAATTACTGAACAAAGATCGATGCCGCTACTGAAGAAAGATAGACCGTATGTCAGTGTGGTCAAGGGGGCTGATAAAAGTGTAGGGTGACAAAAAGTATCTTGCCTCCTCATTTTGAGGGACGCGTGATCAGATTTGTGTAGGGGGATGCCCATCTCCATATCTATCTTCTAGAATCATAGTTGTAAGCTAAATTTCTCACCAGAATGTACACTTTTATGACTCGTAATTAATTATAATACTTAACACATTACAATATGAGATAGGTCCTCGTTGGGCGATTGGATTACTTGGGACGATATATAGCTTCTTTCACCCCACGTATAATACAAATTGAAATCATTTGAGAATGATTTCGGTTTATCCGATTCTAGTCTGTGCCATACATTTTTCTTCTGTACAAGGTATGCTATCGGCAAAAACAACGAATAAAACCCGTATGAACGGTACGGTAATGGGGAAAAAGGTATTAAACCTGCACAAAAAAAAGGTCACATGAATAAAGCCCCAAAGGGTTGCCAGCATCGCATAATATTTAAACAAATTCTCCTTGCTCACTGAACCGAAAAAATATGCAATCGTAGTTAACCATTAAAATTGGTGTCCGTAAACATAATTAACGTGATTATATTACAAAATATAAAATGGCTAGTGCCGTCAAAGTTTGGCCAGCAATAATTTCGATGTCCCGTCAGGCGGTCAGTCGCGTACGCTCAATTGGTGACGCCGATTAATTTCATTACGAAAACGAACGGCCCATGTACTCGTTCAATTTCATTCAATTGACGATTGTGATCGTTTGCTTTTTGCGCGACTACTGTTTTTATTGGAGGCGAGTTTATTATCAAATTGGAAGTTTTTGATGATGAACATTTATTGGCTTTGCTGTTCCCAGTAAATTATAAGCCAACCTGTCTGTCTTCTCGTCAGTGTCGTAAAAGACGAATAAAGTGTTACGATAAACCCAGGGTAGCATCTTTCGGTCCTCTCATCATCATATTTAAGTGGTAATTTTGTCTATTCGAAAGTTTATGTTCGGAATGGAACACTTAGGTTTACTTGACATTGATGTATATTCAACTGAACATTTTTTCTGGGTCATTAGCAAAATTATATGATAAGTACATATACAGCATCTTCTTTAAAATACTTTCATGTATTAAGTCTTGTACACAAAAACACCTGCATAAAATATGCGTGTAAATCATAAACCAATCTGTAAAGAGCAACATTCTTATTAATATTTAGTAAACCAAAATATATCGTATAATAAAAGGGCCTAAAAGCTAGAAAATCAACAAGTATTCATTCGGAAACCAAATTCCCATAACACAACTGGGATAGCTCGCTGAATGTTTTAAAAATAGCATTCTATGACCGTCGTAGGGGAGAAGAAAAATGGACAAAACGAACGCCTAACTTTTGAACGCATCCCACAAACTTATCAAATACACTCAACATTTTAAAATGTCATTCAAATTTCAACCTTGTTGCGTCGAACATAAGGTGCTGAGAAGATTTGTATAGTTTTGTGTTAATGTTGTTGAATAGGAATCCCGAATCAATTCGGTAAAAACTTCTTCGATTCCGGCGTCTAAAAGACATGTTACGTTTTGACGTTGCGTACGAAGAATTAGGGGCATAAAACGCCTGAAAAGGGTTCGAGTAAGATCTATCTGTTGCGTAAATCTTTAGTAAACGAGCTTCAGTACGCGGGCGGTCCCGATACCAATGTATACGATCTCTTTTACTTACCTATTTTATTTATACGTATTGAAAACGTTCTTAATATAATTTATGAGTTTAATACTAACAGGAGATTAGTATTTTTCGTAATCATAAGCTTAGGATCGAAAAAAGTTTCACTGAATTAAAACGTGTCTTTTGATATTAGATTTTGTGTTAGTCGTTATACGAAAATCGTTTAAGTTTTCATTAATATTTTTAATCTTAAAATAGGAATATAAATTGAAAATTGATGATA
Organism: Shargacucullia verbasci; assembly: GCA_947562105.1. NCBI lineage: Eukaryota > Metazoa > Arthropoda > Insecta > Lepidoptera > Noctuidae > Shargacucullia > Shargacucullia verbasci. The sequence goes on along the minus strand of OX387286.1, from coordinate 3,402,382 downwards.
AATTGAGATTTCGTACTGATGCTATAGACCGATAAATGAAATACAATTAGTTTAACCAATTTTCGATATTGATAAAAATTATTTTCTATTGAGTCTCGTTATAACAGATTGCCATTCCGATTTCTAGTGTTACCATAACAAATTTAGTGGCTGATTATCATAGTATGTTTATTTTTTATTTAATACTTATTTTAAAAATTCATCTTATATTAAATTTATCATGGAACATGATATATGTAGGTAGGTACTTAACAAACATTATCTTGTAAATAATATAACTGTATAAAATTTAATTACAACTAAAAATTATTTTCTTTCGCTATAAATTATATTATGACATGCTACTTAGCGAAAAACCGATACTGCGTCACTCCTAACACGATATATATCGGTACTCCGAAAGCAATGGCATGTTGAGTTTATAGATTGCAATAAAACATAAATACTACGAGTTACGGCCATCGGCTACACACAATAATAACTTTCACTCAATTGACTTTCACAGCTCAGGATTTATGTATGGCATTAGAGACACTGTAGGGTTTTGTACGAGGAACGTACCCAGCCTCTTAATAATCACTTAGTACATTGCACGATTGTGATGGAACATTGTCTTATTACTTCAGCCATACCTTTACCTTGCCATGCCCTTCAGCCATAGAGTGCAAGGAAAGAGCCTCCTCGAGTGATGAATCATAAGATCGTCTGGCGCATCCTGGGCAGTCAGCCTTGGCACCACCATTATTGACAGGCTAATTTTTCCACTACGATATGAGCGACTTCCATGTGATAGCTCGTGCTGACTCGATAGCAGAAGCCATACCTAGGTGATATTTATTCAATTTTAATTTATGCAAAATACAAGGTATAAATTCCTATTAACACTTTGAAGCAGCTAGACTATAGAGCGTTTGTACAATTGCCTTCCATGTAGAAAGGTTTAAATTCGACGAGTCCGCTCTGAAACACTGGATTTTTGGAAATCGTGTGCGGGTCAGAATACGACTGTCACTTGCGGTAACAGTGAAAGTTATCGCGAGGAAACTCATCTGTGATGGCTCCAAAATGGTCCACCTACCCACGCCTAGCCAACTTGTATTAAGGCCCAAACCCTTCTCATTCCGAAGAAGAAGTCTTTGCCCAGCAGTGGGATAGTAATAGATGGTGAAGTAAATGGTTTTATTTATATTCACCTTTTAATGTTGACACGGTTCAATGCAACTGATGACATTGCCAACTTTAAAAAGACTCATAAATTTATGTACGATGTACGTGCGAGTGTCTGAATATTTAGTTCTAAGAAAGTTTATTACGCATTTTTCAAAGAAAAAGTTCGGCGGCATCTGCACCGCTTAAAAAGTCATGATGACACTTTAAATTTACATCACTAACATACTTTGACTTCAGAAAACAGATAATGCGTACACCGAGTTAGACTTAGTTATTATTTATGTTGTGTCTAGCAATTTTGGTAAGTCAACAATTTTCGATATTGAAATATCGGTAATATACAATTCAAATGGGAATTTATTTGTTAGAAATGATATTATTATTTTCGTGGAAGGAACAGCTGTAGTCAAAGTCAATTGTTAATACCCTAGAGGAATAGGTATGCTTGTTTTTTGTTTCCATTACCTGCTTAATATAACACTACCGAGAAGGGTTTGGGTACTCTATACAAATATACACAGAGCATGTAATAACATATGAAATGAAATGAAATGAAATGAAATGAAATGAAATTATTTATTTTGCAATTAGGATTTTTCAATCACTTTTACACGTCTTTTTTAAACTAGATGGCGTCGGCATTTCCTATGACTATCCCTGAGAAGAAACGCCGAAACAAACTCAGGGGTCAAAGTCTATTTTAAAGTCCAGACAGATTGTATTGATGTAAAGGTTTATGTGAGACAAATATAGGGTGGAATAGCCTTTTGAAGAAAGTGCCATAACTATTTGAGCTAACCTGTCGCAACAGAGTGCAAGCATGCATCAGTTATCGTGAGAATTAATGAAATGAAGAGGGCTCAGCCTAGATCTCACTCACATTTACAATGTATAGCGGTTATATATAAGAAATAATTTCAATTTAAACGACATTACAATAACAAAATAATGAAGTAAATAATATAATAATTAATGGCAAAATTTGTATATAAAAAAAAAAGGAAGGCTAAAGAGCGGCTCAATCCCAAGCGTTTTTGTCATCTAAATAGTCCGAAATTTTATAGTATCCTTTTTTACAAAGTTTAGATTTAATTACAATTTTGAACTTCTTTAATGTTAAATTACGTATATCATTGGGAAGCTTATTGTAAAAGCGTATACATTGTCCCATGAACGAGTTGCTTATTCTGTGGAGGCGCGTAGCATGTACAGCAAGGTTGTGTTTATTCCTAGTGTTCAAAGAATGAGTATCAGACAGTTTGACAAAGTTCGAAATATTTTTATAAACATATATTAAATTTTCAAAAATATATTGTGACGCTACAGTTAGAATATTAATTTACTGTTTTTGTTCCTGGAATTGCGGGGCAAAGTCCTCCCCTCTTGGTTTCCAAGGCTTGCTCTATGTGCTAATGTTGTCCAGTCATTATAAATGATTTTTATAATGAAAACATCTTGGGAAGCCCCAAGATGTTTTTCGCATATTTCAGAAGGGTTATGCATAATTTCACCACCACTTTACGCGACCTTTTACAATACTTCACATAATTATATGTATATTGCATTCCACGATGTAGATAATAGGTAAATTGGTACATTGCAACATCGCTCGCTAACGCTTATTTTTTTCACACTAGAATTTCTCCTGTGTCGTGGGTACAATTTACAAACATACCAGTCACATACACACACAACCAGACCCGAAACAACTATCTGTTCCGTGCGGTCCGTATATTTGTTCCGTGCGGGGATCGAACCCGCGACACATAGCGCAGAAAGCTAATCGCTTAACCACTGCGCCAACCGTGTCGTCTAAATATCAATACCATGTATTTAATACAAATTAATATATACATTATTAAATCACATAATTGGTCTCAAATGACATAATTTTAAACTCGAATATAACTTGATGCATTAACTGATAGAATTTGGTATGTAGGTACAACCGAATATACGATCATAATTTATAGTACGTATATCATTTAGATTCAGTTACTGTTTTAACTCATAGAGTAAAAGACATCCTTAGAGTAGAATGTATACGCTTTTACAATAAGCTTCCCAATGATATACGTAATTTAACATTAAAGAAGTTCAAAATTGTAATTAAATCTAAACTTTGTAAAAAAGGATACTATAAAATTTCGGACTATTTAGATGACAAAAATTGGCTTGGGATTGAGCCGCTCTTTAGCCTTTCCTTTTTTTTTTATATACAAATTTTGCCATTAATTATTATATTATTTACTTCATTATTTTGTTATTGTAATGTCGTTTAAATTGAAATTATTTCTTATATATAACCGCTATACATTGTAAATGTGAGTGAGATCTAGGCTGAGCGCTCTTCATTTCATTAATTCTCACGATAACTGATGCATGCTTGCACTCTGTTGCGACAGGTTAGCTCAAATAGTTATGGCACTTTCTTCAAAAGGCTATTCCACCCTATATTTGTCTCACATAAACCTTTACATCAATACAATCTGTCTGGACTTTAAAATAGACTTTGACCCCTGAGTTTGTTTCGGCGTTTCTTCTCAGGGATAGTCATAGGAAATGCCGACGCCATCTAGTTTAAAAAAGACGTGTAAAAGTGATTGAAAAATCCTAACTGCAAAATAAATAATTTCATTTCATTTCATTTCACAATTTGTAGAGTGAGATATTATTTCCATAAACTTTATCCGAAATATTAATTTTCGGATGATGTGACATAACTAATACTTATTAAATTTATTCTATCTCACAGATGTTGCTAACAAACAAATAACTTACCATCTTGTTGTGAAGTTTATCTCAATCACTTTATAATGAAAATAAAACTTGATCTTCATTTGTATACTTAAATAAAATAGGAGATAAGATTTTTGTATCTATGTTGAAGAGAAAGCTTAGATATTGATTATAAAGTTTTCTTATTGTCGCGCTAACTGAAACAAATTTTGGACTGCTTGCCTTACACGTGAACGCTTTGTGTTTTCATCTTATTACACCGCTTATACTGCTTAATTAAAAATATATAAACTAAAAGTACGCAGAGGATTAACTTATCAAAATAATTGCTAGGCTTGCATAAAAAGAGGTACATTGTCATCTCTTGAATCTAATTAATCGATGACACTACAAAAAACATAATCCATTTCCTACCTGAGCTCTTGACATCGGTAGAGATTCGAGTGCTCCAATTAAGGAAAAAAAACGCGATCATGTGCCAACTGTTTTCAATTACCAATTAGCAATAATACAGACTTGTGAACATTGAATAAATAAAGCGATTCCATCATGTATTGGTTCCGTACCACCTGCCAATCGCGTTAAATATCCAAACAGCGAAACTACCGCACCTGGCGTTAAATCGATAAAAAAGGAAAACAAAAGAAATATAGTCTATAAATCGGACCGCAGCGTAATTTACGTCTATTAGGGCCTTCACTCGAAACGCTGTAAATCTCTAGCGATCCCCCAACTCCCTACTTTACAACTTTCACTCGAACCTATACATATAAGAATACTAGATATTTTCTTTTGCGGTGCATTTGATAAATTTTTAAGGGGTCCAAATAGGGCTCGTGGGTTTTGGGAATAGGGGTCTGGCGTCCACCTGATTCATATTAACTTGCTGGGGCTACTTTCCCCTATTTTGTTAAGAGTATAAAAGTAAATTCTGGTTGTTTAAGAGGCTGTATGTAGTAACATCACGTTTATAGGTACGTGTTGGTTTAACAGGGTGATTTAATTAAATAATCACGCCCACGCATTGTAGATTTGTGAGTGTCACCAGTCCTTGAGTTTTAGTTTTTAGTATAATTATGTTACGTCATAATTATCCTTACAATAAAATAATATTTTTTTTTTTATATTTGATAGTTCGACTTAAGTATATATAATAGTAATAATCGAACTATCAAAAGTACCCATAATTTTCCTCTCTCTCAGATGAGGAAACACTAGTTAAAGAGTAATACGTTGGATTAATTCAAAGGTGTTTCAGTTCGATGGCCCGGCCGCGACTTGCCCGAGGCAACGCGCCTAGCTACAGATTTATGCGTTCAACTTGCTGCAACGTAGTTTAGCTTTGTTTCTCTGCAAGTTCCGAATTATTGAATGGAAAAGTAGAGAGGGTATTGCATGCTCGTATCGATGTTACTTTTGCAGTTTAAATCTTTTAAAGAAGTCTATTTACTACGGGCTCCATATCAGCTGCACATATTCCAAATTTCAAATTCAACGAAGAGGAAAAGAAACTTGTGCTTATTGATTGACAGGCGACAAGCTGAACGGTCATAAGAAACATTGCTCTAGTGTAGTGCCACGCTTGATCGCAATACCTTTTAGCACGAATAAGGATATTCTTTTATCACCTTGACATAATCTTGTCTCGTTTTCGCATTTCACGACGTTCACGACTGTGAATGTATTGACATTTTTCCGAGAGCAAACGACCTAACTTTGATATCAATATAATAAAAGCGAAATATCACGCGCTTGCTGACTAATCACGAAATCTCAGAAACAACATATAATAAGCCTATATATACAAATTTATGGCAGGTAAGTACCTGAAATGTAATGAAATTGTTTGTTATGCAATTAGGATTGTACAATCAATTTTTCCACGTCTTTTACTAAATGGTGTCGCTATTTCCTGTGAATATCCCTAAAAAGAAGCCAGAACAAATCTGGGGTCAAGGGCGATTTTAAATACCTCATAGGGTGTTCAATCTGAGAAAAAGCCCTTGCCCAGCAGTGTGACAATAATGGGCTGAATTTATTTATTATATAGTGAGAAGGCATCAGCTGAGAGAGGATTTTAAAAAAATCGTAGTTTTGGGGGTTCTAACTTAGACGCTATTAATTAATAAACTGTCGATATATCATTTGCTGTTCCCGATACGTTGGCTTGTTAATTTCCAGATTACCACAGAATCTTATTACACTTGTTTCGTAGCTCCAATATTTCTCAGCTCATTCGTACTTCGTCAGATAGCGAGTTCATGCACAGGATTATAATTTACAACGCATGCGCGACCCTTCGCCTCGGTTGATCCATCGCGGCTATTGTTGTTATTGTCTAACGTTGCCGAGATTACCCGACCGATTCTGTTATTCACGATGTTATGCGGATGACTTGATGGTGATATATTTTTCATTATATTGTGATATTTTATTGTCTCAGCAGGGCTAACAACTTATAGCATAATTTTTACTTCGTGATTTACAAATACTCCCAAACGATGTTTAACCCCTAAGTAAATCCGTAGTGCTGTTTAGCCACAGATTATAACTACTTTAACCAAAGAAAATTAAATTAAGATAAATATAATAAATTCTTTATACTAACTTACAACCTCTAAAATTCATGCCATCATAATCTTTAAACTTTAAACACTTCTCAGTAGCTTTCTACCTTATCCTACCACACCGACTGCATATTCTCATACAGCACTCATAAATTTGTTTATTATTATTATGTCACCTTTCTTTCCTCATACGAAATTATTACTCCCATAATTCCAACGTAACTCAGCACATACGTTTTATTACGCGGGAAATATCTTTATTAAGTCCATAGCATTTGTCTCCTCTGATATCTTATCGCTCGCCCTCGCTTCCTTCGTAAGACATAATCTCATAAAACTCTTCTTTTACAACCTCACTTATAAAGTATGTGTTTCATTACCGCTTACCTTCCACGTCCTGTTATGCTCGCGTGTATAAATACAGCAATGTATGGCGTGTACGTAATTTCGAATGGGTTAATATAGGAAGGTGGTAGGGGATCTTTATTAACTCTAGTCACACTGTTTTAAGTTAACACGTTGTTATGGGCCATACTTTTAATGTGACTTTTCTAGTTATAAAAGGATTATTTTGTGTTCTTACCAAATAATGTTAATCGGGGTCGGTGCGTCTTTTACTTAGGATGTGATTGTTCATTGTATAACTGTTGTATTTTAAATGAAGGCAAGCAAGAAAAATTTTCATACAGAATTGTGTTGTTTATCTAGTAGATACTTATTCATTTGGGAGAGTCAGATCAAGTCTTTTTAGTGGCATAATACAAAATTCTAATTTTGATAGCTGTCTGGCATAAGTAGGTAACTACCGCCACACTTAGACTTTTTTACATTGTCCTTCAGGTCCCATAATAGTTAGTAACTCCCTATAATGGCGATCTTCGACTTTATTTACGTATTAATTTTGTTTAGCTCCTAAGTGAAATTCCATGTGAAATTATGGAAATAAACTGCTACAATTACCTTTTTGTAATGTTAGATCAATACTCGTGTTCTCGATGTTTGTGCATAAAAATTCTAACGCTATTCAAACTAATCATCTAAATAGAACAAAAACTCACGCAAATAAAAATAAAAAAAAAAACAACTTAAATACGTGACTTCAAAAAAAATATCAACGGTTTCATAAAATATTTGGATTTTCAACTTTATTAATCCGAAGTAAGATGGAAATTTGAATGTGGTAAATGTTTTATTCGAACTCACTCTAATGGCTAGAAAAGAGCATAACAATTCAATATTGAAATTCCGAGTGCCACTTAAACTTACAGATTATTTAATTTAAATTAATTTTAATTAAAAAAAAGATGTTAATTGATAATGTATATTATAATTTGCATAAGTTTTTTGGTAAAACATAATGTGAATAAAGTAGTTATTTTACAATTATTATTATTTTTTGTATTATTGCTTATCCGACATGGGTTGACTGTTGAGCCTAAAAAAATATATATATATATTTTCAATGTAAGAACTTTGTACACAGTTAAGCAAGAAATATATCTTTTATCTTTATCTAAATCAATAATATATTTTACCGCGTTGATGTAGTGTTGTTCATTTGTGCGGTCATGGATTAGTATAAAATAAATAAGTGTTGTCATTCAAAACAAATGGCAATCGCTATAAAGTGATTCGTAATTCGGTGTATGTAGTAAAAAACAGGTAGATATCAATTTCAATCTCTATCAATCACCAAAATAAAAACCATCACATCCAATTCACTGCAAAAGTTGAGTCTAAAATAAATCTGTAATAGTGCACTTTCCATTCATTTCAATATAGCACAAAATTCCAAAACATATTTAAATAAATCAAGACTTATTTGATCTTCGGCGCGGACTCATAAAGCTGTAAATAGCTCAGCGGCCCTATGAACGAGTTGAATGGAATGCGAACGAGTGAATGAAAGAGCTCTGAACACACGGCCATTAGTCAACTACAGCCGACCATTATCCTAATGGGATCTCTAACCGCCCGGCCGTTTGATGAGATAATACAGTCACTGATACATTTGAGCATTTAAAATCGTGTGTTTGAACAAATCTGATCGCTGTTAATTTGACTTTCATGATAATCTGTATGAAATTGCGCTGCCGATATTATTGATGGGCGAATTGATCATATCATTCGTCATTCCACCTTACATTTATCTTCGTGTACTTTCTTATGGCGGCGAAGTTCCACTCACTTAACAAGATTGCAGACATCTCTCCTCTTAATAACGCATTGAAGATCGCACGTGTGCATTTTTCATGCTAATTTATGGCATGATTGGAATACATAAAGAATCGACGTATGATGTAAGATAATTGAGAAAAAGTGCTGTGAAAGTGATGTTCCCTTACTTGGACTAGCACACTTTTTCATTCTACATCATGAATACGTTAATCGACATTTGAAAATCGAATGTAAAATATAAAAGTACCAATAAAGATGTTTAAATTGCGAAAAAAGTGTTACGAAAACGAAAGGTATTCCCAAAACATTCGCAACAAAACATCATTCACTCGTACAACATATGTTCAGAATGAGACGGTCTCGTTCCCGACTACAATCAGATAGACAGCTCATTCGAATAATCGATTCAAGCGCCCGATTCCCGTCACTATACAAACGGACAGTGTTGTCGTTGCCTGTTGTCCGTTGCGAATTCAAATTTGAATTTGAAAAGAATTTGAATGGAACGGTTTCAATTGGATGGAGTATGTTCGATCATATGTTGTGACGTAGTTAGAGTGACGTGCTCTAGTTTTATAAGTATACTTGTGGAACGGCTCTATTCTGTTATGGAGCTCGTGGAGTTCTGCCAATGTATAGTGCGTTGGCAGTGTAAAAACACACAATAATAGCAGTTATAGTTTGGCATAAATGTTATACAACGGATTTAGAAACTGATTCCAATCGTAAAGGAAAACATTGGTTTCAACATTCACGAGATTTTCATAAGTCTTAAGTGATAATACTCTTTACACTGTTACGGTAGAAACACGTGCTTTTGTTTTTACATAGAAATATATTTAAGAGATTCAGACCTGCGTATGTAACGTACAATATCATTTACATCAACAACAAACAAATTAATCCTCAAACATATAGGCACATGTACGACATTACTATAAAGCCTGCTTCAGCTAAGCGCTTACCACTCATTCTCTATATAGGTTAAGAAGGAGTACCCGAGCTTACAGTATGAAAACGCATAAAAGCAACGTTGGTAGGCCGTCACGCGAGTGTAGCACGCGAATCAGGTGCCGGCTTGGTACGACGATTTTTTCTATTTCAGAGTGACTTCTTGAATTCAGTTATTTTTATAAAGCACCAGCAATAACATCAAAATATTAATAAATTATTGTCCTTCGACAGTGTTTAGATATTTCATTGAAACGTTTTAGTGGCTAGGTAATATAAAATTCAGCAGAGTTTCATACGGCCATACTAAATCTTTATCATGCCACTTCATTTTGGCAGAAATATCAAGTTTTACCAAAATTATTCAAAAGCCATTGCACATAGGTCCAGCGGTGGTGTGGATTTTGGTGGTAAAGATTACTTTAAAATTTACTTTACCTGATTTGTAGTATCGATTGCCGTAATTATAAATATAAGCAAGAGCGGTCCTTCCAATTAAAAAATAGTACTAAACTGGGACTACAAATAAGATAAAAGTTTAAAAAAATGTTGTAACAAAACGGAAAATTATTCTACGAGTAAAATAAACGATACGCAGTTCTAATATGAACATTTTAACAAATGTAACAAAATGAAAAGGAATTATACGTTTTTTTATTCGTCGTAACGAGGCAGTGACTTGCGGAGCAAGCCTGCAGACATAATGAAATCCCCGGCATATTATTTTCTATGCAATTATAAACTACACACGAAATAGCACGTTTTAACGCTTCTAATACATTTTTAATTAAATCATAGACGTTGATATGAAACGATTTCAGCTTTAAGACTATATAGATTTGTTGTTTTTATTCGTTTAATATAAAACTAATTGAACAACTTTCGTTTATTAAAAAACCAGATATGCCTATTTAGGAATTTTTGTCGGCATAGGACGCCTCACATAATGTATTGAGACTACAGTCGGGGTTCAAATCACTTTATTTAATCTGTGAATCAGGAGCCTACATGGATTAAAAACAATAGAAGAAAAAGGTTTCACCAAAAGCTTTTTAAACAGTGGTCGTAAACAAATTTTCCAAACATGACACCAAAACCTGTATGATACCCTATATTTTTGCAATTCGCTTTGTACTATTAAATATACTTTCACATATACTTTGTAATATCAAAAGGAAGACGAGTATAACATTTACAGTGAAACCCTTTTTTGCCTCGGGTAACAACAGGTGAACACCGTAACGGCGCATACGCATCTGTCATTCCAGTATGCCGGAAGAGGTAATGATAGCACTGTTAATACAGAATACTTTAAAAACTGGTAATAATTTATTTGTGTTTATTTATTTTGAAGGTAAACCATAGTTTTTTTTTTTTTTTATTCAGCCCATACCACATCATACTACCTTTTAAAGCTTCCATAAATGGATTTCGCTTGTATCGTGGGTAGACTGTAAGTACGTGTTCCTGTCATATAAATATGTGTTCTGTGCGGGATCAAACCCGCAGCATGTAGCGCTGAAAGCCGATTGCTTAACCACTGCGCCAACCGTGCCCGGCTCGACAAGGTAAAGCTGTTGCACCAGACCAACTATTAATATCACGGTTTGATGAACAGCTGCTAAACAGTCATTACCATTTTGAATAATTTCATAAATGAAAAAAATAAGTTTGACATTAATGACAGTTCCAAATTAGGTATCAGTTGCAATTGAGGACACACATAAGTATATAGTAAAAGCGGTGTCCAGTACAAATTACAGTGGCGGCCACACGAATCGACATGCTATCTCAATCTTACAGTAGTCAGTCGTTTCGACAAATTACACGGTCTGATTTTATTTGTAACCAGGGGTTACTCAGCTTGGTGAAGGTTAAAAATACTTAAATACAGACGAATCTTGAGTAATTTTTTTATTACTGTTTCCGTTCTCAAAATAAGAACGTTTAGAGACGAATGGAAATCATTATTATAGAAAATTTTACATGCATAATTGCATTCCACAATTTCATTTGTCTGTTTCGAATAATATTAGTGTTTCTAAGATTAACGTATCACTGTTAATTTTACCGTTATAAATAAAAACTAAATGACATCTAGAAGGAGATAGAAATAAATAAATTCAGTAAGAAAAGTAGCTTTAATTATTATTATTTGTATGTCTTTTCCTTGCACGGGACTACACAGTCCCGGACTTTTGGAAGGCGTACGTGGGGCCGAAGCCAACACGTAGAGGTCCTTTAAGACAGCTTTAATGAAATGTTATGGTGACATACCCAGCGATTATCCCTGTATGCACTATAGAAATGCACTCAAGGACAATCCCTGGATTTGTAGGACTATTGCAGCCCTTGATTTGTAGGACTATTATTATTATTAATAGCCCGTAATGTCCCAGTGCAGGGAAAAGGCCTCCCTACTCTCCTTCCACTTCTATCTAGCAAGCGCTAATTCGGACCAGTCTTTCCTAAAGGAGTCAAGTTCATCCCGCTATCTCCGTCTGGGTCTACCGCGATGTCGCCTGTCATATATAGGAACCCACTAGCTTTAATTATAGTTCTCTTACCTTGTAACTCTACCTTGCTATTGTTACTTGCTAAACATTTATTTTCATTTTTAGATATATTTCTTAACACGAATGATTGACCGAATATTTCCGGTCGGTTACTTTCATTCACTTCGGATACGGTCAGGGAAGCCGTTCATCAATCATACTGGCCACACTCTGGCGTGATTAGGTAATGAATATCTTTACGTTATCGTTAAAATTTATTGCCAAACACCCCTAGATCAATTAAGGATTCACCATGATGCTTTAGAAGAAGAAAGTGTTAGAGCTGGAAATTATTAATGCGAAGAAAAATATGTCGTTGTTTTTTGTTAAATCATAAAGCTAGCAATGCACCAAAAAACTGTAGCTATAGATTGCTTGGTTCATCAATACAAGAGGATCTGAGACAAAACGACAGTATGGGTCCAGTCACAGTCTATCACAATATTTAAGTAGGTAATTATAGTATGTATTTTTTCGCCGTTCTAATATGAATATCATTACTGCACCTATACAGGGTGTAAAAAAAGTAAATCAGATATTTAAGCAGATTGGATCGCGTCCAGTCATTAAGCGATTCTGTGAACATGACGCAAGTTTACATGAATCAGTATTAATTATCGTGCATAGTTTTATTAAGCCAGCGAGCTGTCGGCCCGTCGTCATTTTGATGAATGATTTCACTTGACGGTTTATTGGTAATGGCTTGTCTAAGTAATCTGAATCATAGAGCGAAACTCATTAGTCATTATAATTTTTTGCAGCTTTTGACGTTTGATTTAAATGTCGGTTTACTGGACGTCACATTCCTTAAGTTGTGGTCAGAGAAGAGTTCGAAAAGGTCAAAATAGTGGTGAGATTTTTATTTCTACGTGGTAAAGTTGGCGTACTGCATCGAAATATTTCCTAACCGAATAGGCAATGAGGAAATTCGCAAGAAAAAAAAGTTCCCCAAAAAGCTCTTGGAATAAGCAAGTGGAAGTGTCATAGAGCGGGCGTTACACCTCGTAGAAACGGCAACTGTTAGAGTAAAAACGCGCGTTACACCTCGACAACTGTTAGGTTAGAAGAGGAAGAAATTTTGTTTTTTAAAAAAAAGTTTTAAGTGATTTATGAAATAGATAGTGGAGGAACGAGATGTGGTGTTCCTCCATTTTTAAGGGACGATACTCTAACCAGGCAAGGTTAGCCTGGCAGGCCGAAGCCCGACAGTTGATGCCGGACATTCGTATGCATTAGAATCGCTACAACATTTTATAGTGCGATGTAGCATTTTTTGTTGTCGCTTTACCCCGATAGATGGCATTATATTATTTGCCATGTTGCAAGTAGTTAGTATACAGTGGTCTGTATGCAGTGTCTCAATGCAGGTTTATGTGCAGTTTTAGCAGCTTTATTATTTTATGTTTATGTGGCCCATTACAGCTTTTTTTTTTTGCCATCACTAGTATTTCTCCATCGTGGGTATAGTATACAAACATACACACATAGCCAGACCCGAAACAACTATCTGGAGATCATACAAATATATGTTCCGTGCGGGAATCGAACCCGCAACACTTAGCGCAGAAAGCTAATCGCTTAGCCACTGCGCCAACGGTGTCGTCGTAGTTTCACAATTCTATGGTTGTCCATTCTCAGACCTGTAAAGCCAATCCTATAAATCCCCATATATTTTAATAGACTTACAGTACACGCTAAATGACAGGCAACTATAGTACTCTTTCACACCCAAATGACCATAGTGAATCTATTAGTAACATTATAATGAATATTTTATAACAAAATAATTATGATTGATTCGAACTCGGGACCTTCAACATGCCACGCCGGGATATTAATTAAGAAACTAATGGGCGAAAAAGAAAAAATGTACGGCTGCACGGACAAGTGATGACCTCAGGTACAGTCGGCAAAATAAATGTTAATTACAGAATCCTACTAATATTATAAATGTGAAAGTTTGTGAGGATGGATGGATGGATCTTTGTCACTCTTTCACGCCAGAAAGGCTGAACGGATCTGGATGAAATTTGGCACAGAAATAGATTTTAGTCTGGAATAGCACATAGGCTTCTTTTTATCCCGGAAAAATGTACAGGTTCGTAAACCACGCGGGCGAAGCCGCGGGCGGAAGCTAGTAGCTATATAATATTTCGTAGATTCTATTTACTGTTACAGTATGGGTACAACAAGGTTACATTTATTTTTATACTTAATTACATAGTTACAATGCAATCGATACTAACTATTCATTTGTAACGTTTATATAATTGGAACACTTATTTTTTCTAACCTAATTATTAAAATAATGGAACAATTTGTCCAATTACATTTAATATCATTATATAGATAACATATTCACCTTGGAAGTTACAATAATAATTAACCCAAGAAAATAATTACGCCTAAGATAAAGTATTACAAATTAAAACTAAATATAATATGTTACTGCATAACATAGCATCACCCTTGTATTCCTCGAAGGGTAAGGCAGAGGTGTGATATTGTACACCCACATTTCGTCGATGTAGTTATTGAGTCCCATGTAATAGGGGCGAGCCTATTGCCATCTAGCGGGCACGGTTTCTGACTCCCAATAACACTTTGTCCGACTCGAGAATCGAACCTAGGACCTCAGGCTCAGCAGACGCGCTTGCGACCATTAGGCCAATGAGGCAATTTGCTATTGTTATGTATAGAAATATTTTAAATATACCTCTTTATCTACCTAAAGACTATTTACACTACTACGATTAAACTGTATTATACGAAGCATTTTTGACATATAAAAATATAAATATAAATAAAAATACTTTTCTACAGAATGAAAATTCTGAAGGGCGAAATCGTCTAGATTAATTTCCAACCTTCTAGTCCCTACATGCTAACTTTTAATTATTTCTATCATAATTCAAACTCCGTGATCGCGTTGCTTGAGTATCAATTTGTTGCGTAGAAGAAATACGTGATTAATATAAATAAATATAAAACTAAAACTATTAAAACTTTGCAAAGTATCAAACCGTATTATATTAATTCATGAATATCTCTTCAAACTATCTGAAAAATAACGCACATTTTATGTGTTAGTAAGTGATAGGATCTTAATATTGTTTAGTATTACTAATATTTTCATTTATTCATATCAGCTAGTTGTAGCCTGCCTTCCAGCTCAGGTAAAAAGATAGTGGCGCCGTTTCAAAATTAATGTGCGGATCACAATTTTATTATTACCTCCGATAACGACGAATTAAAACTTCGTGAAGCACATCTGAGAATGCACAATCATTTTCTGGATAGTGTGTGCAGTCCATCAATCTGCACTAGGCCAGCGTGGTGAACTAAAGCCTGAGAAGGGTTACCTTCTCATTCTGAGAAGAGACCTGCAGCCTAATTACCGATATCGCGACAGGCGTAGATCGCGCGATAACTTCTGTCAAACGTCATTTTTGGGCCATATTATCATAGACTTAGAATTTCGCTTACGCTAAAAGACCAACAAAGCGTGGAAAAGAGATATCATTTTAATATGAACACTGCCCGAGAAAGAAAGAGACAGATGTTAATGTCAGTATGATACAATTTTTTTTGAAGGATCGGTACCTATCCTTTCCCTTGCTTTAGTGCCAAATATATTTTATTAATTTATAAAATAATCGTGCAATTATTGGCGATAAGTGATATTTAGGCAGTCATAATGTCATGCTGTTTTGCCAATTGTAACGTGACATAGAGAAATAATCCAAATAATTACACGTTTCACAGGTAAATGTGATTTTTTTCATCGTACTTTTTGAAACCATATTTTGTGTACGTACTAGTATTAATTCGCCGAGAAAACAATTTTTACCATAGTATATTAGATTTTCTTCCGACACGTGGTAATATTTTGTAGATAAAACAAGAAATAAATAATATTTAGTGTAAATATTAAAATGTATGTTTACGCTAGGGTTGACTTCACGGATATCGATAAAAAGTCGATAGATTTTTATCTGATTATTAAGTAATCGGGCCTAAGGGAACTAGCTATGGTAATATCATACATTACTTTATCATTATCAGTGCACAAAACTGTGACTAGCGGATAGCACAAGGTTAAATCTTTGTACTATACTTATCTGTATGCTGCATACAACATCATCTTAAAATTAGTATTATATTTTTTAATACTCATTGTATTTTCATAAATAAAATGATTTTATCCGTTTATTAATTTACAATAAGAGAATTTAATTAGTAGCTTTTATACCTCTATTCATTAGGGCAAGATTTTATCTATCGATACTATACTATATTGACAATGCAAATACACAATCCTATTTTCATCTGACATATCAGTCACTAACACATATGCATATTATTTTTCGGTATCTCCTACAAGCTGTCATTGTTCATCTTTTACATTCTAAATCTATGCATATTATAATATATTGGCTGACAATGAGATTGCTGCCGCGTTGCTGTTGCTTTTTTATGTAATTAGGCTGCCGAGTCCAACAGTGTGACTATAATGGGCTGATGATGTCCGGGCAAAATGTCTTTATAAACCGCGACGATAGACGGTCTTTAGGAAATATTAGCATTCTCACTCCGTTAGGAAAACTTATTGATGGTCGCATTTATATGCTGTTAATGATCAACAATCCTCTTAACATGTTATCTTCTTCAACTTTAATGGAAACCAGAAGTTGAAACGGGGGAGGCTATCCTTTTTACATTGTCTTTGGGACCCCTTTTCGCTTTTTTGAAGTCTATGTGCTGCATCTGTACTATCTGTTCGGCAATCGTTTTTTGTTTTTATTCTTCATTTAAACTGGTCAGTAGCTCCAAAGCATTGTTGATCCTTTCGCATAAACTCAAACTTTTGATTTTATTATTTGTTTCGTCCAACCTGTTTTGCTAACGTTCCCTCCAACTAGGCATCGCTCACATCAGATCGTTATGACATGGGCGTTATCTCATAAACCATCGGAACACTTGGAATATAGCACCATTGTTGAGAAGAGAATTTGTGCTTTCATATAAGAAATATTTTTAACGTTATTTTCATGTGCATTGACCAGGCATATTAATGATATAGGAAATTGTATTTTTGTTAAAGATTTGTAGTTTAACTGACAGTACCTGTCGACCATAAGAATGCTTTGGAAAAAATTGTATAACGAGATTTGTATTGTAATAGGTCATTTTTTTCTTTTATAGTAAAATTATTCAACATTCTGGAAAAAGAAACGCTACCCGTCTTAACATAATTTTATGTATCCCTCTAGCGATAAGTAGAGCAGAGTAACACTATTAGCTTAAGTAACTCTTTTTGCTGGAAAATACACGGACAAAATATTTAAAACTAACTAATAGGAAAAAACGTTTAGTAGGTATTAACTTTTGTATTGGTTTCATAGTAATTAATTCCAATACAAACTCTGTTTACATTAACATACCATTAAATATTCACCAAAAATTTAATTTTACAAAAGCAGAAAACAACATTCATTATTTAAGTAACAAAAACCAACCAGAAATCATTTTAATAATGCGGTTGTAGCCTTTAATAAAACTAATGATATGAAAGTGTCGCTCGCTAATTTTATATTTAAAAAGCTCGGTAACTTTATTTGTACCCATTTGGTCCCCGTATTACAATAGGCTATATATATAACTGAGGCATGGTTGGCGCAGTGGTTGAGAGATCGACTGCTGAGCGTGTCGCGGGTTCGATTCCCGCAGGGAACAAATATTTGTACGATCTACAGATAGTTGGGTCTGGGTCTTTGTGTATGTGAATACACACCGTGCCTCAGAAAGCACATATGGGTCTTTGTGTTTGTGAATACTCGGAGAATCGGTTAGGAGGACATTATTATTATTATAACTGATTGCATAAAATTTAAATATTGCATAGAATGCCGGAAATAATTTTAAGTATATTCATTTATTTTAAACTGTATTTCTTTCGGATATTATACAAGTATGTAAATCTTCTATAGATCTTCAGCCCGACACCTGAACGCTAAACTGTAATTGCTCAAAGATGTTGCACACTAGGTCAACCAATTTTAATTAAGGTAAGATACACGATACATATGATAGCATAGATAGAGACGTCAAACATAAAATTGCACACATCAGTAATCTACTGCCATACTGTAAATTATTAAGGAACAGTTCGTGTTACATCATAGAACCAAAAGCTCATGAGTAACTGACGTCATTTAGGCCGACGTTTTTCTTGTAGAAGCCTCATCATCATCATAACAAGCCATAAACGGCCATTTCTGAACATGGATCTCGTAATAACCGCTACATGAAACGGTCGTGGAGGAATAGGTTTGCGATTATACTAAAAATTGTAATAGCATGTCTGTGAGTGTTCAACACTTTTACCATCTATGAATACCTTCCGAATACATCATTAGGTTCTATGTAACGAGCAGCATACCTATCATTCTTTAAAAGTCGTTATTATATACTTCAGAGTACCTACTCCAAAATCAATTGAAAAGAGAATCCTTACCTCAAACTGGGAATCAAACGACTTTTTTTATCTCGTCGGGCTATAACCAGTAAAACTATGAATAAGAATAAATTAAGTAACCATATTAATTATTATAAACTGAGTTAAATGCAGCTTCTACGCTATGTCCACGCCCTGTCTCGTGAAAGCCTTAATAAAGTGATTATTTTAGTTCACGTTGAACAAAATGTAAATAAAAACATCACGTTTGAATTTTTCCTGACATAGATAAGTTAATGGCCTAGACATTCTAACCATTAGCCCCACTCATCACTGTCAACTTTCACTTGACATTTTGCTGGAGCTAGAAAGAACAGACAGGTGATTGTTATACGTGCAGGTTTTTGTTCATAAGTAGTCATTAAGGTTTGTTATTATTAGGCCTACGATGACTGCCTGACCATTAATTTCTGACGACATACTTAAGGCATAAGTTATTTAATGCATAACCATCTGTGTTCTAAAAAAGTCACTATGTACTTACAATATTGGATTACTAAGCTTGGCGAAAGTTATTATCGTCATTGAGTTACGTCTTCCAAAAATGTACAAGACTTAATTCAAAAACATGACATAGGTTATTATAGCCCTACCTGAAATTCCCCGAAAGGTTGAAAGAGACACATTTCGTTTATGCCGTTGCACAACTCATTTTTTTTTCATGAGTAGGACAGTAGGACGATCCCCTACGCTTAGCAGTCGCACTAACTACTACTAGATCAATGAGGTAATCACTCAAGACAATAAATTCAAGGCTTTACAAGACTTCAAGGCCTTCTAGCCCTTTATAAGAAAGAACCTTGGCCTTCACATATACCATATCCCAGAATTTATACGTTATTCTCCAGTGTCCCATTTACTTCTGACCCCACAGGCACCTCGTAAAATCAAGGTTCATCTACACAATAACTGTATAGCTGTAAACTTACGGTAATTTACCGTACTTTACCGACATTACCGGTAACAATGAGGCTTGGTGGAAACGTTTTATCGGCTTATAAGGCGTACGATCGTGCTCGATTGGCCTATAAGCGATCTGTGAGTGATGTAGTGATCTAGAGTTCAAATGTATTAGACGTATTACAACTTAATTTTGCTTTCATCTGATCTGAACGGGGCCTAAGGAAATCTCACATAGATATATAATAGAATGCATTGAAACATTTTATGCAAATCATAATCGGTTGAGGTACATGACACAGAATCGGAGTAAAGGCACTTCACACGTTCCTAGTTTTTACAGAGTTATGGACTTGCGAAGAAAAATGGATAGGAGATGGATATGATACGTTTTGATGTTAAATGAGGTCAACTGTTTAATATGATAATGTCAAAGGTTGGATTTAGATAGAAATTTCGACGACACATCTGGCGCAGTGGCTAAGCGATTAGCTTTCTACACTACGTGTCGCGGGTTCAATCCCCGCACGGATCAAATATTTGTATGATCTACAGATAGTTGTTTCGGGTCTGGTTGTGTGTGCATGTGACATGTATGTTTGTAAACTGTACCCACGATAAAGGAGACAAATTGGTGAGGGGCATTGTTCTTGAAACAAAAATATATGGTCTAACCTCTGTCATTCTAAACCATCCAGCATTGCTATTATGTTATTAGTGGACAGAATGATACTGTTACCCTGAAACAATCTCTTTTTCACCTCTCACAACAACTACACACCAAACAGATAGCTTATACCGAATCGAAATCCACATTTTATTTCCACACACTGAAATAATACCCAGAAATATTTTGCAGGAAGTACGTCAAGCGCCCGAAGCAAATAGCAGCTCATATTAATGCAGCAGTGACTTTTTTTTACCGATTTTTACGGTAATTTACGACCGTTCGGTAAGGTGACTGGGATCGTGACTCGACGTTTCCCGCCCGACATTTTTCCATACAATTTTCGCCAAAAGCCGTCGGCTACATACGGTGACAGTAATTACATGTTTTTTGTAGGAATTTCTAATAAGAACGGCTGGCGACAACTTGAACTGTAAGGCGACAACTTTATATGTGTTAGGTTTCTGACACACGATGGATTTGAGACGGTCGTTTTAACTGACATAAGGCATCGTTTGGTTGACAAAAGGCAATCAGTTTCATTAATCATAAATCAAACTATCATTTAACGTGATTATCGTACTATCTAGAGCTTATTAGAGAGCTGCTGAGTGATATAAGAGATCTATTTAGACCAAACCTTAAATGCTTGTTGTGACATAAGAATATTTAATAAATTTTTCAATTTTACAGCACTATACTAACATTTTCATATTATTTTAAATTATCTTGGTAGTAAATCGCATTGAATGCACCGGTTCCATAAATTTAAACAAAGCATGTACTTTAGCGTAGCGTTTAAAGCTTATTTCTTGGCTATTATCTTTGTAAACGCTATATTATGTAAATGTTTAACATTACACTCATAATACACTAGTCAAAGATGTATTGCACCACTTACAAATCATGTAATATTTAGGTCAATATTACCTATTACTAGACAATAATGGATGGATCATGGAGCTTGCAACCGTGTCGAACTATAGGGAGCTTAATACTTACACCGAAAGATCTAGGAAGATATTCCGTAAATGACATTAAAATTCTAATTAAATATCAAGAAATACAGAAACTCACATACGTAATAATAACTTTTTTACTTCCAAAGTAAGAATTTCATTATATTAACGACAAAACTTTGTCAAAATAACTGGACCATTAAATTTTATAGTCATTTATTGCAAACATGAGTCTTGAAATGCACAAAGCCTTTCGAAATTGTGATTGAAACTCAGTAGTGCGTAAAATGTACACAATAAGTGAATAATTTTACAAGATCAGCATCTTAAGCTTGGCGGGTTGCTGGATTTAAGATTAGGGTTGTCGCAATTTTAGTAAGTGTCATATAAATTAATTATATACGTACTTTTTTAGCCTTCCAAATAAAATCTATTCTGCGTTCAACAGACCTTCAACCCCATACATACATATTATATACTCTATAGTTACACACTAATCAGATTAGAAAAGTAAAATCTATAAAAACATTACGCATCAAAATACTTGTCCGCGTCGCTGTCAACCGGCAGTGTGCCAAAAGACTATATTATGTATGCACTTACATGAAAAATATGAATTGCATACTTGATTGTGGTCTACCAACATGTACCAGTACCCCTAGTGTAAGTTTCTTTTGACAAATTCGATTTACTACATCGAACGCGTTCGGCGCTCCGATTGGTCCGTTTTGTGGTCTCCACCAATCGGAGCGCCGAACGCGTTCGATGTAGTAATCGAATTTGTCGAAAGAAACTTACACTAGGCCCTCTGAGCACAAAAGTGGACTAAAGACTAAACTCCTTTCATTCTGAGAAGTGTACCTAATGAATATTATCATACATGAGTGATAATCGTTCATGGCGTTCGTAATATTGTAAAGTTTATTGATAGTAAAAAAATCCATTCTGTAACCCTAGTATATACAGACAGTAGGTATAACCTGGACGAATTATTATATTCAACTTCTTCAAACTTACGACTAGTGCTAGTAAAAAATAATTGGCAATTGACGTAGTAAAAGTGATCAAACTCTAATTGAGAAAGTTTCCAATAAACTCTCTCTTTCTGGTAAGAAGAAATTATTTCAACATTGTATGTATCCTGTCTACACAGCTAGCAGCCCTATCTCAACATGTCAAAACGTTTTGTCAACCATTTTTTTCTAGTTCCCCGTCGAGTCCTTTATCCTTCACTATAATGAAGTACAACAACGGTCCGTGTTTGTCAACTGTAATAAAAATATCAGTAAGTATGAGAATTTTATTCAAGTAGGAACAATGAATCTTTCCTAAGGTTCAGTTTGTTGTGTAAATATCGTCGTTCTGATTTTAAATTATTTTGATTAAAAAACATCAATGATAAACCGAACTAAATATACTTTGGGTCTTAATATAGGCACTTTTTACATTTTTAGTTATACCCATTTACGTAAGTTTTGCAAAGAAAATATTATACATATGTATATCTATTCCTTTAAATTCATCAAAAAAGGACGGGAATAGAAAAAAAAGTATTTTTATTTATCTATTCCTTCTTTATTAGGGCCTTTTTTATGAACCAATCGTCTATTACTTAAGGGTCATTGTAATGAAGATGATCGGAGTTTTGATCGGATTACGTTGAAATTGATCAAAGACATTTTTTATTTAATCTCTCTGTTAGCATAATTATTATTCTTCTATAAGCCATTTGGGATTCAGAACAGCAACAAAGGCCTTTATACTTTTGAGCGTTGTAGACCATATCATTAACTGGACAAATCTTTTATAATTATCACTTTATTTAAAGTATAAGACTAAAAATAACATAGCATTTTAAATTAATGCACTACGAGTGTTATAAATTTGTTTTTCAACCCATGAAAAGTGGGATAAAGAGGCGGGTGTTTGGAAGAGCCCATAAATTCGGAACGCCGAGAGAATCTTGTACACGTCAGTGCAAAATAAAGTTGTTTCTCACAATAAGGCCTACGATCGAGGTTCAAACGCTGACTGATGTATTTATAAGAGATGAAAACGGTTTTGTACAAGTCTGGATGGAATATTTACGAGTGTTTATTTATTCAAGTTAACATTTTCTCGATACGGTTATGATATTATAAGGTAAACAAACATTGGTTCAGATGTAATTAAGAATAAACTATAGATTGAATTAAAAAATCTCCAATAATAGTGAAGAAATAAGAATTTTATAAAGCAAGCCAAAGAAGATAGGGTTAAAAACAATAAACAAAATCAAAATTCAAGTATCTGTCATGCAACAAAATCGAATCCTGTAATCATGCATAACAAAATAGTATCACCAATCACGCGGTATTACATCAAAATTTGAAATATTAAATTTTATATCTAAGATTTTCATAAAGATTTATATCCTTGCCTTGTCGCTTTCAGCCAAAGATGAGAAATATAATTCCATTTCCAAAGAGAAGTTTAGTATTTCCAGTAGTGCACTAATACCTAGGATAAATTCTCGTGAAACCATTCTGGTATTCTAGCTATAAATCGTGGAATTCTATGAAGAATTTAGTAAGGCTGTTCGAACGAGGAGCTAAATATTTAAACATTTTAGTAGTCTCATTGGTGTAATCTTGAGGTTTATTATCTCTGGTCTATTTGTTTTGCTGAAAAGATAAAAGCTATTACAGCTGAGATGAGATATCTTGTTTATGAAATTTCAGGAAAGACCTTTGACTAATTAGAAATAAGATTCATGCCACTATCAAGAACGAGATATTTATTGTTGCTTCATTGTCTGAGAGATTCAACATCTGATTAGACTGGAAACTGGCCCCTAACGTAACGTTATTGGGAAAACGCTAGGCAGATGATCAGTTATAAATACATAGGTTAAAACTATCTAATACCTCCTATCTACTTTTAATGAAGGTGTACAGTTATCTGTATACCTTAAATTCGAAACGTTTTTTTTTTTTTTTTTTTTTTAATGATAAAACGTTGCCTCACACTAGGATTTCTCCTGTATCGTGGATACAGTTTACAAACATACATGTCACATGCACAAACAACCAAAAAATTATCCTATTGCTGCTCCAAATTATCTCATAAAAGCGCACACTCTAAATCCAAAGTCGTTTCCGAGAATTCGCCCGCTAGTTCAGGTTGAGTACAACTTATGAATTTCTTTCAGCAAGTGCTCCAACTAAGGAACACACCCTTACCACGAGTTCTTCGAATTAAAAACCCAATCTAAGTTATCCTACACAATTACCAGCCACTTACCACTCCCCCGCCGTTAGGGGCCGGGCAGTAATAATAAAATGCAAGGTGCAGACGTCACGTATCCCTGCAAGTGGGGATTCCTTCGGGATTAGAATAACTGCTAAGGTGGGGGAATGAGACACCCGATTTCCTTTAGTTTTCTTTGCAATGAACTCCTTGTTAAGTTTTTTGAAATATGGTTCTTTGTGTAATGTTTTATGTCTGGGTTGAAATTTTTATGGCCTGAAAATACGGCCGTCATAATAACTTCTTTGCAATTTAGTTTGTGTTTGCGTTACTTTGTGCTTGCTTCTTGAATAAGTAAAATGTTCTTGAATTTAAATACAGTCTCAACTTTATCATAAGAATTTATAGAATGTAACAGCAGTAGGATCGGCAACAGTATTTCCTAATTGTTCTATAACATAATAACATGGTACTAAAACACATGGTTTTGCTTAAGATTACGAAAATCAACAAACAAAAGATTCAGTCAATGGCCAAATTGACAAAAGTCAATTAGATATGTGAGAGAGCACTATACCGTAGCAATAACAACGGAGCATCGCACTTGTGTGTGCCGATTTATAGTAGAGTCAGCATAAAAAAAAAATGTTGCTATCACAGTAATATTGATTTAAATTTCCACTGTAGAATATTTTATTCAAATCGGTTTTATGTTGTTTAATTATCTGTGATATAAATTATATATTTCGTATTATGTTGATGTATGTTATCGGTATGCACAAAATTATAAAGGATAAAAATCAGCAAACTAAACATTGATGACGACACATTGTGTATTTATAAGTCAGTATTTTGCAATTTTTTAAGTCAATTATTATAATTACCATTAAGTATTATTAGTAAACCATACTATAATTTAAATTATTTTTCATCATCACTTTAATACGAGCAATAAACACATTAATTTGACTGTAATAATTTATTTGCTAACCCTACACTCTACTCACAAAGTGCATTGGCGCTATCACTGCGAGTCCATCGAACCCGTTCATACCTTGACCTGTCAACGGGCCGGGTTACCGTCACACCGACTTGCCGTTTCCTCCCTATCAGTAACGTTTACGCGCGCGTTACATATTTATTACGTTGGTGACTCGGGCGGGTAGGGTGAAGGAATAATATTCATGACAAGCGATTGTGATAGGTCAGTGAATTTATTTGTGAGCCAAGTTGTTTGTAACACCTACATGCATAACTTGACAAGTTAACACCGTTATACACGAGAAGGATTTACAATCGGATGGAAGTGGACCTTTTGAGATGGAAACAATTCTAGAACTCTTCACATAGAATATTGATTTTACATTTTGTGGATGTGACAATGAACTAAAATGGCTTTGGGCAATGTTTAAGTATAACATTTCTTTCTGGTCATATTCCCACATGATAACAGTACAAACATGTGTCCATGAGCACTACTCATAATAATATCAATGATACGTTTTATAAATAGGGATATTGTTTGGTTTTCATGCCAAAGGAAGATCAGAAAGGATTACCTACGTGAGTAGTTATTTAATCCATTATCTTTGTTTACTAATAAAAACTCCTTCCTCTTGTTTCAGGTAAAGCCCGGCAATAGAACAATAAGGTATTAATATAAAATATGACAAAACAAAAAACCGTAAAGTGGCAAGATCCAGCAATAAATTCACAAAGGGGAGAGGCTCTCAAACAAATTAAGCCTGTAAATATTAGTAGGGCCATCTTTCAAAATGTCAGCGGATTCGAACCTGGGACGAGGCGGCGACGAGACGACAAATAGGTCGAAAGCCTTAATACTTTAAAGCTCCAATTCATTATTGTTAATTGGGGACCCTTAATTTTTTCCCCTCGACGAGTATTCTGGTTCCTCTGTGGTTTTTGGGTCACGGAATTTTGGTTATAACCGCGGTGTAATAATCTTATCATTGTTTATGGTGAGTCTACAAAGGTTTTTCATATATAAAAGTACGTATTTTGTATTATAAAATTGGTGCTGGATATATTTTTCATTTTTTGGCTTACGTATTAATATCCGCTTACAATATTTTGTCCATACTTTTTATACGCTATAAATTAAGAATATTTTTATTAAAGACCTATTTAATTTAATCTCTTACTTTCAAATACTTAATAGCTATAGCAATACCTAATGTTCAAGGATGATATATAACAGAATTGAGAATGCCTTTACTCCAAATCATTTGCCAAAAAATATAGCATAAAAGCATTCATAGTTCCGTAACGTAAGGGATCTAGGACTAGATACATTTTAATATTCTCGGAACGGTGGCTACATAGCTACCGCGCCGATTAGTGGATCTGCGAGGTTAAGCGACTCTTGCTAAGGTCAGCCCTTGGATGGGTGACTGTTTTTCCCACATCGTTTTGTTCCTCGGAAAAAACGTTAATTAATTGGTCCCAGGTGTAATACAAATACCTATGGTAGTCGTTACTAGTGTCAGCTGCCCAAAAAAGTCTGACCTCTCTAACCTTAGAGGAACATAGTATCAAAACATAGCATCACGCCTGTATTCCGCGAAGTGTTAGGCAGAGGTGTACTATTGTACACCCACATTTCGCCGATGCCGTTATTGAGTCCCATATAATAGGGGCCGAGGCTATTGCTATCTACCAGGCACAGTTCCAGATTCCGTGCCGCTACTGAGAATTTTCATACAGAAAAATCCAGTAACACTACCAGACCCGGGAATCAAACCCAGGACCTCACGCTCAACAGCCGCGCTTGCGACAACTAGACCTATGAAGCAGTCAGACCTTAGAGCACGGACGGTCAGATGGCAGTCGCTCCGTCTAAAATACTGATATTTAAGCGCGAACGGTTAGATTGGAAGCTGAACCCGATTTAGTTGAGAGAAGACTAGGCACATGATGTTACAATATAAAATCCTTTGAGGTAATCCGACAGACTTGTTTCAAATCTAGAGCCTCAAAAGTCATGTTATAACGAGCCTATGTCTATTCACGAAATACGTTAATTTCCCTTTTCATAGCAACCCAATTTCCCTTTTCTCGTGACCAAGTTAGATGTAGCACTAAGTATAAGTTATCCCGGTCTAATACGTTGAGCTAAATCATAACAAAAGGCCTTGGTAATAAAGTTAAATTTTATTTTTATGTTTTTAAATAAAATTGACCCTCACCCTTCCGTATGATTCCTGTATCGTGGGTGCGTTTAGAAACATATATGTATATTCACATACACAAAGACTCACAACCAAAACAAATATCTGTAGATCATACAAATATCTGTTCCGTGCAGGAATCGTACCCGCGACACGTAGCGCATCCGTCGATCTCTCAACCATTGCGCCAACCGTGCCATCAAATGACCGTAACAAGCATATAAAGCATTTCGGTTTATTACAGAAAAATAGGTCAAGAGTATGGAGTTTTTAAGAAAATATTTTTGACCTCTCCTTTCATAATGGTAACACAGAGGTGTACTATTGTGTACCCAAATCTTCCCGATGTCGTTATTAAGTCCAATGTAATAGGGAGCGAACCTATCTATCGAATTTTCTGACAGAATAATATGGTAACCCCGGAATCGAAACCTACCCCTTATGCTCAGCAGCCATGCTTGTGACCTTTAGACCAATGAGGTTGTCAGCCTCATCTTTAATTATTACTTTAAGTATTGTTTATCATCTGGCGTATTTAGCATTGCCTGAGTTTGTACGGGAAGGAATGAATAAGCGAATTCTTGTTTTAATAATTCGCTAGAAGAGAGAGAGAGAGAGAATTTAAACAGAAGAATTGATTTAAGAATTAATGTGTTACTCGAGGAGACTTATCATTGGATTCTATAGAAATCGCAACGATAACATAAATACATCAGACTAAAGCTGCCAACTCTATCCTTTTACATTTGGATTTGAATATATTAATAATTACATAAGTCGAGTCAAGACTTCGATACTGCAACAGCTGAGCCCCCCAAAATAAGCCCAGGCGTGATCTATTTATATACCTACATCAAATAATGTATGCATCTGCCGATCAATTGTAGTACCTATCTCATCAATCACTATCATGACATGTCTGTCTAGTGTCTTAGATCACACAATGGAAGCTTGCATGTCTAGAAATCAAGAGTGACGTACGTTATTATACAATCAACTTGCTGGCTAGTCTATTAGTAAAGTTATTCTATGTAATCTAATATTATTTTGTATATCTATTATATGATACATGTGGGCCATTTTTAGCCGAAACTTATAGCACGGTACATCAATGGTCGTTCGGGTTCAAACCTCGCTCGTGATTTTTGTTTTTGTTGGATTTTTTGTTAGTTATTGTATGAATTTAGGAAGGTATTTATATTTTCTTATGAATTGGTAGATGTCTTTAGGTATCATATAAAAAGTTGAAAAATCTGACAGTTGCTTTAACCTTTGGGTATATCAGTATCTGCGAGTAATTGATCAAGTGTTACATTAAACTGCAGTACACATTTTGCTGAACATTCATTTTTATCAAAGATTAGATCTCCTCAGTATTCGCCATTCAGATATGAATAAGAAGATGGCCCTCTGATATTCGGTGTGGCCATGAAAACTGCTGATTAAATTAATAATAATTTTGTTTAAGTACCTACTTCTTGTAGCATCGTACTAGATATACTACGTAAGTATGCTATTTTTAATTAGGTATAATACATATACTGATATAAATACTTTCTGTTAAAAAAATCTCTGTAATAGACCGGAGTTTGGTAATATCCCTAGTAAATGGCAATAGGTTTGCGCCCTATTAATGTGTACAATACACCTCTGCTTAACGCTTCGGGGAAAATAGGTGTGATACTGTTACTAATAAAAAAATTCATAAGATTTGACGGGATTTAAATGCACTTCAGAAAAAAGAAGAGAAAACAATTTCGGATAGTTTCGTGATCTTAGTTCAAAACGGTTAGCTAAAGATCCAGCCCTCGAAACTTTGACGTTGATTTCTGTAAACAGTAAATATTTGTTATAGGTACCACAATCTGTTGGTAAAATTGACATTTTGGGGCATTTGGATTTAATATACCCTAGAGCACAAAAATATAGACTAAATATAAATCACTGCTAAACTCGCTAACTTCCCGGCCCACTAGCAGTTGTCTATTTCACAATAAGCCAGCGATACTGAAGGCAGATGCCCGGCGTTCCAGCCGCACTCTTTGTTCGCGCTAACAATGACCTGCTACCAAACTCCACTAGTAGAGTTACGGACTACGCAACTGAATACAGAATCGATACTAATTATGTAGGTATATGAGTATGTTGATGTGGGACGGTAGTAAGCTGTGAGTATTCAAAAAAATAACGACTATTTAAAGTATCTACATTATTTATGATACGAAACTCATAGACATCCCATTTTGCGCTTTACCTAACGTGTTTTTTTTTTTTCACATACTCAATTCAGTTTTCTAAACATTCCCACCACGCAAAACCTGAAACTTGTTTTTTTCAGAATCGAGGGTAAGTACCTACACTAAATTACAATAATAATTTAATATAGATAATATTTTTTCAAACCCTTTTTGTTTAATATTATCTAAATATGTAACTCAGATATCATGCCAAAACACATAATAACACGAGTCTATGCTGAAACTGATGTTGCGAAATAAATGATGCATGTAACAATATTATAAATGAAAGAAAGAAAGAAAACTGAAAGAAAGAAAAGATATCAATACACAAATAAAGCTTATGTACAAACCAAGATTCTGCTATATAAACTCTCCGCCAGCTAATCCAGAATCTTCAACTCCAAAGCTTCAAAAAACAGTATAAAAAAATAAAAAAGTCCTCTGCAAACAATCAAACTTCCTCCTTGTAACAAACAAACAAACGAACATAATTCAGTTGAGTGACCCGCGGACCAAGTTTAAACTAATTATGCAGAAACGAAATATATTTCTCATTCTAGGCGGAAGGCTCGAGGAGAGATTTTTTCGCTTTATATAAAAAAAAAAACTGGCAAATAGGTAGAGCTTTAATGAATCTGTCATAAAAAGCTACGGACCGCGTCTAATGAGGGTACGCTGTTAGCCATAATCAATTTCATGTCAGCAAATGAGAGTATAGTTATTAAGCTTTTAATTTTTAAATTATCCTGCTGTATAATATGCGTACTATTTTAGCTATGTAATTACATAAAGGATGTTAATTGAGAGTTTTATAATTACGATTACATACATGAAAATAAATGTTTGTAAGACGCTCTCTTGACATTTGCCAAGATGTTGCTTATAATGAGGCGAGGTGACATTCGCAAATTATGTCAAGGAATATAGTTAATAATATAAATTCAGCCCATTACTGTCCCACTGTCGGGCAAGGGCCTCTTCTCAGAATAAGAAGGGTTCAGCCTTAGTCCACCACGCTTGCATTGTATGGGTTGGCAGACTACACACACCGTCGAGGACTTTATGGAGCCTTCTCAGGTGTACAAGTTTCATCCCGTTGTTTTCCTTCACAGTTAACGCACGTGATAATCAAATTCTAATCCACACATGATTACGAAAAGTCAGAGGTGCGGGTCGGGTTTTAACCCACAATAATAATTATATTATATATTTTTTTCGAGTTTATGATATGGGGGGAAAACAAGTCTGCACGTCATCTGACACCGTCATCGCACGCTCCTCATCTGTCAGCGAACAAGGCCGCCCATGCCACACAGTGACTGCTGTCGGGGTGGATATCAGAACGCCATAGCAGTTGCTGATAGGTGACTGACCTTTCATTCCACTGGACTGATGGGGTCCAGGTATTTGTTACTCACACCACGAAAGCCACTTCCACCAACTCGGTGCGCATTTACACCAACTGAGTAGGAACCATGTAAAAATGCGGGGTACGATTTATGTAAACAAGTATTTTTCTAAATTATAGCACATACATGTTATTCGATACTAATGTTTAGATAAACTCAACATGCCTCCAATAAATAGAGACTGACAACCACAGGCGGGTGAGAACCCATAAAACTGGCATACCAATTTTGAGATTGTTGTACATCAATTAGTTTTATGGCAAACAATAAAGGACTTTGCCTTATTAGTTTCGGTTGGGCCCGATCGGTATTAAGCCACTATACACTGTTAAATACGTTGTAAACTTGAAAATGTACAGTCGCAGTCAAAATACCATACACATAAATTCGACAGGTCAATGAAGCTGGTCGAAAATGTTCTTAATACGAAACTTTTTTCATAATGTAACAGAAATGGACAACTGTGGACACCTAAAGGGTTACCTAGACGTGACGTTGAATGCATTGAAATCTTACCACTGTATGCAAAATTAACCCAAGATACACAAAAAATAAAAAATAAAATCCACTACACTTTATGATCAGGATACGCGGGATCAATCAGGTTTGGCTTATTTATTCGAAAACCTTTTTAACTTCTGTACGCATATGTACCTACACTGTAAACTCGTATCAAGATTTATATAGTGCTTACCAAAGATTAATCAAATTAAGGTTTATTCGTTAAAACGTATTTGTTAGCACGGGCACATGACAAATTAATTTCTGACTTTTATTGCGGTGTACTACATGTGTATCTGTAAGTTAAAAATTTACAACCTTACGTTTTTATCTTTTTTGTGTCTCATTCATTAATTTTAGCGAATTTCATGATCCTAATACCGTGTAATCTCAAATGTGTGGTAATTTAATTAGGCTTCGGATATTTTTTCTTCCACGGTCTCTTTTCCGTATAACAAACCCCATAATTAATATTTGGTGCCTACGTTATATTCAATAAAACGTACCTACTATTATTTTCATGATATTGAACACACAATAACGTAAATCCTCACCAAAAAATCATACCACTAACAAAGATTTATTCGACGTTACGGATATGACGTCACAAATTCCTTCGTTTACACCGACTCGGAATGAGGAGCCTATACTCCGGGTCACGTCTCGCCCTATTTCCCGAACGTTTGAAGACTAATGTCGGTCGTATAGACCTAATGGCGTACCGTTTAGGACCCAGTTACATCGTCTCCGTCATTCGAAGCTTAAAATTCCACTACTTCTTTTTTGGCCAATGGCAATGCTTCTCCAATTGTTATTTTAGGTCGTTTTATACCGCGCGAGATTAGACCTGGATTAAATGTACCGAATGGATTCGTGTTTTGATGTTTCACAAATAGTATCTGATATTTTCGGAAAATTGATTAAATTTAGTAGAGTTTAGCTTTAGAGAAATGAAACCGAAAGCTTTGTTTGTTTTTAGCAAAAATACAAGATTTCAGAAACACGTCATTATAGATACCATATTTTTAGGGCTTTAAAAAAAATACTTAAAACGTGATATCTAACTTTTTTATTTTATTCTTATCCATTGAATTGAATTTACCATAGTCAGCTATTGGAATTATACAACCGATTTTGAACGGTTTCGATCAATATGAATTTTTATTCCTACCAACCCAACGACGCATTACTACCACGGAGAGAGGAATTAATATTAAAACATTAATACTAATTTAAAATCCCATTAGCGGGTATGTTGGGTCATTCTGATAATTGAATATCAAATAACGACACATGCAATGTTTGTTCGGATACGTACCGATTCGGAACAATGGCTTTCCGGCTTTTAACCCAATGCATTGGCAAATGCTATAGGTATGACAGTTACAACAAAAAAATAAACGACATTTGTGACATTTGTGTTTTTTTTTTTTTTCAAGGATATGCACTACGAGTATTGTTAAAGTTTGTAACATGGTAAATGTTAGAGAGAAAATTAATATGTCTGAGTTTGGTAAGGATCAGCACACATTATCATCATCAGCCAGAAGACGTCCACTGCTGAACGAAGGCCTCCCCCATGGGGGGGAGGGGGGGTTGCCATAATCCCCACGTTTGGCAGGCGGCTTGGGGATTGCAGTGGGTTGGCACCGATTAGTGAGAGGACGCTGCTGCCCGTCCTCCGGTGTCTGGCCGCAGTTTTAGGACGTACCCAGGTCCAGCACACACGCAGGTGTGATTAATATTCACTTTTGAGATTTTTATTGTGATAAAGAAAGAAGTATCTTAGACTATTTTTGTTACTTTGCCTCAAATAACTTTTCATAACAGTTTCTAAAAGGATTGCTCACCTTCTGAATTTTTTATCTATAAAACGCCTTGTAATTACTACGTAAAACTTTACTGGAATCCGATTTGAACCCTAAATCAACATTTTTTTTCTTTCTGATTCTTTTTGTTATTTAATTATCTGTGACTCGGTGATTCTCGTAAATTGCTGTGTGGGCTATCCACCATATTTCTTTACCATACATTTTTCTGAATATGATCCTTATTTTAATGCAACAAGGTTGACTTTCGCTTGGTTTTTATTTCGTGAATGTTGAGTTATCGCGGTGAGTTAGTGATAAAATCTTTCTTTGAACCATTTTTTTACTGGTTTGTTGGTAATTATTGGGCGCGTGTCGTTTCGGACGTATTTTATTACACGACTATGCTGTCAAATTAAGGTAATTGTGATAAAAATGATAAAAACCGTAGAATATGGATGTTTCGTCACATTTAAGGGTTTGATATAAAGCGTGTTAATTGTTTGGGAGATTGGTTTGTTAGTGCTGTTTTTTTTTTAATAATTTATTTATTTCTGTTTCTGGTGTTTCAGTTTTATTACTTTTTTACGAATGAACATTATTATTACTTATAGGATCTACCTCAATTCTCGTTACGTCGTATATGTTTATTTATTTTGGTATGAGTTTTAATGTTAATTTATCGAATAACAAACTACCAAAATTCGCTTTATACCTATTATGTACATTTTATTTATCCACATACTTATTTTTTTTTTGCCTTTTTCACTGAGCATCTACAAAAACTGCGGGCGTGTATTAACAATCTGAAAATCTCAGATTTATCAGATATTGAAAACATGTGGGCTCAATTAAAAGCCATTTTAAACTGAGAAAAAAGTTAAGATCATGACTAACGATGCGTGTCCCCCTTGTCTCCTTGGCGTGTGAAGTGGCCTTTATTTAAGGGCAAGCTCTTTCAGTAGTTTTATTTTATATAGATAAATAAATATTGGTCTCGACTGCCTGATAGTGAGGTCCGGGGACCGACTGTGCCCGGTACATGGCAAAAGGCTTGTCTTATTACACATTATAATATCGGTGTACAATAGTGTACATCTGCCTAATCTTTTTGGGAATGCACACTTTATGTTATATTATGTAAATATTTTGTATCAGAAACACATTTAAAACTTATAACGTATAATATCGTATATCGTGAACGGGTACCGTCTACCGGGACTGGTTAGCTTGTAACAGCAATCTTATTCAGAGGCAATATTTTTATATTTTGTTTCCCTAGTGTTTTTATTTTTTATTTTTAAGCGTCAACCTTCATTATTCTCGTATTCTCTTACAACAACATTGTACCAAACATGATTGTAATATCGATTTATTTTAAAAGAGCTTCTACGGTGTCAAAAATTACAATCATCAAAATCCTTGCAGAACTGTGTTCAGATATATCCATTAGTATTTTAGAAGACTTCTATGAGAAATAATGTAACGATTTATATTCTCATGAAAAACCACACGGCATTTGTAGTTACAGTAGGTACGTAATAATATACCTAACTCTGTAAGTTCTTCCCCTTAAAACTAACTGACGCTAATTAGCTATGACGTCGCATTAGTTTTCTTTACGTCTATCCTTTTCTTTCATTCAAAATAGAAAGAGACGTGGCATCTTGAAATTGATGGCTTCCTTTTTTGGCATCACTTACGGTTTAAGAAACAAGAATTATAATGCCTATTTTATTTTTAATTTAATGTCAAATAAATGAGGAGGAATTGTTTTTTTAATGTCGTCAATACGTACTCTGGAATCCCACAGAAATAGTTTTAATTTTAGTACATTTTAAATTGTATGCTAATTTGGGAAAGAAAATAAAACTCTTAGAAAATAGAAAATTCTTTAACTTTTGGTAAAAAATCTACTATTTATATTTTATGTACCTACCTAACTTGATATAATAAAGGACACGTTGATCCCAACAATGCCTAAGCTATAGCATTGTAACCAGTGCAACGTTAGGCTAAGACATCAGAGGCTATTCTTCAAAAAACTATTAAACAATTAAAATGTATAATGAATATAAGAAGATATTTATCGAACATTTCAACTGCTTGGAGTAGAACAACTCTAACTATAACCTACCCTTTAGCGTTCAAAACGTGTGACAAAACCTGCAACATCTCTCAACACAAGAAAAACAAGTATTTCCATATAAAACTCGTGTGGCCACACGATATTTATAACGTCAAGTTTACTTAAGAACAAGTGCGAAGTTTAGCCGACTTACAAAACAGTAATATTGTACTTTAAACTAGGTACCTACATTACAGTTAACGACATCCGACCTCGTGTCGCACACATAATGCTTCTATTTGACGCTATAACTTACCTCCTACGGCGCCGCTTGAAATTTTATTTCATTGCTACGTTCATAGGATTTTTGTTCGCTCGTGAAAATTCGTAACGACATTCTGTTTAGGCTGTTATTGCGTTTATTTTGGGAGATAAGTTTCCGATGTAGGATGGAAAGAAAAATGTTTCGTGGACTATTATAAATTTCGTTATGCTATGAGTAGATAGGCTACGGCATTGTTCTCAGTGCTGTGGTTACAACTCTTAAGAATAATGTCAGCACATGTATAACAGCTTATAACATAACTATATGTACTTCGAAATTCATTTTCAAATCCTTTAGGATTGAACAACTAACACTAGTCAGTCTACTCAAAATTAAGACGTTGTAATCAAAGAAAGGTGGTAACGCGGTTGAAAGCTTAATTTACTTAAAGAAAACTTAGACTTGTAAAAAGCCAGAAAATATAAAATTCAACTTTTTATTTACTTATTTCCAATTATAATTCAATCAACAATAAGTTTTTGCACATTAAACATGATCGGTTCACACACAGTTCTATACGCCGCTATCGAAACGTCCTATGCCGAACATAAGCACAAAGCATCCAGTAATACTCCAAAATCCTACTCACCCAAATTCGAAAACAACGGTAACGTAACTCTCCTATACTTGTCTAATATTTATGCAGCAGAACCACAAATCTACAACAAACGTTCAACATTCGGCGCCAGTGAAAGCAAGTTTGGAAATTATTCGGCTGCGGTGAGCAGACGGTCCTGTTCCAGAAGTATTCACGGAGGCTGCAATGCGGATCCGGATTTACAATAGTGCAGTCACAAACTTGCACCCACCTGCTACTAAATGGTCAACTTCTCTAGCTATGCACGTTTAATTTACGTATTCGTATGAGTGAAAGGGAGAGAAGCTTTTTAAGTTATCTATTCACTAGTTGCTATCATGGATGAGCCGAAATCTAAGTCATATCGATTTGTATAGTATTAAGCAGTTGCGGCCTTGTATAGGATTAAGCAAGAAAATGTTCTAGGAAGGTATTCAGAATTGGTCGTTGATGATTGAATACTAGCGATTTTCTATTAGAAATTCCAATTAACCGGCTAAAGATTTTCAGCGTAGTTATGTGTTCTCACTATCCCAGTAGATTCATGTGAACATTAGCTGCATAAAATTCTCGAACATCACTAGTATTCCCAGTAAACAAATTACTGGTCTGAACTAAATAAAACGCATTTCCATATTTCAGTAAAAATAAAAAGATTTCTGTATCTGGCAATCACAACAAAGTATCCACCAATTCATAGATGGGGCGGAATAATATAAAATTTTACACCATACATAAATCCTGAACTGTTTTATGGTTGAAGCGATGTTCGGCCATGTTTTACTGGCGCGGTATCGTCCGCTAATTTTGAAATGTGGCGAAATGAGACGCGCCAACGTCGAGCTCGATCGTTTATTTATGACCCCTGGGAATTCGCTTCACGTTTTGGCTGACCAATAAATGGTTTCAATGGTGGGTATTTGAGAATTTTATGTTCGTTGATATGTAAGTATGGTCATTGATCTGATGCACAAAATTCTGACCCGCATTTGTGTTTAGGGACCCGGATTATAGTTGCAAATCAGTAAATAAGTTCAGAGCGATATGAAATTCTATTTTTCTCTACATTTAAAAAAATATTGAGGTTGTTTCTCCGCCTTTTGAAGTCGCATATAATTTATGACGGTAAAATAGTAACAACTCCAGACGTGGACTATAAAAAAATTGCCGAGTCTGTTGATGAACATAATTTCCGATACCGTAGTCTTCGATAGGAAGCTGACTATTCAGTAATTGTGTCAATCGGTTCTGAAGCTATAAATCGAATAGAAAAAAAAAAAATTTCAACACGAGTCGTCGAGTCTACTTCCGGATTCAAAGAGAAGAACCGGTATATTTTATCGGTAATCTTCATTAAAAATTCTTCCAGCCGCGATGTACAGTCGGGTAAACAAACATATGCAACCACAAACAATGTCAAAATCAATTTTGTACAACAACGGACGGACGGTATCACATCAGTGTACTAAATCGGTGATGCATGTCAGCCCAATTTTTTTGTTCGAAAATACAATTATATCGAAACCGATCCCTTTGTATTCAGTATACGATAGATTTTCGGATGTTGACAATACA
Organism: Shargacucullia verbasci; assembly: GCA_947562105.1. Lineage (NCBI taxonomy): Eukaryota > Metazoa > Arthropoda > Insecta > Lepidoptera > Noctuidae > Shargacucullia > Shargacucullia verbasci. The sequence goes on along the minus strand of OX387286.1, from coordinate 3,364,260 downwards.
TTGCTCGTTATTAACAAAATTATTTCGATGATGGCAGTACTCCTCACTATTTTTAGCTCTTTGATGTCATATTTGGATTAAAATGGAATTTCTGGCTTCGAGAAAGAATTTGTTTGTTCTTACTTTTTATCTTGATTTTTGAACAAATATCCCCTAAAAGTACTACACCGATGGATTAGATGTCTTTTACCTAAAAGCTGACTTACTCAAAACACCACTTTGAAATAGGCTCATATTTCAGACGACGAAATTAAGTGCCTGGTCTGATGGACAAGCCTGTCCAAAAATAATTTTTGACAGCGGCCTTCCCGTGCCTTTTACTCCAGTTTCGTATATAGACAAATATTTTATGTGATAAGCACAAGCACTCAAAACTAAACGTATATTCGTATGGACTAAAATTTGCTGCGTGTAGGGATTGATCCTGCAATATGTGGCGCAGAAACCTAAACGGTCAGTCACTATGCCGAATGGACTTACAAAAACCAGTGATGTACATCAACCAACTTTTTTCCATGTTCCAAACAAGAGGCAAAGCTTTGGGTCTCATATTACTTCGGGAAGACGGTAATAGAACAAGATATCTGTGTCTCGCTCTAGCGGCCACGATTTGACGAGTATCGGTTACATGTATCTTACGGGTGTGGAATTGTAACGAGCGGAACGGGACAGGGACCAAGTTTTTTAATATTTCTTTCGGCTTTTGAGGTTCAAGGGTGTATGATTTAACCCTCGTCCAAGATATAGCTAGATATTAATCAAGTAAACTTTCTATGACGTCGCAAGCGTGGCCGCTGAGATTAAAGTCCGAGGTCCGATTCCCAGGTCGTGATTTCTGTATGGAAATTCTCGGTACGGAGTCCGAAACTGTGCACGGCAATAGGTTCGCTCCCTACCACATGGGACTCAATAACATGGGACAAATGTGGATGTACAATAGTACAGCCTAACCTGATGATATTACTAAACTCTCTATTTTAAACTTCCACTTATTAAGGGCGTGCGCATACGACAGTTTGTATTTGCTTTACATTGATGAGGACCTATTATACAGTCAGTTGTAAAAACTCGTCACTAAAACAGGTAATTGGACACAACGTGTTCACACAGCAGCGACAGTGACTGTCGTTCAAGTCACAACAAATGTCACAGTCAGACAATAGTTCTAAGAGAATAATTCTTTTTACATACAGATGCTTGGTGTGTACACGGAGTATTACGTATGGTATTATGGTCAAAGTAAAGTCAAATGTAGAGCATTTGTATTCAACTTCAATGTTATATATCTAACGGCATTTCCTTATCCTTTCAACCATTGAGCTTCGTCACTCAGTAGACTCCACGTGGTCCTCCAACAACGTTACTTGCGATATCCAATCCATATGTTTAAATATAGAACATTTTAACTGTTACACTTACAAATTGATCGCCCATAAAACGTTTCAATTATCGAAGTCTAGTTCAAATGTAAATATTATGAGCCCTGGGTGGTGTGTCAACGAACCCATAAAATTCCATACATTCAGAACGAAGACGCCAATAGTTATAAAACTTTATGACCGTGCGAAATAAGCTCTCACAATGTCAAAAACATAAGTATATTAAAATAATATTGTAATGAACAGCTGTCTGTAACATAGATTCCTGAACCTCTTAATTCTTCAAAAATAGACTCTACATTCCAGAAATTGGGTTTATTTTTAAATAACGTATGTGTTAATCACGGGATTTCAATCTGCTTATCATCAATCGAAGTCACGACCTTGACATGGTGTGAATCGGTGGGCAAACGAGTTATAGTACAGGAGCTGGCGAATATATCATTATCGATGTTTTAATATTTCGAAATTACTGACCTTTAAAAATGTAAGTTTATTTTATCTTTTGTTATTATGGAGATGGAAATAATATGGCTGCATTTTAATGAATGTAGATGGCTTTAATCCAAATTGGGAAATGTGGGTAAATATTTGCTTCACGAGAACGCTGAGCAAGAATGGTGTGTATTGAGGTGTACCGTGCAATTAAAGGTCTTTAATTTAACACTTATTTTTGTTATATCGCCATTGGAACTTCTATAGCATAGTTAGATGTTGGTATTTTGGAATAAAATTTAATTCATTTATTTATTTATAAGTCGTGGTTACATAAGTCTTAAAAAAGATTCCATGTTATGTAAGGGTGTGATCCTATAATCGACAAACTTAAAGACGGTTTGCCATCAGTCATAAGATACAAGCCTATATATAAAAAAGAAAACAAAATTCGAAAAACAATATTTTAAATCACTTTTATAAAAAAATAACTCAGCTATATTATTATATCTTCCACAAACTCGACATCCCAAATCCGAACTAAAGTCACCTAGCTCTTAAACAACACAACATGTGGTTACCAAACGGTTCTTAAGTAAATAAACGAACCTAGTTCTACTTTGGATTGACCAAATTGTGGTTACTTTGTACCACGACTACCAAAATATTAGGCTGAGTATGATTTATGTTGGAATATTATGAGTTTGTGGTCGTGTGGTTAGAATCTAGGCTGTAAAAAGGACTATATGAATGTTTTTAAAAACTAGGAAGTGGTTTTTTCTAAAAAAATTTTCATCATAAACAGCATGTAAGAAATTGAAGTCTTGTTTGTTTAGAGTTTCTGTTCCTATTAAATTTAGATAGGTACTGCGGAAAATAAACTCTACCTACAACACTACAACACTTTTCAGTGATATCGTTAAGAGATGTTTATTTTTAAGCAACCAGACCCACAATTATTTGTAGGTCATACCTACAAATGTTTATTCCATATGGTGATCGAGCCAATCGCTTCACCACTGCGCAAATCGTATTGTCATTGTAGTATTTAATGGATTATTTGTAAAAGAAAATGCATTCACCTCTCATGTCACACATTGAAAAAATAATATCTCAAATTAATGTTGGTTTGATGTGTATCCGCCCCTAAATGTCTGTTTTGCCACTTTATACAATAATATATGTATAAGTATGTTTGTTCAGAGCATCTGTTTTACGTCAAGAGTCGTCGTAAACTTTGAGGGGGATAAGAATGCTTTGTATTACATTAAAAATAAACTGTTTTAACTTTTTTTTTTGTTACTGGCCGCTACTTAATTTTAGAGATTCATTGTGTACCTTAATGATTACTGTATTAAACTGGTTCATTGTTCCAGTGGTCATAAGTGCGGTCGTACTAAACGTGAGGTCGAGTTTGATTTTTAGGTCGGCCAAAGTGTCTTTGCTAGTGTTTTCTATAGGGAAATTCTCAATAGCAGTTTGGAACTTAGAATTGTTACTGTTACGAGAAGACGGCAATACGCTCCATACTTATTACTTGGACTTAATAACGAGATCGGCGACAAATAATTAATATTTTTGCAGATTAATATGATTTAGCTGGGTTTTTTTTTCATATTGGAAGGATTAGGCTTTAGTCCACGTCGCTGGCCTGGGGCTGATTGGTGGACTAAAGACACCATCAAGAACATTATGTACGATTCTCAGGAGTGCAAGCAGTGGCGGTCCGGGGGGAGGGGGTCGTGGGGGTCATGAGCCCCCCAAAATCGTACAAGCTTAACTATAATATTACATCCCCAATGCCCAAGTCACTTTACTGTTAATATGACCCCCCAAAGTCTTGCCCTGTGACCGCACCTGAGTGCAAGTTACTTTCCGATATTTTCCTTGATTATCAAAATCTTTAATGTCGTGTAATTTTAAGACTTTAATAGAGATTTGGTTTCAAGTGTGCGGACTTTCATGGCTTTCTCATTAGTTGTTTGTCCGACTACAATATTGAGTACGACCTGCGCATGCGCAAATCGAATCACTAGTTTGAATGATAACAACAAAGTTTGAATAAAAAATGATATAAAAGTAGTGAACATGTTTTAACTGTATCATAGATTAGACTAAATTTTGCCTTCTGAATTAATGTTGCTACCATTTTTAATACACTTAATTCCGACACATAAAAAGACAACGCTAGTACTTAAAATAACAAAGAAAATGAAATTACAATTCGAATATTTCAGAGAATGGTAGAGTATAAATTTTATAGATATCATGTTGGCAACATAGTACTTGTTCAGTCTGGCTAGATCATCGCTTCCTAACAATCTGTCTTGCCGTGACTTGTGAGGCCAGATAACCAGCCAATACACGGTTTATGAGTATTACAGGTTTTATCATGCAATAAAATATTATGTGTATTGTTCCTGGTCGTTTTATCGTAAAGTTATATTGGTGGAATTTCTTGGGACGTCTAAAGCTTCTGGTTTTCTGCTATAGATAATGCAGGTCGTGCTACAGTGGTATTCTGTTTGATTAATAATCTGCCGTTTGTCACAATAACGTGCATTTTCTAATTTTGTAATTGCCATTACATTTTCGTTGCGCTATTGATGTAAGCAATTGCTGCGAAGGATTTGCTTCAGATCTCATTGTAAGATTGAATATAATTATATTATTTATTTTTGCCTGAGAAGTCTTACCTACATACCTAAAAACATAGATCGAGTGAAAACTCAATCAAGTGTTTGAATAAACCTCACTTTATAAAAACAATCTTACAGAGAGTGTATAGTTCAATAATTCAAGCGTAAATTAAATGACAACAATCCCTTTTGAAACCAACCAAAATGGGATATCTAATTAAATACGAGTAAAACAAGAAAATCGTAAATATGTCACCGGAGTGCAAGCGCCGGCTGACAGCCTTTTGTCGCGCATGCACACTGCAATTTTTGTCCGCCATATTGTAATTGCGTGCGCAATAAATTGTCAGAGCTTAAAACTGTGGTGTTGTATCTCAAGCGAAACTATAATGAAGCTAAGATATTTTGATATATATTTTTTAACACACCAAGTTGTTAGTTAAAGGCGGCAACATTATTCAGTAAACAAGGACAAAGTAAACAAGGTTCAAAAAAATAAATAAACAAAAGACTGCTGTCTGATGCCCGAAGAGTAGATCCTTTTTAAAATATACGTTTCATAATAAGACGTTTTCGGGATAAAGGGTAAATATTTTTCGTATCGTAAAATTAAATATCATAATTCTACGGTAAAAACCTACTCAAAAAGATCTATGGAGTAATCTATTTTTATCCAAGTTATTTAACAAGAGATATTAATGTACAGAACCTTTTCATAATATCAGCATTTAATTAAATGGGGCTGATTTACCTCAGTAGATTATTAAAATACCTATTAGTTAACGTTAATATATGCAGGCACGCATGAACGCTGAACGCTGTTAAAATTTTATAACCAGGAAGTTGTATTAATCTACAATAAAATGGGTTTTTACTGTAGTTTAATTGAGTAAGTTAAAATATGAATGCCTATATTTACATACACATAGTTTTTTGAGGGTTTAATAGGAATATAAGTAGTTGAGTTACATACTCATATTTTACACAATTTTTCCTCTCGACTATTAGTCTTAAAATATAACAACATGACATGGCATACGAAGAGTTAGGTAGAGGTGCAGTATGTTCTATTAAATACCCAAATTTTGCCAATTCCGTTATTTAGTCACGTGTAATAGGGCGCGAGCCTATTGCCACCTCCCGGGCACAATTCTGTACTGTGGAGTGCTTCTAAGAATTTTCTAAATAACGACCCGGGGTTCAAACCCAGGACCTTACGCTCAGCAGCTGCGCTTGCAAGAAAATATGTGTTACATTAGATTCGAACTTCGATTAACTCGGTCGCCAGCCCAGAAGTATGGCTATTGCAGTACGTGGGTTCAGTTATGACTCTTATGTGTCACAAATAAATGCCTATCTATCACATCGCTTCAAAGCTGGAACACAATAATTTCAATACACCACGGAGAGTGTTTCATTCTGACCACACGGACTTTGAGTGGGTGGGACACTTATTTATTTGCGAATTTCTTAAACGCACACATACAATTAGCTTTCGTGGCGAGGTCAGGAGACTCACGACTTGTCTTATTTATGCGTTCTGTTTAAGATTAAGAGAATTTATCTCAGCACTGATGATTATGTAAAGTTGAGCTTGAATCGATTCGGTAAGGGACTGTAGATTTTATCTGTATTATTTTACGAGGACTTAAGAAATGCGGTTGCTAAAATAGCTTTAATTACGTTGGATAAATCGCCAGATTTCCATTTGATTGCGGGCCACAGGCAGGTCTGATTGAATGACGAGGCTTGAACTAATAAACGTTACACTTTTTCATAGAGTTTTACAGATCACTGAAAGACCTAAGAAAGATTTAATTCAGAGATGATTCTAGCCAACTAGTAATTGATGATATATTGAAGTCTACGCGTGAATTTCTGTCATATATTCAAAGAGCTCACTTCATATTAGAGTTTTGAATGGAGCTGAAAGATCTAAGGTATTTAATACTGACGACACGGTTAGCGCAGTGACTAAACAATTAACTTTCTGTGCTACGTGTCGAGGGTTAGATCCTCGCACGGAACAAATATTTGTATAATCTACAGATAGTTGTTTCGGGTCTGGTTGTGTGTGCATGTGACATATTCATGTATTTTTAAACCGTGCCCACATACAGGAGAAATCCTAAAGTGAGGTAACGTTTTTCTTAAAACAAAAACATAACAATGTTAAGTTGCATGTTATTCATAACGCCATAACTTCGAACCAACACTACAAATCTATCTCAAACACCATATTACTATACTAAAAACCTTTCCAAACACGCCCCAAGTCCCCACAGACAAATTCGCCGTATGTAAACAAACATCTAGTTGAAAAACAAGATCGTCTCGGGGCGCTTTCCGCGACGAAAGTGTGTTTTTCCAACAAGCGTTCGGGTTATGCACTTATCATATGCGTCCGCACGGTATGCAATATGCCAAGATAACGCCGGGACAGCTTTATGTGGCGACGAAGCATAGATTATGGAAACAGAGGAGACAGTTCTTTGATCGATGACTTTAATATAAGATTATATTATGATTGAGAGATAAAGGTTCATGAGCAGAAGCTAGGCAGAAGATATGTAATGAAAATCATGGTTTGATAAGTATTTGTAGAGAACCGTCTAATTGATATAACGCGGGGGTGTCGTAATGGGTTCGGTGGCCGGGTTGATCACAGTGACGAACTTGTTAACAGCATGTCAGGTGCGTGGATTGTTTTGTGCTCGGTGAACCGTCCGTTTACATTTATAGGTAAATTAAAACCACAGCATAAAAACCCCAGAAGATTATGCTTCACTCGTAATATTAAAATAAACTTAAAAATCTAACTACAAAGAAATGCATAATAATTGTTTTATTCCTGTAAAATGTGATTTTCTTCTTAGTCATTGATCATTCATCACCATCATAGGTACAAAACAAAACTTTCTTCCTTCAACACATTTATTTTCTTACTCTTTGGCACACGAAGAGAGCGCTCTCGTCTTATTTAGTACCATATTCCGCGGAGCGAGCGGTGGCCGATTGTTCAGCCAGGATTACTAGTGTACCAGTGTCCTCTATACCAACTGTACCCGGACAATGTTTTGTATTTCGTAGGATATGAAGGAAAATTACGCTGCAAAGAAACTTGACCCGTTTTGCTGTTGTGGTTGCAGGATTAGGCTATTTGCTTTTCGGGACGGAGTTTTGAGCAATGTGCAGTTTATTTAATTTTTGTCTGAGAATAAAAAAACAGATACAGACAGCTGTCCGGAGTTGTTACGGCTTGTTAAAGCGACTACACAAAACTGGATTTTGTTTTCTCCGTACTTTACGTTAAATTGCTTGTTCGATTCTTGTGGATTCGCAACTCGTGCTAATTCAAAACAGTAAATGATTAGTATCTTTTAGTTTCAAATAATCCCATCTTCATTGAATTTAGAAAACATTCATACATAATAATTAATTAGCGTAAACATTAGTGAAATTAATGTGCACACAGGCTGTCTTTACACTTATAAACACGAACTCATAAGACAAAGACAGTAAACCATTTTGAATTTATGACATTTTTGGCCCGGCGCTGAACAAAGGCACCACTGTGCCCCGGCCGCCCATTCCGCCTCCCCTCATTTCACGGCTATTAGTTAAACTTGTTACCTACGCGTGGATCTCCATTAAAATGCAAATTTAACGCCCCCGAAAATGTTTATATAATATATTTTTCATTTATTTTTATATTTACGTCTCCGGAAGCCAGCCGGCGTATTTGCTAGTTTTCTCCGGTCTTTTTTATGTTCATTTCTTTTTTTCTATAGAAAATATGTTTGGTAACACTTGGCAGAGGATTCTCTTTTATTATGTTACGGGAATAGCTCAAGCGAGAAATTTTGTGTTAAAAACTTGAGTTCATAATGGTGGAGTTTTTAGTTTAAGATTCCAAGATATTCTTTTATATTTAGTAGCGAACAAGTTACTAGCTCCTGTAATTACATGTTCATCGTCGCTTAGTGTATAAGAAATACTTGAAAAGAATTAAATGAAATTGTTATATTGGCAATTTGGCTTAAATGTGAACTTATTTCATATCCTGTTACTTTTATTTTATTTGGTATTAAGTTTACGATACTAAACGTATACTAAAATCATAACGACATTGTCACACACCCCATCCTCTCCCCAAAAATGAAATGCATGAAAAACACGAAGTTTCATCCCCAAATGCATGCGACAAAATTATCGACGTTCGTCGGACAATGCCGACTGATTGCTAACGTGAGCATAGAATCACAAGAATGGAACGACTTGTAAGGATATGTTCCCCATTGGTCCCCCCAGGAAGTGCCATACACCGTGGAAATGGAAAATCCCGTTGCCGGATGTGACCGGCCCAGGTGTAGATTATTTCCCAAGGAATAATATGTGACGTATGAATTTTGGCCAGACAAAATCGATTGGAGCATTGTGCAGAGATTCTTTGGTGAAGATAAAGTGTGAATTCGATTAGCGATGAAATATTTTGAAAATATAAAATTTAATTAATAAGGATTATCATTTTCAATATTAGATACCAGTATATTTTATTTTATAATATCAATTTGGAGTTTTTAAAAGAAAAGCGATTACGTTGACATTAAAATTTTTAATTAAACTTTGATTTAGATACAGGCAATATTGTAGCCAAAACCAACCCTGCATTTACTAAGATTACGTCAACGACAAAATACCAGGTTGTGCCTAGATAGTTCCGACAAATGATTCTAATTTATATTCCACAATCACCATATTTATGAGAAAACATTAGCGCGCCTTACAAATAGCCAAGATTAGGCCAATCGGAGATTAGATCTAGAATTGAGATAAGGCTTCAGAGTACAATACCACCCAAACAATTATTATTGGATTATGATACTTGGTGTCGCATAATAACACAGAATGATGTGTAGTTTAAAACGCATTCTATCGCTGATTCCACAATTTATTGTTTTTAACCGTCTTCTTTTCATATACCATTATGCGGAGCTTTTTTCTGTTCTGGAATTTATCGTATTGTTATTTTTAAACTTGACTTATTTGAGACACAAATCCCAACATCTATGTCTTGTGTAGCAATCAAATAAAACTTCTTGGGTGACGCTAAAAATACTCATACGACACTCTTGCGTAGGCGCCGCTATGGTCACCCTCAGAGTATTATGATCTTTATTTTTGATGGGAGAAGGTATAAAGTTTCTTGGTTTGTTCCTATCGGATTAAGTTACTGGTACAATGCAGTATTGTCGACTGGTCGGGTATAATGCGGCCAAATATGGAGAAATGTGAATTAAATTGGTAAGTCTGCAGGAGCAGGCTTGTCTTGAAAACAACTTCTAAGAGAATGTGGTTCTTGGAGCCGCCTTTTATCTTCGAGACATTAACGGGTACTCGCTTGTTATTTATCTACGTATCTTTAAGGTAAGGCCTTAACAGAGTGAGCAGTAAATTGATGTCAACGCCAGGAAGGGTCGATGCTACATTTGGTGGTGACGTGGGTTTAAAGGTCATAAGTTTGCTTAAGCTGTGGTGGTATGGTACGACAACTCTATGTATTATTTACCTTATTTTCTCATATAAATATCACGTTGATAAAAAAGTTTTGTCGCAAAATGATTAAAAACGTATTTATTATGTATTGATGCAATACGGAATTCAGCGATTTTTAGAACATTATATTTCTCTGCTCTTCCGTGGGAAAGGGCGTGCGTGATAATACATCGATTATCTTAATGAATTGGCAAAAGCAATTAAAGAATAACGGCCAAAACGTGCAACTGTCCACCTCCTCCACGACAACGCGAGACCGCATGTAGCAAAGGCAACTTAAAATATAATCTCTGAGCTTCAATGTAACACCGTCCCCCATCCACCGTACTCACCAGATACACAAAAAAAAAAGATTGTTGAACAAGTGCGAATTTTACTTGTTTAAGTATTTCATGTTAAATCCTAAAAAGAAAAATTATAATACCTATAAACCATACATGATTATTGGCGATAAAGTCAACATGATCAAAATATTAATAATCACACATTATTTTTCCTAATTACTAACTTGTTTGAAACAGTCATTTCAATTATCAAGTCAGATAGTATTGTTTATTTAAACAACTTCACTGATGAACACGATTAAGAACTTATTTATTTTTAGTATGATATTTGTTTAAATCAGTGATAAAGTTAGCTTTATTGCTAGCAAACAAGTAGCTTTATGTTCCCATATATGAACATTTTACTTGATAAAAGCTAACAAAAACTTTATGGCAGCCATCATATTTTTTTTTTGTGTATCTCGCCATCTGATTACCATTTGTTCAAACTTCGACTTCGACGATCTCACGGAGGAGGTGTCCGAATTCTTTAACTCCCAGCCGCAGTGTTGGGCAAAAGGAATTAACGACTTGTCTGCTAGATGGTCGAGCGTTATAGAATCCATTATAGAGAGGTATATATATTGTAGATTAAATTGTATTATATTAAATATATGAATAAATAAATACTATTGAAATTATTGCGACAAAACATTTTTTTATCAACCTGATATGTCATACATATATTCCAGGATTTTCTGCTTCTAGAAGTAGCTTAATAGAATTTAATCCCTGCAAACCAACATTCAACATAGCATAGTCAAAATCAAAGTTTTTTATTTCAACTAGGCTTTTTCAGACACTTTTAAAAAGACGAGACTAGGCGCACGGTTCCAAAGGGGTAGGTCCTGTGGAGGAGAGATCGGCAAGAAACTCCATGGATACTCTTTTCAAAAAATAAAAAGTTAATTTACTATTAATAATCTTAAATGTAACATACATTATATAAGAAAAAACAAACTCATCAAAATGTTACTTTGCATATTGAGGTAATACAGTACAAGTTAGGTATTCGAGTATTTCGGTATTTTTTTTTACAAAATAATGAAGTAACACGAATGTCAAGACATTTGAAGTGAATCTAATGTAAAATAGAACTAGTAGACACATTGGATAACCAGGGAAGCCACATGTGCAGAATATAGTTAGCGCCATCCGTGTCTATCATCAACATAGTATTTGATCCTATAATAGGCTTTCCTTAGCCTATGGCTACTACACTTCTGGTCTTGACATTTCCAAGTTATCAATTCAAAGGAATCTAATAAAATCATCTACAGATGAAAAACAGTTTTTCAGTAAGAACCTAATAGCGAATAGGACTATTTATGAAGCTGTTTCAATATATATTATTTATATTTATCATAATTCCCAAATATTCTGAAGTGACAAAGTAGAAATAGACAGTCAGACATTGACCAGCTAAAGTGCTAAGTGGTGAATCAAATACCAAGTCAGAGTACGGTTTTGTGACTATTTCCAGAATGCATCTGTATTGTTATTTCCTACTATGACACATGAATGCCGCCAGTCGTGGTCGTAATGTCCCGATAAATTCGTCCCTTCTATATCTTATTTGTGTGCTATTTTTGTTTTTATTTCGTTATCTTGTTTGTGTTTGTGTTTCTTGGAGAGGAATGGGAATTTATAGTGGGAGTCTACATGTGTAGTCGGGAACGTGTTGCGGTGAAATAATTTTTGCTGTTGCCATGAAAACTGGAATATGACAATTTATAAGCAAAACTCATTTTGAAGTCTAAAGTACGCATACCTTTTACTTGTATTTTTCAGTTACAAATACTGAAATTGGTTTCTTCAAATTGATTTTGCTATGGGTACAAAAATTTTAGCAGCAAAAGAGACAAGGTTAACATAACTGCGTCATTAATTAAATATTATCTGTGACATTCGTTATATATAGAATATAGATTAATTTGCAACAGAAGAACACTTTCAATAATATGCATAACTAGCTTCTGCCCGCGGCTTTGCCCGCGTGGTATACGAACCCGTACATTTTTCCGGGATAAAAAGTAGCCTATGTGCTATTCCAGACTATAACCTATCTCTGTGCCAAATTTCATCCATATCCGTTCAGCCGTTTTGGCGTGATTGAGTAACAAATATCTATCTTCACAAACTTTTACATTTATAATATTAAGTAGGATACTTACTCTCTGTTATTTTTAACATCCCTTACTTGAAAACATGTAAATAATGTTCTGCATTACTAAAATGCAGCACAAAATTCAAATTCCGAAATCAACCCCTAACACTGTTACGCAGTGGTGAAAGTCTACTCGAATTACTTTCTAAAACGCGGCGGCAACGCGACGGGTTCGCGGCGTAATCGAATTGTGAGTCGAGCGAGCTTCGCAGTCTGTTTAATTGATCAGCGCACCGTGTCGCAAGGAGAGATACGTCGGGTGATTAGTTAGGCAATTAGTAGTGGTCACTGATCGCCATTAGTAAGGGTTTAAATGTTTTGAAGGAAATTCAGATGGAAAGGATAGTTTTTATAGGAAGATTAAGGACTGAAATAGCGTTGTCGGAGCTTAAATTAAATATAAACAGGTTAGCTTTGCTCGCTTTATGTCAATAGCGCGAGGTTTTCTTTTCCAAGTCTAAATATAAATTATAAAACCCTAACAGGTAATAAAAACGTGATATTCAACAAGCAGGTTAATCGAGAATTAAATTTTCATAATTTCTAATACAAATATATTTTTTTTCCTCTATTGAGTTAACTTCTTTGAAAGCACGGATATAAATATCTTAGACACGAGTCGACGACCGCAACAGAGCAATTAAACCGACCCTCAAAGAAATAAATCTAACTGCATTAATATCAGAAAAGGTTACTAATAGGCACTAATTTCTAATCATTTCACCCCTACGATGACTTGCAGTGACCGCAGGAAGTGGGAATTATCGTGCGGAAGGTAGCAAGTCACGCTTAGTAGGGCTGCCAACCTGCAGAATTCTGAGCGGACTGTCCGACGTTTTTCCGCATTCGTAACATAATATGTAACAATATTAATGAGAAACTTCATAAGTCTTGGAGTTATTTAGATGTCAGCTAAATAAACTAAATAATCCCAGAAGCATTTTTAAAGGCATTTAGAAAGTTTTTTAAAGGCACAATCTTATGTAACTTTGTGTATTTTGTATTAAAAAACACACCAATCACTGTGGTTCTTTAATTAAAAGCTGGTACCCTTATCTAAGCATATATGCCGAAACGGTTGGCACAGTGGCTAAGCGATTAGCTTTCTGCGTTACGTGTTGCGGGATTGATCCCCGCACGGAACAAATATTTAGATGATCTACAGATAGTTGTTTTGGGTCTGGTTGTGTGTGCATGTGACATTTATGTTTGTAAACTGTACTCACCATACAAGAGAAATCCAAGCGTGGGGCAACGTTTAAAAAAAATCATTAGGCAAATTTATTATTTTAGTGTAGCAATCTAATGTATAATTATAATGACAGGTAGCACCCATCAAGCTTACTACTAGAAATGTGTCTTGATATTAACAACAAATATTATGGAGATCCTACATGACACCTCGTGAGGATATTACGCATATACTGATGTTAACAATAGAAGGATGGAGTCGATGCGTCAATATATTCCAATAATCGGTTTTGTTTAATTAAAGACACGCTATTTATGTATATAAAAGGATGGACATAGTATTATGTTAAATCATTTGATGGTTATGGCTATTATATTGAGTTTTTCCGTATGAAAATTCTCAGTAGCAGCACGGAGTCTGGAACTGTGCCCGGTATACGGCAATAGGTTCGCCCCCTATTACATGGGACTCAATAACAGCATCGGCAATATGTGGATGTACGATAGTACAACTCTGCCTATCCCCCCTAGGGGAATACAGCCGTGATGCTGTTATTTTATGTTATGAATATTTGTTGAGGATGGACGCAAAGGTTTTCGACATGGATCTTTTATGATCGCTATTATATGGTATATCTTTCGTTTGTTTGTCTGTTGCTATAATAGTGTAGCGTAATTTTCATACTATTGCAGTATAGATTCCTTGTAATACACTTTTATTATACTATAGGTAATGTAATACACTTTTATTGTACATTCGAGTAATACAATTTTACTTCGTCCTCTTGTTTTGCCGAGACGCCGCGAACCACATGGAGAGATTAGCTAGTCAGCACTGGTGGTATTGGTGCACCAGACGAACTTATGTGTTGTCACTCGTGGAGACGAAAGGAAAAATCCTAGCTAACGTTTTTTCTGGAAAACTTCATAAATTAAACATAATTAATTACCCTCTTGAACTAAAGTAAAACATTTTTTGACATACCAAATATAACAAGCATTCAAAAGAAACATTAAAAGGTTTTGCCATCGCGAGATATGCGCTTGCCCAAGTTTCCGTGCCGCGCTTGTGAGGTTGGTGTAAGTACCTACTTTGGTCGACTTCACTACCAAGTACTATTTTGGTAGGCAAAGCATTAGAGCGAGTGTGGACTCCAAGTCAGGGTAAGGTTAGGAAGGAGAGTTTGTATACGGTTGCGAGAGTCAAGTAATAGTAGGTGGTGAATAAGTTATTTACTTACAAGGACCTGTGTTACATTTTGGCTGCAAGGTGACAGACCCTGTGAACTTTAATCATCAGACAATAAGAGTTATTTATGAATTAACGTAATGTGGGCCTCGCGGCCCATTAAAAGGTATGCCAGTAAAACACCCATGTGGATACTGAAACTAGATTAGTAGTTGAATTCTCGTCTCGATCATCGGCCTACACTTCACGTATTATTATTATTAGTCAGTCTATTAACGTTAATACACATAATAATAGAGTCGAGAGGTATAACGCCAAAATATAAACATAAATATTTGTCCACTTCAGTAAAAGATATCTTTACCTGAATAAAAATGCGTGGATTTTCCGAACGTAGCCCTTTATAAGTGTACCTACATAATCTACGAAGTGCTGACAATGTTCAAGTGGCCATATACGGAACCGATAACCTTAATCGGTGACTCCTCCTTGACAACGTGAGCTACTTAAGTACAGACTGGAGAAAAAATAATGTAATAATTTCTGATATTAGCAAAGACCTGATTTTAACAAATACATTGTCTTATCTTTTATAAGAAAATCACATCACAGAGTTTGAAAAACTCTATGGATACCACTTGTTATCAGCAAACGTAGCTTCATCTGACTGAGGAACGTCCCAAGATAGGTACATTTTCTTTCATTAGGCGTATGCCTAAGTATGGAGCTGGGATAGATTGGATAGAGAAGGTGGAGAATCTGTAGCGTTAATTAGGAGCAGCCTATGTTCAGCAGTGTCAGCTGCAGTCCTCTGTAACACCAAGATGCTACATCACGATAGGCTTCTATCGTAGCATCTTCGTGTTTCAGAGCACGATGCATCGTTATAGTACATCTCATTGATCTAGTAGTTACAATAAATTCCTGGGAAGAACACAGGTAGGTTATTGGGCTTAAAAATTCTCAGTAGCTGCCTGGAATTTTGAATTGACTCACGGTGGTCGCCTTTGGTTTGACTCCTTTTACATGAACCAAGAATACCTCTGTTTAACCTTTTTGGACACAGGCATAATGTTATGTTATAGAATACAAAAGGATACTCTTTATTGTTATAATTCTGACTATAAAGTAATATCATTTTATTCGAACTTAAAATATCTTACTTCGCAAGACCACACAGCGAACATATGTAATAAAGTTCTTTGATATTATTTTAATGTTTATAGTTGGTTTTGCTAACGACACATAGCGAATAAGGCGGGTGGCACACCGCAATAACCGGTGACTTACGTTTGCGAAACTGCACACGGGAGGTAACATATGAATTTATTAGAATTTCTTTGTGTCCCGCCAACTTTATTTATTGTGATAAAGGTATAATAAAGCGGGTAATGTTAGTATCTAGAAGACACTGGTACAAAACTTTCATTATGTTGTTTTATAATATCAGAACATTAGACCGCTAAGGAATAATCACAGAAAACATAGAGATACTAAGAAAAATCGACAAAAAAGCTTAGCAGGTATTCGATTTAAGTGTTGTAGGTACCTATGAAATAAATACGACGCAACAATATTACATTTTTTCACTATAATGTATCTTGAAATAAGGAAATCGATACCTAAAAAAGCTCTAAGTGCTTTTAAATCTTTTGAAATAGACGCACTTCCAATGTGAACACGACGTTGAGAACCATTGAATAAATATCAGATTTCTGTTATCCAAAACCGAATTATATTGCTATTAATTCCTTAAATCATGCTGGTGTTACAGCTCCAAATTCAACATCATTAAATCTAATTACGTTTCCACCGTGTTTTGACGGTTTAATCCGACACTACACATACAAACAAACTGGCTGTTTACAATAAAACTGTATTATCACGTTACCGGTGGCCGCTACTTAGCCAGAAATAAAATAACCGGATATTTGGGTGGTCTAAATGTGTCCATAACCTTTTTATGTCTCATTTTGATAACGTTGTTGCTTATTAGTGAGTTTATTGAGATGTTTTAGTCACGAGCGTTATCGCTCCATACATTAACAAATAAATTTACTCCAATCCACTCTATCAAATGCAGTTCCTTACGAAATAACGAACATTTTTGGAGTAGGGACCTCCAACTGGGCGCAGAAAGTGCAAATAACGAAATAGGCAGGGGCGAATATGGCAGGTAAACGATATGCAGAAATTTAAATTCTAAATTTATTTAGTTAAATTTTTTTTTCGACGAATTAGGCAGAAATTTTAGTACCTACTATTAATTATACAGGCACATTTTTTCGCAAAGTCCCACGTGATTTAGAGGGAATATATTTGCTATCGAGAACAGTTCCAAACTTCGGGTTGTTTATACAGAAAACAATAATAACACATTGCTGAATCCGGGAATCGAACCCAGGATCTAACGCTCAGCAGCCGCGCTACATTACTCTACTCTACTTCTAGTACTACTACTAGAAAAATCAATCAGTCTTTAGTTTATGTCAAATGAAATAAAGTGAGTGAAGAGTTCACTATCAATGTGTAGTGTACGTAGGTACATACCTACCTACTAAGGAATAAGTCACCATCTCGGTCATACATACTCAATGATCTTCCAAGTCTAAAGAGTTTCACATGCAAATATTTTATTACCCCAAGTTTCGAACTTGGATACACGTTAATTATTCCTCTCCCCTTGATCCGAAGGCGTATTCGATTCTAGTGTAGGCGTCAAGACACTGTGTGCGGTCCCTACCGGTCAACTGCCAAGAAAGCAAACTTAAAACACTAAATGAAACCTTACTGGTCCATGAATAAGGCTTAATTTCAATTGGCAAGTTTTGATCTACAACTTTTGAATACCTCGAGTGACGTGTTAAACGAATTTGGGTTGTATGTAGAAAGTAAATAAAGTTAATTTTGGTTTGGATAATGTGGTTTACACTATTAAAATAATGAGGGCTCCTAAGGGTATACCCACTATTTCTCATGTGTTTGCTTGCTTTATTTATTGTTGCGAATAAAGCTACTGTTTGTCTTTGTTGCTGGGACGCAGTTCGTCACTTGCTAGTTTAGTTTTACTGATTCAGTTTGGTTTGTTTGTTTAAATTTTATTGCCATCATCTGGGTTTGAAAGGACAACATTGAGTGTGTCAGTTGTTTATCGTTATTTTAGTTAATTGAAATACTTAATGTAGGTGGTTTATTAAATTTATAGAAATAGCTTGGATCAATGCAAAGTCGTCCCTTTTTTCAAGTAAGCCACAACGTTACGAAGATTAAGTAAAAGGAGTTATGCTTTGAAGATGGGCAGCAGCAACCACCTGAAAAGCTATATTACGTGTAGAACCAGATTTTCTTAAGGATTACAGCTCAAATGATTCGTATGCGTATGAGCATGAACACAGATAAAATAAAATATCGTGCTCACAATTTAAAAGTCTTGATAGTCCTTTTTGCTTGTCTGGACATAGCAGTGGCTTGCGCAGTTTTTAGACAGGGTAGGTAGAATATTTTAAAGACTTACTTACCAACAATACCTACTGCATGTTGGTATTGGTTCGTCGTCTTGTCGATTAAACAATGATGTACGTTATTTGCCACCTCAAATATCTTACAATAAATATTTATCTGAGTTATGTAGGATAGGCAGTGTCTTTAAGTCTTTATGAACCGCACGCCATTAGGACATTAGGTACAATAAATAGTGCGAAATATGATACACTATATATATTATATGATAGACTTATTATGTTTATAAAATTATTTTTGTTATTTTTCAGGTATGTGAAGCTTGAATTCAGTTTGGTGCAGGTCAAGAGGTAGGTATGTTTAGATATCGAAGGGAATTCAGTCATAGATATATTTTTTACTTGTATTCGCTGTTTCGTCGTGTTGCACGAGCTTTGAGTTCTGACGTGGAAATTGCTCGTGGTGGAAAATATTAGTTACAAGGCTGACTGCTCAGTGCTCTTGACTCATGTCTAGTCTTTAGTATTTGGGCTACTTTCATATTATTTAGCTGAATATCTAGTTTAGTTGCGCTTATTCCTTCTGTCGAGTCTGCACGAGTTATTATATTGGAATCGCTCATGCAGTGGAATTAATGGAAAGAGGTAACAGTTGTGGTGACGAGGCTGACTACAAAACATTAGGTAGATCATCGAGCGTATGCGCGTTGTGTACCGAACGATCTTTTGTTTCGTTACTGCGCTAAAATAACCCTAAACTTACTTAAGCCCGGAGTAATCTTATTATATTTACAACCTATATATACATCAACAAATATTACTACTATTATATTCATAGAAATAAAACAAAAAGACATAGTAATCCTGTAACCGGTATAAACCAGTTACAAATAGAATGACTTGTACAGCACGTGAACGCTTTCCGCCGAGTCATCGAGATTCACTAACAGGTGACTCGATTCGTGACCTGTTCAGTTAGGTGGATGGACGAGTCAAGTATTATATTATTTTTTAAGAAGGTCATGGACGATTTTTGTATTTGGAATAGTTAGAACGCACGATAGAAAACTTTTGTTTCTTTTTGAAACTTTTAAATCAAGTTACAACACTGAGACTCTGGATTGATCATAGATGATCGGGATGATTATAACGAAAATAGGAAGGAACGAATAATTATCGAGAAGATATGTCTAGGTATACTTGTTATTTAAAGGCTATTGACTTGATAACATCTTTGAACAGGTTTTAGTTCCGTAAGGCATGTCTTTTGTAAACCGTATTTCTTCTTCTATCGAATCATAGTAGGATGTTTCTGATAGAAACACCTTCTTTGACAACTTACTCCAGCAATCCAAACGCACCACAGACAGGGGGGTGCAATACACGATTATTGACAGTCTGCCCCCGCGTTGTTCGGACTACCAGTAAACATGATTTGTAGGAATGACGATCGTCACCACGTTGGTCTAGCGATCGAGTCGCGTATTCAATGGGCGGCTTTAGCTGATGACTTCATTACCATACTAAGTGCGTTTGAACCAGGGTTTATAGGGGCTGTTGTTTTTTCATTTTAATATACATTTGTGTGTGTGTAGGTAAGTGACGGGGTAGAGATGTAAAGTGCTGATAAGGTGTTTAAAAAAAAGTAAACTAAAAATGTTGCTCTATCGTACTCTTAGAGGGGAGATAATTAATTAAAAATAATTAAATTGAACATGATACACTTACATTTTGAACCGTAATACGTATATTGATTTTACCAATAAAATAAAATAAGGTGAAAGAAAATTGAATCTACAGGTAGCACCACCCAACCCATTCAATGTTAACAACAATGAATGCGAAAATTAAAAACATTTCATACCATCGGTACCACGATCTCCAGTATCAATTACCTCACAAAATGTCTGACCGTAAAATCAAGTTAATGTACGCACAAAATGCATGTAGCTTTATCTTCAACACGAATCTTATTAAAACAATAACATGGGATACTTTGATAACCACAGTGTATTCCACGCAACAGTCGCCTCGATTTGTTATGGTACTGTGATCAAATTTTAAAGGCAAGAGCACTGATTGTCTACGTATTTTTATGATATAAAGTAGAAAAAAGAAGACTGTCTCATTGGTTTAGTGGTCGCGAGCTTGACTGCTAAGCGTAAGATCCTGGGTTCGATTCCCGGATCGGGAAAAGTATTATTGGGCTTTTCTGTATGGTAATTTTTAGTAACAGCTCAGAGTTTGGAAATGTGCCCGATTGATGGCTCGCCCCCTATTAAATGGGACTCAATAACAGCATCTGTCACATCCCATTGCTGGACAAAGGATTCCCACTTGAATCGAATTCCAAGCCTATCACTAAAAGTTATTAATATTTAGGTATCGTCACTCACCATAATGGACTAATTTTGGCTTCTACTTTATCAATGGTTAGAAAATACCAATTTTCCTGTACCTTGGTTGTATTTTTATCAATTTATAAACATCTAATTCAATACATAAATACTGTCAAAAAAAAAAAACCAGTGGCCATGTATAGAAAAAAAAAATGTATATATTTCATACACGTACTCATATTGCTGCTTCGCCTTAACCAAACATTTAATACACTTTCACAAGTAAGTAATTCAATCTACCGCCAATAAGATCGTTGTTCTCACGGAACTAATGATCTAGTTATTTTTTATTAAATATTTTTACTCTGTCGTGAGTGTAGTAAACCGTATGTTTCCGATCTTGAGCACACGATGTCGAAAGAACAATGGAATTTCTAAGCAAAACGATGCCAGGCCAAGTATTTGGTTAAACTAGAGCTCAATACATAGCGTCATCCCTGTACTTATTCCCCAAAAGGTTACACAGAGGTAGAACGTACTGGACAGCCAGATGTTGCTAATGCCATTATAAAGGTCCATAGAATAACGGCAATGTTTTATAATTAATTACAATTCTAACCTCTATGGTATTACTTATGATAATTCCGATATCACTTTACTCTACTTGGGAATTGAACACCCAATGATGAGGCCGTTTATGCCTATAGTGCCTTCTAACCACAACAATCCATGAGCTTGTCAACTACAAATATTGCTGCTTTCAAATATCTGATACGCTTATCAGAATAAGAATATCAGATAGGAGTAAGAGTGAAGTAAGAGGAGGAAAAAGAGAGGATATCCTATCTCCTACAGTGTCTGAGTCGATTGATTAGTAATCTAAATGATTTGGAAGTTAATTGCGCCCACAATTATCAACCTCCTGAAAATGCACGAGACAGGCATCACACATAAGCAAAATGAGCTAAAGAAATAAATATCTAGGTAGCAGAAGATAATGCTTCTACTGATCTTTGAAATGAGAGAAAAGACAATAAACATAGACCTCCAAAAAAATTAAATTCAGTCCACGTTACTGATATACATAATATAAACGTACATCTACAGTTTGAAATAAAGCCTGTATTACACAATCAGTTCACCCTCGGCACAAACTTTAAACATACCTTACTATTTACGCAAAAGTTTTCACGGATTCACGTTTTTTTTTTTTCGGTACCTGCATAGGGGAGAAAAGTTTGCACTCGCAACAAATACTGTTAATTCGAGCGTGAATGTCTCTCTTTTGGGATTTTCTGTATCTATAAGTTATAGTATACAGGTTTGTAAAGAAATTGGTAGCTGGGATTTTGGGGTGCTTTTTGGAAGGGATGTTTGTTAACTTCCATCAATTACTTATGTGAGAGTCAAATTGAGAGAATTTTATGAAGTTGTTTTTGTCAACGACCCATAGTCATTGAAGTTTAATAATAAGAATCAAGAATAAAGCTGTAAAGATGCTCTTACAAAATTAATAAACAAATGAGAGTTGAAATATTCAATAAAAGAAAAATAAATATTGTTTAAATCAAAAATCAATCTGATCTCTTATTAAAATCTCCATACAACGAATAAACTGTAAAGCAATTTACGATAACGACGAATAATCCTCAATAGGGTGTGTCAAATCCAACATAGGCCTCTAAACAATTTACTAGTTTTTTTTAACGTTTAAGCAACGTTAATACCAATTACCAGGAAAACAGAAGACACGAAAGTAATTCTTAAACCGACAATCCTCATACTTATTCTGCACTCGTTCGGAGATGTTAATCTCACCCCAACTAACTCCGGAACTGAGTTTGGCGCAATAAAAACTGTCACTATACTTATTTACGATGCAATAAAAGAGATTCAGATAGAAATAATAGGAGGCGCCCGCGCACAGGGCTGATAAAATTGCGCTTATGAACGTATTGTGAAGACATACGATCAGTTTGAATTTAAACTATTGATCGATGGTGATCTTATATACGTAAATTGGCTTGTATAGGATGTGCAGCGAAGGAAAATAGGATGGTGTAACAAATATTTTGCTTTAACTGATACGAATTCTTTATCTGAAATTTTGATAAAATAAAATAAATATGCCAATTACAATAGCAACATTAAAGTTTCTAAGTTCTGGGAGTCAGTTGCGTTCGGACGTCTTGAAGCGCAATTTTAGCTACCTTCGTGTATTATGTAAAGACTCGAGTGATGTGTTGTGCTCGATATAAATTATTGAGTTACGATTAAGGCTCAATGCTGCTTGTATTCTTAAGGTCAAGAACTCAATGTACCTGTATCGATTTTATCACTCGATAGAACTATTGGATTGCTCATAAAGATTTATCAGTCTTTACGAGGTTCTGCTTATGATTCTTTGTAAGTTGTGTGAGTATACCGAGTTGTAATTTTACTCTAAAATGAGGTCCTAATTAAGTTTCTTCTTATTTATGGAGGTATTAAATCTTTGTCTCAATTTATGTTATACTTAAAGGAATTGGTCGTACTATTTTCTTCCACGATTCTTTCCATCCACTGGTTGTCTGGAAAAAATGCTTTTAGCGATAAAACCGCCATTTGTACCCTTTATGTAAAATGTTTTTTTCGCTTTGTACTTTTTCTTTCGGTGTACAATAAAGAATACTCTATCTATCTATTTATCAAAGAAAATATTGAGTATCGGTCGGAGTACCCGCATATACCATTGTACCTATACATTGTGTTTTGCCTGTTTTTAGTGCCATCCACCTAATAGGGGTCGGTCGGGGGCGAGCCTATTTTACAATAGGCTCTACCGTGCATAAATCCAAACTCCAAGCTATTGCTGTCAGAACAAACTAACTTTTAAATCTAATATTTTATATTTACATAATAATCAGATTAGAAAAGTAAATAATTACCTAATAAAATTCCATTTTGCTGAAATGGGAATCAAACCCAGGACTTGCCGCACATGCAGCAACTAAATCATTGAGGCAGTATCTATAACCAATTTCTGATTATACTTCTTCAATCAATAGAAGACTCATCATTTGATAGTATAACATTGCTGTCATTGTCAAAAGGGTGAAGATAAAGTGGCTAATTAGGTTAGGTTACAAAAAACAAACTGATTCTCCTTTGTAAACAATTATTTTATTATATTCACTTTGGCTGATGCTGCGTTCAGCCTTATTTCTTCGCCTTCTCATTCCATTAAGTAAAGCCAGCATGATTACCTAAACTCAAAACATAAAGCTATCAGCTGTTTACCATCCCGCGGAAATTGTACAAGCTGAAGGAAATAGGTTACCATGGTACAGTTGGAAGCGAGCCAGGAATCTGTCGATTTATGCACTACATATTTGTGTTATATTCTTTATAAATTTGTACATGTGCGATAGTATCGGGTTGTATATGAAGCTAGGCCAGTTTGACCGACTTACGTGGTATAATTACCTAAGTTGCCGTAGTCTGAGATTCGGAATTACAGTCAAGCAGTCTTCGGGTCACAAGTGAAACGCTTTCTTAGATGAGGTGTTTGAGTGTGTCATTGTATAATTCACCGTAAATTAACATCAAAGATTTACGGCACGGTTGGCGCAGTGACTAAGTGATTAGCTTTTTGCGCTAGGTGTCGTGTTTTCGTTATCCGCATGGAACAAAAATCTGTATGATCTGCAGATAGTTGTTTCGGGTCTGGTTGTGTGTGAGTATGTGACATGTATGTTTGTAAATTGTACCCACGATACAAGAAAAATCGACGGCAAAGACTTTTTTTTTTAAAAATCAGGTTTTTTATTTTTGCTTTTTGTTAGAATTGTTGCTTATTAAGTTTTCTGTTGTAGCGTGTGGGCAGTTTCTGTGTGTGTATCGATATACCTATGTACATCGCACATGATATTTGCGTATAGGAATCGAAACCGTGACACGTAGCGTAGGAAGCTAATCACTTAACCACTGCGCCAATCGTTTCGTCAAATTTGCAGCTGGAAGTCGGTGCTAACGGCATGGTCCAGCCGTCTTTCACCAGCTTGCGGCTCTCAACTTCTCCTGTTTAGAATTAGTATTTGTTCAGTGGATGGATGATATGCTAAAGTGTTGATCAATCGTTATAATTTTGATATGGCAGTCAATAATAGTTTGCACTAAATCACACCAAAAGAACTCATATAATCAGATCTCAGATCGGATATATAATACTTTTCCTATTTCTATTATTATTTAAAAGGGAGGTAACATATTTCTTTGTGTTGTGAAAATTATCAAGAAAATCCTAATGCCTGACATTAAATGTTTAATAACATCAGTTAATCCACTTCGCAAATATCCAATAATGAATATTAGCCGAAATTCTAAAGGACCATTAATGCCATATCTAAATACACAGCCATACTCCTATTGGAATTAATCTTGCGATGACGGCGAATAAAAATCGGGCTTCAATAGATCGGGAGGCATTTCTTAATATTTCCCTCGGCCATTGAGAGGACTAAACAAATTCTCAGAAAGGAATTCCCTCCTCGAATACGTCAATCAACTTTTGTGGGATTGTACTAAAAAGATAAGGAGTGGAAATATACGGGGATGTATTTAGTGCGGGTCCTCTGTACTGATTAAATTGATTGATCATCATGTAGAAAGCTGTTGTTGAAACATTTTGATGAAATTGGTAGTGGTTTTATCATTATTCAAGAATAAATATTTCATTGTTTAAAATCAGTTTATATTTTAAAATATTCTATATATTTTGATTTGATTAATTAAATAATAATATAAAATGGATAAAAAAATATTAACTACAGTGTGTTGAATCAATGAAAGTAGACACTTTATTTATTTCTATACATTTTCATAAAAAAATGGCCATATTTGTCTTTTGTTACATAAAATAAAGTTGTTTCTCAAAAAATCTCGAAACAGGTCTCTTTGAATTGATATTTACACTCGATTTACAAATTTGCCTATCTATCAATCACTGGCCATCCACTTAACGTTCACACATACAAAATCGAACCGTATATTTCTCACAAAAACTTTCTATAGAAAAAAAATATTTTGATCTATTTAGACGGCGCGGGTATGTCGTAAACGCGAATGGGAGGGTTAAATCTCATTACATTATAGCAGATGTAAAACGATTTATAGAGGTAAACCCGTCCGGTCATATTTTGTTATGTTCCAATAATTCTTTAGATTTTACATTCTGCCTTCGGAAAAACCAACATTCCTTTTTATTTTTAAAACTTCAAAAACACGTGCCTTGGCTGCGAATAGGTAATTTTGCGAGAAATTTTCTTTTTGCCAAATTGGGTCGTGAGTTTTATGCTTGCGCGTAAACTGTAATAGGCCAGGCCCTTTTTAAATTAACGGGAACTACCGCATTAAAGCCGGCTCTCCGCGGTATGTATGCTCAAGCTTTTTCCTTTACGGTACAACTCCGTGGATGGAAACCTCCAGCAAGTTTGTTGATGGCTTGTTACGTAACTTCATCAGTTATTTTTATAAAATTCCAGGCTGCTTGTAGTCTGCCATCGTCTAGACTCAAAAATATGGAGCTCTCCTAAAATTGTACCATACACTGCTTGTTCGTACAAGGTTGTGATTGTGGTGACTGCCGAGTCCTCATACATATTACTGAATAGTTTTAAAATATCCAATGAAATAATATTACATAACATAGCATCACGCCTGTATTCCCTGAGGGGTTAGGCAGACGTGTACTATTGGACACTCACATTTCGCTGACCCCGTTATTGGATCCCATGTACTAGGGCGCGAGCCTATTGCTATCTACCGAGCACAGTTCTAGACTACGTGATGCTACTGAGAATTTCCATACAGAATAACCTGACAACACTTTGTCTGACGCGGGACTTGAACCCAAGACCTCGTGCTCAGCAGTCGCGCTTGCTACCACTAAACCAATGAGGCCTCCTCGAATATCCATTAGATAATAATAAGAATCTCCTCCTCCATAATCATCTCGCGGATTTCGAAAATGTATATCTGCAGTTAACGAAATTACTGTATTCGTCATAACACACATAAGTGAAATAAAATGTATGTTGTAACAGAAACTATATAATTTTCTTATACCTGAGAGTAATAATCCCAGCTGTGAAATCAGGGTCAGCTCTGTCATTATCAGCCACAGCGTCATTTTATTCACTGTTAAGTATATGTTTAAACTTTGCGTATGATACTTTACCCAGTTTTATGCTAATCATATCGTAGGTGGTTACACAAAAAATAATTTCAATCGCATTAAAACACAGGAATTACTGCCAACTAAAAAAGCAATAATACGAGGGAGACAGTCGTCATGTTGTCTTTATGCAAAAGTGCGTGGACGTCGTGTTGCAATACTTTGTGCATCTGTATCATGGCGACACATGGCGATGTTGTTTTTAATCAGACAGACGGGCGGGCGAAACGCTGCGGTTGATTGGCCAGCTGGAAAAAGTCGGTCTTGTGTATATTATAAAATTTAATCAAAATCGAAGTTAAGGCTTTTTTATTTCAACTAGGCCATTGCAGGCACTTTTAAAAAGTCGAGACTCTAGGTGCACGGTTCCAAAAGAGAGTAGGTCCTAGGAGAAGAGACCAGTAAGAAACTCAAAGGATACTCTTCAAAAAAAGTTAATTTACAATTAATGTTCTTATATATGTTGTGTTATATATTTACGTGAGTACCAAATAGATTCTAACTCATCGGCGGTGAGACTATAAGAATTGTGTTTCTAGACATAGGAACTAGGAATTTATAGGTTATCGGTACAAAATAAAACGAGATAACTTAAGGGAAAATCAGATAATTATATTGTTACGATTCAAAATCCTCGTGAAAGCAAAAATCCTGTAACTACATATAAACGATTTCAATTATTGAAAATAAATCTGAGGCCACTTTAGCAATTCTATTTTTTAATCTCGATGAAACGACTTGCGGTTTTTATATGTGATCAGAATTAATTGAGTTAGTTCAAAATTAATAACAGTATGTTTCAAATCTAAAACAGCAAAAGTAAATAGTAAATCTTTTTTTTATCATTAATATTAATATTACTATAAAGTTAGTCATAAATAATATGGAATAATTTTGTTTACAGATATACAATATACTTAGTAGATATATAAAACATATTGGTCATCACAAATAAACGCTCGTCTGGGTACCCATAATCTGTTTACAGTCGCAATGCCTCGCCCCAAAGTTGTCTTTAATTAAATTTAAAACTTGGCTGTGACGTCATGCTGTGCTTGGCTACGCGTGCTCTTCTTCCGGCACTGGTCGCAACTTGTTATGCACCGTTGGTTTTAAGCTGTTCACTTGGTAATCCTGGAAAAGATAGGCAGTTTGTCAACTTACAGATCACAGATCAGTGACAAAGGATCAATCATCCTGTCACTCAATCTCACCTTTTCGGAAGAAGCTTCTGTCAAAGTACCTATACAGTGGAATAAACTGAGTAAAACTATTAGTTCTTAGGTTTATTACACACAACTCTAATATTGAGCCACAACCAAAGTATAAAGAATCCAGAGCTTTATCAGATTTCACACTAAGATTGGGTCAGGCTAACCGATAGTAGTGCCATTTGTCAGAAACAAGCCCAAACACGGCCACATCATCAGCATTTTTTAGTAAACTTATGGTAACTAAGATTTATACGAGTCAACTGCTATACAAGTTTGACTAGTGGAATGCGTTTACATTATTCTAAAAGATAAAAATGTGGCTTGACAAACTTTTTGGTTTTTGACTACATATGTATTCGTATGAAAACCAGGAGGTTAATTTAACTATCGAATCACGGCGCACAGTAGACGGTCTCGAAGTTTAAAGAACATCACAGACAAGAAATGTGACTACAATAAAAGAACCCAATCACACTTTTTGCTAGACCTAAGAATTGAAAGCAGATTATCCGACCGAAGTCTGACTTATTACCATTATGCCATTAAGGGAACTTCAGCTTGAATATAGCCTAATTGCGTAATTGTGGCCGAGCAAGGATGAATCGCGGTTGAATTTGATTTTCTATAGATAACGGTAAACATAGAAAGTCGAAAGCTTAACATCAGGATTACTGTCGAGACGGTATGCGGTCATATGGTCTCCAATTGTATCCATGATAACGAGGGCGGAGGAAGAATCGTTTTATTATTTATCTTTAAAACTTGACTGCCTCAATGTTCTAGTGATCACAAGAGTGAGTGATAAGTTATGTTGGGTTCAATTCCCGGGCCGAGCAAAGTGTTAGTGGATTTTTATCTGTATGGAAATTCTTAGTAGCAGTTCGGAGTCTGGAACTGCGCCGTGCTGTGGGATTTGATAATTGATGTTTGAAATAATTGAGGATTCAGTGATGTTGTGTTATCTGTAAAATAAACTTAGAAAATGATTTCTTCCCATATCCAAAGTACAGCTCACAGACATAACTTTAACATGCACATACACACCCGATCCTTTACTAATTAGAATCGCACCTGCTACGCAAAGCGCAGAATGCTAATCGTCACAGCGCTTATCGAACCGTCTAGATTAATTTAAAAATATATTTGACGCCCCTTTACTTAGGAGTAAAAGAAATCGTGTCCTTTTTTATTCAAATGAGCACAACGTCTCTGAATCTATTCAGAATACAAGGAAGAATAAACCTAATAAAGTAACTTAGCTATACACAAAGTTCCCGGATTTTTTCACCTCCTAAATGTATCGTGCATAATGCTTTGAAAGCTTCAAAAATCTCTGTCGGCTTACGGCAAAATTAAACTAATTAAAAAACTTTTGTAATTATCGTCTTAACAGACACTTGGAGTAAATCGCCTTTAGGGCAAACAACACCTCAAGAATTTTACCGCCCGTGCTCTCGACCAGTAATTCGCGTAATTCATGAGATGTAGCGGATTCAAAAAGGTAATTATCATAATTAATGACTACGCGAATAAAAATATCAGTCTACCTTGTCAGTTACAGCAAAATCTCGGGTTTTACTCTCGTTTTGAAGCTGGAAAAATATAAAAATATTGTTATCACTATCGTAATGTAATTTTTTAATGTATTTCTGTTCTTTAAATACTATGAAAAGCAAATGTAAGGTGGTTGCCGTCAATGGCAACTAAACCAGTAAAAGCTGTCCTCGCATACTATTAAAACTACTACGCCATGCCAGCTCAAGGTCAAAGTGTATCTACGAACGTACGGGTTTCTGTACCTACAAGATCATATGGAAACACAAGGTAAACCAATTTTCTACTGTAAGCATCCCTGTAGACAATACAATGCTACGGGCTATCGAGATAACATAACATTAAAAAAAACTCATTGGTGTACTTCAACAGCATTTTTCGCAACTACCTCGTTTATAACTTGGGCCAGACAATTTAAAGCTCCTTAAAATTAAAACAGTTGCAGGTCTGTATTGAATAAAAATCACATTAGGACCCCGATGCCTCCCTATTTCCTACAGACGACTCGAATAACAATAAATGTTAAGTTACATTGTTCAAAAGACCTATTACCTTTAGCTCGTACATAATTTCCCGGTCTAAATTTCCCGCGTTCGCTTTATGGCTACAATTTGTAAATTTTATATCGCCTTTTGTGATTCAGATGCTGAAATTCTTTGAAATCATATTTGAAACCCTCGTTTGTTTTGTTAATGGATTTATGGGGAATACTTTGGATAAATTTGATCATTAGAAATAACAATTGTAAAAGGTAATTGCTGTCGGCATTGCTATAGGTTTAACAATTAAGTATAATACATTGTAAAAATATTTTTTGCGCCCGAATTACCACAGTACAGAATTTAGTTTAGTGACGATTTTTCTACTGTAAAATGGAGATATTGAGAACTCAGATTCATGAAATCTACTCAAAATTTTAATAGCTTCAGATATCAGATGGCATGACAGACAATGATGTTGAATGGTAACATAATGTCACTAGTTAAATTTTGAGTGCGGTGAAATTGTTATAAGAATTTATTGAAAACAGTCAGCAATTATTATTATAACCATAAATAACCATTCGACTATTCGACAAAGTTACACTATTCTTTAATAAGTTATTACAAAAATTAGGTAATTTAGTTTTTAAGTTTTCATTCATAAAAATGTTATAAACCTTACATAGCTTACTTACATAATTATAATGATCAGGTACTTTTGCAGATGGCTTTACTTATCACTAGCCATATACCTCACTATTCCTGGAATACAAGTATTTGCTTGCTTAGTATAGATAGAACATATATATATTGTAGACAATTATAAAAACACAGCAGCAACCTACCGTTTTATTTCCCACGCAGACATGTAAATTAACATCCAACTCAAACACACTTATTATAAGCGCTTAATATGAAAATCAAGATCCAAATTCTCCGCACCACTGCTTCAGCAAACAATCTTCAAGAATCACCAACTTAATTATACGAATGCAGACCTCATTCGTTATTCATCGAAAACGTAGCGACGCATTCAAAAACCTTCACCTAAGACGGTCGTTAAGTAAATTAATACGAGTATAAAACATGATTAAAAAAATTACGTCGACAACCGATGTAGGGTGGAAGAAATAAGGGCGCATCCCTCCTATATGAATGGATGCTTTCTCTAACAAATACAAAATTGTTTTGTTGCTCACAAACGAGCAACAAACACAAGTTCCATCACTAAATTCTAAGTTTTAAAGTCATTGTTGTTGTTATACAGCGGCAAACTTAAGTTTGTAATTGTATAGCAAGTTTACGTTCAAGTGTTATAAGTTCTAATGTCCCTCAACGGTTTAATATAAGTTGCTGGGGGCGAAACAATGAAAATGTTAATGTTTGCCTCGCATTTTGTATTTTTACCTTGCATTTGTTGAATTGCCGTGAGTTTCGCTTCTGCCAAGAACTGCACTTTGCTGGCTTAAGATGTTCATGGTCTCTTAACTACGAAGTGAACAAAGCTACAAGAGGTGCACGATTTTACAGGGTGATGTGTTAAATGAGGAATCACATAAATAGATAAAATTTACTTTATTGTATCTGATAGATTGTTCCTTCAATTGCTGAGTCTGCTAAGTATCATCATTACGATAATATTAAATGATGGAACTCACAAGATCATGTAAAAAAAACAAATGATACAATATGTACATACCTATTTATTGTATGTGTCTTCAACACCGAAAAATATTCCACTCCTACATTTGCTTCCATACATCGAATTTGCAGATCAAATATTCCATCTCGGGATTGAAGGCAAACAAATTTTGACAAAATCTAATCCGAACTCCAACAAACAGTGTCTCTAATTCTCACCCATTGTATACATTTCTTCGTACGCGCATTTCTTAATACATACAAAATAAGGAAATGTGAAAATATATACGCAAAATACACGTTCGCCAACGACTTTATTAGAACGGGTGTGAAATTGCGAAACGGCCCTAAAATATGCGTAAAAATTCCTGTGAGCGTAAAATTTCAATCAGTCTTATATGTATGCAAAACGTATTCTCTTCAACTGCGTGTTGAGGTAAATATCCAGTGATTGCGATCATATTTAAAAGGATTCTGTTAGATTACATACTTATTACAATAATTTATCATTGCGTAATGAGTAAAATGAGATTTCATGGAACGGCTAATACTTCGGAAAATTGCAAATTCATTCCCGGAAAATTGTAAATTCGGGAATGGTATATTTGCATGAACTAAAGACCAAGAAGACGGGACATTGTCTGTTGGGTCATTTAGATATAAAAGCAAAATACTGTCAGTCACCCATTCACTGACTAAACTACTGACCAAACCAGCATACAAACATGAAATTTGGCATTTAGATTTTCTATAATTCAATCCATATGACAGTCTAATGGATTGTATGAGAAGTCGCGGGCACAGTTAGTATATATGGTTGTTGTCTGTTATTCAATGCAAAGTGTAGCTCGATCGGTAAAGGCAATTCCCAAAATTACTATGAGTAATTCCTATACAATTTCGTACGATGTAAGCAAAAAATTGTAGCTCTGTATTTCTGTCTAAAGCAATTACTTAATATAAAGGAAACTGGGTGAACGTTGTACGTTTGTCGAGTTAATCGGAGTTCCTATACGCTTTGTATTTTTTTACGTTTGATTAAATCTTTTCTGTGTGCAAAATGTTTGTGTGACATATTTTAGCTTTTGTTACATACCAGCTTAATAGAATAAATCGATGTTTTGATTTAATAAAAAGTGAACCGATGTTAACTAAAGCTTATTTTATTTAGGAATTTAATTTATACATAAATGTAAATGAAACACGGATTCCTTCAAAATAATAATTGTTTATTTTATCAATTCGTTTAAATAAGAGGTAAAATTGACACACATTATAATTGCGAGGTGCGCGGACGCAGGCTCCCCAAATAACGATGCTGTACGACTTTTACACCCTGGGCACGATACAGGTGAAACGTGTACCTAATGGAGACAACAACGGACTTACTGAGAAAATTTGTTGACATACCTTGTAATATCTCTTGGTTTTTTGATGCAATATACTAGTAATAATTATGATTATAATACTATCGGAAAGTGTTATAAATCCTACGTATTTGAAGTATCTCTTTGAATACTTAATACATTTAATTAATTTACGTAGCAATCTATATATATGTTGAACGACAAAAATAACTTATACATAACATAGTATGATGCTTCTATTCCGAGAAAGATTAGGCAGAGTTTAGATTATTAGTATCCATACTGTAGCCAAAAAACTCGTAACAGGCCAACGTGGTGGACGAAAGCCTAACCCTTCTTATTCTTTGAAGAGACAGTCTATCAGTAATAGGCTGTAATAGGTTGATGTATCGAACCCAATGGTTGAAAGGACTCAAACTTACGAACAACTCGTAAGTCGAAGTCAGGCCACTAGACCACCCATACTTATAATCCACGACAACGTTCATATATCCACATAGTTCAGCGGTACGCGAGGCATGCTCCATATTGCATTCGTTTGTAATGCATTAACCGATCTAAACCATGAAATTTTAATATAAAATCGCTTTTTACTCAACACTTCATCTTATTACGCGAATGGGAATATCGTTGAATAACAATGAGGACGTTGAATAAATTATTAATTTTCGGATCTTTTGGCATGAAGGAACATTGTGGTTTGAAAAGCTATATCTAATAAAATAATCTATACTCTATTTCTTCTCGCCGAGTCGTAGTCGGTATTTGTAAAATACTATGGTATATTATTGTATCTCATAGTATCACGCATGTATTCTCCAAAAGGTTAAACAGAGGTGTACTTTTTGTAGAACCACGTTTCGTCGGTTCCGTTGTTAATGCTAATGTGAGAACGACCTTTTACGAGCCAGTGAGAATTTTTTAACAGAAAATTTCAATAACACTGCCCGATCTAGGACCTTACAGTCTGTAGCCGCGCCTGAGACCACTTGACCAATGAGGCAGCGTAACCAAAATTATCGTGGTTGCAAGTGGTGGTGCCCGGTCGTAAGTTCGATTCCCACACAGAAAAAATATTTACATGATCTACAGATAGTTTTGGGTGGATGTGTGAGACTTATATCTGCTATAATAATGCTAATTTAAAAATATCTATTGTAAAACCTTTGTTTAAAAAAGATAAAAAAGAACTTATGGAGTGTTACAGACCAATAGCATTAGTACCAATATTTTCAAAAATTTTTGAAAGATTTATTCATCATAAAATATATGGCTACCTGGAACACTGCAAGTTATTATGTGATGAACAAAAAGGATTTAGGCAAAGTAAAAATACTAATTTAGCTATATATGATTTATACAAAAATATCCTTAACAACGTTGATAACAGAACACCTGTATGTACAATTTACTGTGATATGACGCAGGCTTTTGATTACGTTGACCATTGCATACTATTCAGTAAATTAGAAACATATGGCATAAGAGGTAATGTGCTAAATTTAATAAAATCGTATCTTTCTGATAGATTACAGGTTACTAGCATTTCAAAAATAAATATAAACACTAAACAAGAGATCACATATCGATCCAAACCGCGTTCGATCACATTTGGTGTACCTCAAGGTAGCGTCTTGGGTCCACTTTTATTTATAATCTACATAAACGATCTGCCAAAATATGTAAACCATCCGATGTCCCTTTTTGCAGATGACAGTACTGTTTCGATTCAATGTAGATCAAAGGAGCAGTATCAAGACGATATAAATGAATGCTTAGCGTCAATTGTTCAGTGGTTAGATAACAATAACCTTAAAATAAACTTGACGAAAACCGTAATTATGCACTTTAGCCAGAGACCTCGGTCACATAACCTTAACGTTAGTTACAATAATAAGTCCATACACGAGGTAGACACCGCAAAATTTTTAGGACTAACCATTGATAGGCAGCTTCACTGGAAAGCACACATTGAAGAACTATGCAAAAAAATTTATAGCTCAGCTTATGCTCTACTTAAAATAGTACCTATTTCCAGTATGGATACTGCGATTACTGCCTACCACGGCATAGTAGCGTCGGTATTAAGATACGGGATCATCTTTTGGGGAAACTCCACCAACAAAAATATGGCATTTAAAGCACAGAAGCGCTGTATTCGTGCCATATTTGGTCTCAAAACCATAGACAGCTGCAGACCTTATTTTATCAGACACAGAATCCTGACACTTCCTTCCATATATATCCTTGAGGTGGCCTTATTTGTTCACAGCAATCCTACTTACTTTCAGCGCCTCTCAGATGTAGTGAAGCGTAATAGGCGATACAATAATAATAATAAATTGTGTGTTAACAAGTCAAAAACGGGTCTAATGGGTAAAAGTTTCTTAAGTTTGGCACCAAAAATTTATAATAAAGTCCCGGATGAATACAAGACCTGCCATAAAACATTATTTAAAACTAAAATGAGTAACCTCTTGGCCAGCAAGTGTTACTATAGTATTGAAGAATTTCTTGAAGACAGTTTGACATGATTTTATATACCAACTTTTATTATATTATATTTTATTTTGTATTTGTTTTTCAATTAGTTTTTGTTTATTATAGTTTCTTAATCCAATTAAATGATTTATGATAATTAATGTAATGAATTAGACAAATAATTAATTTAAGTTTACTAGTGGACTGTGCTGTGTTCTGTTCATATGCCTCAATTGGTAGATTTTGGTGAAACACATTTTATTTAAGACCTTATTTAACTACCCAAAATGTAATGAACAAATAAATGATTTATGATTTATGATTTATAGATATGCTATACCCACCATACAAGGGCTATACTCGTGTAAAGCGATATATAAGTACATATATTTTTTAAACTGACCGTGAAGAACCGTGGTACTGTGGTGTAGATAAAACTGCATTTATTAAGTGATGGACATCAAGAGAAAACTTTAAGTCAAAAAGTATTGAAACCAGAGTTTACCTCGACTAGCGCGGAAAAAGCTGCCAGGATTATTTATTCAACTTTTACTAACAGATAAAGCTTGACTGAATAAGAAGGAGCGGAGAAACTCTAAGTAAACGAAAATAATGTGATCACAGGGACGACACATCCAAATAAGATTTTATAAAATTTAAAAAAGCCCAGTGTCCCGCTATAAATCTCGTTGTGCATTCATTTTTGCGCGACCCACTTTTATAAATACCGTTTTTTTCCAGATGGAAAAGGTAAAAGTGAAAAATTCAGATGGGCCAGATGGTTGGCGCGACTGGCAGATAACTGGAACGATCTAGTAACCTATATAGGCTGTAGGTTTTACTTTGCAAGTATGGACTGTAGTCTACCCTTTATACATACCTACCTATGTATTTTAATTTATATTTTAGCCTTGCTAATAATTCCTTATCGATTTATTACTAAGCAATCCTACTAATATTATAAATGTGAAAGTTTGTGAGGATAGATGGATGGATGGATGGATGGATGGAATTTTGTTACTCTTTCACGCCAGAACGGCTGAACGGATCTGGATGAAATTTGGCTCAGAGATGGATTATAGTCTGGAATAGTACATATGCTACTTTTTATCCCAGGAAAATTTACGGATTCGTAACGAGGGCGAAGCCGCGAGCAGAAGCTAGTAGCTTATAATTATACAAATAAGTAGGAACCAGACTACTGAAGTATGCTGCCCAGAGAAAAATTTAATTAACAGAATGATCAAAATACAAATGTGTCATTCAGTATTAAGTGCTAAAATGGTAGAAAATAAAAATGTTTTGAAAATGTCATTTACAACATTGTTGATAATAATCGTTCTCAAGTCGCGAAAATTCTCAAACTTAATCAGCAATACACATAAAAACTGGAATTATTATTGTAGGAAGCACCCAATTTCCTGTCCACAAACCTATCTGTTATGTCCAGCTGATCGGGTCCCCAATTCTAAGCCACCCTTAAAGGTCAGTGCACTCGGAAGCCCTTTCGGACCCCTACCATCAGTGATTTTACCCCGTTTTATTTTTCATTTAACACACAATTGCGTCTCGCTTCACTCACGTAAATCATATGAGTGATGTGATTAACTCCTAATTAGAATTTTAATTTTTGTCACGTTCTTTTTTTGCGGTTTTGGCTGATGAGTAATGGTTCACTGAGTTGAGTCCGGATACAGTAAACGTTACTGTCTGTATGCCAATAACCGAACATAGAAAGAAACTATCTCTAAAGCTATGTGTGTTTCATTGAAAATGGCTGAAATTATAATACCTAAATAATAACAGTCAGTTGGCAAAACGTAAGTGTTGATTTTTAAGTGAATTTATGGTAACAATATTTAATTCAACAAAAATATCATTATTACAAAGGGTCAACTCGTCAAGTGACCCAAAGAAGACACAATTCAAATGTATCGTCTGTCAGATGCCGGTGTCCGTTTGCGGATTTATGAAAAATAACTATATATACTGATAATATTTTAAATTAAGAAACATATTAACGTATTTCTTTTATTAGTAAAAACATAATACGTGAACAACGTTACTTTCTAACTGAAACCTTGAAAGAGGACGACGAAGCCTTTTATCTATAATTTTATTACACAAAGAAATCTGTAATAACTTAGATCCTCAGATTTTGTCGGCAAACATTCCAAAGAAATTGAACGTTCTATAGAAATCGGAATTTGCGATATTATCTTAGAATAAATTTAACGTTAACCGTTTCAGTTACAGATTGGAAACTTGAAAGACCGAAAATCATAAATGTTACTCGTTGAAATTGACAGAATATCTGTATGAAAAATCTTTCTTCATGTTTAGAATCGCTGGAACAGCAATTACGGAATAAGAAGATAGTATAAAAAACCAGGTCTAACAAATTATTGGGACATCTGCAATATGCCTGGACGCAGAGACTTCGGAGACCTTAGATTTGTCACGTTTTGGATAAAGTACCATTTCAAAGCGTGTCGAATATTTCTGTCATTGACTTGATATACGTAATTTAACATTAAAGAAGTTCAAAATTGTAATTAAATCTAAACTTTGTAAAAAAGGATACTATAAAATTTCGGACTATTTAGATGACAAAAACGCTTGGGATTGAGCCGCTCTTTAGCCTTTCCTTTTTTTTTATATACAAATTTTGCCATTAATTATTATATTATTTACTTCATTATTTTGTTATTGTAATGTCGTTTAAATTGAAATTATTTCTTATATATAACCGCTATACATTGTAAATGTGAGTGAGATCTAGGCTGAGCGCTCTTCATTTCATTAATTCTCACGATAACTGATGCATGCTTGCACTCTGTTGCGACAGGTTAGCTCAAATAGTTATGGCACTTTCTTCAAAAGGCTATTCCACCCTATATTTGTCTCACATAAACCTTTACATCAATACAATCTGTCTGGACTTTAAAATAGACTTTGACCCCTGAGTTTGTTTCGGCGTTTCTTCTCAGGGATAGTCATAGGAAATGCCGACGCCATCTAGTTTAAAAAAGACGTGTAAAAGTGATTGAAAAATCCTAATTGCAAAATAAATAATTTCATTTCATTTCATTTCATTTCATTTCATTTCATTTCATTTCATTTCATTTCATTTCATTTCATTTCATTTCATTTCATTTCATTTCATTTCATTTCATTTCATTTCATTTCATTTCATTTCATTTCATTTCATTTCATTTCATTTCATTTCATTTCATTTCATTTCATTTCATTTCATTTCATTTCATTTCATTTCATTTCATTTCATTTCATTTCATTTCATTTCATTTCATTTCATTTCATTTCATTTCATTTCATTTCATTTCATTTCATTTCATTTCATTTCATTTCATTTCATTTCATTTCATTTCATTTCATTTCATTTCATTTCATTTCATTTCATTTCATTTCATTTCATTTCATTTCATTTCATTTCATTTCATTTCATTTCATTTCATTTCATTTCATTTCATTTCATTTCATTTCATTTCATTTCATTTCATTTCATTTCATTTCATTTCATTTCATTTCATTTCATTTCATTTCATTTCATTTCATTTCATTTCATTTCATTTCATTTCATTTCATTTCATTTCATTTCATTTCATTTCATTTCATTTCATTTCATTTCATTTCATTTCATTTCATTTCATTTCATTTCATTTCATTTCATTTCATTTCATTTCATTTCATTTCATTTCATTTCATTTCATTTCATTTCATTTCATTTCATTTCATTTCATTTCATTTCATTTCATTTCATTTCATTTCATTTCATTTCATTTCATTTCATTTCATTTCATTTCATTTCATTTCATTTCATTTCATTTCATTTCATTTCATTTCATTTCATTTCATTTCATTTCATTTCATTTCATTTCATTTCATTTCATTTCATTTCATTTCATTTCATTTCATTTCATTTCATTTCATTTCATTTCATTTCATTTCATTTCATTTCATTTCATTTCATTTCATTTCATTTCATTTCATTTCATTTCATTTCATTTCATTTCATTTCATTTCATTTCATTTCATTTCATTTCATTTCATTTCATTTCATTTCATTTCATTTCATTTCATTTCATTTCATTTCATTTCATTTCATTTCATTTCATTTCATTTCATTTCATTTCATTTCATTTCATTTCATTTCATTTCATTTCATTTCATTTCATTTCATTTCATTTCATTTCATTTCATTTCATTTCATTTCATTTCATTTCATTTCATTTCATTTCATTTCATTTCATTTCATTTCATTTCATTTCATTTCATTTCATTTCATTTCATTTCATTTCATTTCATTGACTTATTCTTGTTGCTGTACCTTATAGGGATTTACTATTGCCCATGGTCATCACACTGAGCAAATGGGAATGTTAGATGACGGAAGATTTATCGTTTGATGATATAAAAATAGGAGTTTATCGAAACTGGTATTCATCTAGATGTACGGCTAGATATCCGAATATAACAAATTAATGGAAGTTCTCAGTACATAGCTATATTACGGATCACTTCTGGACTAACCTACCCTCTTATGTTGAGAAGAGGCACGTGCCCATCAGTGGGACAATAACGGGCTCAAATTTCTTCTGTTATCCAGTTTCTAATATCCAAATTATTAATTATTTTTTAATTATCAGTTCATAATATAAGATTTCTTTTGTTAGACACACACCTGCCTTTGTATAGATTGCGCCTAAAATTAAATAAAAGGGGCTGCAGATAAATAAATAAAAATAAACGAGGTAATATAATATGTCAATGAAAATTGCCGTGACCACAATAATTTCAAAACAGTGGTGAATTCAAAGGTAGTCATAATTGTATCCCCACTTTGTTCTATCTATTAATTCCACCCTTCTTTGATTAAAATGTCAAAACGTAAATGGCGTGCCATTAAAACATTCGTAAAGGTGACAATTTTATTGTTAACACGAAATGTCTAGTTAGGGTCCCGTATAACGGTAACGCTTGTGATCTGGGGGCAAAATGGAAAATAAAGCCCTTATTTTAATTTTTATTACTGACAAATTTAAATTTGAGGTTCATATGTTCATTTATTAATATATGATCGTTTTTTGTTTTTTTCTTTCTTCTTTATTTTATTTTTTATCTTCATTATATATATTAAGTGTGTATGTCCAGTTATGATAGAATTTTTGAATTCTTGTCAAAATATTTCGTCAATAAAATAATATTCATAATCTAAGACATCTATTGCATAAGATTTTAATAAAATTAATGTAAACCAATTATTACATTCAAATTTTGATGAAATGAACTGAAAATGATATACAGATTAAGGCACAACTCAAAAAACAAAAAACTATTATCTCAACGGTAACATATCAAAAGAGAAGTATCATATTATCGATTCCTCATACATAAACTCCTACCTTCTACCTTTCCCTTACATCTCAAATTAAGTTCCTGTACCCAAGTACTTTACTTGCTGCCGATAAAATCAAACTGCCTACATACTCCATAATTCGTAAAAACACGAGCTGAGCACAGAATATAACCTGCTCTCACTTGAAACAACTTACATCCCTTATCCAACAATAGAGCATCGAACGTTTTCTTATATAATCAAGAGCCGCTTCTCAGATGTTGAAGTTGGGGTGATCTTATATTGGGGTGGAGTTAGCGGTACTGCACTTGGTGCGGGACTAACAAGGTTTCCTAAATTCCTGAACGAAAGTGTGGGTTGTATATTTTCAGTAGTGACTTCGGATATTAATAGAGCCTTTTAGTACTTTGGCGTCTAAGGATCAGAAATTAGGGCTACACCATCAACGACAGAGTTCCTTGGTCAATGATGAAGTTGATGACATCAGTCACATACTGATGTTTAAGAAATTTGGATATCGAGCCATGTAGTAAATCGCAAGTTCCCGAGTCCCAGCATATTGTGTCGAGGCGGATCACCGCGGTGAGTTTAGCCGATAGGAGTCCGGCACACCCCTCCCCTCCTCCCAGGCGGAGGATAACCCATGAGGGATTCTCACCACGCTAATAAAAAAAAAAGT
Source organism: Shargacucullia verbasci (assembly GCA_947562105.1). NCBI lineage: Eukaryota > Metazoa > Arthropoda > Insecta > Lepidoptera > Noctuidae > Shargacucullia > Shargacucullia verbasci. Next base: position 3,322,575 of record OX387286.1, on the reverse strand, counting down.
AGGCTTCGTTAATAGAAGCAATATTTTTGTAGGATAGGGTGCATCATTATGTTCTCATTGGAACTGGAAAAAAAGGAGCTGATATTAATGATACTAACTCACTGATGGTATAAGCAGCATAGTTCACAATCGCGCCCGCGACCTCCCACCAAAAAGCCCCCACAGCGTTATTTCAAGGAGGGCGCGGGCGAAGGTTGTATAAATATTGGCGCCTCGCTTTGAGGCCAAGTGCCGTCTTTGTCTCGACAATAAAAGAATAACACTCATTTATACGAACAATGAAACCCCCCACCACTAGGAATAAATTCCTAAAGCTACCCACTGTAACGTAAATCTTCACTATATTGTGCTGGAATCGAAAGCGGTAAGCGTAGTGTTTCAGTATGAGAATGAGAAGTAAAGTAAACTGTATAATCATTCTGTAATACAAAACGCCGTGTGATCTCAGTTAAGAATAGATACAATGCTGATTAGAGCTATTACATCTGAATTGTTCTTCTGACCCCTGATAACACCATAATTGTAGTTTCAAAGCAGATGTTACATAGCAATCCTTCTACGTATTTAAAATTAGTACATGCCACTTTGATTTCTGGGAAAATATTAGATGATGAGGATGAATTGTTTTCTTTTTCCACATAATATTAACAAGAAAGTAATATCTACTAAAGGAATATATTAACAAAGGCTCCAAATACTTAAAAATACAGATATAACTATATCCCAGGCCTTTTTCGTCTCGTACCAGATATAAACCGACTAGACATTAAACAAACTTGACCTTTTCACAAGAATAAATTCAAATATTTCCATAAAATTATATAAAATATCGTGGGCGTCCTATTTTCGAACTAACGACCGCGATTCCAACCTAAACGATTGCTAAAAAAACGTAGAGTCGAGCCAAACATGCTTGTACGCTGAATCACAATCAGTGGTACTAAAAGACAAGTCTGAAACCTATCTTGCTTAATAACTTATCGACTTAATAGCTGACTGATTTTTGACATTTAATTTCCCAAATGCAATGATTGGTATAAAATAAATCTAGCTTTTTGTTTCATCAGAAGAATTCGAAACGTGGTTGATTTGTGTTATGAAATAGGGAAGGTGTTAAACATTTAACCGCACGATTAGCGCAATGGTTAAGGAAATAGCTTTCTTCGCTACATATCACGGGTTTGGTTTCCACATATTATCCCTTCTGATCTACAAGGTTGTTGTTGTCAGGGTGTATTTGTGCTTATGCGCTGTACCTATATTTGTCAAATTTGCACACAAAATGGGTATGAAAAATTCTTGTGTAAACAACGTATAAAAAAAGAAGTAAATATAGTTAGTTTCTCAAATTACACTTATACCTCGTTACTTGGAAAGTAGATGGCAGGAATTATTTGGGATGCTTATTATTTTGTAAATTTAACTAATAACTTTACATATATTGTTGATATGTTTGCCTTTTTCGTTGTTGAAACTGATGCTGGTCGTAAAAAAAAACAAAAATGTGTAGGTGCTCCCATCTTTTCGAAAGCCGAACATAAACTAAAAATTCTTATTTTAATATTTTACGGCGAATATTAAGCGAAGTATCACATCTGTTCGCCAATCAATGACGCATATCAGTTCTTAGAAAAGCAATATTATCGTTCAACAGATTCACAATATGGTTGCTATATTTTTTTCGCTCAAACCATTATGTAGCGCTTAAAACTAAATGTCGAATAAACTTAATATGTTTATGTGACGCTTGGCTGTAAAAACGTTTATTTTGACATTGGTTAGGCAATTCCGACGAAATTCGCAGTAAAGCTATGATTGTTACGTCCGTTGCGAAGAATTTTCGCTAAATTATTGGTATAACATTGTTGGTGGGATTTTGTAGAGGCTTTATAAAAGTAAATTTTTTGGGGAGTGTTTTAATCTTGTTAATAATGTTATAGTTACATGAAATGTGCTGTGACGCATAATACTTACTTGTTGAAATAAAAAAAGTCGTATAAATGGCATTAATAATATTATTATTTCATCGTTTATTTTATCGTCTATTTTCATGGATATATGTCTAGTCCAGGTTTGAACTCAGACTCTCCTGTACGGAAGACAGCATTCAACCACTAGACTTCGCCATTCTCTTTCTACTAGCATGATTTGATTAATCCCGGCTGTTGCGAAGATCAGCCTACTGAATTTCTTTTGATTCGTTCTATTTTCGACATTTCTTTAGTCAATCTATTGGATCTGAGATAAGTACATTCATGTTTTTCTTTTGTGCTAAATTAGTACCTACTTGACTCTATATATGAAAAGTCAAAATTGCGCAAAATTCTAATTCATAAGACCCCTTTCATTTCTTCAACATGAAATATATTGGCTAAAAATAACTGCAATAATTAAAAAACAAAAATAAAAAAGTTGACGCTCAATTAAGTAATAACCCTACATTGTAGAGCCATCGTATCGAGTAGTCTAAGTAGAGGGGTGGAATCGAGGGGGAAGTTAAAACAATGCCAACCCTAACGTATGAGAATAATTATCAGTTCCTATTGTTTATTTACGGAGAATGCCAGACTGTCTTTTTATTGCCTTCGATTGAATTGGAAGGGAGAAGAACTAATACGCAAGGGTAAAGAGATAGAAAGGCAATTTTAGTTGGGCACTGTGAAATGAAAAAGCCAGACAATGCTGTGCTCGTAATGCCCCACTTGTGAAACTCTAGAGAAATCTTCAATAAGAATTGTCCTATCGATAATTCAAATAGTCTACCTATCAGTTTGACTGCAATTACGTACAGACGAATAAAGAGCTAAGGATGCAGGGTTGCCAGTAGTACATGAAGTTTCTCAGGAAATTATAATTGCATGAGTAATATATCCCAATATAACCCAATTCTTCTTCATGTTCTTTTTGTGTCATGTTGGCACGGGCTATCACGTGAGAATCGCGCATGCGTTGGTGGAAAGATAAGACAGTCAAGGTTTTGAGATTGACTGCCCAGGGTATGCCAAATGATCTTATGTTTCGTCACTCTTGGAGATTCATAGGTACCAAAAAAAAAAAATATTAGAAAAATCCATCACCAGTCCTTATCTTATGACCCCATATACCTATTACTTTATTCGACTGTTTTCTCAGTTTTTTTTTTTTTTTTCATTTTATCTCCTTTGAACTATTTTTGGAATTTTTGGTAATGCATCAGTAATATGATCATAATCCAATTTTACACAAAAGCTTCTGCGTAATACAAAAACAGTCTAAAAACCCAAACGAAAAAGTATTTAAATTCTTAGTACAGTGCGTACTGAGAATTGAAGTGCTGTAATAAAATCAAATGAAAACGATAAGAGCGTATTAATCGAATCATTTAAAATAACAACTCTATTTAATTAGGCAAATCTTCGACCGCGTTCGGACGGTATAATCGAATTAATATTTCATATGAACGATACTCCGCTGGACGGAACACATTCTATGCTCTCGGACAGACAAGTGGCTTTTGGTAATGCTGGCATTTCGAACACTGTTTGCTGCTATGCTTACCTAGTAAATTTTGTAATGTTCGGCAATAATGTCATGGATTAAATTGTTAATTATGTAGTGACCAGTTCTTGGTCGTAGGCCGATTGCTATATGTTGTACGAGTACAATATTTGCCCTTTTCCTCGACTGATCTTTGTTTGTGCACGAGGACCGACATTAGGTACTATTTTGGGTTGTGTGCATTATTCCTTTTGAATATTACGAATTTTAAAGGTTGGTGTCCAATGTCGACTACAACGATGACCAGGCTAATTACTAATATACTTATTAATGCTTTCCTTTTTGTCTTTTTTAGTCCCATGTAATACGGGGTGTGTCAAACTCTGGGCTGCTTCTGATAATGATGTTACAGAAAACGAATTATTCTTTTGCCTGACCTGGAGATGGAACCCAGGTCTTTACGCCGAACAGCCAACCTTACAACTACAACTCCTAGACCAATAAGCATTCCAGATCAGTGTAAAAACATTGCTGAGTCAAAAATAAGCTTACATATACGGGCAAATGGGACACAATATATATAGTACCACAATACCGAGATATTATCACAAAGGGCGCATTCGTTATCTGTGACACTGACGGCCGCTGGAACGGCACAGTTCATAACATATTATTTTTTTTACATCATACGATACGATGGAATCGAGATATAATACCTAGTATTTCTTCTATATGGAAATTCTCAGTAGCAGCACGGAGTTTAGAACTGTGCCCGATAGATGGCAACAGGCTCGCCCTCTATTAAAATTAAATGAGACTCAGTAAAAGTATCGGCGAAATGTGGGTATATATTAGTTATGTTAGTTTTTTTTTTTTTGCAAACACCTAGTACCTGATTCTCTGAACACGTTGTATAGAATGAAACAGTGGACGCTTAAGCTTAAAGAGAAAATCCAGAAAATATCAGCTCACCAGTCCTAATTAATATGAGTTTTTATGGTTGACCAACCGTAAAAATTCAATTTAAGCTTACTCTATTCCAGAATAGAATCCAAAAGAAACAAAATTCTTTTAAAAAACGGACTGACATTAGTATATGCTTTCGTTAGAAATGAAAAAAAGAAAACAGAGCGAACAAAAATCGTTCATGTTAAAAGCCCCTTACAAAATCAGGTCACAATATCACAATGCAAGTCGGTCTCAGTCTGATGTTCAGTACGATACATCATACATGTTCGGTCCGAGTTCGTATGAAATATTAATTATGTCCGTGTTTATTTCATTTGCCAAGCTCACTGGACCAAGTTGGGCACTGTTAGTTCTGAAAACTTGTGGTGAGGCTAAAAATAGAGAGAGTTGAAATACCCAATTGTTTGCTATAAGAGGTTGCTGAGGTTACAATTAAGATTAAAATATATGTAGGTACCTATATAAAATAAAATGACCAATTTTCTACATTTAAGCTTACCACTTAGACCAAAATTGGTAGGGGACCTTTTCCAATTCAGCTTTCAGTCCACATCATTCAATGGTATTAAAAACTAGTATTTTAAACGGAGCGACTGTCATTTGACCTCACTCTGAATTCGTGAGGAACAAAGGAAAGAGAGAACAAAAATATTTACGCAAAAACCGGGTGTTAAATTTTGATACTTTGATTATCTGTAGCGATGTTCAAAGGTTAACCCACTAGTGTATGTTTACTGGTACTAATTGCACTTGTTTCTGGAAGTTAAACAGAATTATTGATTATATTTTAAGACGCAGTAATTGATTCCTGCAATAGTACATTCAATTAATCAATATCGTTATTTACAAGAATTTCGTCATTTTACAGGTGTGAAACTATATATAGGTAAGTTCAGCATATTCTGCCATTTATGGCGTCTATATACTTGTACGTACCCGTAATAAACTGAAATAATTTCAATATTCCCAAATTTGCCTGCATTTATTTTCAATACTATGAGAAATAAAGAGCAAACAATTACTTAACACTATAAGAAATAATCGATGAACTCATAATTGGACTATAAATCATACCTACCGTTCTACTTCATTATATGAGAAGCACCTAGATGCTGATTCAGTACTCACTGGCTTTCCTACACTTGCAAAATCATCTAAATTGCCAAAACGAACGAAATCCCGAAGCGATACATCACGATTCTGAACCTTAAAACTGTGTCGTAAGGATGGTATTCGAAACAATTCGAAACTTCGTTACATTCCCACCAAAATTAAACAAAATTTAGCAAGTGAGGCATAATCTTAAGATGATTTATGATGTTGTATGTATGACATTTACGAGTTAACAGTTCTAGGGAGGCCTTTTAATCAACTATGCTAATGTTTAGGTGTTGATCCCCAAGTTACGGATCCCACTAGCGAATGTCAATATTAAACCCTAATTGAATCTTCGAATGTGAGCGAAATTTAATTATAGATCTGCGTCGTGACACGTTTTGAGGGACGTGTGTTGGAGGGTTGAAATACTGACCTATATTTTACTTATACTTTAAAAATGTATGAGGAAATTCATATGGCTGAAAACTACTACTGAGAATATAGTTATTATAGCTATTACTTGACGTATGGCATCATACATGTATCCAGTGAAGGATAAGATAGAGGTGCTAATTGCACATTTCGACATGCTATTATTAAGACCCATTGCTGTGGTAATTATTAATAGAGGAAAGGGACCGAATATGGAATACTTAAACAAATTCTTAAAAAAAACAGTACAAAAGTCTTATTTTAATCAGTCTCTTGGGTTACAATTAAATGCAGTCATAATCACTCTTGAAAAGTAATGATTAAATCAAAAAATAATAAACACTTTCCGTAATATTATTAACTAAAATAAATCAACCAAAAATACGCCTCTCAAAAATGTGGTCCTATTATGGAATAGGGTATTCCATAATAGGGTAACATCTTGTTAATCAAAACAAAATAATAAAATTAACCCTGCAAGCAAAAATCACAAATAAAATCTGCATATTCTGCTCCGGAACAATCAACGTGACACCATTGTCTACAGGCAATGCACTGTATCCACTCTTCTCCCTTTTTGTCTTCACTGAAAAGACCAAAGCAATACATGCACTCAGCGTCAGCGTTTGGATCATTAGGTTGAAGAACAGAGGATTTATCGTCACTATAATCACTAGATAAAGATATGGTATCTTTATCAGAAGATGATTCAGACTCCAACACTGGTTTTTTCTTTCGCTTGTTTTCCTGACAGCCGCTTGTTGATGGCTGTGGCTCGGGAACACTTTGTTTTTTCTGCTTGTGCTGTTTTGACGACAAGCTAACTTCTAATTGAGCTTTATAGGGAGATGCTGTAATTTTGCAAGCTTTGCCAGCTTTTCTGCCACGGTTAGACAGTTTTCTTTTTAATTGAGGGTAAGGTGAAATGGCTTCAGGGGTAATTACTCGGGAAATATTTTCATTCTTGGTGAGTGTGGTTGAACGCTGGCTATTGGGTGACACATTTTCTATGCCAAGAGTTGGCTCTTGTGCTGTAGATATCTCGTGAACTTTACAGTCATCCTCTACAGTTATAAAGTCGGCATCTGTAAAAATGTTTCTGTTGACGGGATAAATGCCTGTTGTCTTAAACCCGTTTATAGCCAACTCTGCGTTTTGGATTTTCAAATAAGCCTTGCCAAATATTTCCACAACATCGAAAGGACTAAGAGGTCTTCGGTAAGTTAAAAGCCACTGACGTATTTCTTCGCTGTAGTAGGATTTTAAAGGGCCCATGATTGTCTTGTCTAAAGGTTGCATCTTATGCGTAGAGTGCGGAGGTAAACAAAGAACAGTAACAAAACTTTCACGTGCCAAGTCAATGAAATTTATATTGCGTGTGTGGCTGTAATGGCTGTCTAAAATCAATAAAATTGGGTTTTCTTTTGAGGGTTTTGTGTGCTGGATAAAATGTTTAAACCAATCAAGAAAGGTGTCCGCCTGAATCCAACCTGACGGATGGCATCGTGCAATAGCACCAATAGGTGCTCCTTTCATGAGCAAAACATTCATTTTTTTGCGTGGGAAGATTATCAACGGGGGTACAAAGTCACCAGCTGCACTCATTGCAAGACAAACTGTCATGAGGGATCCTCTTTCTGCGGAAGTCAGGGCTCCGATTTGTTTTTTACCCTTCGTAGCTAAAACCTTGGGTGTCTTCGATTGAACTATGCTAAGCCCAGTCTCGTCGACGTTGTAGATCCTAGTTGGTGGAATTTTAAATAGCTCAAATTCCTTTTCCAGTAAATCAAAGAAGGATTTAACATTTTCTTTCGTAAAGCCTTTAACCCGAGCAAATGATGTACCAGTAGGTTGGCGCAGAGAAAGTTCTTTATGCCTCGCCAAAAACCCTTTTAACCATTTACGTCCAGCTGTTCTATTATTAAAAGGATGTTTAAAGTTATTTCTTACCGCCAACTGATATGCCATTCTCTTTACATCATTTCGTGTTAGCCCAAAATACCGTTTTTCCATTTGCTTGACATACTGTACTAACATATGTTCGATGTCAGGTCCCAAAACTGTTTTACGACCAAGGCGGCAGTCTATATTTGGTTCGTTGGTATGACAAAATCGAAAGAGGGTAGTCCGAGGTACATTAAAGACCTGTGCAGCTTTCTTATAACCCATTTTCTGTGTTTTCACGGCTTCAATAGCATTTTTCATATTTATTTTGTCCCATGCTTTTCGTTTTTTTAATGCCGGGACCATGTTGATCACAAATTATATCTGTAAAAGACAGAAATAGTAATCAGTCACCACATTAAAAAGTTGCTTACGTTGAGGTCCTAATATGGAATACTATTCCATATTAGGACCTCAACAATATTCCATATTACGAACAATATAATGGCGGAAGGAAAATAAAAGTAACTTTTTTTTATTATTATATATTCGTAAAATAACAATACCATTTAAAAACTACATACTTTTGTTAGATACTTATCAACTTATTTGAGATATTCATGTAAGAATAATCAGAGAACACATACGTAAAACTTACGTAAATATCCTATTGATGTTGCGTCAACAGCGTCGCGTTCTCTCACTCGCGTCTAGTACCGCCGACCGCCGCACGCGCACTGGCCGTCGAATGCGGGTAGCGGGAGGGGTAACATGACACATGTTTGAAATATTCGTGGCGCTTAATTTTAGAAATATTACGGTATTCCATATTAGGGAAATATTCCATAATTGGTACTTTTCCTATAATGTTTGTTTTTTATATTTTAGTTATTTAAAAACGAATTTTTGTCTCCTTTTAAGCATCAAAATACAAAACAACACCTTAAAAAATTTAAGACCCAATAAATAAGGCTTAATATTTTTTATGGGATCTTTCTGACCTATCCTATCACGGTCAATAGGGTAGGGGAGGCTGCTTTAAAATTCAGTCATAATTTAGATGATTACGCTCAAAACATCTCACGTACGATCTGTACTGCCAGTTTAGGGACCCATGCGGATCCCCAAAAATTTTAGGGTGATAAGAAAAAATACCTGCATTATTCTGAATCACGGTTTGTTTTGGGAACGTTTTTTGAATGGAGAAATTGTAGGAAACTGATGTCAAGACTATGTTTACATACATAATTGGAGTATTAATTATGCGTCTACAGTGTTTATTGTGGTACAGTTTGCCTATGTCTACTAAGTTATCAAGTAAGAATTAGTGCATAAATATACTTACATGATTGCCTCATTGGTCTAGTGGCCGCAAGCGTGACTGCTAAACGTGAGGTTCGGGGTTCGATTTCCGGGTCGGGCAAAGTGTTATTGGGTTTTTCTGTATAGAAATTCTCAGTAGTAGCACGAAGTCTGGGAATATGCCCGGTAGATGGTAATAGTCTCGCCGCCTATTACATGGGACTCAGTAACAGCATCGGCAAAATGTGGGTGTACAATAGTACACCTCTGCCTAACCCTTCGGGGAATACGGACGTGATTCTATGCTATATACTTACATAAAGGTTAGTCGAGTGGTTTTTACATGGTTCATCAATAAATTTAGTGAGTAAAACTCGCTCTACTTAACACTGGATATTTGTTTAAAATGGATCCTTACAGCCATACAATATACATTCAGTGAAGTGCAATTTTACTCAATTTAATTCTTCAAAAAGTTCGTTAACTGGGTTACGCTAAAGTTACTCTTATTTCCCGATACTAAGTAAAGGCTCTTTGAAATCGAACGCGGGGCATGTTGTAATATCTCAAAGCTTTGCACCGAGCGAATGAAAGGGAATGCTAATAAATAGTTCAGATCTAGTCGGAACTGAAAAACTGATCGTCAAGAAGACTGGTTTATCACCAGCTTTTACAGGCAAAACTGTTTTATTTTTGCTCTGGTACTATTTTATTTAGAAGTAAAATGACCCATGTATTGGTGTCACAGAGATCGATAGAGAATGATGATAGAGAATTATGTATTAAAAGTCAATATAGTAAGCCTCCAAGCGTTTGACTTAGAACATGAAACTGAATTTGATTGAACGGAATATAGGTCTGAATAATATAATCTGGTTTGGCTACATACAACAAGGACTCGCAAAAAATTTGATACCCCACAATACACACAGGATAATCTTTGAAGCAAGGCAGATCCTAGCGATAGACAATCGAGTGCATTTCTCATGATTAACCAATTTATATCATGATCAATCCGTTTGACAAATGCCAAAACAATGGTTACCCCTAATTAACCTTTCATCCAATCTTCAATAGACAGATGGCGAATCCAGATGTCCTATCAGGGTCATGCATTCAATGGGGCATACTAATGGGCAGCCCACCCTATTAATTATGGTTGACGAGAAAATTTCAAGGCAAGAAATCCTTGCCATCAAGCCTAATGCCGAATGAAATGGGTCCAAAGTGGACCGTCGTATTGCTCATTGTTGTAAATGTGCCAAGTTTTGAAAGCAGAGCGATTATTGAACATGTACCCCTTTTTAACCACCTACTTAATATAAAATCAATTAAATTAAAAGAAAACAAAAGAAAATCTTGAGAACGAGTTGATCAATGAGTTTCAACCATTTGGTATTATTTAATTGGTTCTCAGAAATAACTATCGCTTGTGACTGGAAATCGACGTTACGACGTAAACTGTCAAAAATTACACAAAATATCTACTTAATCTACAATATTACTAAATTGCTTTACCAATTATCGCCAAATGATCGATAATATAAACTAATTGACGCAATATATTTGCTTTATATTAAAATGTGCTTACAATCATATTCAAAAAGGTTTACTTCTCCTTACACTTGAGCCAACATTCGGACATCAAAATGGACACGCGGCCGTCATATCTTCAACCTGTCCCAGATTGAACAGGCGTGTCGTCTGTATTTTGTACCGTGCTACTACTAAATGCCTACTCATTTAGCCCTTGTTACAGGGATCACAGTTATACAAACTACTATCCTCGGAACTTGGCTCAAACGTTGTCAAATTGTGTTTACATTTGAATTTCTGTTTGGAGGATTGTCCTGTGTTGTCACAGCTACGAGTGACACCTCGTCACTTTCTGTTATGAGTAGTTATTAAAAGGTTTTAGTTGAAAGGAGAGCTGCATTATTTACCAGTTTATTAATAACAATTTCTCCTTTTAGTTTATCATTGATGTTTATTTTAAGATCATCAATACACCAATAAATGTATCGAGTATTGAATATAGTATTATGTCATGCATATTATTCGTTGCAATAGTCTATAAAATAGGCTTAAGTTCAATAGAGGAAATGTATGGGTTGTTAGTATAGTGCCGCTAATATTGATAATATTCACTTCAAATATCAACATTCCGTATTTCGGGTCGTCATTCGATTGTGAATGATTAAAGCACTAGTATGATGTACGTTACAAACATTATTGCTAACATATGTATCTGATTCCGGACACAAAGTCATCAGTATTTTGTTTTGAAACGGGAATGAAACAAAAAGCTATTCAAAACAATTGAATTACAATAATACACTTTTCAAAGTTCGAATGGAAAACAAAAATAAAAAATGATTACATTACATTATTATTTGTGTTTGTTAACCGAAAAAGACGATACATATGTACAACCTATATTTATTCATTAGGTACCATAAATTGTTGATCTTGAAGAATATAAGTAAGGGTATCTGTATGTTAGTTTGTGTTCGGATAGTCTGTTTAAAATACATATAGTTATATAAAATCGTCAGAGAGAAGAAAAGGAACGATATTCGTCAACATCATATAATCAGTGTCGTAAAACATAGCAGGTGAGAGGTAAAATTCTTTCAGTATCGGACTCAAATGAAAAACAAAAAACGGTCTATACTCAAAGCTGGAAAATTTGGACTGAATAGACAGATGAAAGTACAAAAGCGCTTTGTCACAACTCATTTATAAACAGTACAGACAGATAGATCGAAACCAGAAATAACAGAACCAACATATACATTATTCGTCCACAAAATCGTACGAAACAACTTAATACAACGGGGACCACAAAAGAAAATTGAAACAGGAAAAAACTCAAACACAAAAGACATGACAGTAAATAGGTAGGGGACAATCAGATGACCTAGTTGTGGACAATTGGATGGCACGAAAAGATTTATCACTAGTACGAACGTATGTATGAGGCAGTTATGTTTCAATGGAGAAACGCTTTGATTTAAGATGTATTTTCTGCTGTTTATGTTTTGCAGTTAGGATGGAAATTTGGTTAGCCTTTTAGTGTTTTTTGTGTGTAGTGTTACTTTTGCGGTATTCTTTGAAGCTGTTCTGATGGTTTGAAACCGAGTCGCTATAATTGCAAAAGTCAATGTGTGTGTATCTGATCGTAAAGCCGAACCAATGTTAATTTTTGCCACGAAGGCGTTTTGAAAATCAGAGACATTTTAAGCATTACTTTTTCATAACACAGCCAGTGTCTTCTGTATGCAGATGACTTGAAGTTATATCGTGATATCAGCTCACAAACCGACTGCCACGCTCTTCAAGCAGACATTGATGCGTTGCAAAAATGGGCTATCGATAACAAAATGGAATTTAACTCATCAAAATGCCTAGCAATGACTTTCGGACGAATGCGACATCCAATCAGATTCAACTATCAACTGGACGGCGATGTTATTACTAAAACAATTTGTATAAAAGATCTGGGTGTAACATTTGATCCTGGACTCACATTCCATGACCACATCATTGCTACTGCTAAGGAGTCTTTTAGCCGACTCGGTTTCATTCTCAGAAATGTCAAGGACATTCGCAATAATGATGTACTAAAGATCGTCTACAATACACTCGTACGCAGCAAACTCGAAACCAGTGCTGCTGTGTGGAATCCTTATGAAACTACGTACATCTTAGTACTTGAAAAGGTCCAGAAGGCGTTCCTGAGGTTCCTTTATAAGCGCATATATGGGTACTATCCATTCTTGTACCCCACAAGGTTTCTTCTGGGTATCCTAGGGTACAATTCTTTGGAGGTTAGAAGGAAATTTGACCAGATCGGAACTATGTGCAAAATTCTCCATGGTAGAATTTTAGCACCAGAGCTCCATGAAAAGCTGACTCGGATATTCGTTCCAAATAATTACAACCGTTGCAGAAAACATAAGCTTTTTGCTGTACCTACATACCGCACCGTGGCGCGTGCTAACTCGCCTTTACCTCGATCGCTCACCGCGCTCAACGCTTTCCTGGAATTTACAGATTGTGATATTTTTGCCGATGAATGGAAAAAGATCTTGTCAGTATGTTTGAAGTATTGTGAGAGGTCGGTGTGTTAGTTGTGTCCTTAATTAGTGTAACTGGCCTGCGGCCGTTCTAATTAAGTAAATAAATAAATAATAATATAAAATAATAAAATCAGTTGTTAACAACGTGTATTTTACGTATTATACTTTACAAAATTGTGTTTTCGTTTCACCTGAAACTACTTCTTAGTCACTGTTTTAGTAATATTAAGAAAAGCGAAATACTCTAGAGATATGTAACATTTAATCATTAACGCGAATAATCTAGCCAGAAAAGCTCGTATTAATACAAAAGTAATTTTTCATGACATCATTATTATCTCCCGTATAACATTACCGTTTCATTTCCACATTTTGTATGGGCATACTTATTCGTATATTAGGCCTATTACAGGCCAATCTCGAGCTATACGAAGGTCTATTGCTATTTATATCAACGAGAAACTATATCAGTCCAACAACGAATGGCGTAATATGTAATTCAAGTGAATGATGATCATTGTATACTTCCTTTATAGCAGTTCAAATGTTTCACTTTGTTTCTTGTTTATCTCGAAATATATTTGCGAGTTTAGCAACATTATATGGATGGTACAGTTAATAGGATTAAGAAAGTTAATACGACATTAATGTTGCCTTTGAAGACGTTTTATTGCCGTACTGATTCAGAAGTAATATATGCTTATTTTCGTAAATCTCTGTAAACTCTTGTGAGGTTAATTTGTTAGAGAAGGTGATTCGAAACCAAGTTAGTGTTGTAGATTATGTATTAATTTTGAACCTAAATAATTATCATCGTTATACTTGGATGTCCTATTAAGGAAAAGAGACTTTTATTGCTGCTTCTGCTGCGGTTGCTTTTGGTTACAATAATTCTATACCGACTGTTGTTACTGTATACCTACGATGATAATTGAAAACAGGAAAGGTTGTTATGTAAAAAAAGAAATTATAGTTCCAATAGGTATTAGTAATTAGGTTTATGATTATTTTGCAGTGGAAAAAATGCAAAAAATGATGAAGATTTAATTTAGAGAAGCAACAAAGACAACAGGTTAATCTACAGATGATACGCATCATGATATGGGACTGGTATACTTATGTATTTTTAACTGTTCTGAAATAACTACATAATATATATTGATTTTTATGTAACAGAATCGGTAACAGAACAAAATGTAATATCTACAATACATTACCAAGACACCAGTCACTCCACACTCTACTCTTTTATCAGTTATCACATACATAACCGTAAAGTTTTTATTAAAAACCCATAAACTTACTGCTATTTATATCTGTGCGGTCTATTTTTTACTCCAATTTTAGCCAAAGCAAAGATAAGTAGTCCTTGTACCCGTCGTATTCACATTTCGCGATATTTTAAACACTTGAGAAATTCTCAAAAACATTTAGGGACAAACGTCACGTACGGAATCTTAGAAGTAGGGACACTTGTCTCACGACACCATAACTTGGAACTCATAAATCAGGGCTGCTTAAAACTCAATTCCGGCAGACAAGGGAGTTTTAGAGCCTACGACTTTTTGCTGTTCGTTAGTTACTTGTGCATAACGTTGAAGGTAAAGTTAAACACTGTGTGACTTTCATTGTTTGGAAACATAATTCTGTTGTCACTTGATGAGATCTCTTCTATCATAATAAATAACAAAATACATTATTTTGATTTAGCCGCTCGCAAGCACGATTGCTTTGTGTCTGGTCTGATCTTGGAGTCGATTATTAGACAATAATATGCTCGATGCTACTACTGAGAAATCGAAAAAGAAATTGCTCGTAAAAAAATTAACATTCTTGATTTTATAATCAATAATTATTTATTTATAAGATAACAAAGATCCAAGTGTTAGTAACAAAATACTTAAATACTACGTTAGTGCCAGGTAAAGAATAAATATGATACCTATGAAAACTATCTATATATTTTTAAATTATTAAGTTACCTATTTCTATAGACACAATGTCGTCACGCAATCGTGTCGTCTGTTCAAAATGGACCAGCTTATCTGCAAACACATGTCAGAGGGAGAAATTAGTAAAAAATGTCAGTCTCGTAGACATCAGGGGTGGTCTGCGGTAACACGTGTGGTGTTGTGGGCGATAGTTTTGTTATTGCTTGTTTCAAAATTCCGGGGGTAAAAAAGCCCTGAGAATTCACCTTGTGGGGATAAACTCCAGAAGTTCACTTTACAATACATGAGCCACGCCAGGAGTTGATGTAAGAATATTTTTATACATATTTATCTACTTGAAGGTTTAAAATATGAACTGTAATACTGGAACACATTCATATTATTGGACTGTTTTCTGTAAAGCATGAGCGTCAAAATCTCCAAAAAATTCTGAATTATTTTGACTTTGAAGATTGAAAAACTGCCTATGTTAGTAAATAAAAGTCTTAGGTTGACAAAGGGTCTTGGAGTTTCAGAGAATTAAATTTCATCAAGTTCAAAAAAAAAAACAACTAGACTTTTAGCTGCTTAAAAACGAAACAGTAATAATGAAAATAAAAAACAAAAGAGGAATAATTTTTGTTCAACCCTATTTAAGACGAAAACAACAGTGTTAGTTGAAAGAGATATCATACGTGTGCTCCTCCAGCAGATCATTCCAAGTATACTAATACCTTTAACTATACCTATATATATATTGATTATTAACAAAACAAATGAATCACGCACACGCACACACACACACACACACACATGTAACTATATGGCTCCACACTGAAGTCCACTGAGCCGTGATCACATGCTGGCGTACTGTGTCTTAAATTTATTATCGTACGAAAATGAAGCGTGCAATGATAAGCTTAACTCGTTACATGCGCATCACCCGGACCTAATACTGCGATTGTAATACCCATACATTCATCACTGATGAACTGAATAGGGGTAGGTAGTAGCTTCATACCATAACGCCTGTATTCCATGAAAGGTAAGGCAGGTGTTAGTATTATTCAGTCGCATTTCGCCGATGCCAATATTGTATGGGACACGCCTATTGCCATCTACTCGGCATGATTCCAAATACCAGCCTGCCACTGCCAGAAATTCCATACCTAGAGAAAATACCAATAACAGTTTTCCTGATCCATGAATCGAAGCTAGGATTTCACACTCAGCACTGCGCTTACGACTACTGAAATTTGCTTCAATTATTTATTTAAATATAGGTACTTGACGCTATCGTTTAGTTACGAGATACTCTACGATGTAGAATATGAAATGGGATGACTTATTTATTCAATAACAAATTAAGTTGTGTATATGTCCATACCTAAGTCTAGGAAATCAAAAAGAAGTATTAACTTGTATTCTTGATTTGCAGTTCACAATTAAAAATACATTACAATCATATTATATTAATATAATATACATTACATCCAATAATTTACAGCATTTTCCTGCTCTATTTTCTTCCCATAGGCATCGTGTCATACGAATATCTATAGCTAAGCAGTCTATAAAGTTTGATTACCAGTATAACCTTAGAATATCAGTGTCCCCCGGTAATTTGGTGGTCCGGGAGGTCAGATGAACGTCGCTCCGTGTAAAATACTGATATTTAAACGTAACCGGTTAGACTGGAAGCCGATCCCAATGTAATTGGGAAAAGGTGAGGCAGATAGTGGTGCAATATATATTTTTCTTCTATATCAGTCGTCATCTCAGAGATTACTTTCTTCTTAGTGACGTCATGTTGGCCCAATAGGATAAAAACCAAATCGTTCGCCCGGCCGCCATTCACCGAGCAAAGTCCCAATGATAGGTGTGATAGGTATGTTCAAACATCTTCAGTTGAATTTTAATCAAAGCAAACAAAATAACTGTCTTCCCTCGATGCGGTAACCATCCCTCCAATTGAAATAACCGACACTATGCCTACATTCAAACTATGTAATAAAACAATAGTTTATTGCACCAAAGACCCTCGCAAATTAGCAGTGGTCACTTTCCGCTTCTTAATGGTGCCAAATTTTCAATATTACATCACCTTAAATAAAACTATCAATTAGAAACCTTAACTCGTTCACACAAAGCTCATTTTCATGAAATTGAAATTGTTTTGTCTCATCAAGTGAAATCAAACTTTAATTTTAATAAGATAAGGTGTAAATTTGATTGGTACATAGAAATTAGTGTGTCCAGAAAATTGTTTTTGTTGTCCTAATCGTCTCTGGGTTGGACAGAAGTGACAGCATCGGTTTAACTAAGTGATTTTATAAGGGAAACGCGACCGAACGCCGGCTTAGGACGCCCTATTGTT
The DNA here is from genome assembly GCA_947562105.1 of Shargacucullia verbasci. Classification (NCBI taxonomy): domain Eukaryota; kingdom Metazoa; phylum Arthropoda; class Insecta; order Lepidoptera; family Noctuidae; genus Shargacucullia; species Shargacucullia verbasci. The sequence continues at coordinate 3,305,023 of OX387286.1, read as the reverse complement.
TGTATTGTAATAATTGCGCAGTAGGTGACGTCTGTAAACACTGTGGCCGCTTTAAACGCTCCCTTTTCTTTAATAACTGTATCGAAGGAAATTAAATTTCGTTTGGTTCATGTCTTTTACTGGTAAAATCTAATTTAAGAATACAATTGATCTAATATCCTTCCTAACTAATATTATAAATGTGAAAGTTTGTGAGGATGGATGGATGGATCTTTGTTACTCTTTCACGCCAGAATTTTGAACTTTCATTCATATTCATATATATTTATAAATAGCTTCTGCCCGCGGCTTCACCCGCGTGGTTTACGAACCCGTACATTTCCCCGGGATAAAAAGTAGCCAATTTGCTATTCCAGACTATAATCTATGTCTGTGTCAAATATCATCCAGATCCGTTCAGCCTTTCTGGCGTGAAAGTGTAACAAAGATCCATCCATCCATCCATCGATCCATCCTCACAAACTTTCGCATTTATAATATTATAGTAGGAAGTAGGATAGGATATAATAATAAGATCTTTGAAATTTTTTGTATTATTTCCCTGTTTTGATTTAAATCTACATCTATTAGAATCAGATCATGATAATAAATAATAACACCTTTAAAATTGAAAATCTGTCAGCCATTTGCAACGTCGTTTTCTTTTAGCTTCACGAACAATATCATATCGGCCATTTCATATCCACGAGTGACAAATAATAACATCATCTAGCACACCCTGGTCATTTACCCTCGATCCTACCATTATTAACTGGCTAATCTTTGGACTACGGCATGAGTGATTTTTATACGATAGAACGTGCAGAAAAAGGAGCCGCTTAACTATGAATGCTAATCATGGGTGACCAAAAAGACCACAATAACAAACAACCTCATTCGTATCATGGTCACTGCATTCAAAAAGAAAAAATATTCTTAAAAAAAAAGTAGTTCAAACATAATCCTATGAGATAGTGTGTCGAGTTCCAGTTACGTACAAAGTTTGTCCTTAAGCTTGTCGGTATAATTTCTTTCTGCTTATCTCCAGTCAGTAGCAGGGACCTTTTTAACGTATGTAAACCCGCTGTTTTGTTACTCTGAAAAGGTTTTTTTTGTTTTATACAGGGGTTGAAACTTTTATTGCTGAACAAAAAAATATTCCATAATGTCTATACTCCACTGTCAATATTGGACCAAATGTAAAAGCTGACTAGGATTATTTAAATTGCAATCTACTCGTTAAGAAGAAGAATATAAAGAGCTGTTTTAGATCCTTCTTTCACTGTTCACTGGTCATATACAATGCCTACTATTGTATATGAGCTTCCCCGTGACCGCTAAAATTTAAAAAGTATAATTTCGTATGTTCTGTTTTCTGTTGAGCTCTTCTGGCTAGATAGTGACACTATCTGCAGTAACAAATAATATCTTTTATTATATTAATTGCAAATTTAAATCCACTTTATTTCCCATCAGAAATTTTTGGGACTGTATATTTTATTAAATGTACAAATTGGTGAAGTTTACTATTTAGAAAACAAAACTATTGAAATTAGATGTCAATAATAGTCCAATCTACAAACTAAAAATATACAAAAGGAACTTTCAAAACAAAACCGAATCCTCTTGTACTTTACAAACAAAATATCCTAGTCTCCTATGAACGGGCGTAAAGGCAACTCACTCAGAACTGCTTTGTAGGGACACACACGACTGACGACGCCACTAAATGAAGGTCAACCCCGAGGTAGGTTGTTTGAATGATTACTAGTTGACTGTACGGGCGCGGCCTTCAAACAAGCGTGACATGTCGAACACGTTAAAAATTTGCGTCACCGGATGTTTGTAGACATTTTTTTTTTATTTCGTGGCCGCAGCTGCAAACTTGGAATTTCCGGATTCCAGAATTTTTTATTTCAATTCAAAGCGTAACCGACAACATAAACATTTTGGCATCACACACAAGCCTATTGGGAGAAGCCTATTGGGTTCCTGTTTCAGTTTGAATAGCATAGATTAATCAAACTGGATATATAATAATACTGAAAAAAGAATTATACTTATAAGTAATAACAAAGATCACGCGTATTCCCCGAAGGGTTAGGCAGAAATATACTCAGCGGCGTGCACAGAGTTTTTAGACAGGGTAGACAGAACATTTTTAAAAGCTTACTTTCCTAAAATACCTACTGCATGCTGGTTTTTATTCGTCGTCTTGTCGATTAAATATTGATGTATATGATTTTCCACCTCAAATATCTTATAATAATTATTTATCTGAGGCAATTAGGGTAGGCAGTGTCTTTTTGTCCTTATGAACCGCACGCCACTGAACATACTATTGTACACCTACATTTCACCGAAGTTTTAATTCCGATGACATAGCGGGCGAGCCTATTACCATTTACCGGTCACAGTTCCAAACTCAGTGCTGCTACTGAGAATTTCTATACAGCAATCCCAATCACACTTTGCCCGACCCGTAATCGAACCCAAAACCTCACTCTCAGCAGTCACGCTTACAACCACTAGATCAGAGATAGTCAATAGTAATTATCCACTTAACTAACTTATAATTTCTTAGGCAAAGATGGTTCCCTGACAACTTGTACACACAAGCTCATAGTAGTTTAAACCAACAAGTTTGAACCCCAGACATTAACACGCCGTTATTGATGTTACACATGAATATTGTAAATTTTTTCGAATAAATGAATTTGAATTTGAATATAACGCTCTTGCATTATCTTCTTCAACGTCATTCCCAAGACAACTCTTTGCATAGTTTATTGTCAATGTGAAGATCATTTTCTGCACTTACGTAATGGACAAGACACTTTTTCATAAATAACAATCATCAGTGCTTAATGTTGTTTACTTTTTATGTATCGTATACAAGCAGTTCATTTACTGCTTTAAGGAAAAATCAACGTAAATATCGAGATTATATCTACAGCTTTCATATGGGTATCTACTATATGTATGGCATGGAAAATAATCAGAAACAATCGATTTTGGTGTCTGCATACAAATGCTTTAACTACTGATATAATTTGTTCATACCCAATTGTATATAATTATTTTGATACATAAGTTGTATGCAAAATTTATCGGTGTATAATAATGAATGTACTATTCTATAATTATGGAGATTATTGTCTCATTACATTCTACTAAATTCAAAGAACGCGTGTTGGTTGAACTCCGAACCTTAGTTCAAGCAAAATGGAACGCAAATATAACGCAGCCTTGTGCGTGATACTAGTAGGGTGCAATTTTGTTTACTATCCTCTACACACTTAACAGACAAGATATGAGCGATAACCCTAAATACTGAGTAATGGGCACTAGTTTTACTAAACTATAAACTGCGTAGTTAGTACGCCGTTAGGGCCTAGCGAAACTGTCACGGTCACCAACCAATTAATTCCAAGATATTCAACGTATAAATTGGTTCAACCAATTTGCTAGTTATAAATTCAAAATGCATCCGCCCGGAAAATTGTATTGAGACCCCAGTTTACCCGCACAAGTTTGGATGGTGGGAGCTTAAACCGATCCTTATCTGTTCGTGTGATATTGTATCTGGTAGTTTTATACCGGCTAAACTCGGCTTTTGTCCACCCGAATAACCAGACGTTGGGCACATGAATTTTGGGTGATCTCATTGGTAGGGATATTAGTAATGAGTTTCTGTTACGTATAATTTAAATGGTATGATGAATTAGTATTGTTTGTATTCATATGTATGATTATACTAAATGAAATATCTGGAGATCTTTGAATTAACTGCAAGCAAACAAATTGAATAATCAACCTCATTTGACAAAACTTCTAACCGTATATCCACCGTAAAAGTCGAAATACATATCATAAAACTGAACCATAGACAGTTTAGCTTTTACAACCAGCCCTTTCACACTACAATTACAAAAGTAGACATAAAATAAACTGGCATTTTATATGGAAGACTGGGAGAGCATTATATTTAATCAAGAGACCATATAATGGCTTCATAAACGTAACCCATGACTGCTACATGAGGACCGTAAAAACTAAGCGATGCCTACGTACTGCCCTAAAATCTGAATTTCTAATAACATCTCTGGAGCGAAATGAACATGCAAATATAGCGTACACATTAATTTTTAAAGATGTATTTGTTACTAGATGCGCTTTGTACATGCGTGATGCCGAAGTTCTAAATTCATATTTTTATGCTGCAGTGCAATTTGAAACGCTAGCGTAAGGTTTTTTAAATATCTCAATTTGAAATCAATCGTTTCCTGCATGCCGATTGGACCATTCTGAGCTTTTTACCAATCAGAGCGCGGAATCGATTCAAAATCAAGATGTTTAAATTAAACTGTGGTGAGCGTACGCGGCTGCCCATGAATATCTGCAACCTTGTGATTATAGATGCAGTGCTGACTTAGATATATAAAAAAACAGTCCTACGATGTGAAAAAACTAGTATATCGCGGGACACGCTCAATGCCATATTTCCATGATTTTGAATTTGTTCCTATCATGGTGCATGCGTGTAGATATCTCTTTTAAAATAATAATATAACTAAGATTCATAGCTCATTATTATTGAATTGTTAGAACGACTGGATTGATTACGTGACGTGGAAACTTGGCATAAAAACGAGTCTTTATCCGTACTTAACTCCAGTTTATTCAAATGAATAGTATGAAAATAGTAACAAATTACTCGGACAGAGATCATACATTTCTAGCATAATAAGATCCTAAGCGACATCTTTACATAATATCCTACAATTCATTAGGCAAAAATAAAATACCCGGCTAAAATTAATTTTGTTAATTAAAACTTTACACATATATTTTAGCCGCAATATAATTAAATACAATAGGAGATTGCCCTTATCTTCTTGTACCATCTAGCAACTCTATCTTCCACACAGTGTTAAGATCGTCGCACACGTAACCCGTTAGAGCCCCAAAATGTTTAATTTCGTCCCCATCTACCCTACGAGGGTACCAAATAGGGGGAGGCACCTCCCTAGAACTCACCCGACCACTTGCGATGTAATATATGATAGGTATAGTGCACCTTAATCACATGTATAATTGCAACATTTATTTTGTTGATTAAAATACTTCTTTTATTGTAGAGTCGGCAAAAACAGAAAGGTCGTGGATTTTTTTGCTGTCACTACGAGTGGTAGAGTTGTATATTTTTTGTAAAGTTGTTTTTAGAGCTGTCGCGTGCGTGTTAGCGTGAGTAAATCCGTTACTGTCAGTTGTTTTCATATTATATTGGTGTAAAGAATACAATATATTGGAGTGCTATAATGCAGAGGTTTGATGTTAGACGGTACATTGTCGTTAGATTATTTCACATTCCAAGTAGCATATATACAGCATTATTTTAAATCGTCGGCATTTCCTATGACTATCCCTGAGAAGAAACGCCGAAACAAACTCAAACGTTACTTTTGCTGTACGCTTCCGTATAAATCATCACTCTTACGTCCTATCAGTGGCTGTACAGATTCAGAAATTTGTTAAGTCTATAAAATAATGGTTTATTTTCACATAAATTTATTACACAAGAAACTAAACGTAATTAAGAAATGTGTATGACTTTTCTGCTGCCATTACAACCTTAGAAGAATGTACGGTTAGCAGCGTTGAGCGTCGACAATTTAAGCGCTCTCACTCTTCACGAGACTCAAAGTTTATCGTGGATCGTAACTAGGAGCCCCGATGTAGGTACAGTTCTACCAGAATATCTTGGTCTCCATCCCCCCTCTTGTTCCACCAAAAATAAGGGAAAGAGATGGAACACGTCTAAAGTTTGGGGTGCAAGTTGGACTGGTAGTTTGAAGCAAGGAATTCCAGATATTAAGCACTTGTGCATTCATTCGTGTGTTCTTGTTAGTACTCGCTGTTAATACGGTATAAGGAAAATTTTGAGCTAACCTAATGTTCTGGCATTTTGTTTCCAAATGGATAATGTGACGGCGGTATGTAATTGCTGCTATAAGACGACAGAAAATGATACTGCAATACTCTGAATCTTTGATTATCTTTTATCGCCTACAATCTGACATCAACTTGCTAACATCTGGAAGTCTATGGTCACCACACCACTTTTCATCACTTCACTTTTTTCAAGGTGGTTTCCATCTTATCGGGGGCTATTGCCACGATCTTTCTTTCGTTTAATAACATCCCGACATTCCTAACACGACTAAGTGGAGCGGAATTGTATTCGCTATGTTCCATATTGACTATTTGCTGAGGGAGTCAAAATAAAGAAATGTGCCTACCTGCTTATATATTTTGATTTATAAACTATGTTTATACAAGTACAAGTATATAATATTTAATAATAATTAGTAAGTAATTATGTTTATGTGCAGAGCACACAAGCATGTATCTGTATGTAATGTATCTTTATAAAATATATATTAAAAAAAAAAAAATGTATTATGGATCTTTTATCATGTATTTTTTTTTTATATTGATAAATTGTCTAAAATAAAGATTTTCATTGTTGTCACCATGGTTGGCAGTCTTAAAAAGGCGGACGCTGCTGCCCGTCCTCTCAATAGTCACTAACTCGTTACAGACATAGTAACGTCTCCGAAACCCACGGTTGGAGGAGTAGTAACTTCTATCCGACACTTGAAAACTTACTATCCAACTGTTTGGCACGTTTCCTTCTGGCCTAGTGCAGGTAGGCGATCTACGCACACTCTCAAGATCTTATAGACCCTTTCAAATGTGCAGGTTTGCTCGCAATGTTTTACTTCAAGCAACAAATCATAATCAAATTCGGATCCGCAAATGAATTCGAGAAGTCAGACGTGCGAACCGTCATAAAAAAACTGAATGAATCATATAAACCATCGCACTTAACATTTTTACTTTATTCCTTCATTCACCAATATAATATTTTCATGGAAATAATAGGCATGTAAATATTTCATTAGGCTAAAATGTAATGGAGCTTAACTGAACCTTTTACGGTCGGTTCAAACGTAAATAATGTGTGTAAAAAACCTTTTTGTTGCGATGAAGAATTACTGGAGGCTCTTTAATATTCATGTCGTAGTGAACAGATATGAGGGGGGGGGGGGAGAAGGGAAAATTATTGGGTTTGTTCAGAAGGGAGAGGTGATGCTAGGAATGGTATTGAAATATTAATTGTTCAGTTATTTGAATATTTCATTGGAGTTTGAAATGAAGAAATAGAGTTTATTGACTCAAAAAAAAAAATGCATGAAAAACAAAGAAAATAATTATAAAATGACGCTGGTTTTCAGCTGCAAATATTGATTGTTTGATTGATAATTGTCTTATAAGAGAAGCTAGTATCTGATTTAATGTTCCCGACGTTTGCTTAAGATTGCTTCAAATACATGCAAAGATCGCGTCGTTAAATACCAATATAACGCTTATTAAAATAGCTGCTACATAATCTATCTTTACTCCATATTTGATGACACAAGATACAAGCTAAGAATTCACGTTGTCCCGTGCACCATAAATCAAAGTCACACGGGGTCTTTTCAATTAATTCCCGCTTGCGGCCCGTGATATATTTGCATCAGAATATGTAATCGGTCTAAGCGCCCATTGTCGGTTATACTTAGTAAAAAGGGTCAAGAATTGTTCGCCTACGGTCTATTGTGCGATACACAATGTAGGTCTGTGTTTGTCTTACTCATTTCGTGGACGTTCATATTTGATTTCGACTCATTTTCTGGTCTGTTGCTCAGTTGAGCCAAAAGTTTGGGGCAAAGATTTTCTTTTGATTTTCCCTTGTGTTGTCTTGTGTTTTTATATTTGGAAAAGGAATTATGCGGATATTGTATTAGATATTTTTAAATACTTAACATGCTTTTGTTTTGTTTCAGGTGAGGAGTTGCTTTTGACGTTGAGCGTGATTCATAAAAAGTGAGTCCAGCTGAATATTTTATTAGTTATAGCGCACTAAAAGGTAGTGCTGTTAAATAAACCATGTATGAACCAATTAAAACAGGTTAAATAATTCTGGGACCGAACTAGTCTACCACGTGGTTGCGGGCTTCGATTACTGTTACCATCAATACAATTCAATATCAACTTCGTATAGATACTAACAAATTTTAACCGTATTTTTCACAGTTTTTTCAACTATGTGTATCTTTTGTTAGATACGTTGCAAATCTAACAGCTAAGTGCGATTGCAATTTACAATTTAACACTAGTATTCTTCTTCAACCAAACATAAAATTCTTACTAACTCTATGCATATATTGTCTTTCAAAACCCAAACACTCCGAGTATTGCGCCACCATAAAATAATAATCCATATGATTCATTAATTTCCTTGAACACTATCAATATTGCTAATGAATGTTTCTATAAAATAGTGTGGTTTACATAGCCGATAGTAATAGGCGAATACCTATTGTTATCGTGTATACGTGTTTGCTAGCACGTAATTATAATTTGTAGTTATACAAGACTTTTGACTAAGGGGTCTGATACGAATTTTCCTCGTACTCGATAGGCCAAAAGTGTGAAAAATTCTGCGTGCGCTTTTGGGTGAACTGATATCATAAACGCACGAACAATATTTCTGCACATTACGTTTACTATGAACATAAACGAAATGTAACTACAAGTATTTTTAATAAAGGAAAAATACATATATTCGGCGCCATCGCTTATCTCTGTTATTATTACAAACAGATTACGTACAAACGATTAGACCTCATTGGGCGAAGCTATTGGCGTCTACCGGGCACTGTTTCAAACTTCGGGATACTACTGAAAATGTTCTAACAGAGAAGCCTTATAACACTTTACCCGATCCGGAGATCGAACCGAGAATCTCACGCTCAGTAATCACCACTAGACCAATGAGCCAGACCCAAATCTAAGCAACACCAACCCTCTAATGCGATAATTATTCAGAATATCTTTTGTTTATTCTCCGAAAATACGATTATACAATAACATAGTTTTGTTTGTACATTTTCCGTAATTGAATCGTTGGAAGATGTCACGGGGGAGTACATGGACGATTCGGAATTGTATTCATATGAGAAGCTGAGCTTTAGCCAACGCCAAAATATAGTTTAATTAACATTTATGTACTGATCTCGCCCTGTAGATAACTTCAGTGGTTTTATACACGATGGGCAAAATAATGTTTGCCAAAATGATGATATAGTGTTCGTATAACTTATTATAAGATATAAATTTTTGGATTACCAATCGAGATCTATGCTATTGGTACTTACACACGGTTGTGCGTTGTAATCATTTCTATAAAATAGCTAAGTTGTTTTTAATGACTCCGACAAGTAAGGTATACCTGAGACTACGAACAATTACGATAAAGTAAATCATCAGCATTGAAATTGCAACTCAACGTATCATGATGCCTACATTCCCGAAAGGTTAGACAGAGGGGGGCTAAACAACGAACAGTACGAGTATGTCCCTACGATTTGAGGTTATTGAAGCTATCTCACGAAACGTAGCGTTTAATTTAAATTTAAAGCGTCTCTAAAAGGTATTTAAATACCAATACACATTAGAATGTTAAAATGAACCCCTAAAATACGTGTCAGCTTTCGTAATAGACTTTATGAAAAGCTAAGCAACTCCTTATTGGTTTTGTAAGACGACTCAAAGGCAAGCTAATGAGAGGCATTATAGTCGTTGAATGCTTCTATCAAGCCCATTTTCTCGAAAGTGGTGATCAGATTCCGAAAGGTATATCACCTATTGCCTTTCCTAAGGAATGACGTGACTATTTGGACCTTTCAATCAATTATTAATATAAGTCTAACGATTATCAGCTGCTAGATATTAGCCAATATGTTTCCCAAACTGAACGAACATCCACGGTAAATAAAAATACACATTTCTCAAGATATTCAAGTAGGTACAAATACTTGGTTTATTGACTTAGAGATTACAATGTAGCAAAACGCACTAGCTACGAAACCTTTGCCCTTTTCCTTGTACCAGTACTTCAACCAGTCTTGGAAATCGAAAATTAAACGTATCCAAAATGGCGTCTCAATCGCAATGGAGGTCGGCGGTAAATTGTCGGATCACGCGCCTCTTGAGGGTTAGGCATACTTTTTCTGCGGCCCTCAGGCTAGAATTTACTGCTTACGAACGTATGACTACGAAAGAGTTTATGTGGATAGGGTTTTTCAAGTTCAAAATATCATTCAGATCAAATATTTTATTCTAAATTGAAAATGTGTCTCTAGGAGCTGTTTGTTTGCGACCACAATAATTCATTGTGATGTTTTACTATGATACTTTAACTACTGAATTATTTATTTCAATGTATATTTGAAAGTAAAATATGACAAACTACATGAGTTTTAGTAGAGAAATGCAATGTACGTGAAAATATTTTACATTTTGGTATCTACTCTTAATACTTGACGAGAATAGTATAAACAAGTTAGAGCTAAAATATTTTTTTTTTATTCGAATTCATTATTCTTTTGGATTTTATTGTACATACCTAAAAAAAATTCATATACAAATGATAATGCAACTAAATGTAAAAATGTATATATATATTTATTGTATATAACTAAGTTTAATCATAATTATAGTTGATGAACTTTCAATAGAAGAAGTTTCATAACGAAAAAGACCTTAAAGTTAAATCTCAAAATAATCTCGGCCATGTTTAAGCTCACCATATCCATTCGGCTCCTTACATCAGTGTAGGCTAAAGGAGCCAGTTTCCCCGTGAGAAATACACTGGCAGTAATGGCGAGCCGTGATTTTGGTATAGACTTCAGATAATTGCGAATATATATCCAGTTAATATCCTACGGCTTGCATATCTGTATGAATGAATATTTTGTGATCTCTCATGAATCAAGTGAAACCAAATTTACTTTGAATATTTATTCATGCTATGTGCATAAGGTCCTAAGTTCAATTCCCGTATAAGGCAAAATGTTTTTGGCCTTTTTCTATGTAGATATTCTTAGTAGTAGCCTAACATTAGATGGCAATAGGTTCGCTCCATTATTTGGAACTCAATAACGGCATAGGTGAAATCTTTTTACACAATAATTCACCTATGCTTACCCCATCAGAATACAGGCGTGATGCTATGTAATATCACAACTAAACGGGCAACAGCAATTACTAATTACCTAACATGCATTTCCGTCCGTTTAAAACTAAATTCAACCAGTTTCAAACAGTGCATTAGTAAACTTTAATCGGTTGAAACGGTCATTTTAACGGCCAGTGTACTTACTATTTCACAGGAACTTCTAAGTCAGGGTATTAATTTACCACCTGTGAAGTTTCCACTGAGTGGGTTATTAATACACACTGTGTTTTGACGTTTTCAATTGCCGATAGTATTTGCTAGGTTCATTCAGGTCAAATCGTTAATTACTTACATGGCTTTGCTATTTGACTAGAGAAAGTAAATAGGCTGGTCTGACCTATTTTTGATCCGTACCTTTATTAGTTTGTATGTTTTTTTGTGTTATTATGTTATTTTTGTTTTTTATAATTATTTCTATTTTTGTTATTTTTTGTGGGGTCAAAAATAAATTATTTTCATTCTTTCTTTCTAAAAAAAAAGTACTATGAGAAAATATATGACCATGAGCCATTCGTCATCTGCTGAGTATAATTCTACACACAATAAAATTTTGCTAGACACGGATATCAAACTCAGAATCTAACGATCAACATCCACGCTTGCAGTGCACTAGAGCAATATGGCCACTTAACTTATTAGTTATTATTGTTTACTAGCGACCCGCCCCGGCTTCGCACGGGTGCAATTTACTAATGAAGAAAATCAAAAATTTCATACAAAAATACCATCCAAATGTTCGGCGGATTTTCCATAAATTTTCTGACATACAAACCTTGTCCTAACAGTTAAAAACACAACAAAAAAGAATTAGCCAAATACAATAGATGAAGCCGTTCTGAAATTATGCGCTAACATACATTTTTGGCCATTGATTTTTATTTATATAGATAATAATCAGCTTGACATATTGTGAGAATGAAACACGATGTATTAATTTCAAATTACGTAGTAACTATTCTATGTTACAACATTGCGACAAATTCGAAAAAACTGGGATTAATATCATATTTTATTTCCTACCCAATATCACTGCATCACACACAAAACTAAAAATGAAAAAAAAAAATGTAACAATCCAGTAGCACTTTAGCATTCATTCCCGTGCTGGAACTTTTTTAATTAACTGCCACCATAACGACGATATATCACTAATCTGGCAACACTGAACATAACAGCTGTTCTGGCATTACTGCAGCCACTAATTAAAAACAAACAACGGACAAACGGACGCGTGATTTATTATTTATTACACGTTTTGTCAACGGACAGATTATGTGAAAATTGGTTAAGTGAATTGTGATTATTTCTGACTATAATCTGTTTGATTTAAGTACAAAAGGCACTATTTAAAAATGTCCACTTACAAATCATCCATTGTCTTCTTTTGTTTAGTAATTACATGGAATTCGCTTGTCATAGTTTAAAGATTAGCCAGTCAGCAAATGTGGCAGCAAAGCCGCTCAGGGTATGCCAGACCATCACAGATATTTTTACTCCTGGAGGCTCTTTCTTTAGACCTCAGAATCCACATCGTCAAGGGGGATGAAGATAATAATTCTTCTCCCAGAAAGACCTTTCAATCACCGAGCAATTGCCAGAATTTTATGAAGGTTTCTTTCTTTGTTTTTCAGCTAGTATAGTATGTTTCTACTTGCAAAGCCAGTTCATTTACTCGGGGCTAGCTACAGCGCTCATAAGTTAACCGAAGCCATTTATGTTGAAAGTTTTCAAGTGTTGTACTCCAAACGGTTATTTGAAAAGAGTATCCATGGAGTTTCATGTCAGTGTCTTCTCCATAGAAACAAAGAATATTTGGAACCGTGCATCTAGAATAATTGTTTTAAAATCGTAAAGGTTTAATTTAAATAAAAAAAATTGACTTTAAATGCTGGTTCAAAAGGTCATAAATAAATAGAAATATTATTAACATAATTAATTGATTCAAAAACATAACAAAATTACCTACTTAACCTGTCTAGATTTATGTTCCATGTTTTTTAGTTCTTTATTTAACATTTGAAGGTGAGACAAACGAATATGATGACGGTAACAATTTTTTATTTGGCTACAGAATCCTAAAAACAAAGTAATACGAAAATAACTCTTATATTAGGCTTACACAACTATATTTAACATAATGTTGTCTACATTACATATTTTTAGCATTACCAAAACAAACACTTAAAAATTTCTTTATAACACTTCGTCTTATACTCGCTTACTCTTGATACTAAATGGAACAACATCACACCATTAAAAATTCAAACAATAAAACTTAAAGCTCCAAAAGTTCCACCGTACATTCAACCGTATGTCGTTTAAAAATGTCTTAACCGCTCCTGGGCTTAAACTGAGTTTAAGTCGGACTTACAAATCAACACGGCCATTATAATAATGCATCGACCATCATTATGGCCGCTTTCTAAGGATAAACATATTATTTATCGGTGGTATCCAGTACTACCAGCTAAACTTTTATGAGCCATTAAAAATAAAACCACTCACGCTTATCGACTGATTTATTTCATTTAGGAGACTAGCTCATAGCTTCGCTTTGATTTTAAAGGGTGCTATTGTACGAAATTTTGAAGTTAATAAACATAACATTAGCATCACGCCTGTATTACCGGAAGGGTTAGGCAGAGGTATACTATACCCACATTTCGCCGATGCCGTTACCGAGTTCCATGTAATAGGGGGCGAGCCTATTGCCATCTACCGGGGCACAGATCTAGATTCTTGAAAAGTGCTGTCACTGAGAATTTCCATACAGAAAAACCCAACCAAGCAAACTTTAAAATGAACTGCTGTTCTGTGAGCATTTCGTTCGTTTTAACCATATACTTGTTCTATTAGAAGAAGACCTATAATTTCTAGGAACAACAGCAACGCAGTTATATGATCGAACAACCAGTTTCAAATGAAACATTAACAGCTTGAAGATCGTGTCTTAGCCTTAGGAAGCACAGAAGTAAACCGCTCCCCATATTTTACTTTTACGGCTTACGGGGGCTGATAATAAGCTCATTCTATTATCATGTCTTTCTTACTATGCATATCCTTACCTTACCAATATTGGAAACAAAAAGAGATATTTAATCTGACTTGATTTACTCCCATTTCTGTACTCCTGATTCAAGTAGGGTTTATCCAAATTTATTGCGATTATACCAGTACATAACGGTTACTAAGTTACAGAGTATTTAATCTTGAATGTAGAACGGCATTAAGCCTTCGTAATGGTCATATTTCGATTCCAAGTTTCACATTAAAAGTTATGACAAATGTTGTGTGGGATTACGTGTGAAATACTTGAACAAGTGTCATCTTAAACACCATTCTAATTTAATATCTGATAAATCTGGAAAATTGAAGTTTTGTACGTATTTGAATAGATCAGTGGCCAAAAAGAAACTATCGGAACTATTTAAGTGTAGTTTTATTATGTGAGTATTATGAATAGGTACTTTAAAAAGTCTTTTGCGTTTTTAGACCAATTTTAGATAATCAAGCCAAAATATCTAAAGATAAAAAAAATATCTAAAGAGAAAAGAAGTGGCTACTGTGTAAATTTGTACCTTTGTTAATGTTATGAAAAATCGTAAAACTTCCACGAGACATCCATTTTAGTAGGTACTCAGAAACTTTTTCGCTCTGGCAACAATAGAACTGACTCAAAGTAATAACAGATGCCATTGCTTACTTTTTCACGAAAGTGTGTTTACTGTATATTTCTAAAACTAATGTGAATAGACGACGTGTGTATAACTCACTGGAAGCCGAGATTATGATTCTTTGACGCATTTTGTGAAAAACATCCTAACTGAGATAAACACGACACTGAACTTGGCACTTTATTTTAAAGATGATAAAGTCTAATTTGGAATGAATATAAGTTTGATATCACGCTGTTTGGATTTTGAAACCAAAACTCGCGACACTGCGACACATTTTTCTCATTTCAGATGCATATTTTATGGAGCACGAACGCATAATGAAAGGAATCTCGTTGTGACAAACAAATTACAATATCTGTCGTTATAGTGCGTGCCCCCATAGAATTCTGAATAATAGTGCGATTCAATAAGCCTCGTAAAACTTGCTCGTCCTTAAAATTAAATATGGACTGCTTGTTATGCTAATTTACACAGATAGATTTGTATATTTTGTAAACGCTTACAATTTCTGGTGGCGAACAGAAAAAAGCCAGATTTGAATGCAAGAATTTAAAATACCGAGTACCTATCTCAATTCTCGTCCCACACAAACTGTGTGAGGGAATCTGGTAATATCATTACTGTTGATAAGGATCGACCGTCATTTACTATAGTGATAGCTTTGCATTGAAAGTATGCTCATTGCATCAGTATTTTATGTCTGTCTTGACACCTGACGTCACTTATAATTCCAATCTGTCTGCCCTGAGATCGCCGTGGTCGATACTATCTTAGGTCATCACCTTAGTTAGAGTTTTATACAGTGTGGGCTTCATAAATTCTCCACTCTTGTTTTAAAGCTCAAATGCGGTTATTACACAACATACACTTTTGAAATCGACTCCAAGCATTCATTGAAACTTTGATCATATACTAGAAACATTTCGTATTTATTTGTTTTCTATTACATACTAGGATTTTCATGTTCTGTATCTGGAATTGTCACAAAACACTTTTGTCAACTTATACGATATTTATTTTTATTTACGGGAAGCAGTTCGCAATACCCGGCACGGTATACAAAATCGAAGTTAACGAAGTAAAAGTAAACTATATCGTGATTATTGATTTAAACATCAATCTTGAATTACAACACACTTGGAGCGTTTATTTTCATATTGAATGCTTATATGAATATTTCAGTTAGTAGGTCGCATACAAAGCGGGGTCTTACGACCTATGGTCATGCAATTCAAATTATATATTGTTCGTGCTTGATGCGAGTTCTTCAAGCAAAAGTAGCGTCCGATCTTCGGAAAATATTGTTACAGCTTCTTGTCAGTATGTCCAGTGATATTAAGTCTGTCGAAATAATTGTTTTATATGGCAAAATTCTCAGCTATTCGTAAGAAAGTTCAACTATGATAGCATTTGTCCACTACTCAAATCAGATGTCGGGCGTTCGTAGTTGGTACTGTTAACAGATCAGAAAACGTATACATAACAATTTATTTCTATATCGCACATAATAATTATTATCAGAATAGTGAACAAAGGCTGGAACAAATAAGAAAATCAAAACAATTGAAGAAGAACAACAACTGTTTAATTCAATTCTAAATAACAACATTTTCAATTGAAAGCTACAAAGTTTGGCATGCAAGATTTAGTATTCAAATATTCAAACTGAAAGGGAACAAAATTGTAGTCCAGGCTGCTACGAATTTGCCAACAGTTATAACTAAGACAAAAGCCAGGTCAGGAACAAGCTAACATCACAGATAGGCCGACATACATATAGCGGCATGCATCGCGCGTGGGACGACCAGCTTCGCTCCAGGCCCTTATCTCCACCATAATCACTTTGAACAACCGAGTGGCCCGTGATTACAATCTTAAATCCCCCGTAAATTTTCTATTCCGAAGGGCCATTATAATGGAACAACGTCGGCGGGTTTGAGGGAAAAAAATATACACGAATAATTTCATCATAGCACTCCCCCTGTTGATTGCAAAATTTCAATCAAGCTCGTAAATGGTGTACAGTTTCGGATCGACACTCGAAACGATATTTTTTGGGGTTGCAACTGTAAAAATTTTGTGCATTCCATTTTGATAGCTAAAACAATGTTTGCAAGATACGTTTTCGATTGGGATCGAAGTACTCGAGAGCTACACATGCATTTTGGCGACGAATGCAGTACATGACGTAGATTTATTTGTAGTATTGAAACGGCAATTGTAGGCAGGATTTATTTGGCTGTACAGAGTTGACTGCGCTAATTATGGAGGGATGAAACGGATTAAAAGACTTGTACCATCTGGCAAGAAACAAACTAGAGTACTGGATCTTGTATTCGAAATGAACAACATTTTCAAGGAAGTTGAATTTTCGACACGTGCAGTCAACAGCGGCGATTCCAAACGTAACAAGCTACCCTTCTTGAATAAATATGAATAAAATGCGACTCTCCTGCTGTGAACACGAGGGCTTAGAAAATAATAACGGAACTTAAATTATTGTTGAAATAGTGCACCCCTATACTTTACATATTAAAATTATCATCTCACCAAGGGGTCAAAGAACACATTACTAAATTTTAACATCAACCTTTCGACGCGTTTGCGACGTTACTTAATAGTGATCAAAACTTGAGCCTCGGTCGTTATAAATATTATTTTGCTAGGGTAATTTCTACCTTCCACCTTGAACGTAGCATCGAAATTAGTCGGAACTTTATTGGAAACATCTTCAAATTATATTTGACCATTAATGCTATGTGAATTTGATTTATATTTTGGAGGAGCTAAGGTATAATTTTCAGTGATACGAAATTGTGTGATATATTCTTTGACGAGAGTCTCGAGCAGAGCACGCGTAAGCACGTGCCTGTTACTCCCCGCTGCTACGCACTCCTTGTTACAACGGGAACTGTACCGCTCTGTAATTACACACAAATTAGACAAGATTTATAGAGGGGTGGAACACCTTGGCAACTATTGTAGGTACTAATAACGGCTGGCCAGGTTCGATATTGCGATTAATTCGCGGGAACGATTTTGGAAGAGGAATAAATTACATACAGCCAATAACAAATTGTACACTATTTCCAAAAAAGTCGTAAGTCACCCGGGCAATTAACGTGTCACAAAGTTTATGAGGCGCAAATGTGTATACATGGTGGATTCAAGTTCGATATTTTATTGCTTCATAAAAGAGTTATGGCCGTGTCATATCGACACCCTTTGACACGGATGTATATGTTGCGAACATTTGACAGGTTCATTTAACATAAGGTGGACATTTAGCAAACAATAATGGCATTTTTAGTGCGGCCTTTTCATATTTTATGGCGTGTTTATTGGCCATTGTAGGAAGTTGGTCGGGCGCCGGGCGTTCCGACGGGACAGTAAATATGATTCATCTCCACAGGTAAGAATTATCTCGCATTGTTCACGTCCTTACGGCTTAATAAGCGTGAGGAATGTCTTTCGGCTGTGAGATTATTTTTTTATCTGAATGATAATTAATGATAAGACAAGTAAGTTCTAAGTGATGTCCACGTGACTGTCATTTTTTTATTTCCAAGTAGTAAGTAAGTAGTTAAGGTGTTAACGATTAAAGCTACGAGAATTGAAGAATCGATTATCAACTAAGTTTGGGCATCAGTAATCAAACAAGAAGACTTACAAACAAAAATAATATTTGTAAAGGACTTACACCAACAAAATTATCGTGTCGATTTGACATTTTCCCCCTATTGACTTGACGAATCACTTCAACTAGCTGATATATTATTAACCAACCGATTTCAAACGTCACAACAAATTAAAAGAATCTTTCTACAAACACAACTTCGGAAGTTGTTCAGATTACAGTGGGCAATGTTACCTGCTTATCCCCGGAGGAAATAAAAAGTTATCAACGAACTTTGTTCCTGGTTATCTTCGGGCCAAGTAAACAGTTTTTATTTTATGACCTCCCGCAGTTTTAGTGCCGTGAAGTCCGCTGGAACAGGCAGTTGTTGCTCTTTTGCTACAGGGTGAATTTAGCAGAAATCCGATATCACATTAAAAGGATTGTACGTTGTATTGGATTTGTAAACGCTTTTTTTGTCATGATTATGTTTCAAAACGCGTAAACACACGTCACCCTGACGCGTTTTGCATATGAACAAAGTTAAAAAGAAATACCGTGGTATTCGGTGATAGTCCGAATAAAACCTATGTGGTTCATATGTGTTTTCAAAGGGGCGTCGCACTAAATATTTTTTGTTAAAATGTCATAATAATGTCATCTTACCGTCATGATACTTTTTTGTCGTGTTGCAAATAAGTTCATATCAAAGAAAATAGATGATGAAGAAAACTGTTATGTATGTAGTATATTGTACAAAAATGTTCTTTTCTGCAGTCAATTGCCAAACAGACAGTTGGTCTTTTTATTGCTCAGTAAGATTCTGCTGCCCATACATTGGATATAGATTTTTTTATGAATAGCCTGAACATGATGCCACCTTGTATAGAAGAACACAGTATTGTTTATATTAAAATAAATTATTATTAAAAAATCTGAAAGATTTCCACTCCAACCTGTATACAAGTAGGTACTTGTAAGAAGATTGGAAACAGTCTGTTGTACTTGTTTCTAACATACGTATGTACGTACAAACAAGAACAAAATATATTTTTATTATAGCTAGCTAGCCAACAAGTAGCTTACAAAATCTATTTACTGAAATCAGTTTAATTTCTATAAACGTAAAATCGTTTCTATCAAGTAATAACTGCAATAAAAATCCAAAAATACATATTATTACAAAAAACATCGATAAAAGCTATTCATCATAAACCAGTAATTGATTTCAAAGTCGCTTGTTATATATATTGAAATAACTCAAATCTAAACTTGATCACACTTTTATGTACTTTAACAGCTTTTTCTTTTAACAAGTAACATTTGATGCCCCTTAATATTCTTTAAGAATACGAATATCAATGACCTTTTATAAATTATTTATGATAGTAAGTATCAATAAATATATCAAATGCTTATATTATTACTAGCTGTGCTCGCAATTCTCTTCGTGTAGAATGATTTTTCATATAAACTTCGAATAATAAGAGTTAAACCCCAATAGGGGTTGAATTTTGAAAATCGATGATATAATGTGCCTATTTACCTAATTTCAAGTTGGCTGGCTTCATAGTTTCTGAGGTTTTGTTATTTATTTATTATTTATTTATTTGTTATAAATAGAACGGCCAAGGCCAATTACACTATTTAAATACAATTAGGACATGAAAAAAACTATTATATAAATTTAAATATACAAATAATACTTTCACACATTTTCCTCACAAAACTTCAAACATTCTCGCAATAACAACTTCCATTCATCCGCAAACAAATCAAGATCCGGGTTTAAGTCCAGGAGAGCGTTCAGCTCCTTCAGCGATCGCGGTAATGGTGAGTTAGAGCTTGCCACGGTACGGCACGGTGGAACCGCAAGCAATCTATGCCGCCTTTGTGACGAGTCTATGAGTGATTGGTACCTACTTCGCTTTTATATACCATAAATACATACATAGATTGAACGTGCAAGAAAAGAGTCTATCTGTTACAAAAACTGAAATCATCTGGCGCATCCTGGCCAGTCAGCCTCGATACCGCCATTGCTGACTGCCTAATCTTTCCACTACGGCATGAGCGACTCTTATGATGAAGAAGATTGTCATTATCAACGTCCCAAATTCCCAATATGTTGTATATAATACGTTCATAATGTCTATCCAGCGCTACGTGATGTCGGCATCTATTGAAAGATTCTGACCAAACTGACTGATTTTTTCGATCGGCCTCCTCATGTGTGCCTTAAACTTTCATGTGGCTATGTCGTTTGCGTTGGAATGCGCTGCACTGAGCTAGCTTTAAGTTGCATGCATCCCCAGTGCTTGGTATTAGCACGTTATGAATGGAAAATTATGTAATCTAGAAGATTTAACACTAGCTTATCAACTAAAAAATATTGTACTATTCAAATGACGGTTATAGGTTACTGTGAAAGTAGGAGAAAGGGGTTGCAACCCGACACGCTGCCGCACGTGGCCTTAAGTGCCGACTCACTGCCGATAACATACTAGCCAAAAAAAATTACAGAAGAGGCAATCCGGTTGAAACCAAACTGCTATAACCTATCTGACTTGCTCGTTGTACAGGATGGTACGTGAAATAGTTACCACAATTAAAATGTTCGGTATGTTTACTTCAGTATTGTTAGAGGATTTATATTACTACTTTATGAGCAGAAGTATCATGATGATCAGAACGAAGCGCTCATGATGAAGACTGATTACCATTTGAATTTATAGGTTCAGTCAGCCTCAAAAAGACATAAATAATATACATTCAGTTATGCTAAGTTACCCAAATACGAGTATTGAGGAAATAAATTTATTGAAGAATATTCTTAAATCTCCATTGCAACGATATCTTTATGGATGCTTACTTTTTTATCAAAACCTTTTGGTAGTAATTCAATAAACAAAAAAGTCTCTACCGCGAAGGTAGATTGACAGACATCCTTACAAATAAATCTAACGTTATCTCAGTAGCGATACGGTCGGAGGATTTATTTTTTAGCAAAGGGAAGGACAATGCATTTGCCGTGTTTTCCTACCAAAAGACAGGATTTACGAATATAAAGATGATAAGAAGCCATTACTGATAGAAAGGGGGTACAATATAAGGGTTTTTTAGTGTTATACCATCATAAAGTATAGGGGTTGTGAATGTGGATTTGCCATGCAATGGGGCTCAGCTCCAGCCAATACCCAATCAATATGATAGAACTCCTTAATATCGTCGATAACGGAGTAAGTAGACACTGTAGGTAGCATATGTGAACCACTATATAACTTTTACATTTGTAATTACCATTTACTAAGAAATAAACGATATTCTATTCTATTCTGCATAGAAATAAAATTTTATAGGTTCCGACCCATTTGTAGGAACTTGAATTTACTATTTCATAGTTTTTCGGTCGAACTCTTCAATGACAGGTAATTAAATCGACAGTATTGATGTTGAATGTAAATAATTTTATATTAGTGTTACAAGAAAATGCAGTTCTTTTTGTTGGTTGTTATTGTAATTTCATTTTGTATTGCAATATAAAATAATGGTTGTTCAAACTTTTCTTGGAAATACAACATACAATTTTCACAGTAAAAACAAATGTTCCGTTTTACCTTTAAAATTTTACACGAAAACAGAAAAATACACTATGCCGGAAGCTTTAGTCAGAACAGTTACATATTTTATCCGTACCTATCTATTTTAAAACAAACTTATACCATTTTCTCTTAACCCTTTGAATTTCGCAGAATCCCTACAGAGAATCCAATGAATTCCATTATAAATTGACGAGAGCGGCAAATCAATTCATTAGCAAAACCAGTGGCTTAACACTATCCTACAATCGATACAGGGGAACATCTAGGTGTTCATTTAAGTCAAGATTGAACTGGAGATTAAACAGTGGATGGTTTTGCTCCCTCTATGTGGTGGTCCGAGTTCTTAAGAGGTAGCGGGTCTTTGATGGACCGAGGACTGTCGAAATAGATCGAATGTCGAATTTTTACGTAATAAGGCTGCCGATCTTCAGAGAACAGTATGAGCTTACTTGTAAAAATAATATACAAAAGTGTATGCTTGGGCTGAAACTTTATCGTTGTATCTCTGGTTTAGATACTTAATAATGCATAATGGTTAGAAATCGTTGATTTTGAACTATTTAACACAAAATCAGCTGTAAAGCCCATGATTCATATAGTTGCCTTTAATTAGACTAGCGTCCTGATCTATTTCTTGCAGCTAGTGAATTCTGCCTGCGCTGATAAGACTGCCAACTGACCTCACCTTACCTGCATTTATAGCTTTATCTCGAATATGTTTTCATGATCACAGCTCGCTTGCGCTCATGGCCTACACCAACAGTGACACAGAGGGGCATTATACCTCCTTATCGACACTCGTTAGTCGCCCCTAATAAAACCTCGCCCTTCTATCTCAAGGGCTGTTGCAACTCTCAAATTTAATAAAGGCAACTTTAAAAATAGAAACAATGATGCTGTTTATTTACTGTCTGCTTTTAGCTTGATTTTTAAAGGGTATTTTGATTTTCTAGGAAAATAAATAAGTATAAGCTGCATAAAGAAGTTGTTTAATTGAAGGTCAGTTAGGTAGATTGTTCATGGTGAAACACTACATATTTTTTATGTCACGGCTGTATTCCTTGAAACGTCATAAGAGATGGTATACCTATATAGATATTCCTACATTTCGACAAAGACTGGATTAGTTTCATGTAATAGGAGGTGATAAAACTACTTACCAAAACACATTAATCTTCAAACGTGGAATTGAAACCTTGGCAGCCTCGATTTCGACCACAACCATTGGTTGAGCAATTAACATAAAACTAACGAATATTCTCCATCTTTGGCGGGGTCTAATGCTATTAAAATGTTTGTAACTAAATATAGGTTAGTTATCCCTAATAACTCGTTGTTTGAGCAAATATTTTGATATGACTCTATGTTGATATTTTTAAGTTCATTAGTTAGTAGGTAAGCCTTTTTCTTTCTATCCTACATTTAGATAAGTATCTTCCCTATGGCCTATGTACGTACCCAATGTCCTTAGGTTATAAAACATAAATATGGCGTTACTACCATGTGTTTTTAAACGTTGTCCCACACTTCGAATAAGTCCTGCACCGTGCGTTTACAAATACAAAATGTTTACATGCACTAACATCTAGACCCAGAACAACTATGTAGGTCATAAAAATATTTGTTCGTTCGAGAATCGAACCAAAAATCGTAGCGTCAAAAAAAGTTGAATTAATTGACGTGTCAGCAATATTCTGCTACAACAGTTTCCAGTAAGATCAGTAGCATATATCAGATCAGCATGAATATTATTCATTTAACTACATGCATTAATAAGCGTTACATCACAGCCCCACCTACATACACGCGCTGCTTTAGATTGCTGACTCACCATCATAATTGTAGTAGATACAGACGCTTATGCCGTCCAACATAGAATGGATACCAAATTTTAAAGTACCAGCCCCCTACTCCATAAAATAATTCCGATTGGTTATTGGATATAAGTCATTACCGCATTGTTGTATACGGTCACTAAGTTTTAAAAGAATAGCCCCCTACACTCTAAAATGATTCCGATTGATTGAAATTGGATTTATATCAAATTGCAGTCTTACTAGCTCCGCATCAATTTGTTGAATTTTGAGGACATAAGCGGATATTTGTTGAACTAAACATCGGTGGAATAGATTTATTATACCACCAGAACCCACCAGAACTAAACTATGAAATTCAAAATACACATACGCTATGTAATTTACTGATAAAAATACCCTAGTACAACCACACCGCCCATTGTGCCATCTCTTTGTACTTATCCTACAAATGTGCTGTCCTATAAAGAAAATTATATCTTTCTATTTATACATATATCACGCCTTTTATCCCCAAAGGGTTAGTTAGAGGTGAAGCGTCGTGGACCTACACTTGACTTATGATGGCATTTGATACCACGCAATGGGCGGGGAACCTTTTGATCGCCTCATTTGTCTAGCGGCAGCAAGCATTTCTGATGGCCTTGGGGCGACCTTAGACGATCAGATTTCAAGGTCCGATCCCCATTCGGTGAGTTTGGACAATACCTTTATTCGAGAGTTGCCTAGTAAAGTCCAACAAAATCAATTGACGATGGTGACAACGTTTACTTTAATATCAACTTGACTAATTAACTGACCAATCAACAGCCAGGCCAACACTCCAAATTTAAACTAAACAGCCAGTACGAAGGAAAACGCTTAGGAAATACTTTTTAATTTGACTTGGAAGAGGATGTAAAGGAACACCGACCTACTTACCACGTTGAAGAAGTCGTGAGCAAGAAGCTAATACTTCAAAATATTATGCTTGACTTTAATAAACCTTATTCACTACCCTTCCAAACCGTGTGTACCTTTTAAATCACGAACTAGATCGCGTTAATGGTTGAATCTAAAACATTAGTTCTACACTGAGTAGTCCCCTGCAAGCGAATCTAATGAACGCTGAATTTATTTGAAAGTCATCCACTATCGCGCTATGATTGTCATTTTTGACAATGATCGAGTGTATATAGAACACGATCCCTATTTGAAACTCATTAGAAGTCAATTTAGTTCAGTGGGGTTTAGCGAAAGGTTGTAGAATTGCTAGATTGCAAAAGTAGGGCTGAGATAGAAAGAAAATATATTATCTTGCTACAGTTTACTATAGTCCTTTATCGAAAATAATAATTTATGTAAAAAATAACATAATAAATGTAAAAATAAAGACGGATATTAAATTGCTAAAACTATAAACACTGCTGAAATACGCTATAACAGACATAACATTTTTACTAAGCATTTGCCAGCACCTACTATGTCACTTTCCAAATCTTGCCAATAATTTATTTACGTAGCTCTTAAATACCTTGAATTTACACACAAAACAAAGCATGAATCGCCTAATTAGTATAAATACACCTCATTGTCTTAGTGCTAACAAGAACAACAGCGGACCTAAAGGTCTTGCGTCCACTTCACAGGGGACAAACGAGGTGAACAATTCTTACAGTCCAGAATTGGAATTTTTCAAGGGCAATAAGTTCACTCCATGGGCTGAACTTACATTGTTGTCGCAGAATACAGGTATTCTATAGTATCAGTTCGATTCGATCCCTGTTTATACAAATAAAATAGGTAAGTAGTTAGTAGGTATTACAGGAAATTAAAGATAAATCATTTATAACATTTTATATTCATTCACTCATCTAAATACTAATACGAAAAAAATTGATAAAGAGTAAATTAATTGTAAAGAAAAATGTTAAAAAAAGGATGTCGCGGTCATTAAGATAACAAATAAAAATAAATAATGTAGCTTTTGTCTAAAGACGCGACAATACAAAACTACATATATTAAACTGCTCATACTTATTTCTGAGACAAAGACAATAGCCAGTATGTAGGAAACGTTGTATTGTTCTAACTTCGTGATTCAACGCAACTATATCGACATTTACGTTTATAAAAGGAATGATAACATTTTGAACCACAGATGTAGGCGCTTTTGATAATACGCCAGACAATAGCTTTGGCTCTCCGTTCCTGGAAATCGTTCAGTGCTCTATGATTTGTTCGGCTTGTGTTACCTACAAATAGTTGGTCTGGACTGTCCGCATATGCGGATGTCCGTATTAATTCTAGATTTTCCATTAATTGATGTTTTCATCAAAGGTTTGTATTTCATTATGCAAATATTCTATTCAAATTGAAACTCTTTTGTCCAAAATGTTTGATAGAAAAGAAAAAAATATTGATTGAACCGTTTTTCTTTATCCAAAAATCCATAAATTTTAATATTGATTGGAACTATTAGTAAAGTTTTGATTGATCGTTTATTCAAGAATTTAAGAATTCAGAACACGATCGCAGCAAGCTGTATTTCGATATTTCAATTCATTGATGGATTTATTTCGTGATGTACCGTATTCTTTAAGATTACTTTGGATCAGACAGTTTTATTGCTGAATTCATATTTTATTTTCTTCTATACTTTATGATGATGACCTGAAAGGTAGGTACATCATAACTTACATGGAATACCTCCAATAAAATTATAACTTGCCGTGTATCAATCAATGTTATGAAGTAACAAGTTTGCCCTTATTCCGCAAGTTTCCAACCTTGGAAACTACGTCTTGTACAAGTTGACCTGGGGGTATCAGAACAGAGAAACTAAACTCTGAACTTAGGCTCTGAGCGATCGCTTAGGAAGCCATCGACGTACTAAACTTGCACTTAGATGAAAATGAAAATACTTAATTACAACTATCATAATATCTTGGTATTAATAGTGTCTCTATAGAAGATTTTTTCAGAACAATTATTTGGAACAAATCGTTTATTGGAAAACTGGGATTTATAAAATATCCTACTTCCTACTTATATTATAAATGTCAAAGTTTGTGAGGATGAATGGATGGATGGATGGATCTTTATTACTCTTTCACGCCAGAACGGCTGAACGGATCTGGATGAAATTTGGCACAGAGATAGATTGTAGTCTGGAATAGCACATAGGCGGGACATTTTATCCCGTTAAAACGCGGACGGAGCCGCGGGCAAAAGTTAGTAGGATATATACGAAAAGTAGTATATAAAGTAGTTCATAAAACTAAATGAAATACAGCATAAACTGTATTCCTAGAAAATCGGATTGTTTAACTTACTCCCTAAAATTATTGGAGGATTATTGACGATTTATTGAAGGTACGAACCAAAATAGCAATATAATTTCTGCCACGGACAGAGCAAAATCAAAGTGCGACAGATCAAAGCGGTATCTCGTAATTTGTTTGATGGTGACGTAGCTGAAGTTAAATTGGGTTGATTATATATGTCCCGTCAAAAAGTGGCATCTTATCGTTGTTACACTGTGATGTTAGGGCAGACACACGACGGATTTTAGGTCGAACATAGCCGTTGGAAGCGTGGTCACGACTGAGACAATTAGACTGACGTTTTGCGTACAAATAACAGTTTCATCTGGTTGTCTGCACGAGGCTTTGGATGCTGTTACGACCTGGGTGGTCCGTTAATGTGTTATTTTCTCTAGATGATAGGATTTTAATGTATGACTGGTAATGTATAACTTGATGAAATTATTTACTTACGCAAAGTATGCTCGAACTTTGGTATTATAAACTAAATTTTTTCTAGGTGGCTTAGATTTCCATTATTTCCTAGAGTATTAGTTCTATAGTATAAGTTTGGTTCTTTTGTACTATGCACTTGCTATATAAACAGATAACTCGAATAAGTAACACCAATAATAAAAATAATCTCATCTTAATGTCGTTTGAAAACATTTTTAACATAATCCTTTTTCATTGTATTTCTCTGATTATCCCGTTCCCATGCGCCGGCGCCGCCCCCGCGGACTAATACAAAACGCGTGATATTCCTAGTTAATTTGGTGATCAATACTCGTTTAGTCCAACGTCAGATGTAAGGTGCGAGAGCATAGCGGGGCTATGCTCTTTTTCTTTTATAACGCGTGGAGCTTAGATATGTTTAAATATTTTATGAAAGGAGGTGTTAATCCGATTATAATTTGGAAGGCTTATTTAGTAAGAAGGTTTTTTATTAACTATGTATTCATCAGTCTATGGTTTGAGAGATTGGGTACCGACCTATTTGGGAATATCCATACTGTGGTGATCAGTGTGTAAATTAAATAGGCTACTGATTAATGTGAGATACGTACAATACGGCTTATTTTTTGTATCATCGGACTAATTTTGAACGAATTTCCGTGTTATAGGTATTAACCACAGGCATTCAATTCTGCCGCACCTATTTTTGATTTAGTTCTTGGAATTGACGTTCCCAGAGTTACATCAAAGTCAGTTACTATATTATTGATCAGTATTATACCAATGTTCTATTTCTGTGAATGTGTAACACTCAAAACTTGGATTGGAAGAGAAAAAGACATTGAATGTATGAAAGAAATGAACATAAAAAAGTAGACGGACACCGGACACCCATGTCCCACGCGGTGTCCGATACACAATGTTGTAGACATATCAGTCTAGCAGAGTTTTTATGAACTGACTATTTTACTAAGTTTTTCGAACCGCTTTTTTTTATTTCACCATTATGAGTACTTTGAAATTCTTCAATTAAAAACACTAAGGCTTTTTTTTTTTCTTATTTCTGTGAGAATGTTTGGCCGCGATAAGGATTATAAAATTAGAAATGCAAGTTACACTTAAAAAAAAATTAACGCACATAAATCGGAAACTAGTCGTAATTATTATAATATAACACATTTTTGCCAAAAAACTTAAAAAAAAAAACAAAACGGAATGAAATAAAAAACAAACTAAAAGTAAAATCCGAAACCGGACACCCACGTACGATAAAATGCTCGATAGACAATGCCGTGGTTAGTTTTAGCTATCAGAGTTTTTATCAACTGTCAGCCGTCCTCCAAGGATATTAGATCAGTCGTAAAATTCGGATTTAGGTTTTATTACTTCTTACTTTACATTGGAGCGTTTGGTATTTTATTTCCGAGATTTTGATCTATTTTATTTTTTATTGTCCTATTTTCGGCCTTTACTATAATTAAGAACTGTTCTAAATACGGCTGACCAAAGGACTGAAATTATCCAATATGGTAGTTGAAATAAATTGCTTAGAAAATCTAGGAATAATCCAAATGATCAAGTTCGAGTTAGAAGTAAACAAACTTTGACAGCTAAGATAACCGACGATATCCAAAAATAAATAAATACTATTCACACAAACAAAAATAAGAGTCATGACAACTCACATTTCATCCAGTTTCGATTATCGCCTGCGACATGCAAACAAAAAACTATTATCCGATCGTGTGCGTCCCACGTAAATGCATGTTATGCGTTATCTCATACATTGTTATACATCTCTGCTCGGTACCATTTTACAACTTCATAGTTCATTTTGATCATCCAAACAAACTTCGTATCTTCTTCAATGGAGAAATACTATTCAAATTCAAACCTTATGTCAGTATCATAAGGATTATTCTGTTGATTTCTGTGTTCGTATTGATTTGTATGTGTGTATTGTTCGTTTCTAATATGATCATTCGTCACAAGTGAAGGCTTGTAATGGATATTATCGTGTTCACGGATGGTTTGTTTGTCCAATGCTGCATCACTTACACCCATTCATAATGCAGTGTACATAATCAAGTTATTGACACATTCTTGTCACGAACTATCGACCGATCTTTAGTAGCACTGCTCATAGATTTATTTTTATATAATAATGCTGATAAAGCATCCTATAGTAATCTAACAAATATTCTCCAGATATAAGATATCTGTAACAAGAAGGTACAGGCACAAGTACAATGTGGGGAATTCATAAACAAACTCTCTAAAAAATGTGCGTTTACAAACACATATATTCACATACACACAAACACCCAGACCCGAAACAATTATCTGTAGATCATACAAATATTTGTTCCGTGCGGGGATCGAACCCGCGACAATTAGCGCAGAAAGCTAATCGCTTAGCCACTACGCCAACCGTGTCGTCAATTTGGTAATGCCGGTTTTGATAATTCCAAGGAATTAAAACCAATCATTTTTATTTTAATATCGCAATTGATCCTACCGATTGATGATTGATCTACAAATAGAGCAACAAAAACGAAACACCTTTCTAAAATTAAACAGTAAACTCACAGTATTCTTTTACAAAACATAAAACAATCATGAAAAAAAAAATACGATCTTATCATATTAACATGATTTTATTTTCCCATTGTCGAATAAAAACGTCGACCGAATTCAGTCAGTCAACCGCAAAATGACGTCTTTATAAATCTCGATCAAAATATTGAATGTCTCAATGTGTCATCAAAAATTTGCATTGAATGGGCAAGACATCTCGTTTTCGTTGCAAACCTTCTCGGTAGAGACTTGGCTGAAATAATGAGCAGTTAAAACCACAAGAAATGAGTATTACATGTGTTTGATTATGACCAGAATCACAATGGTCGTATCGTTGTGAGCTCTGTATTTGTAATTGCAAGGATTTTTGAAGGACATACAGAAAATCATTGACTTTTTATTTGCAAGATTTGATTTTGAAACGTCTTGCAAAGACATTTGTCTAAATTCAAATTAACAAGGAATATTTTTGACAACAACGTTAGAAAAAGTAAAATTATATATGTACTAAGTACCAATACTTTAACGGTACCTATGGTACTCTTATAAAAAGTGTTGAAGATCTTTGCCTTTTCCGTCCGCAAAAAAACTATGGATAAAAAACAATATAGCGTTGTTCGAATTGATATGCGCACGAGTAATCATATGCATAGTCCCAAAAATAATATAATTGCTTCATTGTTTGCCAAATATGTGAGTATCAAATCCTGTATCTGCCAAATGTATAACATATAGGCAATTGTTTTCTGACACATTCACCGTTACCTTTTGTTGAACTTGGAGATTGACGACTTATTCTGAATAAGGTCTTGAGTTCAAATCCTGCGCGTGTCAATAATTTTGCAGGTTTAATTATTGTAGCATTTCTAAAATTAAATATTGGAATAAAGTCACAGAATACTCAGTTTTTTGTTTTTACGGTGACATAATTCTATTATATGTCATAACCAAACTCTTTTACATACATAAGCTGTTGAAGAAGCTTAAAATTCTTATGCAGGTCAAAGCGGTGTAATTGCCATTTATATGTTTTTGCAAACACACGCGGGGTTCCGCGAAATGATTATTACGTAAAGACGGCCACATTACGCAATGCTAGTTTAGTAATTTCGCGAAACTATGTACTGAGCCTATTCTATCTCCGTAAATACCTACTACATTTTCCACCATCCTTGAAAATAGAATAACAAAGCTACAATTAAAGTCATCTCTGCACTCGTCATCCAAATTCATTAACGTACTCAAGCGGACGGTAGGGGACTACAGTACCTACCCTTCACCCTTCAACAGAGGTGTGAATATAAATGTTTAATAAAAGGGTTGTAGATGCAAAGTACAAGAAACTCTTGCTTGTATAAACATTGAGTTAAAGGCAGTTTCTTAGGCAGTCAAAGTCCGTACTAATTTTATTTGGATGAATGTTCGGATGACTGTAATGGTGTAAGTGAAAAGCTTAAGCTTTTTAAAAATGGCGGATTGTGTTGTATTAACAAGGTTTCGCAGTGGACTACCTTTGCAGAATAGATAAATGGCAGAATTTAAATCGATTTGTGGTTGTACAACGGCATGTAGTGTCCTGTGACTACAAGCTATTGTACACCCACAAATCAAGACAGACATGTAGCCTAACCCTTAGGGGAATATAGGTAGGGTGTTATTTGGTATATAGATTGGAGTGGGAAGATTGATTAAGTCTTAATTGGTACACTTTGTAGAGCTAAACGACAGTTTTCTAATAAGAAAAAGTCGTCTAAAATTCGTTCATTGACTTCGTTTTGATTGCTCTTCAGTTAGTGAAATTGTCCCTCTGTATCAGGTTTTGAGCCATTTCATCAACTCAGGCTGACATAGTCACAATGACACTGGGTCTCAACAGCAAAGAATCAGTCAAATTCATGCCTAAGACATATTGACGATCAATCTACTGATGGATGCTACCTCCTAACATAAACCTTCAGCCACCTTTTCTACCTACCTTACTTGCCTTGGATAAAAAATCCCTTTTTATTCCATATCCAGAAGAAGTTAATCGCTTTAAACAATTTAAAGTATTGTATAGGCCCCAAAAAAGTGTATTTTTATTGTATTGTATTATAAAAAGACACATCAAAATCATTATATATCTAATATATCGCCATCCATTTGCATAGACATGTAGCACCGAGGGATTTAATTCCATACTACAGATAATTATGTGCGTGTTATATACGTAGTATGAATAATTCGTACTACATCTAGAATATAGATAGTTCATTTAAATGTTTTAGCACCGTTTACTAGTCATACACGCTCAACGTCGTGGTATGAATATATTTGCTTTAAATTCATCGCTATATATAGTTCATTTCATCCTATATTAACTGAAGCAAGATAATAGCTTCACACGTCAATAGAACAAAACCTTAATTGGTAGTGAAACGATCATGAAAATCGTGGTAGTTTTCATGATACCTAACTACAAAAGTACTAACATTACTTCGTGATTAAAGTTCAGATGTTCTCGTAGACCGCAGACCAAAGTAGAAAAAGAAACCTCAAAGATGATCCACCAGAAGTACCCACCCGGGTACCCAATTCTGTCTGGTAATCTTGTCAGAAGACACTTTATTGTCACTGGATATTTGATCTTAGGTCATGCGGTGTCCTGAAAGAGTGTATACGAAAGACATTAAATCTATCGTCTATATTAAGAAAAAGCATAAAAATGATGTGTTAATTTGACGACACGGTTGGTGCAGTGGTTGAGCGATCGACTGCTGCACTACGTGTCGCGGGTTCGATTCCCGCACGGAACAAATATTTGTATGATCTACAAATATGTAGTTGTTTCGGGTCTGGGTGTATGTCCATGTGAATATTTGTGTTTGTAAACGCACCCACGATACAGGAATTATTCCTAGTGTGGGGTTTTAAAATTATATATTTGAGCTTTGATACTGTGAAACCGCTCTTATACACAAAATCTCTATTGACGGATCAGTTACTACTTCAAATTAGGTGCTGAACCTGTGAATTCTATTTATACTTTCGGCAGCCAACCGAAGTACGATAAAGTAGCAGTAACCTTTTGTTCTGTTGTAAATCTGTATCTACAAAACGAACATAAAATAGAGCTTTACATAAATACAAGTTATTATATTAAAATGCACATTATGCTCAACAATATAGAATTCAAATATCTATAACATAACATTGCATCACGCCTGAATACCCTGAAGGGTAAGGGAAAGGTGTACCAACTATAATATTCCCATATTTCGCCGATACTGGAATACCTAATAATTCGTGCCTATTGTCATCTACGGGGCAATTTTAAACTCCAGGATGCTACTGATAATTTTCTAACAGGAAAATTTAAACAACACTTGGCTTGATCCCGGTATCGAACTCATTACCCTACGCTCGGCAGGCGCGCTTATGACCACTAAACCAATGATGCAGTAAAACTATCCCAAAACTTATAAGTCAAATGTGTGCCTACATTATATTTGTGTACGTGCCGACCCCCGTAAAGCACGCTTGGTCGAACTTAAACTACAATTATTTTACAAAGTTTGGTAGCGAAATGAGAAGTTATTGACCGCTATTTCCAAGAATTATTATTTTGTATCAGATTTCAGAACTAAAGATTAAATCAAATGGATGAAAATTAAAAAACTTTTTGCTTGTCGAAATTTAAAATTTTGTTCCAATATTTAAAATACAAATATGTTTAAGGCGTAAAACAAGATTTTGTTTAATCATTCGCTTCAAGTAAACCACGAACGTTATACGTTTACGTAATATTCAATCTATTTTTATTAATTTATTTTGAAGTTTCAGTTAAAGTACTGCTTAGTTATAAAGTAATTTGTTCTACCCAGTCCTTTAAATTACATTAATGACAACTTAATTTTTTTAAGTTCATTTTTTTTTGTCATTTTGACATTCATCAGCTTTCGAACATAAACTTTTACTAAAAAAGAAATATTTTTGAAACGAACAGCACAAGTCTTTTATGGCTACCACATTTTGCCGATAACGGTATTAAGTCCCATGAAATAGAGGGCGAGTCTATTGCCATCAACAGAGTACAATTTCAAACTCCGGGTTGTCACCGAGAATTTTCTAAGAGAAAATACACTAGCATATTGTCCGACCCGGGGTTCAAACCCTCAGCTCATCTTAAGAGGTTCTAGGACCTAACAGCCCAGCAGCTGCGCTTGCGACCACTGCACCAATTAGGCAGTAACTGTTATTCAACAGAATAATTACGCAAAAAATCACTTAAATTCAATTTATTGTTGAAACTACTCACCTTAAGCAATCTTATAATAGTAACAATAAGGCTGGATTTATTTGTAAAAACTCATTAAGTGCTTACTGAATCAGTTTTATAGTAAAAACAAGTGAATAACGATTTACAAAGCTACAAATGTTTTCTTGACTTTCTTTTCCGACGATCGCATTTACACAAAAACGTTTACGATTTTGATTTCTAACGAATCAAAGGAACCCGCTGCGATGCGATCGATGGGTATCGACTTATCGAGTGTAGACGCCCACAGTCGTAGATATTTTCCGATAAATCGATTATCAAGTTACAAGAACAATGGTTGAAACATACGATCTTTTTATATTATGTGACATGGATTATTTAAGACTGGAAGTGGTACCTACCGTTGAAGTTAAGTAATTTAATATGTTTTTGTTTATTTTTTATTTCTTATTAACAATCGTATTGGCTGAACTGTATTTGTTATATAATATTCCTTATTTTTAACTAAAATTACAGATTGCAAATTTAATTAATTAAATGTAAATGTTTGGTAACACGTTTCATTGAGACGAATAAAAAAGTATATTTATCTCAATTTCCATAACAAATTACTATTCTTATTTAATAAATAACCGCTAGCTGCCTATACCTACCTACTTGATTCAAAACTACGCTTCATTCAGTGCTTGTCTTGTCTCATCCTGCTACCTACAATCGCTGTCACATAGTCCCAAGGCAGATTAGTATGCGCAACAGTATTCACTTGATGCACGACGCCCGGCTATTCACGACGGTGTAACGGGCGGCCAGTTATTGAACTCGCTTTATAGGCTTTTGTGCTTGTTCGTTTAACTAACATTTTGTTAAGTAAGATGTACCAGGAAGTACGTGACAATTGGCGTTGTGACGGAGAGTTTCCCGCTTGGGGTTGCGAGTCACATTTTGCTTTGAAAGTATTTGTATGGCGGGCGAAATATATTTCCTATAGATAGTATTGAGAGTATTATTTCTGAGAAAGAAAAATATTTATTTATTTAAGAGATATTTTATTGGCGACACGGTTGGCGCAGTGGTTGAGAGATCGACTGCTGAGCTACGTGTCGCGGGTTCGATTCCCGCATGGAACATATATTTGTATGATCTACAGATCTTTGTTTCGGGTCTGGGTCTTCGTGTATGTGAATACACACTGTGCCTCGGAAAGCACGTAAAACCGTTGGTCCTACGCCTGATCTCTCTCCGGTCGTGTCGGATTGCCGTCCCATCGGACTATGAGAGTGAAGGAATAGAGAGAGCACCTGTGTTGTGCACACACTTGTGCTCTATAATATCTCCTGCGTAGTTGGCTAATCTCCGGTGAGATTGGCCGCCGTGACCGAAATCGGTCAGGAGGACATTATTATTATTTTATTGGTCAGCTCTTGGGAGTTCATGGAATTAATAATTAGAAAGTTGGACACTATGGTGAATGATTGATTGGTTCAATTTGACGTGATATATTACTACACGAGGCGTTGAATCAGCTGCCGATATTTCATAGAAACTGTCTTATTGTGGGTACCTAATGGTAGAAAGTCTATTAATAGAAAAAAAATAAGTAATTACCAATATAACATACATACTGATAACTACAATTACAGCTGTCCATTATTAATGTCTTTTTCAGTTTATAAGCAACATTTTTTTACCCTTGAATCTCGAAATCTTGTTTAATTATCTCCGCTATTCTATCAGTGGGTATAGATAGATTTACAAACTTCTTAATCAAAATATTATAAAGTTAGTGTGTACAGAAAACTAGCCGTGCGGCGAGTGGAGTTGAGTGTTTACTTGTCGAATACTGATATTCATATTTATCTCATAATTTAACGCGAGCCAGTCCCTGTTTCAATTTTTTTATTGCTGTGAGATCGTGTTAGTAATAATACAATATAGATATTTAGTGGTGAAATATAAAGTTTTATTTTAAAGCTGCTGTCAGTGAAAAAAAGATGTATTCGTTTTTTATATAAGACAAAATAATATTCAATATTGTGCCTCTAAAGGTTTTATTTTTTTAAATAGAATCATGATATTGAATTTTTAAAAGTTATCTCATTTTGAAATAGCTCGCTTATTAAAAGTCGAAAAAACTGTGTAAATCAATAAGCTAGACCAATATTTGGAATCATTTTTGTTTTTAATAACAACACGCATATTTTACAAAGATACAGTCAGCTTAAAAAAGATATACACTAAGCGAAATCCAAAAGCGAGTTTTAGAGGATATAGAATCAATATTGAAATCTTGACCAGTTCCATATATATGTAGTTTTTGCGGATACATAAAAATACATAGTCATTTAAATTATATATATTTTTTATTTTATTTTGTCTTTTTTTTAGTTGTGGGGTGCGATTTATAAACACATTTATTTACATACACAAACACCCAGACCCGAAACAATTATCTGTAGATGATATAATACAAATATTTGTTCCGTGCGGGGATCGAACTCGCGACACTTAACGCAGAAAGCTA
Organism: Shargacucullia verbasci; assembly: GCA_947562105.1. NCBI lineage: Eukaryota > Metazoa > Arthropoda > Insecta > Lepidoptera > Noctuidae > Shargacucullia > Shargacucullia verbasci. The sequence continues at coordinate 3,268,108 of OX387286.1, read as the reverse complement.
ATCGCTTAGCCACTACGCCAACTATGTCAAATTATAACCAATACCTGTCTAAGAATAAGGGTCTTAAATTCACTACATCTTTTTGAGTCTGACTGTATTTTAAAACAATTTAACGTGAAGCCTATATTAAAAATATTGAGCCCAAATTAACAAACATGACGCGTTTGAATATTATCAACAAACAATCATTCGTATAACCTTTCGGTATCTGAGTTACCCGTTATCTCAACTAAAGCGTATAAACTGGAGTCGATGCATACATTATCTTGTTTTATTTTACAACTATTGTCGTTAACTCTGTACTCATTAAAAATCCCGGAGTTTTTATACCTGCTCCACATCCAACGTCATGTCCCTATGATTTATAGCGTCATTTGTTAATTATGGACATTTTTATCGTGTTTTACTTTTAAAAACTATGTTGATTGGATATCTTTTGTTTTATGTGTACGATAATAAGAGTACGTTTTATTGTTTTTCGTTGTTCAACACGCTTGGGGTTTATGATACCGTTTCATTAATGTTATGGCCGTAGGTGACCATTTAGATACTATTTGTAATTGCTGTTGGTTGTGATTCATCCATGGAAATCAATGGGGCGATTGTCATATAAATGACAATTTATTAGAGATAGGTTTTGCCTGTGGCTGCGCTCGCGTGGTACTTGCTTGGTATTTTATATTTTAAATATTTTTCAAAGTAGTCTGTCAGGGCTTCTGTCGAAGAAGCCATTTTAGTTTATAAATTAGTTGATAGTTTAGAGTGTAGTATGTACATGTTTAGGTTACAATGGGGCTGGTATGGTCTTATGTGATTATTAGCCCACAAATAAAATCAGATAGAAAAAAAGGTAACATCGTAGCGGGAACCCCGTTTAACTACTCTGTCAAGTACTTTTTTGGGTCAAGGGAATACATACAGATATACATATTATAGGTATATAACATAACATCACGCCTGTATTCAACGAAAGGTTTTGGGACAAGTGCACTATTCTACACCCACATTTCGCTGATGCCGTTATTGAATCCCATGTAATACCTACCGGGCACAGTTCTGTACTCCACGCTGCTACTGAGAATTTCTATATAGAAAAACCCCATGACACTTTGCCCGACCCGGGAATCGGACCTCACGTTTAGCAGTCTCGATTGCAACCACTAGATCGATGAGGCAGTGTTTTAGCTTCTGAACAATATTTTTCTTGGCATTTTATTTGATGCTTAGCAACTTATCAATATCTTGAAACTGCATTACATAGTCCTCTTGAGCGTCGTAAAAAATAAGTATTCGCATAACTCCATACAATCGCAGAAAAACTTTTCAACATTTAAACTAAGTTATTCTCCATTACACTTTATCTAAAAACTATAAATTCTGCCGTAACGGCTTAAACGTTCAACCCTCAAAATGCCGTGCATATTTCCACCGAAGCAACCCCTGGTCTTACAGACCCGCCCACCGCAGCGAACGTTAAGATACAGAAAACAAAGACGAACTTTATAGTATGTCATTGTTTTAGTATTCTCCGTAATTGTTTTTCCATGTTCACTCGTAATCAGGGTTGGTTTAATCTATCGCTGGCTTAATCGAATCTTCATAAGTCCAGGGGTACTTGGGACCGATAATACACTTTCGGGGGGTTGAACAATGCTAGTCTGTTATTCGTCCTGAAGAGATATATGGATGTAATTACAGGGTTAGAAGTCTGCTGCGGAATTTTATGTTAATTTTATTAGTACTGTTTCGAGTAAATGTCTTAAGTGAATTTGTATGCAAGTCTAGTTGCCTCATTGTTATTTTTGTGCATTCAAAGGATTTTGTGGCGTCGAACGTTTTAGTAACGTTTGCTTGACACGAAAGGAATATTTGTTTCAAGAACGTGTAACTGTATCAACATTCTTATCTAACAGCTAATGCTATCACTAATGCGTGCTTTAATATTTAGTCTTTGTAATACCAACAAGCATGTTTCTGCAAAGATACATTTAGAATATTTAAAAATAAATATATTTCTTAATTTATTTCAAGAGCTTTTCAAAACATTAACCACAACAAATTTCATAATTCGACAGAAGTGTTCTTCAAGGAAAATCTTCCGTATCACTTGATTTATTTCTCCCCGCTTCGCTAATGCAATTATTGCAATTTATTATGAAATTAAATAAGGTCGACTCTCCTCCCCGTTTCAACTCGAAATTTATACCCCTTTGTATAAAACTATGACTTGGCAGGGTAAAAAAGACCGACGGTCGCAGAGAGCGGGTTGATTTTTGAATTTGGACCGTTGACACAAGGTTCTGTTTCGTTACCGCTCTCCTTGTACGAAACGTTACGTCTTTTTAAGTGGGTAGTTTGCTTATTTTTCTCTTGGCTTATGTTGTCTGTGGCCTGGAGACGATAAATTATTTGTACCCCAACACCTTGTCGGAGGGACGGGCGCGGTGATAGCGTCATTTTTATAAAAGTGTAATGCGGTTTTCTTGTTGTGATTGCGTGCACTGTTGAGCAAATCTTGGAAGGCGTTCTATGATATCTTACTCTGTTATTACAGAGCTGGCTTTGTGTGTCTGTTGTCAGAATTAAACAAAGCAAGAGGAGTTTTGTGTATACGTCATTTTGAGGAATTCTTACATTTGCTTTTTATTTTCAAATAACCTACATACTTAAAAAACTAAAATTGCAAGCGCTATTTTCAGCATGTTATATAAGTTCTAAACTAATCTCAAACGTACTTTTTAAATTCGAATAACAGTGTATTAAACACCAGCTACATCAATGTTCAGAGTAATTTTCACAGAACATACATTAATTCAAGACTAAACTACTTACTTGTTAGTATAATATAAACATGAAGTAATTTGCTTGAATGGAAGATGTGTTTAGATTACAATCGTGCATAAATTGTGAAAGATTGCCAGCTTACCTACAAACTAGTATTTCCAGTTTGATTCTCGCAGGTTACGCAAGATGTCGTTGTTGCAGTTTATATTATTTTCATAACTTGATTTATAAATGTAAGTCCGCCCAACTATCATCGTTACTTCAGGGTTGTCGCCGTCTTTTATTCTAAATATTTTTACTGAACCCGACAAGTGATGCAAATGAAACACAATAGAATCTATTGTGTCTCGTTGCCGGACGCCACGTGTGTCTTAATGAATCCAATTAGAAAGGCTGCAACACAAAGATCAAGATTTTAGTAAAGAACTGAAAAGAAATAACGTTTACTTCCAGCAGATGAAACGCAATAGGTGTAATGCTTTAAAAACCTTAACGGTCAAAACTATATGAAATGGTAAACAGTCAATTGTGCCTTGGGATGGGAATTTTGTCCTACTGGTACCTATAATAAATGGGATATATTGCTTTTGTATGTTTTCATCAATGGGTAACAACAGCAACCATGTTACAAGCATCTATTGTCACTATCTCTGCTGGATTGGTAATTTATTAAACAATAAGTTGGTATAAGAGCACAGAAAATGAAATTTCAATTTCAATTAAATTTCTAGCTTCTTTTTTGTATCGCTATCATCTCAATCGACACGCCATTCCCTAAGACATCTTTATTAAATACTCATACATGACCCATACATACTAGGTATACCAAATTCTCTCTATTAAGTTCCATCAAACATTAACAATGTTATTAAGCTCAGAGATTATACGCTCCGAACTGAATCTTGTACCCAAAATCAATAATCAGCGAGCTTGTAGTATTTAGTTTTACGGTCCTAAGCAGGTTACAAGTTCTAAGACCCCCAAGTTTAGATATTACATCGTGGAAACTTTAGTTAACGAGATGTATTGTATATTGAGTATACCTACAGAGTGTTCCAATAATCAGAGCTTAAGTAATCTTGATTGGGATTATTTCATTTTTTTAAGTAAGTAACTAGCTCTAGCACAGCCCCGATAAACTAGCCTTTGACTATCTGACGAGTATTCTAGAAGCTTAAAAATCTCTGTCAAATATGACGTAAAATTTACTTATGTTTTAATTTACACCCTGTATAGTTTAATTAAGTTAGCTTTTAGCTAGATGTTATCTAAGCACCTATTTTAAGAATACATTAAATCAGTTTATTATTTACGTAATACCACAACAGTTCCATAACAGTTACTGATACTAAGCGAATGAAAATGAAATAAATCGGGAATGGATTAGCTACAATAGCAATTATTTTTATTTAACTTGATTGTGATACAATCTTCATACAACCGCTTACAAAAACAGTATCTTAATGAAAATATTTATTATATATTTATTTATTCTATCAAATTTATACGCACAACATTACAGCATAAACCAACACGTTGCATACATAGTTCTAAATAAAATAATACACCTATATGAAATCTTGCTGCTCTCGACAAAATAGGATCTGCTTTTTTTTGTCACTTGTTTTTAATCTAAGAACAACTTGAGGTCCTGGTCATTTTAATTTAAGAAACGTGTATATTTACCTATAAGTTTACTATAAAGTCTCCAAGTTTAATAATGAAAATAATAAACTTCGTTACGGGCTTCATTTCTTTCCTCCACAGCCCTTTCTTTCCAAATTGAACTTTTTTGCTTAAGATAACATTGTTCCCGACTTTCGTCTAATTCTAAGCATATTGCCAAAGAATCTTGGGGACGGAATTATTTTTATTGTTCAATGCTAAATTGCGCTCTTTTGTTTAACAAAATATTTCTTTTGTTAATTTCTTGGAGGGTTGGTAATGAGGTGTTTCATGTTTTAAAAATGCAGTCGTATCACACAGCTCTTTGATGTAAAATGAATGATTTGGGTCCGTCGGTATTAAAAGATTAACCTGAGTTTTGGCCTCCCTAATTTGTGTTACCTTTGACTGAGTAGAGATGTACTAAGTCATAAAATGTCGATATGTTACCATTTTTATGGATTGGTGATCAAAGCGTGATGTTCTTGACAGATCACTAAGTCGCTGTTACGACACCCACTGGGTCATCCCCGTGGGTGTCGAAGAAGAAGAAGGTGGCCTTTTCTTTGGTGCAACAAATTCACCGATACTTGAATAATATTCTGCGAATACCAAACTATCATTTTCTAAAACACAATTCACTTTCCCAAATATTTATTGTATCTGGTTATTTGTACTACAATCATACTTTCAATGTTTGTATTTTAATATCACATATATTTTTTATCACAATATTCATGTCTTTCAATAACTGTAATTTAATATTCAAATAAAAAGACAATATCGATGTACCGATATTGTATACAACTCTAATCAAGGTCACCTTTTGTCGTCGACCTCTATTGCGGGCCAATCTATTTTATTTTGTAAGTAAAAAGTCTATATTATACCTTAATTTTTTACTTGTTAAAGGCAAATTAATTAATCTGTTCGTATTTTACTAATATTATAAAGGAGAAAGTTTTCTTCGTTGGCTTGTTAGGGGTTAACGTACGAGCCGTTCGTGTCTTCTTCTAACGTGTCGGTGTGGTTTGAATCACTCACGTTTGTATTTCTCATGCTGAAGTCGAGATGTTAGCCAATTACCAAGTTTTGTAATAGGGCCGACAGCTCAGGGTACACTCGATGTCCATACATGACGTCACTCATCACATTTATTTGCCTTGACGGGAGAATTTCTCCAAAGAGTACTTCCCTGTCTACCCTAGGTCATCGATGAGCAGGAGCATTCACAGTGCAGGAAGGTTGTTCTTTAGCTCGTTAGCCCAGCGTGAATTTAGGCATGATATTCCATTCCTATAGGACAAACTTAAGTAGAGGAGGAATTCCCAGAGGGCACCAGCTATTAAAAATATTAATTTTACGTTATATTTACCTAATGAAAAATAAATGTTTTAGTTTACGTTCAAGTAATTACATACTTTTAACGGAATAATCCCGAAATTAAATTAAACGGTGTTTTTTTTTCCGTTATTCCAGTAGGTAGATCGTCTAAGTTTTGGTTTGATTCTTTCATAAGGGAAAGAATTTGGTCAAGTGATCGCAAGTGTGATTATCGAGTTAGAGGTATTGAATTCGTTTTTAAATAGAGCAATGAGGTCTATTGTCTAATCTGCAAGGAAATTCTCGATATCAGCTTGAAGTTAGGAATTTTCCTTGCCAGCAATATGCTTTCCGTATATTGCACAAGTCTCAATACCGTCACTGGTTTGAACAATCAAAGGCTCTAGCACATACACGTAGGTGGCACACAGTATTATCGGCCAACCACTGCAAACAGCGCAGCGTATGAGGACATATCAATCTGCGTTGTAATTAACTCGGTTAGTCCGATAGTGCTCCACCCAATAATGCTAGTAATACAGGGATCATGGTGAGTGAAGTGGATAAGGTATATCAGGGTTCATCAGCTGTCAATATTGGCTTTCATCATCTCATTGACATTATGATGGTGAAGTCTAAATTCTTGCTCTGCAATTTCGCACCGTAGATCGTATCCTGGAAGAGCTAAACAAGGTGGTAGGTCCGTGAGCACACCCAAAAATGTTCGAAATGGGCTGGTTATTGTTTACCGAATAAAGTGAAGAGTTTTTTATAATTTTAGTTGTCGTTAGATACTTTGTTTTGTTTGTAAATTTTTCCATCGTGAATGTACGTGTTTATTATTTTATTTTTACAGACGAGTTACAATTAGATTAATATTCTTGACTTAAAAACAATCGAAATAAAAACGAACCAGTTTAGAGAGAAGCAACCCAAGTTGGATAATTTTGCGTGATTGAACTATAATATTCCAAACGGATCTAAGAGTATCACAATAACTTAGTATGTCAAAGGCGTCTAATGAAAGAGTTATTAAAGTGCCAATAGGTTATAATGTTGGCAAATTATCACTTGGCAAGCAGATTAGAGACTGCAATGAAAGAAACTAGTCACCCAACTTGGCACCAATGTTTAATCCTGGTCAATGATCATTTTGACTAGGCTGTGATTGGAATGGCAAGTGTTAGCGTTAAAAAGGCCAACCTATATGTCGATACAACAACAATAAGGTTATGTTAAGATAATGTATAGTATCTTATTATTATATATTAATAGACTTTGACTCCTGAGTTTGTTTCGACGTTTCTTCTCAGGAATAGTCATAGGAAATGCCGACGCCATCTAGTTTAAAAAAGACCTGTAAAAGTGATAATTTCATTTCATTTCATAATTTCATTTCATTACAATTATAATGATAACAACTACCCTTTGGACCTTCTACTAATATCTACTGCAATTAGAAAATTTAGAAATTTATCCCTATTCGTTTATTGTAGTGTTGTAATTTAATATTTACGATACCATTTTATGTTATCAGATGTGTACTGAATATACACCCTCATTTTGCCGATTCTGCTACTGAGTTTTGTACAAGATACGCCTAATGCCATCTATCAGTCACAGTTCCAAATTGCAGACTACTCCAGAGAGTTTCTATACAGAAAAAAACATTATTACTGGTGGACCTGGGAATTAAAAAAAGGACTTCAAGCTCATTAGCTACGCTGGTGACTACTAGGATAAAGAGACAGGATTACCTGCTTTACTTCATAATGTAGATAATAAAGTCTAATATTTACAATGCCGTATCTACATTATATCAGGCGATGAATTTAAAGGTTCGTTCAATGCACACATTAGCGTTGTCCGTAATATCGGTTGGGCTTCGGTAATTAGGAGTAAATTAAATGATGTGTTCTGGGACAAAATTACCGCAGTACGGGCCCATAGATTTTGTACCACGCTTCGATTCCTTTCAAATAAAATAATGTTTAATTAATCATTCCAATTATTTGATAATTGCCTTTCGTAGACACCAAACAAATGAAGATCTATTATTGCGTTTTAGTAAAATATTTTAAAAAGTGTGAAAAAGAGCTCATTCAAATAAGGAGATCGTAATATTTGAAAAAAGGAATTCATAAAAAGCAAGCAAACACATTGTGCATTACCCCAATATTATTACACAGTGGGTTTAAATAGTCTATGTCCCAACGTGGTCATTCAAAGAAATAACTATTATACAAGTGGGTACATGGCCACATTCTACATGTACCCTTGTTTATCAGTCAAGATTAAGTCTTCTCCAAGCTTTATCCTAAAACTCACAGATATAATACTCCTTGCTATTCCCCGCGCTAAACCTGCCACCACAAAAATGAACCACTTAACGCCAACATGCATACATAAATCATAATTATTAGCGCTATCACACTACAATAACGATCATTATCTAAATTGTTGTGCAATTACCACGTTGGCGTGTCAACTAATATGTTAAAACGATGCATCTCATTAATACAATCACCGCAATGTAAATATTTAATGAGATATAATTGCATTACTTTGATATAGCTACTGGCCGTTGATAATAATCTCTGTGTCGTGAAAAGGGGCACTTTTGGCGTCTTTTTAAATTTGCTGCGACATTTGAAAAGAGAATATCGAAACAAACAAAAATTACAAAATCAGCCAAGCTTTATAATGTTAATATTTTGAGTTATAGGTGAAAATGTGCTTTAAGACATGTTACGTAAGGTTCAAAAACAGAAATCTATATATCAAAATTATAGACCTTCACTGACATAGAAGAAAGTTTTATTTTTTGTAAGTATGTATCCTAATTTGAGGGACTCGTAACTATTGGCTATCGCGCAAGTCAGCCGATCTTCGAGGTTAAGCGGTACTTGCTGCGGTCAATCCTTAGATGGGTGACCATTTTTCACACATCGAAACCCGAGTATCATATCTATCTACCGGTAGAAAAGGCAATCGTCAGGTAGGGTGTTAGGAGCCTAAAAAGTCTGACAACCAGTCTGACCTTAGTGTGACAGTGTCTCCCAGTAATTGGGTGGCGCAGGTAAGGTGGCATAATCGCTCCGCATAAACTACCGAAAAGAGCTGATGATGATGATGTCATACCCGAATGTAGCTGCTACAAAAATTAACAGCGACTTTAAAAGAAAATTCTACTCTCCTAATTATATTGCCTATCGTCCTTTCAACTATTGCGTGAAAGCTCAAGACAGAAGAAGACCATCTATTATAAGGTCCTTGGACAAATTATGTACTGTTGAAATTAATGAAGCTGTAGAAGTTATTTGAAGCGGACTGCTCGAGATTTGATCGCAAGATTTGATCAATCATTAACGGTTTTTGTATTTATTTTCATTTAATATTAATCGTAATGTAACCATGAATAATATCGAGCCATTCCCGCCGACTTATCGTAAGCGACACTTTTATCGAAATTTAGATTTTTAACAAAAGTAACATTTTAAACTGTAACGGACCAAGCCTGGTTGACATTTCCCTCCAAAATTCTATGTTAAGTTACATTTTAATTGCACATTTCTGTATATAATATTCTGTATATATATAACAATAAAATATTTAAAAACGACCATCTTCTAAAATTTGGGTTTTTGTCGGTTACACTAAAACGGCGGTAATGGCTCGATATGTATTATGAAACTGAATTTTAATTTTATTTATTTAGGTATTATATTTTACAAATTCGTTTTACTTCATAATAAACAAATTTTTCACTGACACTCCTGAGACAATTAATTAAGATAAATATTGTCTTCTGCAGTTTCTATAAGGTAAAGTCAAATCAAAATCGTAATACCAATATATCTCACGTTACTACCTCTTACAAATTAAGGACTCGTTAGTATTAAAAACGTCCAAATGGTACCTTAAAAAGTCTGAAGCAAAAAGTTCTAACGTATTATTATGACTAATACTAAACGGTAAAAACTTAAAGAAGAGCGATGATCAGATATGTAAAGACTTCTTTAGGTAATTTTAATCATTAGTCATGTTTTTGTGATATAACAGTGTGGGTTAACTACCAAAAAATTAAAATTAACTAACTTTAATAGTGTGTTTAAGTCCTGTCTCTCTTTGGTTTAGTGGTCGCAAGCGCGACTGCTGAGTGTCTTGGGTTCTAATCCTGGATCGCGGAAAAATTTAATTATTTTTCCAAGAATTTGGCCTTATGCCCGGCAGATAAAATTAAGCTCGCCGTTTATCATAAGGGACTAATTGAAATATCAACGTGAATACTACTCCTGTCTAACCCTTCAAATACAAAAAAATTGTGGTTTTGATCTTTAAATCAATTATTATCAGTTTATGGTGGTTCCTGTGATACCACCATGAGAATCATCGTCTTTTGGAAGCGATAAACGCCTAAACCGTTTAACAACATTAACACTTTATTTAAAAACAAAGTATACCCTTGTACACTAAACACAGACCACTCAGCCATGTCAAAGTTCAAACACGCCTTCCATTAAAAAATTATGTACTTTTTTTTTTCAAACAACTGGCACATTACAGATGGACAGACACGCTAATTACAGGGCAACCCCACTCCCCGTGAAATGCCGGACAACGGGCCCCGTAATAGGTGCAATTACATCACAATTTACACGTCCCGCGCTCACGGACAGTCTCGCCTAATTTGATTTGATTGTCACCCTATTTGCCGTTTATTTTGAATTTGAGTTATGTCACGCACTTTGATGGTCGTAAAATATCGTTTATTTACTGGCAGTTAATTTTTTTTCATAGTGCCACGTACTGTATATTGCACATACCTACGTAAAGAAAAACGTTTAACAAGGATTCTAGTTCTATTAAATTTAGTTTCATATTTAATTACATCACGAATGTAATCAGTGAACTATCTATGGTTGATGAAAGTTTAAGGCACTATTTTAAAACGTTTTTTAAATGTTATAAAACGTAAAAACATTGATGTATACACTTGGCAAAACTATTAAATTTGCACTTAATGCCCGTGTTAGGTCTGTTAGTATTAGGTAAGCCAACACGGTATAAATTCTCAAAGTATTCAATTTAAAAATTGTCCTACAAATATCAATAGTCCACAAATATGAGTTATACCACTCGATTACCCGACGTTACTGCGTAAAAGCTTCAAAGAAACCCATTCTCCAATCTATGAAATTTATCAGATTTTTTTACCATTTAATAGCGACCGGTAGTGAAACTGAGTCATATTTTCTACTACATTGATTCTATGAATGATATTTATAGTATCCATTACCGACGCCACACAAAACTGAATTATAATTGCAAAGACAGAAGGTCGATATTAGAATGATTGTGCCTCACTAGGGCTGTATAATGTCGTTCTCCGCGAAACACAGGAGGTTTATTTCAACAAAAATAATTTTATCCACAGCGTTAATGCTGTTCAGTATTTACCGACAGTATTTGCGTACGGCTGTGCGGGATTCGAATCGCCACATATTGTGCGTGTGGTCCAATTGCGAATTGTTTGTTTGTACCCAAAAATAATGCAGATACAGGTTTGTTAGGGTAAAGAACTTTTCGTTATTGTTGGGTTATTATGTTCAGTCTAGCAACCGTATTAACAATGTCCCGTCTCTAGAGGTCGAACTAAAGTATGCTGTTGACATGACTTGAGACTAAAAATCTTTCATCAAAAAATCTAAAGATCTAAAAACGCTTTATAAATTATATCATTTAATTCATTCATCATTTTCATAGAAATGAATGAAACATGAAAAAGTGATGATAACAGGTTTTAAAGCCATTTAAGTTGTGAGGTTTCTTTGTAGGGGTATAACACATGAATAGGGCTTAATAATTTTGATAGTGAGTTTAATAATAGTGCTCAAAATAAGAGACGTTTAATACAAGTCTTGACATCAACAGACTAAACATCTAGTAAAAAGTTACAATAATATGAATACTATAGATATTTGATGGCACGGTCGGCGCAGTGGTTAAGCGATCGACTGCTACACTAAATGTCATAGGTTTGATTCCTGCAACGAACAAATATTTGGTGAATCTAAAAAAAAAAGTCCAAATAGTGGCAAAGACAAAAATACAATAATAGTAAAGTAAAGTAAACTTTATTGCTTATAATTGAGTAAGTACAGCTGTTATCCATATTGTGATAGTGTTGCATCAGTCAGCCCATTTTGGGCATACAATAATTTCAAGTAATCTTAGAAGAAGAAGGAAAACCAAATCTAGAAAAGTAATAACAATTAGAAATACTTATTTTAATTGGTGTAGATCACAAAAAATAAATGTTTTTTTCTTTGAGAAAAGAAGACCCGATACTTCTGTATTTGATAGACAATAATAATAATATTTTGTGAATATATTCGGCTTTTTAAGTGAGTCACTTAAAGTACGGTAAGGCACTAAAAATACCGACTGATAGATACCATCGCACTATGAACCGTTTAACCTCTGCCACGGTGAAGGTGGATGCAATCACACCGAATAATAACAAGAAACTGTTATTTTATTTAGAAATTTGTTCACATTATTTACAGTATCATTTTTTTAATTGGGTTTAGCAGTTTTTTTTTATATGCATACTGAGCTTAAGGCTTTAAATAATCATATCGTAATCAATGAAATTTTAATCTTCTCGAGGTACAGAGAAGGAAAACTTCGCCTAATGTTTACAAATCAAATAAAAGCAAGTCAAAAACCCCAAACGGTAATCACGGTGACGATGACGATTAAAAATGTTTTAAAAGCTTATTTAATGTGGAATAGTCAATTTGTTTACAAGAAGCTCAAATGAATAAGTTTTTCTTATAAAAAGAGCTATAAGAAATACACCAAACTCCGAATCGAACACTGTTTATACCCTCGAACTCTGTAAATATAACTTAGTACTTAATAAATATTAAAGTCGAGCCTGAGTTTTGACTTCACCAGCGTGCACCCGTAACAATTTGACTATTAAAAGAAGGCAATGTTACAGTTCGGTATTAATAGCAGCCGCGTACTTACGAAACTGTACCGAATCGATCCAAGTAATGGCTTCTAATTGTTTAGCTTGGTATCGCTCGCATCGACACGTAGCGATGCTATCTAGAAGTATAGATAACCAATCTGACGAGCAACGAAACCTGATGGGTTTCTTTTATGTAGTTAGTTGGGAAGTTAGAAAAGTAACGCTAAAGATATGTTTAAAATAATCGTTACCAACGCTTTGAAACATAACATAGCCCGAAGCGTAAGGTATCGTGTACCCACATTTATTCCCGTCAACCAAACATAGTTTCAAACTCCGTGCTGCTACTGAGAATTTCTAAACAGAAAAATCCAATAACACTTTAAATTCCCGATCCGAGAATCGAACCCACAACCTCACGCACAGTAGTCGCGCTTGCGACCATTAAACCAATCAGGCTTTGAAATTAATACATATGTATGTAATTTGCATGAAATTGAAGCAATACGGTCTTTTCGGTAAAAAATATCTCGAACATCGAACTAAGATTTTCGAATCTTTGCTAATGATGAATAACTATTTTGAAGCTATAATATACACATTATGGCTACACATTATTATTTGTTAAAAACTTCTAATTGGAATAATTTCTGATAGAAGACAACAGGCTCGCCCCCTATTATATGGACTTCAATAACGACATGAGAAAAATGTGGGTTTACAAATTGTACATCTCTACCTAACCCGTCGGAGAATATTAATTATAAATTATTTTGACGAGCTGTGTGTTAACAATGATTTCTATTGCGGGTTAAAGTGTGAATTTTACACTTTAACTAAATGCAAACTTCGCTGTAATTGGTTGCTTTTAATTCACCCATTATGTGTAGAGCAGCCTCCGATAAACATATAAAAAGTACATCAGTAATAACTAACAAGAAAGCAATGCGCTGGTTTTGAAAAGGTATTTTCTATTTGTATCTACACTGTTTAATTAATAAAAAAACTATTAAGGCGTACCTACAGGCAGCATCAAAAAGATGTATACGCTTAATGAAATTCAAAAGCGGTTTTAATAGGAAATAGTGATTGAAATCTTGACCAATTTTACACATAGTATCTGGGGATACATGAAAATACATATTTGTTTAAATTTTATGATTATAACTTTTTACCAATAAGCGTTTGAATTTCGCTACGTGTATACATATTTTTGATGCTGACTGAACAGGTACCTAGAATAATGACCAATTAATAATATGTAGGTTTTACTTTTAAGATTCAAATGGTTGTATGATATTAAACACTTAAAATTATATTTAATATATAAAAAAGAATAGGATTGCTGAGTGCTTTCGCCTTGATTATTCCACATATTCCCGATCTCACAGTTAAAACGAGCAAAATATTCTATATCACAAGACTCAATCTCACAGTAAACAAAAAATGAATGATTAAGATAAGGAATTAATCCAACTCAACTAAGCCTTAATAAAAACGCATCCTTGTGGAGCCATAGTCCGCCCACACAGTTCAGCTACAAGACCTCTAATTAAGAATACAGCTCGACTTACAATACACTCGGTTACCAATGGAATTTACATGAACAGATCGTTATCTAAATTATATTAAATATTTTGAGATTCCATGAACGTATACTGCGCAGATTATTTATTGAAAAGTCTCAAAACATGCACGCAATATTTATATTATTAATTCTAGGAAAAAAAGCAGAGTACTGAGAAGATGACGAAGAATCGTATATGAAAGAAAATACATTTATTCGCCCAAGCTAAAGGACACAATAATAATGATGTCAAAACAAACAAAAACGAATAATAATAATAGACTACTCCTATATACCTATTATATTCCTCAACAGCTGCGCCAAATAGGCCCAGTTCAGTAAAATAGCAGACTACTAGTGCCTGACGCTGATTTTCAACTGGACCTATATATGACCATATTCCATACATATACTTACCGTATAAGACCTAACTGTATGTGTGGGTGAGAAAGTGAGATATGTGGGACCCGAATCTCGGGTACAGCAGTGTAATTGGGTTTTCTGAAAAGAAATAGTCTCAGTAGCAGCGGAGTTTGGATTTGTGCCTGCCTACAGGCTAGACCCGTGGGGTAGTGGACCCCAGGGTGAAATTCGGTGCTAGAAAACTATACAACTTTAACACTAAGAGGAAAATGAAAGTAATGCTATGTATACCATCATCTGTGGAGCAATTCTACGAGAAGACTCTAGACTTTATGGTTGGTGAAATATTGTTTTAATAATGGACACTGCCCAAGTACCCGAGTACAATCTGCGATCCCGAGACCTCTGCCAAACCCGTTTTGTAATCAACCGCGAACATACTCGTACATACTAATTCCACTCACATCATTTAGCATTGTTCGAGTGCGAGCAACGTTTGTAATTCTTTTGTTCTAACGAGACGTGAAATGCCCATTCAATGTTAAACGGCCAACTTCTGGGTCACTGCGTTTGGTACCGTTCTTACAAATGTGTAAATATAAAGCACATAAAATCCTATACACAATACACATTAATGTTAAAACGATAAAGTTCAAGATAGGTCTTCGATTTTTTTTACTATACCTATGTTGATACGTGTAGCACATATTGTCATGTCGGCAGTTGTTTGTGACCTTTTCCAATAACTAGGACTATCGGTGTTAGGTACATTCGTATAAAAACTATTGCGCCATCATTCCATTTGAAAACAGAATATTTTTCAAATCCTTTTCATTTCTTTACTGTTTACAACGTATAGAAGTTACATTGAAAATGTTCATAATAATTTCCAAGTACAACAGTGTCGCACTAGCTTTCCAAACAAAACAGCATTAAGTTGACACACCATACAAAGCGCCACTAAATATGTAAACATCATAAAAACCTTTGGCATTCCTAAACAATTTTTTCTAACAATTTACGCAAGACCATTAGTGACAAATGGTGTAGACGAAATAAGGGGCTATTGTTAAAAAATCAGATAAGACCAGCTTAGACCGATGAGTTGTTCACGAATATTCGTTTAAGATATGCTTTTACAAACAATATGGGTATAATGAATGTATTATCAGCAGCTTGTAATCCTGGTCAAGTTGTCTTCTGTACTAGTCGAGTTAAAGTGAAAAAGAGAATTGTTGAATATTTTTGTAAGAGTTGTTACGTGTTCCTCGTACATGCAATGATACCCAAGAGACCAAATAAAGAGAACTAGATAGATATATATACCTACTGTAAAAGTATCACTCGATACCATATGACGTTTTGTATACAACTAGTTAAAAACTATGTACGACAAGGCAACAAATAGTTTGATGGTATGTAAAACAAGGGATCAAAATAGTTTGATGGTCCAAAACTATTCGAGCTAAAACAGTCGTCAAGTAGACAATGAAGCCGAATTGTTTTATTGTAATGGATGCAATGAAAAATATCTGATAGTGAAAGTAACAACGAAAACTAACAAACACGAAACCTTGTAACAAAAATTCGGCGCAAATATTTCAATACTTCTTTTCTAATATATTTAACGGAACCTTGTTAAAATGTTTCCACCTCCTAATTGCATTGGAAACTCATTAGAGCACCGTGAATTGCTGATTCAAAATTCTATTTTGTTTTTTTCACGTTGCCTAAGTAGAGCGTTGGCGGAATGTGCTAAATGGTCGCGATATGTCTACTTGAAAGGGAGCGATGACTGGTACCGAAAGTACCAAAAGTACTCTCAGTGCTAATAATGTCTTGATAACTGTTTCTTGTGACGCATCTACCATTCTACAAACGTGGTTACGTATGTTGCTGAGTAATTGATGTGCATGCAGCACAGCCGATTTCGTATGCGGATATGAAAGTTTTATATCGAAATATGTGAAATCATCAGGTGACATTGACAATGTTGTTAAAACTGAATGCCCCAAGAGGCTCCCTTGTTACAAATCTCTTGTTTGTCAGTGATGAGGATGATGACCCACAAAAATATAATCATCGATTCAAATTCATTCAGCAACTAGATAAAGACCTCCACGAAAAGGACACAAACAAGGCCTTTAAAATAATTTCTAAATCAAAACACAAACATGGCGCCCAAAATAATCCAATAAATCTGAAACCATGACATCTATTTCTTTGAAAACACGTTCTACAAAACATTTACTTTTTAACCGCACCATCGGTTCCTTACATATTAGTTCGACTTTAAACGACATTACGACTAAATCAGTACAAGATAGCCCAACAATACAGTACCGGTAACGACTATTAATCAAAATGAAGGATCGTCTTAAACAAAAATAGGTGCATCCATTTATTCTCTATCGGCTTCGGACGTGTGGGCTGCTTGCTACACATTCAATATAAGCCCGCGTTCAGACACAAAAAGTCTGATAATAGCATAGTTGCTTACTTTTAGGTAATCTGTTTGGTTAAAATGTTCAGCTAATTGTTGTAATGTGAGATGCTCCTTCCAATTTTAAAAGCAATTCACGTTTTTTACCTTTTACTCACGACTGCATCGTCATTAAATATATTCGTCGTAAATTCTGAAAATACTTTCCATGGACAAATATACAAAGTAGTAAAAATATTCATTTTAGTTATTGCCTGAATTTCAGTTCTCAGTGGCATATTTTATGAGAAAAGCTGTTTGTCTTGAGATGTCTCAATTTTTTTTGCATTTTTTTTAAGTTGGTATTACCATGATGCATCTCGCAATGAAAATAGTACTTGCTCTTTTAAAATAAGCTCTCGTAGAAACGTAAGTTAGTTGGTTTAAACGTTCTCATTCAGAAGTTTCTTTCAGTGAAGATGTGTGTTACAAGATAAGCTACATAGGAGCTTTGCAAAACAAAGTTGTGTGTTTTTGTTCCCTTCTTTTAAAAGTCATATGTTTTCTGTGAGAGCAAACCGAGCTGGTTGCACTATTTTGGACTAACCGACCAACCTTATTATTCTGTCGTTTTTATAAAATATTCAGGCCACTGAATAAAAGCTAACTCCACGTACTTTACGCTATGTTTTTGGTACTAATTTGACTCATCAAAAAATAGAGTTAATAAATTAATAGCCTAAATAAAACTAGAAAGACTAGTTATCAAAATCTGATAGGTTTTATGCTCTTTGCCATTATTAAAATGCTTTAAAACTCTCCTTCAAATACTTATTCGACCATCGGCGTGATAAAATGGATTTATTACTGTCAAAGCTACGACCTTTCGATCATGACTCATTTTCCTAATTAATTAGAGAAATATGAGACAATAAGATTACTAACAATAACGTAAAGTGTAATAAACAATACATGCTTACATATTGACAGATAATAATTATAATAGCTAGTTGTGTCTGAACACGCCCTAATAGTCCCGAGATTCTTTTCATTATTAACTCCAAAGATAATTCTTCACTCCTCTAATCAATTCAACGACTTAAGCACTTAAGTAATAAGGTTGTTATTCGCTTATTTTTATGTTGTTGTTATATTGATGATATGTTTGTATATGTGCGTGTAAGTTATTAATAATATTTTCTCTTTGTTTGGAGCAGTTATCCTTGTTCGTCTTTTGTTCTTATGATCGATCCCTTGTAATTATTCGATTAGTTTTCAAGTTTCTCTGTAACAACTTTATTGTGATACGATCATAAAGCCAAATGTAATTTAAATCTTAATAATACTTTACCTTCTACATAATGTTCTTATATACTGATTTCTTGACTGTAACAAGCTTTACCGTAATCAAACACTCGCATGCTTACAATACTTTTGAATTCAATAGTATAATTTGATTCCAAACCTAATTAATCATAAAATTCTCTCCTAGCGTAGCGTAGCATAAAATTCACATCACATATTACTACCACGATCGACTAGACTACTAGCTGCCGATCGATCTCGATCGACTGGTTGGCCACCCCTGATTTATGGGATTAAAGAAGGGGGGCAAAGTGCGTTGTCTTACACCTAATTTGCCAATAACTGTTAAGTTCAGATAGCATTAGCTTCGAACTTGAACCACTGCTACCATTTTTGATGCGGATGAATCAATTCGTAAAAAAAGTTGAAGTTAAACCTTTTTAATAAGGAGCAAATTTTCAATGAATGAACTTGCATCAATCCCTACTTTTTCCTAGTTACCTACGCCTTAACACCATTTATGCAAACCACGATTTACTTGAAGTAAGTAAATTGTAATTTACTTAATACAATTTGTATGCACGCAACTGCAACACACATTCAGTCTCCACTATCGTTAATAACTGTTAGGTCGTCCGTCCACCTGTGTAGACTGTTCTGCAGCACGTTGCGCTACGTGATTCACATATAGTTACTGTAGCTGTTAGTTTTGCAACACAATAAGCTATTACATGAAGCATAAACAGGATTGCTGTGGTGTAATCAAAGGTAATTTCAATTGTTTTAATGGAATACGAAGAATACTCAGCTTGGAGGCTTTGAGTCGCTGAAGTCACGAGTCTTTTCATGTTAATTAGCATGTTATAACAGTCCTAACTAGTCAGCTTTAGAGCCAACCCCAAGAAACTTAACAAAACGCACGGACATTGTTGAATCACACGATTGGCGCAATGACTGAGCAAGTGGCCCGCACGGAACCAATACTATAAAGAGCTACGGGGAACAATATTAAAAAATATCATAATAATTTTTATTACATACATACATAAAAAATCTAGGTTCATTTAAAATACTTAGTTCAGTTTTTTGTATGGAAAGACGTCCACTATCCACTATTCTATTCCTGAGGTATTTCCTCTGGTGTAATCATCCAATTGTCCCGAAATAAAAAAGCAATCGAATTGATAGCTTAGAATCGGAAGGTAAACGGATTGTCCCGACCAATCCCTTGATTCGCAAAAAACTGAGTGCCATGCCGGAAATCCCGAGGCTTTAATTAGAAAAAAACGTGGTTGGAGCACCACGAGACCTATGCACCTTGGGGCCCATTCAAACTGACAGTGTAAAAATAGAAAGCTTCAAGTGGACGCATGTTACACCGACGCGGGTAATATTTTCACACCATCATAATTATCTTCGCTTTTCTCTGTAAATACATAATTGTTTACTAAATGCTGCGTTAATTACAAATACATTTATACCAATTTAAAATTAAATTAATATTATTAAAAGATGTGTTCATTGGTGTTAGTAAACTTGTGGCACAATTACTACCACAATGTAACTACTACTAATATTACTACTACTTACATGATTAATTTTTTATACATGTATATACATTACAAAAAATTACTTGTGAGTCAGAAAAGTACAAGCTCATCCTTTTGACTTGTACCCGTACCTGGATTTAAGAAATGAATTCTCTCTAATGAACACTCTTTTCACATTTACACAGATTCCATATTCACTCACAAAATAACGCAACCGTAACACTACGGTGTAAGCCGCATCCACATTGAGTGTGCTTCCTCTGACCGCTCTCGCGGTAACATCAAACGGGCCGCGGGTTCAAAGCGCGATCGCCCCCGGCCATCGAATGCGATTACATCGTTATATTCTTGTTATATGACTGGAAATCATACTTCACGTTTTAATAATCGGTAATTGGTGGTGTTTTTATTTTTTAGCATTGAGAGTACGAAATCGTGCAAGGTGGAGTCGGTAAAAGAATCGTAGGGTGAGAAAACTGCATAAAAGATTAATGCTATTTTCGAACGGAATGTGTAAAAGTGTCCTATCATTTACCGTGGGTGTTGTAACGTACACAAATCCTACGCAATACCATCACAGCTCGTTACAACCACCTGTGACGAGATGTGATGGTTTCCGAACGGGAATCAAGCCGTACATGCTAGGAAGGCTTCGCCAATCAGTCTTGCTTCGCTTATCAATGAAGCAATATTTGGTATACCTACGGTATATTTGAAAACGTATGTTCCCGTGTAAGTAACGATACAATATTGACGATAACTACGTGCGTATCATCGGCATCGATTCCATTTTGATACTTCTAAAATAATTTACGTAACTACCTTATTGACCCAGTGGTCACAAGTGCGGCTGCTGACGGCAAAGTGTTTATGGAGATTTTCTTAAATTCTCAGTAGCAGCCCTCGTAGAGTTTGAAGTTTTATCTGGCAATAGGCTCGCTTTATATAAGACTTAATAACGGTATCGACCAAATGTGGATGTACAAAAGTACACCTCTGCGTAATCCTTCGGTGAATACAGGCCTGGTGCGATGTTATGTTAAAAGTACATTGCACAGTATGCTTTAAAATTAATTTGCTGAACAATTAAAACAATGTAATATACATTGTTGAAATGTCAACATTGATGATTACGAACTCCTATCGTGATTACCCTGTCGGTTTTGATTCCATTTCCATTGCTGCATAATATGTATTAACGGAGTTTTTTTTTTTTCAATTCCTGCCATTTCCTGCCTGCCTGTCCGTTCAACTTGGCGAGTTTGTGTGGGAAAATATTGTAAATACTCGTATTTGGTATACTTATTATATAAAATTATTTTGCTATCACTCTATCACTATAGTTAGTACTAACGATCATTCTGCAAAGTTCCTCTTGTCACTAAAAAGTACGAAGTGCAAGTGACAACATAATGGTAGTGACAGCTTATAAAATTGAGGATCTCAGAAAAATAGTAAAAATAACATTTAAAAATAAAGCTGCTTTTACCGCGGTTTCACGTTGATTATTTTATGAGCACTTAACTAGGCTCTCATTATGTAGTAGGTAGTGTGTACTCGCCGCTAGCAGATTGGCTCTTTAATCTTTGTTTTTAAGTCCTTCTTATAGCTCTGAGTCACTAGGAAGGAATACAGTTATCCGTTGAATTTAAAACTTTTTTAGGTGGAAGAAATTGTTCCTATTAAAAATTATGATCAAGTTACGTAAATAACATTAAACTTAAAAACTAAACATATAAATATATACATATTTAATGGTAAGTGATGGAATGAAACGAAACCGAAAGAACAATAACATTAAATACATTTGCAGGTTTGTTCAAAATAACATAACATACATAGTATCACGCCTGTATTTCCCTAAGGATTAAGCAGAGGTGTGGGTACTATTGTACACCCACATTTCACTCATGATGTTACTGACTCCCATGTAATATTTATTGGGCGATATAACGGGTATATTATTGCCATCTACCGGGCACGCCCCAGATTCTGTGATGCTATTGAAAATTTCCATGCAAAAACTCAGTAAAGCTTTGCCCGCCCCGAGAATCGAACCCAGGACCTCACGCTCAGCAGCCGCACTTGCCACCACTATACCAATGAGGCAGTCAAATATAAAATACGTTATTTAAAATAATGTACATCTATCGTATGTAATTATATACGAGTGTGTTGACGTTTGTACAAAACATCAACAATGTTACCAACTACAACATGCCTTTACCGTGGACGGAAAATTAAACGCTTCATACAATCTCATAAATATTAATTAGTCCACTGTGATATCGTGTTATCGTAACGTGCTGTATCGTGCAAAATTATAAAAGGACCTAAAAACTTTTTTAATCCAAACGACTTTAGCCAGCAATTTCGTTCACTTCGTTCTTAAATCAAAACACTTTCCTGGATGAATATGAAAAAAAAAAAAACATTCAATGCCTGTGCCTGGCCCAAAATTTCTGTTATTTGTTGTTGGTTCTTCCGTTTGACGTTGATAAAGAAGCAACTTTAAACTGATTCAACTCTCTAAAAGCAAAACAAACGCAATACAATATACACACGCTTCTCTCCATATTACTTACGTTCGGGAAATTTAAAACAATAAGTTTTGTTTTGTCAATAGCAACTTCAGCGCAGAATCTCCTTAGATTCTTTGTGCCAGTTTGTTCTAGTTCTGAGAAAATTCTAAGCTCATACGTTACTTTGCCTTAGCGGGCTCTGAAAACGAAATAAAAATAAATATTTTACGTAAAAAACTCGAAAACATTCAGAAGTTAAGTTTAGCCGTCTGAATAGAAATGTAGGTCTAAAGAAAATAAAATAAGATTTGTGATGGCTTAAATAGATCATATCATATTAAGTAATATCCTTTTTCTTAGAAGGCGATAGACCTATCCAAGCTTTTCAACACGTATGAAATCATCATTTTCGTAATTTTGTACACACGAGATAGAATCTCTTTCTGTGTAGTTAATCATAAAACCTCTGTTAAACTTCCACAGCTGAAAATGATAATTTTTAAACAGCTACAGTTAAATAATTACCACACTTGACAAACAGATTTATAAGCTTTTATGATAAGATTTGCATATCCAAGTAAAGCATAAGCAAGTACCATTGCTAAATTCGATTCGATCTTTTCAAGACCTATTTTTGCAACTGTTTTCATACATATTTAGTATGGCGGTAACTATGGTACAATAAAATGTATTGTACTGTATTAAACGGTCAAAATTTGGATTTAAAAAATCTAATCCCGCCATCGCTTAAATAAT
Organism: Shargacucullia verbasci; assembly: GCA_947562105.1. Lineage (NCBI taxonomy): Eukaryota > Metazoa > Arthropoda > Insecta > Lepidoptera > Noctuidae > Shargacucullia > Shargacucullia verbasci. The sequence goes on along the minus strand of OX387286.1, from coordinate 3,244,869 downwards.
ATTTGAGCACCATAGCTTACTGCACGTTGCATCCTATTATTTAAATGCATTGCTGAATAGTACTAAAGCCATTTAAAACACCCATAGAAAAAAAAGCTAATTATATTTCCGAGAACAAAATAGTACGTGCAAATAAAAATTTCAAATCACATTTCAACCCGCTATAGCTTCAATAACATGTGAGCACCATTGCTTACACGCGTTGCATCTAAAACTTAAACACGGTGCTGCACAAAAAGTACATCTTCCTATAGCGAGGATAAGTTTGAGAACAGTGCGCGCTGATTTTACTACTGTAAATATGTTTAGGATTATTTTATTTATTTTTATTTTCAAAGACCTGGAGAGATTTGGGGTTAAGATATGGTTACATAGTAAAACAGTAAATATGGAATAGACTTAGGTAATATATCTTTCCTATTTTCTTGCTCAGGGATTTTCTCCTTCTTGTTTAACTTATAGATCGTAGTAATCGTTACTTTGTTTGGATACATTCAGTGCCCAAATCTTCTTGTGTATGAGTATGTCATTCCAGTACCAAAAATATATTAATCTTAAGTCTTTATATGCGCCAATAGTATCATCAAAAATAATAAATTAAACCTTAAGTCCTTTTAAGTAAAATAAATGTTATAATATATACGCGTATTTGTACTAACTGCGTCATAAAGAATTAAATTTCTGATTTTATTTTATTACATACATAAAACTCAAATTATATTATCTATAGTTTTAGCAGAGTTAAGCAGTTAACTTTACTTTTGCATCAATAGATTTTCTTTATAGATACGCTTGATAACAAAAGTGGGTCAACCCTCCATAGTCGGACCGCGGCGTTGCAATTCCTAAGTACGAAAACAAGTTAAGCGATAATTTTAATGACTTTTAGTTTGTTACTTCAACGTTGGGAAGTTTATTACAACTTTAGTATGTTCTTTTAGGGATTTGTCGTATGGGGCTTAAGATGCATATCTTAATTTATAATACTGCAGTATTACGAAATGAAAATACTTTTAATGTATATATTATATGTATATACTTTTCTTTATATTATCGCAGTTGTGAGGTGCGGGTTAGATTTTCAGGATACAAAAAGTGTTACTAGGTTTTCTATTTCGTCAAAATGATTATGATTTTTGTGTCCAATGAATACCTAGTGATAGGCTCGCCCACTGTCTCAAATGGCCTAAAACTATCTTTAGTTAGCCGTGGGTGCATTGCATCATAGCTGGCATGACTGATGGAAATTGACTGTACCGTTTTTTCAATCGTAGTTTGAACGATATTATCGATGGAACGTTATTTTCTAATCGATGCTTGATTCGATGCCTATTAATGCCTACTGCATAGACTTAAAGTTGAGAGAACTATCGGCATCATTTTACTTACAATACCCAGTTGAGCCAATGCCACAACACAGCAGTTTTGTCAATGGTCTGTGCAACATTTACAACGCGTGATTTAAAATGTAATACATCTGCACATAATATTTGTTCAAGCCAAACATTCGCACATTGTAAATGACAGTAATCGCTTTTCAGTGTTTGAATATGGTGTAAATACACTTCAAAATTATTGATAAATAGTTTCTGAAATGTTTTGGTAGATAATAGTTTAATGCGCTCCTGGCGTTGAATTTGCGGTGTAACTTTGAATGACAGAGTGAGAAACACTGTGTTGTGAGATTATTACGGTGAAAAGAAATAGCGACAAAATTATAGAAAAGTTTGTTCAGTGAAGAGGATGAATGAGAGGTGATTAACGAAGGTATGCCATGGAAGAACTATACTGATCTTAATAATGATATCCTATCCAATAAAATTTGTGTTTGAATCACGTGTAGTATTCTAAAGAATCCACCTACTCCCAGGGAAAAAAGCGTGTAGTTATTGTAAGTAGAATTTTAAGTTCGCAACAAACAATTAAGATAATATATCAAGATTGCGTGTAGGTAACAGTTGGTATTTTGTGTAGCATCCATTCTAATTAAAACAATAGTTTATAAACAAATAAGTAGTTGCTAGAGTTTCGAATTTTGTACTGTTACATGCTATGACTTATTACATTTATGCGCACACACTTGACATTTACTTGACTGTAACGCTAACGATGAAGCATTGTGAGGAATCCTGCACATCTGGCAGGGTTCCTAAATGTTCTCGACGGTGTGTGTAGTCCGCCAACCAGAGTGGCGGACCAAGGCCTTACCGTTTTCATTCTGATAAGACGCAAGAGCTTAGCAGTGAGACAGTAATGGGGTGGATTCATTTATATATAACGACGCCAATTTGAAGTAATAATAACATAGAAAATACTAATATAAAAAATCCACGTCATTTTCTACTACTAGGTAATAAATAAATTCAGTCCATTACTATCACACTGCTGGGCAAGGGCGTCTTCTCAGATTGAGAAGGGTAAAGCCTCAGTCCACCACGCTAGCGTGGTGCGGGTTGGCAAACTACACACACCATCAAGAACTTTTATGAGTTCTCTCAGATGTGCAGAATTCCTCACAATGCTTCATCGTTAGCGTTACAGTCAAGTAAATGTCAAGTGTGTGCGCATAAATGTAATAAGTCATAGCATGTAACAGTACAAAATTCGAAACTCTAGCAACTGCTTATTTGCTTATAAACTATTGTTTTAATGGCGCCTCTGAGGTGTGCACATTTCCTCACGATGTTATCCTTCACCGTTAAAGCAAATGATAATCAAATATTAATTAAGTTTTTTATTGTTTACAGGTAATTTATGAAAACATAAGTTGGCATAAGTGTAAGTCTTTTAAGTAAGTGTAAGCTATTAACTAATTTAAAAATATAATTTTGCATTAATTATGATAACACTGTCTCAAAGGTGAGTTCGATTCCCGTGTCGAGCAAAGTGTTATTGGATATTTCTGTTCGAAAATTCTCAGTAGCCAACCGGATTTTGGAATTTCGCTCGGCTTCTTCTCGGCTCGCTCCTTATTACATAGAACTTAATACCGGCATGGGCTAAATGTGGGTGTACAATAGTACACCATTGTTAAACCTTTCAGGGAATACAGGGGTGTGGTTATGTGTAATTAAATCTTCAGATTCCGATGATTTTTTTAAAAAATAACTTTATTTTAGAAGTTTCTTGAAAACATTAGAGTTTTGAGCTGAAATCCAGCGCTTAGCGATCCTCTGAGGGACTTGCTAAGCACGCTGATGCTAAAACCGTTGGCTTTCGTTATTACAGTAATTAGTTTTTAAATAAATAATATTGTTATACTGACGGCATGGTCGGTGCAGTAGCTACATATTTACGGCTCGTGGGTTAATTATATATATAGGTATATATCCCATATGCAATTTTATTTTACCTACAGATTAGTTTTTCCACATTGCAGACGTACACGCATCAAACATACGCACGTTAGTATAATATACACCTATAAAAGTGTACTGAACAGCAAAAGCAAATAGCAAAAGCCTAGCAAAAGCTGAAAAAATATACAAAACTTTAGTACTTATTCCTATTACGATTTATAAAAGTGAGATCCGGCTATTTAACCCATTTATGTTCAATGTTCGTAACTTATTATAATGAAAGAACCGTGTATGCATGAATAGTTTAACACGTCAACAAAGTAGTTGAGACAAAAATTTATAGTGTTTACGATCTCTGCGCTTACTTAAATTATGTAAAACAATACAAAACTATTCCTCAAACCCTGTAAAAGTCTAAAATATATAACTCAATAAAGTTCAATCGTAACCGCCGTATTGTAAAAAATATAAAAACAACTGTCACAACCCGTCGCCGTAGAACTTAGGAAAGCATTTTCACAACAAAATTTAAAGTTCGAATTTTACGACCGACTATACAATCAACGTTGCGTCACGAACACATCGAGAATGTATAATAAAATCCGGCGAAGGAAATGAAATTTGATGTTGCATTTTCTTATTATATTTTTCACGGCAACATTTGCATGTGACGTCCGCTTCGCGCGGTGTTGTGAGCAAAAATGAACGCTAGCTAGTTGCCATGCGAAAAAAGTAAACAAAAAAATATAATTTAATTAATTCTCTTTGCTAAATCGCAGCGTAAAGCTAAGCTTGTCTCTGTGTTCATATTTTAAATTTTAATGTGTTACAATACTGGGTGACGGTTTTAAAATATTTTTATTTTACTACGACAAAGCGGTATTTTTGTTAAGGAAAACATGAATGCCGCTAAATATAGACTGACTACTTTTGATTTGCAATCTTTGCAAGTTGATTACATTTTCAGGTTTTTTGCGACTAAGTACTAGTTCTGCAGTTTGCTGCACAGTGATCATAGCGGGGAATATTGCTATGATCACTCTGCAGCAAACGAATACTATTTATCTATAGGCACTACTATTAGGAGCCAAGTTTCCCGAGTTCGTTTATGGCCTGATGACATCTGCTCGTATCTTAGATTCTGTTTGTGTTCAATACAGTGAGAGTGTAGTATTCGAAGTCAACTGTTTTTATTTCAACTGGGCCTTTACAGGCGCTTTTAAAACACTATGATTCTAGTTGCGCGGTTCCAAAAGTGGGTTGGTCTATTCTTTATTGTACACCAAATTATATATGAATAAAATAATTCTTCCAAAACTTTCCTCCAAGGTGAAATCGGCAGCGTTTCCACAAGTAACGATTCTGCGTTAATTGTCCGACGCTCTGCTGTCTGGCAGTAGCCATGTCCATGCAAGCAAGAATGTTAGGAGATATTTCGTAGAGGTTTACTTACAAGCGAACACGGGCCTAGACAAAGTAAAGTGCCAGGTTATATTTTTAGGCTAGGCAACGCCCAATACATCGAATAATCCAATTTCAGTATGTTAAATTCTATCAGATAGTATTCAGTTCAGTTACATCTTAGATCTCCGTCCGTCTTCAACGAGACTTCTATTGCGGCGTTGACAACATGTCTAAATTCATTCATAGTTATTTGGACCACGGCCAAATGAATTCATGAATGAATATAGTGTCCTTGTCTTCAGTCTGAAACCGCAACAGTATAATTTTGATCTCATCTTCAATGATTCATTAATCTAAAAGAGATTTAGGCTTCCCATTTAGATATCAGATTAAAAGCGAATTGGGTCTTGCTAATTCTGAAAAATGGTTGAACTTATGTAAAATATTTTTTACGGTCCAGTATACAACATATTACCACGTCTGTATTCTTCAAGGGGTTAGGCAGAGACACTAAAACAGAGTTGTACGTCTCATGTGCAGTGGCGGTCCGAGGGGCAGGGGGTCTTAGAAATTTACGAAAATTTTAAATGAATTTTTAAGTTCCTGCTTTAAACAATTAAATCAAAAATAGGTAGTCCTTTTTTTATTTTTATATTACTATAAATATCCCCCAGTCACTTTACTGTGAATATGATCCCGCCAAAAATCTTTGGCTGCAACCGCGCCTGCCCTGGTGCCATGTACCTAACGATGCCAGCCTACTCCCATAGACCGAACACAATACCAAAATCCGGGCTACTACTGAGAATTTCAAGGAAAAAAGCCTTTGAGGGCATTTAAAAATACTCGTATAAAAAGGTATAATTAATGTTAGCCCAACAAGAAAATACTTTGTAACTTTTGCTTTGTATTAATCCTTTATAAACAGGGAGATATAGACTTCCACGAAATCTACGTTTCGTTTCTCTCACAAATTTCTTTTAAAGCTTCTGAGTAAATGTACCAACAAAAAATGAGCTCTTAAATAAAAGAAGAGTGAATTTTGTACATTATTTCCTACATCGGTAACCATATTTTGGTGCAACTATAAAATCTCATCATAAAGAATACAATCATTAGAATTCAGATAACCTTTTTTTATTCGTCTTAATCTCCGTTTCCTTTTCAGTTTACCGCCTGCTTAGCTGTTCATCTAAACCACAATCTGGTAGCACACCGTCCTATCTAACAATGTAAATACATTGAGTTTTAACTTTAGATTAACCCACAAATATTTCAGCTGACGAACAGATATACCTTCACCTAATTGTTAGTTTAGGACGGAAAAGCGGCCGATCGATATTTCTAATTAAATTCAACTCGACTACCAACTATTGTCATCCCTAACGGAGATGTAAGGAACCTCGGGGGAATCGCCCTTCATTGCTCAGAATTAAGTTATTGTCAAGTTTATTGCACTAATGTGTGGGGTTAGGCTTGACGATGTGTGACGCGCGTTTCTGGAACATTTTGCTATTGTTCTTTATCTGTTCGTTGATAAAATAAAAGATCCACGCGTCACTGTAAAGGGTAATTAACGAATATTCCATTCACACTGGTTCCTCGTAATTGCACCGATTTCTTCTCGTAGTGAAATTGTATGTATACAATTCGCTATTCCCGTATATCTTAATACACAGCAGACGCATCACCATTTAAAACAAACAGTTGAGTGAATATAAAATTATTCAAAACATATTTTATATATAAACGCATTGTTTATGAACTGAAAAGAATAAGAAAATACAGGTTTCCATAAAAAATACAATAGAAATAATAACATAAAACACTATATTTTTCAAAATAAATTACTAACAATACAAAAAGTTATTACCGATAATTTCTTATAATAAAATATGAAATAAAATATTATACGAAAGATCTTCAAAGAATAGATAGCGCTTCAGCAGCTTGCAATACGTTATGACTCAGCCACAATGGACTGACAGAGGTTCGAGTCAATGACAACTTGAAAAACTAGACAAATAGCTAAAGTAAACAAATTTTATTGTAAAAGTTTTCACAATCGCACAATATCTTCGCATAATATCTTGCATTATATACGATGTATGACATATGTACAAAGAATATAATTCAAATCATACACCTAGCACATAGGTATCAGGCGCAGTCGCAGTGTTAAAATAATAAGCTATGAATAGCTGTAAAATAATATTTATGCGAGTAGAAAAATAAACATAATTATTTATAATACATTTAAATTAAATACCTATTAATATTTTGTATTGTTCTTTAACTTTTCTTCAAATTAGGAACTCAAAATTCTTATTCTAATTATGACATCTGTGGCGCCTAAAATAACGGTTCGATCGATACGTCATTTGTATTGATCGTCCGCCACGGTCTAGTGTGCAGGGCCCAGGTCCTTTGTCAGCGACGATACGGCACATTAGGCTACAAATTGTGATAAATATCTATACATTGTATAGTGACGTATATGATGTATCGTTCGCTTTGTAACGTGTGATAGTTAGGGTGAACGCTGTTTGCGAAAATCATTCGGACGTGCTTGATGGATATAGAACTGAAAACTTACGTCTTTCTTTATGATCTAGTCATGTGTGACAAGAAAATAATAGATTTGTTCGGATTACTTCTTGTTTTAAATTAAATTAGTCCATAGCGCCTTCTATGACCATTGCTCTTATTGTATTTGGGTACACAAGTTGTATGGAAAATGCTGATGTGGTAGAGACATCTGTCAATGTGAGATTTATAACGGAGCTGACAGCTGATTGCATGCAACCACAGTTCAAGTAGCTAGATGTTAAAGTTTCATTCCACGGACATATTAAACAAACGTCATAATAGATACAACAAGCTCTCAGAAATAATGCAACACTATCTAAAAGCATAATAACTTCAACTAAAAATATCGCACAGTATAATCTCTTAGTTATTGCCTTGTTAGTATCGGCTAAGTGCTGTGCACGTTATTTTATTAATAGATGGACTTGCTGCATTACGTGTAGGCAATAAATGTTCCAATGTGATTATTAGCGTGCGATACTGAATGAAATAAGAGCAGTTATAGTAGCGTCTTGTTGTATTTGTTGAGTTGTATCTGTAGGTTTTATTCAATGCAGAGATGATAAATATTTCTGTGAATCAAGTTTTATACTGGTAGCAATTCATGTTTATGATTTTTTTAATTAGAAAGCTTTGAAATTTCCATTGGTTTCAGATGCAGTTCTGATTCATTGTCCATAGTATTTATCATTAGAAAAGGAACCAAGAACTGCATGTTATCGATACTAGTGTTATTCTTTGTCACTGAAAACCGAAACTCTTTTCAAATAGACAGACAGATAGCCAATTTGATGCCAGATTGAAAAGTATGAAAAATAATACATGAATTATAAAAAATCACAATTACGGTAGGACTGTTAATTCATTCTGTAAAACCATCGATCTAATCTCCCAAGTAAGTCCACGGCATACATGAAATATCAGATGAGGCAACACTGAATTTACTTTCATACAAGTGAGATCTTAAAAACGATATAACACTCTATTAGCATAATTCAGAATTCTACAGATCCCAAGAGTTAAAGGCATGCCAATATAATATGTTCAGCAGTTCCATAAACTTGATTCAATTAAAACCGCGCGTGGGTACAATCGGGGCAGCCATTAGGATTACTCGTTGAGTGGAAAATACATTACAACTCCGTTTAATAGAATAAATAAACACTAAAAGGACATTCACGCCTAATGATTAAAGGGTGAATATAATATGATACAAATGACATCGACACGACTAAACAGATATACACACAATAGTCATTCATAGATACAGACTATATGTCTAATGCTACTTTTCCTGGCGTTATTAGATACCTATTTCAATGGTTGACTATAGTTTTGATTCGACCCACCGTTTACTTAACTTTAAGATCGATCTATTGAAAACCCAATTTTTCAGTATTTCAAACGTCTGAAAATGTACCTAACCTTATATTATTCAAAACATAGTCATTTTTAATACTACAAAAAATATCAAATTATTATTCTGAACTAACTTATTGTCTAAATATAAAAAAAGTTTAAAACCGTTATCCATTTCATTAGTTATTCGTATATTGTTTTTCTTTCGCTCACGCAGTTCCAAATTTCATTAAAAACAATATTAATTCTCATCACAGTATTTGAATAAAAATATAAGTTTTTCTTTTCATTTTAAATATTCAACAACTAAATTAAAATGTTTGTTTGCTTTAAATCAAAACTTGGGACGTTTTTAACTTTTGTATCAGCTGTTGTATCTTTTTACTGGATGCTTTGTTTAAGTAAAAAGTTGGCTTTATATGCAATTATAATTTATGATATTCACTTATTTCTTTCACTTCATTAAATTTTTGAAGCAAAAATATTTTTCACGTTATTTATTTTTGATGCATTAACAGATGTTTCTTCCTATCTATTTAACATTTTATTTCACTGTTAACAATTTAATTTAACGTTTCTAAATTCGAGTATCGATTCGTAATTAATTGGTTCGTTATCATATTGTAGACGAAATATATTTATGTTGTAGAATATAAGTAAATAAACTGGTCTAATAATAAAGAAGCTTCTGAATTTAGTTGATATTTTTGATCCAAATGTGAATTAACGAGTTAGAAATATGGAGTTAACTAAGGCTACGCAATTTGAAAACAGCTGAACGGACCGGGCTATGATTGATGCTCGTACGTGAAATATTTACGCGCTGTTGAAACCTCCAGTTAAACAAACGACCAAACACATCAACATCTCTATACAAAGTGCATTTACTTTTTCTATTTTCAAGACAAGAATACCAACTACGTCACAACTCACAGTTTCATTAACATGCATAATGTACAACCGAAATCCGTCATCCATTTTTATCCTTAGCCTGTCAATGTCTACCCTTTCATCGTTCACCAGTTCGTACTAAATAGTAGTAAAAAACTAAAAACTCTCGTTGAATGACAAGTCGATAAGGAGTTGTGTCGTGCCCACCAGAACAGCTCTAAGAAATACATTAACTATTTTTAGGGTTCCTCAAATCTTAATGCTGATCTTGGAATTTAAAAAAGGTGAAATATATCAGCTGCTTCCCACGCGTGAAGTTAACTGGAAACGTGTCAGTATTGCTTGTAGGTGATCCGTCAGATGCCCATTAAAACAAAGTAAGAATCTTTGTTGGTTTTGGTACGGAAATAATATCGTTTTATTAGTACATTAATATAAGGTATTGCTTGCTAAATAAAATACAACACATTTGAAATAAAATGAAACAATACATGACAAATTTGTATTAAATACATATATAATAATAATAATATTATTTGCATATAACATGGTAGATTTACAAAGCTTCGCACAACAGTGATTCCACATGTTTTGCCGATTTCATTTGGCAAAATACCGTAAATAACATACAATACTATTAAAAGTAAATCTTCAAGTCACTGAGTAAAAAGATCTTATTGATATTAGGAGTTATCGAGTTCAAACTAATAAAAAATCATGGCATCCGACTCGACATGAGTTACATCACTATACTGATACAGAACCCGTGATATTTAATATCACATTTACTACATTTTTTGGCCCAGACTAATAACTTATCAAAGAATTCTTTGGGCATGATACCATTCATGGTAACCGCTCAACATAATTTTATGTAGAAATTATCTTTGAATTCTGGTTGAACAAAAATTAAACCATTAAGAAGACAGGCATGCCAGGAAACCCATTAAAATATGTAGCAACATTTCATGAAAGAAAAAGATTAAAAAGTTAAGATTAATTTGAATATCAAAAAGAATAATAATCCTCCAAGGAAAAACAATAGCAACACTCAATACCAAACAGGAAACACGAAACGGAACCAGAGTATCGGAAACTTGAATAAACAAACTTAACTGGCCACTCAACTAACGCACAATGTTACTTAGCGTATATAAAAAATAACAACAAACGCTCACTTCGAGTGCTATTCGCGTTATTATTAGCTGCAGTGCATATAAACAAGGTTACAGCTAAACGTCGCCTCCGGCCGTATCGATGCGTCGACGGGCCCTGCTTTGCCGCTTTTAAAAAGCTAACCCGTCCCGCAAGAAAAGGACGGGTGGCTAGCACGTGGGAAGTGAATTCCGAACGCACGCACCCCCTCCCGCTTTGCTCCCCACCCCGCGCCCCTTGCTCCTTGCGCCGCGCACACCAGTCGCGCGCCGACCGCCGCATCGGCAACACGTCCTTTAAACTTACCTTAACCGAACCCGCCCCGACGTTGTGTTAACCGTAGTGGGAACGAATACGTTGTGATTTGTTTTGAGTGTGACGTCACTAGTGCAAGCTGTGAACGTAAACGCATATTATTGGTGTTTTGAGTGCACTATGAGGTTGTTTACAACGTTATGAATGGTTTGGACCGCTGCTTCTTCGATCAACGTAAGTTTGTGTTTTGGTTATGTTTGGTTCTTGTTAATGCTGAATTGGGCGGAAATTCGTAAATTGCCTCGTTCGGGCTGCGGTTAGCGTTGGCTTTATTCGCGTGTAATGGGACGTGCGTTGCGGCATTTCAGCATTTTCAGTGGCTATGCGGTGACTTGGGTCGCGTAATTATTAAAATGCTCTAAATTCGTATCATATTAGATTCTGTTTCAATTTCTCGCTTGGGCAGAATTAAGTTTGCATAATGTAAACATTAAATTTAAACTTTTTGATTATATTAACGGAGTTTTCGAGTGAGTTTCAAATTAAATTTGAGATGAGTTTCGTTTATTATTTAGCAATACTGTAAAGATTGAACGCAAGTATTAACTTTATATGATTTACGGACTTTAAAGGACGTAATCCAGAACAAATTAGCAAATAAACATAGACTGCTAGTGAAGATAAGCGGATCACAATAAGTTTAATACAAAGACATCTCGAAGAAAAACATTTAAATTATTGAAAGTTAAAAAAGACAAGTGTTTCCATAATCTTTCTTAATTCAAGGTTCTACAAAAATCGGGAAACTGCAAAATATTCACATAACTTTGAATTTTTAAAATGTTAGCAGGACTGAATAGAATATATAATTTTGGAGTCGTAAAACAGCAAAATTATTATCTTGGATGAACTGTCTTAAATTCTGTGCACTCAAATATTAAACCGAAATGCTGGAATTTTGAGAATGTTTATAATTCAACAAGATAACTACTAACGACCGTTGATTCAACAGCTTTATTTTGTTAAGATATGAACACGGAGTACCAGTTAAATTGGTAATGATTTGTCCAATTAAGACGAAAGGGCAAACGATGGAACAAACAGGATGGCTTGTTGTGAAATCATTGGAAATGATTTGAGGAATGCTTGGCTGGTAATTGATTTAATGAAAGAATTGCTTGATGCACGACATAATGATGTTTATGATGACTTATGAGATCACATTCATTACGTTCATTTTGTTTCAGCATAAACAGAAGTTGTAAGTCATATAAACATTATTGAAACAAATTGAACAGTCGTATTTAAAATCTTGAATCAAACAATTTCTAATCAACGTAGAAAACTTATTTGTTGTTCCAAACTGTTTTGTTTACAAAGCTGATATATGTATTTTAAAACAGAAATAATATAATATAAATAATAAATAAACCGATATCGATATAAGTAGACATCGTAAAATTGTAATTGTAATATTTGAAATTTGACTTATATCGAATTTGGCATTAGATTATGGTTACAAGTTGGTGTAAAAAACTGGATAGTCTTTGGAAATGTCATAATACAATTTATGAAATATATACACGATACCTACGATTACCGTTTATGTAATTTGCCAACACTTTTTCAGTGTAGTGCTAAGATAAACCAATCTGAATTTTTTTTTAATTAAACTAAAATATTGCAATTGCAATAACTAGGTACCTAAATCAGCAACTATTTGTGGTTCATCTATAAACATCACTGACTGTACATTAAATCTCAAACTATACTAGCTGCACGTAATTTCATTAAGTATTGACTGCAATAACTCATCCGAAACTCGAAAAAATGAAGACATTTCTCTTTTTTGGCCTTTTGAAATCGATAGCCAATAAAGAGCAAACAAATCACACTCATGTTACCCAAACACCTTCGTGTTAAACAAACATAAATCACCAAATAGTGCTGGCAAATAATAAAAAAGTAATATTTAAATAGTCCGACCGCAGTGGACCACCCGCGCGATCCGTCCAACTCCATCCGCGGCACGAACGTTCCCATTATACTATCAAAAGATAGTTGGACCCGCCCGTTTGTATTCAGTTTTTACGTAATTTACATCTCTTCTATTCTTATTCCTATTTTGTTTTCGTTTTGTGATCTCCAGGGGACAGGTTTTTGTTTGAATGTGTCGCGTGTAAAACTGCATCATCATCCGGCTTTTGTTGTTTTCTTTCCTGTTTTAAATTGGATGCATCTTTATCGATTACATTGTCTGCTACCGGCTATAGATTTGTTTTTACCTCGTTAATGTTATTGTTCGTCTTTATTATGTGTGATTGAGTTATGTCACGGTATTTTTAAGTAAATATATATTTAACCATTTGATGAAGTGAAAACACTTCAAGCATATTTACATTAAGCAGAAATGTGATAATGTCCACAACTTTGATACTGCTCATTCTTACAAGTTCTGTCATCTCAAGATTTATTTTTATGTAATTATATTATTTTAATAACTTCCATCATCTAACTTTGGTCTTTCTACTCCAGTGAAAAAGTTTCGTAAATATGATGAACACGCCTTAAACCAAACTATGTCGTCGCCGAGTTAACGACTAAATTCAGTGCGTCGTCATCATAGTGAATAATTTGGACATAAAATAGTAATTTTTGCTCAACAGCTAATTATTTAAAATTATAGTATATATCAACCTAAAACATTTTGATAACAAATTATAAAACAATATTTACACCTAAAACATCGGCAGTGTTACGAAACATTTTTTCTATACACAACCGTATTCCCCGGGTATGTAAAACTTCGAACGGCGGCGTACCTGAGCCGAATCTCAACTATTTCCCTTAAGTTTCCGGTTAATTTAACCCGAGGTCGCTATATGCATCCAAACGACAAGCAAAAGACAACACAGCCGGGACTCCCACGTGTGTTGTACAAACAACAAACTTCCCAGAAAACACAATGTCATCAGAAACAAAAACATTGCACCCTAATTGCCTGCTATTACCACAAAAGTTCTTCCCATTGATAATTAAGGGGCTTCGTGAGGCCAATACTGTGTATTTAGTGCATCGTAATGATTGCCTTGGTATAGCAACAGCTTATTATCGTCCCACTGGTTGGTCTAGGAAGTTATACCTTGAAGAATATTGGTCCTTTTTGTAATTGTTTATTATTTCTCTTTTTGACAACGACAAAGTACTCATAATTGTGAAATTTAGTTTACGGTATAACGTTTTTTGACACTTAAGAACGTAAATAATTGACAAGAATTTGAGTAAATATGAATTGTTTCCCTAACCTCAAATTTTCGATGAAACGCTTAAATTTCAAAGCGAGTTTAAAGCTTCTTATAGATCGGCCTTAATTATTTCGGTATTGACTGTTTTCAATAACTGTTAAGTTGTATCTTTAGAGACTTGTTGAGATATTCTTGGCTGATAATACATTTGCCAAAAGTCAATAGATGTTTATTACGACGAAGTGCTATTAAAAAGCTATTTAGGGAAACAAATGATTTCTTTCGCTGATAATGATATTCGATGCGGTGGAAATAAAAACAGATACAAATATTTTATAGCGGCCAATAAAAGAGTTATGTTAGGTAAACGATCAAAGTTAAAATGCCATAAAAACACAATACTTTCGCTCATTGTTTGATGCTTTAACCACGATCGTAAACTTGAAACAAATTGGTTTTAAGGGAGACCGATTTTGGTTGAATTTTTTGTAGTTTTTAATTACCAGTAAGAATCTAAGAAGTGTCGTTTTTTTTATATCGTCTAGACAATTCGGCAGCCTAATTACCGATGTAAATTAGTTTGCGACAGGCGTAGATCTTGCGATATCTTCTGTCAAACGTCATTTTTGTGTCACATACGTATTGACTGACGGTGAGATTGCTGTCGTGTTGCTGTCGCTTTTTTACGTAATTAGTCTGCGGATTAATACATTTTAATTTAATAGCACAGATAAATGTTAATAACCTTTCGTCTATCAATACCAAGTAAATTCATTCCTTATTCAAGTCTCAGCCCCGTGAGATGAATGCAGCTGATAAACTATTTTTACTTCATTGACGAAGTCGCATGAAGGAATAAAGGTCGGGAGTTCAAATTCTGCTTCAGTGAACTATTGTGATAAATCTACACCTGGTATAAGAATATTCAGATTCATTGAATGGATAATCGAAGACGGGGTCATGTTTGGCCTTCTGAATTGGATTCCTTTCGACAAAGCAGCTATTACTTTGTTGACTTCAAAAAATTATATATAATTTTAGCATGAGGCTATTTTAGATGGATATATCGTTTCTATATCGATGACTTGATCTTAATTCTCATAGTGTATACGAGATTATTTGCGTTTTCAATTTGGAATGTGTTTTATATTATGATTATAATGATACAAAAAATCGTGAGTAAGCTTTGATTGTTAATTATTTCCTCTATATTTTCATTCAAGAGTTGTATTTTTGCGCGTATTGGTAAGTTTTAATAATCTGAGTATTTCAGATTCTCTGTATGTATCCTTATATTATATAACTCCTCCTTCAATTAACCTACATGATCGATTCTCTCGCTTAACATATGTTGTTCAAACTTCAGCTAATTACGTATGTCTGTGTGTGATAATTTCCACTAGTTCGTTGAATTCCTAATCGTCTTCGGGGCTTTAATTATCACCAAGTAGGATTATCCTCCATCTTGGAAATTCATTAGTGGAGCTTTACAGATAAATCGTTGTCTAATTAAATGCCTACTGAGCACATTTAGTTGGAGCCAATAATTCGATAACATAAATTGACAGTGCTTACCATTCGGAGAAAACAAAGTCCTTAGAAGAAAATATATGAGATAGCTAAATCGGTATCTATTGTAACCATATCCAAGAGTAAATAATTACATTATTATTTTATCACATATGGACACCATAATTGGTTTTCATTTATGTAATTAAAGAAATTAAGAATAATTAATTCTGTACCTTCAGTGAAAAGTGATACAACTTGACTTATATCAGTTTTAATATTTTCACATTATGTTAAACAGTAAAAAATTAGCTATTTTTTGGTCTAATTGATGTCTTTCTAAGGTAAAAATTGAGCGAGCCGATTTTGGTGCAAAGTGATTTAACTAAGCATTTTTTATATTTACCAATGTGTACAAAAATGCACTTAAAGTAATATCAAAATGAACTGAACAAATATTTTAAGTTCATTAATGTATATTAATACGAATGCAAGTAACCCCTATTACACGATCTTAATATTTAGATATAAGTTAGTACAAACTGATATAACTACAGTCGTATTAATAAACATTCTATCATTACCTCTATTCATCTTTGTGAAAACCGGAATAATTATATTTAAATCATAATAAAGGTAGATATTTTTATGAAAAAAAATGTATATAATGATACAACTCTTTATATATCAATTTATATTCTTTTTTCAAATCAAATTTGATGTGATATCTGATTCTTATTTAATTTGTATCAATAATAGCATAATTTTGGAATAAGTGAATAATGATATGAATACATTTAAATAAAAAATTATCCATTTGAATACATCTTACATACACCTTATGATAAGTGTATTGTGATATAAGTTCTCGGCGACGCAGAAGTCAGTGAATCGCGCTCGCCGCTCGCACCCTACCTCCTCTCGAAGAGTGAAATGCATATACTGGAAATTAGAACGAATGAGCGTCGAAGAAGTTGGTTTTGCAACTATATTCTAGCTAGAGCGTCGTGTTTTCTATAGCGAAACGATGCGTAAGGTAACAGTTATATCATTTTACACAAATTACATGTAATATTGTTTAATCATACATAATTTAAATTGTTATACATTTCTAGGAGGTATGTATCGTACCATACAAATTACAAACAATATTAACTATATTATGTAACTTTATTACATAACCGAATTCTAATAAATAAATTGCAAGCATAACGTTCTTGTTATACAGTCGTCAGTGGCAAAACTTTGATCTTGAGAGTGCTTATATTTCAAAGTCAAATCCAAAGTCAAATATTTTTATTTCGAGTAGGCCTTTACAGGCTCTTTCAAAACGCTGTGATTCTAGGTGCTCGGTTCGAAAGTGGGGGTAGGTCCTATAGAGAAGAGACCGGCAAGAAACTCCATGCATGGTGTAGCTAAAAAATTCGTATTTAGTAATCGTATTTTTTATTTAACACAATGCCAGAATCTTGTTGTATAATTTTATTTTATTAGTATGTTATTTGATTCTATAAATTATTATATTTTCTTTTTCTTTTTATTGCGAATAAATACAATCAAAAATAAATTATTTATTTTGTATTGTATTTATTCGCAATATTCTTATAGTGCAAACAAACGAGGGTTTATCAGTGATCAGGTATTGGTGACTTCATAAACGACTAAACTCCTATAGACCTAAGTTTACTTACACTTCTATTACTATCCAGAACATATGGACAATAACAATAATTTAATGTGATTTTCGATTTGATTTTTTTTTTCCAAAAACCAGTGTGAACTCGAATTAATAAGATTATGGAGGGTCTTCAGAAAAAAGAGCACAAAGATAGTGTGAAGAAATTAAATCAAGATGAAAATGAGATGAACTTGCTACAGGAAGAATGCCACGATGGAGAGAAGGTGGAAGAATTAATGAATGTTACAGAGGAAGAGGATCGTAATAATCAGAAAATAGAAGAAAGAATAATCATATGGACGAAATATTAAACATGGAGGAAGACGAGTAAGTTGGAGGCAAAATAAAAGACAAAAGAGAAGACAGAAAAACAAGTTTATAAAAATAATCGCAGGGAAAGTTATGTCATAAAACTAAGTAAATTAAAACCAGACAGAAATTTAGATCCTCTAACAGATTGTCGTATGAATTACAACAGTCGTATACCTCATAAGAATCATCAGAGAAATTTTGTTTTTAAAGAGTAGGGGGAAGTCCCCCAGTGGCGGACACCTAAGGTTTTCAGAAAATAAATTAAAAACGACTTCGAGAAATGTAGCTTTATTCATGAATAAGTTAAGTCCACAAATTATAAAATCAAAAGCAATCATAAAAAATACAACTTCTACGTAAACATATTTAGGAAACTTAGTTAAGTTTTGGTAGGAAAAAATGCAATCTTTGACATTGGCACCTAGTACCGGACAGATTTAACTTCTAACCCAAAACGCTGAACACTTTAAAACATCGTACATCGATCACATATATATGTATCTCCACATTCAGCAATGTCTGCACATGCTTCACGAGCCCACCCTTGGAGCTGGAGCATTGTATTCAGTCTTTGTCATGGTCCTCTAAGTGTACTTGCAAGTAGTTCTTCCTATGTTAGACATTTGAGTGAATGGTTCCTTTTTCTTAGCTTTATCTCCACTTTTTCCTTTGGCGTTCACACCTTTGATTTGTTTCCCTTTCCCTTCTATTGCTTTTTGAACTTAGATCCCAGTGGATTCTCTTGGAGAGTCTGTCAATTCTTTTAAGACCAAATTATTCGACAATTCTGCATTGCAGGACGTCGATGAGCTAACCAAAGCGAAATCAATGTAAGTCAGAAGTGAAGGAAATTGCTATCAAATATTAATATAAAT
The DNA here is from genome assembly GCA_947562105.1 of Shargacucullia verbasci. NCBI lineage: Eukaryota > Metazoa > Arthropoda > Insecta > Lepidoptera > Noctuidae > Shargacucullia > Shargacucullia verbasci. The sequence continues at coordinate 3,226,298 of OX387286.1, read as the reverse complement.
TTCTATCAAATATGTTAAATGTTTAAATGCATTTAAACCCAAACACCGCAATATCCAGTAGAGCAACTTTTGTAAACACTTCATTGACTAGACCAACAATATCATAGTTGGTTATCCGAGACCCAGCATTTGCTCTCATCCACATGTCGCAGTGTTGGTTATATGCATCTTTGAATGGCTTCGTGAATGTTATATCCAGTGGTCTGTCGTAAAAAACAACTTTTAAACTGTCCGGTGTTGAGGGACATCTTTGTGTCCGGTACTACGGGGATACGTAATCTCCAAGATTACGTATTTCATACTAAAACTGTTTAGAAAATTAATAAAAACTTTCACCGTCTACGAATTATAATAGAACATTATCTTTATTGAAACATAACAAAAACTATTAAACACAAGATCATAGCTATAATACTCACTTGGAATTTATGTTACGCAGTGCTTTCCCGTCAAAAACAGCAATCAACCGCTCCCACCGTGACCGTTCGCCTCACTGGCAAACCTCGTCCCGTGACCCTATATAGATACGTTGCACCGCGCCCTTTTCAATGATTTTTAAATCGAACGCATTTTTATTTGTCCAGATAGTGTGAGTGTCCGACGCTAGGTGCCGTCCGGCGTTACGGGACTTCCCCCTACTGGCTTTTGGGGTCATATGATGAACGAACACGGTAAATAAAATAAATAAAAAGAAAATGCAAATTATGGGAGGAAAATCTAAATGAGAATACAGTAATACATACAAACTTATTCATTTCACTGAGGAATATAAAATATGTAAATATTGTCTTTTGAAAACACTAGGTGAGAGCAATAGATTTCTTCAAACTGTTTGCGACAAAATAAAAAAGTACGGTCGTGTACATAAAGTGAAGAAGAAATTAATTCTCCATGAATTGTATCATAACTTACTAACAATGTACGTGACGTCGATCCAGATATCCTTTCAGAACATGAATGAAAGTTAAAACTTACGGTAAACAAGTAATATATAAATATGAATAACGTATTTCACTGATCTTGATGGTAATAAGTTTAAGCATGACAAATAAGCACTGATTGATTAGTGTAAAGAACATGCTACCCTATTATTGATACATACAAGGTATCCCCGAAGTCGATATTAAGCTGGAAACGGGTTATGGTAGGCCGTCATAAAGGTTATCAGAAAAATATATAAAAATCTAAGTTATGTATTTTTAAAATAACTATTATGACTTGGCCTATCACCCGTTTCCGGCTTGACCTCGACTTCGAGGACACCTGTATAAGTAAAGAAAGGACTTATTTGATCGATTATTTAAAGGTCAATTTGATTAGTTTAATTTTATATGAAAGTTTTTAAGTTTTGTTTAAATAAATATGATTAATAAAAATAAAGAAATTTTGTTATGTTCATTTAAAGTTGGTTATATTTCTATCACACAAATCCTTCTACTTGATCAAATTATTACTGTTTTATTTTATCTGTTTTGCACTTGTATCAATAAACACGTTATATTTTTAAAATGTATCGAAATTAACATCAATTTGTATCATTATTCACATTTTATCTTAAAAACGATCCAGGTGTATAACGATTTAAATTAAATTTGTTTTACCAATTCCTGGTTACAATATAAATTACATTTTTTAATATAAAAATTAACAAAATTTATTTTACAACTTTTTGTTTTCATGACTTATTAATGTAAAAACCTTCAAAATAAGAAGCATAAATCATTTAACACCAAGCCAATACACAATGTGTAAAGTGGTTCAAGTAATTTTAAATTAACTGACACATAAAACAACGTTATTAATCTGTTGTGTTAAGTGATACAACTGGATTTCTTTTTAAATTATAAAAAAACTAAATAAATTAATCCGTTTCTTTTTATACTAAGACATGCACTAAGATATTATTTATCAATGACAGTAATCAGTTCTTACTTTAGTGAAGTAGAAAAAGTTTCAGAATTTTTTAAAACTTCAACTTCAATTTTCTCAAAATCATGATTTTTCAGTTACATCACTTTTCACTGAAGGTACAGAATTGTATGCGTAAAAGTAGACTAATGAAACGCTTATGCGTCATTAGTAAAACTAGTTATCGCAATTAAAACGTTTTTCTTTTTTACGCTTTTGATCTTCGAAGAAACATGATAATTTAATATCTGTTGAAATATATTTAGTTCTCATTTGAGTGCGTTAACATCTTGGACAGTATGTCAGAAGTGTGCAAGTCTCGATGCCAGCTGCTGAATCCCTGACCTATTTCATTTTAGATTTCGCACATGATGTAAGTGCTGAAATATAATAATCAATATGTTATTATTAGTCATATTTATGATTTTGCTTGGCGTCTTTAATCCAAATTATTTCAGGATTCTCACTCACTCTTGGTAAGATTAATTATTTTGAAAAATTTAATTCATCTTAAATTCATCTGGTTCTTCAAGGTTGTAAGATTTCATCATTGTAAATAAGCATATATTCGTAAGTGACAAGAGGACCTGGCAACGGTGTCAACCTGTCCAATACAATTCTTGATGACAATGTTACTGTGGGTGGCTTCAAGTGATTTGGGAGGGGCAGTGATGATAATGATACCTGGGTGGCTACAAGTTTTGTAGTGCTCAAGAACTACTTTTCAAGAAGTACAAGCTATATCTGAATAAGACGCAACGAATAGATATCAAGTGACAACTTTCTCACTTATAGTGTTGTTTGATCATTTATCACAATAATGAAGGTTCTATGTTTGTATAACATATCTACGTAGCCTGCAACTTTAAGTTTGTTCTCAGTATAAGCGTTGAAATTTAATATTTATTATAGCATCCCAAAGTTCCTCTTAAAACTTACTTCAAACATTATCCTCATTCAAGAATCAGTTTGGAAGTAAGTACCTGAAAGTAGGTAACATGTAAATTCTTGAGGAAATAAAACTAAGATATTATGATGTTCACACCTCTGTGGGACGTACATGTGTTTCTATGAATATATGAATAAGTGTAGATACTCTACTATTTTTCAATTTTCCGTGACAATAGACTCGGTGAATGGATAACTCATTACCATATGTATATCGCTTTATATTGATAATAAAATCGTTGGACGTGAAAAAAATATTACCTATATGGTGATTTGAAAAACGCTTTTTATCATACGTCTATTCTTGTTTTAAATGGACTATTGTAATTTTGACCGTCATTATAAAATAATCTATTCGTATTCACATTATTTATTTTTCTTTTATTGGTTCTATCGTCTCTGAGAGTAATGTAATATTTTTATTATTAATTTTATTGCTAAAAAATAGGAAAATAGGTGAACCTGTTGAAATATTTTTTTCTAAATTACAATTCTATTTTATCGTCTTAGAATTTATTTTTATACCTGCCGGTGATTAATTTCATGGAAGAGGAAGCACCTCGCAATGCTTGTCGTGTCGAGGAGTGATGCTCTCTGCATCAATCTCTTAACCTAACCGCCTAACGAGAGCCTCTTGAGTTATTGATCGAAGCCTGTGATCACGATATGTTATCTCCTGTATTACCTACAGATATAACACTCACGTTACTCAAAATTTATTTACATGTTATAAAATGACACCTTCGTACAAAAATAAATTTGTAGTACTACCTACTATTACAACATACAACAATGTAAGTACCCACACTTACTACGTAACTTAGGCAACAGTGAAATCCCAAATAACATAACAGAATTCGAAACGGCGATAAAACGAAAATACTTACCAATTTTCACTTCACGTAGATAGAATTCCCACAAAATGAGCCATAATAATAATAATAAACGCATCATAACACTATAAACGTAACTGTAAACGACTTTTTTCAACTGCACTAACGTCTTTAGTTCGTTCGAACGGCTTCTTTGACGATTATTCTCGGGTATAAGAATTAAATTGGGTTGGCGAACAAAAAAGTATGAATGGTAGTATTCGGGTATTGGTCACGCGTTTGCGCCTACGGGAGTTCATGGAGTTATTAAAGTTTGATACACCGAAATGAAAAAAAATAAAATACCTACATTATTTTTTAACTATGGTATGTATTATGTACTCCCTCAAAGAAAAAAAAAGCTCATCGATCCTTTTATTAAAAGCAGCATTTTCAATAGGCATTTCAATTGACCGTTTCAAACTGATACAAAATTGTCACCCGTAACGCCATCTTTTGACGAGTAGCGGTAAAAAAATTTAGAAATTACATCGCTTGGTTTTTGGTTTTCGATATATTGTACATAATTTATAAGATACTTACTTGTAAATTATTATTTAATTGACAAATTGTGGTAGCTTACTATAATAGACTTAAAAAAAAACTAATTTAATGAATAGGTAGATACGGTAGGTACCTAATTGCTTATGGTCTGAGCAAACAGTTCCGAACTGGCCTTAGGTTCTGTTCTATATTTTATTTTTCCACTAAGATTTAAAGTTACCACAGTACAAGTAAACTGGGTGCCGTGCGTTTACTTACTAGAAAATAAAATCATAGTATGTATTACATTTCAAATAATGATTCAATGGCTTAAACATCGCCAAACAGCACAAACAGCGCCATCTGTTGAAGTGTAAATTAATCCTGTTGCTAAAAATAGGGACTGCTTTTTTTGTAAGAACACAAATATAAAGCTAGTGCAGTGATAACCACGAAAACTTAAGTAAGCACGATGCAATATCAATCATAAAACAACCGTGTGAGTTACTAATATTAAAATAACATCTCTATATCAATATTCCAGGATATTTGAGATATAGACTATTATTGACGCTCAGTTTCAAATCAATCGATTGTAATGTTATGCTTCAGTTCACTCGGTAATTTTAGTCGAACATGTCAAGTGAAACAAAGAAAGGTTGAAAATCGGATGTGGTATATTTTATTTCATAAGTACTTAGTTTTAATGACCAGTTGAAATTTGTTAAATAGAATTTAAAAACTGCAAGCCCGAATAGGCCACATGGCCATGAATTAAAGAATCTCCATAGTAACTGTCAAACAGGTGATTTCGGAATATGAATATGGTCTTTTTGAAATTCAATAACTACTACCTTCTTAATGCACGTACTTAATACCACGACTAAAAGGTACTAACCCGTATTATATTTTTGATAAATGCGTCTAATTTCAAATTCTTTGATTAGTGTACAACACATGGAACTATTATAAAATTATTAGTTCGAATAATTATACCAATTATTCATGGAATTATATATAATTTGGTGATAGTTATCGGAATTGGAATGGTCAACTAGCTCCAAATACCGGAATGCTTTGACATCGATACCAATACTATCAGTCAAATCGACTTGAACACTAAATTAGTTAGGACCAACAAGATCTATTTAAACTTGCACAAGATATGAGGTACTCTTGCATGACCAATTTAGGTTGACCCCTTAGGTTGTCTCACACGCCGTTTCATCTCAAATTAGATCATTGTGGGTAAAGAGGGAAGGGATAGGAAGGTCTTGTTAAAATGGGCGATGTCGTAGGGCTGTCTGGTGTTGGTAATCTCCTGGCTCTGACACTAGAGATTAGCCGGGGCAACGCGTGTGCTGTCAATCACTGTTCCTAGCCCTTGCTTTGAGACGATCACACATGCTTGAACCAGTGAGGGATTTGGGATAGGACAAAATGGCCGCCCTTTTGGCGGGACATATTGTTATTGGAAGGCGCTAAATGCAGAGGTATTTTTATTTAATTTCCGAAAATAATTTACTTGATTCACTTTTTTAATCCACAAATGATAATGATATTCACTCGAAAAAATAAACAATACATCATTGTACCATTACGACGCACTCCTAATATGATGCACTTAATTTAGGGCGCAAGGTGACGGGCCTTGCATAAAATAAAAATTACATAAGTAAAAACTCGACGTGAACATTAATCGTATGACAAACCCTTCCATATTAGTACAAGAATTATGTAAAGTTCGAAAGCCTATAATCCGTATAAAGGAGTGACATGAACTGGACAAAAAAATGTATGCTGACCAATCGTGGTGACAGTTACAAATGCGAGTACTTAAAGACGCATTCGGATGAATGCAAGAGCTTAAAGTTGGGATCAATAAGTGATGAACCGCGACGAAAGTGTTACAATACAATATAACTGTCCGACTTTTAAGAATTTAAGTTCATCTGTCGATAGTCGATGTAAGAGTTACTTCAAGCCAAGCATCTGTTTTTTTTTCGTAAGCCTCTTCATTCCAAAAAGGCTCTTCAAACAAGTTAAAACGAGTTTCTGAGATAAAAGGATATTATAACGTTACAATGATAACTTGCTAACCAATACTGCGATTAGTTTGTTTTATTTTTATTTTATATTACTCCACACTATTTTCCCGTGTATCTTAGTTACAGATTATTACCATACATCCTAAAGATCCGGAACAATCTGTAGGTCGTACCAGTATTTCCGTGTTAGTATCAAACCGTTTGGCTACTCATTGCACCAATCGTGCCTTTAAAGTATAGGTTAAAGTCATATTTGTTACTCTAGGAAAGTACTAACTAAACCGTAGAAAAGAGAGCACGAACATTTACAATTCTCGCGTGTACCGACCTTTTATATTATAACACCGTCGATTTACGAAGTCGTACCGTCCCAAGCGTGTTAGAGGAACAAATGTGCTCCTCATTCCGTCAGGATAAGACCTAAATCTGAACTATTGTTGCGGCATTGATTAAGAGTAATGGGCCGAAGCGAGCAGCATTCAACGCAGACCCTGTTCAGAATGGGCACTGTTTATACTAGTGTCAATCTCTCGACGTTTACAGTTAATATAGAAACGCGGAACAACAATAAAATTGGTTTATTTATGGCAACATTTATTTCATTTCAGAACAATTGACGAAGTTAAGCGAAAAATGTTGTAGTAGATATTCATTATATAGGATTGTTCGGTAATGGAGTGTGGGTTTGCGCGCTGTTAGTAGTTACACATGAGTCGTCTTCATTCTAGCTTCAAACAATATTACACCATTAACCCACGTTAATGCCGAGATCATCCTGTCTTGAAATTAAGTTCTTATAGATTGTATATTACGGACAAATTGTGTATTTTTTTCATATGAACCCGACAGCGCTTGTTGCTACATTAGCTTCCACGGCAGTAAAGCACACCCCCTTTCTTTTTGTTAGCTTGAGGCTTCAACTCTGCGGGCAGATCAATTTTTACTTTCTATAAGATCGCACGTGTGGCGGCGAGCGCATAGGAAAATAAGATTTTCAACACGGCACGGATGTATATTTTAAAAATCCCCGTACAAGCTGATGCTGCGGGGCGTTTATCAAAACTGTCCGGTTGTAACACCGCATGTCCAAACCGTCCTCTCACTAATACGACTCGTGTTTCTGTATCCCGAATTCGCCCAGAATTTACTAGTTTTTTTTGTTCAAACAGTTGGACGGCGATAACGCCGGACAGCCGGTTGTCCGAATTAAAATCTCGCTCTAGGCGCTTGTACAAAAAATGTGTCACTATTTTAAGCTAAATTAAGTCCATTGTTTCTACGATATTTTTTTGCTGATTTGAATTTCTTCGTTTTTATTTATACGTATTATTTTCTTAAATACGACACGGTTGGCGCAGTGGCTAAGTGATTAGCTTTCTTCGTCAGATGTCGCGGGTTCGATTCCCGCACGGAACAAATATTTGTATGATCTACAGATAGTTGATTCGGGTCTGGTTGTGTGTGTATGTGACATGTATGTTTGTAAACTGTACCCACGACACAGGAGAAATCCAAGTGTGGGGCAATGTTATATAAAAAAAAAAAAAAACAAATATTATCAAGTCAGAAAATAACACTTATTTATTACACTAATAATATGCAACTTTTATTGAACTTTGTGATAAAGAATAGCAATTTCATTTGTCATGTAAAACCCTGTTTCTAAATTGGTCGCATATTTTCAAAATACCGTCCGTCTGCGATCCGTTACGCTCCATCTCCCATACGTGATAATTCATACAAAATTATGGACTGACAATTGCCGACCGACGAACAAAGCGATGCGGGCTACTCCCAAAACGTGTGCCCTACTAAGGGAATGTGGACGAATACAAATGTATAATAAGTAGGCATACAACTTCATAATTAATCGTTATGAAGCAGGCTATATCAAATTTCTCGACAATTAATGGCGTTGTATGGATGACTGGCGTAGAAATTTGTATAATGTTGACTATAGTATGTGCATTATATAATTAAACAGACTATATTTTAGAATGAACTTTGCTAAGCAGTCAAGCTTAATCAAAAAATCGTGCCACGCGACACGACATGAGAAAAAGAAGACTAGATATTATAAGAAATAGTAAGTTCTCACAAAATAAATAGCTTACATCCCCTTATTTTCTATAATAACGAATAAAACAACCTCAAAACATATCGATCGTTCAACAATCGCTGACTCGACGACGACACAATTTGTCATAGGAATTTCGTTTAAACCGAGACAAAGTGACACTCAATAAGGGAGTTGCCTTTAAACCCGGACAAACTGACACTCAGTAAGCCGTAATGGCTTTGAAAACAAATTTCGCGAGGAATATTCGAGACATTAGCTCATTACTGGCGTCTAATTATGTTATTGTGGCGACACACGGCGCTCGCGAAATGCCGACATTTGCTTAGTTTATTAACTTATAACCACTGTTGCGTAATAATTTTACGCGCACGAATAATATTCCCAAGTGAGTCATTTAAACATTAAACACGTTCACTATGTTAACAGATTAGAATCGGACAGGGATTTTCGATTGAAAAACCAATACCAAACTTTTAATAATTATTCTATTTTCATAGCTATCTGATTGTTTATTCGTCAAGTTGTTCGTAAATATAACGCTAGATTTTGTACGAAATTGACAGACATAAACTAAAACCAACGAAAACTCCAAATACTTTGATATATTTCTAAATATTTCTCTGAATAGATTCGAATGTTATTTGTTTAATTTAACATTTCAATTTCTGACACTTTAATAATCCCGCACATGCGCGTTCGTCTCCTAACACGACAGTGTGTCTTAGACACGACTTAAAATAATAAAGTAACAACTTTGCGTGCGTACATGGCTCATAGGCTTAAACTTCTTCAAGTCCGCTTTAAGTCCTGTTTATATGCATGTACTATGTTCTTCATAACTTAATTATTGTAAGTTGTTGATGCCTCAAGAACCAAAATAATGGGATCAGAACTGCTTCGGCGGAGTTGTTCAAACTCTAGGTTTGCTACTGAGACACTTTGGCCGACCTGAGGATCGAACCCAGGTTCATACGCTCAGCAACCGCGCTTGCGATCACCATATATCCACTTAACACGTTAAAATAAATCAATAACTTAGTTTCTACACCAAGTCCGTATATTTCAGAAGACTTATTTACGACCGGCTTCGGCCCGTTCGCAACCTGTAAGGGGTTTCAGTCATTATTTCAGATGGGATTAAGTGGTTTCTCAGAGGGTTGGAAGAACTGTCACCGTCCATCAAGAATTCGGGCATCGTTTGGAATTTCTAAGGCCCTGTTAAGATTTTTGGCTTTTGTTTATTCTAGGGAGACCCATTGTTAAATAGGAGGGGTCGCTCGAGTTTTGGATTTCGACACTCTAGTAACTGACTGCAATAAATCGGTTTACAATTGAACAACTACTTTGCGGAAGTGTTAATATTAATTTAGCTTAGATTTATCAATGTCTGGATCATACAGAACTAGTATGTTTGTCTGTAAGTGGCAATAACGTGTAATAAAACTTAAGCCGTTTTCAAGTAAGTATAAAATCACATTTCAATCGATATGACATAAGATTGTTCTATGAGACTAAGGCTGTAATACTAGGACGACATCGTCGCTTTTATTTTTGTATGCCAAGTCCATAAATAAAGATTTTAAAAAAAAGTTAGTATAAAACAAAGTGAAAAAAATAGTTTATCTATGAACCAATCCTTGAATAATAGATATTTTTATGAAATTATATCTGGCGACACAAAATCCACATGTGTTTGCCACTCCTGGCAGATAACTCGTTCCGGATTCCAAAACTAGGACGGGAAAAAGTGTGATCAACACTTCAAAAAATAATTAGTTAGTGATTACACTAAAAAGCCATTAGCCCTCTCTAATGTTAGTAATACGATAAACAGTCGTTAACATTAACGATTACAATGTAGGCCCGCCTAACTTCACTTTTACAGTTCGACGATTTAACTCAATCTCACTCATATGAAATCAATTAGGGAATTTGTATTTTATTGGGTTCTCTTTATATTTTATTTAATACTTGGGTATTTTGTTCGAGCTATTCAACGAGGAAGCTCTGTAATTATAAATTCAGAGTTTTCATATAACTTAAATATATTATTTGTCTGTAAATGACGCACATTTATTGATAATCCTAGTTAAATCTAGGTATCTGTGCTAAAATATTTATAATGTTAATCAATCTCTTTCAGTAAAATGTTTTTATATTGATTTGTAAATCGATTTATTTAAAGTATTCGATTCAGAATAAATTATATATGCAAGTAAACGTATTTTAAATACCAATAGTTATTTATTTTAAAAGTTTATTGAATTTACGCGAAATCTTTTCGTGTATAATTCATAGTCTTATTAATTTAGAAACTTTACTTTCTTTTGTCATTTGTTTTAGGGTAGTTGAATTTTCACATTCGTCTTGTTGTGTATTGACATACTTACGTATGAAACCGTACAATGTTATTATAATAAATCAAATAGAATCAACAAAACTAATTTTTGATCAAAAATAAGTATTTACGCAGAATAATTAATCATGTTTTCGAAAACGAATTGTTAGAATAATGGATTAATAAACTAACTTAACCTGACTTTGTCCATGTTGTAAACGATTTTGTCTTCCTCTCAAACCTTCCAGGAAAGGTTTCCAAATACCCTTTTTTGCGGTACCTACCTAACCTAAACATAAAGCCATTTTTATTTTTATCATTCTGCTTTTTAATCTACCTTATTAAAATAATGTATCTACATTCGTTTGACTAATTGCTAAAAGGGTACTTACGTACATTCAAAACACAAAAATAAATATTCAAAAGCAAGCAGCAACTACACACATCTAAATAATCAAATAACGTTCCATGCAAGTTGCCGTTAACATTAATATTTTTGAGGCTTGCAATCGTCAGGAGCGGAAAGTGAAACAAAAATAAAATATTTATTACTTACTGCAGCATGAAGTGAGCCATTAACTTGGCCCCATTTGTACGCGCGTAATGATCAAAGTGAATTGTAGATAAAGTGTAATTGCTTCCATGTGCTGGCTAGGTACCTACATTGTTTTTATTCTATTTTCGGTCTTCACTAATGTGTATCATTATCTAATTATGGTAGAATGTATTTTTTACTTTCTCGATTCATAGAAGGCTTACTTATCCTCTGGTCTATAAAACTCGAGATTTCTGTAAAGAAATCTTCATAATAATCGCGGAGTAGTATTGTCCCACGCATATTCGATAAATATTTTACTCACTACTTACAGTACATAGGTATATATTGTTTAAATTATATAAATACGGCGTAAATACAACAAACTCATTGAGAATTATATGTTCGAGCCGTTTGGGGTTGAAACGCTAGGGCCGTGGGGTCCGGATGCTCATCGAGTTTTCCGTGAAATCAGCAAACGGTTAGTCGACTCTTCACGTGACCTGAGGGCTGGCCTCTACTTCGGTCAGAGAATCAGCATTGCCATACAACGTGGCAATGCCGCCAGCGTTCTGGGCACTTTCCCAGTTGACAGCGATGTGGACGAATTTTACGATACCCTATGATTTCATCCCCTCCCCCTTTTTTAAAAGTTTGTACTTTTATTTATATATATTTTTAGCTTGTATATAATATTTAATAATTCCAAAATTATTATATAAATAATTCCTCATAATATAAAGATTAGCCAGTCAGTAAATTTTGTAAAGAAGCTTTATGTTTTTCATCATACAATTTTTATTTTTCAACTAAAATAGGGTCATAGTTTATAAAATTTATTTTTTCTACGCAGTTATGATTTTATTAAAAAAAAAAAACATATTTTAATTTAGGTTAAGCCCTTCTTGTTGGCTGAAAGTATTTCTAAGAAATTAGCAGCATCTTGGCTTTATAAAGATGCAATTGGATTTTCGCTGTCTTATCTAGCTTTAACGGTTTAATCAGAGCAAGCTGAGGTAGCAGCTAAATAGCTAGTTTTGCATAGTGATACTTACCTTAACAACTTTTCTGTTATAGGTGCGCAAAATTTTATGCGGATTTTACTCGGTGCCACTTTAAAATTGGCGTCCCGATATTAGAATGATTTTTAAAGTAGTTGAATCTTTTCAAATATTATTCAAGAAGTACTTACTTATTTTGCCATTACATACTATAACTAGTATATCTTAGTTTGTCATACTGTATGTGTGTAATTATTTACAATAATTGGCTAACAATAGGCAGTGAACGTTTACTGCTATTTTAAAGAAGGTATCTCTTGTGTCCTTTGCAATACATAAATAATTTTCACTATTAATAATATATGTCCATCACACTGGCCTGTTGCGAATTCAATACCAAGGATAATACTGGTAAATAAACCACCTAGTATGTAGCTGTCAGTTTGAAATCAGAACGGTTTTTGTGTGTATAAGAATTTATGAGAAGTTTCTCCAGTTAATTAGCAAAATCAGCGCAGATAATGTTTTTCTATCATTCAAGAAATTAAACACCGGTATCTACATTCCATTTTCTATATCAACATGTTAATTATATTGCCCCAACGAAAGGAGACCCCGGCAACGCAGCATTCTCAATTATTGAAGATTAATTATAATTGTTATACTAAAACCACGCACATAATTTTATTAATATCGGATTCCGCGGAAATAATGCGTAATACGACCTATGAAAATATTTATAGGGCTGCCTACCATGCCTTGTTATTAAACGAGATATGAATATTCCGAATTTAAATAGGTATTCAGTTCACAACCGTTGAATATAATGAATCGTGTGATGTTCGATCAAAAATTTTGACGTATTTACGAGTAGGTATGTTGAACTTTACATGAAAATTAGGTATTCATACCCCTTGATATTGTCAGGGGTAAAACTGTGACTCAAATATTTTTAAAGGATAGCATATCACTGTAATATATCGCTTCGGTTTCGTGATTTTTGATAATCATTACCATCACCTAAGATTGTCTCCATAGCTCCATTCTGTCAATTCCTATAATTCTTCTCCTACATGATAGGTGGCTAAGGATAACGAATGCCATCAATTGCTCCATTACTAACTGGGTAATAGGTACCTAAATCTCTTTTACAGAAGAAAACCTTGGTCCGCGCCATGTTTGCATCCCGTGCCGCGACAAGAGGGTAACAAATTCGAACAACGAGAACCAGCTAACATATTCTGTTTTTCCTCAACTTTATCCTACCACGAACAAACCAAACATTGACCTAAAACATCATTAAACAAACACAACACTAGTTCTAAAACTCACTGCGAAAACCTTGGGATTTTACCACTTAACTTTGCCGCCAGTGTATGTAGTGTTCGATATCAAGTTACAAGTAAGCGAGTACACTTGAGGCCACGGATAGCCCGTTTAAGTGCACGGACTAAAGTGACACGCGACCAAAGCGAATAAACTTTGTGGATGGTATTTCATTTGCTCTAACTATTAGGTAGTTTTTCCTTGAATTATAGGTACCTACAGTGGGGTATTTTTGTATGTTAATATATAAGAACTCTGTTTGACCTTTTTGTATATATAAGGAAAATCCGGACAAATACATCGAACCCAATTTATTAACATTTTTGTTCCAATTTAATTACCCAACAGTTAATTGTATGATAATTCAATAATTCAAGTATAATTCTTAGCACTGCCACCTCCAAATATGTTACTCTTTTTTCAAGCCACGTATGAAATCCGGGAGCCCTAAACAAGAGATTTATGTTCCGCCTATTAAATGTTTTTAAGATATTCGTCCTTCTCATGTTAGGAAAACATTGATGGTTATGATTTTAAATAGTTAGCAGTTATTTTAGTGTGGAATTTGTGACCCAATAGTGTAGGTATTCGCCGCGGTCGATGTTCCGCGGATTGGGGGCGCGGTGCATATTATACGCAAGAGCGATTTGATTTTAATTGCCAGTTTTAATCAAACACGAAATAACATTATATCTTGTTGTTATTACCCAGAATTATTGATGTGTGACATTAAATTTAATTTTAATATTATACCCTAGTAGGTATTTTTATTAAGTTCTACCTGTTATTGGTTGTTCACTTTGGATTCGATCGTAAATCATTTATTCATATCAGGAGTTTCAGTTTATCCTTGTCGAATAAACAAGATATCTCATCTTCATGTAATAAGTATTATATTACCTAGTATTGTTTCAATTCTTAATGTTAGTAGAACCCTGCCCATAATTAAAGTAACACTAATGAAATATTGATCCAATCTGAAAGACAGTTTTGCCATCCACAAAATTCTTCTAAAAGGTACAGATGTCGTAAACGCAAAACTTTACTGCCCTTAAAAGTAATCCATAAAATGACAGCAGAACATGAAATCGAATGAAGCCGTCATTAGTCCTCAAAGATCGAAAACCGCGTCTCAAGGACATCACTATTAACATGTCACCACGAGTCCCAATAACACTTAAACGCCAAGTTTTATAGCGCTCACGTGGAAGCTAAGCTGAGCTGAGCTTATTACTTAAGCCATATCGTAAAAGCTTACCGCAGTAAAGTACACAACTTACCCTCCGGTGTACTGTAAATTTACGATGCATGCGCCGTGAGAATTTTGTTACGCCTTAACCGAGTGTGGATTTGGTGCAACGATTTTTAGCGCTGCAGCTTTAGGGTTAGTAGGGGTTGTCGCGGTTTTTTGGCAATCTGAATGTCACAATATAAAATGTATAAGTTAAGGGTAGTAAAGAAGAATGTTAAGTACAATGTTTGGTTTCTTTAGGTTGTTTTAGGTATGTATTATACTCATATTAATATTATAGACCTAGACGCGTACCAGACGAGCTGGTTCGAGGTGACGCAGGATAGAGATAGGTGGAAGAATTTGCGGGAGGCTTTTGCCCGACAGTGGGACAGTTTGAGCTAAATAAAAAAGAAATATATATAATCATAACATGTTGGTGTGGCAGTGACGATGAATGTGTTGTGCAAATATAATCTCGTAGTAATCGAGTGTTGATTTGGTGCAACGATTTTTAACGCTGCAGCTTTGGGGTTAGTAGGGTTGTCAAGATTTTTGGCAAATATTATCACATTGTCGTAAGTTATTAGTAGTAGTAGTAGTTACCTAAGTTATTGTATGTTAGTCGAGAAATGTTCAGTGTGCCTCTAGATATATTTTTTTTCATGCATTTGTGTTATTTTATAACACTGGTGACGATAAATGCACTGCGCAAATAATATTATCACGCGCTAACCGGTTGTGGATTTGGTGCAACGATTTATAACACTGCAGCTTTACAGCGGCAGGGTTGTCGATTATTTCTACATTTATTTTACTTATAATTTAAATAAAAGTGTAAGTAATGATTTTTATATCAGTGTTGTGATTACATAGTCGGTATATTTTTTCATTCATAAGTTTTTATTGCGTAATACTGAAAGGTAAGAATTATTTAACTCTAGTCGAACATGGGTTCGTTGAACGATCTTTCTTACAAAATAATATTCGTAAGTTTCTGTAAAATTACAATACTCCTTAAATCCATCACAATGTATTATGATACTGTGAAAATATAATGTCTATTTAAAATCCAAGTCCTTTCGAAAATTCATAACATTCAAACTCCAACAGGTGGGTATTAGAATATAATATCATTCGCTTTAAATAAACGAAATATTATTCAACGGTAAACTTACATTGAAACGACACTCAAATCCAGCTAAAACCCTCTCGTGCTGTTAAGTAAAATGTTCAAAAGTTTTATCATTTTACAAGAGTGAGTTTGACAAAATGTTATAATATGAGAAGCGGACTTTATCTTTTCGCTTGAAGCTACACATTTGTTACACTTGTAATTATATTACATCGCTTAATCTGAAGCAAGGACAATGGTAAGTTTACCGAACATGTAGAACATAATTATGTTCGGTACACTTAATCGTTGAACTTTATAAAACATCACAGAAATTCAGTATTAGATTGACAACCCTAAGCACTGATAGGGTTGTAATATCACTGCGCCATTAAGTCGTAAAACTCACAAACACTAACCAACTTAATAAATTGCATCATCAGTTCATACCCATCAGTTGCAAACCGTAACCGTATACTATTTACATTGCAATTGTTTATAAACGCTTTATGAATGAAAGCTCATTTACAAAGTACAAACATTAGCCTGTACCGCTATTACGAGTTTTCTTACTATTTACTATCATAGTAAAGCAAATTTTCATGATAGCGATTTTAGTTCTTAGCTTGGTTACATTAGGGATTAGAGTCGCTTATGTGACATATGTGTCATAGTAAAGTTTTGATTTACTATTTACTATATTATAGAGATGTCATGTTAGCGACTCTAATCCCTAATGTAACCAAGTTAAGAACTAAAATCGCTTGCATGAAAATTTACATTTACTATAAAAGTAAATAGTAAAAAACTCATAATAGAGGTACTGATTTCGGTGCACACTACACAACCAAGTCGCTGAGAACTTATATCATCAAATTTTATTTGTCATGACCAGGTGAACAAGAAGTGCTTCGAACTAGAAGCAATACTTGCTCACGCGCATTATCGGATATAGAAGTGCTATGAGAGACTTCTCATTGCAGTCCCACATCCAATAACCCTTGTTAGAAATTACAAAATAAAAATTTAAGATATTTTCTATTTTGTTAACATAGTGTCACTTGACGGATTAAACATACTTTACATATACAGCCATCGTTTCGAGTGTTTTAACATTGATTTGTTGATAAAAAATATATGAATAGATTGTGCACGCGTTTTGGATACAAATTTAGTCAAATGCGCGCGCAAATTTTGTTCAAACATTTTCAGACAGTTACGCATACTTTAGAGTTTTATTGTCCTAACATACACTCGAGGCACATATCACGAATCTTTCTACATTGAGAAAGTTACGAGCACATTATTACTCTCGTTTCTTCGGTACCACCAACAAACATTATTCTTATTTCACAATCATCATCTTCCGATTACACTGAAACGTCTTTAAACCACTTCGAAATAGAAACATGACACATGTCCTCCCCAGGCTGTCCATACGAGAGGTTAAAGTCCCTTAATCCTTAGACATGCGCACGTGTGCAGTCTAGGCATTCGGCCTAAGTGGACACGTCCAGTACTGCATGCATCGCTTCGATCTAGTAATGCGTCCTGGAATCGGTTTTTGACGTACAAAGAGAGTCTCCGTGAGGATAAACGTACTTACGTCGCTACTTGACGTTGTTTGAACACGTCGTTAGGTCTTCAGACATTATTAGACAAAAGAAGCACCGACTCAACTAATGTTTAGATTTTTTTTTATCCATCATTATTAAAATAAGGACCAATTAATAAAGAAATAATAATATTATTATAATCATTCCGCTTTGAAAACAATTCATTTAATTCCGTCTCCGCAATTAGGGCAGTGTTGAGCGGGAAAATGTTCAATTTTTCAACAGCGACAACACACTGAGAGCTATTTTTTTTTGTCTCGTATTCCGTATGCTGGGATAATGACATCCTTATTCTGTGAAAACCCTAGTTTTGCCTACAGCGACGTTTTAATTTCGCAATGTTCCGCTTCGAAGGGGAGGACTGTATTTTTTCCAACTCTCTTCGAAATGTTTCGACCGTGACCTACTTATGGGAAAAAAAGTTGGAGAGAATCGAGTGACATTTAAGTTACAATCGGATGGCTGGTAATCGATTTTATTGATTTATCTCCGACCATGTAATACTTTTGGTGGACTGGCTGTAAAGAAAAAAAATATTTCGTGAGTCAGCTAATTGTTAACTCACGCTATTTGTTTCAAGAAATAGCCCAAGGGTTGTTTTGGAACTCGTAAGGTTAACAGTTTTCTATAGATATCTAACTCATATTATGTTCAGCTTGAAAATAGTATCCAGAAACAAAGGAGTCGGCTAATAAAATGTGTATTAAACAAAAAAGACTTATGTCTCTACATTACGAACTATCGGGCGAGTGCACTGAGAGCAGTGCCGTACTCTGCAATATTGAAATATCTCGAATATTCCAGTTGCTCGACAATGGATTTATTACATCTGGTAACATTTTTAAAACTATCTCTGTCCTTTATTATATTAATCTGTCACTCTACAGAGACATTTTATGAAGTTGTACGGGCAGTTTCGTAGAAAAAGTTTTGTTTATTTTTTCGAAGCTATCAAAACGTTTCAAGTCCATGCGAAGTGTCTCGGAACGCCCCGACACGGCGTTACTTGACATTGCTTTCGTGACCTATTTATCAAAAAGGACCAACAATTTTATCTCGGCATTTCTGTGTACATCCGCCTTCGTTCTGTTGGCTTGTTTACACTTTTTGTATTGTAAATATATCAAGATACTTTTCTGTATTCCGTACCTTTTAATATAAATAACTGTTTAGTTACAGTAAATATTTGCCACCCGGTATTTATTGATATACGATTTTCCTAGAAAAGCCCTGTTGGCAGTGAGGGAATTCAGTAAACATAAATTAAAATAAAACTAGACATTGTAATACTGATAACGAAAATAAAACTAAATCCAAATTTTAAATTATACTGCAATGCTACGCTTTCTGAGAAACGAACGCCAAGATGGAAATTTAAAAATCCTAGATTCCGCATAAGTATCTTACCCCTCGTTAGTCGCAGATCTACGGTCAGACGCACTCGATCGGGCCCTGACCGGCCGAAATCGACGGCTATCCCGTAAGCGTGACTTTTGCCCCCGGAATTGACGCGAAACGCGGGTGCCAGTGTGGGGTATTGATCGCGGATGCTCGGGCCCACTTCGGACTCCCTCGGCTAAGTTCGACCGACTTCGGCTTTACTTGAGGGTCGTCATACTTGGTGCAGCCACAGGCCGCCGACTATTTGGTCAGTTGGCGTGTCAACTTTACTGGCATCGAGTTGATTGGAACTTTAATTGGGACAAGGTTACCAGATTGGGTTTGAATCAGTTTGAAATGTATTAGTTATTTGATTATTCTGGTATCCACCTGTTAATTTAGCGTCCTATTATAGAAATATTAACGACTTATGTAATTAAAACCGAGTTGAGTAATTATATTGTACGTCGTTTTTGTATCGTCTCCATTGATTATATAACTGTCATGTTGTGTACAATGTTTATATCGTGCTGAAGAGGGCAGATGTTTTTGACAGTTGATGTTAACTGCGATTCATTAACCGACTGTTTACTTAAATCTATCATAACATAGCATCACGCCTGTATCCCGGAAGGGTTAGACGGAGGTGCGCGGGCCTATTGCCACCAACCGGGAACAGATTTAAACTACTGAAAATTTCTATACAGAAAAACCCAATCACAATTTACCCGACTCGGGAATCGAACCCAAGACTTCTTATAATATTCTGTGCTCGGAATTGTCTTACGAAATATTTTTTTAATCCAATAGATTTAAGTTGTATTTTTGTATAATTGTGGCCTTATTCGAAATAAATTCTATACTAGATCTGGAAAATTGGTATAGGTCAAGCAACAAACAACTAAAGTAACCTATCATAAAATTATTTACCTACTACAAATACTACAGCATAGCCATAGTAGAATTAAGTTCAAGTAACAAAACACTACAATTAAAGTCAAACTTACATCCCGTAGTTACATCGAGTAGGTTTCTACCTACCCATAATTTTAGAATTACGGGCATCAAATACCTACCAGTACCGCTATCACGAGTTTTTTACTATTTACTTTCAAAGTAAAAGTAAATTTTCACGAATGCGATTTTAGTTCTTAACTTTACATTAGGGATTAGGGTCGCTTTTATGACATTTTGTCATAGTAAAGATTTGATTTACTATTTTATAGAGATGTCATGTAAGCGACTCTAATCCCTAATGTAACCAAGTTGAGAACTAAAATCGCTATCATGAAAATTTACTTTACTTTGAAAGTAAATAGTAAGAAAACTCATGATAGCGGTACAGTTATGTTCTTTAGAACAAACTAAATTCAGCGTTTACTCTAGATTTTATAGATCAGTTAGCAAACAGTTGACACAGTAGGTTCTGTACAAAATACCGTTCACACAATTCAAGCGTAGAAATTCGGATATTCACAAGCTTATTTGTGCCGAAGCCCCTGAGATACCAAACACAATTTAGGCCTGAATGACGAAGAATTGTGCGTTGATAAGCTCAAATATAAGAAGATTGCCATGTCAACTCATGCAAATATATTGTCGTGTTGGTACCTTGCAGACAATTCGATCTAAGAAGGTTTCCAAACGAATTGACGTTTCGTCCTGACCTTTTTTTTATTGAGATAGGAAAATTTGGTGCCCACTGTGTAAAAAAGTGTTTTGTTGACGCAATAACCTTATTTGTCGATAAATAAGCTGACGTATTATTTTTTATATTTTATGCCTTCTCATAAAATATTTTAGTGAAAATTATCTAATCATCATCATCATCACGTCAGCTTAAAGATGTCCGCTGCTCGACATTGGCTGTCCCCAAGCATCGCCACATCGACCGGTCCTGCGCTGCCCGCATCTCACCCACCCAAAATGATCTAATGATGTTACTATAATTATATATTATATCTTTTAGGAAAACACCATGTTATTTTTTTTTTAGACGAATAAAAAACTATCCGATTTTATTTTTATTTGCCCACAAAAATTACGCAAAATAAAAAATATATTTTGTGGACTTTTTACATAAAAATATATAAAAAAAAAACGAACACAACTGTCATTCACATGTGAAAGGGAAGTAGAAAATAAAAGTGAACTATCAAATTTGATCAAACAGTTTTCGAAGTAGAATTTCGTTTTTCTTTATTATTCCACGCGAGTGGTGCCACAAAACACAATCAAAAGGTTTTCATTTCGGCAACGCACCGGCGCGTACCGGACTGTGCCGGTCCGAATCGGACAGAGCCGACTCCGGATCTGGGTCAGAATATACCCGCGCGGCCCGTATTCGCTTAATTGAAAAAGTTAAATCGGCCATTTCGCAAAATCGTTTTCATTTTTTTTTTGTCTTTAGTTCTCGGATGCAGCGTCTCTGTGCGTTTTGATTTTTGCCATTTCATGAACCCCTGGATGCTTCAACTTTTTTATGTATCGACCTACACATTTTTTACACTAATTTAATCAAAATTTAGTTCCTATTTATTCAATTTCATAAACAAGAAAAACTATCGATCACAGAAAAAAGCTCCATACAAAAAAATAAGCCGTAGATAACATCTATACATAAAAAGAAAAGCGGATAAAAAAGCGCAATAAAAACTGTCAACACTTAAATATATGGGATGGGTCAAAAATCCCCGACGATTCTTTAGCGGACTGTTTATTGGAAAACTTACGATTTTATGTTGTTGATATACGCGTGTGTAGTAAATAGTAAACAAGTAATAAATTAGGCTCGCGTGGACCAGTTTGATAGATAGACAGCGTAACGTAAACACAGACAAAACAAGATGTTTAACATAAACAACTGCATTTAACAATTTTAAATTTATACGTATACGACAATTTTTAGTGTTGCAGAAAAGAAAGTCATTTAAAAAACAAAAAGTATCACATACCTCATCAAAAAATATTGTTTTCAATTAAATTTTTGCTAAGCATAGATTTCACCACTGTGGGGCAAATGCGTCCTCGAACCAGTCCCTCTGGTTACACCTTTAAGTCATCACGCCACCTCATTTCAGACTGACCTCAACAGCGTCCACTGTTTGTAAATAAAACAATAAATAATTTATAAAATTATAAATTATAATATTGAATGCACCATTAAATAATACAACGAAATAATTTATATCTTTGTTTTATGATATCCTTTTATAACAATTATAATTGCATTCTAAATAAAAAACATTTTCCACCACTTAAATTCAAAGTATAAAACTTACAGTAACATTTCAAATATAAAACATTTCCGATTCTTAGTTCCACTTCCACGTTACACCGTAGGGACGCGAACAATTGTAAAACCACGGGTTTTACAGCATCGTAAAGCAATCATACGGTTTATAACGCGACCGTTAAGTTAATTGCAATAAAACTTGATGTCACGTGTCGTTAACTTTTGAATAAATATGCAGATCGTGTTCTATATTGTAATAGCTTAGGGACACAAATTATTAAAATCGGCTGTGTGAGTTTGTAGCGAATTAATACTAGAGTAAAAATAATTTCTGTCGAAAGTAGGTACCTATTGGTAGCAATGTAGGGGTTTTTCAATATTTTAACAGTCTAGTTGTTTTATTGCGTTAAGAGACAAAATTAAAACAGAGATTCTAGGGACTACTCAAAACTAATTTGTCTACAGTTTTCGAACCTCCTTTGATTTGAAATTATTCCAAATAAAAATAAGCAGTAGGTACTCAAATACCTAGACATTACTTTTGCAACATAAAACGGGTTTCCCTAATTATATTCTTGTAAAAATCTAACAGAAATGGAACCGCACATTTATAGAATATTAAATAGGTCTCACACAATTAGTTCGTCTAAAGGGTGATCCGAAATTTAGTACCCAAACTTCGTTATTTTTATTATGATCTTTTTATTTGAGTTTGAAAAGCGGTTCAATGGGTCTCATTAAAACTCTTGGACATCCTAAAAGGAGTTCATGAAAGGAATTCTCGAGAGAGCGGTTCATTTATTTGTTCCGTTCATTACTTAATATTTAATTTTTCCCCGAAATGGGGGCGTTTTGAAAGGCCTTCAGGCTCAATCGAAAGAATTTTCCAATAATCGCCGCATTATTGAATAAGCAACTCGGTTTTATGAAGAAGAATTTGATGATTAAAACTTATTTAATGGTCCCTCTGTATTGAAAGCATGAAAAGAGTTTGGATCCGTAAATAAAAATTAATTTGAACATTTTAAATCTTGTTCTAGTAAAAGATTAGTATTTTTAAATTAAATACGCAGCAAAAACACAAGAACAAGTTGGTTTTATAGAGATTTAAGTTTTCAGCGAATTTATTTTCTTACTTTCGAATACCACTAATTGAAATAAGACAACGTGATATCTCTTATGTTGTACCTTCCTCCATATTCATAGTAGCATAGGCAGAGGTGTACTATTTTGATTAATTCCGGGTTTGGGTGTATATCCTTGTGAATATTTGTGTTTGTAAAAGCACCCACGATACAGGAATCATTCCGAATGTGTGGCAACAATTTAAAACAGAGAAAAAGAAAGAAAAAATTCGTGCTTCCACTGAGAGTTTTCATACAGACAATCTCAATAACACTTTCACGACCCGGAAATCGAATCCATGACATCACGCTCAGCAGTTGCATTTGCGACCACTTGACCGATGTGTCATTCCATTCATAGTTTCTTTAAATATTTCTTCCTTTCGGGAATTGAATCCGTGACACGTAGCGCAACAGTCGATTGAACAATCATTGCGCCAACCGTGGTGTCAGACTCGAACAACCTGTAAATTAAATAAATATTAGCTTCGGATAAGCAGATAAGCCATTGAAAAATGTAATCAAAAAGTAATCCGCCATGATTATTAGTAACGAATATCTATATACAAAATTCGAAGCGTCTGTCTATCTGTCGAATGGATTTCCAGACGGCAAACTCCCTCGACACGACGATTCGAGTGAAATATCAATTTCCTACCCAGTGGCCGCGCAGGCCCGTTCATTTATCAGAAAGCAATGCGCGGGTTAAATAAAATATCCTAGTGTATGTACGTAGTTTTATTCTACACTATCAATTTGATGATTACATTTCGATTTTGTATCTCGACGCGCTGCGGTTTCGTTTGTTACTTTGAAATCTTTCTCTGTTGTTGATGTTTCGCCATACAGATATTTATCTCCGCAATAAAACAACTATTTTAGACTCAGACTAATCAATCTTAAGTACGTAAACTTATTTAAAGACTCTCTAATCTCTTCCAGACTTATCTTTGTTTGTCCAAGATTGTCTGGAAGAGATCGGCGGTTGGGATAGTCTATTAGTTTGTCTGTCCACATGTTACGTTTCCATGGCAAAACTACTAAACCATTAATTACATTTGGCATGTAAAAACGGCGTAGAGTGCTTGTCGGAATAGTAACAATAATAACTTTTGACGCGGGCATAGCCGCAGGAAAAACGAATAGATTTTATAATTTTTTACAATCAAAACACTTTATTCACAATATAAAACCTAAGTCCCTCACTATTTCATACTGTCATATTATATCTTCACTATTTCTCGATTAAACTAAATACTATCTAACAAAACAACTGAGAATTGTTACAAGAATTCTTACGAAGCAGAAAGTCGCGTCGCAATTTATTTTTCTACAGTCCTTATCTATTAGCCGGGGTCCAACAATAACTATTTGTTGTTGCCGCCTCCCACTTTCGCTTTCAGCTAGGAATTAGAGGGGCCACTAGTTGTTTTAGCTGATGCTTCGCCTGTTATTGTTGAAGGCTTCGATTTTCCTGCCTTTGTCCCGCTTTTCCAAGGAAACAAAGCGTTTGTTAGCGTGTTTCTTGTAATAATTGACGTGTAATTGGAGGGATGGAGGAAGGTGAGAATTTAAAGGTAAATTTATGTTTGGCACTCAAGTATATTATATAATTTATGTATTACGTTATCTAGTCTGTTCGTCGTTCTAGCGATATTGAACGATACACATTGTAGGAGGTCAAAATTCATGTTCATGAGAATTTTGCTTGTATTGTGCAAACCACAATCTATCTCTATTTGGTCAATACGTCACTGACCACCATCAGCTTTAAAAGCAGACTAGGTAAATAAAGTATGGTTGTGAGTTGTGGCCATATATTTTCCACTCTACATCACCATAACAAAATGTCTATAATCTGGGCAGGTGTATACGTCAGTGAGCTTACTTAAAGCATAATACGACGGTGCAAGTCGAGCTTAATAATTTTAGCTTAAAAGCCCGTCTCACTCTAGCTTACGTGTGAAAGGTTCCGGAAGTTAGCCTACTCCCTGAAATAATTCAATTTTTGTTCGTTTTTAATTAAATTTTGAATAACAATTTAATATTTAAATAGTTTTTACACGGTTAGTAATTTGACACAATATATTGGCATAATACAAAACATAGGTGATTAATTTATTTCATTCATATAAAATATTCACATGTGTATATGAAATTCAAACTTTAACTTGACTGCGTTTTCATATTTGCTAGGCCAACACAAATATTTAACATTCTCGCAATGAGCAAAAATAAATAAAGATACTCGTTGGATAGTGTAAAAAACAATCTCCTCCCATAAATAATTTAGTTAAAAGCTTTCCTGTAGGATGTTTTTTCCTAATAGGTACCTACTGTTTGATTTTCCAATGGGTTTTATGGAGCACTCAATAATCCTAAAACGCTTACAATATCACGCGTTTCACAGATTATTTTTCCGCGTCCCAGATTGATATCAAAAAGTGCACTTTTATAGAGAAAATATTGAAAACGGTACAGAAATTCTTGTTTGTTGGGTTAGACACTGCCACTGACATAAAATTTTGTAAATATACCCAAACACAGAAATATACGAGTAAATGACGGCACTGAAACGAAACATTAGCACGAAAATATTGGCTTTTTGCAGTAGGGATCGTGGATTCTATTCCTTTACGAAACAAATATTTGTTTCGTAGATAGGGTTTGCAGGTCTTGGTGTATAATTCATACCTGTATACTAATGTCCAGTCCTACTGCGGATGCAATGAATTTCAAAAAAGAAATAAAAATCACGATTTATCACAACATAAATACTTACGTAATCGACATTCGTATTTTCTCGGCATCATAATTTCTTATTTCGTTCACATTTACAAACAAAAAAGAAAACAACGCGAAACGAAAATCCACAGCGACAATCTATAACACGGAAAACGAATATAGCTCTTAAACGGCGCGTCCCGGTCGGAAGTCGGCGTACTAAATCACAGGTCGCCTCAGCCCATGTATAATTCAGGAGGCCGAACGCGACACCCAACATACACACATAATTCGCCAAACGCCGAAGAAGCTACGGCACGGCACGGCATGGTCAGCGTGCCGACCAATTTTACGGTCTACTGCCGGCGACCGGCCGATTCAATTTCGGCTAAAATTTTATTCGTCCGAATTCGAGCGTACAAGTGAAATTCTATCGATGGTCGTACGATTCCCTTGACGGTTTCTAGTGGCTTTTACTTTGGCTTGGTCGTTAGTAGACCATGAATGTTCCTTTGATCACACGTTTGTCCAATTTATGTGTGGCCAGTAATTTAATGTTGGGGTGTTAATGTGGCATATAAAATAACTTTTGGTAGCGTTGTGTTTATTTTGAACTCGCTTGATAAGAAATATATATACATGCCTATTATAGAAATCGACGTTTTGTTTGAATACATTACTAAATTTACCTAATAGGTACCTATTATTTTAAGAGGAAAGCTTGGGCGCCTTGTCACGTCATAACGTAAAACTTGAAGGACCATTATCTCTAAAAAGGTAGAAGGGCATTATTCACTCGGTAGTCATACATAAATATGCCAAGTATGTCCCTTTTTGCCATTAATCAAATTAAATCAAAATATAACAATTCAATTCACTGAATCATCAATTTCAATATAACTCCAAATGTACTCAGCGCCACATTTCGAAAATTTAATTAATGTGTATCAAAAACATATTAAGTAAAAAACGTCACAAAAAGTTGTAGAGGGAAAGAATGCCAGACTAGAATACATAAGGGTGTCGTCAAGATATGTGAAATTATTTCGTCCCCCAATTCAATACCATTAATCAAATGTCGAAACCCATTGAATGGGGTGGCGAAAGATGCAAAGCAATAGCTTGTCTCCGAACTGAATTTATTGTGCAGAACAATGGTTTCCAAACTTACTGTCTGTGTAAAAAAAATATATATAATATATTCCAATTGCGTTTCTGAAATATTTTGTACAATATTTCTGAAAATCGCTTGGATAATTATGCCTTTGATGACCGTGGTAACTAATTCATTTTTGTCTACAATTTAGTTTAACTATAACATAGCATCACGCCTGAATTCCACCTAAGGTACCAAGGCAAAGGTGTACTATTGTACAGGTGCACCCAAATTTCGCTAAAGCTGTTATTAAGGTCTATAATTAAGGCGACCACTATCTTCCAGGCACAGTTCCAAACTCTGGGCTGATATTTAGAGTTATCTAACCGAAGTAACACATTGCTCGTCCCAGAGATCGAACCCAGGAACTCACGCTCAGCAGTCGCGCTTTTGACCACTACATCAATGAGTAGTAAATAGTTTTAAAGAGGCAGCCCTCTTAAAACATAATAAAACTATTTACTATTACATATTACATAGCAACACGCCTGTATTCCCCGAAGGGTTAGACAGAGGTGTACTATTGTACACCCACATTTCGCCGATGACGTTATTGAGTCCCATGTAGTAGGTAGCGCGCCTATTGCCATCTACCGGGCACAGTTCCAGACTCTGTGCTTGTTACTGAGAGTTTCTATACAGAAAAACCCAATAACACTTTGCCCGACCTGGGAATCGAACCCAGAAGCTCACGCTTAGCAGTCGCGCTTTCAACCAATAAACCAAAGAGGCAGTCTACTATTACACAAATATTTATTTTTAAACTTGACAAGAAATCGATCGTGTTATTCGAAAATTCGAAAGGTTATTTATATTTAACGGTATGGTTATTCCGTGACTCATATCTGAGGTTGTATCAATGAGTTTAAAAAACGTTAGTTATGTAATTGGAACGTGTGTACCCGTTATTATTAACGACGTGACAGTCGCGATAGGTCTAACAACCTCGTTACATGTGATGGTTGGTCTGCAGTGACTGTAAATGTGCGTTGAACAAAAAAATTGACATTCAAACAGTTTAAATAACTAAGCTATATTATATTTTAATGATTGTCAATAGAGAATCTTTACCAAGTAATATATAAAAATTTTTGTCTTCAAACGTTGCTATCCTATTAAATTACAACAATCCTAAGTCCCTTTTTTATTGTTTTTTGCCAAAACTACATATGTCATTCTTATGGAAAATGTTAAGTCATCGCAATGGGACATTATTTTGTCCGGGAAATGCGTAAAAAGGTAAAGGTTGAGGTAAGATTACCTAAACCTTTTTTTTTGTTAACTTTGCCCACCTCTGGTATAATTCCTGTATCGTGGGTGCGTTTACAAACACATATATTCACATACCCAAACATTCGGACCCCAAACAACTATCTGTAGATCATACAAATATTTGTTTTGTGCGGGAATCGAACCCGCGACACGTAGGGCAGCAGTCGATCTCTCAACCACTGCGCCGTGCCATCAAAACTTTATACATGAATAGAAATCCTAGATGAGATAATTAGATAACATGAGATTATAATTTACCTGCAATTTTAGTTTAGGACATTAAATAATCAAAAATTTAAACCTAAAAGCATCCTAACTTCTTAACTATATAATATTATTAATGCGAAAGTAAGTTTGTTTGTTACCTTTTCACGCCTAAACCATTGAACTGATCATCCTGAAATTTTGCATATACATTGTCAGGTGTACAGAAATGGACATAGGGTACCTTTCATCCCGAAAAAAGTACTGTTCCCGGGGAAAACAATAATAACGTTCTTATGATAATAGATGGCGCCACGTGTCTTTCGCTAGCAGAATACAACCCGAATTGGTTGTCAAATTCTAAATTAACGCGAGCGAAAGCCGCAAGCAAAAGCTAGTCTACTATAATTTATGTTCGAAATTAATAGGAGAAAATTTACAATTATTTGGAAACCACTGTCTAATCAGCTAGTTAGATACAATATTTCGCAAGGGTCCCATTCGATACCAACAAATACCGACCCTCATAATTTAGTTTTTGTTTGAAGTCACGCGTCATAAAGCAATAGTAGTTATTTGTTTCTGTTATGATTTTAATTGCGTAGGCACAATCTGTTACATTTTTGTTTATACCATATTTTTAATTTCAAAATGTTTTCATTGAATACATGAATGAATGGTATGATTATAAACGTGAATTAAGTAATTTAAACTTTACGTCTACTGTCCAAGATGGATTATTCAGTGAATATTTAAACAGGTGTTTTGAGAGACACCCGTGATCGCTACGCTACGGTTATGCACGGGAACTAACACCTGCTCTTCCTATAAAATAAGAGAGCATTACTTAAAACTTATTGTAACACCGCCAGAAGAGCTATCCATCCAATAACAGAATAAGGGTCTCAAGCCACTAAATCTCCGCTATACACAGACCATCAACAACAAGATTCTATCGGGCAATAAAGGAGCTCCGGCCATAAATGATTCTTAAACAATATCCCTCCCACTCGCGGCTTCCTAATAGCAACTAACTGTAATAGTGATGACGTAACGATAGAAATTCTCGGCAGTTAGCGGCATCCGTCGCAGAATTAGGTACTAACAGTAATGGTACGAAGTTGCGCCTTTGATTTGGGTCTCAGAATGTATGGTCTTCGGTGGAAAGGGAATAATTTATGTACTTGTTGGCTAGGAGAAATCTTTAACCTGTTCCATTGTTAAGCTCGCGTCGGTACAGCTTTTTTGTTTTACGTGGTGAGACTCTTCATGGGCTCTTTCACCTCAGATAGACAGGAATGTGACTTACTATCTATATGCCACTATGGTCTACGTCGGCATCTAATTGGGGAACTTGGGAACTCTTAAGAGATCTTGTGTAGACCTAACATATTTTTAGTACTCCATAGCAAATTTCTTAGTTATAGTAAATAACTACTAGTAAAACAAAGCACTAACACAGTGTTGCCAAGAGACAACAGTGGAAGTGTGAGCAGCCGGCAATCACGGTGATTGACCCGGAAAGGATTGCGTGAAAGATCTAGACGCAATTAGCATAGACCTGGGAAAGCCGACTGTGTACTGAACTATAGGCCGTCAAGGACGATAAGCCATTACGAGAACGTTGCCCAAACGTACAGTCAGAGACAACAGTGGCCAAAGTTTTCAAGTGTTTTAAAGTATGAAAGTTATTCAAGTTACGTACAACTATGAAATCAGAATTAGATTTTGTAAGAATTTATCGATAACATGATTTGCTAAAAACAATTTAATAATGATTTCAAAATTATGTATGTGTATTTGGTTTCACAGTCAGATCTGAAAATTAAATATAAATCCGTACCTACTTAATAAATAAATGAGTAACTGTGAACAGTGGGTAGATTGTACCTAAACACATGTAAAAACATTGTAACTAAAAACATGTTACTATTCTCCAAAACATTTTTAAACTGACCTTTAATTAATACCCGACATTTTAATACTGTATTTAAATCAAAACAAAAATCACTTCCAAAATTAAAATCCCACAAAATTTTAATCACGCTCATTGTTCAAAACCTAAGCCCACGGGCCTTTGTTCCAAGATTTAGCTACGGTTAATACACCATGTGCCACCCTAAGGTCATAATTTCTCGTATTTTAGGGCGCAAGGGTTAGCCGAGTTATTTATAAACCAATTAAAACGCTCACTGGAACCTGCAGATAAGGAGATCGATTGTATTGTAACACCCTTTCGGCCTTTTAGTGCTCGGACGAATGTTGGACAATAAATTTATTGTTTAATTAACTCCATTTCGGAATGAATTGTTGACTATTTTTTAGGTACTTGGTAAGGAAAAGTAGGGATATTTCTCTTACGTTGAATTATCTTTTGGTTTGTGTATAATATCAAGGTTATATTTTCTTTAGGGTCAAGCAGAGTTGTCACTTTCATTTTGATTTGTCATCTAAAGTTACCTTTACCATTTACAATTTTAATTACTTCGGCTGGCTATGGCAAATACTTTTTTTTTAAATATCAGGTAATATTATTAGTGCCTACTATTCCTAGATGGAACAAATCAATCTTCACCTTCGATTTTCTTATCGGCTTTCTCAATATTAAGTTAATATTTCTTGGATTTCCTCCTCTAATATAAGCAGTGAAAATATTATAAAATTTAATATTTGTAATTTAAAGAGTTTGTACTCAGTTTTTGTGGTAGACATTCTCATAAATAATAAATGAATACCTTCAGAAGCCTCGATTTTTAGCTGAACTAAAGACGTGATACAGAATCAAATAACTCTGAACCGCCAGATGAAGCACTGTGTGTATGCATATACAGCCTACTACATACTTAAGCTCAGAAGACAAACATGAAAATAACTAAAAGCTAGGCACATCACTCCTCCATCTATACCACGAAAAAATATTATTATCTCTTATCAAACAGCCTGGCCAGTAAATCTCGGCCTCACATCAGAAAGCCTGCAGCGAAACGTCAAACCTCGTAATATCGTCGATTAGCGCGGCAACGGGGTCGCGCGACCAAAAAACAGAGAGCCTCATAACTGATGGGCGACATCACTCATACGCACAATGATTAAGCGAACAATTTATTTGTGGGACAAACGTTTTGGACCGCTGGTTATTGTACGTATTAATAACAATGGGATTCTGCGTGGATCAACTCATTTGTATCGGAGGTGATATTATTTTGGGATGAGCTGTATTTTTTTTCTTCTGAATTTCACATTACGAGTATTACAAATTCTACGTAAAATTTCTTCATAGTTTGCATGAGAAATGAAAATCACTCAATATTAAAAATACAGAATAGGCTTGTGTAGTAGTAAATTATTGTACCTTTCCTCTCCCCAAACTAAAATTTAATTTTACAAAATAAACGTCAATATCACTCCCCCATAAAATGCACTCTGTATATACAACATTCTAAAATGAATTTCGTGTTATAATAACCTTCACGTAGGTCCGTAGCAATAGCCTACGGCGTAGCATCGTAGCGTTCACGCACTAAACGCTACGGAACTTGAAATCGCCCGCGGGTTATTGCGTAGCAAGTTACAGCGTGTATATAAGCATAATGTTAGATATTGTATCTCAGGATTTTGATTATCTAGTTAAACCTCCGACTCCTCTTTACTTGAAAAAAAGCCAGGATGATGACAATAGTGTCAATACAAACCAAAAAGATAGGTTTTCTTTTTTACCGACAAAGTTCAATTAATCGTTGAATAGAATTTCATTCTTATTCAAAGGCTCCAGGATAAGTTTTACGGTTTCGAAAGATTTCAGTGAAATCTTATAAGTACAACTATATAATCTAACTCTCCAATTTATTAGCAGTCATTTTAGCAGAATGTATTTTACAATAAAATATTTCGAATATTAAATTCAATTCGACGAACGTATATTTTTAATAAAATTTTATTAGTCTCTACAGTCAAATAATCTCGAATTCTACCCCTTTATTTTCCAACTTTATGCGTTTACGATCGACAATGCCTTCAGAATTGTGGCTATAGAACACGAAAGCAAGTTGTAATTACTGAAACATTGGAATCTATCCCCCTGGCCTACCCTGGCGTCATTAAATGCCGAACAAACATGGATATCTAACAAACAAACAGACAAACAGTTTTAATCTCTTTGTACACGGAAATGTGTACGGCAGACGGTTTTCAATGTCGACGTTTGAGGATTAATTCGTTAAGTTCTGACGATTTCGGTGTTTGACTGGGGAAATGACGAATTACAGGGGAATTGATTCGGTATTTGCTGAGCAAATAAGAATACATCATGTTTCTTTTTTTGCAATGTATTTGTTAAAGCAAATTAATATATTTTGTTTACGTTTTTAAAACATCCATGTTATTTCTTGTAATTGTTTGTCCGTTATGGATTTGTAAAATTGTTTATTTTGAATAATTGAATTCAGCCACATTTATGGTGAAACTCTGAAATGAAGCCTTTTTTTATTGAAAGAATAGTAAGTTTTTTGACGGTAAAACGTCAAATAAAATATAACAAAAACAAGAAATATATTTTGCATGCCCATATACATATAAGTTACATGCAACAGTAGCCTCCTCGATTTTATTTACGATCAATAAAACTTTTATTGCGTTAATTTGAAAGAAACACGCCGTTACGTAGTGCATAAAGCGCAGCCAGGGGAAACACTAAAGGTATTTTTCTATATATTTCTAGAAATAACCGGTGGGCAACGTAGGATTTATTGGTGGCATAAAAGTTGGAGTCTGGCAGTTTATGTTAGTCATAATATACAGGTTCGCTTCCCGACAGTTTGTTGAACGAACAGCTTTCAAGTTTCCTAGATTTAGTGCCTTAAATGTTATATTATTAAATATCGTGTTGTCGGTACAAAATTTAGTTTTCTGAGGGCTGTGCTGAAGTGTTTTGTTATTTATTTAGCTTAATCCCGACTGGGTTGTGTAGTACTGTGTACACACATACAATGGCCATTCTCCCACGGGGCAGGCACAAACTACAAAATGCCACGTGCCTGCAATCCATACACACATCCTTCTAGGAAATTGTAACATACATAGGTCCGCATGTTACAATTTAATATGACGACATAATCTGAAATGAGCAGTCGCTTTACATAATTTATTGTATTATATTTTGAATCGTCTATTATTGATACTATTCTTAATACAATGTACATACATACGTAGACCTATATTAGAGTAAGATTTTTAAAACTTAGAAACGAGAATAGTAGGTAAACATAATTACATACAAATATAATTTGATGACACGGTTGACGCAGTGGTTGAGCGATCGACTGCTGCGCTACGTATCGCGGGTAGCGGTGGTCGTTGCGCAACTTAAACGTTATTGAAACGAGCTATCGTCATAATAACGGTTAGCAGGTTATTTGAAAAACCTGCTAACATGCTAACGCTAAAGTAGCTAATAGCGGTGGTCGTTGCGCAACTTAAACACGTTATTGAAACGAGCTATCGTCATAATAACGGTTAGCAGGTTATTTGAAAAACGTGCTAACATGCTAACGTAAAAGTAGCTAACATCCAAAGAATCCGATAGACAGTTGCGTTTCGTTATCCAATGAAATGGAAGTGCATCAATGAAGCTAAAAAAAAAAAAGCTCATCAAAACCTCACTATCATATTACGTGTTGCTCATGATATGACAAATAGCGACCAATAGCAGGATAGCGCGTTTTAATAACCGCTATTGATATCCGATAGACAGTTGCGTTTCGTTATCCAAAAAAGATGCTACTGCCCACCGCTAATCGCGGGTTCGATTCCCACGCGGAACAAATATTTGTATGATCTACAGATAGTTGTTTCAGCTTTGGGTGTGTGTTCATGTGAATATTTTTTTTTATAAACGCACCCACAATACAGGAATTATTTTGCAAAATTTACAAAAAATCAATATATAACATGATTAAATAGTCGTCAAATGTAGACTAAATGGTATACTGGAATTACATATTCGCAACTCAAAATGACCCACAAACGGCCGCATATAGGCCGACAACACATAAATCGAACAGTCGCAATCGTAACACTGGCCGATGCGTTGTCAGCTTAACACGTTCTGTTCAAGCCACTAAACTAGCGATTGATTCGCCAGCAATAACAGTATTTTATGGTGTGGTCTGTGTGTGAATAGATCGTCTCTTTAGTATCTGTGGATATCGCTCTATTATCATCTGCACATGCGCTTAAGTTCTTATATTTTTGTAATTCCGAATAACCGAAGAAATATGTCAGCAGTCATAACTTTCTTGACAATTACATTGAAATCATGATCAGAATTTGTATGGAACTATTTAAATTGCAATAAAGACTATTTTGATACACATGATTGTCTTCATGTTTGTTAAAAATATTAGTTACTTTTGTAATGCTTACAAATAGAAACCCATCTTAAGTTTATATATGTATGAGATGAATTAATATGACATTACACTTTGACAATGGCTCTTGGGACATTATACTGCCAAAAGCTAAAATGAAAACGTATTATTAATACTTGCGTAAGTAGCTCTTAACGTCGTAGTCTTGTCGTGTGTATATCATTGTATTTCTTTTTAGTCAATAAAATAATAACATTATATAACATCACCTGTATTTCCCAACGGGTTAGGCAGAAGAGTACCATTTTACAGTAACATTTCGCAGATACCATTATTGTGTCCCATGTATTCTGAACTTTGAGTTAAAAACCAAATAACATTGTCAGACCAGGAAAAGGACCCCGGACCACACGTTTACAACCACTAGACCAAAGAGGCATTTGTTTTTTTTTTTTTTAATAAATGCTTTGTATATTCATTCTCTTATTTAGTGGCCATAAGGTTGCTCTGACAATGGCCTGTCGTTCTGATGTATCAGAATGGCTCTTTGTCGCAGTAGGAAACTGCAATGCAGTGAGACTATGACAAATTGTGTTGAGAATTAGTGAACTGTTATGCTGCACTTTGCCTCCTGCAAAAAGGGTAAGCAGGAATAAGAAAATATTGATTTAAAATTTATATTTTTTTATACTCGCCGATATGCTGACTCATTGGTCTAGTGGTTGCAGATGTGACCATTGACCTTAAGGTACTGGGTTCCAATGCTAGGTTGGTAATGGATATTTCTATAACAAAATTCTGAGTGGTAGCATGGAGTTCTATGCCCGATGTTTTTGTAAAAAAATTGTGACGAAGTTATTAATTCTATAAAGCTTTTCATTATAAAAGACAACAATTTAACAATTTTCATTATTAATAAAGGTCTGAATATTAATCCATTCAATATTTCAGCGGTTATTAAAATCTTTCTGATTAACAAATAATCCTATTATAAAGGTGTTAAATTCATTTTATAGACTAATTCCATTCAGCTTTAATACCAATCCCCGAATGTTTAAGTATTCAATCTTACTCAACGTTCCACAAAAATGTTATACAGAAAATACTCCGAGTGTAACAAAGAAAAAACAAACCGCAAACCGCCAAGAAACTCCTAAGGAAGCATAAAATCGCTTTATAGCTACGAATTTCAGTACTGAAGACAAACTTCAGGCTTACGGCCTCCGTATCGTGTAATTAACCGCCCTGAAAACGCTTCAGAATCCCTTTGAAAAGCTCAAAAGATCCTTTACATAATATAGTCCATGGTCGGCCATTCACGTCGTGATTACTACAGCCGTCTCGACGGCGCAGTTCGTTATTTTTGTGTAGGCAACCGTATGTAACTTATATTCGACGCCAATTTTCATTTGCAGCTAACACAACCGAGAATACACCCTGAATAAACGTGCTAAGGTCCTTTTTAATGCTCAGTAAGTTTGTACAAAAGTACGCGAGCGAAATTTGCACGCGTCGAGGCAATATTTCAAAGAATTGTAGACCGTATTGCGACGGTGTGAAAAAATTGCCGTCGAATTCGTAACGTGGCTTCAGTCGTGCGGATGTAGTTGTGTGAATGGCCTTCTTTATTTCAGCGTAGTGTGCGGGACACGGCTTTATTTACTCTCAATGCGATATTTGGTTACTCTCATATCCTGATGGTTCTGTGTATACATATATTTCGCTCATTAGTATCCCTAGGTCCAAACTTGTTGCCATGGTGATTTTAAGTGCAACATGTTGTTGCTACCCGTCGATTTGACTGTATATATATATATATAAATATCAAGAGAAGTGTCATAGGGAATAACTTGGACGACACATAGCAAATTTCTGCTTTAAAAAGAACGGTAGCGTATTATTGATTTAAAGTTCTTAATATTCAACTATATACAATTGTGCCCAGTTGTTTTAGTTATAATAAAAATATACATACGTGATTTTTTATTTATTAAATTCAGGCAAAATATTCGATAGTTCATCAACAAAACCCCTTCAAAACAGTGTATTGAATAAACCTCTATGATTAAACAAATGCTTTTTTAAGTTAGAAGATTTGAATAGAATTATGTTTGATTTATTTTAGTTGGCCCTTAGCGTATAGTGATTTTAACTTAGAACTTGTTAGTTTAGGACTGTTTATTTAAGTATTACTAGAATTTAGACAAGTATTTGATTTTAGGTGAAATTAAATGTAATTTACGGGTTTTGTATGATTGAGAAGGAGGTAACCGCTTGACTTCCTCATTGGTCTATTAGTCGCAAGCGCGAGTGCTAAGCGTCAAGTTCTGGGTTGGATTCCCGGTGCGGCAAAGTGTTATTGGGTGTTTCTTTATGGAAATTTACAGTAGCAGCACGGAGTCTGGGACTGTGCCCGGTAGATGGGCAATAGCTCGCCCCCTATTGCATGGGACTTAGTAACAGCATCGGCGAAATGTGGGTGCACAATAGTACACCTCTGCCTAACCCTTCGGTGAATATAGCTGAGCGTGATGCTATGTTATGTTATAATGGAGCTATAAAACACTGAATGATTTCTATTGTACGGTAATAAATATACTGTGGTGAATTTACTTATTTCGTATTAGATAAAATACATTGCAACAGTGAAAGTACTGAAAAAAATCGTGTCTTCGTTTGAGATAATGCACTTTCAAACAAAAACATGATTCGTGCAGTGACTGTCCACTTTTTGTGAACGCTATTTGAATGTAACTTTCTTCAATAAAATGCAATATAAAATAGACTCTTAACATTGACAATGCTTCTTGTACACAGTTTTTACACCATTTATTGATAAATGGTTATTTTCTTGATCGGATGTCGAACAGCGGCTGGTTACGCACGACTGCGCCTGCGCACCCACAAAACTATCATTTAGGATTATTTAGTGTACAGTCACAGATTTTGCGGTTGGAGATGATTGCATTGTAAATAGACTGAGAAATGCCCTGATTATATGGAAAATTGGTTTTGTTGCCACCCAGGTTTAAAATTACTTTGCCACAAGATAAAAATGATACCTTTTTAATTTGATATAGGTTTGGTCCACTTCGAATATTTGCACTTATTTTATTTATCTAATATTAATAGGTTGTAGATGATTTCTAAAAGCAAACTTGAAATTTAAAACTATACCACAGTAATTGCTGCTTTTAAAGGATATTAAATTCTCGTTTGTTTTTAGGTATCGGGGTTTTGAATATCGATAGAACTTTTTCAATCGTGGGTATATGATTAAAAACAGCTTTATATATTTTTTTTAGTTTGAGAAGTTTTCAGTTTTTACCGAATATTGGTTTCTACTTTGCTGAACTGAAAACCAGTTCTAAAACTAATATATTTTTCAAACACTAGGTATTTATCAAAAGTCATTACAACTAAACCGCCTAGTGGAACTAAAAAACGATTCCTAAGCTACTAAGGATTGGCACCGTCGCATTAGAGGAGGCTATTCAAACTACCCTCTTTTGATAGTTAATTAAACGTCAAGCGGGAAATATTCGCGTCATTAGGAGAACTCGGCTCGGAGTCGGAAATGTCGCCGCCCCCCACCCCTCGCACTTTCGACAAAGTATTTATACTATGGGTTCTCGAATACAATTTTTTTGACTTGAAAATATAGGAACATATTTTATCAACTGAACCAACAGCGTAAGAAAAATTATTCATTATAACAATCTGAATGGGTCCCACAAAATACGAAGTTGCATCATGACAGACTTTTAAAACATGTCGCCGGGACGAGCCAGATTTCTACCGAATGGAATTGCTGACATTCTCGTAGACGGGATTCATAGAAATAAAATGAGATCTAAGGTGAAAAATTTATAAAAAAAACTAACATTTTTTTTATTATTAAAGTCTCCTAAAACTGATTTCTCTTTTTACAATGCCGGGTGGTTGGTGCAGTGGCTAAGCAATTGGCTTCCCGCACGGAACCAATATTTATATGACCTACTGGTAGAGATTCCTGGTCTTTTTGTTTGTAAACGCATTCACGATATAGAAAAAAAACCGAGTGCAACGTGACAACGTTTAAAAGCTATCGCTATCCGCTATACATATATGTTTATATGTGCTTTGCCACATACATGTTCCGAATTTGTTTGTGTGGTACTGTAAATTTGCCATGTAAAACTTTTTATTTTGATTACCAAATGTACCATAGTCAATTTGCTTAATAGAGCAATTATCTCAGGCTGTCGTACCAATGCATATATATCCATAGTCATCTAAAGTTGCCCAAAAGCCACCCGATTCTCAACTCCAGTCTCATTTGCATTTTTCAAACAAAAAATTGTGTAATGTTGCGAATAATAAATCGAAAGAGACAGTTCGAGAACCCATGGTAATACCGGCGCCGAGTGCTAAACAATATTTCATTAGACTATAAATTTTATACGTGAAGACGTTGTCGATTTATACGAAATTCGCCAGTTTTAAAACGAGATATTTTAAGATTTATATCTTGGTACTTTGCGATGTAACTATATACCTATGTAGTATTAAGTCCACGTTTTCAAGGAACTGTCTAGAATGATTTATATAGGCCCAAAGTAATAGACCGACTTAAAGTTCTAGACCAAATATACCAAAAGTATATTATTTTGTTAATATCTAGAAGCTATAATAATAATAATATAGATGGCATATCTCTTTCAATCTCTTGCATGCTGAAACATCCACATCTTTTAGCCGGATTCGGAGAAATTGCTTCAAGACTACTGTGGCCGTTTTCACATGCTCCTTTCTGTCTCCTTTACACCACTCTGAAGGTCTCTTGAAAGCTAAACTCGCACAAAGATTCCAACCATCTCGGCTACTCCCAACTTATTTGACTTGTTCTAACAAGTTATTTTGCTTTTTGTTTCACCGTGTGCAGTCTTTATGATAATGTATCACACACACGCATGATCTCGTACGAACGCAATACGTAACTCTAGGGTGATATGCTAAACAATTTGCCACTGTGCCCATAAAAATATTGTTGTGCACAGTTATGTCACCATCTCAAGTAAGAATGTTTGAGATCACTATGGGAGACAATTATGATGATGCATACAACGTTAAGTATAAATAGTTCTGGAAGAAAGAACTTCACACGGTATTGAACCGCTTTAGTGTTGAGATTGTAGAGCCTCTTGAAGTACAATGGTCCCGTATATCTGCTTCCCGACATTTTGTTGTTTTTTTTCTTTCGTTAGATAGCTTGGTTGAATAATTAAGGTATTGTGATCAGTTTTAATTAAAATGCACTTGAACAGGTTTTTGACTGACATACAGTCGATGCA
Organism: Shargacucullia verbasci; assembly: GCA_947562105.1. Taxonomy (NCBI): domain Eukaryota; kingdom Metazoa; phylum Arthropoda; class Insecta; order Lepidoptera; family Noctuidae; genus Shargacucullia; species Shargacucullia verbasci. The sequence continues at coordinate 3,186,005 of OX387286.1, read as the reverse complement.
GTGGTGTAAAAAATAGTTTAAATCCTGATTGCCATAAACATATCAACAACACTTTACTTTGAATAAATTGTAACCTAGGAAGAGAAAGGCGTATTATTTACATACATAATTTGAAACCCAAAACTCGATCGGAAGAAATAAAAAAGGAAGCTTAAAGTCACATCATAGACGCACCGACCTTAGTCGACCTCTTTACGACTTTTAGAAGGACCTTTTCTCCTAATATGCGTACGTGAGAGAGCCCGCAATGGCCACGATAAAGAACACTCCCCCCTCCCGAAACCTCACCCCTTCCCCATGGGGACCGTGTGGTCAAAAATATAAAGGCCCAAAATGAAATTCCTAGCGGCCCATAAAGTATAGAGTTACGTCATTATGGGTAAAACGACGAGTGCCGATTTTACGCCAAAAAGTTTTCTAGCTTTTTGTCATTCGATATTTTTAAAACAGTGATACTATTGACGACTAAAACAAAGGTTTTTTTGATAGGTAATCATGTGTTGGAATAACGACTTCTGTTCCAGTTTTGGAATGACCTAGTTTGAATCAGTCGAATGACTTTTATACAATAGTTGTTTGTCTGTTAGTTTTCAATTCGGAAAATGACTAAACAAGCAGGCACGGTAATAGTTGAAGATTACTTTTAATATAAAAATATACTGAAACAATAGAATAAATATGCCTATGATTGCCTACCTCTCATTTTCATGACCATACGTATCTGAGTGTCTTAAGAATAGCTTTTAAAATCTTCAAACAAAACACACGGAAGACGTCATTACGACATTTTAAGGAGTTCCAGATTCATATCTAATGTCGCGTGACGATGCAATATACATTGACGTGACATTACGACGTTCACGACCGCTATTCACAGTTACAACCCTAATTGTCCAAAAATAGAATTCAATTTTGATTGAAAAAGATGACACGTGTTGAGTTTTTCGTGAAGCTTGCCTAACTCCGATTGACAATTCGGCTCGTTTTTAGACTTTATTTCTGGGGGTTAGAGTACACGTTTCCTTGTAACAGCATAAGTCATTATTTTGTGAATGAACTGTCTGTATAAAGTATACTTACAAAAGTGTTTAGATGGTTAAACATGTTTTATTCTTGTACGTGACGTCACGAATCCGTAATGGACGTGAATGAATTTGTTTGTACAATTCCACAAAGTTTGGTTTTGCGGTCGACGCACCAACTTTCGACCTTCAAATGTATTTTTGTTCCATTTTACAAACGGCAACATTTCGTGGAAGAACATTATGAATTAACGTAATAATTTGCTTAGCATATTGAAAGGCAGCGTTAAAATTGTGTTTTCTTTGTTACAGGTGAGTCGCAACAAAATGGGGATGATTGCAGCTATAGTTATATAAGTGAGTATACTTTTACTTTATTAAACACTTACATAAAATATGGAGCAAATAAACTATCTAAATTCTTGCCCGTTCTTCACCACACAAATTCAATACTTTGGAACGTGGCACATATAGTCTGACTATTCATAAGTAATAATGAATGAAATTAATAAAAACATATCTTCTCAGAAAAGGAAGCCACTTTTTATCAGACTTTTAAAGATCAAAAGTTCTGATATAAAAATGACACCTAGTAAAATCTAATCAACAACGAAATAGGATACAATTCCAAACTTAATAGGTCACTATTTCAGCTGATTCTGATTAAAAATAGTATTTTCATTGACACTTCAACCAGTTTTCTTTATTCTGAATTTATATCTTTATTTATTTTCTATGTTTCGTAGAGGAAACCAGCTTCGTAACTCCGGATGACTAATTGAAATGTTTCGATTCCTATGAATCGATAATGTGCATTCAAATACGAATCTCGATTTGAATGTATGAGCCAGTTTTGTTCTGTTACTTTTGTTCTACATTTTCAACCACATGCCTCGTGCATTGCGACGATGTTGGAATGTCTTTTCGTTTGATCTCAAAAACGCTGTATCGCTGTTGAATTTAAAAGAGACACCATTAATCATATATAAATTATATTTATTACATCAAATGTACCTATTTGTGGTATACAAAATATTTCCTATGTGGTCATAATAAACATATTTCTGTGTCATTTCTGTATCATAAATATAAATATGTAACAGCATTAAAGATTTTTTGCGGTTACAAACCGCAAACACTTCCATGAGTTGTCAAAATAAGTATATTATATCAATTGTACATGTTTAAACCGTACAATTGGTAACCACTTGTAGTAAACTACTCATATATTTAAAAGTCACCTCAAGAAATAGTTGCCAAAAGCTCCAACAAAGATCTACATTCACTAAATCACAAAAAGATTCAAGAACCAAACTAGCGTCTCACACTAAAGTGTTCAACCCTAATGTAAACATAATAAAATCTCCATTATCTTAAAAATATCCATGGGATACTTGAAAAACAAACTCAGGTAAGTTAGTCCATAATAATAAGATTGCAGGGAAACCAGCTCACTTCACCTCTGAAAATATCCAGCTAAAATTGTGGGGAATGCCTTAGTTTGATTACGCTCTGGCGTAAAAACAATCCACTTTGAATTTCAACAAGTTTGTTCGACTCTTCAATAAGTTAATTAGTGATGCTGGTCTGTATTCATTTCTGGAAGATATCGTTGGACTAGTAACTCTGTTTGTTATTGTTTTACGGATAATTATGTTTGTGTAAGATTGCGGTTTAAAGCCGATTGAGATGTAATTGTGTGTTTTCGGATTAACATGCCTACATATTTTTAAGAGTATTTGTCGCCAGACTTTGAACATGTGTACATTTAAAGAGTTTAAATCAAACTAAACATACTATTAATCCCACACAATCTTCTCATTCTTGAATTCTATAAACTATTATATTCCATTTTTGAAACCAGATCTGCAAATGACCCCATTAAGGCACACGGTTCTCCTTCTAAGTGACTGCTGTTCTAAATCGTCAGAATTCCAAATTATGCCCATTTGCAACATAAAACTAACCTGTAACGCAAACTAGGTCTGAAACTGCATCCACGACTCGCAATTCGCATTTACAATTCCACTCGCGTCTCAGACTGTCCGCATATCATCTATCCTTTTCTGTACAGCACTTTTTTGCAGCTCCGTCTCTTTCTAATGCATTGGATTGCAGAAAGCCGATTTCAAAGGTACTATTCTCACGTTTTGTTTCGAACAGGGCGTCGAGGTACTGATTTTGAATGCCACATATGAACGGAACCACGCTGAATTTTCCTTGGAAACGCGATTTTTAAATTTCGGTCGATTTTGCTTTTCGTTTCACACAATTTGTTGGTTTGGCAGTTGAAAAAGTATTTTTTGGTGCTGACGCATATTTGAATGTATTTATTTAGGAGATAAAAATACATTTAATGTTTAAACTGTATGTAATTTACATACAACCTTACAAAAAAACAAACAGACCAGTTAGTTTTGTATTCAACTAGCTTCGGCCTAGCTTATTTAATAGTATTTCTAATAGTCCTTAAAACTAATACATGAATACTACTATTGTTTTAAATTCAAGCCATACTGTTCACTGACTAAAACCATACCGATGATCTTATACCAGCCCATCTAGAATCATCAATTTATAGAATCCAGCCAGTCTTCTATTAAAAACCTTCTCACGACTTTTGATCGCTCATCAATAGTTTATTACATATAAAAATTCGAGTCGTTCCAATGGTAACGGTACACTGAATACATAATACGAGCTATGACCTCACTGGTAGCGTCATGGCCCTGAAGGATACTGCTAACATAATAGATTGCGACCGAATTACTCAACTCTTGATACTGTGTATTGGTCATGTTTGAATGAAATTCCCAGAATAGTTCTTAGTTGAGGGCCTGCTGTAATAACGGTTACAACATATATAAAGATATCTATATATAAATGCCTGGGGATATTGGAGAATATATTATTAAGCCCAGCTCAAATTTCAATATGATGTTTTGTTTAGCAATTGGAACAATAATGGACTAAAAGGAGAATTTTTTCGAGCTGTTTTACCAAAAATGGTTGGTTCATATCGAAAAAAACGTTTTAATCGGTATCTATCATTGAAAATACTTTAATAAATGTTTGATGCTGAAAATCTGTTTTTTTATTCCAGTTTTGCGAACACTGGATCCACGAAGATGATCTGATAGTGAAGGTATTGAACTATTTCATCACCTATCACCGCTTCGTACCCTGTATAATCACAGAAGCACGAATTAGATAGCTTATATTGTGACGTCTATTTAAACCCCTATGTATGTATGATTACATGAATGAGTAGAATTATTATAACCCACATTTATGTATGTAAATAATCCCTAATAAATTAGAAAGGATTGTCGTTATGTTTTGTATGTTGCATCTCTTCCAAAAATGTGCCCTATTCACGAAGTCGACCATATTTTGTAGATGACCCTCCCTGTATTAAACGCTTTGTTGAAAATTGCATTATTTAAGCCAAATATCTGAACTTGTCGTTTACACTGACAAATAGCACATTAACGCTTTCCACGTTGATTTAACACCCCGAAACTTACGGACAAAAGCCTACCCTAATAAAAAATAGGACCATATAACACATATAATATAATTATATTTTTCTCTTGCCTCTCGAAGGCAGGAGTCGTTTTCATTCCACACACCTCCGCAAAATATGGTCTTTCATAACTCCCCACAAAAAATCCCCTGTAATTTAATGCTTCCCTGAAAATAATATGTAAAAATACGCGCTTGGTAGGGGCCACTTTCGGCCCGTTTCGGCCCATTTCGGACAATTTCGGGCCGGTGCCGACCATTACGGGCACATCCTTCGCGCCGTTATCTTGCCCGTAAGAATAAATCAGGATATTATTTTACCCCGACAAAATATTATTCTTCATATCTAATCAGTGAGGCAAGAAATATGGATATGATACCGACCGAAATTGTATTTATGTGTTATGGTTCTCATAAGTGCCGACTCGGGCACCCCTACCGTCCTACGTGCCAAGGCTTTGAGTTGCCTCAGTACATTGCCATGTACCTACTTCATCAATGACACAACGGCTTCGAGACTAGCACATTTTCCTGACTTGGGTCTCTATTAATATAATAACGTAGTTATAGATACCTTACAATACTAAACAAAATACATTAATATTTTAATAAATCAGTTTTGAGAAGCAAAATCCATAACAAAATTCATCAAAACTCAGTACGTTCATATTTGTATAATGAAAATATAAACATTTCAAAAGAATTTTCAATAACCTACGCATCATTAAAGTTACACACATACATACAATTATACATAATATACAACTTATTAAAACATTTCTATAACAGTATGCCAACAATCTTAGAAGAGATAAAGTAAAGTTTTCAAATTTCAAAGAGGCGAGAGTAACTCAAAACAAGCACTTCAATAGTAAGAACCGCAGTCACTCTGTTGAGACATTTTAATCAAGAAATCTTGGCGTCGTTAATCAAAGGAAAACTTGAATACCTACATAACACTCGTTAAGTAACACGAAGAATTAAAACAGTACTTTAGTTTTGGCATTTTCAAGCTGATTTAACAAGGAAAAGCGACGGCTTCTGTGCCGTTTAGTTTGAAGAACCTGTTTATTCAAAAACGTTCGTAGGCGCAAGACTCTTTGGGTTGCTCTTGAAAATAATTTAAATATCAATTAAATTCCAATCACTTTTAGTTCAAAAACTGTCCACTAATCTCATCAAAATTCAACGAATATGGCGCTAGTGAGAGTTTTGAGGAAAACGGCACATCCGAGGGCACCAAAATATTCTCGATGTTGGTTCATGTATGGTGTAGATCGCCGACCCAGACCAGACCAGCGCGAGCATAGTGAGCTAAACTGTTTCTGTTCTCAGAAGAGTCCCGTGGTCAAAACTGGGACAGTAATAAATTGACGACACGGTTGACGCACTGGTTGAGCGATGGACTGCTGCGCTACGTGTCGCGGGTTCGATTCCCGCACAGAACAAATATTTGTATGATCTAAAAATTGTTGTTTCGGGTCTGGGTGTATGTCCATGTGAAAATTTGTGTTTGTAAACGCATCCACGATACAGGAATTATTCCTAGTGTAGGGCAACGTTTTTTAAACAAAAAAAAGCTTTGTTCCACTATGTGCACTAGGTTCCTTTCTAACAAACCCTCAAGATGAGATTTTATTGTCTGTTTTCAAACTATCTCACGGCAAATACTAAAGATCATATTCCTATTCCACCATTTTACACAAAATACTATGGCTTCTCATAGTTTCTACAGCTACCGAATGTTCAATTCAATTTAGTACAGCTGTCGAATGAAACATTAAAATGCTATTTCGGAACGTCGAAGTGAATGAGCGATATCGATTATTTATCGAGCAGACATCTAATCGAGTAGATCGTGTTACGTTTGCGGTTAGTGTGGTGACGGTATCAATACTTTGTGACTACAGACGTGTGACGTCATTAAAAATCCGTTAAGGAATCAATAACGAAAACGGCAAGGTACTAGTAGCATATGAAGTGCTTTAACATGTTTACAAGTCGAGAGAATAATCTTTGCAGCTTACTTCGAAGTTTAACAAGGACTATTTCCTAACCTTGAAACACTGACAATAACATTGTTTAAATAACAATACATTTTCTGGTAAACGAATCCACGAATCCACGCTGCAGAGCTGCGATTACGGCTAACAGAGAGAATTTGATGTTCTTTTATTTTATGATTGTACTGGCCATCTACGCTGTTATTTTACTCATTTGTGCAAGTGTTATAAGCAACATATTCCACGTCAGATCCTTCTAAACTCTGATATAGTTAGTACAACCGACTCGATCTCTATATTCCGTTACTTTCTCCGCTGTACAATCTACATACATCCCAATCCCAAGTATTTCTTTACCTAATACAGTCTTCGTGGAGAAAACCGGTTGGAACGGCAACAAATTGGCACCTAATAGAATTTCATATGGGCACAATTTAACCGTATTGTATCGAAAACATTCTTTCCTTCACTACGTTTCAATTGTTTATTCCTATGCGTTTATTATTAATAGAATGATAGACAAAGGATTGTTTTAGGTGGGTTATGTGAAATGCAATACGTTTGCAGTACTGTAATTTAAATCGAATATTCTATGGCTTCAGGCGAGGCTCATAAGCACTGTGTTTTGGTGCTCTTTGTGGATTAGTTCGTAAAAAATACTATTTAGCATAATTGTTACCGTTTATGACCTTCTTTTATCTTTAGGGACATTTAACGTCTAACTCAACAAGTCGTGTCATATCCTGTCCTTCATTGATAAAGGGGATGGGATGATTTGGGGTATCAATAAACCCCTATAAAACCGTGTGTTAAAACAGAAATTGTTTTACATTAGACATTGATAATATAATAATGTATACAAATAACTTCCAGACTTATACATAAGTCCCGAAAAACTAAACAAAATAAATCTAAAAACCAACCCGTTCTTGCGATTCGCCGAGTCATTTAGTCAGGACTAATGCAAATCTGCCATAAATTGTCAATAAACCAGGGTGGGGGGTTAGTTTTCGATAGTTCTCGTTCGGTGGTCCGTGACGATTTATAGTGTAAGTTTTAGATGGAAAAAGTTGGCGGTTCTGTCTTCTTACGGAATCCCACGGGTAGGGCGCTGGTCTAATACGTACTGTCAATTGGAGGAGTGCGTCGTTGTCTTTGTGTAAGAAGGGGGTTGCTTTTCTTTGTGCTTTTTCTCGAGGTGAGGTAACAATGCTCTATTAGCCAAATGAAGCAATAAATAAATTTTTCTCTGACATTTTGAGATCCAATTTAGCTAAACTTAACTAAAACTACCCATTCGTTAAATTATAATCGTTGATCATTTTGAACTAATAACTTTTCCAGACAGTCACGTAAATTAGTTTGAATAAACACAGGTTATATGAATAGATGGCCAAATATATATAACAACATTCTTCTTACGTAGGCACATGTGTCCCTGTTTGTCCCATATTTATGCTCTCTACTTCAAGTTATCCAACCCAGACGCGATATACATGTTACGAAATAAATTTCATCTCTCAGCAAAGAACACTAAATAAGCCCCCAACAAATTACTTCTCTAGTCCCCGAAGTAACTTACATAATGCTGAAACAGTATACTTAAAATACTTGAAAGTTATCAAAGAAAACTCAACTTTAAAATGAAAGATGTAAGTCACAATTCTGCTTAAAGGTTGGAGCAGCCGAGATAATCTTGTTGGGGAGTCATTTTTGACCAATTTCCCTCGGTATTGAAAATATTTTATAGAGGCCGACATTGCAAAGTCACATAGGGCCCGATAGGCTTTGTGTGGACGCCGTTCAACGTTGTTTTGTTCATTGTTTTCTATTTAAGCGACAGAGTTATGTAGACAAAGCTTGTTACAGCGGCCATTTTGTATGAAAATCAATTTTACATAATAACATGCTCATACTGGATATAATGTTTTGCTAAAACGTTGATAAGGAATTTCAAAGCTAATGAAAACCTTTTAGTGCAAGCAAATATATTTATAAATAATATTGAAGTACCAGCAGTGAACTAGATTTCTCGTAGTTTAAATAGGTATGCCAATCGAATAGTATTATTTACATGCGCACTAATATGTGTACAAATAATGCCATCCACGAAGACGCGCCCCACTCTTCTTCCTAATCGCTTACAATATACAAGTGTGCAATCTTCCGTCAGCGTTTTAGTTCTGTCGATACACACTGATTACCCATGAGTTCACACGCACACTATGATGAATTGACTTATCACGAGAGAGCGTTACGGTCAGCTGGAACGCCTCGGCCCAAAAATAGTGGGGCGCGTCTTAGTCGAAGGCACTATCTATATCCTAATTAATAAAAACAATGAGAAACATCAACAGAACAGCAAGAATAAACAGCGCATACGCTTCGCTTTAATTCAAAATCTGGAGAAGTACAAAATTACCCTGTGCACCAGTGTTTTCTCCCGTTTCTTTCCAACACGAAATAATTAATAAAACAGCATAATTGTTGGAAGTTCGTCTCTGTCGCCAATATTTTTGTTTGGCTACTTTTTCCTTTTTGTTCATATTTCAGCGGTACACGGTGAGGTGATTAAATAATTTGCATCCGCGTCGTCGTTATTTCGATTCGATGCTTTATTTAGTTTGCATTTCGGATGCAGAGGATGAATTAAAATACATTTACGTGTTTTATTTAACTTGACCGTGTAACTAGGTTTAATCGTTTATTTGTAATCGTTTGTATAATAGTATTTAATGGAACGTGTCTTTGTGATTTGTCATAATAATTACACGTGCGTCAAAGTCAGAAACGCTTCAAGCATATGAATGCTTGAAGCGTTTTGTTGTTGCGCGATTGCGATTATGTAGACTTCACAAAATGTTACAGTATATCTATCAGAAATAAAAGTTAAAGGTATATATGAAAATAAATCCTTTTCCTTCAGTGTGCTAAAACAATACGATTAATCGGGTTTTTCTCATGTTATCTATGTTATGTAAAAATACCTACATATATGAATAGGTAAGTTGAGCAATCGAGCGCTCGACCACAGGACCCTGAAATCAATCTCAATAAGCACAAGTAAGATAAAGAGCAAAGAATATTTCAGTCATCCAAGTATATTTTTTCATCAGCATTTTTCCTGGAGAAAAACATCCTAAAACATCTAAATTATATCTAATCGTCCAAATCATATTTTTATCGATCGCTCCGAACCGCTTTAGGACTCAAGCAATCGTTAAATCACCCACTTCGCGAGTAAATGATTCAATTGTATGTGTGTTGATAGCAAAAAGCGTTCTAAAAGGTTGCACAGCGAACATTATCGACTGTTGATTCGACAAGAAATGCTGTGTTTAATACAGTCTATTATAAGATATTAAGCTAGGATATATTTTCTGCGAATGGTGAGGCGGAGGTGTATGATTGTGCATGGTGCACCCACGTTTCACCGAAGAGTATTAAGTCCAGTGTAACAGGGGGTGAACCTTTACTATTTTGCTCACTCCGAACTACCAAGCTCCGGTTGGTGAGCGTGAAATCTTGAATTTTATACTAGGTGGGAGAAAATTTATAAGGATTCTTGTAAGATTTTTTTTTTAAAAAAGCTTTGGTTTTAGAATTGTGCTGGGATATGTCGATTGCCCCCTATTCAAGGACTTTTTCTGAGGCATAGCCCTCTATGACGTAAATAGACGCAACGCTTATGTAAGCTCTATACCAAATCCCGAGAGTCCGAAAATTTCTTTCGCAACTGTTATTTGTAAGAAGCCCGTAATAAAAAATATTAAAATAACAAAGCAGAAAAATGTTTTATAAAGTTTTTTATTGTAATGACTTCTACAATAGAAAGTTTCTGAACATTCAAATTACTATTTCTTTACAAAGAATAAAATTTTAATGTTATGCCCCTTTTACACGTGCGAGCGCAGTATGCTACAGATCAATCGCAAATCGCATGTTGTTTGTGTATACAATGCTTTTTGGCATACTATCTGCAGCACGGTACATACTCGCATACTTTAATAGGATCGTGTAAACGGGCACTATACGTATTTTTACTTCCCCAATATACATATCACTCCCCGACTCAACCTATCATCGGTACCCACTTAAATTTTGAATTTCAAACGCGATGTGTAAGGTAACATTGAATCGGTCCCCTGTCGCCTGTTATGTGCCATGGCTTGCGATACCACCTCATTTCCCGTGGCATTTTGATAAGACAATGCGTTACTTTTATGACCTAAGCTATGCAATGCAACTGTGGTGTTACGTGAAAATGGGCACTTGGCATCGTAATAAGGATATTTTATTGTTTGACTAGTTTATATGAAAGATATGTATGGTTAAAATGAACGCCGAACGAATATTTTTTAAGGAAATTTCAACCGTTATATCGAAATTTTTGTAAGGGAATCTTTTGGCCGTTTGATTGTCCAATTGTTAATTTAGCTATATTCACAGAAATTGGTTGGTATTGACTTCCGTGCTGCGAAAGTTTATTAATGTATCGAAGTGTCCCCAATATATCACTCATCTATTAAAACTAGGAAATATAAAACCGATACTCCATTTTTTGCTGCAAAATCAGTGAGTGACAGTAAGAAAAAAATGTGATTGACTGACCGCAAATATCGGTCACTATAATAGGGAACAACGTAAAAAGATTGACAAAACGTTTCACGGCGGATACGTAGACGGGCTTTATACTGTTTCGGCGTTCAACTTTTAAACCAACCTTTTCTGTGATACGCCATCATACTCCATTACATTACGTGTTGAAAGGCCAAAAAAACAATGAAATGCAGCCATCAATACACGCGTATTACAAAGTGGGACACCAAACAACGGACGTTGTTGTGTCGTGAACGCATCCGAACATATGGACGGGGTATTTTTAAACTGTATAGAGACATTAAGATAAAGTTTACTGCATTCGAATGTCCCATCTCTAGTCACTCGGATATTTCGGTTTATTGTTTGAAACGGGACAAAGGTTTTTTAGTGCGCTTTTAGGAGCGTGCTGCACTCTAGAATGTTATAATATTTATGAGTTTTTCGTCGCATTTGAATTTAGAACGATATAGTTTTTTTGCTGTCACTGCTTTTGTCAACTGTCTCTATTTGTGAGGTTATATTCTGAAAAAAATTAAGATCTCTGTGAGATCTTTGTGTTGTGTTTATATCAGCATACATTATTTTAAGTAAAGTAGAAAATAGTTCCATTGTAATGGCAAACCTCAGTGTTTTATTATTTAAATAAGGGCTCATTTCGAACGAATTTGGAATTATAAGTATATCAATGAAATCTCTAAATAAGGGAATAAAGGATAATCTAAAATCGGCTCACCCACGCGGTGATACGACCATTTTATCGAGACCCTTATCGTTGTAATGTTTTAAGTATTAATCAGGACATTTCAACGGATCAATTTAGGTGGACCAGTATTTTTTGTATGACTTTATCGTACCACCAACGCAACCCGCCCTCGACGTGTATCGTCGTTATGATATTGACACTTAAGTGCCGTGTCCCACGGGATGAAGCCATGATTTTATGGTGGCCTCTGTTACTTATCACTTTTTATGGGGGTCTCGGGCGGATGTGGCGATGCGTTAAATCACTTACTTTCCATATATCCAGATTATCTCCAGGAGATTATTTTATTAACATTTTCATCGCAAAATTGTATTTATACTTTCGGTTGGTTGTCCCTTAGATACCTTATAGAAGATGAGGTTATGAAGTTTATGTCATTGGATACTGGGTGATATACTAGTACAACACCTCCACATCACAGGATATACTTAGTCTCATTCTGAGAGTTTACTGCCAAATATATAAGTAACAGATATTAGTCCCCATGTAATAGGAGGCGAGCCTATTGCCAGGAATAGTTTCAAACTGCGGGCTGCTACTGAGAATTTCCATACATTCATACATCTACATAATAACCCAGGACCTCACGCTCAGCATTCGCACTTGTGACCAGTACCGCTATCACGAGTTTTCTTACTATTTACTATCATAGTAAAGTAAATTTTCATGATAGCGATTTTAGTTCTTAACTTGGTTACATTAGGGATTAGAGTCGCTTATGACATCAATTCATAGTTAAGTTTTGATTAAATATTTACTATATTATAGAGATGTCATGTTAGCGACTCTAATCCCTAATGTAATCAAGTTAAGTACTAAAATCGCTTGCATGAAAATTTACATTTACTATGAAAGTAAATAGTAAAAAACTTATAATAGAGGTACCGAAGACCAGTGAGGCAGTTTGAATATATAAGTAGTTGTTACAACATGAAACGTAAATCAGTATGTTCTGTGCTTCAGACAACGAAACTGCATGCAATATTGATCTGTCAATCATCAACAAAATTTACCCAACGCATCGTAATTCATAGTTTGACAGCTTGCTCTTCATAAATATGTATTAGTCTAAAATCAGCTACATTGTTAGGACCAAAATTGTACCGACCAAACCAAATGCTTGCGTTTTGAACGTTATAGAGTATTTTGGTCGGCTTATAAATTGATAATGCGGCTTTGGACCGCGTCCGATGATTAATTGACCCGATTTGACCCAACAATTACTTCAATTATTTACCTCCGGTACTGTTCTGCAGTTCGATAGCTAGTTTCGCCTTTAATTTGAATTATTTATTGGTGTCTTCCTAATTGTTGTGGCTTGTTCCTTCTTTTTTGTTGGATTTTTTGCGTCTTCATTTGTACGGTTCCTTGATTAATTTAGAGACCGTTTTGCTAAGAGAAATTAATGCCACAGTGACTAATTTCATCAAATCTTGCGTTTTATTAACAGGGTGTGCTAAAATTTAATTGCTATTTGAAGTTTTTTGATTGAGATGTTTTTTCGAAAACACGCAAACTCTGATCGAAATAGCCACTGACGGTTGGAAATGTATTAGATTGAGTAAAATATCAAAGATTGCATTATAAAGCTGTACCTCTATTGTCAGTTTGCTAGTCTACCTTCGCAAGTGGCTATAAATAGGATTAGAAAGACTATTTTTTTGATTATTTGTTGCTACATACTAATATAATTCTTGAGCTACAGGGGTTGGCAATGTAATGGTAAGAGGTATAAAAGCTTATCGAATACCTATTATAATTGTTTTGACGGCACGGTTGGCGCAGTGGTTGAGAGATCGACTGCTGAGCTACGTGTCGCGGGTTCTTTCCCGCACTGAACAAATATTTGTATGATCTACAGATATTTGTTTCGGGTCTGGGTCTTCGTGTATGTGAAAACACACCGTGCCTCGGAAAGCACGTAAAGCCGTTGGTCCTGCGCCTGATCTCTCTCCGGTCGTGTCGGAATGCCGTCCCATCGGACTATGAGAGTGAAGGAATAGACAGAGCACCTGTGTTTGCGCAAACACTTGTGCTGTATAATATCTCCTGCGTAGTTGGCTAATCTCCGGTGAGATTGGCCGCCGTGACAGAAATCGGTCAGGAGGACATTATTATTATTATCTCCTTTATTTATTTAATAACATATCTTTTAAATTTATAAATATATATAATAAAAAAATACATTTATAAATATAAAAAATAGGGACCAACCGGTATCGGGAATAGGGTCCAAGCTACCGGTGGTTAGGGCTCCAGAGACAGAAACCTCCTCACAATACGTGCCGTATCAAGGAGTACCGCTTTCTGAATCAGTCCCTTGACCCAGCCGCCCAACGAGAGCCTCTTGAGATGTTGGTCGAGGCTCTTGGCCATCAGGCCATTGGCCGTCACAACAATCGGCACGACGATAGCCGAATCGACATTCCACATGTCGACAACCTCGTGCGCCAAGTCGAGATATTATTATTATTATTATAATTGTTCGACACCACTAAACACCACTGCCATTAACTACCATTTTATTACCGTTTATATTACATCTGCAATCAATACTGTCATAGTTAATGTGAACCTGATATAACGTAATTAAGCTGGTTACAATCCATCAATGCATAAACACGCTATGCGTGCGTGCGTGCGTATATGTCAGCATATGCGCCGTCGCCGCATCATTAGCAGTGTTCTAGTAATTAATGCAATTATGGCGAAATTGAGAGTGCTTTAATTCATAATCAGAACTAATAAGAGCAAATTATGTGGGAGCTAAAATTATAGTTTAGCTAAAAGTTTTCAAACAAAATGCGTTAACGTTTTTACCCCACTAAACATGACCTGATTTTGCTGATTTTTTATATGTTATAGACACAAGTGAAAACTAGATCGTCACGCTTTAGTTTTTTGATATTGTTTAAAGATTTGAAAATAATTAATCCTCAATATGCGTTTTTTTTTTTTACTATAAATCTTCCTTATACTAGTTTCATGATAATTATTAAATTAAGCAAAATTTTGAAAAAATAAAACTTTTCGTCCTTTTTTATAATCTGACGAAACGATAGAAAGCAAAATCAAATTTAACGTTAAGATTTCGATGTAAGAATCGTTAACGCCCAAACACCTATTTCTGCGCGTATTTCAAAGCAATTTTGTCAGAAGCCGACAGCTTAACGATACTCTTAATATCTAATCCGAGGCTGTAACTATTAGGCCAAGCTAAAAAGACGTATTTAAAGTCCTACGTTGCGGTCCCGCAAACGATGACGCACTAAATATCATGCCCGGCGTGTCTCCACACCTGTACGCCGGATGACTTAATAGATGCCACTGATAGCGCAGTCCTTGCAGCTTACTTCTAGGCTGGGACTATTTAGATGGCAATCCAAATAGTCCCAGCTGGTAGAAGTACTCGCTAAAAAAACTTAGCTCTGAGACGTAAACTTTCCGTAGGTTACGCCATAACATCTATAACCTCTACACTCTACATGCAGTTCGTCTCAGCAACTTTCTTCAGTTTATCAATCTTGCTGAGGTTGCAACACTACCTTTACCGACTCGTGGACATCACTTAAGGACCCATTTGTTCCTAAAGCCAACTATCTTTATAGATTCGAGGGGAAATCTGCAGGGCTGCCTTTCATTCAGGCATTCGAGGGAAACCTGCAAATTAGAGATCCAGTAAGTGGATAAACTACGACACTCGTCTCATTGAGCCTGTCCAATCAATTTTTGATGTAAAGATGAACAATTTAGGTTTTCCCTCATTATTTGTGCTGAGTTTGAAGGGTTTTCTTCACCGTGAGTCAAACCTTCCAAAGTGAATCTACAATTATGTAAGGGAAAAAGCATTCTCGGATAGAAACGTCCGGAATTTAGGATCTGAAATCCTGGAATTAAGGTCTCATTATCCTGGATTCGTAATTTTGTTGATGGCAACAATAAAACAGTTCGAACTTATGATCCAGGACTGCGATAACTCTTTCCCCAATCCTTCTACGAATTCACTACTTATAAACGGTTACTAATTGTTATTTTCATGTGTTAAAGTCACAGATTCAGGTTAGTATTGTACTAGTATAAGTATCACAAAATAGCTTATTTTATTTTATCTTCCGTTTGTGCACAGCTGTTGCGCGCGCATAAACAGCTGATGCCATTATTTCAGTTCAAGATCATAGCCGTGACGGCTACCTGTTCGAAAGGGTTAGACGTATTTTCTCGTACTTATTTTTACTACTAGAGTAATATTAATTATTTGTTACGAGTTAGATAGAGAGTTCCAATCAGCAGGTTTTTAATCACTGCTCCCTCTCTGAAGGCTTATAACACAAAATATGAACTTTAAATCCAGACTTCATTCTGAGACATCAAACAGTCTCCCCTCCGAACTCCATCAAATCTGAGATTATTTGCTCGTGTAAAACAAACAAAATGACATGGAGTCCTATCCACTTGACCCCGTTTCTCCCTAAACGTACCTTCATACAGTCGATCAATACGGCAACGTAAATAAATCACTAAGTTTGAGTTCGCGATACGCCAGTTGAAATAACAGACAGATTCAGTAGTACAAGTTAGGATTACTCCCCCGTGTGTCATTCAGAGAAAATTGCTAACGGTTATGCAAAAGGTGAGGTATTTACGCCGTGAATGGAATAAAAATGATGTATTTACATTATGTACAATCCCGCCTTTTTGGGCTATAATTAAAACCCTTCACGCAACTAAGCAATTACAATAAGTGCAGTCTTGATACTTTCAACGAATTGTTGGTACCATTCGTCAGTGTTGATCCCGGGAAGTTAAGTCTACTACGTCATCATGAAATAATCAAAGCCGTTAAACTTCAGTATCCAGCCAATTTTTATCAGTATCGACTTTCAATTTAAATGAATACAGTTAAATTTTACACAGAGCAAATGCCATCTTAACTCCACAAAATACTGAGTCATAATCAAGCCAACCTGTGTGAGTTTTCAGCTTGCTTATTGTCTGTAACGACTGACAAGGCTACGAAGACGAAATAATAGGCAATATTAAATTGTACTAACACTTCCAAAATCAATGCAATATAAAACAGATTTAATCTGATATTTATCATGGCCCACAAATAGTATTAGTTGAGTGACAGAAATAGGTTAGTGCGGTCGTTTTAGGGTAGCGGGTGGTTAGTAATTATATGCATGCATATTTTGAGCGGTGTTGACGTACTGTATTGATGAATTTATTAAACGCTTCACACCCGTAACTGCACACTAGAATGTAATTCATAATACTAAAGGACAATCTTTTCAAGAGAAGATATATTTTATAGGCTACTAGCTTCCGCGGGCACATTTTTACGCGGGGCCCTAATTATTTTTCTAAAATAAAAGTAGCCTATCTTACTACTCTAAGAATTATAACTTCAGCTATGTGCCAGTGCAAGTCCCATCAAAATTGGTCCAGCCGTTTCGGAGATTAGCCGGAACAGTACCGTACTTATATAGTTTCATATGCATTTGTAAAAAGTTGTTATTTTGACATTACAAACAGACACTTCAATTTTATTTATTTATATATTTTATGTGGTTAGGATGTAGTTGGGAAAAGGCTAGGCAGATGATGATGTTTAGATATATTTTAGCAATATATAGGTTTCTTGGTAGCAATAAAATAATATAAGTTTGATTTCGAATGGTCCATAACAACATCCATATTTATAAAAACAATATAACCAATTTCTGCACATTATAAATTACGACACATATATTCCGGAAATTTAAAACCTTTTGTCCGTTGCGGAAATCAATCCCACAACTGATTTCTTAAGCGGCGGCTTTTTTTTGCGCATTCTGGCTACCAATAATAAAAATATCTTCAAGTCCTATGTATTTTCTTTGTGACTTGTTTATGTCATTTGACTTACTGCTTCAATCTCATACTTAGCTAGAGGCGCCTCCACATTCCACTTTGATGTCTAATCATTACAAAGGTAAACAAGAACGTCTAATTAGCAATATATGAACGTATCCATCGATTTTCGGTTAGCATCTGACTAATCCTCTAATTTAGTGACTGGTGCTATTAATTTAGTCGCCTATTGATTCGATGTTCTAATTGCGCAAATGATGTGGTGTGCTTCTAATCTCACAATTAACGAACGAACGCGTATCAAACGTTACTGATGTATGTCGTAACAAAAGATGTATTTAATACATTCTTGTTAATGAAGATATTTGATCGATTTGTACCAATTAACCTATCATTTTCAGTGAAAATTCTATAGTTTTCAATAACAGTTGTGGCTTAAGTTGTGAATCTGCTGATAAAATTGATACTTAGAAAATAATCTTTGTTTTTCATATAAATCTAGCAGATACGAATATATGACAGACGAGGAATCTGTAACTTTGTACTGAGCGTAAATGCAACACTTTATAGTTAGAACTATACAATATTAATAAAGTTCCAAGGAAAAGGACCAAAAATAGAATGTTGTTCTGAAGCTCGTTAACTATTATATATGACAGCAATCAACTACAATAATAATCTACAAAACAATATAAAACAAGTCCGTAAACGGGAAAACAGCAAATTCACCTGATTTTTTAAATCTCGTCACAACTCCGCTGTCCAACGACATAGTGAATGTCCCGTGGAGCACTGGAGGCCAATCCTGGTCCCTCGAGTGGCATGCCGTCACTCTGCGTGGCCCGTTCGACGCCATATGTGACCACACCAGCAAAAAAGCATCCCAACTCCATAATCAAATTAAATAAACTGCAACCGTAACACCCACTGTATAAAGTTCGAATTTGATTGGAGTTACAACACGAGGGTGGGTATGGGGTGAAATCCCAAAGGCGACGTACGGCACAGTGCTCATCATTTCCCCATTGTCTCGTTAGACAAAAATCAAAAACAAACACTCGCTGTACGGGATTTTCGGATCTAAGTTTCGGATGACTCCCAATCATCGTGTCTGTAGTACTGTGATTGTACGTTTGGGATTTAGAGGTCTATAAGCTGTCGGCGATCAATTTTATGTGATTAAAACAACTGTTTCAATCTCAAATATAGTCAATATTACATTTGAAAAAAAGGGGAGATAAGAGGAAGAATTTAATATTGAAAATAAACTAACACTAATAACTTAAAATGAACTAATGAACAATCAAACAAGAATAAACGTAGATTTAAAACTACTTACCAAAACTATACATTATTAAATAGCTTAAAATAACGTTGTATTTGATATACAACTCTGTGTTATTTCCACGCAATTCTAACAAAGAACATCTATCTAAAACAGCTGCTTAAGTATGTACGTTACGTTAAGAAAAACAAGATACTATTTTACTAACGGACGATAAACTAACAATTTCTCAGGTATTATCATTTGTTAATCTTATAGCTACTAAAACCGCGTCTCTTGGTCAAAGCCAGCGTAATGTACCGAAACCGAATTCTGGTTACTACTCAAAGAAAAGGCGTAATATAAAAAACCAACAACATGATAGTCCAAATATATAAAATAAGAAAATACAAGCCCAATTTGTTTCAGTATTGCTAATAAAAAACATTGTAATACATAATAAAGTACAAAAACTTTTTTAGGTTGTATCCGTTATGAATCATGTGTTAGTACAATAAAAATCCAGTCAAATATATTCTAGTCGTCCAAAATTTATTAGACAAGCTGTTGTCGGGAG
The DNA here is from genome assembly GCA_947562105.1 of Shargacucullia verbasci. Classification (NCBI taxonomy): domain Eukaryota; kingdom Metazoa; phylum Arthropoda; class Insecta; order Lepidoptera; family Noctuidae; genus Shargacucullia; species Shargacucullia verbasci. The sequence goes on along the minus strand of OX387286.1, from coordinate 3,166,396 downwards.
TTAGAGTTTCGCACCAAATCCAATCAGTAAATCAACAGAACGGAGAATTTATTTTCAACGTGAATTTGTTATTCTTATATTCTGTCTCGTTTATTGTACTGGTATCATAAATAATATTAGGCGCCATCGTGTCAGACGTTTCAAAAGCTTTCTCTATGTATTCTTCTATTCATCGAATATATGCATTGAATTACTCAAGATTTTGCCATGTTTTGGATAAATGTAATTCTTTTGCGAAGATTGCGCCTCCGTCGTCTCGCGGCTTCTACGTGACCACAATATCTAAGTCACGCTTGTCTTCAGCCACTCTTTTATGTCTATCATTTATTCTTCCGATACGCAAACGTCAGCGTTTGACAAGTACAGTTCATGTCGAATAAATTGTCGTAAAATTGTACGTGGAGTGAGTTACGACTGTGGACGGGCCCTTCGACTCCGCTGTTTTGCTCCGGCCCGACAGATTTATCGTTCGCTTTGTTTTTAGAAATTTTCGCCTCCATAAACGGTTTCCCTCAATATTCGAAACGCCTATTTCGATCTGCGTTTATTTCTTCGACAGAAAAGCCGTCATTAAAACCGCCCTGACAATTTTCTGTTCTCGAAAACCTCCAACGCGGAAACGTAAATAATACACCCCATATTGAAGATTATTTCTAATGCTCAAACTCGAGACGCAATAAACTAGCGCGATGATAATAAAAATGTTCAGCTTATCCCTTCGTGTTCCCGTTGTAAATTTAAACGGCGATGCGCAAGCGATTCTATACCTTAGCACATTTTATTAATGTCACGATAGAACATTTTAATTTTAATAAAACTGAACATCGGCACGCCCGACCTATTTGTCAACCTTCTTTACTTTTGCTGGCATGAAATCATACAGTCTCACTTTGCGTAACTACAACACTAAACGCGGGGAGCTCGGGAGTCGACAGAAAGCGTACTTTTTGATTAGAACGCTAAGACATAAATTCGCACGATAATCCACGTCCGCTCCCGTATGAAATATGAAATCCCCGAAGGACGCCGCGCTGGATTTAAGCTTTTCTCTTTAAAGTAATAAAGGTGTGTTTTATTTGAACTGCGACGGATTATATTTGGGATTTGGACGACGAAACACGTAGGCGAACCATCGCTCATGTGACAAATTTCTACGTTTGCCTTAACGCGGGCCACCGTGTTTAGAATATTATATCTGAAGTAGGGACTTTGGGAAGTCATATTGATTTACATAAGGAAAAAGGGTGTAGAATTCTGGACAAATGAAATGAATCTTGAGTGACGTGTAAACGTACGTTATATGAAAAGAGAAAATATTTTATTCGTAAACAGCTATTTTTAGTAACTTATTATTTTCTTTTCATTGTCTGCTACTGTATGTAAACGTGAAGCTGTTTGAAAGCCTCATAATATTAAGACAGTATCCAGGTTATAGAATCTGCGACCACTCACTCAAGTTACAATCTCTAAAAAGTAATGTCCCAAGTGACATTTAATCTAGCATAACATCATTAAGTTTAAAGTTGAAACTACACATACAATATACGATTATTTGGAGCTAATTAGAAACCAATTAGGCTACATAATCGTATATATCATAATTAATTTGAGCTAACTACTCTAAATTAGAGAAATTGGTACAATTATTATTATGAAATCAAATTAAAATGTTTAAATTTTAGTAAGCTGTGCAAATAATACTGACTGATATTAAATGGATAACTGTTTCAACAGCTTTAAGGTCACTATAAATTTCACTCAGTTTAAAATATATATATGAATGAGTCTAACTGTTTGGGTGTTTTTTGCCCGTATGCCCATTATTTTCAAGCAAATCCTATCTCCTTTGTCAATCAAATGAGGAATTGATGCAATTTTCATTCAATCCTTGTTTTTAATATAGCAAATTAGTTTCTTAATCAATATTCATATTCTTTATTTTTTCAACACTGTATACTGCACACTGATTTCAGTTTCTTCTTTAGTATAACCTTAATTTTATTTATCGATAAATCAATATGCGACGTCAACTATCTCAAGGGGTGTGCAATAACGATTGTCTTTATATCTCTTTTTTTCACCAATTCTAACTGGTGTCCCCCTAGGGAGGAGATTTGTCAGTTCGTTTATGCGACTTTGCCGAATTCAAATCGTAGTTTCCTTTCTGCTAGTAACGAACTGGCAACAATACGTGCGGAAAGAGGATTTTGCGTTCTATTTCTATGGATTTTTTAGCGTATTTTGGGGCAGTAGATGTGATTCAGCAAGGTAAGCAACCCGCCAATTGTATATTTATGAGTTCACAATTTCGCTGTATAGAATTTTTTATTGTAATACCAATTTGGAGTTGAATCTGTTGGGGATTAGTTTGCGTGGAGGCGAAAATTGAGCGTTTATGAATCATTGTTACTATTGAAATATGTTCAGTGTGTTGCAACTAAATGTTTTATTTTATATAAAAAATATTTCCGTCATTTCCCTGGCTACGGCGATGCGTTGGCAATTTGCCACTAATTGTGCAATATTTTTTATATTTAAAAACAGACATGGTTGTATATTGCTACGTTTCGATTAAATGACGTCAATAACCACAGATCTGTCAACGGTTGCTCTGTCTATTCGAAAGTAAAAAGTGTAACCTATGATATAAATGAGAAAAAGGTTTTTTTTTTATCAGACTCGGAATTACATCAACAACCACATTCTAATTTGTGAGTACTTCTACAGTCACTATTTTTGGTATCAACAAAGCTGTTTCACATTTAAAACAATATTCGTTTCATTAAAGTTGACCGGTCAACGGTTATCACCGCGGACGTCCTGCGCCGACCTCTTATCATCCATTTTATCACCAAAAGAGGAAACAGACAGTATTTTTATTTGTGTTAGTCCCCCACCGCCTACGCGTGATGGTACTGAAGTCTAGAATATCCATGATTTTGTCGCGCGAATTAGTTTCGCATCATTTTATCTGAAGGACGAACGTTTATTTGTGCAGTGATTTCGAAAATACAATGGATTTAATTTTGAGTTCGAAAGTGATAAGTTATATAATAATTTATTAATATTTGTGATAATTTACAAATACTATTTTGTATTTTTTGTGGATACAGAACCATAAATATTTTTATTATTAAAGTATTCTGTGTATCGACACAGAAAATTTAAGTTTATTAATTAATTCTGACAGCCAGTGATTAAACTCTACAAAAGCACAGATACGTGGAATAAATTATCAAACATCAAATATCCAATATTGATTTAATTAACAAAACAAAGGTATGTAATCAGCTTAAAGTTATCAGATTATACGATTGCTATCAATTAATTACAATTACACATTTACTGCTAAAGGTAGTTCAGTTGAAATTGGTTAAAAAAAATAAAGTCCTGGCGAAACACCCATGTGTTTCAAATAATAATTCAAGATTAAAAGAAAGACTTGGAGAGGAATTAGCACTTTGAAATAAAAATTGAAATGCGCATTGCCCTTGCGACTTTCAGTTAATAAGAATAACCAAAACCATAGTGCAAAATCATGACGCTTACAGAATAAATATTCATCAAAAATTAATATCACAAACATAAATGCAACGTTATTACAATGCAACTCGTTTTCAATTAGCATTCCTTATCTGGTCTCCACTTCCCACCACCAAAGTAGGGGGGACTTGGCAAAAATTTCCACCTAACGAGCTCATTGTCTTTTTATTTTGTCCAAAGGGTTCCGTCGCTGTCCTTAATTAACGGCTTTTAAGAATTTACCAGGGTTTGACTCGTTAATTACTCTACTCTTAATTAGTTGATATGTTTCAAGACGTGTTCTATTAATGGAAGTATCTAACATATTCAAACAGTAGCTATATGTTATAAAGTGTTGAAACCACTAAAGTCACGCATAGAAATACCATATGGCATGAAATAACGAACGTAATTAGTAATAATGGGTTTAGAGATTGCTCCACAGCGTTAACTAATACTGTTAAGTATGGTGACCCAATTCACGTTTCTATTAATCAGTTTTTGATTTAAGTAACGTATCCATATTATTTCAAACCGAGCTCTTTTTTACCATAAATAGGTTACAATGATGTAGTTTTTGTTATTTCAATTCATAGCAAAATGCTAAATCTAAATGTTATAATGAAATTGTCGCAGTTATGATTTTATTGGAGCAAGATTATACTAAGCTAAAATCTATGAAATTATTTGTATGAAATCTGCATTCAAAGTCCAGAAGTCTCGATGCAATCAGCATTCAGTAACCCGAGTCCAGTAATGAGGCGGAGACGACACTAATTTTATTTTCTTCCACTCCTTTGAGTGGGCCTCCCGGGATATTTGCGTTAAATTAAAAAGTTTTCTCTTTACATCTTAGGAGCACTTCCTCCATGCCCCGTTTATTTCTTTCCCATACTTTTTCCTGATGATCTCATACGATTACTCTAAAAAAAAATAGAAGGAAAATAAGAATAAATATCGTTAATGAGGTTAGCCTCTTCTGAAACTGGTAAATTGTTAAAGGAAAGTAATTAACAGAAAATTCCAGTTTACTTGAAGTCGGCAAAAATAAACATGTCTTTTTTTTTTTTTTTTTTCTTTTTTTTTTTTTTTAAAAACACTGCCCCACACTAGGATTTCTCCTGTATCGTGGGTACAGTTTACAAACATACATGTCACATGCACAAACAACCAGACCCGAAACAACTATCTGTAGATCATACAAATATTTGTTCCGTGCGGGGATCGAACCCGCGACACGTAGCGCAGAAAGCTAATCGCTTAGCCACTGCGCCAACCGTGTCGTCAATGTCAACGTCGTGTCTATGTTACGTCTTTTTCTATTTTATTGTATATAGCAGCTTTATAGCAAGTCTGTATAACTTGATTGTGCTGACTAAAAGATAGCTCATGGTACGAGTTGATAGTTTATTGGAATGCAAATGTAAAATTATCATGTAATTAATCAAGAACCAACGTGAAATAAAACTTTTTCTAGCATCTTCATCATCAATGAGTAATAATAAAAGAATTTTAACAGATAATAGTACAAGCCCTTATGCCTTAAGGAGCGCAACATCCAATACTTTCATCGCGTCTAAGTTTACCGCAAATTTTCTTATTTTTATTCCCAACATTAAAATGATTCGCGAAGCATTCTTATTGTACTCTTTGTCATGTTCGGAAGCCATATTATTCCTAATTATTTTTGTCCTTTCCTTCCGACTTCGTTATGCGGCTTCTTTTCCTTTTATTTACTGTCGATAGTATCTTTATTTGTACGTAATATATGTAATATGTATGAAATGTTCTCTTTGAATGTTTCAAGTATTTTATTACGTGTGTTATTGATTTTCTTTTGTTCCTTTTTTGCTTACTACCCTTTTAATGGGCATGTGGTGATTTTTTTAATATATTATATATTTTAAAAAGGCACCACATATCCTTTGATATATTATATCTGTAATCAATGAGTGGTCACAAAATCATGATTATTATGGAAATCGTTGAAGATTTAAATCAATCAATTTGACCAAATAAGTACACTGCTGGACATAGATCTGTTACAAATTGTGCCAGAATTCTGAAATCGGCATCAATTAACAGTCTCTATTTTCTTCAGGCCTGGGCCGGCTGCACCCGTACGGCTCGGGCAGCGGCAGCGGATCAAGCAGCGGAAGCGGGCGGCGGCGCGCGCGCAGCGGCCTTTCCGACTCGCCGACCGCTCCCGCTACGCCCACGTCGGCTTCCGACAACGCGTCCGACGCAACCCTCACGGACTCGGAGTTGCCGCTCGCTAGAGATTCCACCCTGCTGCATAACGGTTAGTTATAATCAGGAATTCTATTTTTACTAACCTAGTCATTCTTTGGTGATCGTTGATCCTTCGTACAGTCTCTCCCTGGTAACACTCCACTATTCATAAACCTTGGGTGTCAGCGAATCAGATCCCGTTATTTCATGTTCAGAGCCTCGTTGGTCTAAAACTATTTGGATATTTTTCTGCATACACTACTACAGCTAACTACACACATGCTCACAAATTTCGACTTCGTCTATCACGCGGAAACAAAACTGCTCACTAGGAATTCCGCCTTACTTAACAAAAAGTTATTCAATTTCAAGAATTCAGATTCCAGTAACAGTAGCATATGCTACTAGCATATAATACTATATAGGAGCATTTTATACTTTCGAAATGTATAAATACTTGAAGTAGATCCGAATGGACATATAACTTATGTTTCCTTGTAAAGTTAGAAGAACCAAAGGCAAAAACAAATGTCGCCTATTTGTTCGTGTCAAATATCAATTCCGTAACGGACGTCTAATTTTATCGTGACATCCCGTTTCTTCCTACATCTTGCATACCGTATTTTATTTCTTACGTCTTTACCGTTATCGTTATTAATACTTATTTTGCGTTTAACAATATCGTTAATACCACATCAAACGTCACTTACTGAAGATATTATAATAGAACTGAATATACTCTTGAATAGACTTTTTGTTCGTGTGGGGTCTTCACGTGGCGAAGTAATCTAATGCTTCAGTAACAGTTTAAATTACATTTAATGTATCGAAAGTGATTAGGGCCTGTTCTTTCAAAGGGTAGAAATCTTTACATTTTGTGTTTCTTCTTCATGTTACTTGGTTTCCTCTTTTTCCTGTAACACACTGTATGATACATTGTTTTATTTCATAGCTCGGTGAGCAGAATCCTGTAAACATTAAGTAGGTAAACATTTTTATGAATCATGAACCCAATTTTTATACCTGATTATACTAGTGATTATATAAATATGGTAATTACTGTGTGTTTTGTGTATTTATTTTTACGTAGTGTTTATTTTGGAACTAAATAAAAAAATGTTAGCAAGCAACCTACTCACAAATAAACGCTACAATCCATCTAAAATTTCGTTAATCAAAATGACGTCACAAATTCCAACAGATACCTACGTTATTTATTAGAATTTAAACGTTGAAGCCGAAGGGGCCACCGCTTCTCATGTTAGAGGCTGCGAGGATCCCGCGGTAAAAGTGTTTGCAGGAATGCAAAATGAAGCATGTGATTGCTACGGAATCGCATTATGTCTGTCCTGGATATCGACCCGTGTCACTGGAAAGGATATTTTTATTTTTCAGGCTAGTAGTTAGTCTAGATAGGTACAGAATACAGAACATTTTTTTTGTTTTTGTAACAGTTTCTTTGCTACGATTAGGGCGAATAAAAGTGTCTTAGTTTCATAGCTACAAGCTTCCTTGCTTCAATCCACTTCAAAATGTTGTTTCACATGCGACATTCCCCGCAGATTTAATTAAAATATTTTAAGCAAAAATGGTGAAATTTTTGATGTAAGATTTTTAATTTTTCCCCGTTAATATCGCTTCCAGCGGTCCCCTAAATTCATTTAGCAAAGCACTGTGTCACAGAGGCCTCTCGCGACGGTTTCCTAATGGATTTTTATCGTGTCGTGCTCCATGAAAATTGAACAGGAAATCCTAGGGAGTTCCGGTTTTAATTTGCCAACCATTGGATTCTATAATCGTTCTAGATTTCATTGAAATGCAATTTAATTGGAATTCCCTCGGTGTGATTTGAATCGACCGCGTTTGTGGGTTGGCGTTATTTGGTATTTTATTCTGAGCCACGTAAGTTCTTGGGATTATCTCTTGGATTCGTTCGCTATTTTAATATGGTCTACTTTACATTTGAGTACTACCTATTCGTAAAAAATCTTTGTATATACTTTTTATACGACTTGTATAGGAATACTTTTGTTCCGCGTAAAGTAAGATTAGAAATTAGTGCCGAAATGCTGTGTTCATTATTTATTTGTAGTAAACATAAATTATATTCAGAGCTCAATAAACGTCAATCACGGATAAATAGCAGTTGCAGTACTCTTATTAAATAATTTTAATATGAAGAAGATACACTATATATATATATATATATATATATATATAGATTTCAGATAACATTGTAAAATGTTAATGTGTTTTAAGGCGATACTACACTTACAATACAATGTCAATTAAAGATTAAAATGATTATAAAACATAGATATAGTCAATGATCAAATACACTAGTTTCTTTTTTTAGTGTGCCTTATTCTAAGCGGTAACGTACAAGTTTCGACTTTAACTAGGCTCTTTATCATGAATAGTGAGCGACTGCACAGTCTATATACACTAGGATGTCTATTTACGCAGCGATGGTTACTTTCTTCTGCTTAACTGACTGGATACAAATCGATGGCTCTCCCGGTAGCTCTACTTTTAAAAGTTTCTTTCCAGCTTTAATTACACTATTCTTCTTCCAGATTAACCAATCGTAACAAACTCTAATACAAATTCTTCCGTACAAATGGTCCCGGTTGCAAATTATAAACAATTTTCCTATTTCACGTTAAATGTTTGCGTGTTGCTTCCGATGCTGTTAGTTATTACTTGTAAATACAAATTACTAACGAACACTTCCGATGCCCACCGCTTGTTTTCAATGTTTCACTTTCGTCCCTCAAAACTTTCCAGTTGAAAATTTGGGTCCAATGTTTGTTTACATATAGTTTTTGGGGTCCCAATTTAATTTAAACTATCGCAGCTTTTATTTGTCGTTTAGTACAACATTTGTCGTTCGGCGGTTTGTGCGTGGTACCTTTGTTTGTGGTGTTGAATTTATTCTGCCTGTTTTGCTTTCACCGAGTTCCGAGATAATTTGTCCGAACATAATGGATGTAACGTTTCATCTTTAATTTGGGTACGTCCTGTGTCACTCGAGTTCATTTCCACTCGTTAATTAAACTAAGTGATACGATCCTATTTAACGTTTTTCTGTCTTAGGCAACGGACTAACATTAATATAAGTGATAAGATGTAGTTTAATTCTAGTGGTTTCGCTTGATTGACTACTCCGTGTTATGCATTAGATTGTATGAAATGCTTGCATTATTACATTCATCAATTAATAAAAGCAATCGCTTTTAAATATGTCAAATGTATTCACTCATAAAATTCTTTTCTTAAATATTTTAGTTAGCCACCTTCTAAGTCTCGCAGTTTTATTATAGTAATTAATTCTCTCGAGACTTAAAGAGCTAAAAGTTAGTTCTTACACGCTAAGTTATTACAAAAGAAACTTTCTCGATTATACAAAACTAAATTTTTCACAACTTAAATACCGACACCAAAGACCAATCAAAGAATTGAGCCTACGTTTAAAAATAATGGCGTATCACAAATCGCTCGAATAGCCGTCATAAACAGGCGACAAGTCGTAAATGTGATCTCGCCCAGCGAATGTGTTAAACAATTTGATACGCGGTAACAATGACGTTTTTATGTCGCGATATTTCGGTAAACCTACCGAATGTCGCCTTTAATTGCCGCCATTAAACGCATGCTTGTGACGAATCGCCGAGCGATAGATGGATCCCAGTTAATTTTCGAATCACAAACCAATATTTATCCCGCTCGCTCTTAATCCCAACTACTGCAGCAGAAAGAGACGCATATGCATAGTGTTTCAGTAACCGTGGGATAATCATAATGAAAGCCGGAAATTCGTTAACGAATATGGCAGCGCTTCGTTAAATTTTATGTGTGTTTGTTTAATGAATGAATGCCTTTTTAAATTTCCATATGGTGCCGTCCTGTTTTAATGATCGCGTGCAGTCGGACTTAACAAAACAAATGTGGAATGAGTGTTCTGAAGGATCATTAATCTATTAGTGAATGTATAAGAATAGATAGAAAGAGTATGGCGGTATTAGCTTTAGCGCGGCTTCGCTTCTCGCGTCTTTCACTATTTTACACCCCGAAATTGCGGAATTAATGTTTCCGTATTCATCCATCAAGGGGATACTGTGAAATTTCGTTCGCTCAAGACATCCCCTTAATCCTCAAGACGAATATCTCAAACTCACGGACGAAGCGGAATAATCGCAAGGTTGTGACGAGCTGAAAAAAATTATATAATTCGTCACTTAATCCGACCATCTCAGGGGGTTAGTCTAACAAATACCTAGTATTAGTTGTGACAAACGCAGGCTCGAGTTTTATGTGATAAAAGTAAGATTGCGGACAAATTTCCCCTTACAAGTAAATATATAACACATAGGGAGTAATGCACACTTGTGCCATTGCAGAAATAAAAAGTTGTTTGGTAAGAAATAAAAAAGATCATAATTGTGTAATAGCAACCTATCGTATCTCTAAGGAGAATGGAATAATAATTTGTTGGCATACACATTTCTTTTTTTTTAAGCTTCGTAGTATACTCGTTATATACTTTCGCTATTGAAGGATCTATGTAAGTCGTGATATCGCTATCTTAGTAAAATAAACGATTAAAAGATGTTACAAAGGACTTTCGTACCTACTAAAGGGACGGCAGTAGAGTAGATTTTCACAGTACATTGAGCGTAAAAATTCACCCGAAAACGGGAGACGAAGGAAGAAATACCGTAATGCGTAATGAACTGAAATCTTTTACTACGTTTGTGTGACCCGTGTACAAGTATCGAGAGAAAAGCGACGATCATATACAAGCGGTCCTAAGTTTCATCCTTGAGGGACACTCATACACAAAAGATAAAAAGAAAATCAATTCATTACGTTCCGTTTATAACTTGTCATATTATCGTCATCTCACAAATAAATCCGCTTGTAATTTGTACCAAAAGCTTTATGCGACAAACCATGGCACAAAGCTACAACCATCTTAGTTTGGTCGAAAGCACAAAGGAGTTCAGTGCCGAGTCGCCAGACCCGAAAAAGTACGAATCCTTTGAGGGACCAATCCTTTAATACTAATTGAATCATAATTTGGGAGACTGGAAGTTTCTTTTTATGTAAATCTTTTTTGCTTCTGAAGCTCAAAGGCTGGGCACGTATGTAATAATCTTGAGTTCGAAAGGTTTAGGTGGCACTCGAATATATGGAATTCAAATTAACGTGTTTCACTTGTATTTCCAGGAATTGTTGGTGGATTTTTATATGCCTTACCTGAAGTTTATATTATGAAAAATACATTTATTAGGAAATTCTATAGCTTGGAGAGTTGTGTATGTTTAATTATTATATAAGCCATATTCAGTGGCAATATGTATGATTAACGAGTTCAGTGTGTGATGAACGTTGATTAACAATCGATTTAGTCTATAATTAGGTTTAACTGATAGCCAGTCATTAACAAGGGTTTTATTGTACACTTGTTTAGAATATAATGAAATAATATTCGTGTATTTCCAAGCGTTAAAGTGTCATTTATCAAGACTAATTATTTTAGTACAATCTCATTAGCGTCCATTGTTATTACATTAATACTTGAAATGTATTGTTTTAGTAATTATTTAATTACGAATAAACGGTTTCATATCACAATGAACAAAACTGTTTATTCAACATACTAATGTATTTGTTAAGTTATGATAACACTAAGTATAGCAAATAAATACACAACTTTCAAACGGATATCATTGAGATGTAAACACCTAAACAAAACAAAACGTAAACAATTTCTACCAGTATCCATATTGTGTACCTATATTTGAATAATAACGTATTATATATTGTACCTACATTGTTTTTCTGACATCAGCAATACAAGTATATCGCACGTTATGAATCGATACAATAAACAGGTCCTTAGATATAACCAATATTGCTGAAATCCAAGACTGTTACCGAGAATAACAGCAACTTTTACCTCATCTTTACGTACTAACTCCATAACCCATCCAATGTCAGTGTAATATCAAAAGACAATTTACCATAGCACACGCGACAACGTCGGCGGGAGCGGCGATAAATCTCCAGGACAATTTCCGAAATTTTTCTATCAGAAAGATTTACACTCCAGTCATCTTGGCGAAAGAAAATCGCACCTACAATCCTATTATCGATCCCTATTCCAGTACAATTTGCGAGTTGCGCGGGCGAGCGCTAGCAATTTTCAAACTTAAATGAAAATATCGGTTGGGGTAGAAGACTGTAGGGAACGTTTGCCACGTCTTCGGCTTGTCGATAGTTCACATCCCGTCGAAGCCAGACATGATTCAGTCTGCAACATCCTTTGTCTAAGCGAAGTTTACGTCCAGCGGTTTCAGATGAATGTAAAACTGACAAAGGGTATTGATTAACCCTGAGAAAATACATTTTGGATACCGAACATGATGATGCAAGAAGTTTTTAAACTTTATTTTGATTTTGATCGTTCTGTGTTGTGTCCTCTAGCCTGTATGTTCAAATCCCATAATTTGACGTAGAATTAAAAGTTTTTCTTTTTGAATGTATTTTTAATATTCGCATAAGTTTCAAAATTATACTAATTAATTATCTAACTAGCTACAACTAATTACTCAAATAGAATAAAAATATACAGACGTATTTGAGCATTTTTGTAATTTCATTTTGTTTAATTATAATTGCTTTAATTAGAACGTGCTCTGTTTTATTAAATTCTAATTCTTACAACGCCCTTATAAGTTATGCAAATTAATATACCGTGTATAGTTGCTTTGTTTGTTAATATTAAAAAATCTTTAATCTTAATTATATCAATGTATTGACGGCGCAGAAGTTCAATTTGGTCATTGCGCCCAACCCTGCACAGTAACCAAAATGTCTTTCTTATTATATATATATGACAATCAAATACATAACAACTGATTATTTCTTCACGAATATTTGACATAGAATTTTAAAAAATCAATCTAAGAACCCGAAACTATAATAATCAAATACATAGCAACTGACTATTTCTTCACGAATATTTGTCATAGACTTTTAAAAAATCAATCCATGCTCCCTAAGTAATCCCCTATTATCAATGGTCGATAAGTCTCCTCTACCAACATTAACGAGAAAAAATCAAAATAAAAGTATTTTTAAAGATCACGGACCACGAAGAAGACCACTTATGATGGTCGTTCTTCATAAGAACGCTTCGATAAAGCTCAAACTGCAGCACTGAAACATTGAGTTTCCTTTACAACGTTAACGGCTCATTTTCTACTTAAAGCCACTGAACAATATTGCCATGGACAGTATCGCGACATAGTATTTTATAGGAAGACAAAAGCACGGAATTCAGAACTGAATGAGTAATAAAATATCGACAATATTCACCGAACGACCCGATATTGTAACAATCGAAAATTGGAAATTGTTAAATAAAGTTGACAATATGGAACATAAACAGGGTGTTAAATCTCTTTTCTCATCTCATCTTTTTTAAGTTATTGTAAAATATAATACTAATTAACACACAATAACTAATTAAGAACATTATTAAGTGAAACAATAATCCTTATTTGCAATTAATGAGCGTAGTAACTATATTGAGAAATTCTAGTCGGGATAAGTGTGCTTATCCCTATTAATAAATCTTTGTAGATAATGTCCTCCTGACCGATTTCGGTCACGGCGGCCAATCTCACCGGAGATTAGCCAACTACGCAGGAGATATTATAGAGCACAAGTGTGTGCGCAAACACAGGTGCTCTCTCTATTCCTTCACTCTCATAGTCCGATGGGACGGCAATCCGACACGACCGGAGAGAGATCAGGCGCAGGACCAACAGCTTTATTTGCTTTCCGAGGCACAGTGTGTTTTCACATACACAAAGACCCAAACCCGAAACAACTATCTGTAGATCGTACAAATATTTGTTCCGTGCGGGAATCGAACCCGCGACACGTAGCTTAGCAGTCGATCTCTCAACCACTGCGCCAACCGTGCCGTCTTTGTAGATAGACTTTTCAAATATGATTTAATTTTTTATTTTCAATGTTCGAATGTGAGTCTCTTTCATTTAGTGTTATAAATTCGTGTCTAGCATAAAAGTATTCACCATACAATTTAATTTACATTGTTATAAGTTTGCAAGTGGCAATATGTTTAAGGAAAATATCTATTGATAAAAGTTGAAACAGTGAGTGCATTGAAGCAAGGCCGACACAAAGGGAGGATATGAGCGAAAGTAGCAATTTTGACGCCCTGCAAAAGATTTTCTCATTTTCACAAACTTATTTTGCTAGATCTTAGTCCTTATGTCCTGCACATATGATATATTTCAGATTGTTCCAAGATAAAGGTGTAATATTGTTGCTTAAAAGCAGATGCCGTGTTCCTTTTTTCCATGAGCTATCTGAGAAATTTTGTGTTGATTGCTTATTATTGTAGGTAAATAGTGATACCTATTTTTAGTCAGCGTATCAACTCATAGAATATAAGACTTTTCATTTTAATATGATTATCAATTCAAGTCGTTTTACTAGTAAAACAGTTTAATATTCTGTAACATTAAATATTGTCAGCAGTACAATATACATATATAATGACTATATCCATGCAAGATAAGAAAGTTTCTTACAAATATCATAAAGAAAAAGAACATGGTAGGAAAAACAAGGTCTAACTTCATACTTTGGTAAGAAAACAGTAACATACAAAAACCTACAAAAACCAGAGAGCCCAAACATGTGACAAAAGCAACTCTTAGCAAAACTTACGTGTCGTTGGCAGACGATAACAACAAAATCAAATTCCATCTTCACAATGTAGTACGTCAAGTAAAAATTTCTGAAAAGAAGTTGTTAACAAAAATACGCTGAGGCCGGCAATGCCTGCGGGGCCATGATAAGGCGGTGGGATCTCTAGTAAGCGCCCGCCCGGGGAACCGCTCCTGTTTGGTTACAAGAGATGGAAGGTGGCGGGTGTAATCTCGTTACATTATAGTTACATGTATCGATCACACTATTTACTTTCCTCTTTTTCATTACTTTGAGCATCAGATCTTTTTCTAGTGTTCATGAAAATGTCCATTTCGTCCGCTTCACTATTTTTTTCATCTAAGAAATGATTGGATTCTGAGTAGTGGATTCCTGCCTGAAATTAGTTATTGAAACAGAAACCTAATTCAGCAACATTATCTTACTAGTGTATTTGAAAATATTATTATCTTCATCTCAATATTATCGCTTCTAAAAAGAAGATTCTTTCTCGCCCGGAAAAGAAGATTCTTTTCCGAGTATGCCTTACATTCTTCATCGCTCCCCACATCCTGAAAGTTAAACCTGATTCTTATTTGTTATTATTAAAATCTGCTTTTGCTGATTGCTCTGCTTTCTTAACTTGTCCCATACACTATTAGACACTTACAACCTGTTCGTTGAATACCTAAAGATCCCTCGCCTCACGATGGTGTTTTCAAAGAAAACGTGTATTGATGAGTTAATTAAACTTCGTATTCTTACCGTTCGGGTTTTGTGTTCATGGAATAATATTTTATTAATTACTTAAATTTAAATTCCTTGAAAGTACTGCCTTCATTGATTACTTCCTTTGTGGTTTGTATATTTATTATCCTTTCATCAAGAGAGCTCTTAATAATTATTTAATAATTAACGTTGTTTGTGTTATTATTATAATACTTACCAACAGATTCTTCTTTATTATACATTGATTAGCCTACTTCATTTTAAGTTTTAGGTTGGGTATATGGGATATTTCTACCACAATACATAATACAAATATACCTTTGCAGCATCGTATTATCGGTTAACAAAATAACTTATTCATCATAATACCTCTTTGTAAAACTTTGACTCCCAAATGTATTCTTGCACGAAACATTTTCAATTCATTCTTTCCAACGTCCATATATTGTAAAGCTTAAACCTATACATAATTCATGGAACAATAAAAACCGATTTGCGTACTTCGCTTCACCAAAATTCCATTAAAACTCTCAGTACTCGGCTATATTTTTTACTTTTTCAGCACAAAAGAATACTCGTGGCCCCAAAAATTGAGTTAATCTTATAACTTTTTGCACAAAAGTACAATAAGAAAGACAAAATAAAACAAATAAATTAAATTACAAGAGATTCCTGAGGAGATTGTCGCGATATCGTTTAGTAAATGTAATAACATTGTTAGATTTTTCAACTTTAATTGAAACTTGATGAAATACAAGTGGTAGTGTTTACAGCGAACGTAGCAGCGTAATAACACAAATCGATCGTATTTTTGTACAACAATATTATTAGTATTTTTATTAGGCCACTTCAATATCTTCGTTAGTCGCTCCGTGCTTCGGAAAGCACATTAAGCAGTTGCTGGTCTTGGGTGTCGTACTAATTTCTATGACAGTCGTTATTGGCGTCAGCAGCCCAACAAGTCTGACAAACCGGTCTTGCCTTAGAGTATCAGTATCAGTTCAAATATATTCGGGACTATAAAATAAAACTCGTATATCACCTGACACAATATTTTTCTAATTCTTTGAAATATTCCTACCAGAATTTCGCTACTATATTTACGTTCACATCCAACCTAATGTTACCTAAACGTCTAACCCATTATAGGTTCCCAAAAAGCGCCTCCCTAAAAACGTACACGCCACGTCACAAAGCAGCCCCCACACTCCCGCTAGCGGGTGCATCGCCAAATGCATCATTACGCCTGCCAGACACAATGCACCCCTATATGCGTGTGTGTGACAAAACATTTGTTGCCTCGTTCGTGACTGATGTCAGTAATCAATTTGCAAATTTTATTTCACCACCAGAGAGATTTTATATTTTAGCGGTTGTGATAAATGTCTTAATTTAGTGGAGCTTGACTGGATGGATCTGTTTTATTTTATTTATTTTGTTTGTAAAGTTTTTTTTTTAATGAAATTAAACTTAATTTTTGTGTGTTCATGTATACATATTAATTGTAGAATTACGGTACCAAAAGTATAGAAGCAATTACAAACTTATTTAGACAGAATTCGTATCCATTCTCTTTGTTCACTTACAACCTGGGCAAAATAAACAGCCAAATACACTTAGTGTTTTCTCAGACGGAAAACACGTGACCTATATCAGATTGTAGGATCTATTCCACAAAAGATAGCTCTATCCGGTCGACCTAGATTTTATTCGATCAACGTTTCTCAAAGACGTGCGATCTCACAATCCTAAACCGATTCGGCCTCACAATGTCAGGTCTCAAAAGCCCCCATCATACACCATTATCACGCGAGTCAGCACACCCTTGAACTAACCATTATACTGTACAAATCCCTACTTACGTTGCTGTCAATCTCACACCTAAGGGCAAAGAAAGAGAAATCTGGATGATCCCAAATTAGATACGCGGTAACGAGACGGCTTCCACAGCAACGATAATGGGTTTTCTTTGCTGAAGGGAAAAACCAATTTCGTTGCTAAAACATCAAAATATCTAAGTCAAGTTGAGGATAATCCTCGTAGTAGACGGTAAGTATCTTACGTCTTGATATTACTTTGTTTGTGAGCGCGGCGGCGACGGCTACACGTGAATATTTTTATGTGCTGTGAAGTTTGTTCCGAGTTGAATCGATGATATTGGAAAAGTTGCTGCTCTGCCTTGTTTTAATACGTGTTAAAATGTATAAGCAGGCTTTGACAGGTTATATTTTCGTAAAAAAATTTTAACACCCGGTCGTTCTCATCGTTATAAAGTGAACAATTTAAGGCTGTTAAGCAACTCTACCCGGTCTTCTAAAGCTTATTATGTTTAAGATTCCACTTTAAAATCAAGCTGATGTTAATAGGTCGTTAATGATACTCTAAGGAGTATGGTCCACAAACATTCAAAAGGACGTTTACTGAATTCTCCATTAGTATAAACAGAGCTATTTATTTCATCACTAACAAGTCAGAAAATAGTGAAGAGAATGAAAATTATAGTCATTTTCACATAATAAAACTGAATAAATGTTAAGTACCCTGGCTTTACAAGTTTTTGCAATATTACAGTTTTGGTTTAAATATGGAATAAAAAATAAATTTTATATATAAACCATTTAACTTTCTGTAAATATTGTAGAATAATGACTTACTGAAATGAAATGTACGAGTATAAAGCCGGTCAACGAATTCGGGTCTGAATAGATTGCGCTTGCGCGAAATTATAAGACCCCAACTTGGAAACCCATTTATTTTTATTTCATTCCCATATAAAAATTAATAATCCATGACTTTTTGTATTTCCCATATATTATATCAATGTGTAGCTTTTTTGTTTCTTTAGTCACATCTGCAGGATTACAGACACCACCTCCCCAAATGTTTTCATAACTTGTACAAACATTATCTTGCCGGATGAATTAGTTTTATCCCTAAAATAATTCTCCAACAAAAATACACTATATTCTACGAGTAACTAGTTACTCATATTTCCATACTTTTCGCTTTCAAAGCAACGTTGCATTATTTATTGGGGAAAAACTTTATATTTTCACAAAATAACCGAGCAGATGCTTGGATCACCTGTGGACGGGCTATTAACATAAGTTTATATTATAAATTGAACTCTATTATTTGGGTTGTAGAGTTTATTTTTCCCCAGTGTATTGTGAGTGAGAGGTTATGTTTTTGTTTTTATAGCTGTTTGTAATCGCCTCAGAAAGGCAGTAGTCGGTGTAATTTTCGTTGCGGGATTGTGTCTTGTAGAATGTTTTATTCAACCGTTTAGAAATATCCATGACGTATTTTAATGTTTGTTTATGAATAGCAATGACCTGTCAATAGTGCATCGTGCATGTTTGCCTTTTGTTAGCGGATCTTTGAATATATTCGGACGAACCTTTAAACTTTAGGTTAAAAAAAAAATATTGTCCTTTTACTCCGTGTCTAATTCGTTTCCGTGTACTTCAGTAGGTTTATCAAATCGCGCGTTAGTCACTATGGAGGAACGAAGTATGGTGTTCTTCCATTGAAAAGGGAGGATCCTCCGACCAGGCAAGGTGGTTAGCCTGGCGGGCCGAAGCCCGACAGTTGATGTCAGATATTCGTATATGTGTTAGAATCGTTGTAAACTTTCATAGTGCGATTCAGGGTTTGTTGTTGTAGCTTCACTGCTATAGATGGCGCTTTACTTTTTGCCATGTTGCGAGTAGTTGTCGTTACAGTCACTTGTTTTGCATACAGATAACCTCTAAAAATAGACAAAGCTTACGTACTTATTCTACTATAATTATTTCTGGATGATTGTAAAATAAAATTCAAACAGCCAGCCCAGCCCGACATACATTAACAGTTTAAATTATGCACTACCTCCACTACGTTTAATTCTTCCGTCCTCGCTAGCGATTTTTGGTCTAAAGTTATTAGACACACAAATCGCGCGTCACTCAGTGTCCCAGGGCAATGTTGTTTGTTCCCAACCCGTGTTTGTACAGCTAACTGGATTGCTGCGGACTCCTCATTTATTCACAGCCCCCACTCTGCCCTAGTTGCATTAGCCGCAACTTCTGATATACACATTTTACAATTTTGATTAACTTGTTCGTATGATCGTTGAGGTTGAGATGATGGTGCTGTAATTGTCTGGAGGCCTGTGTTCAAATGATTATGGTAATTTCTGTGTGTGTCTGTTTGTTTGCATTCCGCACACATGCACAATTGGACACTAACAGCTCTTCACTCAGTGTGAAGATCGGTAGTGGTATTGTATGAACTTTGCTTAGTATGTCCAACGCTTTAGTTAAAAGTTTCTTCTTTCAGAATTTAGTTCCTAACAATCTCAATATCAATAACCCTGTATGGTTCTCGTGTCCTCCTGCACCAACATGTAATTTATGATTGTGCGCACTAAATTACTCAAAATACATCATAGCCATGATAGGTGTAATAGTGTGCTTAAATTTCGATTAGGATATACAGATATGTGTATCGCAATCGCCAACTGTGTTCGCAAGCGAAACCTAGCTTAATAAAATATAGAAATGATCATCTAGATTACCTATTTTCGTTTTGGATTATTCAAGTATAAAATGTCGGTTTTAATACTGTAAGTGGCGTATTGTTGTTGCTCTGTTCGGTGGGCCAGCGTTGCGTAAATTGCGACCGCAACTAATCTGACCTAAAATCTATACATACAAAATTAGATATGGTTGCTTTTGACGCAATCGTCGCAATCTGAACATTAGGATTTTTGTTTTACATTTAAATACGTAATAGATTTTGTACGGTGTAATTTAACTAAGGCACATCATCACTAACAAATTTTCAACGGAATTGCACATGTTTTACAAAGAAAATTTTCAGTCGAAAGTCAAATTCTCAAAGTATTTTTTTAACACCAAAACGATGACAATACTGCCTTTTAATTGTTCCTTAGCGTTAAGAACTTATAAACAAACGAACCAACTCACTTTACGTAAAATAAAAAAACTCATGTCCTAGAATTTATGCGATGTCATTGACTTTGGTTGGAAAGCTTATGACGTCTTATAAGAGAACAAGAAAGGATGTATCCAAACAAAGGAGGCTGATATTTAGCATAAAAAGGGCATAAAATGCTATTAACATTGATTTATAGAATGCATCTATTATAGTATAATATGATTAAATCTGTTACTGTGAATCCATATCACTGTTCATTCAATTATTTAATAAATATGTATCCTTTTGTTTCAGGTACGTAATTGGGAGAATTTGGAGTCATTAATGAGAACATCTATAAAGGGTAATAAATAGATGTTAATTACTTATTGCAATTTGCATACAATGTGCATTACATTGATATTAATTTCAATTATATTAAAAAATACTGATGATGTGAAAATAATAATTAGAAATACATTTTAATTTGATTTCTTCATAAGTAAAACTCCCCTCATTGGTCTAGTGGAAGCATGAGCGGCTGCTGATCGAAAGGTTTGGAGTTCGATACCCAGGTTGGGTAAAGTGTGTTATTGGGATTTTCGGAAATTCCCAGTCGCAGCCCGGAATTCGGAATTGTGCCCGGTAGATTGCAATAGGCTCGCCCCCTATTAAATGAGACTTAATAACGTCATCGGCAAAATGTGGGTATAGAAAAGTACACCTCTGCCTAACCCTTCAGGGATTACAGGTGTGATGCTATGTTATGTTATATAAGTAAAACATGTTACCTTCATAACTAAAAGGTTAGTTATGTAAACATATGACGAGAAGAAAAAATATTCAGCTGCCTGTCGTCTCATATACTTTCATATATGAAATTCAAAAATATACTTAACCTCTTAAAACCTAAAAAGACCTAAAAATACAATTGCTAAAGTAAATGTTAAGAGCCGCCGTAAATATTGAAACATGCGAACCATCAGAAAATGAGGAGTAATCCTACACACGTTCTCCCAAGCAAACGTAGCGGGTAAACGGGTCGATGTCATCAAAAATCCCACGTTACGGTAACGTAAACGTGCGCGTTTTCAAAATTGCCTCTCGAGGACTCCTGTGCTGATTAAAATACATAGATCTGATCTTACGTGAGAATGTTCGATCAATGCGATTATTTGAACAAAATCTCCCCTTTGTCGGTCGCTCGTAGTCGTTGCATGTGACATTGTCAATTGTTAATTCGACATAACGGCATTGTGTTATAAACGAGATAATTTCGGCACACTCGTTCGGCATTGTTCGGTTATAAATCGTGTTTTGTTACGGAACTCATTTTCTATATGTTTTATCGATATGAATGTGGAAAATGAGTTAACTGGGTCAATTACTCCAGTACGGAAAATCAGCTTCTTTATATATCAGGATAATAGGTGAGGTTTTACAAACAATAAACTTTAGAAGAAAAGTGACTATGTACTTAGTATTACATAAGTACAGTACTACTCGTGCCTTCGCTAGAGATAAAAACTGTTTTGCTTGACTGATAACTGACGAATATTATTTTATTTTGATTAAATAACGTTGCCCCACACCATGATCTCTTCAGTACCGTAGGAACAGTTCACAAACATACATGTCACATGCACACACAACCAGACCTGACACAACTATCTGTAGACCATACAAATATTTGTTCCGTGCGAGGATCGAACCCACAATACGTGGCGCAGAAAGCTAATCGCTTAGCCACTGCGCCAACCGTGTCGTCCTGTTATTTCCTGTCTCTTTCTAGCTAACCAGTAAACAAGAAAATAAACTGTATAAAATATCAATTAATATTTTTCAGTCGGAAAACTTAAATTGATTATATAAACAAACTGGCTTATCTGATGTTAAAAGTTTTAATGAACATCTAAACATGCTAAATAAATATAAATATGGCGGATACGCATTCCCTTCGTTAATTAGTTAAACTTTCAGTTATTGACTTGCAGTTAGTTTGCTCTGACAGTGATAAACTAAGCTTAGGGAAGTGGCACAGAACGATATGGCGTCAAGACTATTTACTTTATGCTATTAAATACGCGGTTTCGTATTTTATTTCCTTTTGCTCATTTTTTATTTGAGTTTGTTCGAGAAAAGACTCTGCAATGTCAATATTATAAAGGCTTTGCAAGATAATTATAATGTGGAAATTATGTCTTTTTTGTCCCAACATCGTCTCCATAATTTTCCCCTTTTCACTTCTCACACAGTTATTTAAGGCTGTTTTGTATGCAGCATTGGATTGTCAACCAATAATCCGTTCAACCACATTTAGTTGTTTGATATAGCCAGTACGATTCACCCACCGAACGTCATATGTAGTTTCTTTAAGCAAACGTGTACGCCCATGAAAGTCTAATACGGTACGTATCTATAATTCATTCTGTGTAATGTTACACATCTACTTGAAAGATGACGTCATGATTGCAGTATGTTACATCAGTTGGTACCCATCCTTTTGATACATCTAATCCCTTAATTACCTTACGGCACCCATGGGAAATGACGCCGTGATTTATTTGTGAGGCAGACCATTAAGCGCTATATTGCATACGCATAATTATAAAACTGAATTCTATTATGATAAAATATAGAGAGATAATAAAGACCTAGTGATCGCAAGCGCGAGTGTTGACTGATTCCCGGGTCGGGCAAAGTGTTATTGGTTTTTCTGTATGGGAATTCTCAGTAGCAGCACGGAGTCTAGAACTGAGCCCAGTAGATGGCAATAGGCTCACCCCCTATTACATATGACTCAAAAACAGCATCGGCGAAATGTAAGTGTACAATAGTACACCTCTGCCTAACCCTTCAGAGAATACAGGCGTGATGCTATATACAGATAATCTCCTATATAAAAATATCAAGAAAATATTAAAAACAATTAAAAATGAACCTTATACCTAAATCTTTAAAAAATCTTAGCGCAGTTTCAGTCAAATCAGTTTCAAACAGAAAGGGGGACGACGTTTACAGACGTTCCTGACACATTAGCAAAAAAAAAACTCGCCTCTTTTAATTACTATTCCGTCGGAAGCAACGCCACAGCCAGGCGGACTGACCGGCCTTTAATTTTATTCTGTAATTACATTTTTTCTTCATAAAAATCCCAGGATTAGTTTGGGAAATGACAGATTATTAGCCGCTTAAATGTTTCCTAGAATTATAGTGGTACTTATAACGCTTGAAAAATCTAGAGTTTAAAGGTTAAATACGGTTATAATTATTATGGCTAAGGACTAACAAAAGAAAAATTACAGACCTATGTCACGCGGCCGGCATTATAAGTAGGAACTCTTTAAATAGTCTACCTGTATTTCTTCACCAGTAACACGCAAATTATGTATGGTTCTACGTAACATGAAGCTTTTACCCGTGTTATTACTGTTTCTTGCAAGCGATGGCTGCAGGCAATGTTCGTCGATAAAGTCAATACAATATTGTCGCTATAAATAGCCTCCATTCTTACTCCTTCGGTAACATTGTAAACTGTTACATTGCAATGGAATTAGTGCCCACACTTGATAATTAAGTACCATTTGTGTTGTTTTCAAAATGTTGGTGAGAAATATTTTCTTGGTTACAAATGTTGCTTCCTTGCTGCGAAAACGAGATTTAGTTTTAATTAAAATTATTTAGCAAACTGCAAGCAAATGTATGAGACATTTTTGGGGTATTCACAGACTTGTTTGATATTTCTACTGCAAATATCTTCTCTGTATAATTTGTATTCCAATAATGCTCAAAATCGTAGTAAAAGATAAGCGATAAATATTTTCTTCTAATGAAATCATAAATTAACCTACTACAACCAATTGCACTTCCTTATCTGACCTCAGATAAATTTCAGTACGAAAACTGGGAATAAATTGAAAGGCAATGATCATTTTCTCCCACGCCCCCCAGTTTGTTTATGAGCATCTAAAACTGAACGGCTACATCAGAGCGGACTACCAGGCTATCATGGGCCCGCAGAGGTGTGTAGCGGTCGTTTACATTTTCAATTGCGTCTGGACTCGCGGCCTAGGGCGGTGCATTAACATAATTGCAGCCACTATATTGATTGGCCAGCTTGCGGGCTAGGTGCTCCGTAGATGCTACCAATTGCTATGGAAAGTGGAATGTTTACGCTATTCTTGGGAGATTAGATGTTATTTTCTCATTATCTTCTCGATCTTTTTCTGGGCTAAGAGCTGGACGCTTTTGTGCTCTAAAAGTAAAAAAGTTATTTATGCATAATATTGTAAGAACTAAGTTCTAATATTTTATAGAGTACAAAGATTAGGAGTTCCCGTTGAATCCATACAGATTCAAAAATCAAGAATTATGGTCTGTCCAACTGAATAACAAATGTTAACTTTATCAAGCTTTTTTCATGTTGCACAAACGTCGCATAACTAGCCACGAATTTCGGTGAAACATTCACAAAATACAACAAAACATATTCATCAAATAAAATTTACGTCGACAACTCCATTCAATTTCCTGTTTGCCGCAGATCGGTAGGCGGAACGTCCGTCAGTAGCCAACGGTGGCAGCGAGATATGATCACGACTAACATTACGGGACCGGCTTAACATAATAGCTGCTTAGTCTTTCTATCGCGAAATTGAATTATTTCAATAACAGCCCCACGGTTGTTTTAGAACGATAATGGTAAACGCTTTATTTAGTGATTAGAATTTTTAGTGCTGTTTTGAAAATATTGTACAGTTAAAAGCCCAACTGTGTGATTTTATTTTTACTCTTGAAGAGGAACATTGTATATAAAAAAAAGTTAAATTATAGGTATTATTTTTTCTAAACTTCGGCCAATAATTTTAGGCACCTAATTATATCCCAAAATAAAGATTATTTCATATAAAATATTCAAATTAAATAAAAAATTGAACAGCGGACTCAGCAATTTTAGATCAAATCGCTGGTAGGTATCTGAATAGGGGAGAAATTACTGAGAACGATCCGACTCCAAAGTGCTCATAAACGCCGATCTTCTTTTTGTTATTTCAGCAGTATCAGCACTGTTCAGTCGGCCATTTTAAAAGATATCAGCCAATGCAAAAATGTAGATTAAAAGCTCGAATTGTTACCCGATAAAACCGATGTCAACAATAATTATATCCATTCCAAGAAATTTCCTTTCGTGTTGCAAATTGGAAACGGGGGATGTAAATGTCAATTTGATTTATATTCTTTAGTGTTTGTAGGTGTATTAAAACTGGATTACTTAATGACAGGTACGAAAAAGAATAATAATTCTAACAAAATTCTTTGTGTTTAAAAGAATTACTGAATTCTGATCAAAAAAAATTCTAAGCTTCAGGCCGGGTTCGAACACGTTTTCTTGCATGGAACACAAGAATGCTAACGCTAGATAACAAAAAACACATCTTCAAATTCGCTTCGTAAGCAGAAGCTAGTTTCGTAGCAATCCCCTATTCCGTTTGGCAACACGTGACCTTCATCAAAAGGCCAAACAAGGGGCTGCAGTCATAAAAACTAAGATACTTGTCATTCAAAAACATCACTGTATAGCGACACGTCTTGGGGTAGCAGTAACAGACCCTACCTTCCTTGTCAGCAGGGACGCGAGCAGAATTCGCAATTTTATTTGATTTCCGATTTAAATTCTCTCGTAGAATTCTGTGGTAATATTTTGATGTGTTCTCATCGATAACCAATGTTTGTAGTGATTTTCAACGTATTGCTTGATTGTGGGTTAATTTAGTTTGAAGATAGGAGCTGACAGTTACAGGTGATATCAGAGACAATCTTTGAACTCATGAATGATTCGGTTGTCTATTTTACGCGCATACAATTCACAGTTGTTTTTCAGATATATCACTGTTATTTCCCGTTATGTTTTTGGTTGAATAAAAAATCTGTACTTCCATTTTATTCTCATGAATATTTTTGATTAGTGGAATGGGAATATA
Source organism: Shargacucullia verbasci (assembly GCA_947562105.1). Taxonomy (NCBI): domain Eukaryota; kingdom Metazoa; phylum Arthropoda; class Insecta; order Lepidoptera; family Noctuidae; genus Shargacucullia; species Shargacucullia verbasci. Next base: position 3,140,264 of record OX387286.1, on the reverse strand, counting down.
GGAATCAAATGTAATCTATTATGACATCCAATTTTTCTGGAAGATTAACAATGCTGCTGCTTATCTTAGCAGTTCACTTTATAGTTACCAATCAGTACTGCTGGAAGCTACAGTAGAACGTGTTAGCTTAAAGATATAATGAATAAATAGTGACAGTGTAAGTAGAGGTACTGGACAGAATCGCCACAAATGATCGGTTGGTAGCCCTTCGCCTACGGTCATAGCAATCGTTTGCATCGGACCACTTACAATGTGTGAAGTAAGGAAGTATAGTGGTAGTGGAGAATATAACTATTATTTTAAAGATCCATGCAGTTTCTTGCCGACCTCTTCTCTGTAGGACCAACTCACATTCTGGAACCGTGCACTATATATGCTAGAATTTCGACGTTTTAGAAGGCTAAAGCCTAATTGAAATAAAACAATCTGTCACTTTGAATATGTTGACGTAAGTTAGTCAATAGAATTTTAAAATAAGAGGTCTAGTGTAGACAGCTACATTGGTCTAGTGGTCACAAGTGCGGCTGCTGAGCGTGAAGTCCTGGGTTGGTTTTGAGGTTATCGGTTAGAAAATTCTCAGTAGCAGTCCATAGTTTTGAATATTGCCAGGTAGATGGCGATAGGCTCGCCCCCATTAACATGATACTTAATAACAGCATCGACAAAAGTGGGTTTACAATTATATATCTCAGCCTAATCCTTAGGCGAATTCAGTCGTGATGCTAAGTTGTGTGTTATGTAAAAATAACTGGATGGTAATTCAGGTGAAACAAATTTATAAACTAAATTCAAAGCTTCGATTAGCTGCCGACTTACTTTAGCGGCTATGGATTTTATTGAGAATGACGAGTCAGGCATACGACTGTTGTCTGAAATTCCAGCGAAAATGTTAATCCGATAGATTTGAAAGCTTCATTGAATTTTAGTCTACAGATAGTACCCAAAATAGGTCATGCAAAAATCAATACAAACTCCAACGAAGCAAAGTCTCGGTTTATTCCATTCTATGTCATACCAAGACACTGGAATGACGTCTCCATCCTCATATTGACATTCATTGGAGGGTGATTATCCATGCAGATCTTTAATCTTTTTGACGTAAAGCACCAAAGTTTTCCAATTCGAAACGAGGAACATGTTTATCTGTGTGTTCAGAAAAAACATCAGAAACCCACCCCACGGATACACTGAAGATTGATTGGAACATCAGAAAGGGAAAATTAAGGCTTCGCAGAGCAATATTTTAAATTTATTTGCGTCTACGATGCAAATTATGAAATAGAGATGGGGTGGCCCGGTTTTTTTTTTTCATTTCTCTCGATTTAATCGAATAGGGGAATCTTTTGTTAATACCCTAAGACCGAAAACTGTTTGCTTTGCGTTCGGTTGCACGTTGATTTCCTCCATCATCGATATTCGAAGGAGCTAATTCCGTAAATTTTTATTTGTCTTGAAATAATGGGACTTCTTAAGAATTCCAATTTCCTTTTATTTGTTTGATATTTTTTGTGGGTGTTTTACTTAGATCAAAGTTGTTCAGTTATTGAGATGAGCTCATTTAAATTTTGGAATGTTAAGTAACTGTGATCGTGGAAGGAAATAAATTTGATATTTTCATGCTAATCAGACAAGAAAAGAAAATCACAGACTTAATTAACTATGTACTGTTTTAAAAGTACGCTTTAGATATTACTCAAAAACATAGCATAGCAAATATACTTTCTTGCTACTTATTGGGAGGGCGATAAACTAAGTACATTGAACCTTGGGACTTTTTAAACCTAACGAATCTACATCTGTATTATCAATACTGATACAAATAACATCGACTCGTAAACTTCCTCTCGCAGAAGAAAAACAAGGCGAAGTCAGTAATAAATCACCCATTCACAGACATGTTATTATCTGGACAAATCAGCAGCACATAATAGGGCCGACGATATTTCCAATAATAAGAACGAGAACTAATCTAACTGAAGCTCGTAAGATAACATAGGTCGATCCCCAGGGGACGCCTGCTGTTTAGCCGATTTACAACTATAGGTATAGGGTGTGGATACACTCTGATAATTTTGCTACTAGTATATTATTGCTTGACCATCAAGACTTAGGCTTCAAAGAATATGGTTTTCACCAAAAACTTTTAACATTTGGATTGAAATGAACATAAATGGCAGCTGAATGAGTTCAAAAATGGATGAAACATTAAAGATCTCTAATTTAACAGTACCGTAAGTGCAAGTTTTCTTCAAAACAAAATGTTTACATACATTTTGGCTAGATGGTAAGTATGACTGAGGTCAATTGAAAGACAGCATGCGTACTGTATCTACTCTGATAGTGATTTATGCCACTGCGGCATAAAATAATAAAAATACATATCAAAAATCAAGGCGAGAAAAGTTTAAAGGCTTATTTTCACAGTATTTTAGAAACCAATGATTCAGTACAGTTTTGTATAAAAAAAGACAAGCAGGGTTATATCGATAGCTATACTCTTCGATCGACAGTATCCCGTGTATCGTAATCCAGCGACATGTGACCTCCGTCTTATCCCTACAATTTAGCGGGACTCCTAGCTAATACGATGATATCTTTCGGAAAATAGGATACCGTTTGACTTTACCCTCGACAATTAAAAGACTGGATTAGACGATACACGGGTAGACCTTAATCTATAGGGAGGCATAAAGGGAATATTGCCACATGTTGATCACGATGATGATGCTATTTTATTACTTTGGTTTAAGAGTAGTCCTCTTTTACTTTAGGCATGTGAATTGCGGACTACCTCTTGTGCTTTTCCGAGCATTTCACTCCAAATAATGATTGTGTGGAAGAGATCGGATTAGCGATAATAGCGCTTATGTGTATCATTTAATACTGTACCAATTTTTTTTTATGCGCGATAATATGGATCCGTATAACACACAACTGGAATGTCATGTTGGAATAGTTGCGTAGTTTAAAGACAATACTATAATTAATTAGACGGCACGGCACAGTGGTTGAGAGATCGACTGCTGCGCTAGGTGTCGCGGGTTCGATTTCCGCACAGAACAAATACACAACAACTACAGAACAACTATCTGTAGATCATACAACAACAGATAGTTGTTTTGGGTCTGGGTCTTTGTGTATGTGAATATATGTGTTTGTAAACGCACCCACGATACAGGAATTATTACCAGTGTGGGGCAACGGTTTCTTAAAAGTAAAAAGTAAAAAAAGTAATGGGATAACAACCGAAGTCAACGAGAGTAGCCTGTACATATGTATGCAGACGGCAGTTGTCCAAATTTTTTGGCATAGAAATAAAAGCCTATGTCTAGTGGATTGCGACATGTTGCTTTAAATTTTCAATTAATGTTTGAGTATTCGCATGTATAATAGTATCCATGATACTTGATGACTTTAAGCGATTTGAATCCACCATAATGCAAAAACCTCAATCTATCGGATTGTGTAAATATTTTCAATGTAGTTTTCTAATAGCCTTACACAAAGTATCTTCTCCAAGTTAGTACAAAGCCTGGTGAAGACAATAACATTTGCCAGCGTTGTCCCGGACAATGAGGGGTGAACTCGTACCCGTGTAATCTTAACAACGATCACCGACCTCCGCTCTCGTTCGACACTGGTTATACCACTGACTGTGCGAACTATGGAGTTTAGATGTGCAAGTCCGACGCTGGTCAAAACCTATTGATGTTAGATTGGAAATTAAAGATGAACAACGTATATTGACTTATTAGACGTAAGAAGACAGGAAAAATACATTGACACGAGAATCAGGAACAAAAAAAAAAACTCTCGTTTCAATAGAGAAGCTAGCACAGTACAAAACGAAGAAATAAGCAAAAAAACACTGTTAATTAATGTACAAATTGTATACATCAAGTGACCAAACTGTTGTTTGTAAGCTATGGATTCATAACATTCTGTAGTAATATGTATGATTTAATGTCAGGACAACATTACAGATTATACATATATTACCAAAGGCATTAACATTACAGTCCTTTTCATTCCTTTGTTTAATTAAAATGAAACAGTACCGCTGAGGCTTTCAATCTGATAAAATGTTCTATAAAAAACAAAATAAACCATCGATTCAAACTGGCAACACAATAAATAAATTGATTTAAAATAAATAAACATGAATAAATAAATGATTGATTGACATTTTGTACAAAAATTCAACTTCGCGTGGACGTAAAAACGGTAGCCAAAGATAACAAGGTCATAACTAAAATAGTGATGATATTAAAATTCTAACTTTTTCTTCAAGATTTTACCAAAATATTAAAATTAAAAATGTTCTCAACACCTAAGTGAGGGCACTGGAAAATATGGCGGTAAAACAGCCGGCTCTTCGTGACGAGTCGTCGTGATGTGGCTGCAATTTGAGCGGCATCATGTCAGCGTATCAGCGAGTCGTTGCAAGTATAATTGTACGTAAACGATCGTTGAAAGTAAGGGATTGTGAAAGTTCATGTTTAGATGCTGGAGTTAAGCTTTAAGAAGCGTTACTTATATTGTAATAACTGGAATAAGGTCTTTGGTTACTGCTTTATATTTTTGTAGTTTCTTTTTTGTTGTAGCGTCACTTTAACTTATTTTTTGGTACTATTTCTATTCCACATTATCTAACGACGTGCCATGTTTGGGTTCTAATATAGGTATTTCCAAATTGACAATGATCGCTCAAAAGAGGGAGTATAAAATTGGAAACACTTCTTTCACTATATTTAGAACTTTAATATGATGAAGTACTTATTAATATATTTTTTATATTTACGCGAATTTAATACTTTGAGGTACTGAAAGTAACTATAGGTAGTGCACGTGCTAGTAATCACGCTGCACGAAAGTTTATAAAATGAATAAAACGCAATATATTCCGTAAGGTCTCAGTATCTATACCTATAATTACAATATTTTAACAAATATTTTAATAATCCCAGAGGCCAATAATCATGATCAAAAACCTGAACACAACAACATAAAGCAAAGACACTCAGCATTGGATAAAAGTGGGTTCAATAGAATAGGGTGAATACCATATTGAGTCTTAACATGCAATCTTTTAAGTGTTATCGACAAAACTTTTGAATCACCTTGACCTACTTGTTCAATATGTTTATGAAAGAACATGTTTACTAACAAACTAATACGAAAACATATAACTTCGTTTTACGATACAGGAAGATTAATAGTATTTAGTATGTTTGAGAGGGCTCCATAAAGTTCTCGATTGTGTGTAGTCCACCAAACCGCAGCAGGCCAGCGTGGTGGATTAGACATAAACCTTTATCTTCTGACAAGCAACTCATGCGCAGTAGAAGGACAATAATGGGCTGTATTATTATATTATATATTACAGTTTATCACATTTTGGACTATTTTATTTCCAGGTGGGTGTCAAATTAGAACTTATATGACACGTCTTCACGAAAATATGTAATAAAGAAGTTGTTGCTATGAAAATCCTGCTTGCCTACCGTGTGAGATTAAACTATCTTTCATATCATAACGTTTTTACTACCTGTCGTTAAGGTTCATTTTGCTTAGACACGGCTAAATGTTTCATGTTGTTATTATCAACGGTACATAGGTAAAATATTATAAGGGATTTATGCTTTAAATAGATTCTGCCTCTAATTAATCTAAATTAAAAATATTTTTACTTTAATCTTGCGGACAAAATAAGACATGTGGTCGAAAGGTCTCGACACTATGTGAAAGTTACTCTTTCTCTCTGTTTGTTACCTCATCACAACTAAACCACTTATCTGATCGTAATAAAATTTACATAGAGGTAGCCTGGGGCTGGGTAAAGGACATAGGCTTATTTCTACTATTTCAGCTACGCACTAATTAGATAATAAATAAAAAATACACGCAGACAAAGTCACAGAAATAATCTAGTATTTAGGATACTATATTTAAGAGCAGCCAGACACCTAAACTAAAGCTGCCATAAATTGAGACGTTGACGTTAATTAAGAATTTTATGACGTTTACAACTGTACTAAAGTTCCACGTGTCAACTTATTTGACAGCTTTTAATTTGTGTCGACTCACTTTTGTTCCTTTTTTTTGTAAATAAGAAGAAGGATCAAGAAAAACAACACATTTTATTCAGTACCGTCAGCAAAGGTCACATATTGTATGAACGAAAAAAAATAACAGCTAATTGTCACAGCGACTTCTGAACGTAAAGTCCTTGGTTCGATTCCCGGGTCAGGCAGTGTTATTGGGTTTTTCTGTATGAAAATTCTCAGTAGCAGCACTGAGTCTGGAACTGTGCCCGGTATATAGCAAAAGTCTCGCCCCCTATTACGTGGGATTCAATAACAGCATCGGCGAAATGTGGGTGTACAATAGTGATCCTCTGCCTAACCCTTCGGGGAATATGTTATGTTAAGATTATTTATTTACATTTTAGCGTCAACGCCCTCATCGAAACTAATATTAGAAAATATTAACTTCACCTTTGCTATCAAACCCCCTGTCCTCAAGGATAAATTATGAAATATTCCAACAGTCTAATTTTTCCACCCCCCACACAACTGTACAGCCGAAGCAATAAAACTTTCGGTATAATAACGGTTCTATACAATACGCCAGAAGTTATAAATGTTAATATTATGCAATTACCCGCCTTGCCCCTATGGGATACAGGTACGGTATCCGAACACACCCTGCCTTCCCCTAATTCATACAACTTGTTACTATAACACCTGCGTCTACGAAATGCCAAAATATGATAATTTTTGCGACTTTTGTGACAGTCCGAAAGTTTTTGTTGACGATGAAATGCAGATAAAGGTGTTTGCAAAAGAAGTATAGAAGCAGTACCATCTAAAGCCCTAAGATTTATACTTCTAAACATCGATAACTCAGCCTTCTTATCGGTCAAAACAATATAATATATCAACCTAGGGTGACGATAATTTACAGGAATTCTGAGGTCGTAACATCGCCCTTAATGACACATATTAGTTTAGTTTTTTTATCTACTAATTTCGTATTAAGTTACATATTCATTTAGGCAAGATTCAACAGAGGCATTCGATTATGTAAGTATCAGAATTTAATCCAGAAACATTGGTTGCATACCCTATTGAAGTAAGTGTGGAACATAGGCAGACCTTTGTCCAGTTGGGAACTATATAATTCAATTACATTCATCCAAGTTATGTAACAAAAGATAATTAACAATATTCATTTCGTTACGTAAATTAATAACAGGCAGAAAACATTTAGCTGGCACAGCAATCTATCACAATTCATCACAAAATAACTCCCGTTCGCAATGTATTAACGAAGCAGGCAGACAAGTGAAAATATTATAAATGTTAGCTCAGACTTGTTTGTGCCATTAACGAATATACATACCTATGAATCATGTGAAGAAAACGGTGAAACGATTCAAATGAAGGGGTACACAGGATTCCTTATGTAATTCCTCTCATTTACTCCAAGCCTTACTTACTTACTCCTCTTGCTCAGCGACCCGAAGGGAGTCTTGACCTCCGGAATGAAAACTCTCTACTTTACGCGATGTTGTACAATGGCCTGCTTCAATTCAAACTAGCTGATTACGCAAACATTCAACGTATCAACAAGTTATCTTACAGAAATCATATTTCTGTGTTCTATAACCAAATTTAGCTGATAAACTCTATGATTCATTAACATGATGTAGTAGCTGTATTTTTTTATGTAACTGAAATTGTATCTATTAGTTTATTATCGGACAGTTTATCAGCAAGTAGTGAAACAGTTACTGAGTTTCTCACTAACAACCATCCAATCTCATGTCAACAGATATAATTGGTTGTTTTTGGTCCACCAAACATAACAGCTAACTTGAGTTTTGAACAATAATCTGTGATTTGCGCCAGCAAGGAAAATAAGCTATATTACATAGACTTATGACTGGGATATTTGCCAATCAGAATAATGGCCCTTAAATATGAATGCGCGGCCAATAGGATTTAGGCACTCGTACTTCTGAATTTGTGCAGTGTATAGTTTTCATAACCGTCCCTAATAGCAGTCTATGATGTAAAGTCTAATATGTAAAAATGTAACATATGTAATGGAATCTACATTTGATGTCGTTTCAAAACGGACCGTTGATCAACCCATCTTCCTATACATCAAAACCTCAACCACCAAATTCGCAACACCGAACACAAACGAAAATTAGCATAACAACACTGTCACAGTATGTGAGCAAACAACAGAAATCTTGAACTCCAACAATTCTCGCAAACAACGTAATCCTCGGCGCCGCCATGTTTGGAGCTGCGCGGTAATTAGATAATTGCATGAGACCTTGCCGTTTGCGCATTAAGCTCTCTACCCACAACACCGTAACATACTACGGCGGTATCGACACATTGATATATTTTTTAGATATATTAATATGAGACAACGACTAAAGCACACTAACCAGACATACATAGACACAACAAGCGTAAAAATATAACTAAGATTTTTTTCATGTGGCGACACTGTTATTTGTTTCGGTTATAGCATGGTGGAGTATAGTTGGCAGAAACCTTTAAACCCTACCATGTTTGCTCGACTCGATCGATGGATCGACAGCCGGTAATGAACGGCTGTTGATTTGTGAGTGACAATCGAATCAGTTTGATTGTTTTATTAAGGCGCTACACGCCACTGTTGTACGTATATAATTGTATAACATAATAATGAACTAGTTTATATATCGAACTTGATATTATGTAATCATATACATATGTATATTTGGTGTGGTTTACTTGAGTATCGATAGGCCAACCTCTACAGTGCAGAAAAGTTCACTATTGTAGTGGAAATGTGTTTACCACGTAATTATATATTGGAAACTGTGTAAATATATAAGGTTAATTTAGGTTCATAGGGAGCGAATTTTTGCTTTGCCGTTGGCAGAATTTTCACCCCAAGTTATGATTGAAAATTTTCAAACAGAAAAACTGCCTGTGCTTGGAAATTTATTATACTCTGGATCTCACGTCAGCAGTCGCCGCCACTGTCTAAACGAGCACTAACATTGTGAGAGTATTAACATTTCTTGTTAGAATTAGAACCATTTTTATTCGTGTTGACCTTATACCATAACACAGCTCAGTTTCACGCCTGTTTTCCCTTTTTTTAAAGGTTAGACAGAGACGTAATATTCTACTCCCATATTTTGGCAATGCATCATCATCAGCCAGAAGACATCCACTGCTGAACGAAGGCCTCCCCCAAGGGGGGGGGGGGTGCCATAATCCCCACGCTTGGCAGGCGGCTTGGGGATCGCAGTGGCTCACCGATTAGTGAGAGGACGCTGCTGCCCGTCCTCCGGTGTCTGGCCGCAGTTTTAGGACGTACCCGGGCCATTTTGCCATTGCCAATGCAATTATTAAATATCCCATAATAGAGGTCTATTGCCATCTACCGGGCACAATTTCAAACACCGAATTGTTATTGAGTATTCTCGCCTCGCCAGACACTCTTGTGATCAGAAGACCAATAAGGTACTTAATTATAAATAGTCCTCAATTTATAATAGCTAACCCAGTTTTCATCACATGAAACAACAGCTTTGGTGACAGTACAAAAAACATATAAAAGTATAAATATACATTTTTTGTCATTGATTGAAAACGTTATCCCACACTTGCAATTATTCCTGTATCGTGGGTGCGTTGCGTACAAAAACAAATATTCACATGGACATACACCCAGACCCGAAACAACTACCTGTAGATCATACAAACATTTGTTTCGTGCGGGAATCGAACCCACGACACGTAGCACAGCAGTCGATCGCTCAACCACTGCGCCAACCGTGTTGTCGAATTTGCAATGCACTTAACTGTGTTTTATATGAACCTCTTTACCCGTAAGGGCTCGTAATGGCATGCGTGGTACACAACGGAAACTCTTCAACACAACCGTGAGTGAATTACCTTTGTACTAAAATTTCAAAGAGAAAATGTGGCGGTCTTCTTGACTTGTATAAAAATAAATCCATTTATGTATGGTATACCTGTACACTTTTTAATCACGAAATAGAAAAGTTCGTACCCAATTAACGACAATCATCTGTAAAACATTTTTGAAATTAACGAATATTTTACTTCACGATTCAATTGGTCAACTAGTTAAGCGATTGGTTGTGTAAGTGTGCTACAAGTTACTGGTTTGATTTTCACACGGATCCAATATTTAAACAGCAAATATAATATACAGATAGTTGTTCCGGGTCTGGGAGTTTGTGTCTCTAATGAGATGTATGATTGTTAACTCTATCCACGATGGGAAAATATTAGTGTGTGTCCACACTTATATCTCCCATACTTTTTCCACATTATGTTCATGGCAAGATTGTTAAAAGAGACTTTAAAAGAGTATCCCTGGAGTTTCTTGCCGGTTCTTCTCCATAGGACCAACTCTTTGGAACCGTGCAACTAGAGTCCTATAACGTTTCATAAGTGCCTGTATTAGGTTTATTTGAAATAAAAACAATTCTATCTATCTATCTTCATATGTTCCTGTATGTGGACATCTCTATAAAATACTGCTGCTGATTGAACAATTAGCATTAATATTCTTTAATTGTATCTTATCTTTGCATTTTTTTTAAATCAATGCCTACCCAACCCTAATATTAGGGATCAATTTCAAAGTGCGTGGGTTTCGTTTTTTCAATCAACCGCATCGTCAATCAAAATAGGGTGCGTTGAGGGTTAAAATTATTTAATCCATAGGTCAATGGCCTTACTAATAGGGAAAAATGAAAATGAAAAAAAAAACATTCTATTATGTGTCTTCCGGCCTTTTACGAAGGTTTTATTTAATAACCGCTTCCTTAATTAACTATATGGGATGTGTCTGATTATATACGAAGCGACTGACTTTCGCAACACCATAATTTTGTGTATTCACTACAATATACGCTATTATTAGGTAGTTACCTTGATTTTTATTTCTTGTTTTTATAAACATTACCCCACATTAGACATTATTCCTGTATCGTTAGAGCGTTTACACACATAAACAAAAATTTGCAGGCACAAACACTCAGATCCAGAATTATCTATAAGCCATATAAATATTTGTTCCGTGCGGGAACCTAACCAGCGACACGTAGCGTAGCAATCGATCACACAAACAACTGAGCCGTCAAAAACTAAACGTCAGAATTATAATGTAACATATCTTTATCTCTCTATATCTGTTCTCTTAATGAACTGGGATTTATTTATGAAACATAACATAACATCACGCCTGTATTCCCCGAAGTGTTAGGCAGAGGTGTACTATTGTACACCCACATTTCGCCGATGCCGTTATTGAAGTCCATGTATTAAGAGGCCAGCCTATTGCTATGTACCGGGCACAGCTTCTGAGAATTTCCATACAGAAAAACCCAATAACACTGCCCGACCCGGGAATCGAACCCAGGACCTCACGCTCAGCAGTCGCACTTGCGACCACTAGGCCAGTGAGGCACTCATGCAATTATTTATGAAACTGATATATTATAATAATATTTAAGTATTTGACCTTCTTGCATAACCCACAATATCTATTTTTGTTACAGGTAAGCCCCCTCACAAACCTCAGAATCCAATTAGTTTCTGAAACCTTCATTACTTTCAGGTATTACTTTACGTTCATTTAAATCCACGCTTTTCCAATAGCGCTGTCCATTATACGTGAATAATGAAAAACTGCATATTACTTAGGGGCTGGACGATAAACAGAGGGTATCTTCCACCCTCGTCAGTTGAAGAAATCAAATTAATGGGGTATTACATTGCTTGTATGTATTATGTACCTAAGTTGATAAGTTATTTTGTTTGGTTAGTGCTGAATTATTCACGGATATATGAGAATATAGTAAGGACAATACTTCACGACTGGGCATCATACTTAGAGAGATGACGACACAGTTGGTGCAGTGGCTAAGCGATTAGCTTTCTGCGCTAAGTGTCGCGGGTACGATCCCCCGCACGGAACAAATATTTGTATGATCTATACATAATTGTTTCGGGTCTGGGTGTTTGTGTATGTGAATATAACAGTTTGTAAACGCACCCACGATACAGGAATTATTTCTAGTGTGGGGCAACGTTTATTAAAAAATAAATAAAAAATAAATGCTATTTCACTGCAATTCAATGTTTTGCAGCACAGTGCAGTGTAGTATAACGCTATAAAATATAAAAAAAAAAAACAACTAATAAAAAATCGTTGGTATAATAATCCTAAGCCAGTAAAACAAAATCTGACGATACGTTTGGGCAGTGGTTGAGAGACTAACTGCTGCGCAACGTGAAGCGGGTTCGATTCCCACTCGGAACAAATATTTGTATGATTTGCAGATAGTTGTTTCGGGTCGGGGTCGTTGTGTATGTGAATATATGTGTTTGTAAAAGCACCCACGATACGGGAATTATTCTTAAAGTGCGGCAATGTTTTTTTTTTAAAACAAACTACCAACTCATTCCTACGTGTAATTCTATATATGAGATATAATTCATGCCCGAATATACTCTCACACGACTGACTAATCAAAGCCAGTAATATTACTACTATGTAAACGGTAGATTAGTTTGACGTGATGTAGGTTGACTGACCGACCGACAGATTGGCCGATCACAGATTAATTTTTATTACTGTTTTGTTTATTAATTAATAGAACATTAAATTGCATGAATAGGAAATCGATTATTGTAATGTAAAATCTGTCTGTCTTTACAGAAATTGTATGAATGGACATTTCAATCAAAACTTTATTGAAACGACGTACTGTCCAGTGTTTATACTTTAATCATTATAATTATAGACTGGCACTGGTAACGGACGTTTCTCTGTGAATATTGTATTGTTTTAACTCGGCTGTGGCATCGTTAACTTGACATGTGAATGTCGGGCTAACCTATATACAGCTGAGAATATTGATTTGGATGGCACTTTTTGACTTTCACATGATGGCACAGTTGAAAATGAGTTTCCAACAAAATTGAAGACTTTATAGAGCCTTAAAATGTCTTCTAAATAACTTAATTACAACCTCCATATCTTACGAAACTAAATATTTTAAACTTAACAGTACACTGCATAAATAGCTAAAAAAATGACGACCACAAAACGAGCGTTAAACATCAAAATATAGTGTCTCTTAAGATCCGTAATACCAAAACCCATAACTCAATCTAAACCATAAGTCTCTTGCTGCATATAAACGTCTTAAAAATTTAATCATAATGCTATACTCACCATCACTACGAAGACCTTGAAGTCGTAGTGATAGTGGGAACAGTGTAGGACACAAGTCTCCCACATACAATCAAATTCGACATCGATTTAGTAATGACGTGCTGTGTTAACACTTGTACCAATCATCCCCTAAGGCATACAAATAGAGAATTAACTTCAACTACGCGTGACATACACCAATAAATTACCTACAACTCGCTTGTTAAAAATTCTAATGATTATCAAGAGAAGTCGTGATACGGCAATATTTTCGTTCGGCCGATTACAACCCCCTATTTAACCCGAAAGCAGGTACGAAACGGAAGCGGTTCGTCGGCCACAAGGATTTATGGCCCCGACGGGGTTCAAATCGGGGGTGTAAATTGGTTAATGCAAGGGTTCGAATCGTTAGTGTACTGGCCTGATACCTAATCCTTGACTGTACTAAAAAACTCGTTTAAAATTGCATGGCGATACTGGATTGTGGTTTTGGTCTTTTGTTTTGCAAACATGTTGGCATGTTAGGGATGAACTTGCAATTGCTTCAGGACGATTTTTATCGTTCTTCAATGGTTTAAAATGTAACGTGTCGTCGTATGTTATCTTGATTTAATATAAAGCTTTTACTCACTAAAGTTCTTTTTGAAACGTCCCTATACAAATTGTTTGACGCGTAGTTATTATCAAACAAAGATGAGCTTTGTTAGATTTCGACAGGCGTCTTATCCATCACATCTGGTTGCACCTTCATTAGCAGACTATCGACTGAATTATGTGCATATAGTTTTCAGTGCAATTAAGTGAAGAGACTGCGTAGCTACTAGCTCTTTCAATAAATTAACCTTACAAATTTCCTACAATTCACAAAAGGCATGAAACGAATAAGATTGCGACGCAGCGTCTACCTTCATCGATTTACGGGAATGGAAAATTCTTTATTAGATATACATAAACTGCTTTATTGGTCTAATGGTCGCAAAAGCGACAGCTGAGCGTGTGGTTGTAGGATCGATTCTCGGGTCGTACAAAGTATTATTGAGTTTTTCTCGATAAAAATTCTCGATATAAATAGCAGCAACGAGTTTGGAACTGTACCCGGTTGATGGCAATACGCCCCCTATTATATGGGACTTAATAACAGCTTCGGCAAAATGTGCATGCACAATAGTACGCCTCTGCCTAACCGTTAACCTCTGCATGTCTGTTCCTCTTTATTGACAAAGCTTCGCATTCAATTTCTCACAATGTAGTTTTGCTTAGTAAAGGGATACTTAAAGGTAAATGATATTGCCTATAAAGATATCATTCTGCGAGAAAGCTATAGGGTCATAAACTTGACGTCTTCATGACATCATAGTGGACAGTTCAAAATGTTGGCGTACAGTAAGCGACAGAAGTATCTTATGTGTACAAAGTGAAAGTGAAGAATAGTGTAACTTTATTGAGTACAGTATCGGTTAATTACGAACAATATCTGTCTTCGTAAGACCACTTCTTGCAAACGTGCTGGTTCATAATGAAATGCCATCTCATTTTAATTTCAAATCAAAATAACAATTCCAAGTCCTATACGACATCACAGCAAAATGAAGCCATACAGAAAGCGATTTTATCAAAATGAATAGATCGTCATATGAAACTAGATAACCCGGCACAAAAGATTGTAAGGTCCCGATAAGGGTCCGATAGAGGGCGATAGTGTAGCCTTCGGAAGTTCACCGTCTGGGCTCCTAACGGAAACGCTTTGTCCCTACGGATTTAGGGATAACACGAGAGGTCGATAAAACGCTCCCAAAATTATACGGAATTGAACCTTACTGCATGCGAGTCTGCTAAAGTCCGGATACTAATTTAGTCGCAAAAGATTCGGCCCATTTGGCAATCCCTTTTGTGAATGCAAACTGGTACGAAACAGGAGACGGTTGGCACTATTGATGATATTGGTAGGAGATTTAAGAAAAGAATATTTGAATCTGACATCTGACGCGGCTTAAGCAAATTGCCTACATAAGCCTGAATTATGCAAAAACGATGTGTATGTATATGTAAAAATACTTTAAGAATGGATGTGCACCGCAAATTAGATAAACAAAGTTTTACTGTGCATACATGTGATGCTTTGTCCACATGTTGCTAAAATATTACTTTGACTGTTCTACCACCCGCTATGACTTGGAATTTAGCTCAACCAAAATGTTTTAATGCTTCATGAGCATTTAAATACAAAACTGTACACCAATCCACACACTTCCTCAATTCTTGATACAGCCATCTTTTAATTAAAACTTAGTCCAATTTATTAATTAGACATTAAATACTTGTAGCGAGCAAACTTCCGAGAACTCATTCCGCGGGGGAACCAGTTCGATTCCAACTCAAAATGAATTGTCTTTTGAATTTATATGTAAATGTCTCCCTACTGGCGAGAGAGAAATAGTTTACTTCTGCTTTCTCAAGCGTTGCTACTTTGAATAAAGTCTGATGCGAATTAATTTTACGCTTGCAATAATTTTGTGTTACCGCCAAAGGGGATTCTCAAAGAAAGCCAATAGAGACTGGAAGGCAATAGACACCGCCGGTGTGAAAACGCTCTTATTGCATATTCTGGTAATTAGTTTGGTTCGAGGAACATTGAATTTTAATGTTCTGTCTAGCCATCGTCGATTTTACTTAGGAAGAAATTGCTTTCACGAATTTTAATTTAACTTGACAGTTTTACATGCATGATCTAAGTCGTATAAAATTTTGTCTCAGCTTCTGTCTGTGCCATCGGTACGTAGGTCGAACCGTAGGTAGGTTCAGGTAAGTACAATTCTGACAGCCCCTTCGGGTACCACACCTGAAGTTAATATTACATCAAAACTGTCTCAACAATAACTTGACTTCTGCCCAATCAAACAGTAATCCAGCGTAGGATGTCGCGATCTTTGACAGATCATGTTTACACATACTATCTTCTTTCACCTGTGTTTACTCACTCCCCCTTCAGCCCGCACCCCGCACCTCCCAACCCCTCTGTCAATTCAATACGAAAATCCAATTTCTTTTACGTTACAACTTCGCTCATTTTGTTTCGTCGAAGAATCGAAAGTTGGCCGGTATATGAGGATTTCTATTGACTCGTATGCTAGTGACAGCCCTGGAGCTATTACTGCTTCGGGTCCCCTGATTATTGACTGAAGCAAATGTATGGGATATCTCTATACTGCTGAGATTAGGGTTGCTAAGTAGGGCCGGTTTTGTATGGGTAATTAGTATGATTTTCTATTGCTTCTGACGGGTCGTAAAATGTTGAAATGGAGCTTGTTATGATTAGCGTGTAAGGTAAAGAAACATCTAATAACTTAGCCAATAAAATGCTGAAATACAAAAATGAATTCATATCGATTGATTAATCAATCTCCAATCTAGATTAATAAAGTAATAAATATAAAAATGTATGTAGATATTTAATGTGTATCTAAATAAATAAAAAATATCTTTAAGAAATGCATTCTACTTTTGATTGAACAAATTTTCTTTTAATAAACTGCGAAATCCCGAAAGTTCTATTTATTTTAAATTCTTTTCTTTATAAGACAAGTTTCTGAACGAACGTACCCTGTAGTCACCCTACTCCTGCAAATTGAGAGGGTTACATTCGGAATTTGAATTTGTATAATGATGTTTTTGGATAATAAAAGGATTGAATAAGCAAGTAGACGAGACGGGGATTTCGTCAATCGATCGACTTCTAAGGCATGGAGATTCGATCTTGCGATGAAATTTTCTTCATTTTAGTAGTCACAGAAACTGCAGTACATATATATATACAATCACGACTCGTGCTTTTGTTTTTTTTTTCCTTGATGCATCTTTTCATATAAAAAGAAAAAAGGAAGGTTGGAACTACTGTAAGGTACACACCTGATTATTTACATTTATAAACATACCCAATTGATTGGTTAAGTACCAAATATTTTTGGTGCATTGTACATTTAAATGGATAGCTTATTTTTTTTTTTTGTTTTGCATTCATAATGCTTTACTTTGATTATTAGTACTTCATAGAACGCCAAACAATAAGTACCTAATAGTTTTAGTTTCTTATATTACTGGAAAGTTTATTAAAAACTAGCTTTTGCCCGCGACTTCGCCCGCGTACCTACATATTATTCAATAATTTATAGCCTATAGCACTCGGGGATAATGTAGCTATCTATCAGTGAATATTTTTTAGAATTGGATCATTATTTCCGGAGGTTACCCCCTACATACAAACAAACAAAATCTTACCTCTTTATCATATTAGTATAGATATGCCAAACAACTTATTCTTCTCCACTATCAAACACAACATCTATACAACTCAAATATATATATAAACAAGAGAATCCAGTAAAAACAAACGATAGCTTAAAGCGATACAACATTGCGTTGTGTTGCCGACCGTCCACAACTTTATTTAAGTACAGTCCTGTTTACATTGAGAAAGACATTTCATACAATTCCCTTGTTATCCCAACATATTGTGTTTGTTTAACGCCGATGTACAACAACTTTAGACTGGTGCCGTTATTGGAGCTGGGTTTAGGACCTTCCGATTGACGGGCTAGTCGCCAAAGGATATGTCTAACATATAAATTTTGTTAGCAACAGCTTTGACTTTAGGCAATCAAGACAAGAAACGGCTTACCAAGGTGTGGTGTTCTGGGTCTCGATTATATAGGTATACTATGCTACTACACATTAAATTACGGCGACACAGTTGATGGAGTGGTTGAGAGATCGACGGCTACGCTACGTGACGCGGGTTCGATTCCCGCACGGAACAAATATTTGTATGATCTACAGATCGGGTTTGGGTCTTTGTATGTGAATATATGTTTTTATAAACGCTTTCGTAAACTTTTTATATTTGTTTCGTATTGAATTTAATCGTTATTAAAACTAGCGGTCTGATTTATATCCCTATTTTGTGTAAGAAATATTCCAGAATCGACAAAAATAAACAGAATTTTATGCAAATTTAACCGAATGGTCATAATATTCAGTTTAACATCATTTTTATTATAGTTCGTTTGACTTACGTTGACTGACTCATTGATCCAGTGGTCGCAAGGACGACGGCTAAGCATTAGGTCCTGGGTTCGGTTCCCGGGCAAAGTGTTATTGGCTTTTTCTGTATAAAAATTCTCAGTAGCAGCACAAAATTTGGAACAGTACCCGATAGATGGTAATGAGCTCGCCCCCTATTACATGGGAGTAAATAACGGCATCAGCGAAATGTGGGTGTATAATGGTACACCTCTACATAACCCAGGCGTGATGCTATGTATGTATGTATTTATAGTACGTTTCAAAAAAACTATAAAAATCTTGGGCAAACCCCTGTCATACCATCTCCATAGAAATCAAATTCCCCTAAACCGAATATTTACAAAAACCGAACAATCATAAAGATCACACTGACTTTCAGAAAGACCGTAACGTATCGAACTCTTATCGCAATTTTAACGAAGGCATCGGCTGCGTTCGACAGCCTTGAGATACAGAATAGATTCAGAAGTTCCACTTCACACAGATTATGAAAATAAAGTTTTACGTTTTCATTGACTTTGGACTGAAGAAAACTTTCGTTGTGTGTTATACGTAACACACATTCGCAATAGATTCATCAGAGTCGAAGTTCTATGCAATAAAGGACGAGCCTATTGCCATCTACCGTGCAGAGTTCCATACTCCATGCTGTGAATGAGAGTTTCCGTTCAGAAAAACCAAATAACATTTTGCACGACCCTAAATCAAACCTAGCACCTCATGCTCAGCAGTCCAAGTGTACTATACCAATGAGGCAGTTATCATTGTTGTTCAATTCAAAAGAAATTTAAGGAAAAATAGCTTTTTCCCATCATGCATCCCTATATATAACCCTAGCAATTATTTTTATGAGACAGTATTATTTTAGTGTGCCTTCTGCTTTTCCTGTTTAGTCCAAGAGAGGTCAACAGGGTGGATCCTTAGGGAGGGGGTGGTAGCATCCTGCGTTCGACACACGGGTTCAGACCATTCGTCTAACGAGTCACTTGCTTCAGGTTTAAAGATTTTTTCTTTTTTAAATCCGTCTGGAAGGATTTCTTTTTTTCTCGAACGGTGTACGTCAATTGTTTGCTTCGGTATGTACGTTTAGCTGATTAAGGATTAGTTTATTTTCGTATTAGTTCTATAATTCATTTGATATTAGGTTACACAACTTGAAATGAAATGGAATGATTTTGAATAAAAAAAACATAAGATTTACTTTAACATCTATGAACTCTAACTAGCACTTCTTTTCATACGTTTGATACTTTGGAAATAAAAATTATAAATAAAGTATTGGTGTCATCTGGGAATAAGACGAAACAACACAAAGCTAAGAACAATTAATAATCCTGGCATATAAAATAATAACTAAACACCAGCTCACGATACTTCATTACGTGAACGAATGGAAGTCTTATTCAAACAAATAATAAAACTTTCATGGTTGCTTTGCACGCTTCTATTTATCAAAACGGAGGCTTTTCTGATAACAAGAAAAAGTATTCAAATGAATCTGCTAGATAGAAATCTCTTAATAAAAAAGGTGCTTCATTCGCCGAACATTATCTCCGCTGTGGGCTAACTTAACTTACAAAAGACTGTTAACTTGGACACAAAACAAAAGCAATAGAAACTTGGGGCACTGAATAAAAATAACGAAATCAGCGGCCCTAATTCATTTTCAAAAGTGAGAGTTCTTGACGTCTCATTTTGGTGACGCGACACGACTGCGATACGATTTAAAAATGCACTTAACCTTGGTGTAGGTTTTGTCCAGATTTTATGCCTTTTAAAGCAGTGTGGATGATAGGTGTTTACCGTCATCTTACAGGAAAAGAACTGATTTTCCAATAGTTTGTTTTGAAAATGGTTAACTTGTTCACATTTAAAGATATTGAAAAGAATAATTGTTTGTGCAAACAGGTCCAAGCTTAAGAAATTAGGCGTAAAGCTCAGGATTTTCCATATATAAAATTCATATAACTCCCCCTAAATATAGTATCAAAACTGTTAATGTCTGTACCGAATTTTGAATTTAGTGCCTATAAACGTATTCAACACGGTTACGATTACTAGTCGTCGCGTGTAAACCCCAAGGGCAGATAACACAGCGAGGCCGAAATAAAATTAAAGAAAAAAAGGTAAAAAGAAAAAGTTTCAAAGCAACAATGGGCGTTCGCCGCGACAAAACACATTGCCAGTATTAAAGGAGTTTGAGAAACTTTTCTTGTTCGCTCCAAAAGGGAAAGATGAAACGGCTTATAGACAGCAGAAATCTCTTAGTGTAGACACACTCTGGAACTGGCTACAATATGTGTGTGTGTGGGTTTTAAATTGACACATTGCACGTAGAGTATGTGTGATGTAGGTAGTGTAGTAGGTAACTTTACTTAGGCGTGCATTACTCAAGATTTTTTTTCTGAGGTGTAGTAAAGAATATTGAAGACGAGAGTACTCAGGTGAATCAAGTTATTTACGTTTATATTTTATGTACTTAGGCAATAATAAAAAGCCTTTCCAAATTAGAAGCCTAGTTACACGTCACAATATCTATTTAAAAGTCAGACATAAATCAAGTCAAATCTATTGAAATCTCGAATATCTATAAAAATAAAATCAGTAACGGTCCCAAGAGCATTATCGTAAAACAAATCAAACAACTTTTTGTGGCCGAACTGTTACTCCAAAGTTGCTCATCTGAACGATTCTTTAAAACTTTCTAAAGATCGAAAGTTTATTTTATTTGGTGGAATATCCTATAAAAACTCAATGTCTAGTACTTGGAGACATAACGAGTCAATTCGGAGTAACCTAATGTTACATTTCACCTTTTTGACTTTTCTCTCGCAAGATCAAACTTTACGTGTAATTTCAAGATGATTTATATAGAACTGAAGAACTTTAATTTTTTCAAGTTAACACGAAAGGATGTCTGAAAATTAGATTTTCTAAGATTTCTTTCTACACGCTACTATGTTTCTTGGAAATTGTCATAACAAAATAACAAACATAAATAAGTTATAAACACTAATTGTAAACATGTCAAAGTGTGCTTTAGAATTTTATATTAATAATAATAAATAATAGATGAAATCTGTCAACTTCAATCGTTACCGCACTATTTGACCCCAAATAAAGTCTATTTAATAAAAAAAAATGCGTCAATACCCTGAGTCAAAACCACTTTCGTAAACAACGGCTAAAATAAAGAACACACACTTGAAGAGCCGGGATATTAAGGTCAGAGCACACGGCACAACGCGTACCAGAAATGCGCGGCCCGCTAAAAGAATCCCTTTGTGTGTGTTGCCGTTCTAAAAGTATTAGTTTTTCCGAATCCAATTTCAACTTGTGCAGTTTTTTGTCAGTTCGGAATTTACGGAATCCGAAGTGAAGATTGCGGAATGTTAGTGAGTAATGGTCAACTTCTGTGTTTTTAGACGACAAAATCCGAATTATCTGATCCGAATATTTTTTGCTGCCTACTAGGTACTTATTTTTATTTAAAAAATAAAACTGGATGTTTTGCCTGTCCTTTACTTCACGCAAGTTTTAAAAGTCAGTCGTAAAAAAGGAGATAAATGTGAAGTTTTGTAAAAATGGGTAAGCAACGGCTGGCGAAAGCTCAAATTGTGTTACTATAAAGAAAAACATTTGTAATTGATTCCAGGTATAATAATTGTAAGTACTACACATTTTTCTTAGCGCTAGAAGATAACAACGCTATTAGCAATAAACACCACATTACACTACTAATTAATATCGCTTAGAATTTAGTACACAACAAAAAGAACAAGCCTGGAATTTCGGCAAGAAAATTAATGAAAACGCTACCTGAGACAAACAAAGAAAAAACAGAAACAAGTTTATGTGACATGCCAGTATTTAATTTGTCTCATTTCTTTTGAAGTTCGCTCGGCAGTTGTTTCTCAAACTTTTCTGAAACGACGACGGCCAGGTAAAAGAATTTCCCACTAAAAAAGGACAGCACCGAATCGGCTGTAAACAATTCACTCCCAAGTCCTTTATTGGTTTTATCAGGCGCGTATGTCAAATTCTCGTCTTTTTGCCCCCCCGACTTTCCTTTATAAAGGTACAAACGGGATTCTTTAAAAAAGTCCTCTTCATTCGAACTTGGTCTAATCGGAGTTGGACTTAAAACCTGTTTTGTTGCCTTTTTATTTTAGTTCTGTCTTTTGAAACTTTTGGTTGGTGAGGACCAAGGGTGATAAACAACAATACTATAGTATACCCTTTGTTTCTGAGGTAAAGGTACTTACATTTTGCCAGTACGTACATTTATATTTGTCACTCGTCTCAACGAACTACATTAACAAAATTCTCACGACTTAAACAGATTGACGAGAACTTTATCTAAAATAACGTTGTATACTCCTTAAAAAAGGTACCCTACCTTACCTTCTATACCCAACCAATATCTAAGTTAAAAAATCTTTACGTAATGTAATTCAGAGCAGACTCAAGACTCCTCACGCAGTCCTGTGTCGATTTTCAATCAACCCGTCAAATACTCGGGAATTTCCAATCACACGTGTGATAAACAGCGGTGCTAAAAGCATTTTTTCATTTGTTACGCTTAAATTGAAGCGGCCCCAATGCCAAGTATTTAATAAGTATGTGCTTAGATGTATTTTATTTATTTACCTGTTGGTATTTTATTTCTTGATTGATATAGTTGGTACCCCTGAAACGTGGTTTTATAAAAGTATATCTGCCTGAGTCTTGTGGGTAAAAATGACTAGTATAATATTTCATGTTCTTGATTACTAATTTCTAATAGTAGTGATAATGTTAAAATTATTTGGAGTGATATCACCAACACACAGGTACGTGACAACGATTTAGAGAATACTAATGCCACAGCATACGATTCAAATGCCGTTGCAATCACCAAAATTACTAATTACTTACTAACGTTTACAGCGAGCTGAATAGCGCACCCAGGGTTCGATTCCAAATATTTGCAATTTCACACTGAGTATCTCTGTTAATAGCACAAACGATGAGTATCCATGCCCTTTTAGATATTCAGTTTGGTCTCCAAGTGTAAAGCTTTTAATTATTCGAAACACGAAATCGATTACATTTAGCACATTTAAATCTCACACATTTTAAACTAACACCTAATGTTATAAGTGCTTAATCTTGAAATACTTGAATAGCATCGAATGAATGGAATAAAAATCCTTTTGGAAGTCTTTTCATTAGCTGATTGATGGGATCGATCTGTTGGATCTTTGAATTAATGTGAACAGGCTTGTGAATGTAAAATCAGAGCACTCATTTGTCAGTGTTGGTTTTTCGCATCCATTTGAAAATGCGGCCTTCGGTTGTGTACCTACAGCTTCTGTTTACTCATTAGGTAAAAATAAATTTGTTTTCATTTCTGTGTTTATTTGTTTGGAACATACGGTTGTCTTTATGAAGTACGTTTCGTATAACGTTTGACTGTCTATAAAATAGGTTAGCTTTTTAAAGTGACTAATTGTAAACTCTGTGGCAGACTCGTGTATCGTTTCTTGTCATTTTTTATTTGACAAGTTTCCTCTCTCCGGCTAACGGCAATCGTTAGTTGAAATATCTGAAACAACAAGCTTACAAGCCTGTGAAAACTTCTGTTTTTCCCGTTGTTACATAGTATACACTGGCAAACAACACTTCGACGAAAAAACGAAACAAAATACTCTTCAATTATTCTGAATACAGGAATTCAGGAAAGGCCAGAATTCTAATATTTTAAATCCCCGTAGCGCTTTATAATTATACAACAAGGCCGTGGCTATCTAATACAAAATACTTTTAATTGAAGTGCACGGTTTTACTGGACACGTCAGCTTCAAAGTTATAATTAACGGACGTCCAATTTGGGTCCGAGATAATTTAGGGTTTGACGGGGCTCACGGAAGCGTTTAGCCTAAACTTGCCAATCTCAGATATTTCTGGTAAATTAATTCTGTGTTATGGGTGATATATGGATTTCAATGGTAAGGATGAAAATCTAATTTTGCAAGTTAATTTTTTGTAGAACATAAATCCTTACATACAATTTCACGAAACTAATATTTCACATAAATACATATTATGTATTTAAAACTTGTTACTATACTTAAGACCGATTCTGAAAGTTTCATTTCGATTGCATAATCAAGCAACTTTTCCATGAAACCAGCAACAAACAAATATATCTTTCATCAGGAGTAATTGGAAACCTTATCTTAACCTCCGGAGAGTATTCTAATGATAATATAATATAATTCTTGTAAATATTTGAAATTATCCTCGTTGTATTCCTCTTTATCTCGAACATCATTAAAATCCCCTTGCAGAACACAATACACCAATACTTATATTGATCAATTAGTAAATTAATTTCGTTCGCAGCATTTTTCATTCAAAGCAACCCTCCAAAGCGTACCGCGACGTGTATTGTCTGAAACAACATACACAAACAAAAACTTACGACCACTTATCAAGTTAGAATATTTGTTGGATAGTCGAATTTATTTGTGTCATGAACAGACTGAAGGAAATCAAGCGTGTCTGTAACGAACGTGGGATTAATATAAATTGTATCTTTTTATTAATAAAGTTGTCCTTTTGGTGAACACTGTGAGTGTGTGTTCGTAGGCCAGCCTACGAATTTGAATCGTAATCTTCGAGTATAACGCAGTTTTTACATGTCACCAAGCATTGATAACTTAGTGATTCAGCAAATTGTTGCAAATTATAAATAGTGACATAACGGATATTCCTTTTTCCACAAAACAAGGGAAGTTAGATCCTATTATTTCTTCTAATATGACCCGCAGCAAATAGATCACTATTTCATCCAAAATTTTACGTGACATAACACATATTTTAAAATGATATGATCGAGCATAAGAGAAATACTAGTTTACCATATTATCCCCATAAATTATTCACTTTCAACCACAACCTACCAATTATTTAAATAGCGTCCAAAACATTAAAACCGAAGAGTTAAAACTATTAAGGCGACACCATACTTAATTACCTACACTACTCTACCGCACGATACATCAGTGCCATGGGCCGTGTCCACTTGTAAAGGCCACTTAGAGGCGTACACATGCAAATCACGCCAGAACATTCTTTCGGACCCTTAGGGCCTTAATATAACATGTTCAGTAAATTAAGCTGCAATAAATTAGTCACCCCTAGCTTTTAGGGGCCTCAGGTGGTTTGGTCCTCGCATAAATTGTGACCTCTTTGGTCCATTTCAATTGTTGATGAACTAACCCGGATAAGAAATTAAAAGGAACGAATCTAATTTGTTTAATGGAAAGTACAGTAAAGCACGGCTATCTTTATTCATATGAGATCACAGTATATTTTTAAAGTCTAACCTTTATGATGGACAAAGAAATGAATTAATTTATGCAGCTAATAATATTTTGAACTGTTCACGCTTACAGATATTTATTCAGAACATATTTAGAACGGCTCTTTGTTTCATAAAATTACTATTAAGTACTGCATAACTTAAGAAATATTCGTAATATTTAATACAATACCGATTCAAATAATAATAAAAAATATTTATTTTTTTGATTATTGATAACAAAGTAACTGGTAAACAATAAATTCAATCCATTTTTAACAACATTCCATCAACCCAAATAAGGACAATTCATATTCTTATGCTTTAAATAAAACTCGACACCACCAAACATTTACACGACCATTTTGCTCGCCATATAAGTAGACTACATTGGAGTACATACGAGTATCATGAGCGCAGTATATTCAACAAAATAACATGGCCGATACACAGCTATGCTCACTTTAGTATGGCCTTTAAAGTTGGCTGTTTTGGTCTGGAAGTATGGCCCAAATAACACGTTTAAGCGTTTATTCTTAAGAAGTAGTTTTCTAATTGCCTTTTAAAGGATAAGACCATTTGTTACCGAAAACTTATCGGTATTATTCAATTGATGATTAATCGATAGTTCACTGCATAGGCCCAAGAACAAATGACTCGACACGTAGCGTATTCAGCTATTTGCTACGACGTAGCACGCGTAGCAGTGACATCACGTCGGGGCAGTACATTAAATTTTTAATTTTATTTTTCAACGTTATCTAATTATATCTATTACTGCGTCTGTTACTAAGAACTTTGATACAGTCTAACAATTTTTATATTTTATATTTACGATTTCAACCAAAATAACTGTCCGTAAAATTATGTTAATTTAATGAAATAATTATTTGTTCTTTCCTATTAAAGACAACACTGTTATTTTTGGCGTCTGGCGCTACTGCTTCTATCAAAATGTCAGTTCCTTTTAACTCGCTATCTCCTCCACCCACGACCACTGCCCACTGAGAGACGGAAGGGTGTAGCACGGGACATCTTGCGGCGTTCGCCCACTTGATTTATCCGACCACAGACCACCGCAAACTAGGCGCCTCCCGTATTTATTGCCACAATAACCCTATTAATTCAGCGTACGACTTTGAACTTGGTGTGCGAGCGCCCTAATCCTTGCACTGTGGGGTCGTTATGACCTCTCGTAATGACAGTAGCGGCGAAAGTGTTGGGAGGAATATTGTTTGAAATGTGCGAGCTTCAATTGTGGGTTAGCGGTTTGAGTATTAAGTAATTGTTAATGGCGTACTAAAATCGATACTACTCATAGAAACAGTATTCGGAGGTATTTTGTTTCTACTTTCAATTATTAATACTCGTTATAAAATGTATAATACTTCGTGATAAAAGGTATTAAATCAGATTGACAGGTCTTATTCACTATTCAGTATGTAATATCGGCAAATGAAATTCGGAGAAATTACTTAACCTAAAACACAGGTATCACTAACGATTTCTGTCAATCATGTTAAAAGGGTCTAAGCTCTAGCTCGCTTACGTCATATCATAGGTATTAAACACACATCTAGACGAAGCAATTATATCAGTTACGTCAATAAGTCCTACCCTAGTATAAGCTCTCGCCTTGCCCTAAATGGTTGTATTCTAATCAATTCCTAATCTAAACAAAGTGGCGCGCCTGAAAACTCCATTAACACGAGTCCAGTAGCGCAACTAGTTAACAATGATTATTTATTAGCAAAACGACGGGCGTTTCCTCCAATCGCGGATATGACCGCGGCCTTATTCAATTTGATTCATTGCACTAATGCGAACCGGTCACGCGAATGACCGACCGAAAAATTCGACGCACCCGAAGGATAGGATTGCAGACTTGCGATTTTTTGACATTTTGTCTCAGTATATTTGTTTATTGATCAAAAACACGTTTTTGCTGTAAAAGTGTCTAATGCCAATAGATTTACTCCCTATTACATGGGGTGAACTAACGGCATCGGCAAAATTGGATCTACAATTATTACACCTCTTTTCAACTTTTATGGGAATTCATATCATTTGATATATATATAATATAAAAAGAAAGTGGATCAATCTATAATTGTATAGCGGCGAACTGTTTTATAGTATTTGAAATATTCAACAAGCAGTTCTCGTCGCTTAGCTAACAATACCGCGCAAGTATTTGATAAGTTTTAAAAAGGGATAAAGAACTGATTATTTCTTATGAAAAATATTCCGTAAATGGTGTGCAATGAAGTGTATTGTATTGTATGGTATTCTATTCTACTGTAATTTTGTTTATATTAAACATTTACGAAATTTTTCTTAAGAGATAATGTCAATTTTATGTCTCTTCTGAAACTTATATTTTACTTGCGCGGTATTGTTACCTAAGCAACGTGCTAGTGATAGGCATCTTCCAAGTAATGCCAAAAACATACACAAGTTCAACTAAATAAAGTCAATATCAAGTTGAAGTAAAACATTCGCCACAAATATTAGGCATTAACTTGTCTGCACCAATTTCGTTTTGTTCCAAAAGAAATATATATTTCAAAAGTTATCGAAAGTATTAGTAAAATGTCCATTACCCGTCAGAACTCGAGCTTAATTTCATTATTATTCTCACCTGCGACAAAAATCCCGTCGCCCGTCTGCAACAAAGTCTTAACTACCAATTTCGGCAATACCTTTCTCCGTGGCTTTCGGTTGTAGGACGGGGCGTCTTGACCTTCTTATTTTATGGACTGTGCCCTCCAATGCTCTTAATACCTCTCATTGTGCTTACGCTTGTACGAAATGGGGTAAACTCGTCCCGTAATTTGGTCTTAATATAATTTTGGTGTACTTCTCCTATCTATTACTGTTTGTATTGTTGATCAATGTTTGAGCGTGCCGTCCTAGGTTTGAACACCGGGACCCGCTCGAAACGGCTTCCAGGCACTTTTTTCAAGTTTAAATTTTGTTCCGATAATAACACAGCATATTTTCTCGTATTTATATAAATATCGAATAATGTGCTAAAATTGAATTCACCAAGCATCAAGATTGACTCGAACATACAGAAATAGTTAATAACCTTATTTTCGTAGATTTAAACAAAACCTAAGCGTAAACTTGCGTCTATAATTACCACACCTATTAATAACAATTTAATATTTTCCTACCAAACTCCATTTATTCCCAAAAGTCGTCAAGTAAATGTAATAGCGAAGGTAAAAATCATAAAAATGCTACAATAACCGAACATACGGTATATGCCCTTTGGTTTTACGTTAATACTCCCTGTATTTAGGTCACTGTGCTAAGAACATTTATTATACGGATATTCGTGCACCAAGGAACGAAGGATTTATTCCTCATTTCATTTACTGGCTGAGGAAAGTAACGCCATCTATGTTTTACGCGAACTTATTCGTCAAAACGTTTCCCTGGACTTCTGACAGGGTCCGCTGTGTTCAGTGGTTAGGTGGTCAATGTAGGTATATCAAAGACATGCTAGTCTCTTCATCAATGATATAGCGAATTTCTAACTTTAAGTAGAGCGCCTACCATTTACTCCCGAACACATAAATACAGAAGAATTAATTACAGGTTAGTAGAAATACTCACATCGTATTTTCATTCGTTGGCTTCGACGTAATTCCTTACTTAGATTAAAAATATTCTAATTGATAGATAATTAAATTCGTAAGACAGTATTCAGTTAAAACAGCAAAGAGCATTTTCCATTAAGTAAACTCTCCAAGACCCCAAGTGCCACCCTAAAAAGACAACCGAACTTTCATTTCAACGCTTTAATTCCAACGAAACCTTTGACAGCGTTAAATATGGCCTTTATTGCTTTCGTAATAAAGATTTAAGTAATGTTACAGTGTAAGTTTTCCAACAAGCGCCACAGAAGCTTGCTGTGTAAATTTACGATGGTTCCACGGGTAAGTTTAGGCGTAGGGCGTGCACAGTGCGGCACTGTGTCGCGTCGTGTACAGCTAGAAATAGGTCAATGTAGTGACAGGATATTACGAAGCCACGGTGTCAGACGCATCCGCGTTTAGTCGTTGGCTAAATGAGAAATAGCAGAATAACAGCACACAGAGTTGTCGCATTGCTTTTAATTCAAAAGTTGGTTGGTGTATTTTAGAACAATCCGTTACAGCTATTGGCGAGTGAAGCTAGGAATGTGCTCCAGTTTCGTTTCAACTCCTCTTACTAAGTTTCTTTATGCAAACGTTTGGAATTGTAGAATTTGATGTAGAAGTATATTTTAATGTTGCTGAAGATCGTTTTGTACGTAGTTTATGTCCATTGGATATCGGGGTGACCTGAAAACCGGTGCCAAGTTGCAGCAGGCAGCGCGTCGCAGGCAGTAGATTCAATCTCACCACTTTTCACTTGTTTCTTCTACTTTTACAACTGTCATTTTGGAGACAGCCCACAATGTACTGAACTATCTTTGGAACTACAGTATTACAATTTTGTTTGAAGATGTTAGTAACTTTTGTCTTATGTTCTTACTTTTTCTTGACACTCATTTACTAAATATTTCCAGTATATTCAGTCAATGCACAAATAAGACTAATACAGTCCACAAATAGAATCTTTACTTAATAATATTAAGACGTGATATGACAACAAAATAAATGTTTACCAATTTTTATAATTTAACTTAACTTAATTTAACTTTCCACAAGCGTCAATAGCGAATAATATCAACAATAAATTTAAGGTTACGTAAAATTTTGTATGTTGCTAAAACAGTCTAAAGTCTACAGTTTTCTCCGAGAAGGCCGTTAAGCGCGATTTATATGTGTGTTGCTTAGAAATTTACTTAATGTGTATCTACGTAGCATTGTAATTAATCTTTTAGCTACGGAACCCTAACGCTGGTAAAGGTAGAGTCACACTGGTGTGAAATTTTCGAAAATAGTCAATTTTGTAAAGAGTAACGTTTGGTTTATTATTACAGATATGACACATTTGGACAATCCATACTTTAGTTTGTAGATCATATTAAATGTTACATTAAGTTAGAGTATTATAACAATATGGCATATGGCAACATATTAGTTCAGTTAGCTTGATCGCATCACGCCTGTTTTCCCCGAAGGGTTAGGTAGACGCATATTATTGAACACCCACATTTTGCCGATGATTTTATTAAGTCCTTTGTAATAGGGCGCGAGCCTATTGCCATCTCCCGGACAAAATTCCAAACTCCTAGCTAGCGCTACTGAGAATCCTCTAACAGAAAAACTCAACCACACTTTTCTGACTCAGGGATTGAACCAAAAACCTATACTCAACAGTC
Organism: Shargacucullia verbasci; assembly: GCA_947562105.1. Classification (NCBI taxonomy): domain Eukaryota; kingdom Metazoa; phylum Arthropoda; class Insecta; order Lepidoptera; family Noctuidae; genus Shargacucullia; species Shargacucullia verbasci. The sequence goes on along the minus strand of OX387286.1, from coordinate 3,109,245 downwards.
GCGCTTGCAACTGTTAAGGCAGTTCATCTACATATACTACCTCATCGGTAAACAAAAAGTAATGTTAAATTATGTATGAGTATATCTTCACATAAAACTCAATCCCTGGTAATCATTGTACACCACTTTGACTAGCGGCCGAAGAAACAAACAACGTAGCTCCCCTCTATCTATACAATACTTTTCGCGTGAGCTAAAGATTAATGTCTCACAATTTTGCCCCAGTTTACCCTCAAGTTACTCTAAGTAACGAAATACAAGCGATTCTAGATTAGAATCCATTCTTAATCGCCATTTTTCTATGACTGCAGTGTATAAAAAGTTATATAAAAGTAATTGCATATTGGACAGCAAACATCTTGCAAAAACCAGTCTTATCACTATTTTTTTATCAGACCTATTTTCTACCAAATGCTTGAGTCTTTTATAACAATTTTGGAATAACGTAAAACAATGAATTAGGGCTGATTTTTCAATAGCTGGATAAACTTCAGATAAGTTATTCCTTGACAAGTCCTTACCAAAACTGTTCCAAATTCAAATTAACAGGTAGATAACTTTTTATCTGGGCATTGAAAAATCGAGCCTTCGTCTATTATAAGTCCTATTCCAAGCGGCAGTCGGTCTTACATGACAGCTCTGGCTATAGTCTGCGCAGGGCCTTATTACTAACAGCTTTCACATAATATTAGCAATGACAGCGATATTTTCAGTTGGTTTTATTTTATAGCCGACATGCTTGTGTTATATCGTAACCGTTATCAGCTAATGGGAACCCTGTTATTGAAACTGATTGATGTCATGATTTTTACTTGTCAAACATTTTATAACAGAACCACGCCGATGACGTTATTAAGTCTTGCGACGAGTGTAGTGTCTTCTACCGGGACATTTCCAAAATACAGAATTTGTTCTAAAATAAAAACACTGGGAATCGAACACACGATCTCACGCTCAGTGGCCGCGCTTGCGACCACTAAACCAATGAGTCATCTTAATTTAGGTACATAAAATAAACATATACAACATCGCTTTCAACCCTTCCTTGCGCCACATCACAAACCCAGCAGAGACGCCTGTTAAATTAATTGTAGCGCTTATGTCGCTCGCACACCCCGATTCGCTTTGAAAAATCATCGCTCATTGGGTTTTTGGTGCGAGATTTATAAATTTAGCAACTACCTTGGTACTATCTAAGTGATAGATAAGATAATGGATTGTTACAATAGTAGATTTGGGTATTATTCAACAAAATTATCACAAATATAAACACTGTTTACATTCTACCTTAAAAGCGTAGGTGTTAAAGCATAATTTTAATTATTTTCTATATCTTTATGACTATACATTTTTCAATCCAACATATCGATACGAAAATCTATAACCTTTATTCGTCTACCTCAATCTCGATGCCTAAAATAAATTCTTTATCTCATAAATATTAAATTAAATTAAAACATTCGCGTTCGCTAAAATAAATTAATTTTACCTACCCGTCGATTCAATTTAGTTTCATTTGAAACTTTTAAAAGCTTGTGGCATCTAAAACCTATAAAATCGGTTTATCCACTCACAGTTTATCTAAGCACTAACTTCTAACGATCACAGAAACCAACGAGCCTAACCACAACACCGTATCCGTTTCAATTTACACACGAAACGAATATATCCAAACACTCATAGGAACATCTAAAATAATAGGGGCGAAACTTCCAAACTTACCGAAAGGGTCAGCTATAAAGAAGATTAAAACTATAGAGGGAACCCATTATCATTGGGGACGCTCGGTCGGATTCGGTGGCACAGTATATCAGAGGCAATTACCCCAGGAAGCCTCCACACATGACCTGAAAGTTCAGCACTTCATTACATCGCCATCGGTAACCCAATTTTGTTGGCAAAAGTAATGCTCATAATTTTTGGTAGCGCCAGGGCCGGGGGCAAATGACAGTATTAATATTCTTATTTATGATCTGTAGGTTCGCTTTTCTAGATTATATAATCAACATGATTGGAAGATTTCTCTTACAGATTACATATCAAAATAAGCAATAGGTCATTCGTATTGTGCGTACTAACAACAGTTACTACGCGTAATAGTACTATTACGCGTAGTAACTGTTGTTAGTACTTTTTTTTCGAATGACACAAAAATAAGTAGAGATTGTAAAAAAGCCATATTTGAGACCAAAGGAGCAACTTTCAAAGTTTAACCAGCACCCTGATAAACAAATACGGTAGCTACATTATTTTCCCGAAAGCGTAAAAGAAGGACCAATAATTTTCACCCATTTGGTGACTCAAGTGCGTCCCCGATAACTTGCGACGACTCCCTTAAAACTCCATTGTGAATTTCAATCTAGATTTATTTAAATAGGCGAACCTTTGATTGCGATGCGAGGTAAGCTCGTTACATCATAACAAACTTGATGACACAGGACAATACGACTCTATCACAACGAATTAAAGTCGAAAATGGCTTAAACCAATAGAAGACTTATATTTGTCGTCGAATACTAACCCTTTCTCTCTAATAAGAGGATGAAAGGTTTTGAATGATTGTTTTTTTTTTTTCTTTTTTTTTCATGGTGAATGCTTCGGTTACCGTTTGATATGATAATTCATGTAATAGGATGAGAGAGGGTGTGTGATCGTGTGCACGCATTTTTGCGGCTAATTTTTAAGGGCGTTTGAATGTCAATTGGGTGCGGATACTGTATGGGTTGTAAGATTAATAGGTAATGAGCGGTGGAACGTGCGGGGTGATTTAAAATATTTATATTTAAATTACACTTCTGTTCGTCAAAATTCATCATGAACTCTTAAATACAACATTGGTTTAAAAATACATTGAGCAGGAAAATAATAACTCTTTGTGTATAATCAAACAACTAAAAACAATTCTTGGTACGAATTATTACCTAAACCGCCAAAAGGAGCATAAAAAAATGATGCTTTTACATCATGCCCATTGTTTCGGCTTTTACACTATCTCACACAAATAAAACATAATCATGAAATAACAAATTGTACCCACACAGCAACACCAACACAAACACACCGAAACAAAAATAAGAAAAACAAACTTCCATCGGAATTCATCGGACAAATTAGAAGCCAGTGTTCCGAAAATATAAACAGAGGACCACGTTTTAATTGCAAATTAAATTAAATTCGTTCGAAAATCAACTTAGGTGCTTTGGCGCTTCGGTAAGTCGCTAATGACGTCACGGGAGATACGTAGCCCCCAGAAAAGTCCGACAGCTTTTTGATTAACTGTAAAAATTTACGTCACGACCGTTATTAATGGCGGGTGTGTTTCGAACGTTTTTTTTTTTAATTTTTGACCCTTTTTGGTTAACGGGTAATCGCGATATCATGGCCTTAAATTTACAATTTTCGGTATAATATTCTCATTTCACTACATTATTTTTAAATATATTTTTTTAACCTTATCCCTGCTTTATTTCCTACTTATCATGCATTATGGGTACACTTTACAAACATACACCTCACACCCAGACCCGAAACAATAATCGGTAGGTCTGAATACTTCTTTCATAATGTAGCTACACTAAAAAAGATTTATAAAAATCAATGATTAACTGAACCAATAAAAATTCACTATATCAATCAATCAATCAAATATATTTTTATTCATGTAAACCATTTTCAGGCATTTATGAATTGTCAGACTCAAGTTGCCACGTTCCAAAGTGTTGATTTCCAATGGAAAAGAACGGGCAAGAAACTCCATGGTTAAGTACTCTTTTTAATTAGGAATTTTACATACAATATTATTTTTTACATTGATCTCTAACAACAGTTATGTGACGACAATTTAGCTCAAAAGAGTCTAACTTATGTAAGTCTGAAACTCAAGCCTGATAATTTTGTGTTGCCTGATATAAAAAGTTAAACCATCACATGACCATTCATTTTGCGTCTAATAGATTTTTCAACGTCACCTTACCTAATAAGTTCCCAAACTGATGACAAAACAGAAAAGTTTAATCAGATTAATACAAACCTCATCAAACCAACAAATCGTTCATAACATAATTACATGACCAAAGCGCTGTTAAATTAAAATCATCCGCAGAAATTGAAGATATTCCACGTCTTAATAAGTACGCCCGAATATTCTAGATATCAGCAAAACTGTTCGGGATGGCCTGACTTCTTAATGAAATTTTCGTATTACGACTTGCCGCGTCGTCGGTCTCTCTCTTGCACCCACAATCGTCCATCGTACTTACTCTTTCGTCATGTAAAGGTGCAGTTCCGAGTTTTATGCGAAATTTATTCATAACTGTGTAATTTATCCGCGGCAAGTAAAACGCTCGGTAATGGAGAGGGCTAGCGGGGGACGAAGGGGGATTATAATGTTTTCGTCTATTATTATTCGCCTGTTCAGCTTTAATCTGGATATATTTGCTATCTTTGGTTGCAGTTTAAAATATATCAAATATGTTTTAAACTTCATTGGCTTGTTATCGACATCAGGATTACTTTATTTTATTGTGGTACAATATTTCAATGGGACTCGTTCTGCGAACAAGTAAGCGCTACTTTGCAGTGTTCTGAATAAAATATTTTAAAATTACAAACCACCTCAGCACCAACTAAAACTTAAGCATTTATTGATTTGGCACGGCAGCGAATTGATTCCGTGAAAAATACAACTCTTTGCATATTTTACAACAATTTTCTTTGATCAACTTCCATTTTCGCTACAAAATCTCCAACAAAACAGAAATGGTCTTTCGAGACGCGACTTTTCCAAAACATTTAGGACCAGGCCATTATATTATCACGGTGCGGTAACCCGCTAAGGCGTGGGAGCTTTTGAAAATTATCCTAAGGATGTCTGCATGTCGAAGGAATCTTTCACAGGCAGTCGTCTATAAATGTATAATGATCACCTCTTTCAGGGACAGGCTTAAAAGGGATCTTTGTGAACATTTTTCTGAATATTATGAGAATTTCCTTCCTTAACTAATAGTAAAAGAAGAAAATAGTGCAGCACTAGAATATTCCATCGCGTAATTACATCTCAAAATGGATCGGTAACTGCAATATGATACCAGGACCATTATTTTATGATCTATAAATTGACCGTGAATAACTGTGACCTACAAGTTTTACATTGTTTACCTACATTAATACAAAAAACCATTCATACGCTACACTAACTTCTAACAATACAAACATTAAATTCAAAGGTTATAATGACTTCATATAACACTGTAAAGTTCAAGTGGCGATATAATTACAGAGCTCGCATGCCGTGACTGGGCCTTATAAAACGTAATGATAAAAATGGCCGCCCACCTCTAACAAGATCGAACAATGTACTTATTATTAATTTATGCATATTACAGCTTTGGTGGCTTTAAACAAATAAAAATGATTAATTGCTAATGATAAGTTGGGTGTATTATTATTTTTCAGCAAAAGCTTGTAGTCTTAATATCTAGGTTTTGATGTATGGCTGATAATAAACTTTAAAGCTCACGCACATGGTTGACTTTCAGTCGGACAAGATCTTTAGCTATGTTTTAAAATATACTCAAATAAATTCAGGTGAGCAGCATATTTGTATGAGCTACGGATAGTTGTTTCGAGTCTAGGTGTGTGTGTAATTGGAACTGTACTCATGATACAGGAAAAATCCTAGTGCCGGGCAACATTTTTTTAAAACAATAACGAAAAAATTACATTCGCCTTTATATTTTCTATATACAGCAAAGTGTATACCTGCCTACCTAATATACCTGCCAACCAGTTCACGCCCTCTAATTTGATTAATATGAATTACTTTTTGCTCCAAACCCGAAATTCCAGAAAACCACATCATATCTTTACGATCGTAATTCACAGTACAGATGAAAAGGACGTCAAAATTAACTTTCGATTATACCTATAACTCGATATTATTTACCTAGAACTCGATGGTAATGACAAAAACACATTTTATTTAATACCTCACGAAATGGTATTATATTTTGTAACAAGAATAAAGTCACAAAAATGTCAAACTCAAAAAATAGTAAAAATTAATAACTTCAACGTATTAAAAGGTAGCTTTAAAAGTGCTCGCTATACTATTGTTGGTTCACCTTTATGCAATTTTTTATCCGTGGAGTTACTATATTTGCTCATGCATAAACACTTTCCTTTCATTTTCTGTCGACTTCCACGGCATAACACGTGAGAAATCCCTCATACCATGAAGGAAAGCCAGTCAGCATGATCTTATTTCCCAGTATGGAAATCGCTCGTACCGTAATGGAAAGATTTGCCAGTCAGCATTGGTGGTATCGAGGCTGACTGCCCAGGGTACGCCAGACTATCTCAAGTTTCGTCACTTCGTAGAGGCTCTTTCTTTGCACTGGACTTGAATATCGTTACTTCAGGAAGCTCCTCCGTAAACACCTCACTTTGTTCTCGTTCTAATTCTTAGGGTTAGGTTAGGATGGCGTGTTTAATTTACGCGTATCTTTACTTACATTTACAGAACAATCAATAGGTACTCCAACATCCACACGTCGTTCCTACAAGTGTTCTGTGTTATTCAATCCTGAGTTACGGATAGTTACCTAACTAATGCGGTTTCAAGCGCTACTTAGACAAACTATACTAAACTTTGATACAGTTATAGTTTCAGGAATCCTCACTAAAATTTAAAGCTGATAATAATTTTAGAAGTAAAACGTTTTAACGCTTATTAAATTTATATCGAGGCTAACTAGGTTTAAAGTATGAACCGTGGATGAAGCTTTGAGTATAGCTTTAAAGTACCGACCATTTTAATACTCAGTGTATGAGTCGTTCGATTAATTGAACCTTCTAACTTGCGACAATACTCATTAAGTCTATTACTTATGATATTTTAAATACTTTATGAATACTACCACTCACTCACTTCATTCCGTGTACTTTCTTATGCAGTTTCTTGAGCAATGTCTATTGCCCTCAGAATTTTTAAAACCCAATTACCTATTTAAAATAAAAATGTCTCATTCATAGCAATAGTTCGAATTACTTAACCTCAATCTAACCCTTCATGCTATGGTAAAGTACAACAAACATTCACGATAATCAAATAAATGAATAAAAATGAACTAAACTGACCAGACCTTAATATTTGGCATATATAATAATATTATTTGTAATGATGAGGTGATAAAAACACGCGTGTCTCGACGCTTGTAATCCGTTTAATCCGCGACGCCTCGGGCGATACGTGCAGCTGAGGGGTTGGAGCTACAGTTTTAGCGAAAGCAGGTTTCAAAACAAGTGTCAACCTTCGTAATATTATTCTAAATATTAAACGTTATATGACGTTGACTATGTAAGATATTGATAAAAGAAGTGACGTTTATGGCAATCAAATAAACTGTTCTTTATTTAAATTGTTTTTTTTTAACATCACTTTGTGCGGTCAATAGAGTGTCCTCTTGACCGCTAATGCTTGAAATGCCGGTCAAACGCTTCTCACAAATCAATATTTACACCACACTTTATATTTACGCATACGCTTAGTTGCTTCGCTCTACAGATTTCCTTGCACCTTCAATAGGAATATCTCTTTGGCCACAAAATTATTCTTTAATTAAATATCAAATAAACTTTTATCAATTTAAAATTAACCAGCAATACTGGTGACTTTGGCAGCTATTACGTGATAAAAACACGCGTATCCTGTCGCGTAATCCGTTTAATCCACCGACGCCTCGGGCGGTACGTGCAACAACGGTGTTTGGGGCTCCAGTTGCAGCGACACGAAGAAATGTTAATATTTTAAACTTTAATTAATATTTTGATTAGTTTATAGGGTAATTATTATTATTATTAATAAAATCCAGGTGATAATTTTAGTCTAAAATGAATTTTATACGTACAATGTTAAAGATTGCATTTTTTGTGGTCACTCTATTATCCAGACTTCATGACGTATCTGCGTCGTACGAATATCAACTCTATTCTTTGATTCCTTTGGCTGAGGTCTAGTAAAGAAGTTAGTAAAAATCATTAGGGAAAGTTAAATCGTCACCAACGGTCACGGTCTTTAAACAGTTCTCTCAGTGTTCCTACGTCCCAAAGATCCAACCACGTACGCCATTAATGAACACGCCATTCTCGCTGCAACTGCGACCACATAACCCCGACAGCGACCACGTACGTGGTACGTATTCCCAGCGCGTGGTGGACTAACAAACCGAAATTCTATTACCAAATTAGGAAATATCTTGCCACTAGATAGGTGCTAAATGTGTTTGCTTCTAATAGAAAAATGAGTTTAAGTTTGACCGAGGTTGCAAGGATTCTTTATTTTGTGGACGACTTTTAATGTTATTTGATATGAAAAATCTAAGTATTGAAATATCTAAGTACTGCAACTGTCTCAAGTGGCACTTATTTTTGTAAGTGTATTATAGAATATCGTAAGCAATATGAATAAAATGGAAAAAAATGTTAAAAGTATGTAAAAATGTATTTGATTTCAAAGGCGTTAACGATGATAAAATGCCTGTTTAGACCATGCTTCATTATAATTATAAAACAAACTTTTTTCTAATTACAAAAAAAAACTTGACAGGAGCTAAGCTTGAACTGACAACCCCAAGTTTCTCGCTTTACATTTAAAACCAAGTCACTAATTGCTTCCAGAATTACGACCGTTTATGTGCTAAGTACTATATGTCCATTTACGCCATTGTTGGTAAACAGAATACCTCCGAACAAACATTTCAGTTACAATAACACAGTATAAAAAATAAAAACAGGGTCAAAATATTCGTTTATAAAGGGGAGGCTCGACCGAAAAGGATAAACACGTTAAAGGGTGCTGTTGGCTCCGCTATCCACAAAGAAAACACTTATGATTGTACGCGACGGGCGTTAGGGGGTTAAGAGGAGGCAGGGGATAAAAGGCGATCGAAATTTTTGCAAACACTCCTCATGTGTGGCAAAGGCGTTCGCTTTTGTTTGTGTACAGCCTGTAAGAATTTACGTTATTCTTTTTTTATTTAAACATAGACATTGACGTTTTATTTTATCGCTCGGGACGATTGCATTACGACGATTGCACCGTGGAATGACATTTAATTTTTTTTATTACATCGTGTTCATGTCATATTCTTTGTTTTATTTTCGTATATTCGTTTTCGACGGGTTGAATGCACGAAAAATGTTTGGAAAGGAAAAACAAATAAACATGCTATACAACTGCATGTATCTAGGTATGCATCTATTTTACTTTGAGCATTTATACTATTGTGTTCCACTAACGTATCAATTCACGTATTTTTAACAATTCTATGTTTTATAAGCTCGATACGAGAATATATATTTTTACTTGTTTTCGTGCTTTTCCCGATATAGTTCAATAATATCTAGAGTACCTAAAACAACATCAAGCATAAACGTTGATTTCACCTCTCTAATCAACTCATGGTCACGCGTGGTAAAGTAAGTCTATCCACCATATTGTCCTCGCCACATCACAAAAACCAAATGAATATTTAATTTCAATTTCGATATATCATCGTAATAAAGTCTTAATTTAAAGCGGTGCGCACACAGCGCTCGGTACGGTATGGCTTAATCTCCTGAATTTATAACAAGTATACAACAATTACCCAAATTAACGGCTACTCCGCCATTTTACATCGTTCGTACAAAATATTGCCCCCATCAACGGTTTTTACCAATGAATTTTTAATAAATTAATTTATTGCTTCATTAAAACTTAATTAGTAGTTGTGTGCTTATTAATTTACATTTGTTTTAAATGTGCGGACAATGCGTTGGGTTACTTAATGCAGTGGAATGTTTTTGTTATTTTGTAATTAAGCTGGTTGATTCACGTAGTTCAAGTGGGTTAATATCTATGCATTCTACGCGAAATATTGAGAAGGTTATTTAATAACCAAGATTGAGAAATAAGAAGGTAATAATAACAAGGTTATTTAATAATCAAAATATTCTTTAACGCCGCATTTATAATGTTATTATAATTTAAGAGGCATTTAACATGTATATACAATTAATATATTATTTGTGCAGGATTATTGTGAGAAATCTTAAAGAAATTATACAGAATTATGTCGAACTAATTGTTGCCCAAAAAGGCGTTTTTGAAAACCTATTATTATTTTGAAAAGGTATACTATAATAAAACAATAATCTGAACAATTTAGAAAACTTCATGGTAATTTATCTGTCTGTCTTGCCCAGCGAGTAATATTTTTATTATAAAAAATTAAAAAAATGTTCAGTACGACTTGAAACGCTGCTTGTCACGAATTGGGTAATAGCGTAACATTACACATTTCAAAAAGTCCTAGACACCATTTTAGTTCAAACTCATAATCGAATGCAAACATGACAGTGTGCGTTTCGCCTTAAAAAAACATCGATACTCCGCCTTAAGAGGTGCTTGGTGCACTCGGAACGATGCAAAGAAAACACGTACATTGATGAGTATGTTAGAAAAAAATATTTGCTTACCGACGGCTGCCGGCAATGTAAGCCGTCACTGGCAGTAGTTTCGATTATGTGGACTTTAAGAATGTTGCAGTTTTACGACTTAATTTTCGTTTTTTTTTTTTTGTAATGTTACGAACAACGATCTTTTAAATGACTTAAACTATATCGAGTCGGATATATGTAATTATAATGCGTCGAGAATAACAGAGGAGTGTAATCAACTAAAATTAAGTTAGAAATTCCTGCCATTCCAATTAAATACTATAAAACATCTCGTACCTACTCTGTTCTTATAGCATCATAACATAGCATCACGCCTGTATCCTCGAAGGGTTAGATAGTGGTTTACTATTGTACACCCACATTTCGCCGATGCTGTTATTAAGTCCCATGTATTAGGGGCGAGCCTATTGCCATCAGTTTATGGCAACATGATGAGTAAAAACATGATGGGCACACCCAGTTTGGTTCCAATTCCATACTGCGTGCAAATTTATATTCAGAAAAACCCAGTAAGTACCTGACACTTTTTCCGACCCGGGAATCGAACCCAGGACGTGACGCTCAGCAGTCGCCCTTTTGACCATTAGACCAATGAGGCAGTCTCATCTTATTTAAATATGAAGCATGTTGGTACATAAGTATTGTGTTTACATTTGTTTGCAGAAACCAAAAATGACATTAAGGAATACCCACATAATTAAAATTTCCTTCTAAAAACCTTTACGTTTCAGAGTCCTTTGTATTCTATTGTGTTATAAACGTTTGCCATCGAACAATATAATAACAATGACACTCAAAACAAAATCAGAAACCTCTGTACTACCGTAACAACAGATATGTTATTAAAATAATTTATTCGCAACACTGCTGTAGGTAAAAAAACCTTTTCACATCAACAAAACATGTTTTTCTACTTTTTAGAACGTAAAATATCTATAAATTATACCTATTGAACGGCATAGAAATTCCTCGGTGCTACGAAATATCTCATATTTTTGTGGCAATATATCTGTATTTTCGTATAGAAAAAACACGGTCCCATCCGTCATATCGGGTCGAGTTTATTTTAGTTATGTATTGATGTTTACGCTGTGGAGGCCGGTATTTGTCGCCACTTCATTTCACTCGAATCCCTTTATAAATGGACCGCTTAGATTGGTGAAAATGATACGATATATCTGATGTTGTTTAAGACAACAACCTGTATATACTTCGATAAAACATTTCTCAGATTTGCGGTTTATGTTAAAATGATTATCCTATTCCAGTACATAATATTATAAATGCGAACGTCTGGTTGTTATTCATTTTTGCTATTCAATCACGCGCGGGTGGAAAGGTCACTGTTCACTGTTTAATAATGTTTTTTTTTCTGTTTCAGGTAAGACTGACCTTCAATTTTATATGGATAAGTTTATTCAACGAAAATCAGGTGAGAGTAATTTTTAGTACCAAATCATTGTAGTTCCATTACGTCATTAGACGTCAGAGCCATACCTTGATTCGCTCCTCCCCTCTTATGTTTACAGTATTTCAAAGGCAAGTTCTTTAGTTATATGATGCTACTACTGCAGTTGTATTTACACCATATTACAACGTGTATTAAAATGCTTCGCTAGTGACCGATTCTGAATATGATTAAATATATAGGAATGTCAAATTTCCCAACATCGGGTATTGTATTGTATGTCCATTGAAACGCCGAATAGTTGAATACCACGGTTTCAGTTTCCCAAATTGATTACAATTTTCGAACTACAAACACGGCTTTAACGTTTCCCGCAAAAATACGAACACGTCAAATAGCTCACATATTCACAGGAAAAATGTAGGTAACCTGGTTTATGAAAGGCATTCGCCGTATCGCACGCACCGCACGGAATGAGCCAATCAGAACAATGTTACGACTGACGTAATTAAGAAGTTTTCAACTCAATCAGTCCCTTTAATATTTGTACAAAACGAAAGTAATCTCTTTAAACGGTTTTAGCTGGAAGTTTGCGTGGAAACACACGAATTGAGGTTTTGTGTGCGAACGTTGCGATTATCTTAATGGTAATTGAAAATACTAAACAAGAACAAACTCACGTTACTTCTGTCTCATGATTATTTTTACTGAAAGTAATCAGTAAGACAAAACAGTTACCGTGTATTGTCTTTAACAAAAGTGCCACAACCATTTCAGTAGATTCGAATCAGACTACAAGCCTCAGACGTCATTTACAGATTTTTACAGATCTCAATCCATGCCAGCAGCTTAAGTAGTATTTACATAAAAAGTATATAAAAAGACTATTTCTAAACTTTCGAATCTAGAACCAATACGGCTACACAAAAGATTTTTATTTCAACTGGGCTTTTGCAATTCCTTTTAAACGTTGCGATTCTAGTAGCCACATTTCCTCCAAGAAACTCGATGAAAAAACATTTACATTAATAGTTTTTTAGTCTTCGACAACATACCTATGTACATATAGGTATTGTGACAACTAAACACACGTGTGTACAAGAAAAGCGTGTTAAATCTTTCTCATTTCGATTTATTTGCGGATGATTGGAAGATATTGTTGTCAGTGTCTGAAGTTTTGCGAGACGATGGGTGATAGTATTGTGTTGTATTTATATAGTGTAATTGGTTTCGGCCGTTCTATTTCATGTAAATAAATAAATTTAGTAAATAAACGCTTGTACCATATCCCCATCCCGTATATTCCATAATATATATGTTTATTCAGTTCCCAAGTCTTGTACTACCTGCCACTGCGTATTAATACTCCAATTAAAACTTTGATTATACAAAAACGTTCTTTAAACGAGTGGATTTTGAGGTTGGATAATATTCTTAGAAAATTTCCTTGTTCATTGCCTTTTGAGCTGTTGAATTAACAACGGTTCGAGCTCAGTATCGATAATTAAAAAGATTTTAGGTACTCTCGATGTAACTTTGAATATTTTGCAAACGAGCTACCTCTTAATTTTCTTGTTGAGTGAAATATTAGATATTTAGAGAAAGGTTAAGTTATTTTTGGACACAATATGTAATGGTACGCTTATTATACCTAAGTGAAAATAATTAGGTTCTAAGCGCTACTTCAAGTTATGTTTGTTTATAAGATTTGAACATCGAACGATATACATCATGATGATTTAATTCAAAAGAGAAATAATGATCATTTTGTTCTTTTATAAGTCAGCGCAAAAGCAGTTACTTTTTTTTTTTTTTTAATCCTTTAAAACTCTTTATTAGAAAGCACTATAACCCCAACGCCCTCAAACTTGATTTACATACTACATTTTTCTTCCACTCCGTTACGCCATGTATACGAATTACATCGTAAACGGCGTATTTCTTCTCGTTCACACTACACACACACTTTCACTGATCGTGATTGTATGTGTGAGTGGTACAAATTCTTCAGTTGGCGCCTCGTCAACTTCGAGCCAATGCTCATTTGCTAGAACATCCCCCTGAAAAGGTCCTACGCATAGACATACGAATGTTTAGAGCTGATGTAAGTGGTTATTTATTTATTTATAAATGGCAATTTGCCGTCTGGATATATTTAACATGTGCTTTTTTTTTCAAAAACGATCAAATGTTCATTTCTAATTAGTTAGGGACGTCATTTAAAGTTTAGAATAACAATTAACAATGAATTCACTCGAATGAAATGCCTTGATGAAAAGCAACAGTTTCACTCGCTTAATTTGCTGCATTTAATATTATGTTTTTTTTTTTTTTTTTTTCAATTGCGATGTGTCTATTAAAACTTTAATCATGCCTCGCAATACTTTCTTCAGGACAAGGCATACACATGTGGCCAAGGAAAAAAAAAACAAAATAAAAAACTTTCGATCACTTCTTAACTCTACTCGTCGACGTAGTGATGAATGCGCCAAGTTTGTCCACGTCAAGCCACGAAAAAAAATCACCATCACTACTGTAACGGAAATAAGCGACCCACGCGCCCCTCGCTCTGATTGGCAGACGTAGACATACGAAAATTGAATAGGAATTTTGGAAATAGATCGTGGCATTCAGAATTCGAAAGTGTTGCCTTCTTTTGTCAATGTCTTTGTGGCTTGTGGTGTCATACGGAAAATATTTAAAAATAGAATCCTCGTCTAGTCTTTATCGCCAAAGAAAACCAAGGCGACCTAGAGATAATCACAACACGATTTAAAATTTAATGGCTTTCTGCGTTACGTGTTACGGGTTCGATTCACGCACTGAACAAGCCCGATAGCTAATATCGGACATTCGTATATATGTTGGAAGCGTTGTAAAGTCTAATAGTGCGATTCAGAATTTCCTGTTGTCACTTTACTCCCATAGATGGCGTTGTACTTTTTGCCATGTTGCGGATATTCGCTACAGTACAATCGAACAAAGAGGTAATACAGGATGACCAGATATATAATTAAACGTGACTTTAAACAATAAAACATTCAATAACGAAGTTACTATCTTCGATAACTCAAAGAATCGAATAACGTATAAATAAGCGCGCCAATATTCGCAAGCCATTGTCCACTACAAAGCTTATTATGTAAAATTTTCTTTTACATAAAACTTTACGGCCCACTTAACAGGCTCACATCGGGCTATAAATCCGAAATGACACTTCGTTGCTACATAAAGTCTGATCGGCAGGCTTAAAAGCGATC
The DNA here is from genome assembly GCA_947562105.1 of Shargacucullia verbasci. Classification (NCBI taxonomy): domain Eukaryota; kingdom Metazoa; phylum Arthropoda; class Insecta; order Lepidoptera; family Noctuidae; genus Shargacucullia; species Shargacucullia verbasci. The sequence goes on along the minus strand of OX387286.1, from coordinate 3,094,077 downwards.
CGACACTGCGTTTACGATTCAAGGGCCAAGTTTAACACCCAGTAGGTATTTACAGCATGATGACACTATAAAAACGCACATAATATCTGTAAACGTTTGACTTCCAATCTAGACGCAATAAAACCGGTTATTTCCGCTTACGACCGGGTATTACTGGATTTAAAGACTGTTTATGTATTTAACGCTTATTTGCAAGTTTAAGCGAATAGTGTTTAACTGATTATGATATTGGGAGTTGTAAAAGTCGACGTGCAATTGTTTAATAAGGCTCGAAGGTAATGATTATGTTATATGTATATATTAAACTAATAAATTCACTGCCTCAATGGTCTAGTGGGCGCAAGTATGACTGCTAAGCGTGAGGTCCTGGGTTTGATTCCCGGGCTGGGCAATGCGTTATTGGGTTTATCGGCATGGAAAGTCCCAGTAGCAGCAGGGAGTCTGGACCTGTGCCCATGGGACTCAATAACAGCATCGGCGAAATAAAAAAATGCCGTGATGCTATATTATGTTAAACTGATATTTTTTTATTAAAGATAAATTCATTTCAATCTTATTCCATAAATTAATGGAATAATATAAATATATAACAATAACGGTAATAGTTGTCGTAGAATAAACTAACATTGATATAATGCGCCGCTTCTTTCAAGTTGATGAATATCCTGCTAACTCCATTTCTTGTGCTCTTAATATCACAGTCCGCTTCAAAAGCATTTAATAACTACATTTTATAAAGAGCAATCCTGAGACAGAGCGAATCAAGCCAGTTATTTACGTAGCTGAAACTAAACCTTATCGCCTTGGCCCGTCTCTGGTTTCACGTAAATACATCTCACAGATAGATTATGATGTCCGTCCGTTGTCTGACGTCACCCCAGTTAATTAGAGTTGATCTTACATGCATTAAGGTTCCAACGCTATTTAGCCTTTGTCTACTAAACACGACCTTACCCGAAATATCAGCACCCGACCCGACCCACTGTCCGACAAAAAGAATTAAGAAAATCCCAAATCCACTTTCATATCAGCGAAGCGAAAGTTTCCCAAACTCGGTCCTACGTTTACAACATTATTCAATTTGTCGTTACGCTGAAAAGCAGTGTACAAAGACGAAAAAGAGTTCCGTCAGCCGGGACCTGCGTATTTTTCAAACAAATCCCCCGCAGTGCGCGGCAGAAGTTGAGGCGAAACGGATCCGGCCCGCGTCCGCCTTTTCCGACCATCTGAATTGCAAATAGGGATGTGATGACGGCGTTATACAAAACTAAAAGTGTCGGGCAAACTTCAGATTAAACTTCCCGAGCTGAGCGCAGGTATAGAAACAAAAACGTCACAATTATGATAATTTTTGGCCGCATCTCGGCGGATTGAATTTGCATGACTATCCGTTGCTGTGTCAACTGAGCCACCGTTCCCGATGAATAATGCACGCGACGCTACTTACCTCGATATTAACATATTTATTAATAAAATAAATATGAGACGTCCGCGCAGCGCGGCGTCAGAGCAACGAATGCCACCTCAGCCGCTGTTGACACAACGTAGACAAACTTTGCAAGTGGAGTGCTCATAGCGAATTGTTAACAGAAAACGGGTAATGTATGGCATTCATTATATAAATTGAGTTAGGACTGTGCGAACAACGATGTTCATTTCGTTAATGTGTACAGAATTAAACACAAATAACGCGGCGCTGTTAAAGGGGTGCGCGACAATTATTTTAATGCTGACAATGGTTACTATATTTATAAATTTTTGCGGTTTGTTAAACAACGTAAATATACCTGAGTGCTTCATTAAAGGACAATGTTTCTATTAGTTTGTTCTTGTTACACTTTAATTGGTATTTACAACAATAAGCCTTAAAACAATTAACGGTTCAATTAGACTCTAAATAGGTCAATTAATATTGTAGACAATGAACAAAAACCAGCTTTTTCCAGTCAGTTAAATCTCAAAGGTAAAATAATAAAAACATTTGCAATATATTCATTGACAATATCGCCCTGGAGATTTAAATGCGCAGAATAAACACGTAAAAATTAATCTGAAATATATTAAAACATAAACATTTAATAGTTGTTTTTATGTTTTAATACTTTTCACTTATGAAATTGTGGGTAATATAATTACACCTCTGCCTTAACTTTCTAGGAATACAGTCGTGATGCTATGTTATATTACTGAAAACCTGTCCATACAATAGGCTCTTCCTCCATTTCCCTATAACGATAGTTGCCCTATTTTCAGTTCAAACAACAGTCCAGTCGTTCAACGTGAGAATTACCCCAAGAATTTTCGATGACAAGTATTTTCCTAAAGTTATTATAACCATAAAAAGAACATATTCTTATGGAGCCCCAAACTTTGAATCCCCTTGAGAGCGGATGCATGCCAAAGAGAAGTACCCCCAGATTAAATACGTGGTTCGCAGGTGAATGGGGAATGGCGAAAAAACGCGAACGGACAATATGACCACGATTTATCGCCCCCTAGGGACATGAGTCGATTGCTAAAGAAAAAACTAGAAATCCGTATCTTTAGAATTGTTTGTTTTGATAGATAGTTTCATTTCTTCGAGTAAATGTGAAGTAGGATACATAAAAAATGGGATGTTTGTAGGACTTTGGCAGTTGGAACTAGCTCAGGTTGAGAATAGCTCGTTTCTCATCCAGTAGGTATCAGGATTTCGTTTAAACGACGGATAGTAGAGGGAACAGCAAACTAATGTGTCCTATCAAATAACATACTGTGCGTATACCCACCCTGTCAGCCAAGCATGATGATTATGGACATTTAAGGAATATTACTAATCACTACTACAACGTGCAGTCATTTATCTTTTGGAGCAATACAAGATGATTTGATTACCTATGTTTCTAGAAGCAATACTTTATATAAAGATCGACGACACTGTTGGCGCAGTGGCTAAGCGATTAGCTTTCTGCGCTATGTGTCGCGGGTTCGATCCCCGCACGGAACAAATATTTGTATGATCTACAGATAGATGTTTCGGGTCTGGTTGTGTGTGCATGTGACATGTATGTTTGTAAACTGTACCCACGACACAGGAGAAATCCTATTGTGGGGCAAAGTTTAAAAAAAAAAAAAATATATATACACTGGAACATATTGGACGACCTTGCTATACTAGGTTAACATAATAGAGGTATATAGCGTCCTATTGAAGTAGTGATGTAGTTGTAGTGTGTAGATCAATCATTTCAAATAATTAAGATAATTGAGTGAAATCGATTAAATAATAAACAGCATTAAAACTTTATACTAGCAATACCAACTCTTGTAGCTTGAAATTATTGCCTTCCATGAAACCCATTAGCATCAAAATAGCCCATTTTTTTAAATTGTTCAGTTGTCAAACATTACTCTTTCAGTTCGGCCAATGTTGGCCAAACTTACCCAACAATTGCGTCTAACAAAATATTACAGCGTGTTGGCGCCAACATTTGCAGCGCGGAGGCGTAACTCAGACATCGCATTATGCCGCGGAACACACCATGCCAAGTTCCCGGCGCGCTCTGAATTATGCATGCATTCGCCGCACATTAAACCGATACGACCGCGGCGCGCAGATTAAATATGGACACCCTGTTTAGTCATTCAGTCGTGCTAACTACGAGGTGAGAATGTTGGGGATGTTGCTTGGCTCAACGTCTGTCTCAACAGTTCCTTATTTAAAACCCAGGTAGTATGTAACGGCCTTTATTTAGAAGAGCTTGGTGTTGGGGACGCTTGGTCCGCCAACACCTGCGCCAATATTGACCTTTCTTCCCTGTCTTCTTTGCACTGTATTTCTGCTGAATCTACAAATCTATGATGAGTCCACACTTTATAATAGCTGTAGAAAGTTAATGTTACCCATTCTGACTAAATGAATATACAAACACTATAATTATATAGAACCAAAACTGTCACACGATAATTAAATCCAAATTAGACTCGAACCAATATTCCACACCAAATTAATTACTTCAATTCCAAATCACATTCGATTATGTCAAAAATTAATTAACCGCATCAATGGCCTGAGAAGCTAAATGAAAGTTCTAGAACGGTTGAAAATACAAGACATAGCGAATCCAATTACGGGAATGTTCTATCAATAGAAATAGAAATTAAGTTGATAGCAAACAATACGTAATCCTAAGTAACAGCGAGCGCTCGCAAGGCTCAGCAAAATGACGTAGCAATTGAATGGCACAACTCAACTGATAGTGATGTGAAACATACACTTGAGAATAAAAATATAATTGTATCTAGTCGATTTAGGCACTTTTATCGAAGCAGTAAATTTGAAATTAGAACAACAAAATCAGTCCATGACGTGTTTTTACATATCGTCGCTGCGCCTGCCAAATTCCATATGTGCATTTTTTAATGAAAACTAATTCTCTCTTTTTATTACTCTTATTATTATTTTAAGTAGGTTTTATAATTTTATACAGTTGTGTCTCTAATAAATGTCTTCAATTCTGCAGTGTCAGTTTTTTTTATTTAATGTATTGTTTAAAAAATAATTACTTTGTTGTTTCCCGAAACGTATCAAGAATCATAAATGGAACTTGGCAGGTGCAGCGACGATATGTCATTCTTAATTCAGTTTAACAAACTTGAGCTGACAAATTTTTTAGCTTATTTAGCTTATTGATAAATTTATATCCACGTTTTACTGGTTTAATTTTAAAGACTTAGCATAATATGAACTCATCAATTCACAGATTATAGAAATTTTATTTAGGTTTATTTTTGAGAGGTTTTTTTTATTTCAGATTGTTTAGTCTACGCCCTTGTACAGGCTTCAACGCCTACGATCTTTCATCTGCAAAATCATCTCAAATCACTCGAGTAGGTTCAAGGGCGGTTGTTTACTCATAAGTTAGTAGTTACTACGCTTCAAAACGCTGAGTTGTCTAGGTTATAAAATCTCTGTTGTATCCTAACCTACCTTTTTAATTAATAAGAAATACATTGCAATATAAAAGTTGTAATTATATCAAGATTATGACTCTCTCTAAATTGTGTTATTAAATAAAGCAAGAAGATCACCTTATTTCCGATACACATTTAGGAAAAATCCATATCAACAAAATGTCGTCACAAGCTCAACAAAATACATTTCACACACAACTTACTTTGTTCGCTCCATCGATAACATAATCGCCTATCTATATTTTAGTAAGAATGGCGCATCCCTACACTATGTTTACTGTAGAAGTTTGCGGGCCCGGAACGACACTCGCAGACGTCTCCCCTTTATATCTTAACATTGCTATACTGTTCTATATTCTGAACAAATAGATACTAATTTAAACGGCAATGTGCGGTTAAAAGAATTGGAGTGGCTCCTTAGTTTTTAATGGGGATTTGAATCTGTCGGCTGTGTGCATTGCTTTAGTTATTCTACTTGCAAATTTCTGCGGTTTTCGTATGTGTACACTAAGCTATCCGGTTTACATAAATATAAAACTAACGTTTATTTATCGAAACCACACAAACATTAAAGTTTTATAATATCAGAATTTCTATAACTAGTGGGTAAGCCAGTTGTTGAGAATCATATATAACAGGAGAAGAAAGATGATTGGCCATTTGATACCACACGATCACTTCTTCAAGACAATTTTAGAAGGATAAATAGAAGGAAGAAGTGGAAGGGGAAGACCTAGGCCAAGCTTTGCGCAGCAAGTGAAGGAGAAAATAGGGTTAGAGTCGTATGAAGAGGTCAAAACGAAGGCAGAAAATTTTTTAACAAAAAATAAAAACCGACTCCAAAAAACTCAAAAACAAAACTAATAACTAAAAAGCAAAAAATAAATCTTTTATTATACACTATAGTAGTTGAAGAATATTGAAATCGGTGCCAAGTAAAACATAAAAGTAGAGTTCACGTAGAAATTGTCGAGTGCGGAGCGAATTATGCGTCGGACACGACAAATGCATTTCGCCAATCGTGTCGGTTTATCATTGCATGTTTTACTTGGCACCGACTTCAATATTCTTCAACTACTATAGTGTATAATAAAAGATTTATTTTTTGCTTTTTAGTTATTAGTTTTGTTTTTGAGTTTTTTGGAGTCGGTTTTTATTTTTTGTTAAAAAATTTAATTATTTTACAATTTTGAGTGATGGGTAGACCTATTAAAGACAATTCTCTTGAAAAACTTTACAAAGGTCAAATGTATGTTGCCCCAAGTCGAGTGAAAACCTTAGACGGTATTGCACTATGTGATTTTAAAATCAAATAAATTACTTAGCCGACCACATGATGAAAACGCATTACGAGAAATGAAAAGATTAAGACGACTATTGTAACTAATACTGTGATAGTTTTGACTTTTAGAGGTTTATAATGAGCCCAAACTCGAGGGGTTTACTAGTAGCTTCTGAAGAGTTCCACCATCTATCTCCTGGCTCCATCATCAGACCCTCTATACCAAATGTTTTATACGGGACTCATCAAAATATATCGAGTGATCCCAAACTTGGAAGTTTTATTCCCTAACTCTTTACCGTTGAGGAGTACTATGATATCCATCATCAGCTCAGCATCATTAAATGATGACTTTCAGACGCCAATACCTAACTTATTAAGAAAAAAAGCCCAAACGGGCTATTTGTCTTACAATATTTGAGGGTATCCCTCGATTTCCCTAGGATCCCATCATCAGATCCTGACTTGGTGATAATGGAACCAAATGGGAAGCATACTCTTTCAAACAAAACAATAATTTTTAAAATCGGTCCCTAATTGACGGAATAATCGCCCAAACACTATGTAGCTGCTATCAACCATTAAGGAGTTCCCTAAACTGTACTGCACCTGCATCACGGACCTTGCAGTGGCAGTCATTACCCATCTCGGTGTAAAGATCTTGTCAACATGAATAAAATAAGCCCAAACACGAGGTAGTTAAGATGTACCGTTAAGGAGTTCCCTCGATCCTCTGTCGTCTCCATCATCAGATCTGCCCTAAACCTCCATAGTATTGTAGTCTGATCAGATATACACATAAATATCAAGTTTTTACCCCATGCTCGCCTACAATTTTCAAGAGATGCCCTCGATTTCTCAGGGTTTCCACCATCAGGTCCTGACCTGATGACAATGGGACCAAATGACAAGCATACCCTTTCAAATAAAAAAAGAATTTTTGAAATCGGTCCAGGCGTCTTCGAGAAATCGAGTAACAAACATAAAAAAAAAAAAAAAAAAAAAAAAAAAAAAAAAAAATACAGCCGAATTGAGAACCTCCTCCTTTTTTTGAAGTCGGTTGAAAATAGAGAGTAAAGGCAATTACTCCAAGAGCTAAAATCTTAAAGAATAGGTAAGCATATACAGCACTATCACGCTTGTAATGACCGAAGGGATAAGCAGAAACGTACTTCTATTGCTATCGCACACCCGCAGCTTACCAATGAAGATATTCCCATATAACTAAAAATCAGGGAAACTTTTATCAAACACAGTCTCAAACCTAAGGCTACTGAAAAGTACATGAAAATCCACCCGAGGACCTCACGCTCAGCAGTCGCTTGTGACCACAACCAAAACCGGCTACAGACTCAAACGCATATTAATTACGTATATCAACTACACACAATGCCCACGTTTACTTGTCATGTTACACGATGACGTCACCTGTCAAACTACCGTCACGCTGCGCTCCGTTTATCAATATAAAAGCAACAATATTATATAGGTGTATCGTAAGGTTTTCTGTGATTGGTTATTGCTGTAAACTATTATTCGTGTAAAAGGTGGCACGGCTCTGTGCAGGGCCCATTGTTCCACCGTACTGCCTATTTTCTCTAAAGGAGAGTTTCTTTTAACAATCTAAATTTTTTGCAACCCCGGTCTTCGTGTCAATGGCCCGCTCCGAGCTCCACAAATGATAGAAAACGCTACAAAAATCATTTTTGTAAACAATTTTATACGAACTTACAGGATACATGTGCACCGCTAATCAGTTTGCTTCTCGATTTGATCAAAGAAGAAAGATGCTGCTAAGTCATCACAATACTGTCGATAGCGTCCATCAACCAACCAACGTCAATAGCAAAATACAACATATTTTTGGGGACTTGGGCAATGTACCGATCGTCAGTGCATACTTGGTTCTTTATGCACTTGATAAATAAAAGGTTACCCAGCCTGACTTTCGATACAACATATCAGTGCTATTGATTAGCCGTAAGCTGGCAACTTATGCTGTCTCTTTATGCTCGCACCCTTAGGCTACAAGACTTCCTAGAAATCCCAGTCAACTAATTATATTTACTCTTCATTGTTTACCTTACGATTTTCCGATTTTCCCAAAACTTAATCTTATACTTAATTTACTTACGAAACGAAATTCTTGGGATTTTAATTCGTTGTAAGAATATATTTACATTTTACAAACAAAGGCTATTGTTATTATAATAATAACATTATTTTATAATAGAATGACTATGGTTATGTAAGTACCACGTAGGGTAGGTAGCACGTACGTCTGTATTCTATGGGAAAAGCGATGCGTTACGTATGTATGAAGTATATTCATGGTTTTACCACTGATATTTGCCACTGTCCACATCTCAGCTTCGGGTATAGTTCGAAAAAGAATATTATTTGAACATATTGGTAACAAAACGATGATTAGATGAAACGATCGATCTCAATTTAAATTTTTATTTTTTTGTGAAAAAGAACAGCATTTTATTTTCAATTATTGTGTTATTTTTAGCCTACATTTTATGAATATTCACAGATTAAACCATTGTCAATTTTTAACAACCTTAACCCTATTATAAGATCTTCCCCACCTCTCGACATCTATACAAAGTGATGTACTATGTAACCTATTTTTAACGGACTATTCTGGACTCCAACACAGTAGGTCTATATTTCTGAATAAGTAAGACTTGTATAAAGAATTCCCGGCACATTTACAGTTAAAGTTGCTGTAACTTTGTTATGCTTACTGCGGAACTTTGATTAGGCTTTAAATATTTCTGCGCGTTCCACTATTCGCTAGTTTCCTACATTCTAGATTCAGAACCTACATAATTCAGAAACAAAAGTTAGGGCCTTAGTATATGAATATTATTTATAAGGTCACACCTTTAGTCGCCGAAAAGTTAGGTAGAAGCGTACAGCCATAGTTAGGCGAGGTCTAATTAGGTCCTACAATAGGGACGAAGATCATAGAATGAACAATTAAATTTCCAGTTTACTACTGAAAGTTACCACCAGCTTCAGAGATATCTCTCAGCTGCCACACTTGCGACCAATAGGTAAAAACAATACGTTACATCGTTTCAATTCAATAAAATTCTATTCTTGAAAAATGAATCCGTCAATCTGTAAGGTAAATGCACCACACCTCGTCCCTCTGTAAATCACAATTTATTTAAACTGTACAGTGACTGTCTGTGGCACGCCCGCATCTACAGCGCCCCCTCGCGAACACTTTCCCGTTTTATTTCTACTGAAACTTTTATAATTCGAAGCCGCCGTTTCTCGGTGGCTCGTTAAGCCACCTTTGTCGCCCCGTGAACATTTCAAAGGTAAATAGCTCGGATTCAACGCGATTGCTCGTGATTATTTATATTGTAAATTAGACGCCTCGTGCGACGAAAAAAATCTACTTTTGAATGAGAATGTAATTTGAGTCGTATTTATAAGCTACAAAGTTTCACCGAAACGTAAGGTGTTCATATTAAATTTTTTGTAAAATGAAACTAATCTAATAAAATTTTCTAAAATTTTCCTCTGGTGAGATAAAGCTGGCACGCTTATAGGGTTGTCTACAAGCCTTAATAGAAACTTCTTCTGAATTTTTTTTTTTAATTCTGTCCCCGTTGACTCTTTCCGACAGTGGGGGCCGACACGATACAATCTAATTTCAAAAACACAAAAACTATCATCGCCCTTCCCTAATATCGAAACGCGAAGCCAAATCTCTTTAAACCCCACGCGATACGTTCGCGCAAAAAATAAAGGATATAACTCATTCAGATAGTACAGACGAGCACGGCTCAAAGAACGTCGGTGCCATCAGTACAGTCGCACCCATTCGATAATTGCAACAGCGGCCGCCGACTGGCCCACTTCCACAAAAGGCTGTAATGCATTCGCAAAATTCTGACACGAAACCGTATCGATAGTGAAGGCCCTGTGTTTGAAACATCGATAGAATTTTCTGACTCCTCTCGATGCCTTTGATCTGTTCCGTGAATTGGCTGTGACACGTGACGTTGCGGCTTCGCTGTTGAACAGCAATTTGAATGCTCTCTGTTACAGCATAATGTGTGAATCAAACGCCGGTCGACGTGTATTACAGAAATCGATTGGTGCTGATGAAGTCATTATTTTGTGGAAATGTGAGATTTAGAGCGCCGATATGTCGAAGCAATCGGGACTTGAAAGCGTTCGGAAAATTCCTACTAATGGAGCTATTTTTTATAAGTTCACATGAAATGCTCTGCACGTAATGTACAAAATATTTTCACATTTATTTTTTACAGAGATAAGTGTTTGTACATAAGAATAAAATTAATAAACTCTAGCAACTGTAATTAATTTCATTTGGAAAAAATACTTTTGAAGATACTTTTCATCTCATTTTTATCCAGTAATATTACTTTTTTACGTTGACATACCACTTTAATCTTGCTTAATTAACTGGTATAGACGTAATTCGAGAAACGACATCAATAATAAGTCTTTATCGAAGATCTCGCATGCGTTGCGATGATTCACACTCAATTATCTGAAACTCGGAGTACCATGTTGAGTAATGACCTTAATGATATAGTAATTACATGTTATTGATTGAACATTGTGTATTATATTACATCACGCCTGTTTTACTCAAGGGAAAGGTGCATTGGTGCACTGTTATTATTACCCACATTTTCCCGATGATGCTTTGAAGAGAAGATAAAATTGGCGCAACCCTATTGCCACACGTACCAGGACTACTACTGACAATTTAAAAAATACCTTGTTGAAAATGTCAACTTTACCAAAACTGGGAATAAAGCCCATTTGAAGCCATTATATACAAGTAGATAATATAGATAGTTATTTATAACAAAATAAGGTCTTAATTATTATAATAACATATTGTCATGCTTTGTATTCCGCGTGCTATTTGACTAACTTACGAGTAACGAGTAACGAGTGAAGAAATATCTTCACTCACGTAAATATTTTTAATATAATAATTAAAACTAAAATAACATGACATCGTTAATAAATAAATCAACTCGAAGTATAATGAGATTCCTCGTGATACTTCAGTAAGTTTACTCCGCAAAGTTTCGCTCTATTATTCAAGAATGTAATAACTGTCAGTTACGCTCGCATTATAAACGTTCGGTTACAACACTATATTGAAGTGCTATTAAGGCTTGTATCCGGGCCGATATAAAAATAAAATGGGACATAAAATATACGGCTTAAGTGAATGTCAATGGATATGAGTTAATACGTCTCCTAGACAATAGGCTATCAACCTACTTAAGGATTATTGCCTTCTCAACTTTAATCGCTTTGATGAATATTTTCTGGTCGTTTCTTATCTGCTGACACCAAAATTATTATAGTGAGTGAAGATTTTAAACAAGCTTTGATTTATTATACGAAAAAAATATTTTAAATTAAGCTGAACGACATAATCTTGAATTAATGAGATTCTTTTATTTCTCTAAATATTTGACGACTCTCAGTCACGTTCGCCTCGTAATAAATCTGAAAATAACGTAATGAATTTCAAATTCTTATTTGATATAACGAAACAGTAATTTGATTTGGACTGCCATTTTATTAAAATAGTCCTTTTACTTCAATGAATCTTTTGATTATATTGCAATTTTAGAATCCGAATAATTTACAATGGTACTAATTTGTCTCAGTGTTAATAATAACGGAATAAGTACGATTTTATAAATTAATATTTTACATTGAAGAACATCAATAGAAAGTTCCAACGAAACCCAACAATTGCTACGTCCACACATTACATGACAAATAAATTTTCAAAATGGCGAAATAGTGATTGTTCTTTGTGAAATGTCATTTCGACCGTTCCAACGTGCATTATGGATTCCATAAACAATGTTCGCGTTCAGAAATAGAACAGCTCCAGGTAAATAGGAGTTGTTCGGCCCCGTAACGCGGTATCGACTCGAGTTCCCGCTTGTCTGCTCAATAATGCATCGACAGATCGATAAGTTACAATACGATATATGCCGCAACACTATTCTGTATTGTTTGCACGATTCTTTACAGAAATGATTTTTCAAATACAGATACGTTTTTATTGAGACGTATAAACGTGATATGTGAATGAATGGGATACGTGGAATCCACCTATATCTGTGTATAGGTTCAACTATCTGGTTCAACTTTTTTTTAATGACTGACTTATGGGCGCGCAGTTACCGGTGTGATTCACCCACTATCTACCTACGAGACGATTGTTCGACGACTTAAAAATACTTAAATACCACATCGACAGAAATCTCGTAGCATAATTTCATTGCTTTCATTTAGCTTACGATCCCTCTACATAAAATCGTTTGTCACCTCCCTAGAGTAGTGATGCGGTAATTTATTCGTCGCCGAGAGCACTCTGTGCTGTGCTCTACCGGATCTTTTTCACTGAACAATCAATGGCCGAATTAGGTCATGATTAGACGCGTACAATGAATGGGCGGCTCGTTGCACGGACGAGAGGCCGACGTGGCTGTATTGTATACTGAACTGCGTCCCACGTTGCGGTGGAGCGTTAGAGGTAACTTTATGCAATTGACACGATAATGTGCTTCCTTCCTAGAGCTGTAACAGTCTGTTTCTATGGTCTTGCATAGTACGTCTTCAAGTCTGCTTTCAAACATAAGAAGTTTCTTTACGATCAACTGTAAAACTCATAACTGCCTCATTGGTTTAGTGGTCGCAAGTGCAACTGCTGAGCGTGATCCTGAGTTCGATTCCCGGGTTGGGAAAAATCATTCATCATTTGCAAGCGCCATATTAATCCAAGCCTATATAATCGAAACCCATAACAGAATTTTAGGCCGCCTAATAACAAAGTCTAAGACAGCGTTCGCTTGACCAGGCTGCAGCCACAGCCGTCTATCATCGGCCTCACAAGATTACAGCAAACAGATTACAAGACGTCCATTGTAGTGTAAGGGACGGCTTCCTAGCCAATAATTCCAATTACGGATGCATGGACCGTACTAATAAGTCAAATTGAACAATGCACTGACCCCTAATTGCTTGTGGATATCGGCGTTCTGTTCACTTTGATGTAGATGTTGAGTTTTTAACCGAATTCGAAAATAATGATATTTTTCCTACGCCACTTTTTCGACTGACACTTAATATCAAGACATTATATTAAGTACCTATTGCTTGGTAGAAAGATAAATAACACTAAAATTATAATTATTCCGTTCTGTCGTTTGGCTTGACAGTCCTAACTGAATCCTTAAAATATATACTGGCCAAAAATATTAGATGAAAATAAAAATGCTAATTTCAAACGAAAAATTCTGTTTCGGGCAAAGTTAGAACAACCCTACAAGCGATTCCGCGCTTGCCACTCGGAGCTATAAATTATTTCGTTTCTCGCTTGCCCTACGAATATTTCAAGTATATTGTCAGCTATTTCAATTGACTTACAGCTTATGTTAGTAAGGACTCAATATGCGCCATTATTTTACCCGATCTGTATAGGACTCTGGGCCCAGATTCCTTATAAGGTAGGATAGATAACCTAACACCAACGACAACGATCTTTATAGTTTTGATCTTTGAACCTTTTTCTTTAAATAGCACTCTTGTCTGCCTCATTGGTCGCAAACGCGGCTGCTGACCGGTCCGGGTTCGATTCGGAGTTTGGAACTATGCCCGGTGAATTGCCATAGGCTGGGGCTCTATTACATGGGACTTAATCGGCGAAATGTGGATGCACAACTGTACACCTCTGCCTAACACATCGGGGATACAGGCGTGATGCTATGTTATGTATGTTAGCACGAGTTGTTTAACTTTTCTCTATATATCTAACATCTTGTGTGGACAAACTTTTAACATCAAATTTGATGTCGTTCATAGTCATATACTAGAGAAATTGACATGTTTCTGGTTTTAAGTGTAGTAAGCACGTTTGATCCTCTTAATGATACAAGAAAGCACGATGACGGAAACGATGACTTTCTACGGCCAGGGCCTATGGCCAGGTCCAGGGTTCCATTGCCACATGAAACAATTATTTTTGTAGATATTTATTTTCCCTTGTTTAGGTGCTTATAATCCGTAGCCGAATAAAACGATATAGAAGAAATAATACTAAGAAGATCGAGTTTTAAAAGAAAAAATAAAATAAATGCTACAAGTCCACCTATTTATCCAGTCTTATGGCCTTTTACACTCACCATAAAATCAGATGAAGTGACCTTTTCGAACCGAACATTACACATTAAACGACTCTCTTTAACTATATACCTACGTCGATACAACAAGGATAACACGTAGTCCCAACCAATCGATTATACAGGCGTATAATTAGTGAGGTAATTACTCCTGTTACGTGCCGATTGCATTGGTCACCGCAACTGGACGCTTTGATATGTTCCTAACAAGACGCCTGGCTGTTGCACGTATTCTCATACAGTTAAATGTTTCATATATGCAGTAATTTAATTAGAGTACTGCACACTGGAACTATTTTAGAATGAAACTGCAATTGTAAATATTAATCTCTGTTTTTTTTTTTAAATCTTGCCCCACACTAGGATTTCTCCTGTATCGTGGGTACAGTTTACATACATACATGTCACATGCACACACAACCAGACCCGAAACAACTATCTGTAGATCATACAAATATTTGTTCCGTGCGAGAATCGAACCCGCGACACGTAGCGCAGAAAGCTAATCACTTAGCCACTACGCCAACCGTGTCGTCAGTATTGTTTAACGAGCGAACCCAATGAAAATCTCAAATACAATTTAAGTAATAATCCATCACTGTTCTACGTCACACATTGACATCATTTCAATTACTTGTTCTTTAATAACTCACCAGTGTTTATGCCAAAGACGGTTCCTTTTTACATGAAACCTCTATAGTACCTACCTAAGTACTTACTTCATAAGGCAAAATTTATATGTTTATAGTTGATCAAATATGGTGTTTTGATACATTTTTTTAATTGTTATTCGATTTGGAAGAGTTTATTTTATATGTTAGAAAAAGTTGTAGGGAATTATTAAAAAATATTAATTGGTTTAATTTAGAACAGTAGGTATGTAGGAATAGCCTTGCTTGCTTTAGCTGGAACTCAAAATCTAATTGACATGGTTTTATAGCCACGCGACGTAAATTCTCAAAGAATTTTTATAATAGCTTAAATTACATGCGAAATAAATATATTAATTTGACTTCTTCCATTTGGTGTAATAAAACCGTTTAAAACTACGTGCTCTGAAAATTTAAACCCTAAAACTTAAAATTATAGCACCACAAAACATAAATTCACATTTAGCACCAACAAAAACTATAAATATGGCAATAAAACTGAATGTGGAAATCTTATCTATAAAAAAGAAACCCTTTTAACCTCGGTATTCATATCAAACGGCCACCTCACCTATTAGATCGCTTGCTAAGAGGGTGCAAGGGTGTGCTGCCCTGTGCCTGGCACTGAAAAACGCTAGTAACGGCCTTTTGTTATTTAAAACGAGGAATTAAGAGGTATAAACCGGCAGCAGGATTTAGGTACGCCGTCTCTCGCTATAATTGGTACGTTTACCCTACACGCCACTGCGGAGCTTTCTAAAGATGTTTCCAGCTATTTGCACAGTGTTTTGTGGCCTATAATGAAATTTTAGTACAAGCAACCTTACATTCAAATTAATAGGGTTGAAAATGACATAACTGAGTACTTTTGAAGTTAAGCACGGTAAAGTAAACGTCGTAAGATAAAATTTAAACGGTGTTTCACTATAATAATATGTTCTCTCCGACTTATAAATATTTCTTTGCAAACATGAAACAACGTAACATATTTTGAGGTTAACTACAGAACACAAATTGTTTATACATACACACATCATACGGTTTAATATGAACTTAATACTTAAATATAGTTCTAAGGAGCTTTACTGTATGCGAATAACTTTTTCATTTTTGTGATATTATTTTACAGGTATTTTCACAATAACCTGTTTTGTTCAGCTACTCTTTTTTTTTAATTAGGCATTTTGAGCATATAGTGGTTATAGTGCCTTTTGTTTAAAATAATTAATAGAGAAAAGTAAGTTAAGTAACCTTATAGTTTTAAAAGCCATAAAATAACAGCTGAATAATACAACAGGGAAGACTTTGAATATTCTATTTTCCATCAATCAACACACAAAACGGTGTCAGTATAGTTTCAACTTATTTTACTGCGTGCATTATACTACATCGACACAGTGTGCAACCGCGCACCGCCACTGAAACACCTACCAAACATGCTCGGTTTCGTGATTCATACCACCTTATGAATATATTTACTTACTAGTAAAGACGTATTATTTAACGACACGCTGAAAGCGTCATTATTTAGCTCTAAAACATTACTGGCTACTTGTAATTGAAAAAATATGGCCTGATTTAAAAAACCATTAATAAAAGAAAATTATTGTAATTATTGTGGTACTTGAAGCGCTAGAGTAGGAAGTTGGTATTTATGCACGTTTATGGGTGTTTAAATCTAAAACGCTAATGTTAATCGTGAGTTTACGGATTTCAAAGAGCCTTGACCGCAGGTCGTGGCTTTTCGATTGTTGAAGCAAGACCTATGCGCTCACTACCTAATAAGTAAGTGAATACATTCTGTTGAAAGTGTGAGTGAAAGAAAACAACAAACTTTTCACTTTTACATTAGACAGTGACTGTACAAGAAACGCCATCGTTTATTCCACGCAAACACACTTTTGAACCATTAATGAAAAGTAGATATTGACAGCTTTCGCCATTTATCTTTCCACGAACCCTAATTTAACTTCTTCCCTACATGTGGTACCAGCAAGTCATCGCTTGATACACATCTTGAATTGACATGTTAATATCTCAGTTTTGGATACATCGATTTCCTATCATAGATTAGGCATTATTTCAATCAGAACCTTTAATTTTATTATTTATATTTCTTATCATTGTTTGTATTTTGTATTTATTGCCTGTTTTAATTTAATGATACGTCATTTATTTTAATAATGAACTTGTCAAGTTCATTTTACTTATGGGGTGAGCAATCAAGCATATAGTACCAGCACTAATAGTAACATATAAGCGTATAATAAAAGGGAAGAAACGATTTGGTTCCACTCAAAGCCAAAAATTAATTATGCCCAAAAAGACTTCACATTCAAATTTGATGTGTGCTACACACGTCCATTGCACGCGAGTGTCGACAATCGAATGTGCATATCAATGTGAAGACAGATGCGTGCGGTCTAGGGCGCGGTCCGGGGAGGGGGGAGGCGTTCGGCGTTTGAATAAATTCCGCGGGAAATCGCAACGAGTAGGCTTGCACATTTCCATGTCAAACGTACGCCGCAGCGGTGTGGGGCGAAACTTGTGAATTTTTAACAACACATAGTTGTTCACTCCTGTCGATTCGGGATAGAATTTGATTTTAACATTCACCCAAACTTTATGCACTAACAAAAGGTTTTCAGTTCACCCCACAGTTTTTGCGAGATGATGAAATGAGATTATAAACGCAATTTGCCTTTCCCGCTGATTAACGAAACTCGCAAATTACCAAAGAAATACGCGTCGATAATGGTTTGAGGCCTCATTTTTATGCTATTTAAAATGGGAGGAATACGGAAGCGGCTTATCTCAGTATTAATTCAGGAATTCCGCCATAATTACTTGTTCAAAGGTAACGCTGAAGACGAATTTCGTTTGAGCGGTCAGGGTGAACATTTTATGAGTATCCAAAATTTCCTATTCGAAAAGAAATTTTATATTATTAGATATAAGGTGGAGTGTCGTATGTTTCTGAGTCTTGGTGGGATGAGGATAAGCCCATTTCAAAAGGAACACGTGATCAGACGCTGATTACGTTCAAACTCCCCCTCATCTGTGTGCAGTCGTATTCTAATATTGTGAATAAGGGGATATTCCGCTAGATTAAATAACTTCACCTTTGCTAAATCTTTTTCATTGGCGTTCAATATCATTGCCCTAACATTCTTTAGGTGTTAAGCGTATGTACTAAATTCAAAATCATTCATCGAACTTCTTAGTTGGCACAAACATAAAATTATCATTCGTAAATTTTTCAGCCAACATTACAACACACTGTAGCCTCAAAATTAAGAATAATAAACGTGTGAATAACGAGTTGATTGGTTGATTGGCTGAATACAAATATCCATATTTCGAAGCCCGATCAGTATTGAAATTTAAAATGCCCGGGTGATTGGCGAAAATGCCATAAAATGTGTGCATGTTTCACAATGTGAAAAACAAATTTATAGGTTCATTATTTTATTCTGTGAATATTTTGATAATATCAACTGCTTCAGCATAGCTTAAATACAAGTGGGTACTTCAAAAATATTTTAATGTACTGTAGATAGGTACTGTTAATATCTACTGATACCGATATAATATAATATATCTTTATTTTGTTTAATGCATGAGATTCAGGTAATCGGTATTATGAAATGTTGAGACTCTAGGCGCACGGTTCCAAATATTAGGTCCTATGTAGAAACTCTTTTGAAATAATATATATTATATTCATGTTTAGCACAATTATGTGACAAAAGTTGCGTGTTTACCGAAAAACCCTATGAAAATAAGATTAAAATTGTAGATACTATACAAAATTCTTTTTTAAAGTAAGTATCAAGAGAAAAACAAAACGCTATCAACACTAGTGTTAGTATCTAAAAGCGTATGATTAAAAAAAGAACGATATGCATAAAATTATAAGAGAACAATTTCTTTCTCAAAATAACCTACCATTTGTCAGTCTAAAACTTTTTAATAACAATTACTAGGCACTAGCGGGTCATAAAAGGTAATTGCTCGATATTGAGCGAGTGCTCGACCCCGCTCGAGTACGTTGATAACTCCTCATTAAGGCAAAGGTAAAATATCTAATTTTCCTTACCTTCCACTCGTTTGCTACGAAAAATCCAAGAAAAACGTCTTTTCAGTTATAAAGACGGGGTACAATTGGGAGAGGTAGCGTGTAAGAAGTACCTGTTATTGAATTGGAAATATTAATTCCCTTATTAAGAAATACTGTATAAAGTTGGGTCGTAAATAACGGCATTCTATCTAAACATTTCGAGACCTGACAGAACTTTATGCAACGTTTATTAGTAGAATGTATATTTATGTTCAAAAGAACGAAGAGATTTTCTGAAGAACTGATACTGACAGACAAGAATAAAAATAAAGGTTCATAAATTCTAAGAAAATTATACCTACAAATTTAACTTACGATTACCACATTAGTGAACACGGTCAATTTTAGTAGCAGAACTTCTTAGTATTCGTCCTGGGAGACGTACCTAGTTGATACAAAGACTAACCCTATAAAATCGCTACAGCCTATAACTAGAGCCAAACACTAGGCAAGCGCGATTAAGCCGTAGAGCCCTCTCCTACCCATATTCAAGGGTCTTAAGATTTGTTAATTACTGGCAACATTAAAATTAACTACCGTTTCCGTTGTAATAAAAATCCTTCCCCACTTTTATATGAAAAGTTTTAGGAAAAGATTTCTTTATTAGAATTATATTTTAGTCGTCTATGCACATTGGTATAAAGTTAGACATACTCATAGGTTTTACTCGTGTTTCAGTACTGTGTGGTCCATTTAAGTTAAATATGAGCATAAATCAGCATTCAAATAAATATCATGCTGTTCATTACATTGCGCTTGGCTTTTACTGTAACCCAGTAACATGCCATACAGCTAAGCCAGTAACATCAGTGCAGCAACAACACAGTAATGTGATAAAAATAGTAATTTCAGAATAATTTGCCCACTCAGGGATGCCAATCTCATATACAAGCGCTGCTAAAAAAAAATGTTGCTATAAAAAAACGAATCGAGCTGTCAATACAGTTCCGCTACAAATAAACGCAGGTGATATCAATTTCTCGCGTCATACAAAAACTTTTCGCTTTACATCTGCGCTTGAAAGCCGAAACGTACATGTTTTTCACGAATTCACACCCTCCTAGATAGACGTTTCACTTAACCCCGACGGCTATCAACAAGCCTAATGTAAAGCCGAGGCCACATCGCGACGCCGACAGAGATAAATGACTCGCCAACTCAACTCACACTTAGCGGTTGCTGCCTGACTTCGAACTATGTACTTCTATGTACTTACTACATAGGCAAAGTAATGTACACTTTTGTAAACAGCAAACGTTTTAGTTTAACGTTAACGTGGTCGTTTCGAAACCACAGATAAGTTGCGAATAACACGGTGAAATATCGTTATTTTGGGTATTTTGACCTTTTTTAGAGTCGTATGTTAGTCTGGCGGTTTATGAATCGAATGTCATCCCATTTGTCAAACATGAATCGACAATCTCGTAAAATGTGGAATTTTCACTCGAGTATTCAAACTGTTAGGTTTGCATTATTTAGTGTGTATATAAACTGGAACGACTTTATCATAGATTCTGAGATTCCGATAAAAATCGCCACATGACTTGACTTTGGTCAAGTAAAATAAATATCCGTAAAAATTACTGTGAACAAACGCGAACTTAATTAATAAAAGTAGAGCCACTATATCCCAGAAGTAGCGAAAATATGCATGAATTCAAAAAGTATTATAATGAATAGTCGAAGATTACTTGCTATTTTATAAACGTGAGTGCTCACTGATAGCGATGACCCGCCATTTTGGATGCTTTCATCAGTTTGGTAAATCTTCTTTCTTGAAAAATAAAAATCATTTATCAGCAATGCAATATTTACGCTATTACTAAATGCTTCCTGTCGCGAAATCTAGGAAATTTAATTTGTTTGCACTGATTGATGTTGCCTGGATAGCTACTCAATTAGTATAGCATATCTACAAGGAAGCCATTTTAATATTTTGTATTTGCATTTTGAATTTCGAGAATAGATATTAATAAACCTACCTTTGGACAAGCTTTTCAGTTTTCCGCTCTCAGTTCGCATTTACTCCCCACAAGCCTGACTACAATTAAAATGCAAATACCGCGCCACTTGAGTTGCGCAAATCTTGCAAGTTATAAATTTTTCCAATCTAACTCCGTCCTTTGTTAACTAAGTCTCTTATGAATTCTAATGAAAAAAAAAAGAAAAATCTGTGGAATATCGCTAATGGATTATTTCACCTGCCTTTTTTATATTATGGTAATTACGATCACAATTTTAGGTGACTTGCAAAATGTCGTTGAGTCTAAACTGCGTAGATGAAGGTCAACACATAATTCTCAACTATTTGTTTGTTTCTCCTACAAAAACATACAAAGAACCAAAAGAGTGATTTGAAAAAAGATTTTTTTAATATTTTTGATTTTAATCTTAAACCCAATAAAGAACCACCAATTATATCTACCTACCTTAAAATTGATAATCGATACCCAACAAATAAATTAACACCAATAAAAACGTCATTATCACCCATATGTAACAAGGTGTGCGGTCAAACAGACCTTACTTTTAATTATTATTTAACACGAAGCTTTCTTATACGTATTTCAAAATCGAGTGTGTGTCACTTAACCCGTTCGCTGCGGGCTGTCCCGAGCCACCGCGTTTGGTAACGGCCGGCCATTTATGTCCAGCCTGGTATGGCAGCCGGCCCCGCTTTGCCATATATGGGGTTGCATTCTGCGCTTGTAACGCGATACAATTGTGGTAGAACTTGGAAATTAATTTACAGCGCTCACTGTCGGGAGCAGCATCCGTATTTGGTGGGGCAAAAAAAGAAATATAATGTTTAGTACCAGTTTCAGAGGTTGTTGTTTGCTAAACTGGGCTGTTCGTAATATAGCTAGTTTTTTCACATCTGTTTCATCATTTGTCACTTAGTCACTTAGGACTGTTACTCATATACCATATCCATCCAAAACAATCTTAATAACCTCCACCATTTTCACGAATTCCTTCTAACCGAATGTTGAAAACAATCAATTCGACATAACCTACCAGTCCACATTAAATCGAATCAACACAATATCCGCTATTACAACCATTAAGCCACTCAAGTGCTTCGCCAGCGAGATCACAATCTAGAAAAGTAATATCCTTTTCGGCTAAGACCTACTGAACCTCTTATTTTCGTTCATAAACTCCATAGGGCAAAAAAGTGATATGTGGTCTTGTCAGTTAGTCCGCAGCGGTCATAAATCATAGGAGTGACGTTGAGACATATATCTACTTGTTGATCTAACTAGTACGACGTTAGAATAATGTACAATATGATATTCAGCTTTGTGACGAGCGGGAACCATTTCCGTGTATGTCACTCAATAGTTGTATTAGAAAGATATGAAACTTCATGTAAATTATAGATATGTACATATATTACATACTTGTCTTTCCTTGCTACACAAAATGTATGAATAAAATGTTAATTTTAACTCATTTAATTTGTTTGAAGAGGAGAACTTGTTGGATTCTAACAAATCTTCCTACCATTGGCGTTAGCCGCAATGTGTAAGGAAGATATGTTTTATTTAGGTTTTATATATTACATATCTTTATTAACTTTAAAAATATTAAAGCAAAAAGTCCTCAAGTTCGCATTTGTGTGCCGCGCTGCTCGAAAAGTCACCCAACTTGGGTGTGGTCGGGCCACCACATATAGTTTATAGCATCGCAATAAAGGAGATAGGAACGATAATTCCGTATACAGACGGTTATAAACTCAAGTTGATAATTGAGACGACTCCCATATTACAAGTAATTGCAAGTATAATTTGTTTTCGCAACATTTAGCAGTATTTTATTTACAATATATGACAAATTTGGACAGATCGTTAAGATTTTTAAGTGATTTTTTACTTCTTTTTTCACGTAAGTCGTAACTTAAGTGTTACGTAAATATGATTTTGAATGTTTTATATTTTATTACATAAACTTTTCATAATAAATATAATACTAAAATATAGTAGAAACTTGTTTTTATTTAAACGTTATAACAAGAAATACCATAAATATGTATGTATTATACCCTCAGTTACGATACCTAAATCAAACAGGAAACTAAGTATATATTTATACTTTACTTAATTTAGAGCTATATAAGAAATATACTCCCGAATAATATGTCTATCTATATCTAGTGAATGCAACAGAATCCGCTTATCGTATTTCTGTATGTTAAATTGTCATTATTTCCTGCATTTACAGTGCCAATAACCCTCAATCTGCATTCTTACTGCCAATCAGTACTATCCAGAAATAGCCATGCAGCTGAACTTTGACATTTTAGCGATACACAACAGACAATAATTTTAATGATAGCTAAATTTTACAGTTTCATTGACCGCTCGTGATAAATGTTGTTATTTATGCCGTCGCTAATTTATGATGATGCTTCAGACATTTGTATTGTGTAGTGTAATTAAATAATAATAATTTAAAGTTCAGTTCATAACTTTAAAAGCTCATAGAGCTAAAAGAAATGTTAATGAACGATTGTATACGGGATACACGACGGCTGGCAAAAAAAAACAATGGCTATTTCCTAATTGCAAAAGAAATAAAAAGCAAATAATTCTCTGTGTGAATTAATTACTCAAACGTAAAACAAGGTTCATTAAAAAAATCGAAATTCAACCCTCGTTCGCTAAAACGTCACGATCGTTATAATTAAAAAGTAAAAATGACCAATTAACTAAGCGACCGTATACTGAAAGTCCTATTTTTAAAGAATCGTGATCTTATCGTGCCGATCGGCTTCCGATCTGTCCGGACACGTGCGACGAATCACGACCAGTGACTCACGACGCGCGCTTTGTCGTCAGTTTTTGTCGCAATAGTTATTTATTGGTGTCGTGATCGGTCCGCGCGCGGTCACGCTCGCATTTGAGGGTTAACTTGCAACGGATTGTTTTGATGTTACTATTCAATAAACTGTTTGATTTATTTCTACCTTATGTCGCTTCATGGTCGTAGTCGTGAATTGGTCGTTTAGACTGTATACAATGCAAAGGCGGGTAGACAATGCATGTGTTGCATCTATACTCAACTTAATGCTCGTTCCACGAAGTGAAACAACTTCTTTAAAAGAAAAGCTCACGAGGATAAAGATTATTAGCAAACAGACATTTGCACCCCAAACAGGGGAGCGTTTATTGCCGTATTTTTAGAAGCTACTTTAAGTATGTACTTTAACCTGCCACCATTTCTGCCCCGAATGGGAATAAAAGAAAAACAGAGTGCATCAATTATGTTATCATCCCACGTTTGCTGTAACAAAGAGTGGTATTAAAGTAATAGAGTGTCGTAAACAGTAAGGACTATGTTCCTCTTACAGCATGAACACTTGTAATAATACTTATTCTGCTTATTACCTTCAAAAATATGCTCAACAAAAATGGACACTCAAAAATATTTATCCGAAAATAAATTCGCATTTTGTAATAAAACGTCAAAACGAATCCATATTTCCCGATAACCCCCTACCATATGCTCACAATACGTTCGAGACGTGGCGATGCGTTGAAATGTTTTCTTATTACGTTTTTGTACGTTTTTATAAAGAAATTTCACTCACCCCCGATATCGAAAAGATGCGAGTTCATCGAGCATACACAATGAAATAATAAACACTACGCACCCCACATCTGTTTGTGGCATAAGTTATTTTTACACGTACGTATGTGGGGATTGTGAATTGCAAGTGCCTTGGAGGCTTTTTGTTGTGTGACTTGGAACGTTCTTTTCTTTAGAGTTGTTTTTTCCCGGTCCATTACCCATATTTTTCTATAGCTTATGGACAGAAAAACACAATCCAAGTAATTATGACAACTACGTGAAACTCTATTTTAAAACTAATTAAAGTTATGAACTGATATGAAAATTAAATTCTTAAATAAAATAACGCATCAATACTTGAAAAGTTATCAGTATAATATTATTTAATAAAGAAACAAGAATTTTCCAGAAGTCAAATTCAAAAATCATATGTTCTAATCATTTATTAAAACACAGAAAGTTGCTTAATTATTTATGACACGCGTGTTTTAAATAAAACATAGGTAAATGGAATAAAAGATAGAAATCGCCTGTGACATACAAATAATAGCTTTTGTAGAACACATTGATTTTCCTAACGAGGTACAAAAGTACTGTTCAATTTTGTAGCTCCTAATTGGAGAGAAATGTTTTATCGTACCCATATAGTTAGTGGCATTTATTCAGTGTTCAAAATTTTTATTATGTAACCGAATGAATAGAATTCATGATTACTACAAACGTGGACTTTGTTTCTATATGATGATGACTACCGCGCAAATCGATTAATCTGCACGGTTAAGTTATGCTTATCGCAATTGATCCATGGATGGGTGATCATTCTTTTACATGTAGAGACCGTGGGTTTGAGAGTGCTGAGCAGCGGTACCGGCTTTCATACTAATAGTACCTGTATTCGTATGAAAACCCGGTGACGCCAACATAGTTGGGCTAAACCATCCATGATTATGTAGAGAATTATAATTACATACATGTGTACATACAGTTTACCGACAACGGAATTAGATCACATAACTGATACGGGGTTAAGCTTATCGCTATTGCACATCAGGTCCAAACCCAGGCGTTTATCTAACAACTACATTCTACATTATACTTAATATAAAACTAGATCTAGAAATAGCATCGTTTCCTGCGCCCCATAAGACCAATAGTCCTAGCTATTGGTCTTATGGGGTGCACAAAAAGTACTCGGGTGACGATACCCGTTACGAAACCTGACTTGCTAATATTTTCACTTCTTGAGCGAATCCCATGTGAAAGCTTGTGCCGACACGACAGAATTTGAAGTGCTTTAGTAAGCGTGCGTGTATACTTACTACAAAACTTGCTACCGCTAAGTTATAAAGATAATTTATTTCATTTCAAACACATTATACAGTTGTTTCATTTCAATAAAAAGTTGGCGCAAACTTTTAACAACAGATCCAATATGCCATGGGAACAATTATTCTCGGTACTGTCGCGCACGATCTAATTACTACGTATTTATTCAATCGTGGAATAATTAAAGCAATTACTGCTTATGGTGAACTTAAATCGTAATAATAGACGTGTAATGAACGCATTTAAATTTAAAACACAATCAAAGTTAAATGGTTTCATCCGAAACATCGCTTTATTGTTCATCGATTCATTAAAAATGCAATATTTAAAATAGAAAAAGGTGCCGAATAAGTTCGTGTACTAATTTAAAACGCTTTAGAATCGAGTTTCTAGATAATTATCTAGAAATACGAGTCTACAACGTTTTGAATTAATATTGTGTATTGTCGATTGTATTTATGAACGTAGCTAGGAGGTGCTAAATGGTACAAAATGTTAGTCGCTCAGACAGAGGCCGGGCAATTAACACGTGCCCACCATAAACCGGTTGCTATGACAACGCGCTTTCGGCACACAACGTTAAACAAACTAATTGGCTGGCGCTTTTGTCAGCGGCTGTACCATAGTTGTGTGAATGTAAAATGATGAATGGGATATAGTAGTGTTATTGATGAATGAATATTTTATAGAGGGTCGTTACTTAAATGGCTCTTTTTATTAAACAGGTTTGTGCAGCAGTCGGGAGTCTGAATATGTGAGTTCAGTGAATGTTGGGTATTGTACAATATTTTCATATTTATAGCCCACGTTGAATAATGAAAAAGTTGATTAACTTAAAGTAGCACCTCCGAAAACGTTACCGGCCACTTAGCAGTTTTGCTTCAGTATAACTAAAATTATATTATAGATAAATATGAGACTAAACCGTGTTTTCTTTTGTTACAGGAATGCTGAGGTCCACATTCGACCGACCAGACCACGAACGTAAGTAAAACAAAACATTACTAAATTCCTATTGTACAGAATATTACAGTAACAACTCACAGTTGAATGTATGAAAGATTTGAGCACAACAAAAATAAAATGGAGAACAAATTCGCACACAAAAGCCTGCCGACTGACGTAATAGCTATCATTTTTTTTCCATTCCACGGACGCAGTATTGAGCAGATCAGTCACTTTTACACGGTTGCCCACCTGTCACTACCATTTGTTCTATTGAACGGTTCACGAATATGACGAGGATTAAACTGTGAAAGTATTGAAATAATATCGTATTATTTTTCATACATAGACGCTATTTTTCTTTCAATAACACGATCAAAAGATTTGGGTTGTTTCCAGGTTAAATTACTTGATTTGATTTCCGATTATTTACGTATGAATTATTAACTAACTTTTATACGAACATACTTTTATAAATTCCTACAATAACAAAGTACTAAATCAAAAGCTAATCTTCGTTTACGAACCTCAAACAAAGCTTTCGTTTGCCAACCCAACAAAACACGTTAGTGCCGATAAGATTATGAGTCGACTCATCCGTCAATGTCACTCGTAATTTTCGATTGCTTTTAATTCGAGAACCGATAGTAGGGGACAAAGATAAATAATCGCATGGTTCAGTACCAAACATAGAGTTGCTATTCGTCGCATAAATCACTGAATTTACACGTTTCCTGCTATTTGGGGAGAAATATTGTTTTGCAGATAATATACTTAAATAACAACTGGTCGGTGAAGAGATTTACATGTTGTATGTTTGTCCATTTTACCTTTTAGCAAACTAGACTTTTATTTACGCCACGACTTCATGCAATGCTCCTCTTGTAACATAATACGTACCACTTCAATAATTGCTCAGTATTAAACTAAGAAGGTCCTTAACCCAGATTAGCTGGACTAGACTCAGTATGTATTAATGGTGCCATAAATGCCTCCATTCTTCATCGAAAAGTAAGATCTTGTATTGAACATTACTACAGTCAGTTTATACAGACATGGCCATAGTTTAGCCAGCTCGTTCTGAATTGTGCCCGATAGATGGCAAAAAACTTCAAGACTGCCGTGGGATTTAATAACAGCATTGGTGAAATGTTAGGTGATTGTACAAAGCTACACTTTAGCCTTACCTTTACGGGAATATAGGCACTATAATATATTATATAGATAACTTAAACCACAGATCTCTAGATTAAAAACCAGCTCGCCTCCACTACACCAATAAGGCGCCGGTTAAGAAATGCATGAATAAGTAAAAATAAAAACAGCCACGTAAAAGTTCCAAGTTACCATTCTGGAAAATATCAATCATTCTGACATAATTACTGGTACTTCAACTTTTTACACCACGTGAAACATAGGAAAATAAACTGTAGCACGACGCAATAAGGCTTGTTACGTACGCTAAGTAAAGTTTGTCCGTATAAAGTAGCCGGACGGCAAAGTTGTGTGGAAAACTCGGAAGTTTTTGCTAAAGAAGCCTGCCTAGTTGTGAGGATGAATAAATAAGTACATACGGTGGCTAGACATAGTTTTAAATAAATATTCACTGCAACATACAATAATGTTTATTTTTAACATAACATAGCATCACAGGCTTCGTACGTAAATTCCCTAGAACCTAACCTGTTTTCGGTTAGACAGAGAGATTAAGTCCCTATAGCCAGATCAGGAACAATTCCAAACTCTGGGCTACTACTGGGAATTTTCCAACAGAAAACGTGCGTACAGCTAAGGAGTGGAATTCCCTGCCAGAGTCTGTATTTCCTGATAGCTACAACCTGGGAGTCTTTAAGTCAAGAGTGAATAGGTTACTTCTAGGCAAGCGTGCTACATCTTCGACCACATCATCGCTTACCATCAGGTGAGATAGTGGTCAAACGCATGCCTATCAAGAATAAAAATACCAATAAAAAAAACCCTTTTTCTGATCCGGGGATCAAAGTGTTAATGAGTTTTTGTGTTTCAAAATTCACTGTAGCAGCTGATGTTACTTTGTATCTAGATAATATCCAAATAAGATACATGCAGAAGTCTAACAAGCTAACCAACCTAATCAAGGCTATATGTAGGTACACCGAGAAACACTGTGCCACTAAATGGAAAACTTAGCCCGAACGCACCAAGCACCTTGCAAGAATCCCTCCAACACGCTCATTACGCTATAACCAGCAAATTACGTTTCAAACGATTGTTTACCAGCTAGATAGCAAGTTAGTGATTTTCAACGCAAGTTCGTGTTTGGCGTTAAGTTAGCGCCGGTTCCCAACTCACCCAGGTGTTGGGTAATTCACCGATAGATATAGAGGATAAATTTGAATGAAACTAGCTTCACTTTCAGCGGTAAATTTATAGTTAATGCGATTTGTGATGAATTGTTAAACTGCTTTGAAAGTTTGGTGATACATCTTATTCAAGGCAATAGGAATTATTTGTTTATCAGCTTTTAAACTTAAATTAAGCTGTTTTTTTAATATAGCGATGATCATAATCGTTGAAAATTTGCTGTAAGTACTGTCAGAGAGAATAATATATTTTTAAATTGAAGTTTATGTATGTATTAAAAAATTACACCTACCTATTATTTTTTGTGTCAATTTTACGATATATAACACACATTTGGACAAAGTATTTATCATTTAGCGTCACAAAAAGATATGTTTAACGATTCGGCAAGATTATAATCCTTATAGAATATATAGAATTTCCTTACAGGAAAACAGAATAACACTGTATTCAGAGAGAAGACTTAAAAATACTACGCAGTAGAACATTTTCATTCTTAAAGCAATTACTCGCAAGACATCTGTAACACGATTTATACAGAAATTAAATACCCTTTTCGTTTGTAAGAGGTAAACAGGAAATTTGTACGCGTTCCTTGTGATATTACGAACATTATCCTGTAGAACACAGGTAATTAGAACGATTCCACCTGATACTTGCGGAAACCTTTTCATACACCTCTATGGTTTAATATAACCTTATATTTGTGTATGTGCGTATAGGTGCTATAATGGGTGTATGGCGAAAATTATAAAAGCAAGGGAGTATTGGTTGAATCGTGTTGTGTGTGTGTGTGTGTGTGTGTGTGTGTGAGTGTGTAAATCTGTGTTTTTTTGTAACTAAATATATTAGAATTAACATTAGAAAAAACATTTGTTTTTTTTTTATATCTCAATGGGTCTAGTTGGTTCAGAACAATATTTCGCCAGTTGCTCACTTTCCACCTTTTCGACTTAACTCGCGAAGTGGTAAGCCTTCCTAGTGACTATTTCTCCACTTCACTCAATCTAAGTTAGGAGTACACGCAGATTCATTATGTTATTTAAAATTACTTTATGCAAATATTTTTACATTAACTTTTCCCAGAACCAATGCATAAAATAGGACCTTTCACAGAACGATTAACAGTAACCGTGACCTGTCTAAATAATATTCTGTATAGATGAATCTTAATAATTTTTCTTTGTAAAATTTCTCATTTCCCCTGTATAAGTAAATCATTTCCCGGCGTTGTCCGCTGCGGATGCTTCCCTGTCGATTTTACGACACTTTTTTATGTGTCAGCTTCACTCGTCAAAAGTTCCAGGATGATTAGATTGGATTCCCCTGTTATCTTTTACATCTTTCGACTCAGGTGATATAAAAGGCGGGTATTAAGAGAAATGCTTGGCTTTAACAAAAGTCCGATTTTAATTGAATTTGCGACGGTTTTTTAGGATTTTGTTCTCATATTGTGTGTTTTCTGTGTCAATCTGGACAATAGTTTCGTTCTACGCGACTATACCTAAACTGAACATATAACACAAACATTTTACTGTAATTGAGGTAATCTAGTTTTTTTTTTTTTGTTGTCTCTCGCAGTTAGCTCATGGAGCTTTTACTGCTTAACCGGGCAAGTGGTGAGACCAGAAGGGCCTCCAGCTGAGCAAATTAAATAATACTAAGCAACACTGCTAAAGGTGTCCCATAGTGGGACTCGAATCTCGGCTTAGGGCGTTGCTGGGGGTCAGACAAGAGAGGACTTGCTGGATCTGATTGGAGTTTGTCTAGTGCATGTGGGCTGATTATATCTACCATCGGCAATTTCTTGATCCCTCTTAAATGTATCCTCACCGTTAACACGAGTGGTTTTCGACAAACCATAAGGTTGTCTTCAAATTTAAGCCCTCTTGCATAGAAGGCAACCTTTCAACCTAAGCTAAGCAAAGCTAGGCGATTACTGCTTCTTTAAATACAATAATTACGTTCAATTATCCTTACAACATTTAAGTACTCAAAGTCAAAGTCAAATGGTTTTAGTTCAACTGGGCCTTTACAGGCGCTTTTAAAACGTTATGATTCTAGTTGCGCGGTCCAAAAGTGTGTTGGTCCTATGGAGAAGAGACCTGCAAGAAACTCCATGATACTGATAGGTATATCTTGATGATATAACCAATATAGTCTGAATGTTCCGAAATAAATACTGTAAGGAAAATAATTCAATAAGACACCGATTTAAGAATGTAATACTTGTTAATTTCCGCTGATATCCACTAGCTTAGATATCGGGCCTGTTTGTATTAGATTAATGTTATCAATATTACAAGTAAATACCAACTATTGTTCTCTATTTGTGTTCCTCTGTTAACATAACAAGCACTTTACTTATTATAAACTTGATCCCGATATCTGGGTTGACGACGATATGTAAATATACTCTACATAATATCCACACTACCTAATTGACTATTAAGTGTGAAGTTCTGGGTTCGATTCGCAGATCGGGTAATATGTTATTGGGTTTTTCTGTGGGTATGCAAATTCTGAGTAACAGCACGGAATCTGGAACTAACCCCGATAGATGCCAATAGGCTCACCACATATCAGATGGAACTCAATAACGACTCTACGAAATGTACCTAACCTATGTACTTTACTTAAATATAACCTTTCACTATGTAATAATGAAAATAGAAACCAATGTCGTGCGTCATACAGATTAATAAACAACAATCGACGAGTAGAAAACGGTAAATATGTGAAAATGGATTTTCGTTGGAAAACTAAAATTAACTAAAATAGATTATCTCCTATGCAAACAACGGGTGCCAGTAGCATCATTAACAATCTCGTACACCGCATCTGATACATCTTAAACTTAACAATAACAACACAAAAACTCATTGTGAAGACGCTCTAAAATACTTTTACAAATGAAAAAGAGCACTCAAACACAAACGACTACCTGAATCACTTCCCGTTTAACGAAGGACACTGTCGTTAAGTACTGAAGAGGCGCGATTTAACGGAAAAACTCAGTTATCTTAGTAACGATCAGGCGTTATATCACGGGACGGAGGCACAGGAGTGAATTTGCGTTATTTTTTATCGTTTTAAACTGGTGATACTTGACGTCACGGAATTTCCTTTTGTTGTACGTGACAATGGTCGACTGAGTCTTCGTTTTATAGTGACAGTGTTTTGAAACCATTTTTTTATGTGCGGATGAAAAATTACTTTGTTATTGTCGCAGCGCGGCGTTCGTCGCGTTTTTGTTATAAAATTTTAGCCAAATCAGCTTACGGATTGAAAGGCTGTGTAAAGGTATATGTTTTTTTCATTATAATAAACTTATGCTTCGTCTATTCAGCTGCGAATCAAAGGAAAAATTGGATTTTCAGAAATGTATTGTCCGCAAAACTTGCGAACGTCATAAAATTCCAAATAATACAAAAAATAATTTAAAAATCTCTATTGAAATGTTCTGCATTGTGAGTCTAAATGTTTATTTTATTTTTTATGCATACCAATTCATTATTCATCCAACAAGAAGCGTGAAAAATCAATTAATGTTGAAAAAAAAAAAAAATCTCACCCTCAAAAATAAGCTCTTAAAAAGTCTTCCTATTAAGATAAAGCTTCGTTCCTCAGTTATCTCACCTACTAAAATTTAAAGATTATTATTATACCTTTCGTATGCAAATCGAGATCGACCATCATTCGTCCTGACGAGTCTCGGAGATCAGTGACGTGGGTATAATTTCGCGCTGTCCCTTTAAATGGGTTCTTGATTTCTATCTACGCCTCACGCTATCAGTGTAAGTACATTTTAATGGTCATATTTGCAATGTCAGACTACTGTATTGTTTGTATATACTTGAAAATTATATAGTTCTAGGTGAACGCTCTTGTTGTTTACGATAAAGACTCTATGTTACGAAACAAACTCGTCAATGTTCAACAGTGAATCTCACTGTTGCACATTGACGAGGTTATACTGAAGCCACGATAATAATTTTCAACGTAAATAAATTGTTGTATTATGTCAACAACGCCTTCATAGATTAAAAAACAAAATTATCATTCACAAAACGAATTTAAGGAAACACAAATAATATTGTTTTCAATTTAAACAGGTGTTTAACGTAAATGTTTGACATATTGTTTCTTCTTTTACTAATAGATGTCGCTGTTCGAAAACCACCTTTTTCTGAATGGCGATGTCAAGATTTTCCGGCATTTACCTAGGGTAATGATGTTGTAATAGAACGATGTCTTCAAAATCTATCAATACAGTGTTATATCAGTGTGCGTGTGTCATTTATCTCACCCTTCGCTAACCGATCGCGAGTGCTACTAAGTTGTTGTTGGTGAACCGTTGTTCATATGGTCCTTCGAGCCGGATTGATTTGTCTGGAGGTGTTTTTGGTCTACCAGTCTCTTGGCTAGGCAAGCGGATTGCTTGCGCAAACTAGCCAAGGTCCTTGCAGCAGCAAGGACAGGAAGCAGCAACAGGAGCAGCAAGCAAGCAGCAGTAGCAGTGAGTTGTTACTGCAGACGGTGCCAGGTAACGTCATCGTCAGGGATCGGCAGCAAGGGTGTCTGGAGGCGTGACGTGTGCGTGGGACGCAACTTCACGCAATCAGTGGATCCATCAAGCAGGTTATATTGGGAGTGAAAACTGTGAGTGCATTTTCAATTAATACCAGTGCAACTTGAACTATTACTTTATTTTTGAAAATTTATTAACATTTTGAACTTTATTTCCTTGAAGATTTAAACTTAAAGAAATTAACTAAAATTTGAACTTGTGACTTAGAATATGTGAACTATTTAGACTTAGCCTTATTTTAAAGAAAATAGGTTGAGACGGAAACCTTTGCACAATTTTATATTATATTTTATTTTTAAAAAGACTTGTAACCTTTTCGGCACCCAGAGATTTTAATACTTTTTTCGTGCTTTCATCTTTGACAATTTCAATTTGACAGAAAATATTAGGTTCCTTCTATATTAAACATGGAGTTTTTGATAAATAAATTGGATGATACTTACGGTCGTATTAACAAAGCTTACATTAACTTTAAAAAGTCTCCAAAAGAAAGAATAACTCGTCCTTATGTTAAAGTTAGATTGGAGAATTTAGAGAAATTGTGGGATCAGTTTAATGACGGACATAATAGATTATACGAAGAATATGACCCAGAAAAATTGAAACATAGCTCTTACGTTACAAAAAATATATATGATGTATCAGAGGATGTGTACATTGAATATAAAACTGATTTAGAAACTGTTTTGTCGTATTTTGATGTTAAAGAGGAGAGCCCCAAAAATGTTATGAGTAGTGTAAAACAATGTCAAGTAAAACTGCCTAAAATAATTATTCCAGTTTTTTCTGGGGCATATACAGATTGGGTTACCTTTCGAGATTTGTTTTTATCGCTTATACACCACAATAAATCTTTAGATAACGTGCAACGTATGCAATACTTAAAAGGATATTTGTCTGGTGAACCCGAGCAGTTACTCAGACAAATTCCTATTTCAGATGCAAATTACGAACGATGCTGGGAACAATTAAACGCGCGGTACAATAATAAAAGATATATATCGCATTTTATCTTGAAAAGGTTACTCAGTCAAAGGAATCTAAATAGCGAATCCGCTGTGGGTCTCAAGGAATTGATTGACAACACCAATGATTGTTTAAAAGCATTATCTAATCTCGGTATTGATGTTCGGTCATGGGACATCATAGTTATTCATATAATCACTTTAAAGTTGGACCCAGAGACCCGAAAACAGTGGGAGCTGAAGGTTACAGGTGACAACTCCTCTGACAGTTTACCAACCTTTGAACAGTTTAAAGACTTTTTAACAAGTCGTTATCGCGCTTTAGAATTTCTGGATGCTGGATCCAACTCAAATAGATTTAAATATACAGAGAAACCTAAAGTATTTCATGTGTCCAGTATGCAATGTAAATTCTGTAATGAGAACCATAAAATATTAAGTTGTAAACTATTTATAAAAAACGATGTAAATGCTAGACGGGAGTTTGTAGGTCAAAACAATTTATGTTTTAACTGTTTGGGGTATAACCATTCGGCCAAGCAGTGTATGAGTTCAGCCGTATGCCGCGTTTGCAAACGTAAACACCATTCTTTGCTTCATCCAGTTGGTCCAATTAATATCGATGCCAATTCAGATCATACTAAAAATCTTAGTATTAGTAACGTACCTCGGAACGAAGACGCAGATACAGCAGATGGAAGGCAGGCTACAGCATCTAAATCGGTGAACTCGAACACAGTGGCTACATTCTTTTCATCAAATAAAATAAAAAGCAATCATCAGGTGTTACTAGCCACGGCTCTAGTAAACGCTACAGCCAGGAATGGAATGAGTCATACTATCAGGGCGTTGCTTGATCAAGGGTCTCAAGCTTCCTTTGTGACAGAGGCAACTGCTCAGTACTTGGGTCTCAAAAAGACGCCGGTAAGGGGCCTCATTTCAGGACTGGAAGGAAATAACAAAATTCATGCGAGCTTTATGGTAGAAATAATACTCACATCTAAGCTGGATTCAAACGTAAAGATTTCAGTTGACGCTTACGTGTTGAAATCAATAACCGGGTTTTTGCCTTGCAAAAAAATGGTAGCTATGGATTGGATATTAGACTTACCTTTAGCAGATCCACAATATAACACACCAAACAAGATCGATATTTTGCTTGGTGCCGAGGTCTATGGTCAAGTGATTCAAGAAGGTATAAAAAAGGGACCTCAGGGAACATTAGTAGCGCAATCTACTTTGTTCGGGTGGATTCTTTCGGGTGTGATAGAAAAATCACATCAGCCTAATAGGAATGTCGTAGTTATGCATTCTTATGTGGAGGAAAATGATTTATTGAAAAAAATCTGGGAAATAGAAGCGGATTGTGTGAACAAAAAACCTATCCTATCGGAAGAAGAAAAGCAGTGTGAAAGTTTCTTTGCTGAGACTACTAGTAGAGACAAAGATGGGCGA
Organism: Shargacucullia verbasci; assembly: GCA_947562105.1. Taxonomy (NCBI): domain Eukaryota; kingdom Metazoa; phylum Arthropoda; class Insecta; order Lepidoptera; family Noctuidae; genus Shargacucullia; species Shargacucullia verbasci. The sequence continues at coordinate 3,057,657 of OX387286.1, read as the reverse complement.
TACATCGTACGGTTGCCATTTAAAACGTCAAATCCAGAATTGAAAGTAAAGAATTCAAGAAAGATAGCTGAAAGAAGAGTTTCGTCATTAGTGTCAAGATTGAGTAAGAATAAAGAAATGCAAACAAAGTATCAAGCAGTTTTAGATGAGTACTTACTGTTAGGACATATGGAGAAAGTACCTGAAAAAGAAAAAAATAACTCTAAGGGAATTTACTTACCTCATTTTGCGGTTGTTAGGGAGGACAGAGATACTTCGCAGGTTAGAATAGTGTTTGATGCATCCTGTAAAGGTGAAAATGGTGTTTCCTTAAACGATCTATTAATGATAGGGCCTACTTTACAACCAACTTTAAGGCACATATTGATGAAATGGAGATTATATCCAATTTGTTTATCTGCGGACATTGTTAAAATGTACCGCCAAATCAAGGTTGCTGAACAGGATATCAATTTTCAAAGGATTTTATGGAAAGAAAACTCTGATCATCAATTAAATGAATATCGCTTGTTAAGAGTTACCTTTGGTACGGCATGTGCTCCATATCTTGCAGTTAAGGTTCTACAGCAAGTAGCTGTAGATGAAAGAAATAAATATCCTAAAGCCGCTAAAAAGGTACAAGAAGATTTTTACATGGATGACCTACTTACAGGTGTTGAAACAGTAGAAGAAGGTTTTGACATGTATAATGAAATGAACAGCTTGATTGAAGAAGGGGGTTTTAATTTACAAAAGTGGTCAAGCAATAGTGAGGAGTTGTTGCAAAGAATAAACAAAGATAATGAAGAAAATAAAGAAGATGGAAGAAAAATTAAAATGGATGAAGTTATGAAATTACTAGGACTAACGTGGAATCGTATGATTGATTCATTTCAATACACTGTGACACTTCCACCGATGAAGGAACCTGTAACAAAAAGAATAATCATATCTGACATATCACGTTTATTTGATCCACTTGGATGGGTTTCACCGAGCGTTGTTGTAGCAAAAATCATAATTCAAAAGCTGTGGTTATCAGGTATAGGCTGTGACGATGAAGTCCCTAGTAAAATATTAAAGAAGTGGTTAACTTACCGGACTGATCTGTATCAATTGTCTAGGATGGAGGATAATGATCTGGATGAATTGGAACCTCTGACTCCGAGTCATTTCCTTTTGGTTGAGCCTTTGATTGCCGTTCCAGAGTATAATTTCGAGTCCTCCACTGTAAGTAGTCTACGCTGCTGGCAACTTACACAACGGATGATGCAAAGCTTTTGGCGACGTTGGTCGCAGGAATATTTAACTATGTTTTTGAATCGTTATAAATGGAATCAACAAAATACAGAACCAAGTTTCGGTGACTTAGTTTTGGTCAAAGAGGATGATTTGCCGCCCTCTCGATGGCTGCTTGGTCGTGTGGTTACAAAACACAGTGGAGCAGATGGTATTACTAGAGTTGTATCTCTACGTACTAAGTGTTCTGTAATAAAAGATCTGTTTCTAAGATATGTATCTTACCTGTTATGTCCACGTAGCCATATACCATGTCATATTTTGTGTTAATTTAAGTTCGTTAATTTTGTTTAATAATTGTGTCACAGTGGGCGGAATTATAAATGTAATGAAGGTCAAATTTCTGAATTTGTCCTTAGTGGGCGGAATGTTTAACGTAAATGTTTGACATATTGTTTCTTCTTTTACTAATAGATGTCGCTGTTCGAAAACCACCTTTTTCTGAATGGCGATGTCAAGATTTTCCGGCATTTACCTAGGGTAATGATGTTGTAATAGAACGATGTCTTCAAAATCTATCAATACAGTGTTATATCAGTGTGCGTGTGTCATTTATCTCACCCTTCGCTAACCGATCGCGAGTGCTACTAAGTTGTTGTTGGTGAACCGTTGTTCAACAGGATTCATCGAAATGTTGGATATGATAAAATGTTGATGCGAAATAATGTTTTATATTAAATTATATATACACACATACATCTAACTGCATAACAGAAAAACCTTCTATAAAGTTTATCACACTGTACAAGTGTACATTGATGGTCTCCCCTAAACTTGAGAGTTTGAACAATACCTTATTGTTCCCAGCCCCTTAAATTATAAACAGAATTGTGCTGTATCACTATTGGTTCAGATCGTTGCCCCGCAGACGGCGAGCAGTAATCAGTTCGAATCCCAATGGATTACATACATCGCCACAAGCCTTCGTTCAAACATTAACACAGCAAACTACAGGATGGGAAAAATGTACAGCGATTTAAGAGTTCGCGTCTAGCCAATTAAGATCTATAGATATTCGCATTATAATATAGATAATTCAAAGGATTACTTTCATTTCGACGATCGAATTTTACTTTTCTATTATTTATTTTCAAATCTCTCTGCTTTCACAGTGACGATCGAATTATATTTCTCTATTTTCTATACTTTATTTTGAAATCTCTCTACAAAAATAAAATTTAAAACGCATGATACTATGAAGCGACACAATCGCGCGTTTATCGCGGGTTTTAGAATCCCTGCTGCGCGGCGCCACTTCTCTTTCTGTATCGGTCTATATAGAAATCACGACGCGACTAAAGCGATACAGAACCGTGATTGTACTAACCCTAGTGAATACAGATAAAAACTAAAAACAGACGACTGCGACGCGGGTTTAATGCGACTGGATTTCTCCAAAAAGCCAGTGTGTAGCGGCGTGATTCTCTAGAAAATCTTAAGAACTCTCACTTTAAAGTAATCACAAAAATATTGAGGGAGTGACGAATATAAATATGTTCTTCTCCGTCTCTCATGGTATAGTCGAAAGATTGGCCAGTCCTCAATCGACCGAGACAGATAGAAAAAAAACACAAGGTTTTAAAAGAATCTCCCTTAATACTGTTAATTTCACACTAGATAGGCTAGTGTAAAATTGACACACGGTATGTTATTACTCGACTGATGACTGCAATCACTTATGTCTATAGTATCGGCAACCCTTCACCCCTACTACAATATTTAAGCCCACATGTGGAATCCCATATAACGTTGACGCCTTAGGCTTTGATATTACCATGCTTAGTAAGAATTTATGAGCTGTCTATAAACCGCACCTACAATTGTCATTTAAGAGGTGTGTAAAATCACATTGTATGTGAGAAATAGACCAATCGCTTCATATTGACTGCCTAACTGAAGTAGCAAAATGATATTAATTGTGAGGAAAGTGGTCAGCTACGTTTAAGCGCTGCGCAAATATAGACAATAAGGTCTTGAATACAATCAACCGACAGCTACTATTAAGAAATGTTTTAAATTTGTACAGTCGATTACCCATAGAAATAGTCTTAAATTTCTATCATAGTGTGTGCCTGAAATTGAGCCTTAATAACGTTTTCATAACATGATTTAAATGTTACATCTCACAAATTTGATAATTATGGAACTCACGTAAACAAATATTATGAGGAAGAACTCAAACCCCATCTATATGTTACTTTACAATCGGCGCACCGCAACCCCCCGTTCGCCGCATTCACACCATTTTTCGTTCCAAGATATTATTATGATCGCCCAAGGAGTCGTTTTCCGTACGGCTACTTATAATTTGCGAGTATCTGTTATTCTCCAAGGGACTGGCTTCGCTCGATCTGCTTATATCCGGCTCCGTGTTTAATGTTTGACCGTTTTTCGGTTATTGATATTTTTTTAGGATTCGGCATAAGAAGATATGGTTGTATAAATAGAATTATTTTTTTAAGTAACTGTGTATCCGGGTTATCTTCCGAAAATATTTGTGCTTTATTTTCTTGTGTCTCTTCCTTATAAGCAAAAAATTTAAATTCTTTATCATATTTTATTACTTAGCGATACGTAGTATAAATAAAACCTAGAGTTTGTTTACATTCACAATTTAAATAAAAAATGAGCAAAGCCGTTACTCCGACTGTAACGAAACACCAAAAAGTCTCTTCATGCAAAACAAAAAATAAAAGAATTTCTCACAAGTTCCCAATCGCGAAACTCATCTGAATTTCATTCCGCTGATCAATCCGTCCACCCGTTATTCTCGGGGAGTCACATCGAAACAATTTGTAAAACTCCCTAGCAAAATCCGAAAGCAAATAGAAAAGTATTTTGAAATATTTGGCGGAGTAAAAAAATACTCGTGAAACTTTATTGTGTCGGAATGAGAAATTTCAGTTTATCTTGCGACTGCGGACGCCCGGGGCAACGCGATAACTTCGTTTTGAACTTGTACAAAATAATATTATCATTCAGTTGGTATCGCTGTAAATAGGTATCTTCTATTGGTATCTGGTTGGTATCTCCGTGTAATTAGACGCAGAGGCAATTCAACTCGCGTTTGTACTCGTTTATGGTCGAAGTTTGATTTCCAATTATATTTAAAAGGGGAAATTCGAATGTTGTTTTATATTTTAGTTCGTTAAAATGGTTTTGGTACTATTTTCGGGGATCAATACTTTTGAGTTTCGAAGCTGTGGCCTAGTTTTATATAAACACGATTCCAATCCTAGAACGATAGCTTTTATTTTTCAGGAGTTTGCATCTGACAAATGATTTCAGACTCGCCACTGCGGAATTTGTTTTACATATTTTATTTATTTTACGTAAAATATGATTCATGTCAAAGTTATCCTACTATTTAAGAAATAATTTAATTAAACGTACTCTGTATCTCAAAATGACTTCTAAAACTACATCCAAAGAAAATGTAACATTGTATGACTTATGTAACCGGCTTCAACTGTTGCTGTTTATTTTTATTGCTTCCCATCTCGACGCAATCTCTTTCTAACTTTAGGTAAACATTGTCTGTCTCTCTCTCGACCGAAACTCCTAGCTAAACGTAAAATGCTTGAAGTTTTTATTGTTTAGAAAAAGAAAAGGCAAGCATCTATGCTTTAATTGTGTAATAAGATTAAATAATACGCCATAAGAGTTAAAATGATGAATAATAAAACTTAACTTTAACTGACCAATTTAAACAACATGTAGGCCAATTTTAAATAACTTAACTCATATATAAAATCTTTCCGTTTCATTTTTGTCCAATTCGTTCATGTAGGTTAAGAAAACTCCACTCGTATTTTTCATTCGCAAAGCACTCCCGTCTTTATTACTTTACCATTTTATTTCTTCTCTTTCCAACTTATTTAAAAAAATAATTCATGGAGAAATCATTATGAAACCATGTAAATATTTACAAATGCGAATCTCTAAAAGCAGCGTCGACATTTTTGTAGGAAATTAAAAAACTCCAAGTTTCCGCAAGTAACTTCCTTTATTACGTGGAGTACGGAGAATTGTTTAAATTAATTAAGTATAGTACGTATACAGGGTTCATTTACTTGCTTATTTTAGCCGTTGCTGCCTAGTTTAGAATAGAGCAAGTCATGACTGCCTGTGGGTGTGTGGACTACGGTTTATATCGTGTTGTCCCGCAAGGTAAATATTTATTGTTGACGCAACAATAATTGTACCAGTAGTTTCTAACAAAAATATGGATCAGACACGAACCATTGACAGTTTTTATTGCTTATATGACAGAAACTATTAATACTATCATTGCAGTCGTAGATAACCCTTCTGGCTATACCGGAGACGACTATGGTCGCGGTTGGAACTAGACCCATTGCACGGGAGCAGTTTGTAGATTGCGGGTCTTGATTGGCTCGTTCGTGGTAACGTCGTATGCGCCTCTGTTTCTAAATTTATGTAAAACATTGGTCGCATTGCGCGGATAATGTGATTACCAGAACTGCGGTGTACTAAGTTATATTTTATATGTTATCCGACTAGTATTCTAGAAGAAATTTCTCTGTTCGTGATATGGCAGGTCAAAGAAAATCCAGATTTTTATTACCGCTGTGATACTATATGGGTTTCTTTATACCCGCCTTGTGAAAGTATGAAAACATCAGATGACGTAATCAATATTCCAACTCTAGATAGACAAAATATCAAGATAGATTCAGATAAAAGGACTAAAATTTTGACCCGATACTATCCATCGTAAATTCACCGTTCAATAGTTTCCATAGTTTCTTTATTAATGATCAGAATCGTTGCAAACGAAGCTACTCGACTACGTTGCTTTGTTAGTCGGTTCAAAGATTGAGCCATTTCGCCAACGTATAATGTGGCCGATACTGGTGGTTTAATTTGAAACTTAAGTAATTGACGTCTCCTCGAATAGTTTACGGGGAATTTCGTGTTCATTACGAAGTTAGGTTATATTAAATTAATTTGTGGAAAAATTGGAAGGGTTGGAATTAATTCAATGTGGTGTACTTAGTTGGTTTTCACCATTGCTTTAACTTTGCTATGCTGATAAACTCAGCGTAACTACAACCAATCTAATTAAAATAACTTAGACTCTGGTATTTTTTTGTTAAAAGGCTGGACTAAAGAATATAAAAACAAAATACGGAAGCAGTGTATGAAAATATCTAATTATGTGGATGTTTTTCTTATATAAATACACAGGAAAATCATTTTGTTTACTCCTTCTCGTGCCTTGGGATATAAAATTAATTTGTTTGTGAAACAACCAGAATAAAGATACACATGTCGTGTCCTTCAAACAAAAAAGATCCTGTGATGTTATGACATCACAAAATTCTTTTGATTTGGTAGATTAATTAGATGAGGTAAATATAATTCCAAGTAAATCTAAAACAACAACTATTGATATATATGAATTTCTAATTATTAATTTAGAATTTAGTACAATTTCTAAATACGTAGTATAGATCTCGATACCACAAACATAATCTTAATTAAACTTGTGTATATTAAGGCCATATTAATAAACCTTTTAACTTTGTAGTATTTCTGTAATTATAATCTACCTCTGAACAAATACTGATAGATTGGTGAAATGCAAATTTATTGTTAGGCATCTAATTACAACTATAAATAGATGATGTTGCGGTCATGCGCATTGACCTTTGTAATATTCACAGCAGAAGATATGGCGAACCTGACACATTATATACAATCGCATAAAAAAATCTGTCTGTCCAACTGTCCATTACCTTAAGCTTCCATTACTGCGTAATCCGTTCATTACAAAGGCTGGTTAGACAATCGGATGGTGTTCGAATGGCTCCCTTTTTCCGTAGCCGTTCGGCCGATGACTGCAAAGTTTCCTGCTAATTAACTAGCTTTGGGGCAACAGTCCCGCCCCGGGCAATCCCTGGATCCCTAGATTATGCCTATTTGTTGCCTCTCTTATCTCATGTCTTATTAACTTTTGGTTATTGGGAGGTTATGGATTTGAAGACTGTAATTTCATTTGCAATATCTGAACCACTAGTGATGGGATTGTACTCGTTTGTTCTCGACTAGTACTACAAATTCACCTTGAGATCTAATAATATGTGCGTTAGGGCCTGCAATTGACAAGAAACATGATCGCATGCAATATTATTCTCTGCACAAATAAAGTAAACAACTTCCCCCAACAGAAGCAATCGAAAAACTGTTGAATACTCATTTATTTAAGGAGAGATGTTTTTGATCGTTTTAATAGAATGTCGTTTAAAATTGCTAGTCGTCAAATTACACGACTGTTTCGAGGGGGATGGTTTGTAACAAAACAAACTGTACAATATAATTGCTCCAATTTGCCGCGAGCACAGCGACGTGGCAGATTGCTAATGACGTCACACCTCCTGCTTGTCCACGGTAAAGGACGATTTACACGCGACGTCGTGCATAAAGAATTTATTTAATCTCTTATTCGTACTTTTAAGTGGGCTATTTTACATCTTTTTATACATTCCAGAACAAGCTGAATATTAATAAAATGTTTTATGATAAAATAATTTGATTTCTTTTTTATTATTATTGATTAGGTTTGGTAAGGCCACTTGTTAGTACATTTGCACAACTATTAATATTCATCAAGTTACGTAGAAAATTGGACGCACTGTTTTTGTAGAGACTTAAATTTTGTTCAATGCATTGCGATTCGTTTTGTTTATTTGTAAAAAAAGTTATGGTATTTATTTAATAGTATATGGTTAGGAGCGTTAAAAGTGGATTTTCCTTTAGTTCGAGTGTTCAATTGATACTTTGAATAAAATAAATATTTGATTTCAATTTGATAATTATGAAATAATATTTTCCAATACCTATATTGATTCCAGGAACGAAATAAACAAACCCCTTCAAATTTTCTCTGTGTGGAATATATAACTGACATACAATAGAATTTTAGAACAGTGGCAATAACAGTTAGGGATTCAGAAACCTGAAAACTTACTGAGAATTAGCTCAATCATTGTAGAGTCTACCTTATATGTCTGGAAGCCAACTTACGTATATATTTGATAATATCGACAAAAGGAATTTTGATTTCACATTTCGATATAAGGAATATAATATAAAAAATCAACGTAATAGTCACAAGACATCAAAGAGAAACCTCTCAGTCATCAAGTGACTAAGTCGTGTCGACCTCGTACCGCAATCACATCGTCCAGTGTAAAGGGGATCCTTCCTAGGCCACAATTAACGCGCGCTTCAAGTTTTCTTCCGAGAGGGAAATAATTACGATTGAGTTGAGTTTCGCTATCCGACGCTCGACCAAGCTCTACCATAATTGGTGATATAGAGAATTCAATTTTCGATAACAATTTCTGCCGAAACCTAAAGGAATAAATTCTGATTGGGATTTTTTTAGGTCTTGGAGTTGCAGTCTGACTTTTGTTCTATTCTATTTTCAAATTCCTGGATAAAAAGGATATAATAAGTATCACGTGCTTTTGTGAACTGATTGCCTCTTGGGTCTAGTGGTTGCAACCTCGACTGCTGGGCGTGAGATCTTGGATTCGATTCCTGTGTCAGGCAAAGTGTTTTTGGGTTTTTCCATATATAAATTCTCAGTAGCAGCACGGAGTCTAGAACTGTGCCCGGTAAATGGTAATAGGCTGGTCCCCTATTACATGGTATAAATGTGGGTGTATATAGTACACCTCTGACTAACCCTTCGGGGAATATAAGCGTTATGCTATGTTATATGTGCTTTTATAAAAATAACTTCTGATATTATGTTCTTATGCAATAAGCTTCATAGAAAATCGAACAACCTAAAAACATTACTACAAATGGGTCTCTGAATGAAGCTCTTAACTTGAAGCTAGTAACACTTAGGAAGCAAATCAGCTCAGAGACACAGTGAAGGATCCTCGTTGCTGTAACTTGTAAGGCCAAAAGGCAAGGTAGCCAAGATAGCATTACGATTCCCCGCACGCGGCTCCGCTACAGATCTCAAAGAGCGCAATACTTTTCACACGCGCCATTGCTCGCTTCGCGTTCGGGAATACGTTTTTTAAATTTACTTAATATATTTCCGCGGTGGCGCCATCTGTGTGCAGTTACTTTTAGCTGTTCATTTTTTTTATTGTCTTCCCTCGCGACGATATTTCGCGCGAACGTCGCGTACAGAGCGAACGGGGTTTTATTTATTCTTAAATTTTTGTGCTCTTTGTTTTGTTATTGTTTTTATTATGCTAAAATGCGATATTTTGTTCTTGTAACTCCAGAATACGTCGATTTGATTTTAACACTAGATTAGGGCCTATCTTCAATACACCTGTTCATCATTTATCATACAATATAAACTTGAGAGACACATGAGAACGTAAACTGAAACAAAAAAAGTAATGTGCACGAAAGTGAAAAGAAAAACATTTACACGTTTATGAGGAACTAAAAATTACCACAAGAACACTAAAGTGGTAGCCAAAATGTATTTAGAAAACGTTGTAGCCGTTCTACAAAGATGCTACGGTACTACGTTCTACGGTGCTACGGGGCTACGGCGTAGCACCGCACAAAAAAGATGCGCTTGTAAAAGTTAATTGACTGGAATAAACCGTAGCACTAAAAAAACAAGTAATTTACGGCTTGTTTTATCGAATTCGTGTAGAACATTGTTGTTTTCTTTTAATTCTTTTAGATCAGTGGTAGCCACGAGGGGAAAATTGTAATGTCGATTTTTATTTTGAAACGTAACTATGTACATATATTTTTAAATAGCATGTATAATTGATAATATTATGATCTCAAGAATGTCTCTATACTTGTCTGTCCACGGTGCATGAATGTCCAATTATGATTTACTTTTCTCAAATTTCAGTACTTACTATGTCAACAGAAAATATTGTCACCAGCAAAACGCGGTACTAAATCTAGTACTAAACAGGCATGACTCTAAAACCTTGTTACTAAAAGCAGTTGGCTCATCAAATAAACAGGAAATTATTTAACATCAGCGCTTGCAAGTTTCCTTGCGAATAGACGTGACGCCGTCAGCACGAAAATAATAGGGCAACTCGCAAACTGCACAGATAACCAAATTGTTAAGACGAGTCTTGTCTTAAAACGCTCATGTTTATGCATGTGGTGCACGCGATTAGTGATGTACCGTTTACGTGAATCTATTCGTGTTGTTTCGCTTATGCTACAGTTTTTTCGGCTGGATAATAGTTTCGGTGGAATAGTGCCTTCTCTGTCGTATATGCCCACTATACCTTGGAATTTGACGAATCTGCAAGGTTTTGTAACAGTAAGGCTCAAGGTGTGCCCGCGCTGGTACTTCTTCCGTATCATATCCTGGAAGCTCTTTTTTCTCTTGCATCCCGTATCACCTACCATTAACTCAAGTACTTTTAAAGTACTTTGTTCGATGTTCACTAGTCAAAATATCTGATAGTCAGGCTGTACGGCGAGGCGTTCGCCAATCCGACTACTGACAGATTTCGTTAGCCAATTAGACATGTCTACGATTTTCTTAGAAGTTGATCAAACTGAATTTCGAAGACAGTACGACCGAGAGATATGGAAATCCTACCTAAAGGCTATCTTATCTCTTGCGAGTAAAGACGTATTTAATGTTAAAGTGACAGACGCTGTCACTCTGACAGCGCAAATACATTCCATCACGGATTAATCCATAAGATTCAACATTAACTGACGCCATACTGTGGCACTAGTATTATTACAGTAGAGCGCGCTAGACTTGCAGTAGCGGATATTTAGTATGTCTCTAAGCAATAAAATCATTCCTAAGCGGGCGTATATTTACGTTGATATTTTCTTTACCTTACGAAAATGGCAAAATGAGCTTAACTACCAAAGTTTAGTTTGAACCATGTTTGGACAAACAAGTTGTAAATTCACGTAAAGTTACTGTGCTTGTATAGTACCAGAAGAAATCGTAAAGCACATCAGAAACAACTGGTTGTTCCCATGCAGGTCGCAATCAAGATATCAATCCTAGAAAATAGGTTAAAATGGCTGGCTAAACTGTAATCTGTCTATATATCTCAATGAAATATTGTTTCATTTATTATATCGTTGTCCTAGATTGGAATATCTCATGTATCGTGAGTACACTGTGTATATATCTCATAATAGTTGTGAATATATGATACCGTCAGAAATTCATGCCCACCATATAATATATAAGCAAACCAAACGAATAGGTTGTTTTTCAATATTTTTTTCGAACATTCTTTGTTGGTTTGTAATTCCAGTGTTTTCAATTCCGTTTCAGGTAGATACTAGGCGTTTTGAAAAAGACAAAAGTAAGCTAAATTCATCTTTAGTAGGTAGCATATGCACTCGCTTTCAAACTATTACAATGCAATTTTATTCATTATTGGCACTTTAAAATTACTACCTCTAAGGACCTTGAGGCCTATATATTAGAAAGCCTGTATAGTAGTAATGATAATAGCTACAGGGAGTAATCAAACCAAGTAGTGGCAACACCAATATCCTCCAAGGTAGTATTGCACGGTAGACAGGTCGCTACCAACGAAGACAAAATAATAATAGATGTTTATTTCGGGACACTGTAACCGCTTGCTGTCGAGGGCTATTCTGAACTGACGGGAGTAACGTCCCCATCGAATTTGATCACTAAATTCAATGCTCATGAGACAACGCCTAAATTTGACTGCTGTCTCATTAATTTTTTTGCATTAGAAGCACTTGACTAATTTGTACGTATTTTTTTTAAGCGAGAAAAATAGCAATATAAACTTTACTCAAGCAAAATACTGGCTTGCACTTGTGAATATCTTCTTTAGCAAAAGGTGATTATTCTTCATGGCATGTTAAAAATTATCACATAAATACCGCAATTTACCCATTCTACAACACAATCAATACACGATCAAGAAAAATTCCCAATCGATTCCCAACTATTGGAATTAAATATATTGTAATGTAGACGAGATGTTATAACGACAAGTTGGCAAGGCACCGCTTCCGCAGAGTTCCGCAAGGGGCGGCCCGTCGGACTATTGGTACTCCGTCCATCTGTACGCGAGACACGTACGGACTGGGAAACTCGCCAGGCCCGCGCCGATTGCGAAAACAATTTCAGATCGAATGGGAAACGCGTTTGAACTGGACTTTTGGAGCGGAAGTATTAGATTCGGTTTAATTGATGGGATATTTTTAGTGTTATCTAACAAGGTTTGATTGCACGGGTGTAAAGTTTTCCCATCGTTATGGAAGTTTCAGATGCTATATCGATATGTAATTGTACCGTGTTATCGGGGCTATTACATGACCAATAACCATGACTATTTGACCTACATTACACAGAGGTAATAATAAATATTAGTGTTTGTATGCTCCCATAATTAAGCCGATACCCCCAACTCGTAATACATATTTATATGTATAAAATTTGACACACAACCAATTGATATCTCAGAAGGGACAGGCTTCGCTACGCTTTGGGAATTCATACTGCCAAACTGTACCTAGACTAGAAGTTTAAAAATCCGTGTCAATGTACATCTTAACCAGTCGCCGGGAGCTTGCCAAAATCTCCGTGGGTCACGTTCGCTTACGTAACCCGGAGGCGGCGCGGGCGCGGGCGTAATTTTAAGAAGTATATTGGTTTAGTTTTTAACGCCAGTGCGGATGCCAACGCGACTGAAATTAACCCTGCCTGCTTTATTGCCAGCGAATTTTTAGCTCCATAACTCCTAAAGGTTTTATTTTTAAAACGACTCAGTTTGTTCTAGTTGTAAGAAACGGGTCAAATGGGAGTCATTCGAGAAATATTAAATGTAACTATTATTGAACTTCTATATTAAGTTCGCAGCTATTTTCCTGGCGCGGCTGTTGTAAAATGTAGTTTGTGACTTGATGTTTGAGCTCAAATTTTGTAAACTTGGGTATTCAGCAAAAGTCTTATATAAATGGTAACTTAGGATATTATACTTATGATGGTAACTATTTTACTTTAGAGAAATAAAACAAAACAAAGCTCTCACAAAAAAATACCCTTATACACCTTCTGACGTAACCCGCTTACAAATCAAACGACCTAGAGCCACTTGAAAGGCAGTAATCTCTCAATATCGGGCCCATCCCTTTGCAAATTTACCTACTGAAGTCTAGAAACAAAGCTGTGCTGATTCGATTTAGTTGCGAACGAACGGGATCTTCTTTGATGTGTCGAATGAAAGGCAGCGATCCGACTGTAATACACTTAGCCGGGCCATTTCAGGCGGCTCTCCCCGCCGAGGAGGTGAGAGGGGAGGCCCGATGCACTCGTAGCCGGTTCAATAAGATTTTCATTAAGCGTTGAAAAGTTTTTAATGAGCACGGATTTCGTACTCAACCCTTGAATTCTCGAGTACCTATTTCATGTAAATATTTGGCTCGATAGCGCTTTTTGGCGGTGTTTTCTGGGTTTTGTTCGACAAAAAGTTCTAATTTGCGGATATTTGGTGGTTTATAAAATTTCATATATACCTTAACTAATTAAAAAACTCATGATATGTACAGCGCTCTTACAATTCTTACTTAAAATTACTGTATATTAAAACGTTTCTGTCTTCATTATCAGTGTTTGGTACCGCGCAAAACGATCTAAACGGTAGCGTTTCATGATGGCGTGTTCACATTTTTCCTCAAATCCACAGATTAATTGAGTCTACAGTGTGCGTGTGTGCTTTTGACAGAATCTTAAACACATTATAATTTTTCTATTAATACAGGACCAACATGTATCGCGTTTACCCACATCTTTGCAAAAATATATGCATTAAAATTGCTTTAGACGACCCTGAAGATATTATAAGCTTAGTAACTTGAAGCTAGTTCCAACACACAATGCCTATGCGCAAAAGGTCCCGCCCACAATCAAAACCTCTCAATACCGAGTATGAAGTATTCAGAAAACAAATCGATTTGCGGAAATTACTTATAAGTAGGTGAACAAATAGGGCCAAATCTGATAAGTGGCGGACGGTAGCTTTCCACGGTTCACGCCATTTGATGGATGCCTTCATCGTGGCAAGGCTATTACACACACACATCCATGCATGGTACACAGCTTTACACGAAATAGCGCGAGTAGCGCTGTGTAAGTTGATTAGTAATTTAAATTGGTATCGAATTTTTACATGGGCTACCTCGACTTGTGATACAGTTGCTTTGTAATTGAATAAGTCATTATTTTGGAGGTCAGACAAATATGATTTTACCTATCAGTTAAATTGAACGGGATTCGGGAACGGAAATACGTGAATAAATCGAAAAGGTGATACCATAAGTATATAATTTATTTGCAAAAAGAGCATGATGCAAACCGGTTGCTAAAGTAATTTTAATTACTGCCATAGAATATCTACAAATTTTAAAACATACAACAAAACCGAACCAAATTTCATTTTCTAAATTTCTTCAGAAACCTCTATGTATCGCAAACCGTCGTAAATGAAATACACCAACCACTTTCGTGGAATAAGTTGCAATAAAATTCAAAGAAATCAGATACTACGTTTTACCGCTAGCTCGATTAGCGGCACTGGCCGTCTCCCCCTCGCCCTCCCACCCAGCGGAAATACTGGCCTCCTCCATAGGCGCGCTATTTCCTTCAAAAGCGGCTATCGGACATGCTAGAGATAATGCACTAGTCTATCCAATACACTTTGTACACTTATTACGAACTTACATTTTGCAAGGGGAAAGTGAAATAGGTTTAATGATAGGTTTAGTTAAAGCCCTATTGATAGTTTAAAGCGCTAGCTATTGCACAATTTTCGTAGGCGTTTGCAGGTGTTGTGTAACTAAAATTGACTTTAAAAGATTTTTAATTGGATTATGCACTTGTAATATCGTATATTATTGAATTCCAATCATTGGTTACTTGGCTTTCGTGAAGTCCTCTTAACGCTTCTTAGGACGGAATCAAAATTGTTGTTAATCCTACGGTTTCTCTGACGATTTCCTAGACTTCACAGTTCTTGGGAGTAGCATAGGGAGTACCTTCAATTGCACATGCCAGGTGTGCAAATCAATAATTCTCCAGTTCATAAGTTGTGTTGTGAGTTGAATTCCTAAATCTGAACGCAATTAATTTATTTAGTACTAGTATTACTAGTAATTTTCTATATAAGTACCTACTGAAACAATTTATAGATTACAGAGCTCAAATTGTTCGAGCTATTAAATCTGAAGCTCGTTTATTTTGTTTATACAAAACAGTTGTTTAGCGACTTCCGTAAACTTTATAACGTCGACTCTTATTCAAGAGTTCGTTTACAGACGCGAAGAATCTTCAACTTCAACTCAAATATCGCAAAGTTTTGCGAGCACCCAACGGTGCCTAATGACAGAGTATCGTTTTAGATATTATGCTTTTACACCGTGTTCGTATCCTTCTGAAATTGACTCATATACAAAGGTGAGAGCTTTGATTACAAGCTTAGCTTTGTCCCGTTTTTATTAATAATTTTGATCATAACACACCATTTATGAGAGTTTAGAAAGATATGGAAATCTTCTTCAGTCTTCTTTAAAATGGTGAGTCTAAAAATATCAAGAATGAATACCACAACCTTGATGTCAAAAATGTTAATGTTAATAAAAAAGTAGAAAGTCAAGAAAATTTAACCACTCGTGCCGAAATAAAAATTTAATCGAATTCACCGCACGGATACTTTCGTCTACTATTGTTAAACAGTTGTGTAGAAACAGAAACCTTTCCAACAATACTGTTGCTGTATACGAATAGAATTGTAACGGAAAAAGCACAAATAGCCATAAAAACGGCAGCGCACTAACAATTTGGTTCACAAAAGGTAACCCTGACCCGCAGCTATAAGTTCCGCTTTCCTTAATTGTTCTTTTGAAACCACAATAACGTAGTAATCGCTCGTTACATGGCGTTTTCATTGTTTTCCGCTTAATTGCTACAAATGATTGATACATTGAGGAAAGGTGCTCAATAATGAGGTTCTATTAGTCTACTTATAGAATGCCAATGGGTCTTAATTATTGTGTCCCGTCTCTAGAGTGCCTTTCTAATTGATACTTGGAAGACAGCCTTTGACCTCTTTTCTAAAGTTGCTGCGATGTATCAAAGTGTTGCCAAGTGATAAAATTGGGCATAAATGTTATTAAGTACTTCCTCCAGACGAAGTTTGTGCTGTATAGCAAATACTTGTATTTTGACAATCAAGTCGACGAAAACACCGATACTGGAATTTAATTCCATCTTGATTGTGGTGTCTCAATTTATATCACGAGGCGGTAGCGTCGCTGCAATTAAGGAGCTCAGGCTTCGCTCCCAAAGTCCCGCAAGTCGTCGGGAGCCGACAATAATTGAGAATATGCAACTAAAATGATCGCGATTTAAGCGCTTAGGGGCGCCGCGCACCAAAAGCATTGCATCGCAGTGCCCGGGACTGCTGCGCGGGCGAGTTTGGTACCTATATTAGACGTGCGACAGATCGCGGGTCCGCACATTTGCTCTTACAATTGTTCGCTCGTCGCGCTGCGCCGCACTGCGCCTTGCTCAGTGTGCGGAGCTCTTTAACAATTATTGTCCTCCTATTGTCGCCGTGAAAGATTTAAGCAATTGAGCGGTCGCTTAGTCTCCCACTTTTGTGAAGTTTAAAGTGGTAATTAATTGGTGTGAGAAACTAGAACTTGGAATAAATGTAGATGTTTCAACGAGAGAATTGTTAAAGTCGTACTTATGTATGGAACTATTTTCTCTCATTCCCTGTTTCTACATAACTTCCTAGCGATTCCATTGTCTTACATTATGGATACTGCTACTGCTAAGGAAAATGTTTTCACGCATTGACTTTTGATGTTGTTTGGCTTGAATGACATCGATATAGATATTGCAGTGGCCTCTTAAAGCACTGTCTATTCATTTCGTAAACGATAAACCACAAATTTCATTTCTATCCAGTTGAACAACATTAAAAATAAATATAATTGAAACGTCAGTAAGTCTGTTTATTTGCGAGCGCTTAACTGTTCGTTGTGGAGCGCAGCGAAGCGCGGAAAGTGACCGCTTAAGCTTTAGTTGAGACCTAGTCGCCGCAACTGTACGTAGTCGCCACAACTACGTAAGCAAACGGACACTTTGACAAATGTTCAGTAAATATTTGAACAAAACTTTCATTGTGATCTTTATACAACACTGCTGCATGTGGCTTGAGTGTTGATGCTTTTGCATTGATATAACGTGAACAAAATTTAAGATCTATATATAAATAAAATGTGTAAACATTTTGTGGTAGTTGAAAACTATTCTCACATTTACTCATTTTTATGTGCTGTGGAGTGTGTGTGGAGTAACAATGCAAAGCATTCCCACTATTCAAGCGCCAAGTATCGTATATTTTGTTTAATAAATATTTAACTAGGTCGTTCATTACTAAATATTTAACGACCTATATAATAAAATATTAATGTATAAAATTCTCTTTGAACGCAAATAATTTATGCACAAATTTGCTGAAACTGAGAATGTTGCATTGTGTAGTTTAAAATACAATAACAGCTTTCTCGGTTCTATTTTTATTGTTTGTACAAAATATCGTATTGGCACAAATATTTGTCTGAACACAACAGAGGTTAGCGAGTTGTACCACAATACTAAATAATTAAAGGCAAGTCTTGCGGCCACTCTAGTTTTAAAAGAGGAGCTAAACTACCGTCTTTATTATTATTCAAGGAAGAGCATTGAAAGATAAGACAGACTACAGAGTTTCCGCAATTAAATATTATGATGACGTTTCATTTACTATTTATTCATTTAATGATTTCATATTCACATTACAATTAGTTTGAAGTAAAAAAATATATAGTGAACCCATGTCAAATTGAAATCATGCATTCAGCCAATTAGGTAAATTAATTAATTAATATTTTTACCTCCAAACCATAACAATTTATCAGTAACAAACTCTAATTGGTTACAACCGAAATAATGCAAAATTTTATTGAAATTTCATATCAGTAAATACGGGAACAATACCAGGTTACTGTGCGGTAATTTTACTGAGGTTACATTTTGCTCCAACCACTCTATCGCCGCCATTATAAAAGGCCTCGCTTTAATGTCGCACTTTACGTTCATACTACACATCCGACTTTTAAATTATGTAGAATATGTTCCGAAATTATTAAAAATATTCATACTCTAAAGTAGCATAAGCAGTTAATTAAGTTCAGAATTTAAGAATTTATCGTCGAACATTCATGCAACGTAGTTATTAGTTGAAATTTATGAGAAAACTTGGCTTGGAGATAAGCATTCACAAAAATGAATGTGAAATCTAATTGATGTATAACTTACGTTGCAAAAATAAAAGTTCAAATATCCAAACGCACTAACTAAAATCTATTATCTTAATACCATTATCTCATTTCAGCGAGCTTTTTTCACGAGCAAGCAGAACTGAAATTGGTAGTCGGCCATTATTTTCATCCGCTTAAACAGGTGAATTACTTATGAGCGGCTTTTTGTGCCTACATTTTAGGGGAGAGCGGGCCCGCTTAACGCGTCCTAGGGGCGCCAAACGCGCCGCGTTTGAGTTTGCGATAATCGCGATTTTCAACGCCACCAGAACAATGTTTGGCTATAATGATTTTTTATCTAGAGCTGCAGTTGGGTCTCATGCATTTTAATTTCAGACGCTTCATATTAGGTTTTGTTTATATGACTTTTTTCTTGGGTTAACGAATGTTAAGATGTGCTAACAGCATGATGAGGGTGATTGCAATTCGCTTAAACTAAAGCTAGGTCTGATTTCAAAAGATTAAACTTTATACCTTGAGCAAAGTGGGTAGGTGTTTTTGATTTTAAAAAGAATGTAATATATTGATTTATTTATTTATCGTTGGTCGGCAAAGTGTTATTGGGTTTTTCTGTATGGAAATACTCAGTAGCAGCACGAAGTCCGCAACTGTGTCTGGTAGATAGCTATAAGCTCGCCCCCTATTACATAGGACTCAATAACGGCATCGGTGAAATGTGGGTGTACAATTAAAGTACACCTCTGCCTAGACTTTTTTAAAATAATATCCTTAACTTAGCGTATATTTATAGAACTCAAGCTACAGTAGTTAGCATGTTTAATCACAATTCCACCGTATACGTGCCGTTTAAATATATCACCGATAAAAAGTAACTCCGCCACCTATTACTGGAGTTCCTCGCTCCCCATTGTAGGTAGGTATTCTAAACAATGCTACATATACGAGCACACGTCTGTATTGTTAGAATTTAACGAGAGTACTGATAAGCGAAGTTCCGAGTCGACTGTCAAAGGGCGAACGCGTTTTATCAGGCGTAGTTAGCGAGCAATTGATATCGCGCTCAAGTCGCTACTGAAACAGTATACCAAGTAAAGCTGCGTTCATAATGGGGTTATTGCCTTTATTTATTGTAATGACCTAGGTACTGAAATATCTTCCAGCAGACCTGTGCTCAGATATGTATATCTATTAATCATAAAGCTAAAGACCGTAGACCGTACGGTCTAAGCAAACATTAAAGATCGTGCGCGCGCAGTCGAGTGAATTTCTATGAAAAACGCGCGCACACTGTGTTCATACATATTTCGCTAAAAGATAACACTCGAAGTGGAGGAAATCCCGCTACCCGGTATCACCAAGTACAAGTGGAGTTGGTTTGTCTTTCATCTGCCACGTTTCTGTGCCTGAAATCTCTAGCTTCCAATAATAAAAATAAAATGTTTACACTTAAATTACACCCATTTTGGACATCTTTATTTGCTTGAAAAGGTATAAAAACACTAACTATATCATGTCGTCTCATATACAGCAAAATAAAACATGAAAATTACAAAAACTGTATTATTATCTTTAAAGATATGTTCCTCAAAATTGTATTGCACAGTTCTCTTTCACTGCACAATCACCTTTACATCACTAGAACAGAACTCGTAACAAAAAAACTCACCCTCACATCACAATTAGGCGTACATGTGAACCAAGCTTTGGTGCGGCAACGTTCGCGGTCTGTAGCAAAATTAGTAAAGTTTATGCCATCATTATTGGCGTCGCCGTAACAAAGGGCCCCTACCTCCTTTGCTGAGCTTTGTCAACGTATAATTGCGCAGCACTCAGTGCGAACAGAATATTGCTAATAGACGGATAAAGTTACCGTTATTTCAAGGCTTACTGTAATCGGTTTTTCTTTGTATGTTCGGTTTTCTTTGGTAAGATTTGTAAGGGTTAGCCTTTTTGTTACCTGGGTGTGATGTGGTTCCTACTCGTTTCTTCAGAATTATTACTACCGTCTATCCACAATAGCCTCTTTGATAAAAAATATATATTTCATTCGAAATAGAACAAATATTGCGTACGTGAATTTAATTTAATCTCAGCGTAAAGGACTAACAAAACTAGTCACATAAAAAGTAATGTCATCAATAGTGGAGTATCCCGTACTCTTTTATAACCTAACCCATTCAAACCAATAGGGGTTAAACTGACCGGTCGAATTAACCCTGACACACCCGGAACTTCGTCAACTCGACTTAACCCGTTCGAAGGTCGACTTTCAAACGACTGCAGTTGGTAAACTTTGGCGAACATCCTCAAAATTCGTAGCGACTACAATTTTCGTAACCGCAAATTACGCTTCTTTGAGCGGACCGAAGTGGGGGCGGAAACAGCCGAAGTCGCTTCGTTAGAGGTCGGGATTGGACCATTGTAGTTGAGGCTTAATCGCTACAGGACAATGGACAGTGATGTTACGTAATTGTAGCTAAATAGTCACTGTTAAATCGCAAAGCGTTGACAGTGCGCAATTTTAATTGTTCCGAACGAAAGCGCAATTGCTGCGTATCGCGAGGTTTTTTAAAGTGACCGCATTAAACTGTTTTATGCGTTGATTATTGTCGTTCAAATGAGGCGTTTTCCAACGAATGTCGAATTAAATTTTGTTGACGACCGCCTTTTATACTGTCGTAATTTTCGCGCGATGAATTTTATACTCGCGCTAATTTACAGTTGGATTTATTTTCGAGTTTGTACCACTTTAAAGTGTATTTTTTCTAGAAAGTTGTCTTGTATATATTTTAAATTCTAATAACGAGCTTCACAGGCAAACGGGCGGCGCGTGCAAGGCTCGCTAATTGAAACTATAAATATAAACCCCCAACATTTTCCTCCGCTTCTATTTTCATTTCAGTTTTTTTTTTCCATACCTACTAAATGGACGGTCTATGGAAGAAAACATTTCTAAAGTTTGAACTCAGAGCTATTTGCCGCAACAACAGTTTCTATATTTAATTTTCTTCAATTTTATTTTACTTTTCCTCACTTAGAGCATCACCAGCAATTGTCTACAAAACAGGCGAAATGAAGACACATGTGCCCCACTTAAACTATGTATATCAATATAAGGCAACGACTCAATATATTGGAACGTTATAATACGCGCATCCGAAATAACTACTGGATACTTTCCGTAGCAACACAGCAATGTACTTAAAACAACCTAAAAAGTTACTCAAAAGTTATGTTCCGCTAGAGTTCGCGTAGTATCGTCCCCGTATCCGTTTTGTTCCCCTATTCGTTGCTCGCGCCTCCCCTCGCCCGCGGGGGTGGGTTCGCGATAACCGCTTTTTATACGCATAATGCTCGGGATCTCGTGCTAAGCTGATAGAATTGTGGTGGAATCAGCAGGCCTTTTGAAGTTCTATTAAATTGTAACACTCGCGAGTTCGCGCCAACGCGCCCGTGAAATTGTGGCTTTATTGAAATTGCACAAAATTATTTATCTTTTTTGTGCGCGCCGCATGTGTGAAATGGAATTTCTAATTTAGAATTATAGTGGAGTTAGCTATGTATGTTTTAGAATATTAAATTTGTTGAATGCAAAAGTTTGTAATTTGTCTGCAACTAAGTATGATTTAGTTCGTAGACTGATTACAATGTGTCGCATTTTATTATTATTTATTTTAAAACTTTATCAATATCTTCGAAATCGAATATCTTCTAAGAAAGATATTGATTAACGTATCCACGCAAATATCTGTCGATATCAACTGAATAGCCTATGTAGGATGGAACTAATAGACTCGGATAGTATTATAAGAATATTAGGTATTGCTTTGAGTAGTAGGTAGTATATATAATAATAAATATTTTGTGGTTGGTGGATTCTTGCTATCTCCCGTCCCCATAGATGGTGTACCTTTTATAAAACCCTTCAAGCGTGATAATTTCCTGGTAATACAGAATCGTTTATAATTAAAGGTCAATAATATTCGTATTTCATAGCAGCTACGAGTTACTAAAAAGGCAATTCATTCAGTAGTATGAATGTCATGTAATAATATCTACACACAGACTAAGCAAACTTAAGGTGTTAATAAGAAAATTATACACGCACACGTTCCAGCTTCTGAAATTGGCTTTATTTTTTTCAAAAACCGGAACGTGGTCCGAGCTAGGCAAGTAATTTCTTATGTAGTGGCGACATTTTAATAAGTCGAGTTTTCTAACTATTTACTATCAAAGTAAAGTAAATTTTCATAATAGCGATTTTAGTTCTTAACTTGGTTACATTAGGGATTAGAGTCGCTTATGTGACATATGTGTCATAGTTAAGTTATGATTTACTATTTACGATATTATAGAGATGTCATGTTAGCGACTCTAATCCCTAATATAACCAAGTTAAGAACTAAAATCGCTTGCATAAAAATTTACATTTACTATGAAAGTAAATAGTGAATAACTCATAATAGAGGTACTGATCACCTCCTATAATATTTCTTTCTTCCTCTAAAATTCCTTATTTTTATGTCAAGCAAAGGCTTTAACTTTAACTTAACGCAGAGTACGCACGACACGAAGATACATCAAGTTATCATCGTACACACACCCTAATAGTTTACGTTATCACCTGTGCGTTGTGTTATGATAATGAAGCGCGTATCTGGCAACACCGTCAGTTGTTTGTGTACAATTTCATTGAACACACACGCACGCCGATAGACACCGGTTAGGGATGCAACCACAAATATATTTATGTAGATGTATTGATTGCCTATGACGGGCGGGCGCGGATCGGCGATAGATGGCGTAACATAGTTGTTTTGATAACGGTGTGAAGATATGGGATGGTATATTGAATAGTATGCTAATTACATATTGTTCTAGGAATTAATTCAGCCGCATTATAATTAATATAGGTGTTCAATTACTCGAAGCTCTTCAACGACATAATGTAATGGCCTCCTATCTTGCTTGCCGGTGAGTGTTATTTGAAAATCCCTAACAATACTAAAACTAAAAACGTAAAACTCCGACTGCCGTGTGTGCCTTGAAAATCCTGAAAAAGCAAACAAATAGAGTAGTCAACTTTTAACGGAAACAAAGCCGAGGTCCATTCTGTGGTTTCCTCTAAAATTGTTACACGCATATGTCATCTCACATACAACACAATACAACTAAGTAATACAGCAATATAATCATATTAATAATTATATAAAGCGTCTTGTTATTTGCAAACGACGACACCTCACAGCATATGTTCGTAATTTCTTGTAATTAGACGAATAACTTAATGTAGGGAACACATATTATGCAACAAACTTAGCACCTTACATATATTGACCTAGTTTCTAACAAAACATCAATAGACAGACCTACATAATATTAGATCCTGTTACACCACTTCCTAATAAATTGGCTGATCGCTTATTCGTAACTTATCTGACAAATTTTTGTTTCTCTAGCATCTAATAATTGTATCTATGGTGTCTAACGACTGCCATTTTTTTCCGTCTATTAGATAACTATCAGGGATTTTATCAGTACGCAGCGAAGAAACTGATTCGGAAAAAGGAGGAAAGTGATTGAATTGGATTTTAAATCGGCTATGTTGTATTACTAATTTCTCACTTGCCCACGTATACAATGCTTCACACTGACTGCCACTGACACGGTGACTAACGATATCCTATTTGTACAAATCGGCGCCTATTTTTTTGAACCAGAACCACTTCATAGGGTTTCAGTAAATTTAGGTGAATTCGAATATACTGTACATCGAAAGGCCATGAAAGTTACGCTTTAAGACAGACACGATTACGTATGGTGAGGCCAATCATCAAACGATATGCATTGAAACACATGAAAATAATAATTGGCCACCATCATGAAATACTGTTTCTCGAAATACTTGGGTGCATCACGACAAGTCCAACTTGTAAACACAAACAGATATTTATACTAATCCATTGGATGTCCTACAGCTAGAGTACACCATTGTAATAATACAAAAGAAACTCAATATTCTCTTATATTACTGGAATGGTAACCGATATAACAAATCTACAACAAGTGGCAAATCCCACTATAAATGTAGCAGTAACAGAGAGCAGTTAGTATCGCTGGGCACCGTCCGCGTCCGTACATATTAGTGGTCGCCCGCTATAATTTATTTGCCGGAGTAAATAGGATTAGCAGCGGGAGCGCTGCACACTGGGTCATTTTTTGCGCCGCGCGGACAAAGCGCCTAGCGACGGGAGGCCGAAAGATACCCACTGCGTCCACTACTATGCGAACACGCCGGGTACCACGATCGATTGTAACGCCGTAATTTGATAAACAACGAAAGATGACAGCCTAAACTTACTATAGAAAGTCCAAAATATAGGACAGCGACGTGACAGGTGCCCGTAAAAGCTTAGAGATTGTGTTACGGTAAAGTAATCCGCGGCCACCTCCGCCAGTTTATCCAAGTCTCGAACAAATAAAAATACTTATCACGTAAAACCACCCCCCTGCCGGTCGGGCTCGCCTCGTAAAACCAACTCCTGGCTAAGGTAATAAAATGTCGCGACCAATCAACGCCCGCCCGTACAAGGATTCTCAGCGATTGGATTTGTCTCTCACGACTCCCGGATAACCGGACAAATCTTACGTCTAAAACGACAGACAAAGAGACGCGACGCGTTACGATTTTGAAATTAGAAACAACGTAGGTACATATAATACCACAAAAACACCGTATATGCATAAGTGATAGAGAAAGCGCGTAGAAACGGTACGTGATAACATTATTCGTGTGAAAAATGTATCGAACGGTACAAGTGGCGAATCTCGAGAGGGCCACATCCGAATAAATAAAGCCGGGGGTGCGGCGCGAACTTGCAAAAAATCCCCATTTACTGCGGTGCCGGTGCGAATATAAAATATTGATCTCAACGGAAATTTATGAAAACATAAAAATGCGGAGGTGCGAAGGCGCGCCCTGATGGAATACCCGTGTAGATACTTACCGCTGTCTTCTTGATTCGTTTCCGTCTACATTTCTGAGGGATTAATCTCGCGCGAGGGTTTATATTACACGTACGTCATTTTCACGCGTAAAAATTACGCAGGGTAATTTTTGAATCTCATTTTTACATCTCTTGTTAGACTGCGCCCATGTCAAGAAATTCAATTTGGGACACTAATATTATACGCGCTGTAGGAGTTCATAATGGCGTTTTGGTCAGAGAAAATTTTGCAAATGAAATTCCGCCAGCGAGGGATCTTGTCCGCCGGGGATACCCTCTCCACACCCGGTTATTGCCCATTTTTTATATAGAAAAGTCCGTTTTAATCCACACGGCGGCGGTCGTAACTCACGCCTTTATTTAGTCACTAGATTACGACTAACAAGCCCCGCATTATTTCTGGTTCCTTCCGTTCTAAATTGTTCGTAATTGAATTTAGTCTCTAAAAATAACGCGGTGCGGTTGCATTTGGCTGGCGTTCCAACGGCATTTGGAAATGAGCGATTTCACACTTCACACTTGAAATGGTAATAGGTTTACCGTGTGATTACTAACCTGGATTAGCGCATGTTGCGGAGCTACCAGCCTAAATTTGGTGCTAAATCTGGGGAGATTACCGACATTGATGCAGTCAAGTATGTTCTTGTTACAAATGAACATTCCATTAAAAGAATAGCACTTTAAGTTATACTTTAATCTTTGCTGAATCTAAACTCCAGTTTGTTCCATTTATGGACTGACGCAGCACTGATTAACGTACTCGTATATACAAAATAAATTTTTAACTGTAGAGAATAGATTTTTAATAATTGTACGGCTTCAGTTGCATATTTCTCCACATAGCAACACTAAATCTGCGTCCATTGCAACTGCGCCGGCTTGTCAACTTGACGTGATGGATGACGTCATTAATGCCTCCACGTGATCGAAACAAAGTGGCCCCCCATTAGGGCTGCAACAATGCAAATATGAGACAAAGCGTTACTCCGACCCTTGGACGTGTCATCCCGGCAATATCTTGAACACATGTGCTTAGCCGGAATCCGAAAATAAATAGATTGTGGAGTCAGTCCCAAAAAATGTTACAAGGGTCATCAATCCTTTACGCTTCTGCATCAAATATGTATACATAAGCGCGCAACAGCGACGCCGAACGAATCGTAACATGACACATTCTCAATATAACCCTCATAAAAAGGTCCGATAAAATATGGAGAGTAACGGATAGTGGGGAAAAACTATTACTCGGGTCTTAGAAGGAATGGATTCGGGGTCATCGCATTGTGTCATCTTCCATATCGAGGGGCTATCGTTCGTCAATGTAACATTCAGACCCGTTAGCCCTGCAAGATGGATGGGCCCCGGGCCCGTGGGCCTCCGCACTGTTTGAGTAGCGCCGGCAACGTTTACATTTGTAAATGGGTTTTAAACTGGAGTGCTCGCTTGACCGTCCGGTGCTCGATATATTTTTTCTACTCCCACGTATCGCCGTATGCTTTTTATACAAACGTTTTGCATTGAAATTTACATACATACGCAATTAGATTAATGCCACAATGCGTTGCTAATTAATTAATTACATCCTGCGCAAATATTTGTACTAAACCATAACAGCCGAGTTTATTATTAATACTGTTTGCTTGCGCGTTTAATCAAATTAATTACTACAAGCCCTTCGTTCTAACTCTGACCAAAAACGCAATCATTGTGTGTAACTGTATGATGTATAATAATTGCGCGTATAAATCAAAATGACATGTATTTAATCGCGGTTCCCCGCGACCCCTACCGGAAGAGGCCGAAGGGTACTGCCTCGTCTTTGTCGAGAAAAAATGTTAAGAAAAGCGACCCTCGCTAATGCACACAGTACTATATCTATTTGGGTACAAAGGGCTGTGAGTATGCTTGACCTCTGTGCATATAGAATGGGTCGCCCGACGTTTGTATGTTTCCGTGAACCTCGTGAGCAGCGCTTATGTGGAATTAGGTTATTTTATGCTTTTGAAAGCATGAAGCCTAAGGTAATCCGCTTTGAAAAAGTCGTTCTAAAGAATCGTTTTGTCTCTTTTATATTAATAATGTTAAAAAGTATTATTTAGTTTCAACTTTTATTGCGCGATGTTTGGATAATATTTTATAAACCTATATTTTTAAGAATAATTACTGTTTATTATGAGGATTTCTCGGCACAGTTTAACAGTGCCATTGAGTAGTTTTTCTTTAACTCAATAGATCAACTTTTAAGCTATTTATAAATATGTATTTTTTTATTTATACTTCTTTTAAGTCTAGGTACATACTCTATTGTTTATAAACCAACTAATATATTAAGACAAGTCAGAAATGTTGATGTTGGGATATAATGAACTAGATGTGCCTAATTAACATAAAATGTATAATGTTATTCACGTCAGCGGTAATTAATCAAACACCGAACAAAACGATCCCCTTAAAAACGAAACCGCAGTATGACAGCGTGCGCACCTGTCAACGTCACGTCAAATCCCACCGCGGCCGCCATTTTATATCGAAATGCAAATAACCTCACAAATCGAGGGTGTAACGCGATCCGTCCTGAGGCACCCCGGAACAGCTGATTTATTTCATACGCGATATGATTTTGCCGCAATTGAGAGCCCTCTCTCGCCGCGCGGCAATATATTACATCGGTTGCATCGCCTGATGTAACCGGGATATCACAGATTTTTACAAGTGAAGGGTTCATAACCAATTACGCAAAGAAAACGCACTTTTAGACGTACTGTAATAATGGCACTTGTCTGTGGTGTGGGCGCGTCAATGGGCCACTCAGTCGGTGTCGAATGCCACTCAAGATTCAAGATGGCGGCTGCTGCAACGCGCGTTGACAAATGCGCATCCAACAGCGCGGCTGTCATTTGTTTTTTTATTTTCATCCAAAGAGGCCGAATAATTAGCCAACGATGACGGCAGATTAAATTACGAATCAGAACTCTGTGTAAGCGAAACTCCCTTTTTAACTGAAAACTGTAAAAACTGTTTTCTCAAAACCGACTTTTATGGATGGCAATTTTAACATTAAATGGTGCAGCCCTGTATAATAATGTTGTTAGCGTACAATGGAACGGCGATAAAACTGAAAGCTTTAGAATTTTAGTGTTCATATTAAAAGTGTGCATTATTTTGCGCATGAAATTCGACAGTGCATCACTAACTAGACACAAATGAGAACATACGAGTAGATATCGATACTTGATACAGCACCAGAGGGATTATTGGAGGATAGTTATCTGGGTAAGAAACGTCCATCACTGGGGTAATTTGGATATATGCGAATCCCCTCTGGCCTGGTGTAATCGGGTAAGCTCAATGACCCGCGAGGGTGTAAGGCGGGACGGGGCGGGAGGTAGGTGCGATCATCAATCTCTATCAGGGTATCGCCGACGGCAATGCTCGCGCTTCCGTTCCTGAAAAAAGTGGCGACGAAAAATATGACCGCTTCCATACTGGACATATGTGACAGTGTGACGCGACTGAATATATTCTCATAACATACGCGTGTCTACACACTAGAATAGGGGTTGTACGCTTTTAGTTTTACAAATATCTTACAGCGGTTTTTGTAACCCTTTTTACCTTTAACAAATCCCAAAGAGCTGTAAAGCTCTGTAGAGAGAATATTTCATTAAATTACATAATTCGATTAGGTCGTAAAGTAATTAATTTATCTCAGAACTTTCTAAAGCTCTACCGTTTAACGTTAAAGAATTGCTTGTAGAGTTGTGAACTACCTATATTGCGGTGCGATATATAAAAATATAGTGACTGTATATCGCATTTATATATCACTTTAGTGATGCAAAATTGCTGTACATATATTGTACACCGTAACAGCACCACAATTGTTATCTTCCGCCATTGATTACGCGCATCAAATTACACAATCGTACACAAGCAATTACACAAAACATTAATTCACAACACCCAATCTCGTTTGTGAATCGTTCATTAGCGGAAAGGGGGATCGGTAGAAATGGAAACTTTTGACAAAAGTTAAGACGTAAACGGCAAATGAATCTGCATTATTCCAACACCCCACGCCGCCGGAGACGTCTCGACGCCCGCTCCTCAGATAAGACAATTAAATAACTATCTCGGCCCATTTATCTGTCGGAGTTTCGTTTTGTTTGTTTCTATTAAGCGTAATTAATGCCTCCGCGGACGGGTAAAGGTTAATGAAGTCGAGCCACTACCGGTTATCGGACATCTGACGGGCTCAACTAGAATCAAATGTCTGCCGCTACCGTCGATTCCATTGTGCGCGACTAATAAACATTCCTAGCTCGCGGACTTGGCCGGAAGACTCGCCCAGACAAAAGCCGCGGCTCCATCTCCGCAACTACACTCGTCCGTAACGAGGTATGTCAACAATGCACGTCTATCCACAAGCAACGCACTCATTCCGTTCTGCCGATTCTTCGCACCTCGTGTAATATCGTAAGGAATTTCCCAATTTCAACACCCTTCTAAACGGACACGATGACACCTATGAATCTTAGTCGCACTCGGGATCTCGCCCCCGAAATCCATCGACGGGTATCAGTCACGGCCGTAACTGCATTCTTCGGTAGACAGCTAATTTGGCCCCCCATTTACGTGTAAGTAGAGCATCTATCACGGCGTCTCGGCATTTCTTCCAATTTACCGAGTACTCGTCTATCGAAAGATTCAATGAATGATAACGAGCCTAATAAATACGGAGTCGGCTCCCCAAATGGCTGTAATTAATTTAATGGATTTAGACAAAGAAATATGTACAATGAGATAGTGAGATTAACGATGGCGCTGCATATTGTTTCAAGCATTAGTTGGTTGATGTTGGATCGTGAAGGTATTCAGTTGGGTGGTGTACCGTGTAACCGGAGCAGCCACGGCCCGCTCTCGGATGGTTTATTTTTTCTCCATTTACTTGTAAACACTAATGAAGCCTCCGGAGCGAGCCTTCTAACGAGCTCTAACGTTGCACTTTCCGTTTATTATCAAGTCTGTAATCTAACATCCGCAGGTAGGTACCTCAACTACAGACCTCGGCACAGCAGTGTGCCACTACAAATTAAGCGACCCAATTACTACTATAAACCGCTCAGAGAATAAACATAAACACAGCAAAATTAAACTAATATACCTTACAGGTTCTTATTCCTTGTAAGATTTCTTTGCTAAATACAGTACGTCGAATTCTAATGAGATTAATGTAAATTTATGTCCTGAAAGTTACTTACTTTGTTCTGCGGATGTTTGCTAGACAATACATTAACATAACTGCCCATAAAAAGCCTTACTTCAGCCCCGTCTAGAACTCCGAGAAGGGTTCCGTCTACTGGTTGTTATATCACAAAATCAGTGCAACATAAATTAGTGGACAGGTCGCGTGACGGACCGACTTAGCAACATCGTCTCCTTATCGTCGTCCGGAAACCACCCGGCTAACCTCTATGTGTTACCCGGATAAGAAAAAAGACAACCCTAAAACCAACTACAAAGAAGTCAAATTCCTATAACACCACCAACTATATTCTAAAACGAAACACCCAATCTCGACTCTATTCATGCAACCATATGGTTCAAATCCTATTTCAGACAATAGTAATAGTCAACAACAAATAAGGCAACATTGCCAGTATGTCAACATAAATAAAGCTGAGTGTCCTTTAACGAAGCAGACGTTGACGTCGGGACACTAATAAAGACCGTACGAGACAATGTGGACTCTAAAGCTTTTGTGTTAAAATTGAGATTAGTTACGTTAGCAAAAGGGGTAGTAAATGAAGGTTCGCATTTAGCGGTCGTGGTGGTAGTGATATGGGTGGACTTCCTTTGTCTGGTAATCTTATCAGCGTGGCAACCGGCCGCCGCGTCTTGACATGATACATTGCCCGCGCTATACATTTACATTCGTCGTCGCTCGTACTAACACGCACATGGAAACGCACCTTCACAATTTAATCGAACAGTCCACGCGTCGAATATACTACTACTTTAACCGCTATTTGTACAACTGTTTTACAAATTCAAACCAATGCGGGAAGTTAATCAATCAATTTTAATAGAATGAATCCGTCTATGTACCATAGAGATAAGCTTATGTATACAGCATTGGGCTCCGGCCAACCGTGAGGCATCGATTAAAATGTACGCGTAATGTCATTACGCAAGCCCATTCCACTTGTAGCAGGGAGATAGCGGCGGCCTTCCTTTCCCGAACTGCTGAATTTCGCTAATGCCTCCGAATTTTTCGATAATGCTTGCTAAACCTACCGATATCGAAAACGTAAAGAAAATTATAAGGAAACCCAGTTCTTCAAAGCCGTAATAATAATACAAAATGCTTACAAAGCGAATCTATTGAAGATCGAGTACTTTTATTTTATGGATCATATAATGGACGGGATCTCTAGGAAGACAGTTCCCGGGCATCAGAATGTAAGATCCACAAAAGCCCTCGTGCTCGATCCCTTTGCAATCGCAAAACTTTGAATACACCTCTTTCGACTATCGAAAAGTTCTCGATAATGGATTTGTTCGAGCACTCGATTGTTCAACGATGAATGGGTACTAATTAAAACGAAGTCACGACGATGCCGGACCAAGTTCCCGATTGTTTCCCAACTATAAATCGCAGCGCCGCTCTCTCATATAAATATTGCACGGGTCCAACTTCGGTGCTAAATTTAAAATCGAAATTGGGGAATCGACGCCACCAAGAACGTATGGCTTAAGTGTTTTTACCGCACAACTATTCTGAACTGCCAATATACGTACACATATTTCTCTGATATTAATCTACATAAATAAGGATTCTCTTGTATGTATGTTCTCAATTCGAGTTAGGATCAAGATTAAGGGGTAAATTCTAAATTGCTTCGGGAATGTTCGTGTAACGAGTTTAAGATTGTGAGCACGTGTTGCCGCCGCGTCTCTTGCCTTCAGAGATTGCCCAAATGTATCTCGTTTCTATCGGTGTGCGTCTTACACGTGAATGTGCTTTACGTCTCATACATCAACGTCGCAGGTTATGAAACTACCTGGAAAGAGATATATACTTGACAGTTTGTGCCTTACTGCGAACATGTGCGCCTAAAATTACTTTCTCGAGTCATAAAGCTACAGCAATCTTCAACAGCAGCCTTAAACAAATGCGATTAGTACAAAAGCTGGATGTTAATCTTAGCAGAAATAATGGACAGGGAATTAACCTCCCGGGCGAAGCTTACTGGCGGGTAAACCGCAGTTACTCTATTACAAGTCGGTCTGTTTCTTTTCCGTTTCCAATAAGAAATCACGTTTGTTCGGGCCGAGCTCGGCCGCAAATGAGCCGAAACACACCCCCTTTATCTTCCAATAAGTAAGCGAGCTTTGGATTTCTTCGGAAGAAAATACGGATCCTAAACGGAAAATAGGAGATCGGATGCCAGATGGCTCGAAAAATATAAAAATAAACGAACCGGAATATGGATAGTGGCCTCTATCTGATTGTTATTCAGTTTTATGCATAGTGTAGTCTCAATAAATAATATGGGATAGTAAAAGCGAGCGCCGAAAAGTCTGGGTTGGTTGTAAAAAATACCGATTTCCTTACGTAAACAAACTCTAAAAGGACCAATCAGGTCCCGGTATGAGGCAATTTTGGCAAAAGAAAAAAGTGAGTTTGTTCCGGGTGCGCACCGACAAATCCCATGACGGCATTCAAAATCGCGTTCCCTTTTTAAAGTTGAGACGATTCGCGTAACGAGTGTCGAATTCTCCGACCCGGTGGGCCCCTCCAGTAGACGAAGTACCCCCGGAGGTGCCTCGGTAATTACCAACCATTACAGACAAAGGACACGACTCGTCCGATTACCATAATTCCCAGGCCCCGAGACGGGATATAAATGGGCCACATTTTGTAGTAGCACGACGACTGACGTGTGTATTAATGACCATGCTTGTCCTCCTAAATTAGGCAAGGGATTTGGTGATTTAGTTTTTTCATTGACTGCGGCGGCGGGATAGGATGGATCGAGCGGTCGGTGCGCTTGACTTGACGCAATTGTCCTTAAACATCGGCTCTCATAAGAAATCACCGCGTTTAGAAGATACTTAGGTATCAGGTGTAAAACACGGAATGAAGTGTTGTCGACAGCCATTGTAAATTGTAGTGATTGTGTTACATAGGAGACCATAAATAGTTAATTTCTAGAATACATGACGGAACAGGGGACGCCGTATGATATGCTTATCTAGCTTATACAGCTTAGCTAGCTCTGACATAAATCGTTTTTTAAATTGAATCTTTGAAACGATTATTTATTCTTAAAAAGTGGAGTAAACTAGCTAGTTTATGTTTGTTTGTGAACATAATCAGTTCAACCTGGTTAAAACAAGCTAAAATCAATATATAAGTTATTCGCGTATCATATAGTATCATACAACGCGAAAGTATTAAAGTTAGCAATTCTTTTGAATCATTGTTGAATGTAGCCTTTGCTATGTACTGATTATCCATAGTACTTACAGAATATAGTGCGCTTTATGAAACTTGAACTCATTAATCTCTAATTGCTAAGAAAAGAATGGTATCAAAGGGCAAGACCACAAAAGGCTGATGACATTGTCGAGAATTTCACCATTTTCATTTCGGTGGTGATCAAGAGAGGGTGGGGAGATCGATCGCGAAAAAAACAACACAAAAACCCTTTTAAAATTAATTGAGTTTTCTTGCGGCTACATCGGGCGGTACAATAAATTAATTAACGCTCGAAGGAATCCTTAAAATTCGTCGAGGATCAAAAGTTGGATGTTATGGCGGGCCGATAAGAGGCGCCGAGGGCGCGGGGGCCACAGATAATACTTCGATTTTCCATTAGCTTATATTAGCGATGGGAGAGTCCACCGCGCCCCGCGGTTAGACCAATAGCTCCCGATCTAATATATTTTCCTTATAAAGAACAGCCGAAACACGCGATCTTTGATCCATTTGCATGAGCCTATCTACGGTTATTTGTTTACGAGCCATTACGGTGAGCAATATTCGCCCCTAATTGAATTTCAACTTGTAAATTTTCGTGGATGGAATTAATTAAATTTTTCCCTGTGCTAATGCCTCCGCCACGACCGCTGGAGCATGCTGATTAATTTTGTAAAAGCCTTTAACTTTACAAATAGCGGCATTTGATAACAGATTATTGGTAATAATAGAGGCCAAGTTTTGCTTCGTTAATTCTTTCAGACTTACGTTAAAAGAATGTAGATTATACTGAAAGATATATGGCCGTCCGTCGTTGAGCTGTGCGACGCTGTCATTTTTTGCTTTGTCTTATCGAACAACTGTCCTATTTGTTATTTTTTTTCTTTTTATTGACGAAGAAAAACTGCCACAAGCGACCAAGATAGAGGCTAGGTTTTATTTATCGTAACTTTTAAAAGGGTTGTTTTATTTTAACAGCAATAAACCTGCAAGTGCTTGAATTTTTTCATTCATTTGTTCCGATTCTCGTTATCGTTGGAGCCTTACTTCTTATTTCAAAGTTTTCAACGACTTTTGGTGTAAACCGTGTTTGATTGTAATGACTTTGTTAACTCAAGTCAAAGTTACAGCAAGAAGGATAATTATGTTTATACTATTCGCAGAGTTAGTTTATGCTGCGAGATATTCACAGACTTCTAAATTACATTTACACCACAACGATTTGATTTCTACGTCAAACAAATGCTCCGTATGTCTAATAAAAATGTAAAACGTAAAAACAGTTTATGTAACAATAATTCTAAACCCGACCAAATCGGAATCAAGCTTCTGATTTATTATATGCTACTGGATCTATTATCACCATAGCTAAATCTTGTCTCTCCATCCACAGGGTGTCTTCTGGAAGGGTCGCGTCTCCCGCCCGATGTGCCACCCCGCAATCCGACCATGTCTCGACTGAACGGTCGCATCACCGGGAATCCAGCGGACCTGGGCGATTTCGAGCCCTCTTGCCTCGTGCGCACGCCCTCCGGCAATTTTTACGTGCCTTCAGGTGAATGTTAGAACCTTTTTGATCTTCTTTATTAGACTAAGTACACACACACTCACTCTCATTTATATATATTATATACACACACAATATTCACCCAAAAGACGTACAATTAATCCATCACCGCAGCATATTGCAGTCCTCTGTCGTACATAATCTTCTGCTAAGTTTCACCACAATTGGTTCTCAGTTTGCCAAATCTAGACACTGGCGACATACTAATTTATTAGTACAAACATCATCAAGGAAATGTAGCAGATATTTCAGGCATATATATATTTCTCTACAATAATTCTAAAGGTCTGACATATCGTAATAATCAACATACGGTGAGAAAATTAGGTATTGATCGAAGTTTGACTGTTATTTTCATACATTTGAAATAGGTACGACGGCTTAACAGTCGTAACAATACTGTAATCGACTGAGGAAAAAATTATAATAATTTTATATTTTAGTTGAAAATAGCTATATATCTAACTGACAACTATTTTCAGGGGATATACAAAAGAATCCGTCTATGGACTACAAGTCGAACTCTTCGTGTAGTAGTCCAGGGAAACCAGAGAAGAGCACGTTAGAAAGAATGGAGCGGTCAGACCGACCGCACCCTACCTTCGGTACCCCTGTTCCAGTTCTTCCGGTCCGAAACAACCTTCGGTCCTCGAACTTTCCCTCCGCTGGTTCGCGGTTTCACTTTCGGAAGGGCCTCTCGTCAAGGTGCTCGTGGAAGTGTACCGCTATTGTATTTATAATACTCTTCGTTGTA
Organism: Shargacucullia verbasci; assembly: GCA_947562105.1. Lineage (NCBI taxonomy): Eukaryota > Metazoa > Arthropoda > Insecta > Lepidoptera > Noctuidae > Shargacucullia > Shargacucullia verbasci. The sequence goes on along the minus strand of OX387286.1, from coordinate 3,021,238 downwards.
TTGTTAGGCATTGCGTCTTATATGACAGGTGAGTTGTATAATATGTACAAAAATATTGATAACATTATTATAGCATATTCCATATTTACAGTAAAGTAGCTTATAATTAAGATATATTTTTTTTTTAATCTGACTTCCGAAACTTATTTATTGATCCTTTTTAATGAAATTATAAACTGACTGTAACTTTTGAACAACAATATTATCATAACGTAACAGTTTGTTAATTATGAGAATGATTAACTTTATTAATCTTCTTTTGCAGCATCATATTTTGTTAACTGGACGTATCAAAACCCCAAATCCTGTACGGTAGTCGTGGGTGAACCAACAGAAGTATTTCCATCATCGAAGGCGACATCGTTGGAGTTCGCTAACAAAACCATGGCGAGGCCGCACCAAAGCTTGCCAACCATCGGCACAGGTAAAGAGGAAAATCACACTCGCCACCGTAGAAGTGTAGATGTAGTAGATGGGCATGCTTCTTCTTTACCACACTCTGTTTCTTCTGAGGATACTTCTACCGCTGTAAATATGCATGATGTAACTACGCCTTCTGTGAACACTGTTAGCTTAGTGCATGGTGTGGCAGAAGACATCACCACTCAGCGGGACGAAGAAGCCAACGAGGGTTCTAACAATGCTTTTGTGTCTAGCAGTTCTGATAATATTTTGGTTAATACTGGTGATCTAATATCAAATAACCCCGGGACGTCTACAAATATACCGGCAGTAGAATCAACTACTATTGCTGTAACAAGTGCTCAACAATCAACGATATCAACTACACAATCAACTACTATTATTCCAATAACTACCGAAATAACTACAAAAGTAACTAATTATGTTAATGGTGAACTTAAAACAAGTAACAATAACAAAGAAATACTCGTGGAACAACCACCGGAAATTAATGACGAAGCTAATGCTGTTCATAAAAATGAAAAAGACAATGTAGCTTACGAGCCTGAGGATATGCAAGGTGATTCGTTCCCATCAATTCGTTCTTATGGTATAGAAAAGCTTCAGTTTTTCAAGTTTAGAACCCAATTGGAACAAGTTAAAGAAGTTCTACATATATATTCCAATGATTCGGTTGACGTGGATGACAATTTACAAAAGTTTCACTACGAAAGTGAAAATAGCGCTACGAAAAATGAACTAACGACAAGCGCGCCTAAAATTATAACGTTTGCGCCAGTAACAGTTACTGAAACGCCTATAACAACTAAACCAACTACTGAAGTGCCTATAACCACTAGCTCAAGTACAGAAACGACCTTAACAAATGAACATGTAACAACAAACGCCATCCTTACCAATTCAAATAAATTCACCACGCACAATGAGCATGTAACCACAACACCATCACTGAGTGTTACTAATGATAGTGTTACTACAAGTTCATCAATTGAGACCACTACTGATGAAGCTCCTACTGTAAATACTGTTGATACGAAATTACCCGATGTAACTAACTCTAAACATGTGTTGATTAATCTGACGATTTCTGCGGATAATGCAGAGAGTTCATCGTATAAGCAGCTTTATTCCTTCACGTTGACTGTGCCTACAATTGGTGATACCAATGAAATACCAACTGTTAAAATCACCCCAATGGATTCTGAACCTACTCAGCCTTCGAATTTTAATAAACCTATTACTTTAGAGGGTTCCACGAAAAGTAACAGTCCTACTATTGAGGAAATCGACCGGGGAGGAAGCTGCGAATGTTCATGTCCAGCTTGTATAAGCAATGTCACTGATGATTTTTATGATGACTCAAATGAAGATGGATCAACAACAGCATCTACTAAATCCGAGTCCTCTATTGTGGATAGTCAAAATTCAAGTAGCGACTACCCCCAATCACCAGAATCAACCACTGAAGACTCGACTAAATCGTCAGGTTCTACTGAGCCTGTTACTATAACAACGGAAACGGAAATTTTGAGAACGGAAGTATCAACCTCCGATGAAAATATTTCAACCACAGACGGTATAGAATCCACGACGGACTTCACAACTGAAACTGAAATTATTTCGTCAACTGAATTACCAAAATGCGTTTGTCCAAAAATTAAGCCTCCACCCATTCTTATCCTGGAAGGTGAGGTTGATCTTCAATAAAGTCAGAGATAACTTACTAACGGTCACCAAATCCATCACCGCTTAGGGGTTCTATATACAAATACTTCTGTGTCTAACATACTAATACGCATGATCATCACAATGGTTGCAAGGATATCAAATATTATAGCATCATTATTTTCTGTTGCATGTGCTTTAGAAACAATAAAATGGGTAGTAATATGTATTTAGATTACTAGAAGAATATTTTAACCGTGCATGCGACGATTCATCACATTATCGCATGTTAAAGAATTATTTACAATTTTAATATAACACTAACACATCAATAATTTCTAGGTGCGCGAACGTTCCCTGCGCAAACATTTCCACCAGACGGGACGACGTTCAAACAAATTACTTTAGGTGAAAAATTATCGAAAGAAATCCCTCCATATAGCTACTGGAATATGCAGTTTTATCAAACGCAAGCCAGTTACGTGAAGTTTGACTACATGATACCTCGAGGGGCTTCCATAGGCGTGTACGCGAGGAGAAACGCTCTACCCACACATACTCAGTACCACATCTTGGAAGTTCTTAGCGGTTTTAAAGCAAGAACTACGAGAACTTCACATGTAAGTACTTTTCAGTATTATAGTGTATATTCATTTTAGGCAGGTATCTAAATAACAAGAGGAATACATTTTTATATAGGCGTTCAATTTACAGCCTTCGATCAAGAAAGAAGTGACGCACTACATGGAACAAGGCCACTGGTTCTTGTCTCTATACAATGATGATGGCGATCCACAGGAGATCACGTTCATTGCAATGATCGCTGATGAAATGACGCACAATTGTCCCAACGGATGCTCGGGGAAAGGGGAATGTCTTATGGGACACTGTCAATGCCAAGCTGGTTTCGGTGGAGACGATTGCAGTAAAAGTAAGTATAGACTTCCATAGATTTCCTATAGATTAGATTACTCAAATACAGCATTGACTTATTGTCGAACATTATCAATTTTCAGGTGTTTGTCCAGTTTTATGTAGTCAGCGGGGCGAATACATTAACGGTGAATGTCAGTGTAACCCTGGATGGAAAGGCAAAGAATGTTCGCTCCGACACGACGAATGCGAAGTACCTGATTGTAACGGCCATGGACACTGCGTCAACGGAAAATGTTCATGCGTCCGAGGGTATAAGGGCAAGTTTTGTGGAGATATTGACTGCCCTCACCCAACATGCTCCGGGCACGGATTCTGCATCGAAGGTTCCTGTATATGCAAGAAAGGTTGGAAAGGAATTGACTGTGCGACCATGGATAAGGACGCGTTGCAATGTCTCCCGGATTGCTCTGGGCATGGTACATTCGACGTTGACACACAAACCTGTACTTGTCATGCACGGTGGTCTGGTGATGACTGTTCGAAAGGTATGTTTTACTATTATTATTTAAATTTACACTATAACGATTATCAACAATATTTAATATTGTAATAAATTCACAGAAATTTGCGATCTTGACTGCGGTCTCCACGGAAGATGCGTCGGCGAGTCCTGTGTCTGCGATCCGGGTTGGACTGGCGAATTCTGCACTTCCAAACTATGCGACGCCCGCTGTAGTGATCACGGTCAATGTAAAAACGGCACTTGCCTCTGCGTGTCCGGCTGGAACGGTCGGCATTGCACACTGGAAGGCTGTCCGCGAGGGTGCGCCGGACATGGACAATGTAAAGTAGCCAATGATGGTCAGTGGTCGTGCAAATGCTTCGATGGATGGGACGGTCCGGATTGCACAACGCTCAAAGAACAAATCTGCGACGATTCGAAAGATAACGATAAAGGTACTTACTGCTTCGATGTAACGCCGGGTTTTTTATGTATGGTCCAATGAATGTTACTATATACATTTGTTCTGTTTAGATGGTCTCGTTGATTGTGAGGATCCTGAGTGCTGTCTAAGTCCGATCTGCAAAGGTAGTCAGCTCTGCGTGTCATCGCCCAAACCTACAGATATTCTTCTTAGGAAACAACCTCCCGCCATCACTGCGTCTTTCTTCGAAAGGATGAAATTCATCATCGACGAAGGTAGCCTCCAAAACTACGCAAAACAGGAAAACTTCAACGAAAGGTGAGTGTTTGAATGTTCGGTGTTATATGTTAGGGTTAAGCGTTAAATAATAACTAGCTAATATTGACCTTGTCGGCTAATCTTAATCCGACAAGAGCCATATAAATATTTGTTATATAAGATACGCAATGTTGTGCCCCAGTCGATCCTATTGTTTTATTTACATTATAAGAGTGTACCACGATGCTTTCTTTCTTTTCTTACACTTATATAAACAAAATGTATTTATTTGTAATAATATTGTAACAACAACATTCTAGAAGATCGACACTTGCATGTGATCCGCGTATATTAACGTCGCTCATACTAACATTTCCGAGCTTCCTTGTTTCTAAATTAATATTATTATACATAATAATAATACTTACTCATTCTGTCATTTCTCTCGGTTTTTCTAACGCTGCGCAGTATGTTTTGGAACCACTTCAATTCGAGGTAAGACTTGTGAATCGAACGTAGGATAGAGTGTTTGTTTAACTTAGAGTTTATCTACAAGTTCTGTATATATTACATTATATAAATATATATATTTGATTGGCGACATATTCCTACTATACTTATTCCATGTATCTACAATGTTCTGCATGTTGTGCTACTACAGTAGTTAGCTACCTACTATTGTGTCCTGTGAATTTGTGTTCGCTTTTTATTTAAATGTTAATAATAAAATATATTTTGTCCATCACGTCGGTAGTGTACCATCTGAAGATATTTATGTGAAAATCTACACGAAGTTACCTATATTTGTCGAATAAGATTTTTACTTATTAGATATAGTACTTAGTATCAAATTACCAGATCATATCTCTGAATTTTCTGGTCTGAATGTAATTATTTCTTCTAGTCCCTTAGAGAAACTCACTATAATTATTATCTAATCCTTGATAAGTAGTTTCACACGTAAAAATATTCTTTACACGACCCTATAATATTTTCTCACAATTCTTCACAAATAGAAAATGCAGATCCCAATGAGATTCAACCAACCACCAACATTGGTGAATCTCGATAGCACCAATTACCAACTAACCAACTATTCGTTACCAGCAGTGTCTGACATAATACTAAAAAAATCACTAAAATTTCCAGTCGTTCAGCGGTAGTCCGTGGTCGTGTTATCACATTACTTGGGACTGGTCTGGTTGGCGTCAGAGTATCTACTGACACGCCACTCGAGGGTTTCACGTTAACGAGAGAAGATGGCTGGTTTGATCTGCTGGTAAATGGAGGAGGCGCAGTTACTCTGAACTTCGGAAGGGCGCCATTTAAACGGGCTACGAAAGTCGTATACGTACCGTGGAATGAGGTTTGTTGTTGCTCTATTTTTCCTACATACGATATTGGCTATGAAATAAAAACAAAAAAACTGATAATAATAATAGCTAAACAATTCTAAACTGAAACATTCACCTCTACATATTCAAACTGTCATGTTATTTCATATTAAACGCTATTTCGTTTGTTTATTCGTAGTTAAAATAGCTAAATTGATTTTCATCTACTAAATATAAAACACGAGGTCGGTCCCAGACGTGCTTGATTTAGTCTTTAATAATTCAAACTACTTTCGACTGGACTTCGTATAAGGCGATTTCATTTTTTTCTGAATTGAAACATGCGAACCAGCTATTAACCGTAAGAACATTAAAACTTTTATGACTCTATTATATTTCTTAAAACTTTATATAAAGCACGCTAAGACTGCCATGCGGCGGTTTAAGACCATTTATTCACTGGGTTTAAGACTATACTACAAACTACACATGACAAATCTGTGTCTGAATTTGATTTAGTATCAGTTTCTTCTTTGTTTTCATTATCATCATTCCAAAACTCAGAATGATCTTACCTAAAATTAGATTCCAAAAAAAAACATCATTCATCATCATTAGGTACAATTTTCGTCGTATCTTTTCCAAAACCTTCTCAAGCGTCAGCACAAATCAAATAATTTCAGGTTGTAATAATCGACACGGTGCTGATGACAACGATGGACGAGAAGATCAACATGGGTCCACCACAAGCTTGCCTTGCTCATGACTATGACACTATGAAACCCGTGGTCTTAGCTACGTGGAAGCATGGCTTCCAGGGAGCCTGTCCTGATAAGAGTGCGATATTAGCTGAATCACAGGTATGATTCAAAATCTTCGCTATATACGTGTACAGCTAGTATTTCAGAATCTATTTTTTTAAATAGATATACTACCTCGGCAAAAATTTCTTTGCAAATTCATTTAGAGTAAAATTATTTTTGTTTTAAAAGGCCCATTTTTCCTTATTGTTATATAATTCTAATATGGATTGAGCAATATTGCATACGAAGTGTACTCTCAAGATACATTCATATAAAATTTGAACGCAATCAGTCCAGAATCGTACCTGCCACCTACTTCATTAAATCAGTCGTAGTATACAAACGCAAATTAAGCAATCGAAAATGTATTTTTGTAGGTGATTCAAGAAAGTCTCGAGATCCCTGGAACAGGCTTACATCTAGTATATCACAGCTCCAGGGCAGCTGGTTATCTTTCCACCATCCAACTGCAACTCACTCCCGAGAAAATCCCACCCACATTAGCGCTCATCCACCTCAGAATAACAATTGAAGGCATACTGTTCAAAAAGACATTTGAAGCAGATCCAGTCATCAAATTCACTTATCCATGGAATCGTTTGAATGTGTACAAACAAAGAGTGTATGGGGTGACTACGGCATCAGTGAAAGTGGGCTACCAATACACGGATTGCAAGGATGTTATCTGGAATGTGCAAACAACAAAATTAAGCGGACAAGACATGAGTATCTCTGATGTTGGCGGCTGGAATTTGGATATTCATCACAGATACAATTTCCACGAAGGTATTTAAATAAAATATATTGAGTTTTTTAACGAACATTTAATTCTATAATTTATACTTCACATATGTTTTCTAAAACCCCTACTGTGGGAAGGGATTTAGAGCGACTCGTTTTGGGCTTTAGAATATCTAAACGCTTTGTAGCCCTAAGTACAAAGCAATGTAATCTGTTAAGTGCTTCAACATATTTGACCTCTCCAACGATACCCATCGATCGCTTTAAGAGTAGACAGTCCGCAACATGTATTACTGTATTGGTATAATCACTTTAGATTACAATTTAAGAGGAGCAAGACTTAATAAAATTACTTTCAATTCCACCTAAAATCTAATAAAATTACGGTAAACAATTTTACATATATAAAATTACAATATTTATATAAACTCTGAATTATTTTTTAATTTTCCAGGTATCCTCCAAAAGGGCGACGGTACAAATGTGTACTTGAAACATAAACCTCGGGTAATCATCACCACGATGGGCGACGGTCGTCAACGAGAACTGGAATGTGGGGACGAATGTTCAGGAGTGGCTTCCAAGCAACGACTTTTAGCACCTGTTGCTTTGACTGCTGCTCCTGACGGATCCATCTTCGTAGGAGACTTCAATCTCGTTAGGAAGATTAGCCCCGACGGGACTGTGAGAACCGTGGTTAAGTTGAAGTAAGTTATACAAATGTTAACGATTTCTATTGTCAATCTTTTTGATAGTGTTTCTTCATACTAATATTTTCTTTATCTTTTCTAGCGCCACTCGAGTCTCCTATCGATACCACATGGCTCTATCACCTCTAGATGGCAATTTATACATCTCAGACCCCGAATCTCATCAAATCATCAGAGTTCGTAACACGGAGGACTTTACCGACCCAGAACACAACTGGGAGACTGTCGTGGGATCTGGAGAGAGATGTCTCCCTGGTGATGAAGCTCATTGCGGCGATGGAGCATTGGCAAGAGATGCTAAGCTAGCCTACCCTAAAGGAGTCGCAGTATCCATCGATAACATCGTCTATTTCGCTGATGGCACGAACATCCGAATGGTAGACAGAGATGGTATTATTACTACGATCATCGGCAATCATATGCACAGAGCTCATTGGAAACCAATTCCGTGCGAAGGTACGCTTAGCGTTGAAGAAGTTCACTTGCGTTGGCCCACAGAACTCGCTATCAACCCGCTAGATAACAGCTTGCATATCATAGATGATCATATGATTTTACAAATGGCACCGGATGGTAGAGTTAAGGTGATCGCAGGAAGACCTCTCCATTGCCCGTCACCAATGACCGGTATAGATGTCGAATTAGCCACCTATGCTACGTTGGTTATGCCACAGAGTATCGCTTTCGGTTCTGCAGGTGATCTTTATGTAGCTGAGAGTGACTCGCAGAGAATAAACAGAGTACGTTTAATAACCACCGATGGAAAGATATCCCTGTACGCAGGCGCCGAATCGAAATGCAACTGCTTAGAGAGAGGCTGTGACTGTTTTGAAGCCGACCACTATTTGGCTTCCAATTCGAAGTTCAATACAATCTCAGCTGTCATTGTCAGCCCTGACGGAATCGTTCATATCGCAGATCAAGCTAACTACAGGATTCGATCAGTTATGGCCAGTATACCAGATGCAAGTGGAGCAAGGGAATACGAAATCTATTCGCCTGATACGCAAGAGATTTACATCTTCAACAGATTTGGTCAGCACGTCACGAGTAAAAATATCTTAACTGGAGAGAACAACTATGTATTTACCTACACCGTTAACACCAGCAATGGAAAACTTAGCACCGTTACAGACGCGGCTGGTAACAAAGTGTTCCTCCTGAGAGACTATTCCACCTCAGTTAACTCTATTGAAAACACCAAGGGACAGAAATGTAGACTAAAGATGTCAAGAATGAAGATGCTCCAAGAGCTGAGAACACCAGATAATTTCAATGTCACGTTCGATTACTATGGTCCTAGTGGGTTACTTAAATCTAAGTATGACAGTACAGGAAGAAGTTACGTCTACAAATATGACGAATTCGGTCGTCTAACATCTGCTGTGACACCCACTGGCAGGATCATTAATCTGAACTTCGATCTAAGTATCAAAGGTGCTACTGTCCGCATCACAGAAAACAATAAGAAACCTGTTTCGATCTTGATAAAGGGATCATCAGTGAACACCCGTACTGGTGACGCAGAACAGAAAACGATTATTTCATCTGATAGTAGCATATCCTCCAGTATGCCTTGGGGTCATGTTATATCCACAGACACTGTTCCGTACACGGTTTTGGCTGAAGTCGATCCAATTTTAGGCGAGAGCTTCCCTATCCCCGCGAAACAGAGGACAGAAGTGGGTGGTGACTTGGCAAACAGATTTGAATGGCGGTTCTTCTTGCGGAAACTTCTAAACAAAGCAAGAAGTGGCAAGTCTATAGCACAAGTTGGTCGTAAATTGAGAATTAACGGTGAAAATCTGCTGACGCTTGAGTATGATAGAGACTCTTCAACAATTGCCGTGTTCATGGATGATAAGGTGGAGCTATTGAATGTTACCTATGACAGAACTGCCAGACCAGTCAGATTTGGGCCTAGCAATGGTATATTTGCCGAAGTAGTGCTTGATTATGACAGATTCAACCGATTGACTAAATGGAGTTGGGGAGATCTGAATGAGACATATGGATTCGATAGAGCAGGAAGACTGAATGAGATTCGTTATGGAGATGGATCTTCCTTGGCTTACTCATTCAGGGATATGTTTACATCTCTACCGCTGAAAGTAACAACACCTAGGGGTAGCGATTATCTCCTGGATTACGATGATTCCGGTGCTCTCCAAAATTTGACTACTCCTCGAGGTCACATACACACGTTTGCTCTCATGACTTCATTGGGCTACTTCAAATACCAATATTTCTCGCCAATGAACCGACATCCTTACGAAATCTTGTACAACGATGACGGCAATATTCTTTCAAAGATTTTCCCGCATCAATCTGGCAAAATTGTATACGTGTATGATAACAGCGGCAAGTTGGAAATGGTACTGGCAGGTGCGTCTGCCATACGCTACGTATATCACGAAAATACTCACCTTGTAAAGAATGTTGAAATTTCGGACTCTGACTATGAACTAAGACAAGATTACAAATATCACGCTGGCATTCTCAAAGATGAGAAGATGAAATTTAGTCCCAAAAGCAATCTCAACAATGCGCACTTCAAATATCAATACGACGGCAACGCACGGCTTTCCACAATTGATGTAAATATCAATAGCAAGGAAATGCCACAACTGAGAATGAAGTACAATCAAAACTTAGGTATTCTTGAAGCACTCAGCGATTTGCGAATTTATAGAAACACATTCAACAGATCTGTGATGCAGGACACAAGCAAACAGTATTTCACTATTACGGACTATGATGATCGCGGCAGGGTGAAGACTATTCTGATAAACATCAAAGCCTTCGACGTATTCCGCCTTGAATTAGAATATGACTCAAGGAATAGGATCAAATCGAAAAAGATTATGATCGGCGACACGTCATCTAACGAACGAATTAGTTACAATTACGACGGACACTTGATGGAAGTTGTCGGATCCGAGGACGACTGGAAATACGTTTATGATGAGAACGGTAATGTCATCGGAGTCATTGAACGTGGCGATAAACGTTATCTTGGCTACGATATCGGTGACCGAGTTGTACAATATGGCGACATGGAATACAGCAGCTACGATGGCCGCGGCTTCGTTATTAGACGTGGTGAACAAAAATACAGGTACAACTCCCGTGGCCAATTCGTTCATGCGTTCGAAAGGGACAAGTTCCAAATGTGGTATTACTACGACGACAGGAGCAGATTGGTGGCTTGGAGGGACGATAAAAGCAATGTCACCCAATTCTTCTACGCTAACCCACAGACTCCACACCTAGTAACCCACGTGCACTATCCGAAATCTGGAAAGACTGTACGATATCTATACGACCAAAGAGATTTCCTAACATGTATTGAAACAGAAGACCAACGATTCTATGTTGCCACTGATCAAAATGGATCCCCACTGGTAGTTTTCGATGTAAACGGTGAAATTGTTAAAGAAATCAAACGCAGTCCTTTCGGCAAAATCCTAAAAGACTCCAATCCCGAATTCTACGTCCCTGTGGATTTCCAAGGAGGCATTTATGACTATTATACCAACCTTATTTATTTAGATGCCCGACTGTATGATCCTGTAGTCGGACAATGGATGACTCCTAGCTGGGAACACCTAGCCAGTAAATTACATCTCCCTACAGACATCTTTATTTACCGATTTAAGAACAATGATCCAATCAATAGGAATCAGAACACTGCTTACATGACTGATTTGAGCAGTTGGCTTCAACTGTATGGATACGACCTCAACAAGATGATGGGATCGAGATACATAACTAACATGATCTTCCAACCTAAAGTGGAACTGACTGCGCCTAGATTAACTCCTGATTTCGAAGTTTTGTCTGGACTGCAATGTATTATTGAAAAGGTATGCATCTAAAATATTTTAATATTATTTCTCCTCTTTCTGCAATTCTGACTCATAGTTTATATGTTAATGGAGTTGAATGAATCAGTCTTTACCCCTGTCCTGCCTTTGAGCCTCTTAGCTTAGCGGTGATTTTTTTTTTGGTTTATCATATTATCATCTAACCTATTTGTATTTGTTTTCAGATAAACCACAAACTAGCAGACATGAACTTTGTTCCAACCCCGCTCCTGAAAATGGAACCAATTACGAGAAATCTGCTGCCACGAGTATCTTACAAACGAGGCGTGTTTGGAGAAGGAGTGCTAATCTCAAGGGTAGACGGCAAAGCGCTGATAAGCGTCGTCGACGGAGCGAACAACGTTGTCGAAGACGTGATAACAACTGTATTCAATAACTCGTACTTCTTAGACGTCCACTTCAACATTCATGACCAGGATGTATTCTACTTTGTGAAGGACAACACGCTGAAAATCAGAGACGACTTAGAAGAACTCAGAAGGCTATCTGGCAAATTCAACGTATCACAAGACGAAACTAATGATCAAGGTTTAGAGGTGAATATTTTTTAAATTTAATAGTTTAAAAAACGAGAAATTACTTGACATCCAAAAAAAATCACAACAATTATTCAACTTATTATTATTTATTTCCCAGGTTCGAGTTCATGCTGTCGGCAAAGGCTCAGCACAAGCTGTCATCGTGCTTCGCTACGGTGTAGATCCCAACCAAGAGAGAATCAAACTCTTGAAGCACGCTCACAAACGCGCTGCTGCCAGGGCTTGGGAACGCGAGAAAGCGTTGGTAGCGGCCGGCTGGGAGGGCAGGGGTTCATGGACAGAAGAAGAGAAAGAAGAACTCATCTCGCATGGAATCGTGGACGGCTGGGTGGCTAGAGACGTTCATTCTGTATCCAAGTACCCGCAGCTGGCCGACGATCCCGCAAACATTGTCTTTGTACGAGACGGCAGAAGAAAACGGAGAAAGAGTGGGAGAGCGCGACACCGCTCATAATAATGTTAACGTGCCATAAATCGACGCCATTTTGAATTTCAGATTTGACACTCGCTATTATTTAAAAGTGGCGCAATTCAAATTTGGAATGCCGGTATTTAGTTCTTACTATTTTTTATAGGACTGAAGTGAACTGAAGTGTTTATTGTGGATAGGAATAACAAATGAGGCTCCTGTGATCGGTGTGTTACTGATGGCAAGCGAATAAACAGGAGTTATTGCTAGGACTGAGTGGGAAATGAACGTTTTGTAATGTAAGCTTACGGTTAGGTTAAGATTGACTGGAAGCCGAAAGATAAACATGTCTAAAGAGAAAGTTATTAATTGCGTTTTTCGTTTCGTACTTAGGCGTTAAAAAGCTCATACATTATTTTTACATACTTTATGCCCTTTCATCGTTGGACTGAATTGAATCTCGTAACAACTCACTACAGGGTACCGAGTCATAAATAAAATAAAACTTAAATAATAAAAATATAATAATACGACTAACTGAGCATAATACTTATAAAAATCATGGAACCAAAATACTCAAATACGCAATCACAATTTTAACTTTTTTATATTATTTCAATAAAATATTTTTTTACATTTTTTATTTCATATATAAACTATACGTAAATCACTTAGGATGATATAATTTATCACAAGATCCATGTATTCCTATTAAGTTTTAGCCAAATATTTCGTTCTATCCCTACATTTAGGTATTTGTAAATAAAAATATGTATGTATATTTTATTCTTGTAGTTGTTCCTTTTATATTGTAGACCTAAGGTCTTTTTACTTCGCAATACTATCACTATTTAGCAATAATTTTGTATTTTATATCCTCTAACATGTCTGACTCTTCAAATTAAATGAGATTTATATTATTTGCTCGTTGGGGAATTAATTGGTGTTAAACATTCAATTTGTAGAGATCAGATCAAAATATTTTGGCGACAACTTGAAAGTGACTGTTTCTTTAAATTTTGTTATACACATTGTGATACTATAATGTGCGATATTTGTAATATAGCTAGGTGTGATTCAGAAATTTAAGTAAAAAATGAATTAACTTTCAAGTGACGCCAAAATGTTAAACTACGGTGAAAACAAAGCAAATCGGACTTGACATGACCGACTTAGAAAGACTGATTAGGCTTTCACTCGAAACGTCGAAGAAATGGAATGTTTTATTTTCACTACATACTTACTTGCTCTCATAGTTGGAAAATAAAAAAATCTTTACCCCCCAAAAACAAAATTATTATTTTTCATTAGAAAAGTGTATTTTCAGTAACGTAGCCATTTTATTCGTTCGGAGCGACAGAGTTCTAAGTAGAATACAGTTATCTCAATAGTAGCATGACATCGTAAAAACCTAAAAAAATAGACTAAATAAAATAATTAAATCTACAGTCAACGTTAATACGTACATTCTGCATGTGTTGTGCAATAATCGAACAGTAGGTCTTATCGTAACCGTTTAGGAACCAACTTCTTGCTGACTTAACAAAACGTATTCTAGACTGACTTATTGTTTCAATCCCTTGATGTAGTTGCTAATCGATTTTACACGGCTAAAACATGAGTTACGAATGTTTGAGATGAATTGTGATTCGTAGAACTTTCCATAACGATAAGTCAGCGAGAAGCACAAATTGTAATTAAAAAAGTAGATATTTATAGTATATGTCCATAAATGTCTCATTTAAAATGTGGTGTCTATTCTGTGTTAGAGATACTATAATGATAGGTGACTGAGTGGCAGGTGATAGGATGAAAATATTTTTTACAAAAAAAAGTATAGATTTGGTGGAAAAATAATTCAAAATTCGAATCTATCGGTTCGGGTGCCGAAGACCCGCGCGTTGGTGATATTTTGGAAAATGTGACTAAAAGAAGCAATACTGTAATGTAATACGTCTTATTCTTTATTTAGAACTTTAAGGTGTATTTTTATTTTAAATTAATTGATAATATAATAATATATCTATTGTGAATGTAGTTATTGATTTCATGGTGATATTTAGAGCGGTATGTTATCTTTTTTATGATGTATAAAGAATTCTAATTTGTAAATAGGTACTTAATTGAGTATGTAATCTGTAAAAATATTGTACATATCTTTACGCTTGAATTATTTATAATGTAACCCGATAAGGATTTTAGGATAACGATGAATTGTAATATATCAAAATGGAAAGGATTTTACCGGAAGGCTTCCATCGCTTGAACATAGGCCGGAACATCGAATAAAATGTATAGGCTTATATTCAATCGATTGTTCGACTGTCATGTTTTCAAAGCGGTTTTCAACCTTGTGGCGGGAAAATGAAATGGAGTCACAGCTCCATAGTTTATGTGCGGCCATTGACATCCATAGACTTCAGCTTCTAGATTACTTTAGAGAGCTTACAGTGTACGATCTTCACACGAAGCATTTACATGTAGAACTGATTTCCTCGTAATGCATTTAATTTGTATGTAGATATGGTGCATAGACCCCATTAAAATACTCTGAATGTGTATAGATAGTCAACAGTCACACTCTGTTAGTCGGGAGAGTGCGTGCTGAGAAGACGCAAGCATGTACGATAATAATAGAAAGTATTCTAATGGAATATGTAATAAAAAAGTATTAAAATATATCATCTGGGTTTCATTTTATACTGTAACAACGTCGAATCGAGAACCTAATTTTGTATTTATATAAATACATAAACAACAAATTTTAAGACTTGGAGTTTATACTCCAAGTCTTAAAATTTCTTCCCTGCTTTAATCACCTATTCGTCTATTTAAAAACGGGTTAAAACCTATTTGATAATTCTTTTCTGTTTGCGCCTATTATACAAACTAACGAACCCAAAAGGTGGAGTTACTTGGTTACGACCACCAATAGACCAAAAAGGCACACCATGCGTGGGACGACTAGTTCAAAATAAACAGATTTTGAATTAAATATGCACATCAACGTTGCGTTCCTCGCCAATGCCAATGTAATGTACACAACCTCAACATATATGTAACGTATAAAAACAATTAGTGTCACATAAACATTACATTTCTGGACTCAAAGTAAAGGGAACCATTCAAATACGTGTGTAATAAAAATCACGTGTACATTACAAAAATAATTTATATTTCAATATACAAATAAATCTATAAATACATAAGTGCTTATATACAACTAGTGATATGTCTCACTGGAATAGACTCGTACAAACAAACACAAATCAACAATATATACAAAACATTGATAAGAGCACAACATTATAATGTATTTCATAACATACACACCTATATTACTACACATTTAGACTACGTTGTACAAAAATGCAAAAAATGGCTTTAACAACGTTCGAAACGTTTTCTGATACATATTGCCTCATCTGGCGAATGTTACCATGTTACATTTAATAATAATAATTTTACTACGGGAAGATACGTTCTTGCGATTTGAAGACCCTAATTTCGCGTAAGATTTTCAAGCACTTTCCCTAACAACAATTAACCGCGATATGTGAATTATGACCGACAATATTAACAAGTCCTTATATCTTAAGTTAATTGATGCCTCTAGCAAAGCTTTGTTAGAAAAATAAAATATTATATTTAATGTTAAACATTTAGAAGTCATAAGCTATATGTGTGATGACAATATATCCCAAATTTAACACAATTTACATTATTAAACACGCATAAAAATACATCTAACATTAATTTATAAAAATAAATAAATTTCGATCATCACTAATTTCGATTATGAATACTACTAAGTACACAAGATACAATTGCTGATAAACTGAGGCCTTAATCCTGAAAATAATTACGATAGGACAGGATTCAGTCAATTCACATTCAGTCATAAATCATAGTTAACGTAAGTCAAAATTATATGAAACTAGCGAACCTCTCCACCTCCGCAGGGGTGCAATTTGACTAATAATGAAAATGAAAAGTGCGCTTAGCAAAATAAATATTAAGTATATTTTTATTGAGATTTTTATACAAAAAATCATCCAAATTTCGACTCTACGGGTGGATTTTCCAAAAATGTTCATTCCTTGTCCTTACAATTACGAACACAGCCAAATCGATCGAACCGTCCTCAAATGATGATCTTTCATACATTCAGCAACAGATTTTTATTTATATAGATAAATTAATGTGCGCGCGTTATACGCATATATATATAGTATAATGCGCGCGCATGAGTTATCCATACATTTATAGCTTAACGGTGACTACGACCGAGGTCGAAGAAAATTCATAATAGACCCCCTGAACTTGAAATGATTTTCAGGAGTATTTAAGCAACTTAGTGCTTCATTACGAGAAAAAGTACTGCTACCAACTCTTGTCAAGCAGTGTACGATACATAATTATTCTATCACATTGTAAAATTTACTATAATTAGAACATGCATAAAACCTACAAACAATATTAAATATTTATTTTAAACAATATGAATTATGGCAATTTATTTCACTGTAATTTAAAGATTTATTATAAACGGCATTCTTATTAAGAAATTCGAAATAATAGTGGGATTGCGTAAAAAGAAATAAATTTAAATTGAATATTAACTAATTAAAATAAAAACCTATTATACTAAAGATAATGTCGGACATCGAATGCAATACTGGGTGATTTTTTCAAGTGGACGTGGATGGCCGAATTCGAAACTATAAGGAATAGCGAAAAATACTAAAAGGAGTCTCGAGCCCAATTTTGATGAAAACTAAAACTGTAACATTGGATTTTTGAAAAAACAATATTAATAGCCAGGAATGGAACCAGTCGATTTTTGAAAAAAAAAACTCAGGCTGTTTTCTGTCAACATCCGATAGTGTCAGTAATAAGGATCAAATTCGGAGAAATAATAACATATGACAAACCCACTTGAAAAATTCACCTGTACACGTACTTATTAAAAAATACAAATTAACAACGGCACTGTAAATTTATATTTAAAAACAATTTTTTAAATACGAAATGTACGAAAGAACACACCATCGTCAACAAAATTAAATATTATTAACAGTTGAAAGTTTGGCAACATTTAAATTTTGCTTTTCATGAGATTCAAAAATTGTATCTTTTGAATCTGAAATTATTTCGAAAGCCACTACTGGAGTGTATTATAGATAAAACATAAAAAAAACTGCAATAGTTCATAATAACAGTCTTTTAAAAGCACAGTCAAGTGTAGCGCCTACGCTAAGTTTCAACAAGATATAAATATTTATTAACATCTCTCATCCCTTAAGATTCTAAATCTTTCAATATATCCAAAAGCCAGTCAATTCACACTCGTGACGACGCGCAGTTCCGCTGCCAGATTGTAGATGGTACTGGGTTCTGCGCTAATGCAAAGTGACTCTTATTTGAACCACTAAAACAGCACATGAAACACCTTAATTGATTAAATCTCAATTAGTTTAGCTACCAAGTATAAATGCGACCGCGGGCAACAATTACACATAAACTTCCTATTCTAGAAAAAAAATATTTATAAGAACTTATTTATAAACTTTGCATTCTTATTTCAAAGCAACATGCCTTCTCTATGGCAAGGTTTTCATAAACTATATATATTATTATATATTCAAAAAATGCGTTATCTATACTCCAAGCTAACTCCGCCAACTACACGGCGGTAGGTAGGTAATAGAGTTCAACGAGGGTTTGAACACTGTAACCAGTCAATCCTAGAACTGTTGAAGCTGACTAGCCATCTATCAATATTTAACAGGACTTAATTATTTTCTCCTAATTTACCACTAGGCAAGGTCAATGCAATTCCGAGCCATCATTATTACATTCCTCAAGCCGATTTCGACTACGGCGATTAGAAGCATGGATGCCAAATCTAATGTAAGTCTAAGTATGCCTTACTTTATATGCAACAATATCAGTTAATACGTAAAAAGAAAACGTCAATATAATTTGGAAGCTAAGTTTCACCTTCACCTAAAACACATACAGGCAATCTAGAACGCAAGCATTAAATTAACCTAGCAACCCTAATACAAGCTTTGTTACGTACGTAGTCGTCACCTAACTAAACGATGTCTTAACCCTATCAGGTGAAAAACGGGAGCGATCTGGAGTACAAAGACGTAACAACATATAAATAGACCCATTTCGAGCACCAACCTAAGATATTACACCTTCTTTAAACTCTGAACAAAAGCCGCTATTTCGTATTACGAACCTGCCTATTAGAAAATTCTTATAAACAAAACACCGCCCCGTCTTCGTATGACGCACTTGTTAAAACCTACAATTGATCTATCTACAATCATTAATAACTTCGAGCATTAGAAAGAGACAATCGTCTCGTTTCGGTTTTCCATAGTGTCGGTACTGTCGTTCCTTGTCGTGTTATTCCCTTTTATAGTTAATTATAATATCGAGTTGTAACCACCACTGATTTTAAAAGTAGACTTAAATGACAACCATATAAAGAACAAATTCTTTTGATAGCTCTTTGCAACACATAAATAGTACTCCAGCTCCACAAAACCGAAACGTATTGGCCGATATCTGTCTATATGTGTCTTTCTTATGCCCGCTGATCTTAGAGACGTGTCTCGCCTCAAATATGCGACTGAAAAATCAAATCGTGCGTTATCGCTTGTCATATTAGGGTCTAACGCGAATTTTCGTATCTCGCCTTTATGTAATATTGTGTAATATACGTGTCCGTGTATGTAAGCGAGTGTTGATACATAGTGGTGCATAGTAGCTAGATGTCCTCGACGGGCCCGGTGATGCGCGTGCGCATGGAGCTCCAGCGCGCCATCATGTGCGCGTCCAGCGTGTCCAGGGTCCAGCGCTGCGAGGCGCGGTGCACGTCGCAGCGATTGATGTACACCTCGCGGGTGGTAGGACTCCAATCGATGCAGTGGTCCTCAGCGCCATGTTTTATTTGTTTTGTGTCCTGGAAAAATACAAAATAAAGAGTTTCCAAAGGCAATGTCTTAATCACTGCCGGCTCTAACTGTGTAATTCCGAAGCCTCACTCAGCTAAACAGTTCGTCTATTTTGTCATACGTATACCTTTAACATTTGTTAAAGTCAGTAAGCAGCCAAAGTCCGTCCCACAACACGTAGCGCAGCAGTTAATCGCACAACGTATGCGCTAACCATGCCGTCGACCGAATGAAAATATTATAGTTTTAATTTGTTGGAGTGACATACCATGTGATACCTCCACAGCTGATTGCCTCCCCCGAGATGGCACGAGAACAGTCGTATGGGACTCTTTGCTGCCGACTCGGGTAGGTCCCAGCACATGTTTCGCGTTGCACTCCTGTAATGTAGAAGAATGTAATGTTATTTCAGGCACATCCTATACGAGTCCTTTTCGAAAAATATGTTGTAAATCAAACGGAATGAAATTCTAGCCATAATGATTGTGTTTATTTAAAACCTCAAAAATCGTCTGAGCTTTGCAAGCTGGGTAACCGGTAACGGACAACAGAGTCGGTAATTCAAGGCCTGTACTTTTTTTGTTTTATTCTTATTTATTTTGAGGCTTTTACCTTATAAAGGTATGTTAGCCTCATCGTAACCTTATCTAATAATTACAATATATTATTACCGCGAAGGTGGGAGATTTTGATGTAGTCATTTTAAATATGAATTTAGTTGTTATAGATCTGGGCTCAGCTAACAAACTTGCGAAATTCCCAACATCATATTTATTAATATTGAAATTACACATCAACAACTCTCTCTCTCTCTCTGGTAAGGTCTGTTTCTGCAATTATCTGATAATAGAAGACGGTGACCACCTTTACCACAGGGGAAAATTCATAAATTTCATCATACATTAAGGGAGAAGGACAGGGTCAACAAAGTGAGATACCTTGTGGCAAGCGGACACCATGTAAAATGTATAAATCTAAAGTATTAAATCTCTAAACTTCAACTGTAACGAAAAACTTTAAAATATATCTTATTTAAAATTGCAAAATATGTGACGTCACACCACGGGTCATATAAAAAACATGAAATTCGTGGGACGTATTTTATGCACGGCCCCACGGCATCCAACAGTGGGATATAGTAGGTGCGAATCGTTACAACTAACCTGATATCCTTGTGCCAAGAGAACACGAATTCTTGTTCCGCGTCTTGTGTGGTCACGCACGGCTTGATTTGTAACTTGTCCATCGAGTCGCCGTGATGAGCGTCAATGCACATCTTTAGATTTGAAACCGGTCGCACCTAAATATAAAGTGATCACATATTTATTTATTTTTAAATAAATATAATACAGTAGCAGTGATAGCCTAGCGGTTGAACGCTTGCCTTCCATGCGTGCAACCGCGAGGGTCCGCGTTCAAACCCGGCCCGCACCTCTGACTTTTCGGAATCATGTGCGGATCAGAATTTGATTATCACTTGCATTTACGGTGTAGGAAAACATCGTGAGGAAACCTGCACACCTGAGAGGGCTCCATAAAGTTCTCGACGGTGTGTGTAGTCCGCCCGCACCGGGCCAGCGTGGTGGACTAAGGCCTACCCCTTCTCATTCTGAGAAGAGACCCTTGCCCAGCAGTGGGACAGTAATGGGTTGTCTTTTTTTAATGTAATGCATGTATACATAAGTATTATAATATAAAAGTGTATTATAATAATAATACACTTTTCTTTTGTACATTATATAATTGAACTCAAGTTTCGCATAAATTACGTGAGACGATACAATCTAAAAAGACATAACATAGCATCACGCCTGTATTCCCCGAAGGGTTAGGCTGAGGTGTACACACACATTTCGCCGATACCGTTATTGTGTCACATGTAATAAGGGGCGAGCCTATTGCCATCAACCGGGCACAGTTTCAAACTCTCGTGAGAGAATCTCTACTGCGAATTTCCATATAGAGAAACCCAATAACACTTTGCCCGACCCGGTTTCTTGTTTCGTGGGAACAGTACATGAACATGACGACACGGTTGGCGCAGTGGTTGAGAGATCGACTGCTGAGCTGCATGTCGCGGGTTCGATTCCCGCACGGAACAAATATTTGTATGATCTACAGATATTTGTTTCGGGTCTGGGCCTTCGTGTATGTAAATACACACTGTGCCTCGGAAAGCACGTAAAGCCGTTGGTCCTGCGCCTGATCTCTCTCCGGTCGTGTCGGATTGCCGTCCCATCGGACTATGAGAGTGAAGGAATAGAGAGAGCAGCTGTGTTTGCGCGCACACTTGTGCTCTATAATATCTCCTGCGTAGTTGGCTAATCTCCGGTGAGATTGGCCGACGTGACCGAAATTCGGTCAGGAGGACATTATTACATGAACATACACACACAATCAAACCCGAAACAACTAATTGTAGATCATACAAATATTTCGTTTTTTCTGGTTCTTAAATTACCGAATCGTTAATAACAACTAGAACAATTTGACACTTACACGTCCTTTAGCGAATGGATTCGGTTCTACTGTCGGGTATTTAGCTGTCAGGTCAAATGCAATCTGAAAAATAAATATAACACATCACAGCTTTACGCAAGTAATATCATTTTAAAGTCTCTATAAATTGGAGATAGTAAAATTAATATGGTTTATCATTTAATCGTAGTCAGCTGAAACTGAATCCCATTTAATAAGAGGTAGCTTATTCATCTACCGGGCACATTTCCAGATTCCGTGCTGCTACTGACAACAGCCATACAGAAAAATTTAATAACATTTTGCATGATCCGTGAATCGAACCCAGGACCTCACGCTCAGTCGCGCTTACGAACAGTAGACGAATGAGAAACTACTTTCGAAATATAGGCTAGATGACTGCAAAAATATAAATTCTGAAATCTTGTATCTTGGTAAATAGTTTTCCTTCTAAAGACTCAATAAAACTTTCTCTTGCTTATCTTTGGCGTTTCCAATTTTTAAGTTATCAAAATCACACAATAAGTATGTCAATGGCAATGAAAAACTATGACGTCACGTCGTTGTATTCCAAACATTTTTAGAACAAAATGTCGTTTTTGACAGTTCATAAAAAGTAACTGATGACTAGTAGTCATCTACTGTATTATATAAGTAACGACGCTTATAATGTCGTTCCTACAAAGGTTTTGTCTTGCTTATCTATTTTTCGAGCCCTAAGTCCAACAGTGGACTGTTATATGCTAGAGGTGGTAGTTACCTGCGTCATGAACCACCTGAAGGACTTGCATCGTAGTCGCTCTCTCAGCGCCTTCTGCTCCGAGATGTCGCCGGGGTCGATGTTCAAGTAGTGAGGGCGTCTCTTGTACAAGTATTGCGCGTACTCATCCATCCATACTTCGGCTACACGACGATAGTTCTATACACAGACGAAATACATTTATTACGTTATATTTTGGACTATTTGTCTACAGAAATCACAAACAAATTGCATTTTTTTTTTACTTTAATTAAATAATTACATAAGTAAAAAATACATAACTCAAACATTGAAATGAATTTAATCAAGGCATACTTGAAATGTGGGTGTATAATAGTACACCCCTGCCTAACCTTTCGGGAAATTCAGGCGTGATGCTATGTTTATGTCAAACTGTAAATATTACGTAACATATACAAAAATAATGCGTAAAAACGGTTAGTTTTTAGAATTCATTAGATTTAAAGTTGATTTAGTTCGTTAAGTTTCTTTTTCACTATCAAAATTAGTTACATAAGCTGAAGAAGTCCATCGAAAATAGTTTCTGTAAATGTAAATGAATGTAAGTAATGTTTAGTCACCCGTCCCACAAAGTCCCCATGTCCCGGGTTTGGGAAGGGCGCGAACTTGCGATAGATGTGGCCCACGCGCGAACACGGCGCGTCCACCATGCGCCCGCCGCACTGCCATATCTGGACCATATCATATTCACATATTACTACTATGACAATAACTTGATAGCACATGTCAACCACACATCGTTTTACATAAAATAAGCCGTAAAATATGTAGGGTTATGTTATAGATGGAATATATTGCGCACCTTAAAACTAAGCTCGTACTGCTCGCCGCCCCAAATGTCTAGTCCAGGATCGTAGCCACCCAGCTCCCAGAAAAACTTGCGTGATATTGCAAACAATCCACCAGCCATCACTGGACTCCTGGTAACCAAGTAATGCATTCTATCAAAGCACGCTCTTCCATATTCAAATGAAAGAATAAAAAGTGAACTAACTCGAAAGGGTCGGGCATATTCCTCTCATCCTTGGGCAGTATGGGCAGCCTCTTGTAGAAGAACTCCCAGTCGAAGGCGCCGCGCGCCCCCTCGTCCTGCGCGCGGTACTCGAACGTGTCGTACGCGATCACGTCGATGAATGGGCACGTTACTACGCGGTAGTTCAGCGCTATCGGCTCTGTGTAGCAGACAAGTTTTCCTCTTAGATAATATACATTTTAACAGGCTTACAGTTTCCGAAAATAAATCAGATTACGTGGAATTGTGAACTTTAACAATTAAAACGCACGTATAAATTCCTGGGAAGAATTAAATAGGACGGTATTAGGACACGTCGGCAACGTAATCTTTCGCGAGTAATTAACATTTACATTCAACGACAAAACGTCAGATGGTACTAATTAACATTTAGAAACAAACAACCACAAGACGTCTAAAATTGCACGCTCGAAGAGAGCACCCAAGTGCATTTGCCACATAACCCAATAAGGTAAAAATTCCTTGTGTTCCCATTAGAGTTTTGTCCTTACTTTTACGGTTATTAACATTTCCTTGGCCTTCATACAGTGTTACAGGAATCATCAATTCACGTCCCAAGTAACATAAGAAATAACGTAATTTATCCAAGAGACCTATTCAGCACTAAGCTACCAAGGTCAATCAGACTAATTAAACGTTCGTTCAAAGTTTATGGCAGTCATAGATGTACGGTATCACAAACTAATACATACACAGACCTAGTAGTGGCGGCAACCAGTTGACGTTGGCCTCAGTGTGCGAGTCCAGGAACAGCAGCACGTCAGCCGTCGCTACCTTGGCCCCCGCCAGCCGCGCCGTGATCAGTCCACTGCGCTCCTTCAGACGAATGACCTTCACTTTGGGCATGTGCTCCGCTAAGTAATCATCTAGCTTCTCTTTTAGAAAATCTGGAAAATGTGTTTAATAGAACTATAACAGTGATATTTCCGCTTAGAATTAAGATATGAGTGGGTATAGTGGAATATGGACATTCATGTCTAGATGGGTTTATAAATATAATATCCCAGGGTAATAATACCCGACTCCTAAGTTGGTACTGCGCCACCCGGGAAGTCACAACATTTTGAATATTTTCCGTCTGTCTAATAATTCTTTCAGGATTTCTACTATGAGCAATATGCAGGTAAGTGCTAATGCACCCACGATATCAGATAAGATGTGGCGCAGACGTCGGGTGACCAACGTACTCCATACTCAAAACCATAGTTTAACTGAATTTTATTATACCATACGTAAATATTAACCTGCTCTTATTTAAAACAAAATATTTAAAAAAAACCTAAATAGGATTATCGCTTTATAGGTAAACATACCATTTTAGTCGCTCATGATTTTTATATGCTTATAAAACAACGGACTCAGTATTAATAGGATTTCCTAATAGTAATAGATTACATAATAATCACTACTTAATTATCTAAGTATGTCGTCATATCCGTTCAATGATAACTTGGCATTTCATAACATAAAAACAAACAAGTACTATCAATGTAACTACAGGCACAGGTATTTAAACATAATAAATGCAGTAATGTCCTTCACATCCTATAGTAACGAAAACATTCTAGATAAACATATAACATTGGTATTGGTACACAATAGCGGAGTAAACGCATTAATTAGCATACACACAATACCGCGCATCTAATAACCTTAATACCCAAGCGAAGCGTGAAAATTAAAAGAAGCAAAAATTAATTGTACTTAACGCGATCTTTATAAGTACAGCTGTACACATAACGCTTGTGATACATAAATATTGTTTATGTTTTTAATTGCCCTATTGTAAAGGTCCTAGGTTCAAATCCAAGATCGACCAGTGTCATTGACTTTTCATGTTAGGAACTCACTAGCAGATATGTGTCTGGTATATGGCATTACGCTCGTCTCCAATTCCATGTCGGCAAAATTAACTATTCAACAGTACAGAATTTCTGTTAAGAAGACTGGGATTACAGGCAGGATACTAATATCTGATGCAAACATATTGTGTACTTAATTAAATAACGCGTTTATCATTAGGCAACAACAGCTGTACAGTATACAAAGCCAGTAACATAAATATTGTTTGTTTTTGACTGCCTTATTGTTCGTGAGGCCGCAAACAATGCTGCTGAGAGTGGAGTCCTGACGCCCTAGTGTATGCTTCTTTCGACAAATTCGATTTACTACATCGAACGCGTTCGGCGATCAGAGGCCCTAGTGTACGTTTATTTTGACAAACTCGATTTAAGGCATCGATTGGTCCGTTTCGTGCTCTTCTTACTGGAGCGCCGAACGCGTTCGATGTAGTAAACAGAATTTGTCAAAAGAAACTTACACTAGGGGTACTGAGAGTACCGTTACCTATTACGTGGCATGGGTTCAATCTGTTAGAAAATTCTTAATAGCAGCCTGGGGCGTGAAGTGCACTTCTGCCTGATCCTTTAAGAATACAGGCGCAAAGCTATGATAAAATAAATATTAAACTCAGGTTACAACAGCGTAAATGATGTTAATTACTATTTCATATTATCTGACTGCCGTATTGGTCTAGTGGTAGCAAACGCAACTGCTGAGCGTGAGGTCCTGGGTTCGATTACCGGGTCGGGCAGTGTTATTTGGTTTTCCTGTAGGGAAGCTCTCAGTAGCTGCATGGAGACTGTACGAGAACTGTGTCCAGTAGATAGGCTCGCCCCCTATTACATGGGACTTAATAACGGTATCGGCGAAATGTGTAATGAAATGTGTAACCGTTCGGGGAATACAGGCGCGATGCTATGTTATGTTATTATTAAATGGTATTAAATGATATATAATAATATTCCAACAGTTAAGGCGTCGACGGGCATACGAAAGGTCGCAAGGACTTTGTACGAACGTATGGTACGGTACCTACTTATTTAGTTTAATAGCAGGTTTTAACACGAATGTCATAATGAAAGTAAATATTATCACTATCTAAGTGGTTTACCTCGAAATTATGTGTTAATACTTTTAAAACAATCATTTGCCGACGACTTTACTAACGATCGTTTAACATTATCGAGATTAATCTTTAATTTATAACTGAAAGGTTTTATCCAAAGTAGACACAATAGAAAGTCTATTGTTTGCAGGTCCCGGGAACCTTATGTACTTAAAACATGTTTAGCTTGCTTTATTTTTCTAGGGATTTTAGTATTTAACGCTTGTTCAACTCGTAGTAACGGTGTGGTAAGGCGGTTATAATTTTATCGAACCTCGACATTCAACAATTTCATGTAGCACATTCGTTCTTGATATTTGTACGTGCGTTAAGATATCCGTTCAATAGTTCGCTTTTTTAAGGTCGTAGATACAAACGCAATTGACTGCAAGTGCAATTGGCCTTTTAGTGAAGACCAAATAGTAACACATTAACAATGTGACATGGGCTCCTCTAGTCCTACTCTATTTGGCGGAAGCACTGTTACCGACTTGGATTGGTTATCTGCGTTACGTGTCGCGGGTTCGGTACTTAGCGCAGAAAGCTAGTCACTTAGCAACTGCGCCAACCGTGCCGTCTCAATTCAACCAACAGAATCGCGATTTGTTAAATGAAATGAAATTATATTATTTATTTTTACAATTAAGATTTTTCAATCACTTTTACACGTCCTTTTTTAAACTAGATGGCGTCGGCATTTCCTATGACTATCCCTGAGAAGAAACGCCGAAACAAAATCAGGGGTCAAGGTCTATTTTAAAGTCCAGACAGATTGTAATGATGTATAATAAGGATTTATGTGAGACAAATATAGGGTAGAACAGCCTTTTGAAGAAAGCGCCGTAACTATTTGAACTGACCTGTCGCGACAGAGGGCAAGCAAGGATCAGTTATGGTGAGAATTAATGAAATTAAGAGCGTTCAGCCTAGATCTCACCCACATTTACAATGTATAGCGGTTATATATAAGAAACCATTTAAATTTAAACAAAATAACATTTCGCGACATACCAAACTCTGTGTTCTGTCCATCGTTTATTTTAATTTACTCTGTGGCTAGCCTCGTACATATCAAATGTTTGGGTATTCGATGCACGGATCAATAAGGTTATTCTAGGACACTGTCTCGGGGTCAGACTAGGCTCAAATTCGATTTTAATTCAGTATCAATTTAGAACACGGGCTTTGGATACCGATGTCAAGAGCAAGGTTAATTTTAAAGGCTTTAAAATGATTAAAGCCTAAACTTTGTGATTTCGGTCATTTCTTCCGAGCCTAAACCATAGATATATTTGATGAAGTCGGTTAAAAAGGCCGCCAGACGTAGACAACCTCGGCTATTATCGGTCTATTGAACGGGGTGTTTGTGTTTTATTTTATCCGAGTTTGTAACCGGTATCCGCCCTTCTACCACAGAACTTATCTACTAATATAACTGTATATATCTTTGGAACAATAAAACTACTCGATTTGTAAACTACCTTAGCATAATAATTTCAAGATAAATAAATTTCTAGCAAATAAATGTCCTTATAGCATGTCATTATTGAATACTGAACACCAATCTTACCTTTGGTACTTGCATCGTCGACTAGAAATATTTCTTTTATCAGAGTATCAGGTGACCTCAGCAACACACTGAATGCAGTCCTAAGCAAAGTGCTCCAATGCTCATTGTGGAATGGTACCACAACACTAACAGTTGGTAATGATGCAATGTACAGCCTTTTATCACAAGTGGGGAACCGTATGTCTGGTAATGACCGATTCAGTGGTATTTTATCACTAAGTGCTCCATTAAAGCCATTAACTGCATACAGTTCTTTTTCTAATTCAGCATCTGATTTTGGCAAATGTGCTGGAAGTCCTTGTTCACCAATTCCTGATAAAATAGAAAAAAAACTTAAAATATACCTGAATAAATATATGTATGGTGAAATTGTTTCAACATGGATCTTTTCTTACATTAATATGAGTATATGTTTCGTAAATACATTATTTTAGAGTAGTACTAATCAGCTGATAATACCTACCCACTCGTTTCCTCTCGTGATTTATCAGTTTGTAGTCATGCCAGTCAATTTTCTGGAATTATAAAACTTGTCAAATATAGTTTATTAAAAAGATATTATATTTTACTTTTTTTTTTTTGCTATGTACGTAACTTTTACTGGGGCTTATTTTCTTGAAACTTATATTTATTTATTGTAAACATTTGTTAATAAAAACAAGTCTGTGATGCCTTAACTGTAATGGATTTTTCTTTTATCAGCATGGGAATTTTTATCACCATATACATGCATAATATAGCAACAAAAAAATACATCCAATCCATTGCTGGACACAAATCTTTCTCGAGTAATAATATTTCAATATTCCTGTTGATAAAAAAAAAATTAAAACTAAAATTTATTAAATAAAACATTTTTAGATCAAACTTAGTTACAATATAACCCACCTTCAAAGTAGAAGGCATAAAATAATCCCGATTTTGGAAATATTTAGGTGGTATTTGAAGAACTTCCATTGCTCGATTAGCATACTGATTAGGAGAATCCGAAGTAGTCAATAATTTTACTAAGTACAACAATATTAGAAGTAGTGTTAGCACCAGAAGGTTACGGAGCCTCAGTATGCGAAACAATTGCCGCCTTGAAATACTCATTTTGCTGGAAAAGATAAATAAAAATATATAATCAAGATTTATAAGTCCTTTTTTTAAATTTTATTTTATATGCAATATCAACTGTATACAATATAGAATATTTTTGGGACACACCTATCTAAACATTGAAACATTGGTGTAATATTTTGATATCACCTGTATTTTATAGAATTATTCAAATGAAAATAGATATGAGCTTTATCTGATAAATAATAATGGACCGCAAAAAGATATTAATCAATAGGTAAGTAGAAAAAGTTAACAATCCTTTTTACTATACAAGACAAAATGTTATAGTTGTAACAAAAACTTATATGCTTTTATAATTTCCACTAACAGTAAACCAGGGATAAATAGCTAAATAAATACTAAACATTCGTCAATAACGTACGGTTGTTGTGCTTACATTATGTTATTTATTTACATGGGTGTACAATACTCACATAAAGGGTTCTTGAGAATACTGTCGCCTCACAAGGAAACACTTACAGTAATACAAAAGATGTTTTGATACATCACCTTCAAGGAAAAACAAGATTTTCAACAAGACACGAACGCACTGAACGAAATACAAAAACTAAACCGCCCGGTGCGAAATACACGACTAATATAAACCTAACATGGTGAATTTGTTGCTTAAGAAAACAAACATTGTTTAATGTCGTATGTGTGACAGAGAGACCAAATGGAATGACATTTGACAAGCTACCTTTCTATTTCAGTTGGATTTTATCAAGGCTGTTTTTTTTTTTTTTTTTTGCAATGGTAATGGCAATGGTAGTTTACTCACTTACTTCCTAGTCCAATTTAAATTTACAAACTGACTACTACTAATATTATAAGCTAGTACCTAACTTATAACTTTAGTAGTAATAGTAGAAGGAGATAAAGTGGAAAAAATAAAAATTATAATTATTTTCAATAATAAAAATTTACTTTCATTAAAAGTGAACGCTTCGGAAAATTCTCGATCGCTACCTTGACAACTGTTTGTTTTTGATTGGCTGGAAATTTTCAGGAAAATCAAATTCCTCTCAGTAGGAATTTTATTTGATTTCTGTGCATCGTATAAAATTGCAACTTTTAAAATAATAAGTGTAATAAATACATTTGAAGGTAAGAAATAGGGCGATGTATTTTTTATTGAATTATGATAATAACTGTTTGGTGGCCCTTTATTGAGGATATCCGTTATCCGGCTGCATCGCACACTTGTGGTGTCCGAACGCTACACAAAATCATCCATAATTTTTAATTAAATTAGGTCCAGTTCTCGTGGCAGGGTGCTGTCGTTAACATTCTCAGATATTGGCGACGTTATTTTAGTCGGTCGACGTGTTCCATCATTAGTACCTAAATTTTGTTTTCAGATGGCTTTATTTAGCCGTAGAGTATACCTATTAGGTGCCTTACTGGTGCTAGTTAGTGCAGCGGGTGTGGTGCAGGCCAACAACGAGGATGGGGACGACGAAGTCACCGTGGAGGTTAGTTCTTTATAGGTTACATGACCTGAATAAATTACAATGCTTGCTTGCAGAAAACGAACAGATAAGTACACTCAAATATGCCGACAAAAACTGCTCATAAATGACCCACTTCATTATCTTGAGATAATGATACAAATGTGGGTCTTAGTACCAAGGAATTCTGGTCTATCAATAAGAAATTACACTGCATGTTCTCTAGTGAAAGATATCCTCAAGATTTACATACCTAGTTACATTTCACTCAGCTTATAACCTACAATATATACTTCCATAATTTATACTAAAAATATTGATGTGTGTGGTTCTCGTGTCCACACAATGCAGTGTTTATTTCTCTACTTATACAATACCTCAAACTTTAATGCAAATTTGTTTTTTTGCTGAAATTACATCTAAATATGAATATACCAAATTTCTTGAATTCAAAATTGTGATGTTTATAGACCGTGGAAGAAGATAACCAGTACCATAGCCCACAAATAAGTCCTGAAAAAGTTTACCTTGCCGAGCATTTTGATGATGAGAATTCTTTCAAGAAGAAATGGGTGAAATCTGAAGCTAAGAAACAAGGTGTTGATGAGAATATTGCCAAGTATGATGGTAAATGGGAGGTAAGTCACTTATTATTTCTCTATAATTCAACTTTCAATTAAGAATTAGACAATCACACAATAAACGAAAAAAGAAGTAAGATATATAGGTATTAAAATTTTTAATAATACTGTCAACTTTTGTTCTCACAATTTAGTCCAACATCTGTCTGTCTGTCTTTGCTGACTACTGTGATAAAATGTAGAATATGAAATATATCTCTATAAATTAAAAATGTAAAAAAGGTTCTGACAGTATCTAAAGGTATAATGATGCCATTTAAAAACCCCCACAAAGATAACAGAAAGATAAAGTTTAATGTCAGATAATGTACAATAGTTACTCTATGTATTGGATTGTATGTCATAGTTGATAATCTCTTTCATCACCCTTATCTTGATTACCATAGCAAAAACTATTCACAGCATTGACTTATTGTATAAATTCTAACTGATAAAGATGTAATTGAACTCTATAATATTACTCTATAACTTAATATTTTAGGAAATAAAACATACTGATTTACATAAGTAACTAATAAATAGTAAATATAACAAACAATAGAAAACCATAAACCCTCACAATCTCGTTGTTTCTGACTCATCCAATAATCACAATATCCTGAAAATATTATATATACAAATCTTGTAATTACACTTTCATCTGCCCATTCATATATTATGAGTCAGCCCTACACAAATTGAATCTTGGCCACTGCACAAATTAGCTATGTTCCAGTTGTTTAATTCAACATAATATGGATGATTTCAATAGCTACCAAGCCAAACCAGACACAAAATTGTTATTAAATACAATACAATCAGATTACATCAAAATCCTTGCTCGCCTACCTTTTCTGAATTATCAAAATGTAAGAGATTATATTATATTTTCTATAGAAATATTAAAATAGACTTATGTCTAAATTACACCATAGGGCTCAGACTCAATCCAATTTTTTATTTTAATACTTATATTCTAAATAAATTAAATACCATGTATGAAACATCCACGCCTAGAACACACCTTAGATAACTGTTGCATTCTTGAAGTTTTCATGTTTTATATTCTATAATGTTTTAGATCCAAACACCAAGCAGGAAGATCTTCAAGGATGACCTGGGTCTAGTGCTAACTACCGAAGCTAAGCATGCAGCCATATCCACCCTGCTGGACAGACCATTTGAGTTCAAAGACAAGCCCTTTGTTGTCCAGTATGAAGTCACTATGCAGGTAAAAATTTTTGAAATTTGTCAAGTTCAGTAAAAGCTAAACGAGGAGGAAATTTGTTCTATGAAATAAGTTTGTTGTAATGAACATGCAATTGGGAAAAAACTCCCTGGTTTTTCTTGATGACAAATTTGAGAACAACATATTCTATTGTTTTATCTTAAATACCACCCAGTGGTATCACTGGGTGGTATTTAAGATAAGCTAGCATGCTGGCATTCCTCTTAAACAATTGGCCTAGTAGTTGAGTGATTGACTGCTGCGTGGGTTTGATTCCCACACGGAAAAAATATATAGTTGAACCAGGATAGTAGTTCTGGGTTTTTGTTGTTCTTCCTATTAAAGCATAGTAGAGGACGTCAGTTTGTTTCGTCCAACTGTGGAATATGGAAAGAGACTCGAGGGGATCAGCGCCGTTACAAATCTATTGACTGCCAATCTGTACAACCGCTTCATGAGTCATTCTTAAGTGATACAAAAAGAAGCTAAAGCTCATGATACAAAAAGACGAAGTAAAATCAAGAAAATCCAACATTGAAAACCTATATGTTACTGTTATAACTTATCATATACCCAGTTGAGTCACTAATTGGCTTATCGGCTAAGCATACGAGCCTATTCATATTTACCACGTAAGTCTAAGCCGTGAGCCATAACCGTGAAATTCAGACGCGCATTGCGTCATATTTTACATGTCGAATACAAATTAGAATCTGGTAAGCTAATTAGAGCAAGCAGTGACCTAAATTGGTCATGGTATTGACTGGGTGGTTTTCTGAATAAGTCTTAATGTTTTGCGTTCTGCTAGTATGAAAAATACTTCCAACCAATTGTTTAGTTTTTTTTTTACCTGGAGAGTCTGAGACAAATCCCAACCTCTGACATAACGTCCCTTTGAATTCATATTTGATTTTGACTCCTTTAATCGTATAATAACTTAAGACGCCGTACACATGAGAGAGCTCAAAAAAGCGCTTGAAGGTGTCCATAGTATGCCAATCCAAGCCAAAGTGAAAAGAGGCCCGTATCCAACCGTGGGCCAGTAATTAACTGAATTATTAAGATAAAGCTAGCCAAAATCTGAGTAGCACGATTTTTTATTCATACTTCTAGGCAAGTCTCATCAAAACATTAGGTAAATGTAACAATATTTATCGGAAGTGCATTATTTAACTAGATACGTAAACAAGGGGATACACATACATCCAATGTTGTTATAAACATATCCTGGACACTGTCCAAAATTGTTTTCGGAAATGCTGTATCACTTTACAGCTATAAATACCTTTCATTAGCGTCAATAATTTTTTGTTTGTTTATACTGAGCGATATAAATCACGTCGTACGTAGCTATTCTCGGCAAATAGCTTGTTTTTGTATTAGTTTTGGAATTTAAATGTTTCACTGTAAGTTCATTAAGGTGCAATGTTCTGTAAGGGTTTATTTACCTTGATGACTGAACATTTAAATCTTCAAGAACTGGTAAGTTTATAACTGACATTTAACAGTATTCCTAAAAATACAGTATTAAATCGAAGTTTTTCCGAATTCGACTTTTGCTACTCTAAAGCTTAAGTTCATAACAATATTACTCGCATCACCAAGACAGCATGAAAGCAATATTTCTTCTGTGGTGTCGGTGGCTGATGAGCGCTCATGTTGTGATGAAAAGATTATTCCACTCAGCAGGGTTCGTAACGAGGCTGCCTTCCGTAGGTGTCATTTGGAGAAGATTTTATCGGCCATATAATGATACTTATCACCATATTAAACTTCCAGGAGGGCCAGAACTGCGGTGGCGCGTACATCAAGCTCCTCTCTCGCGGTACCAACACCAAGGCCGATCTTCGCAAGTTCTACGACCAGACCCCTTACACCATCATGTTCGGGCCCGACAAGTGCGGTAACGACAACAAACTGCACTTCATCTTCAGACATATGAATCCCAAGAATGGCACCATCGAGGAGAAGCATAGCAAGAAACCTACGTGAGTAAATAATTTTAGAAATCTGTTACTCGAATTCGCATTTTGTGTATTTAAAGAATGTACTCTCAGATCGTCTATCTTGCCTCATCCGAACTATATTGGAGTAAGCTCCCAGTCTACTCAGATGGGACTGAATATATATATATATATTTTACACAGAGCAGCTGTCGTATGCCCCCATAAATATTTTTTTAAGTATGCTTATGATACGGACACCTTTTTAACAAACTCTCTACACAAAAGGGTATATATGTCTCTATGGAAGGCATAATTTTACCTTGTGAATCAACCTATCTGCATGATACCACTTAGCTCCATACTGAATTAAAAGTGTTGTACTCAAATAGTAGTGATGTTTTCTGTTACTTACAGTCAGCGCCTGGACGACATCTACAAAGACAAAGAACCTCATCTGTACACGCTGATCATTCGTCCCGACAACACGTTCAGCATCTTAGTTGACAGCAAGGAAGTTAACACTGGTTCCCTACTGGAAGACTTCTTGCCGCCCGTCAACCCGCCAGAAGAGATTGATGACCCTAATGATAAGAAGCCTGAGGACTGGGATGAGAGGGAAAAGGTAGGTAACATGACATATTAGCACACCTGTATTCTCCAATGGGTTAAAGAGAGATGTACTATTGTAGACCCACATTTTACCAATACGATATTACGCTGCATATAATAGAGATTGCCCATTGTCATTGGGCACATTTCCATATTTAAATTTGCTACTGAGAATTTTCTATCAGAAAAACCCCCGATAACAATACTCGACGCAGACATCGAACACAGACATCACGTTTAGCAGCCGCGCTAGACCAATAAGGCAATCAAAAGGAGGGTAGTTCTTAGTAATTGTAGTCTTTTATTTAAAAAAAGTCTCAGTTTTTATTTGGTTTTATGAGTCTTATTTTTGTGCGAAATTACACTTGGTAGTATTCCAAAACTGAGGTGACTGTTCTCATGAAAAACAACACGATTTACGCGAAATGCGCTTGATTACAAGTACGTTTGTGACGGTAAACAAGTTTCCCACTCTTAATTAATTCTGTTTATACATATTGAGACTTCATCATGTTGGACTTTGTCTTTGTTTGGAGATATTGTAGTGTACCAAAGTATGTTCTTCAATTATGTATTTTATTTATAGATTGTGGATCCATCAGCGACAAAGCCAGAAGACTGGGACGAGGATGCGCCTGCTCAGATCGTTGATCCCAACGCTGTGAAGCCAGATGGATGGCTGGATAATGAACCGGAAACAATTCCAGGTATATACAGTACATTCCAATAGAAATCTGAATATTCTATTGTTTTATTAAGGGGCACTAGTCTGTAAGGCCACCTGATGCATTTTGGACTTGAATAAACATTGTCATATGAGGCCAACAAACATCCACTACTTTTCAAAGTACTTTCTTTCATTATACACTTCATGTTTCTAATAAAAACTCGTGGTTCGTGATAACTGGGTCGTTTTCTCAAAAACGGTCAGGTGAATAAAATATGGTATAAATATTGTAAAACGTAATAATTGCAGTCTAACAACTTTAGTAGGGGGTATGAATATTAAAGATTAAGAATCTTTTAATATTTCGTTAATATACACGCTATTTGATTAAATAAATTGTATTGTTCGTGAGTGGACTACCATTTATTTTCCTATCCGTGACCAAATGTTAATGAACATAAAAAATAATTAAACAAACATGAGCTTACATAATTATTTTTACTGAAATTTATAATCAAAAAGTTATTCGAAATAAACGGTGGTTATTGTTTAACAGTTGTAACAAATTATTTATTAATATATCTATCTCTATTCCGTTACTTTTTGGTAATAATTCAATTAATAATATGTTTTATTTTTAAAAAAAAATCATTTTGAATGAGATCGTTTCATAATATTTTAAACAGCTAACTTAACTAAAACAAAATAACAAACAAAAAGAACTTATATTTTTATCAAATATTTTAAAAATAATTTAGATTTATAAAAAAATAGGACAAGTCACGGAAAAATCAAACCGGTAACGGGATGGAAAAGTAAAGGCAATTTCACGATAATTATAAAAAGTTATCAAATCGAAATTACTATGCGTATAATCAAAATTGCAGTGTCCCTCAGCACAGGTAGT
The DNA here is from genome assembly GCA_947562105.1 of Shargacucullia verbasci. Lineage (NCBI taxonomy): Eukaryota > Metazoa > Arthropoda > Insecta > Lepidoptera > Noctuidae > Shargacucullia > Shargacucullia verbasci. The sequence goes on along the minus strand of OX387286.1, from coordinate 2,984,352 downwards.
CAAGAAATCGTCGACATCAAGAATAACTACCTACTGAAAAAAAATAAGGTGTCAGCTTTTCGTGCAAATTAATATTCATAAAGCAGATCCTACATCAAAATTCATACGTGATATTTTATTAATTTAGCTTGAATTATCGTTTGTAACTTATACTGTGTATTGGGTTTTATAATTCCATTCCGAAACGTTTTCTATTCTTCTTATGCGTTACCGGTGTAAAAGTAGCGGAATGGAAGTAACGGAATCGTTCCTTGCTTGAATAATGTGTTTATAGTTATTTTAATTAACCATAAAACCGAATTATACGACTCAATTCGGTTTCACAAAAAAACAATGCACTTCATGAAGTGTCAAGAGTAAATAAATTTCCAGTTCTTACCTTTCTTTTTGGTTTCGGATTGTAGAACCCGGAAATTATACCACAAGAAGCATACGTGTTACATAACTGGCAGTCTCTGACAAAATGAACTTTTAACGCATTTGGCGATTGTCAGGAGACTGTCTTAGAACTGCCATTTGATAGAATAAATGAATAAAATTGTAGAATGTCAGTAATAGTGAAAATTATGGTTTCGGAGTGGAATTTTTCCACCCGTCCTTATTTTCATACCCTATAATTAATTGTTAATTAAAAATTATTAATTCGTTTTTTAGAGAAACAAATGGTTCTTATATAATTGTTAAGTGTTTTATTTTATTAGTGTTAAAAAAATAAAGTCATAAACTCAAGCATACAAAAATAAAATGTGTATAAAGGTACAGCGAATAGAGTGGGACATGACAAAAATTACAGTTTCTAAATACATAAATATGAATATTTTGAAATTCCTTTATTTTGTAATACTTTTCATGATCGCATTTTTTGATTATAAATGTAAAGATGGATTAAATGTAACTTAAACTGTATTAACGACTTAAAATAAGGAAAATTCTTTTTGTTAAGTCATGGGACAGCTCTTTATTGCTATGTACATTTTTTGTGAAAACGACCCAACTAACAATGTTAATGTTCAGACCCTGAAGCCAAGAAACCTGAGGACTGGGATGAGGAGATGGATGGTGAATGGGAAGCTCCCCTGATTGACAACCCTGCCTGCTCTGCCGCCGCTGGCTGCGGGAAATGGAAGCCGCCCACCATACCTAACCCTAACTACAAGGTAACATAGCTGAAACATCGAGGGCCAACACTCCACAGATCAATGCGGAATCTCTAAATACTCCACCAATACTTTTAAGATGCCATTTGTACTTCACGTAACGCAGAGACTCTTTGTTCAAACAATTTAAATGGATATTCAAGAATATTATTTATTTATATGAAAAATCTTTTATGCTAACAGCCGCGGGTTACGTATAGCTAATAACAATATAAATGTATACATTTTTACAGCAAATGCGTGACAAATAAATATGTTTACACAGGGCATCTGGCGTGCACCCTTGATCCCGAACCCGAACTACAAGGGCAAGTGGACACCGCGTCGTATACCCAACCCACACTACTTCAAGGACGACCAACCCTTCAGGATGACGCCTATCGTAAGTCTATTATAATCTCCAATTAAAGATAAAGATTGACAACGTTCTGTCCTGGTGGAAAGTTGAAGGAATGAGGTATGGTGTTCCTCCATTGACAAGGGAGGATCCTCTGACCAGGCCAAGAAGCAATAGGTTGATCTTAGACGTTCCAATACAAAAACTACTACTAAGGTCTAGCTAAAGCCTAGCTGCTTGTAATTTCTGTGGCTTTACAGACTTACTAAATCGGAACATGCGCGTACAACTACATATTTCCATTTTACGGCAAAAATAGACAAGTACGACGTTAGGCCCTGCACATACGCCCCGCAACTAGTAAGTAATAATCACGATAGTATCCATTTTAATTTGATTTGTGTACAGCACGCGGTCGGCTTCGAGTTGTGGTCGATGTCTCCGATGCTGCTGTTCGACAACCTGATCATCACGGACGACCCGGCCGTCGCCGACCAGTGGGCGCAGGCCACCTTCATGCCTAAACGTGCCAAGATATCGAGGGACTCCGTAAGTTGTTTATAGCTTTGACATTAGCGATGTGTAGCCTGTCTTTGAAATACTTCGGGCTGATTTTTCTAAAGCTGGTTATACCTTGGATAAGTTATTCCTCTGATAAGTCCATATATAAACTGTTCTTATTTCGAATTAACAGCTGGATAAATTTTATCCGAGCATTGAAAAATTGGGCCTAACTGAAAATAAAACAGTTTAAAAAAGAAGTTAAACAGCTGATATAAATGTTAATGTGACAATTTTTTTTTTAAACTTCTGCCATTGTGTCGGCGCGTAATAAGAAATTATTGAGATTTTAAATCTCTTGTTCAGTGAAGTGCTGGTGTCTGTTTAATTAAGAAGTTAATCAATCTTGATCCAGTAGACTTCTTCGTAAGTCGACAAAACGATTAACTGTATCAAAACCGATAATTCTACCTCATTGGTCTAGTGTTCGCAAGCGCTACTATTGAGCATGAGTTTCTGGGTTCGATTCCCTGGTCGTGCAAAGTGTTATTGGAACTATGCCCGTTACATGGCAATAGGCACTCCTTCTATTCCATAGGACTTAATAACGGCATCGGCGCAATATGAGTGTATAATTGTACACCTCTGCCTAACCCATCGGGAAATACAGGTGTGATGCTATGTTGTGTTATAACCGATAATTATGTAGCGAACGTTGTGGGGTCGCATGTTACGTGCGATGAACTACAAGCCGGGCTGGTGGGCTTTGTACGTGGTATACGTGGCCATACCGATAGTGGCGTACATCGCCTGTCTCATACGACGAGCCAACGAGGTCCTATACTATTTGTAGCTAGATATTCCCTTTGCGATCAAGCGCTCGCTAGGATTTTACCCCCATAATATTATATAGTGTTCTGCAAGTGTATATTAGTTCCAACTGCATCGCGACACTTTAATATCGGCTAGAAAAATACAAAACGTCTTTATTGAGGAATGTGGTCGCTACATATTTTATATAACAGAATATTGTCGAATGTTTTATCTTTTTATGAAGAGATAACACTGTATTTCTTACGGTACGATATATAATATAGCTGCGTGACTATCATTGACACCCATTAATTATCATTGTTTCCTATTATAGAGCTAACAAACTCTAGTACATTTTGTTCTGTTTGTATTCCATCAGCTTCAGATTATAAATTGAAAAAACCCAATCTTAAATGTACCCTTATTCCATCTACCAAAGATCTGAGAATCCAATGATCCGAGGAAGGTCCTTAAGCTCTTGTCACTGTCATTTGTTTGAAGACAAAGGGATAGACCACAAACACACGCTCTCTCTTTAACCCAATTTTTAACTAGTGAAACAGTTCGAGTGTAGTTGCTATTCGTATTCGAGTGTAGTACGCTAGTATGTAGCAAAGCTAAAATCCACAGGACTCCGTACTGGACCGCGCTTTGAAGTTCGCCGGCGAGAACCCCTGGATATACGCCGTGGTTATCTTAGGCACCTTCATCGTTGTCGGCATCATCGCCTATGTGTGCTGCGGACCGAAGTCGGTGAGTCTAGCACTAAGTTCATTTTTCTGTGCTTATAATGTTTTTCCTTGGTACGAGACTGGTATTTGGTCTAGCAAAATGTATGATTATGTCGCCAAAAACTAATTCTATGATATATTCATAGAATTTGCATTGGTTATATGCTCAACCTATCAAGGAAATGATTCGTGCGGGACTTACACACTTCGTTTTGGTACTGCAGGATGACATTTAAACTTACGTATAATGATAAATAGAAGATTTGGTAAGGAGCGAACGAGTTAAGATGGTAATTTTGAACAATATCAATATAAAACATTATGAAACTGTGTGAAATGACGCAAAACCGACACAATAGTAAAACTTATTGTTTCTCGTCACCCCGCGCCGTGTGCCTCCTGTGTCTACAATCTGTAACAGTGTCAATATATAAAAACAAAAGAACTTTTTAATGTCAATGATAACAGTTATTAATAAACATTTTTCATTATTGTTATAATAAAAAACAATAATATAATGATACATTATCGTTGAGATAACGTTAAACAAAACATACTGATTCTGCTTTTTTTTTTTCAATGTAAGTTATTTATTAAAACCTAATTAGTAATGTTGCGTTATAGCCACAATAAGACACGATACTTAATTAAATATTAGAAAAACCATAAGTGTAAAATGTTAATTATTTTGAATACATATGAGATAGAAGACAAATATTACCTAACTGTGAATTATAGTAGTTTGGTCCTTCGAGCTTCATCTCATCCACTTATAATAATACAACTAACGATTATAAATCTAAGCTGAGTATATCTAAATATCCGAATGACCTCAGATATGCAATACAGTGAGTGGAACCATATAGAAATTCATAGTAACCCATAAATTCGGAAAGAATTTGCCTTTTCTTGTAAGTTTATATTTTGTCCATCCTGCTTTAATTAAAATAACGTTACGCCTTTTTTTACCCGTCACCCCCTTTTAACAAGACACACAAAAAACTAAATAAAAAGTGTCTTATACAGGATTCTGATGCTGACGTGAAAAAGACAGACGCTGTTGTCGAAGACGATCCTCACCAGTCGGAGGCAGAAGAGGACGTGAGAGAGGAACCGGAGAGGCCCAGCAAGGCCGATCTGGAGGGACCAGAACCCGAAGCGGAAGCCGAAGTCGTTACTTCTACTGAGGATGTAAGGCACTTTCCATTACACTTTATTTAACAGGGAAATGGTGGGGTCGACGTATAAATTCTTAATTTAAAATTCATTTATCATTGAATAATTAGTTAATTTATAATTTTATTTATTAGTAAGACCACTCATTATGAAAAAAGGTATTCAATGAGATATTATCACACTACACACAACAACCTACCACAGATTCTTAAGACATTATAATATTATCTGTAATGTACTAACTAGTATCCAGGTCAGTGTTTACCAAACTGTGGTAGACAGATCTTTGCTAGACCCTTGAGAAAACTGAGTGGTTCCCTCCTATTTTTCGGCACACTCATATCTATTTAATAGAACAGGAATCCACAATGTTGCCATGATTCTATGTACGGTTGTGAGGCCAGTGGGTAGAGCGTATGATGTTGAGGTGAAAGTGAAATGTTTAGAAAAGACTGATAATATCTTTTTTTTTTTTGTTCTAGACTACGCCTCTGGTGGACACAGAGGGCGCTGGCGACGGCCAGAGGAAACGCAAACCTCGTAAGGAGTAAAAGTATTGTGAGCAGTACGTTTGTAAAATTCAAGTACGTGTATGTGTGTGCGGCGGTGTGTTGTCATAGCGTTTGTATGTAGCCGTGCGTTTGTCTTCGGTGCGCGTTTAGTTTGCACAGTGACGTCACAAACCGGTCATAGTGTTGTGATGGCGCTAGTGTATTACGTCACTTGATATGTTGAGTTTGGGTATTGGAAACGCTGTTATAGAAACTATAATCGTATTACAAAGAAAAGTTTTGTTTAGGAGGGAATTAAAATAACTTATTCGAAATAAACGTCCTTATATCGGATCAGAATGTCAAAAAGTAAATAAATCACAAGAATGATCTTTCGGACCAATAAGGGAATCTTTTAATTTTATTTTAATACAATTTTACTTTGATGTATTAACCAACGAGTAAATAAGTATAGCCAAAGCTAGATTTATTGAACTAACCAATGTAAATACAAATCTATACAATTTCCATAACATCAGTTTTCAATGATATTTTAACTTTTATTTAAAATATCAATATACCAGGCTTAACATAAAAGTGCGTATCTGCCTTCTTTAAAACCTTTCTTTCGTGTAGGTAAGCTATATTTAGTCTAATATTTATTATTATAGAAAATTATACTCTATCTGTCATTCCTGTCCGTAATACTTATATTTCGCTGTTTTCTTCTATTTAGGGACTAAATAATAACTTCTTGGTATTTATACAAACATAATAATATTCTAATATTTTTACATACGATAGTGATGACAAAGGTATTATATTAAATAGTATTTAGATAAAATAGAGCAATAACTTCTATGAGCAGATAAGGGATAATATGGGTAAAGTTTGACAATTTAAGACCAACAATTAAGTTATTGTTTGATGTTATAATTGAGTCAAACATTTATGTATATTGTTTAAAGCAAGCTGTTATTATTTCGTCTTATGTATACTATATAAATATAATTCATTTATTTCTATTCTGTACTGCCAAAGAACTTAGTGTCTTTATTTTATCTTGTGACCAATTTAGTGAACAAAATGGTGAGAGGACTTATGTTGCATTTTTATGACTAATACATATGTATAGCTTATGATATAGGATTCGTATCATTTCATCCACAGTTGACCATAAAAATGGTTCATCACGAAACCCGTCTTCAACTAAAAAGCCTGGCTTAGGTTACACTATTTCCATAGCTGACTGTGATTCGAAATCAATAACACGATCGCGCCCTGCAATGTTCATTAATTTTTGTTGTGAATTTCATTCATATATATTATCTATACATAAATATATTAGTGGAATAGTTTAATTTTTGTATTTTTTTCGTTAACTCCTTGTGGGTTCCGTGTGAAAGGATTTATCTGTATATAGTTTGACGGCTTATATAATAATGTTAGTAGCGAATTTTAAACATTTTCATGCGATAATTCCTTTTGCATTATATTTTATGACTTGTATATTTAGATAGAAAAACATTGTTTGTTCTCGAGTATTAACTTCATAATAGCCGTATTGTAATATAACTGTCATATTTTGATGTTCACTAATTACTATATTTATTTTCTGAGGATCGTGCTCTTAATAAGTACCGACGTTTTAGAATATGTTTGTGTTAAACTATGAAATAAATATACATAAGTACAAGTTTTATGTTTGCGCTATTCACCGTTGATTGGTTCTTTAATTTTACCAAAATAAGTTAATATAGTGATTTATCTGCACATGATTGTTTCCATAACATAATAATATTACAATTTGTAGCGTAACACTATCACGCCCACGACCGAATTTCTGGTTTTAACCTTATTGATTACCTTTACTGCGACGCATACGTAAACACGTTTGTTTACAAGTGTCTCGTGCTGGGATTACAGGAATCGATATATGGTACAGTTTTGCTGTAATGGTAGTGTAGCTACAACAAATGCAATAAACAAACGTTTACATAAACGAGCACGATCCGAGACGGCGATGGACTCACAGACTCATTAGTCGTCGTTCTAGCCCTTTCTTAAATAAAGGGATAGCTGTAAATCTGACCAGATACTTATGAATATCAATATTTTTGATTTACCAACTGTTTTATTTATCGACTCCAAAAAGATGTGTTCTCAATTTGTGTTACACTATTTGCGTCAGTATTATTAATTCATCATATTGAGGGAATACAATTTAATATAACAAGATAAAAATATGCATTTGTAGATTAGTACACAGAACAATTATTATTTGTTTACGGTACAATTAATTACGCAGTTTTGTATCGTTTTTATGTTACGGTCAGCGTGTTCAATGCAATGCAATTTTCCATTTAAAATGCATGTCAGTGAACTTTCTATACTCTCTGTATTTTTACGGCCGTAACGGCTTTGACTAAGGGCGTTGTGCACTGTACGTGATATTTTTTCGGTTTCACTTTTGCACCGCTATATTCCAACGTATAAGCGGGGAAATGAAATGAAATTAAATTATTTATTTTGCAATTAGGATTTTTCAATCACTTTTACACGTCTTTTTTAAACTAGATGGCGTCGGCATTTCCTATGACTATCCCTGAGAAGAAACGCCGAAACAAACTCAGGGGTCAAAGTCTATCAAGAAGGGGTGTGTAGCCATCCATACACTTCCGTGTACCTAGCTCAGTAGCGGCCTAAAATTTATAATAAACGTTTTACTGATCTAATTTTAAATTACAACAAACAAAATATTTTTAGTAAGCCATTTTTCAGAAACATATTTGAATGCTATACGAGCTGTGAGTCCTGCCTACCCCTCAACATCACGGTTGTTTCGGGCAGCTGTAATATAATATTACATGGTCTCGATGCTTTTATTTCATAACCTACGACTGTGTGTGATACGTGAAGTTAATGGACTGTAATTTATATCGATAATAAACTGAATTATTTGTACTTATTTCGTTTTATTTTGTACTACCTTACTTTTGAAGATGTGCAAGGCTTAAAATGATTATGCCACCTTCGTGCTTATGTTACGTAGTAACCATCAAGTTATATGTTGTTTATGTGATTGATATAACGTGATTGAGGTAACGTGATAGCGCTAAAATAGAGCCTTCATCAACGAAATATGGACGGTTGCTTGTCTCCTTCGGTAATGCAGCAACTAAACCAACTCTTATCTTTATTTGTTTGTATCGATTGTAGGGGAGAAAGTAGCCTCGATCATAACCACGTCAACCTGTTCTAATTTCAACGCCACGCCACTAGATTTGTTAGAATAAATTACTGCTCGAGTTAGAAAGGGAAAGAAATACGGATGGTTTAAGTTTAAATGCACCGGCCGGGCGGCGCAGGCGAGACGAGTTTACGAACCGGGAACTATCTAAAGAAGGAAGAAATGCACCACTGTCCATCAACCAAATAATATGCTTAGTAAATGCATTTAAATAAGTACATATTGGGCCGCTTATGTTTACAGACGCGGCCAATGACCCCACAAAAAGCGCGCATGACTTACAATTATATTTATAAAATACTATTTGTCTATTCTGTGACCTAATCCGCTAAATGGATTACTGTATGGATGCACGTCTAGCCCTTAGGTAACATTACCATGTGCATGCACCGCGGTCCGCGTCTCTAGATAGCCTAGTTAAGAGGAGCACCCATTGTGCCTAGGGATGACCTCAGCAGCAAAAAATCGATTTTTACTTGCAACATATTAATCGATTATTGGGAAAAATACCTACTTTTTTTTCTGAAAATAACAATATGCGATTTTGATTATAATATGCGAATTCCCCGACATGTTTTTAAATAGAAAATAAACCCACTGGCTTTCTATTACACTGATCAACAAAAAAACACTTTTTGTGTCATATAACTTTTGCCTAGTTTTTGTTTGTTTTATATATTTAAGAAAATTTCAGTTTTTATCAACAAAATAAAGTTATTTCGTTATAATGCAATATTAATATCAATGTAACTTTGTGGTTCTCTTCTATATTTTTTCCGGGACATCTCGTTATGATATCCAACAGTACGTAATCCGCCAGCATACGGACTCCACTTGCAAATATCGTTTTTCTATCGTAGAAATGTTTTGGTAGAATTGGCGCCTAAATTTTCAGAAAAGAAGAGGAAATGTAAATGTAGAAATGTATTTTTAACGACATATTACAATCCAAAGGCTTATATAAGTAGATAACAGCTCCGCGACAATACTTTTATAGTCACTTGATCAATGATCTCCGAGAAAATTGAACGTCCTGAAAGATTCCCAAGCTAATTTTTCAAATCACTAAGCTTTTCTTTGAATATTTTATCTTTCATCGATTGCCTGATTTGAGGACCAACAGTTATATTGTTAATTTTTGCATCCCTCAGTTTAGTTTTTTTTTTTTTTCATGTATAAAAAGCCATCACAGATTGTTGCTGCGGAACTTTGAGGTGGTTCTGATACAGATAGTTCTTCATTATGAGGGTCGATCTCTCATAGTGAAGAACTCTTTTTTTAGCAAATGGCAGGTCAGGGTACTTTATATTACTTTTTGTTTTAATTGTAATACCTTTTGTATCAGTAAGACAAAAGTAACAATTAGATGAGTGATTCGTTGGTTCCTTCCTTCTGGTTAGAATGAGAGTAGGAAGGTATTTCAAAATTAGTAAGCACCTTTCTTCTGACAAAATTTTGTTGATCAATGTTATTATTATGTATGCCTTCTCCTTGCACGGGAGTACAGAGTCCCGGATGTTTGGAAGGCGTGCACAGAGCCGAAGCCAACACATATTGGCCCTTTAAGACAAATTTAATTAAATGTTATTATTATTATATAAGTTATTATTATTAGGTAGTTTTCCTAATAATATGCTTGCCTATGTGCTTTAGAAAAAAACTTTTCTGCTGGTGCAGTAGCCAGCACCAAGAGATCCTCATTGACCTCCATTAGATAATATTGCCACCAACTACTTTTTATAAGTTTTCGAAGACGTATTCTTAAAAAAAATCTTTAAATATTTCACAAACGCTTAACGAAAGTAACCAAAACAAAGATTTGTATCGTTATAAGTTTTTTTGTTTTAAGAAATCTTTATACAAATGAAACTGTTTTGCCGAGATCAAAAATATCTCTCAATGTCTACAGTTTCTGTACTGTGATGATATCACCACTATTAAACAGATATTGCCTTCTTCGCTTCTAGCGCTTAGCTGGGGCTAATAACCAAAAATGGCAAATTATAAAAATTTATTAAAATGTGATAATCGATTATGTTTACATAATCGATTATTCCTTAATCGATTTTTCTTATTGCGGAAATCTATTAATAAAAATCGATTATTTCTGAAAAATAATCGAAAAAATTAAAATCGATTATTTTTTCACATCCCTAATTGTATTGTATTGTGCATTCGCTATCGGGAGAGCGTCGCGATATGTTGTGGCTACTGTGTGTAAGTGTTGTGTTGTGTTGGACTGGGGCCGACGCGCAGCCGAACATTGTCATCTTCCTAGTCGATGACCTGGTGAGTATAACCGAATTTACACTGTCACATGGGCTTTGTAGCTAAAGCTCGATCGAACCGGTATTTTAACTTAGGATTCGTAGTCCTAATGTTGCCCTAAATAATACTACAGGATATGAGCTTTTGAATCGAACTACAGTAGGGATTTAGCTACTACTAGGTAACATGGTCTTCTATCTGGTAACCGAGTTAAGGTTTTGACACAGAATTCTTCTTCTCTAATCCAGTGGAAATTAAATTAACCGTCCAAGTTGAATATAAACTTCCACTAAACCATATAATCTCGTCCGGCTGAACAGTCATCACAACTTATCTAGGTATTTGTTTATAGTTTTAATTTATATATCAAAATATCTCCAAGTATTAATACCTATTTCATAAATGTACTTATGTAATCAGTTCTCAAAACGTTATTTTTATAAACTTCAAAAAATAATATTTACCTCCGACCCGTGTTTATAAACACGATAACAACATAAGATAGTACCTACTTACCTACCCACTTCACGTAAGTACTTACTCATTATGCGAGTGATGAACTTAAAGGCTATCGTGTAGACTTCATTAATCAGATTCAAACAGGTACTAAGGTAGGTGGCGTGATTCACAAACCGGTCGATACCCTAATACCCTCGTCAGTAATAAATCCTTTGCTATCAAAGTCACATTGATACAATAAAGCCCCGTTTGAACATTATTTGCCTACGAACGACGGATCACGCACTGTCGATAAACACGACTGTTAAATACACTAGTACATGTTTCTGTGCTTACACATTTTTAAGGGCATGCACTTCCACACAACTTTTAGTATGGGACCAACACTGAAATCACCAGTTACCGTTATTTCTTTCTAGTTATAAAAAAAATATTGGCAGGCGGTCTGCTTTCAGTGAGTCTAATTTATATTGGGTCAGTTTTCGGCAATATCTTCGCCGACAGAAGAATGAAAATTTACCTAGTTTTTAAATCCCTGTACTCTGTCCCTAGGACTTTAGACGGCCAATCACGAGGACAACGGTAAATTCTGTGCTTATGTTATCTCAAATCATCGATGCTTCGGTTAGGTAGATAGGCACATTATGAACAGGCATCCAGACTAACTATACTTACTTATCTATAGGGCACAAAAATTATTAAGTATAACAAAAGTAGCAGAATTCTCACCTACACTGTTTATTACTTATTCTGTGATAGCGTATAACTTTCTTTGTAAACCAGAAATGCTATGTTGATCCAGTGTCAATAATCGTATATGAATTTTCGACACTAGACGATCACATCGCGTGTACATCATACAATTATACACAAAGACATATTGCGTTATTTGTCGCAATTACAGGCAGACTTTTAATTTTATTGCATCATGAGTGTGTGAATTTCTTAGTGCCATTTCCGTAAGTATATAGATAGGTGCTTATGAAAAAATTACACGCTTTTTACACGACTGCCCAAAAAAGGAGTGTAATGTTTTTTCCTTATAATTACTTGCGGGAATATCCTACTAATGCTACTAATATTATAAATGTGAAAGTTAGTGAGGATGGATGGATCTTTGTTACTCTTTCACGCCAGAACGACTGAACGAATCTGGATGAAATTTGAGAGATAGATTATAGTCTGGAATAGCACATAGGCTTTTAGCTTTTATCCCGGAAAAATGTACGGGTTCGTAAATCACGCGGGCGAAGCCGCTGGCGGAAGCTAGTTTATGTATAATTTAATTTAATCCAATCTTTCCATTTCTATTATGAATGTGAACCAGCAGGAACAAAATATTGCATTAACGGATAGGGTGCTGACCAGTTTTCCACCCATAACGTCTTCGATGAATTCTGACATGGATAATGAATGGCAAAGCAAATAGTTTGGCATTCAAATTTAACGAATTAAGGAAGAGAGGGAAGCTAATCTAAATAGATTTGGTTTTATTTTAAGGGCTGGAACGATGTGGGCTTCCACGGGTCGAACCAAATACCAACGCCAAACATCGACGCGCTTGCGTACTCTGGCATTGTGCTGCAGAACTACTACGTCACGCCCATATGCACCCCGTCCAGATCCGCACTTATGACTGCCAAATATCCTATACATACTGGTAAGTAAATAAATGACTATTCTACCTCGTTGATTGCAAGCGCGGCTGCTGGACGTGAGGTCCCCACTTTCCCCGGTCGGGCAATGTTTAGTGGCCTAAGCGCTTATCTTAGCTTCATAAACACGACCATAGCAAGCAGTGGCGTGCGGTTCATAAAGACAAAAAGACACTGCCTACCTTACATAACTCAGATAAATATTTATTAGAATATATTTGAGGTGGCAAATCACATACCTACATCATTATTTAATAGACAAGACGACGAACCAATACCAACATGCAGAAGATATTTTTGGTAAGTAAGCTTTTAAAATTTTCTGCCCTGTCTAAAAACTCTGTGCACGCCGCTGATAGCAAGTAATATTGAAGAACAACTTGAAACTTTCAACTTAACTATCTTAAACTATAGACTATAGACTGAGCTTACACCTAAAAATACATCCAGGTTGTGTTGCAAAGAATAACTTTTAAACACGTCTCGAATACATTTGCGATATAATAGCTAATAAAATTATCAATACATGCCAGCCGCTGATTCAAGGAATTGACGTGCAATCCACAGAATTAATTCAATCCTATCGTACCTAGTAACAGGACCTATAAAAATACAGTTAACTGATGTAGGTACTGCCTAAAATAAAAATACGTAATGCTGGGGATGTGGTTCGATTCCCGGACCGGGCAATGTGTTATTGGATTATTCTGTTATATAATTCTCAGCAACAGGCTGGAGTTTGTAAGTAATTGTGTTCGCCTCAAGAGTTAACAACGCCATCAGTAGAAGTTACGATTTACCTACAACTCTGCCTAATCCTTAAGGGACGACAAGCGTGCAGCTTTGTTATATAGGTAGATAATATACACTTAATGTTTGAAGACAAATATAAAATATACCTAGGCACCTACTCATGGGAAAGTGTCACGTGTCCTTTATACCCTACGGATATTGCTGTAGAAATCCCAAAATTGTATGTGGGTACAGTGGGCCCATACAGGGAACCATTTACACCCAAGAAGATGGGAAAGTCTACTAGAAATTACTTCTTTTATACAGGTATGCAACACGGCGTCATATATGGCACAGAGCCGAGGGGTCTCCCGCTCTCCGAGAAGATACTCCCACAGTACCTGAAGGATCTAGGATACAAAACACACCTCGTCGGAAAATGGCACTTAGGACATTACAAGAAGGAATACTTGCCCCTGAACCGAGGGTGTGTATAGGATTTGTGTCTCCATTTCGCATTATTACCCCTTGCTATGTTGACTGCTTCATTGGTCTTGTGGTCGCAAGTCCGGCTGCCGATCGTGAGGCACTATTCCCGGATCGAGCAAAGTGTTATCTAAAATCTAAAAATTATCTAATTTCCAGTTTTATTTCAACTTGGCCTTTAGAGGCACTTTTAAAAAGTTGAGACTTTAGGTGCACGGTTCCAAAAGTCAGTTGGTCCGATGGAGAAGGGCCCGACAAGACAACAACCTGGATACTCTTTTCAAAAAAAGGTGGTGTGCAATTTATAATCTTAAAGAATCCGAGTAGATCTATACCTAATACTAAATTCTGGAATTTGGAATTGCGCCTGGCTGATCGACCCCTATTATATCCCATAAAACTGTGCCAGATCTAATGCCTAACCCTACAGGAGAATACCTACAAGCGTGATCTCATATTATATTTTGTTCTAATAGGTTCGACACACACCTTGGTTTTTGGACAGGCAAGATTGACTTATATGACCACACTAGTATGGAAATGAAGTCATGGGGCTTTGACTTTAGGAGAGGTAATATTAATCTAAGTATACAAATATTTACTTATCCATGGCATAGGTAAGTACTTATTTTACGTCTTCTTTCGTCATCTTCTCACCGCTCACATAGAAAATGTTTATAAATAGTGGAAGGGAGAACCATTAAGGTAACTTAAAAAAAAATGATTGAGATAATATGCCTACATACTATATTTGTTATATACTTGATAGATAATCAAGTAATGTTTTGCAATATACGTACATGTGAGTGATGTGTCTAATGTTTGCTCGTTAACGTCAATATAATTTGCAGGTTTTGAAGTGGCTGATGATTTGTTTGGTCACTATGCGACTGACATTTATACCGAAGAAGCAGTTAAGGTAATGTATCTATGACCACGACGTGTTATGTCCTATCCTTCAACTGTATGTAGATACCTACCTAACAAACTTACCTAGCGAATTTTATGTTTTATGTTCTCATATTCTTTGTTTTCCTTATCATGCAAATTCGGAATCTTGGCAATTTAAGAACATTGGCCTGTGTCATTAATTAATGATTGCACTTGGAAATGTACCTAATAATTGTGAAGGATCTTTTCCCGCGTAAGGGAAATTACTATTGGGTTTTTCTGACAGGAAATTCTCTATTTTTGCAGCAATGGCAATAGACTCTTGAACTAAAAACGGCATGATCTGCGAAATGTGGGTGCAAACATGTGCCTAATCCTTTGGAAAATACAAGAGTTAATGCTATATGCTACAGGAGTAGGTTCTTCCTATTCAAATATCATAATGTTTTTTACCAGCTAATAAACGGTCACAACAAAACCGAGCCAATGTTTCTGATGGTGGCACACTCGGCGATGCATAGTGGTAATCTTCCTGAGTTCCTGAGAGCGCCGGACGCTATGATCGACAAATTATCGCACATAAAAGACCTGCAGAGGCGAAAGTTTGCTGGTAAATGATTCTAAAATATTTTTTCTTAGACATAATGGATCTTCGATTCCATTCTTTTAGCCCGTCAAGATATCTTTTGTGTCTCGGTGTCTTTTGTGTTTTCGAGCGCCACTTTAATTTGCCGCCGATTTAATTTGTTCACAAATGACACCAGGATTATTCAGTTATAGAGTCTAATTCATTAGTTACGTCCATACTCCACAGGCTAATTTGCTATAAACTAATATCTCTACATAATTATGTATACTATACATCACAGTTTTATAAACCAATAGTGTTTTGGATGGAAGTTGAAAAGGTAAGTAGGTTCTTTGTTCCGACTTCTCTTACTTATTTAAAATATATTGTTACCTGTTAGGTGCACCCATAATCTTGAAAAGCCCAGTAGGTATATGAATGTAGTCAATTAGAAACAAAAGGACTTCACTTAATTTATTTTGTTCTGAGCTATTTTGATTTCGCTGAACGAACTAAACTCATGAAATGGTTCGATTGAAAAAGATTGCACTTATCTTAAATTAAAAATATTTCTTCATACTTACATGCCATACCTATCTAATCAAACATTCCAGCTATGGCTGCGAAGTTGGACGAGTCAGTCGGCGAAGTGGTTCAATCCTTAGAGAAGAAAGGATTACTCGAGAACACTATAATTATATTCAGCACTGACAACGGTGGGCCCGCCGCTGGATTCAATGATAACGCTGCCTCTAACTATCCATTGAAAGGGGTAAGTAGCATTTGTCTTACTTATATAATACTAGCTGTGCCCGCGACTTCGTTCACGTGGATGTCGGAACTTAACAATGTATTTTTTAGTGAGACTAAATGCACTTAACCCTATTTTTTGCAAAAATAAAAGATTTTTTTAAAATAAAAGTAGCCTAAGTTACTCCTTATTACATCAGCTACCTGCCAATAAAAGTCCCGTCAAAATCGGTCCAGCCATTTCAGAGATTAGCCTATACAAACAGACAGACAGAGACAGACAGACAGACAAAAATTGTAAAAAATGATATTTTGGTGTATGTACCGTATATATATTCATATGCATGTAGTAAAAAACGGTTATTTCAATATTACAAACACGCACTCCAATTTTATTTATATGTATAGATGTATAGATGTATAGATTATAATTGAGGTCACAAAATCTACGCAGTATCTTTTAAAAGCAAGCTCAAAACAAGTTACTGTCAGTGTTAACGTATATGTAAATGGTGGAAAAAATCAAATTGCGAACTCGTGAACTGAGCCATTGAAAATAAGTTCCAACTGGTATAGTTACCAGATACCAGAATGTTACAGATTCGATTCGAATTCTCACTCGAATTTTTTCTTTCCAAAAATTTTAAGTTTAGGATTCGCTAGTTTTATTGAGTCATAGAATCAACATAACACTATTCTTATGTTAAATATTTCATGAGGAGAAAGAAAGTCTAACGAGTTATGTAGGTACCTACGTATTGAAACAGTGACACACCTACACATATTTTCGAACGAGAATTAAAGGAAAAATCGTAGAGCCTTTGATATATCGCTAGGTACCTACAACAAAATTCTAATAATATGTTAATTATAATTTATAGGTGAAAAACACAGCTTGGGAAGGTGGAGTACGTGGCGCGGCTTTATTGTGGAGTCCCTTAATTAATAAACCGTCTCGAGTCGCGACTCAGAAGTTCCACATTGTGGATTGGCTGCCTACGTTGTACAGTGCTGCGGGTGGAAACATCAGGTAGACTTTTTCTACAGGTTTTATTTTCTTCTCACTAACAAATATTCACTAACCAAGTGTAAAAGGTATAGCCGAACGTGAAATTCCTTCACTATGAGGATCAAAATATATTATTTGGTGTTACAATAGGGTATGCTGAAAATACTGCATGGGTCCTCTCGAGCTGAGACCAAAGACAGCAGCCTCTTCAATACATAAGTATATACCAATAAGGAGGCGATTTTGATAATGTCAGCAATTAATTCGGTATATCCTAAATCTTGCAGTGTATTCAAAGATGTTGACGGCATGGACTTGTGGGAAGCCTTGTCCAAAGATCTGCCATCTCAGAGGAATACTCTAGTACACGTCATTGATGACATTTGGGGATTCGCTTCTATTACTCTCGGCAAGTGGAAAATTCATAAAGGTATGTTTACTGTGAAATAAATTATTCCAATGAAACTGCTTATTTAATTAAGTAGGTACTGTAACATGTGTTTCACAAATTTGTATGTTCTTTCCAAGCTCAGCGAATTATCCTACTCCGTCTGTACTGTTTATCAAATAAACTCTTCACGCCTTGTGCATTCTAGGATACGTTACTAATACAACAGTATAAATTTAATTTCAGGCACAAATTACAAGGGCAGCTGGGACAATTGGTTCGGGCCCGGCGAGCGCGAAGGAACCTACAACTTTGATTCAGTATACAAAAGTTACTCCGCTGAGGCCATCAGCAAGATTGGTAAAATGCCGAGCAAGGACACAATTATAAGCATCAGGTAATTACACTACCGACTATATTCTAGACGATTCTTGAACAAGCTCACATTTATCATCTCAAGTCATTAGAAAGATGCAGACCTGCGTAAGTTCTCATAAATCAACTTCGTCTGAGGTTATCGTAACGGACTTACCTACACTTGTAAAGCACACAGACGCGAGCCAGCGAGACTCTTAGACCCAATTTCACTGACTACCACTACCTATGACAGATGTTTATGGCAAAATCATCAACATTTTGTATGAGTAAAGGGCCGTTTCCATTTTAAACATGATGAAGGTCCTGATGTGCAGTAATCAATTCTTTTCAGGGAGGCATCAACACTAAAGTGTAACGAGAGTATTCCACAAACCCCGTGCATGCCGCTGGTAGCGCCGTGTCTTTTCGACATTGACGAAGATCCGTGCGAGCGCAGGAATTTGGCCGATGAGTAAGTTAAACCTGCATATATCTTGGAATTAAGGAAGTACTTCGATTATTATAAAAAAAAAAGTTAAATGATTGAGTGTTCAAAAAATACTTTATAGCGGAAACATGAAAAGGTCGATGCA
Organism: Shargacucullia verbasci; assembly: GCA_947562105.1. Lineage (NCBI taxonomy): Eukaryota > Metazoa > Arthropoda > Insecta > Lepidoptera > Noctuidae > Shargacucullia > Shargacucullia verbasci. The sequence continues at coordinate 2,965,740 of OX387286.1, read as the reverse complement.
CAAAAAAAAATTGTACGACGATCTATATATGTAAATAGATTTTGTCACAAATCATTTACAATAAAATATGTATAATCTGGCGCGTACCTATTTCGTTAGAGTCGAAAAGAAAAAAATGAAAAGATACAGTGAAAATTGTCTTTTGCAGGAATCCAGAAGTTCTTGTTACATTACTGTCGGAGCTTGAGAAAGTGAACCAAACGGTGGTACCACCGAACAACCGAAATATGAATCCTCAAGCCGACCCCAAGTACTGGGGGCGAGTGTTTACCAACTTCGGCGATTTTGAAAGGTTGAGATTTCCTGTGAAATGTGCGTGATCTATGGCACAGTGGTGTACAACATTACCTTTAAAGACTGAACATAGTTTATTACCTGCCTACCGAAGAACTGCGAGATAGATTGAAGTGGTCATGAATATTGTACAGTTTAATTAAGTATAGGATAAGAAGAAAGGGAAAATAAGTTTGTTTAATTTATTTCTCTTAGTCCACGAGACCGTTTTTCGTATACAAAATACATGTTAGCGACTCCGCGAGATAGTGTAGCGCATTATATAAATTAAGAAAGTTATATTATAGGATTTTATAGGAATAAGGGAAGTTGTTGGAACTTTCTGAAAACAATTAGAACGTTCTGGGATACTATAGAATATTGTAGAATCATGTAGAACGTCATAGAACCAAATACCGCTATATTCAACGTGCCGCCAGCGCAACGAGATACATACGGTGGTTACACGCCTCACCGTAACAATACTCGTATGCCTTTCCCTAACTTCGGGATCCGAACAGAAATCTAAATAAATGGGCCTTTAGTAAAATTCCTCTGTCTTGGCTTCCTATGCTACACTGTCGTGATACCAACAAACATAGCTTCCGATGTCACAACCACAGCAGGTGCTTAAGAAATTATAGAAATGAAGGTCTTTTGGACGAACAGTTTCGGAAACCAAAACGAAAGTACAAGTAGGCGTATCCTTTGTAATAGTAAACGGCTCTATTTCATCGTATGTTTCGCAGTAGTGAATGACTATAAAAAAATCCTAATATTATACCGATAGAAATGCTTTGTACGTACTGAAATGATCGTATTACAATAATTGATGTTTGATAAGTGGGTATTTTTTAAGTGTTTTCAATAAAAAAAAAAAACTAAGAATTTTTTAGTATTTTTTTAATTGTGAGTAGTATTTAAACGTATAATTGTTATTTCATAAACACGAGGAAAAGTTTTTGAAACTTATCTTATTAAATTTAAAAAACGCTTACATATAAGTAAGTAGGAAATATAAAATGTACACCTACTAGGAAAAAAACACCTACCATTTCATGTTAGAAGAATCACTCCCTAATGAAGTGTAAACAAATTAATCATGAGAAGCTCTAGCTCTTTTAGTTCTAACTCCGGTCCTTTTACCTGTATTCAATTTCCTTTTCCCGGTCCTTTTACCCAAATCTTCAACATTAACCGGATTATGACTGCCACTCAAGGGTAAACCTTGTTCTTCTTGTACATCACACATAATAGCATCTCTATACTCTTTCAAAGTCTCGTTTTCTACCACCTGTACGGGTTCAGGCTCTATAATCTTGGCAAGCGTGGTAGCATTCTGCAGGTGCACCTTTTCCATAGGACTTAGAACCTCTCCTACTGGGTCGGGTTGACTGCTTTGGGAAAGAGTCTCGGCGATCAAACGGTCAACTAAATCCAGCTCTTTGTGTTGGAAGAATTTGCTCATGACTGATTTTAGTTGATCAGGGATTATTTCGCACGGAGATACCATACTGGAAGTTAATACAGATTATAGATAGATTTAGAAACCAAATCAAGCCGGATTACAAGTACTGACTACTTACTCAGAATCCGAGCCTTGATCAATTATGCCGTGTGAATGCAACAGTTTCATAAGCTTAGAGGCGTTCACTGGAGATAGAGCGAACTTGTCAACGAGGTCCTGCGCTCCGATGGCACGCACACGAGAACACCACTCTATCGTCCGACGGAATATGCACAGACACTGCGGAAACCAACATAGTTAAAGATCTGTGGACCGGACTTACAAATCGTACCTTCTCCAAGGCTTATGGATATGCTTATGGGATCGTTCATCATCGTACGAGTTATCCTTAACCTTTACCGTTACGTTATGCCAAAAATGTATCATAAAATTGGGCGCGGGTTTTCAATACAAGTTCAATCAAATGCGCGCGAAAGAAAGTGTTGCATCAGTCTAAGGTAGGTAATTTCAATAACTTCAAAACCACTTTGGATAGTATTTTGTTTGGAAAATCAATTCCTATAATTGGGTATTCGGATATATCTCTCTCTTGCAGGCTATACCATCTGCTATATTTGGTGTATTAGTAAAGTGACTCACTTCTCTCTTCTTAACGCTGAGTGACGCCAGTCGTTGGTCAGTGGGCTCTCTGCTTGGGTCCGTGTCAGAACACTCCGTGCAGCAGTGACGCTGCAAATGTGTTGCATTCTCGCGCGATACACCGAAGCATGCGGCGTGTTGCTGAGTTTTGCAGTAACTAAGTGATTAAATAATAGGATGCAAACAAAATAACTAACACTAAATCTTTAAGATATAATATACTTAATACAAACCTAACTTAGTAGACGCAAGTAAAGACGAAACATACTATTGTATACAAAGTTGGAGAACATTATATTCCTGTTTTGTGGTAGTAGGTACACTTACATTTCGCCGATGCTGTTATTAATTCCCCCCAATTAAGCCTATTGCCATACTAGTAAGGCACAAGTCCTAACTCCAGGTTACTTCTGAGAGAGAGAAAGGGAGGTTCTCCTTGAGTTTCTAAACACAAAAATCTATAACACTGCCCGATTGATCTCAAGACGTCATATTCAGCAGCTTCTGACTGCAAGCCGAATGAGACAGATTACAATGGTTGGTAAATATGATTGTGTTATACTAACTGGCAAGTTATGATGGCGTGTATGACGTCATCAGTATCGTGCTTATTGCATGGACACTGTATTCGCATTCCACTAGAGTCCGAGACACTCCTCAAAACTGAACCTGAAGTATGAAAAAAAATACTTAAGGGGTCGTCCATTAATCACGTGAGGCTCGAAAGGGGGTGAGGGGGTTCGGCAAAAATCACGAAATATCACAAGGGGGAGGGGGGGTGTAGTAAGATATCACGTGCTAAGAGACAGACTAGACTTTGGAAATACGGTGACTCCTCGTCCTCACCAAGGAGGAGGGGTTAAAAAGGTTTAAAAAAATCACATGTTTAATGGCCGGCCCCTAAATAGTCTCTTATGTACAAGAGACTCTTATCTCAATATTACTTACTACCTTCGAAGTCTTCTTGTCCGTTTTGTGTCATCATGGGTGCGTTTTGAGATGGCTGAAATAATATAATGAAAGTATTATTTACTCTATCAAGTCTCGGAACAAAACCAAATTACTGTTGTAAAGTATACTCACATTGGCCTCGTGACTGGATCCCATACTCTCCCTGATGTAGGTGCGAGCAGTCATCCTATGGAATGGAGTCTCCACCCAACCCAGCTTCACTGTCTCCGGGAGTGTAGGCTCCAAGTGGTCCTGATCCTCAATAGTACTCAAAAATCCTGGCGCTTGGTAACCTTCAGGCGCGTCTACAAAGAGACGAAAGATTACGCAAGATGAAACGACCATAATCCCGTCTTATCAAAAATGTATAGTTTTGGTCATTTATTTATCAAGAAAAGAGAAGATTTTTTATGATTTACATGGGGTGTAACGAAAAATCGACCATCTAACTTCCACAACTACTTACCTACTAATCAAGGAGGCTCTAAATAATTAATTATCGTCAACCTATAAAACACACAAGGCACTCCATCGGCATAATTACAGTTTGATGACACGGCCTCATCTTTTTTGTAGCTCCGGACTGCCGTAAGCTGATAGCTTGTAAATCTTTACAAAAACGTTAATTGAAATAATGTCTCACCTTCATTATAATACAGACGCAAGCTGACGTCATAAGACTCCGGCATTTCATTCTGACAGGCCTGCATGATCACCACACACGCCCTTATTAAGTGGAGAGTCCTTTCTCTTACATTATCGAACGCGTATCTCGTGGAACGTTTGCCACTGTCCTTGGTTTTAGAGTGAACATTCATGGTCACCCCATCAGGATTGTACACGTATTCGAAAATATGGTATTCTACTAAGTTCTCGACTTTGCATTCGCCGTCGTAAAAACATATGACGAGTTGGTGGAGCTGAAATTAAAATATTTTATTTAGATAATATCAGATGCACGGATATCTAATGCTTCAACGCCAACGCGTCCGGCTTTACCTATGGTGCAGTGTGCAGTGCACACGGGCGCAGTCTCAGAGGACGCCGACCGCCGCTCTCGGGATTTAGACACAAAAACAGCGCATTGTTCTAATTTAGAAAATAAACTGAGTGGGTTCGTATTCCACGCGAGTGGAAGCTAGTCATTTATAATTACACACCATTTGCACCCGAATTTTGATGACATTCTGATCGCGCGACTACTAGAGGGCGCCAGTGTAATTTTAGGCGAGAGCCGCCCCTGAAGTCTGTCTTCTAAATTGTCACCTCACCTTCAAATTCTGCCCGTCCCCTCATCTATCACATTTTGTACATTGACAGAACTTTGGAGCCCTTTAGAACATAACATAGCGTCACGCTTGCATTCATGTAGGTTTAGGCAGAGGTATACTTTTACATACACCAACATTTCGCTGAGCGACGCTGTTATTGAGTCCCATGTAATAGGGGGTGAGCCTATCGCTTCTCTTTCTTAATAAAAGTTAATATAGACTCACAGAAAGGTGCTGCTGATGATGCCCATCGCAATACGGGGTGTAAATAAAATATCACTTACATATTTTTTATCGAACGCTTCAAAAGCTTGAGTAAGAGCCGTGCTAACGAAATGCGCCAGCTCGTGCCTGCATTTCTTCTTTAGTATCCTCAATTTGATACCCCCGAAGTTCTCGACAGTGTAACTGTCTTCGGGGAAAACGTTCTTCAAATACGTTATTGTACTGACAGCAACGACAGTCAACTGTTTCATAAATGTTACGGAACTTGTGTATGTTTCTGTGGCTTGTCGAGGGAATAACTTGACCCATTCTGCCACCGCCTATTTCGAAGAGCAATGGCATTACAGTACATTTTTTGTAGATAAATATTTAATTCATGAACCACGATCGGACACTGGCGACCAACATGCAATCAATAGATTTTCTACCGTCTACCTTGCGTTGCTTAACGAGTTGAAAATACCTGCTGCATACGATGCATTGATTGAAAACTTTAATTTGTCCATCCATCCTCGTCTTTCAGAGAGAGAGGGGAATAATTAAAACATTACCTATCAATCGCTTTGTACAATGCCTCTTGTTGCGGAACTGGCGGCCGATTCTACTAACAAAATTGTTCTAAAATCATAATCGAACCGCAGCTGAATCAAGGCTTTCGAGCGTTTTCTTATTCTACTATTTGATTGACCAACTAATTGAGGAAGTAAGTCGATAGGCTATATTGGGGTTGAAGAATGGATTCTTATAAAGTGCAATGCAAGATCTACACGTACGTTTGTTACCGTCTACGCTAGCTAAACGCGATGTACTGATACGAGGCGGACATTTCAAGTGCCTACTACGAGTGAAACAATACTGACGTTGACGTTTTGGGACGATTTTTGGTTGTCGTCGCGACGAAGTCGGCATTCATTAGAACAATGTTGCGCGTTTTAACTATTTTATCAAGAGCGCTACATCTTATAACAGACATACTGGATGCGGAATGTGGCGTATTGATCCCACTTGTGTAGTGACCGAGGGCTGATCCCTCTAGGAGGGTGGATCCCTCGGCTAGTTCTAGGTCGACCACTGATAATTTTTCTAATCGCATTGATCGTACAGATCGAATTTCCGGCTGATTCGAGCACCTTTTTATTGACCTTGTTCTCCAGGCAATACAAGCCAATAAAACTGCTTCTATTGATCGTAGAACAACATATAAAAGTGGTCGAATCAGCCGGAAATTCGATCTGTATTTATTATTTTAATCAAATAGGAGCCTGACCCGACTAGACTTCAAACATGTGACCCCCCCTGACTTGAAAGCTGGATCGGCCCTTGGTTGTGTCAGTGAGGCGTTTTAGTGCGTGCCACTAACATAGTACCTATCCTCACTGAATACATTAAAAAAATATGTTAAACTGGGGATGACCAATATGGTATCTAAGCATAGAAGCAAACCCACGTTTCCTTCCATGCTGCACGAGTTAAAAGCAAGGAAACAAATGTTCGCTTCTACGTTCATTACTTAAATTGATCATCTACGAATAATACTATTACATTTACCTACCTGTGACGTAAAAGTAACGGTTGCAGACATTATCCAACAGAATATTCACAAGCTTTATAAGTAAGTAAATCGAAAAATAAAACTATATAAATAGGTATCAACCAAACAGTCCAAAACTTTTATCCTGTCAAAAATATTTTTAACTTCCCGCTTTTTAACTATTGCACATGCGTACTTCTTCCTTACGCGCCATTTGTTAGATTCGAATCTGAGGTTCGAATCTCAGTTCGAATATTCGCATCGCACAGATAATTTTATGTTATTTGCAATTTTCCATTTTTTTTTTTTTGGTTTTTCTTGATTACGGTGATGCTTATATATAAAGAAAGCGTGTAGGTATATTTTTGATTTGAGATTTTTTTTTCGTATTTGAAAAACCTGGAAAAGAGATATTATAAAAAGAGATTGTATTTCATTGTAGAACACTTTTTATATTTCTTTTTTCAAACTTTATTTACATTTTCTAGAACAAATGACGATATGACATGACACTTATAAATTTAAAAATAATTTTGAATACTTTATAGTGAAAACTGCAAAGGATTTTTGATAATATAAATCGATATGCTGTGTCCTGAAGCTTATCTTGTTCAAAATGAGACAGTGCCTAAAGAAGACGAAGAAACGTGCAGAAAGAAAAGTAAAAAAATACCCGGTGAAGGTACAGGAAGCTTAGAATTAAACTCCTACAAAAATCCCAAAACTTGGAAGAAGTCCATATCTAATTTCTTTCGCAATCAGCTTCGTCCAACTAAATCCAACGATGTAAGTTATTATTGTGTAAATACAAAGATCATTTTTTATTCAGTGTCTTCTTATATGTTTTATTTTTCAGGGTGATCGACCATCAGGAAGCAAAGAACAATTTGAGGATAAAGAAATGAGTCCAGAACAAAAGTGGCAATCTCTAGGGAAAATATTCAGGCGCCAAAGTTTTGAGCACTGGAACAAGTCGTCAAATCAGCAAGGAGAATGTTCCTCTCCGAATAAACGTCTCGCTGTGAAAAAAGTGTTGTCAAGCTACTTCGGGAAAATCCAAAAATCGTCGTCTGTTACAAATGATAAATGAAATTATGAGTAAATAAATAGTTTTTGTAAATGGATTTGTGCTGATTTATAACGCCAGAGTTGAACCACTGGAACAGCCTCAAATACACGAATCAAGTCTAGTAGTACCTATGGTGGGAGACTTTGTTTACTATTGTCTAATTCAAAACTGTATCAAAGTAAATCCCTTAAGTATTGATTGCTTACACTATTTTAAACACAGTACGAAGTACGTACGACAAGTTGCGATCCATATTCTTGTCCTTGAATCTACCTATTACTAACGGTTTTCATAAAATACCTTGGTTTTATTTAACGATTTTCCGATTTCGATTCAAATGGATCCGGTACGGTAATACGTCTCAATGTATACAATTTATTATTTTCAGTTACAATTTTTAATATCGACTATACTGTTCTTAATACTTGAGCTGGTAGGGGCTCCCTTGAATTCAGTGTTGCCGGCGCCGGCAGCAGACCTTTTTTCATTTTATCGAGGAGGTTGTAGTATAGCCATATATAAAAATATTTGACCAAACTATGTTAAAGTAGTGGCAACAATATCGTAAAAAAGTTAACTGACATTTCTAAAGGCAACTCAAGGCACGGAGTTCATTTTCTGCTTCTTTTTGTGTGAAATATTTTTTTTCGTCTATTGGTTTAGTTTACCAGTACAATATCACGGTCATTTTTAATTTTAATAATATCTTCAGTTGAGAGTTCCCATGTATAAGTTTTTGTGCTCACATGCCCTTGAAAACAGTGTTTTAAAAAAGTCTAGTGTCAGCATAGCAACAGCACTTCGGTACATATAAGTCCTATTTTGAGGGATATCGTTCCCTCTAAGAGGATAGGGTGCCTTTTTGAGGTGAGTATATTGTCGCACGATTAATTGGTACTTATACCAAACTTGTATAATAATGTTGTCTTGGTGTACCTTTGTGCATTCGTTCCGTACGTATAACAATACATAGTTTACTGTAGTGAATGTATATAATATAACTACCACTGCTACTCGGTGTTTTCTGCTACATTCGTGATTCTTGGTAAAATTATTAGCTTTAAATCCATGTTCATAATGAGTACCAACTTGAAAGAGTATTGTCTGTGACAATAAGTGCATTATTTGCTATTAGAATTCACATCTTATTCATAGGATGATGTCATATTTTACATCTAAACTTCATAATTTGCTCCATAAGTATACAAAGTTATGTATTGTTATGTACTGAAGATCATTAGTCATTCATATTGCACCTTGAAAGCACCAACCAAACATTACATACATCATTATAATAGATTTCCCATGAAGTGTCAAACTTCCTGTGAAGTACAATAATATCTATAAAAATAATATTTCAGATGTTTTACATCTTCAGTAGACCTATTTAGATGAGCTATAGAAATATACTCTAGACCAATACCTAAGTACATATAAACACATGTCTGACAAAATTAAAATCTCCAAGCACTATAACACAATCAGAAAAAATAATTAATTACTGGATCAACCAAACCCCTTGAATTTTCATCATTAAGTACCCATCATTCTAGTAATTTTAAGTGAGCAGTCAAGAACTTGCAGAAATATACTTGTTTTGTCCCTGATAGTAGGTAAGGCCTTGACAAGGCCTTCACTGACTTAAAAAAATTGTGACTTGAATTAAAGTGATAGCTAAGAGTTACAGCTCCATCTTTTTTTGTTTTTGAACAAATGACGGTGACAAAAGTAGAGTTACACCTAGGAATTTATCATATTTGGTTTGATAGTTCGAAGATGATATTGGTTTATTAACAAGGCTGTTAACGAAGCCTCTATCATAGCTTTTCATTCTTCTCTGTTAGAATGGAGACAGGTTAAAGTTAGGCTTTCCTTGTGATTTAACATATTATATTTTAAACTTGTTACCAGTAAGATCGGTGATAGTTTTGTTAGCTGGTAATAGAAACATACACCATTCCCTAGATTTATTTGTTTTTGGACAATCAAAATTTAGGTACCACTGTTTTATGATTTTCCTAGTATTAATATTGTGAAAGTCATTGTTGATCTTAAACATTTGTTGGTTTTTCTGAATAAACATAATATTTTATAAAATTTATAATGACTAACAGAATATTGATGCGAAAATATGCAAAATAAATTAATCTGGCCATAGTTCATCACAGCATATCAACAGCTAATACTGCAGAACAATGTCTTCAACAGTGCTGTGATTCAACAGATTCATAGTTGCAGTCACAGCCTTGTATGGCTGCGACTGCAACTATGAATCTGTTGTTATCTCTAAGAATACTATTAAATTTATTATATTGAGTTTTCTCTCCAGGAACTTTGAGAGGCCTCTTTTTACTCTTCAGTAATTTTTGTTGTTAAGACTTAAATATGTTTAAAATTAAATTAGTTATGAATTAACAATAAGTAACGATATTTTTGTTGATATAACTATATTGGTATATTCGTGAAATTTTCTAGTATCTTACCAATGTCTATCTCGTCCAAAATAGTTTTTTTTTATGATTGTGAAGGAAAGTGACTACCTCTTTGTATTGCCGGTTACATGGTTGATTACCTGCCACAAGGCTTTTATATCATTATTCGAGAAAGCTATTTTGTTAGATACTAGACTCGAGTACAAACTGTTTTAAATATGTTCAAGTAGTTTCTTACATAATTATGAAAAGATTGGTCAGAATTGGTCTATGACTTTTTGTAGTACAAGAACATCTTTAGATACTTTTCTGAATGCTAAAGTTCTTACTTTTATAAGTAAACTTAGTCAAAATCAACAAAATCTAAAGTATGGACTCCATTTTAATTGAGTAGTTCACAAAAACGAATACTTACCTAATTATTTATGCGCGAAAAAAAACACAAACTCAACGCAACTGGCGGCCACACACGAACTTACCCAAAGTTAGCCGAACGATGCACAACAATTCACGAACACTGAATTTCGGCTCGCCGAAGAATCGGCCGATTTTTGAAGTTTCGGCGAAACCGATACCGTAGTTGAAACTAGATTTACTGGACTAACACGAGACGGTCGGACACTAGAAATAGTGTAATTATTGTCTCGTATTAGAGTCTCGAGCGAAACGAAGAAAGTTTGTTCTATTCTTACATCTATTGGAAGCTTATTGTTAGATTCGATGCTTAATACTTGACTTGTATAGTCAGACTTGACATCGCCAATTATAGAAGTCTTTTATCATACTTTTTGTAGTACATGATGCTGAAGTAGTAGTTATTCCATTAGGTTCACTAAATTTATAATGTACATTAAGACCTAAAGACCTCAACGTTCTCAACAAATAAAATTATTTAAACATTTCCATGTTTTCCTTTATAATTAGAAATGAGCGCAGTTTGATGGAGTCGATCTATACACACATGAGTTTTCACACATTTTCCCGGTACAATCCAAGAATGGTTGTGGTTAGGCATTGTTGTTTTACTCTTATAAACAATTACACATAATTTGTTATAAAGGAAAACCATAATATAATAATATCTTTTTCAATTATAAATTAATAACATTTCTGACTATGACGATGTTATGTTTATATACATAAAGAAATTCATATTGTATACACATCTACACAAATATCTAATTATATACGTAATTTACAAAAATTACATTACAACACTTATGAAGCTTTTTATCCTTACTTTCAGATGACTAATGAGGATGTATGGAGCAAAACTAGGAATCAAGGAAAACACACACTTATTTAGAGTATTGTAAGTATCGAAGTGGTGCTTTTATTTAGCGTAAGATGATAACACGAAGATGGTTCCACCCAACGCTAACAGGGGTGGAAGCAGAAAGGATACTCATGGAATGTGGCCACGATGGCTACTTCCTAGCGAGACCTAGCATGAGTAACAAGGGGGACTTCACTCTATCGGTGCGTCGAGGCAACGAAGTTACGCACATCAAAATACAGAATAATGGCGAGTTCCTCGACCTTTACGGGGGTGAGAAGTTCGCTACACTTTCTGAACTCGTTCAGTACTATATGGACAATCAGTGTCAACTGCGTGAGAAAAACGGAAATATTATCAGGTTAAAGACACCTCTCAATTGCGCTGATCCCACCACTGAACGCTGGTACCACGGACAACTGACCGCGAAGGAAGCAGAGCGGGTGATGTTAGAAAACGGTAAGAATGGATCGTTTCTTGTTCGGGAGTCGCAACGGCAGCCTGGCGACTTTGTCCTGTCGGTGCGGACAAGAGACCGTGTTACTCATGTCATTATACGACGACAAGACAACAAATACGATGTGGGTGGCGGACAACAATTCAACGATCTTGTCAGTCTAATAGAACATTATAGGAACTTTCCCATGGTCGAGACCACAGGCGAAGTTTTACGGCTGATCCAGCCGTTCAACGCCACTCGTATTCAAGTGCGACATTTCCATACTCGGGTTAAACAACTTCAGAAAGAAAACGAAGGTCCAATTGAGAGTATGGCTTATAAGCAAGGCTTTTGGGAGGAATTTGAAACGCTGCAAATGATGGAGAATCTACAACTTTTCGATAGAATGGAGGGCTCGAAGCCAGAAAACATAAGAAAGAACAGATACAAGAATATAATACCGTTCGATCGTACTCGCGTGGTGCTGAAAGACATACCTTCAGACGCACCAGCCGGCTCAGACTACATAAACGCTAATTATATTCGATGCGACATGATTGATTTGGGATCTGAATCGCACGATTCTAGTAATGGCAGCTACGAAAATGGTTCCATTTTGAGTCGGGATAGCACCCCCTCAAAAAATAAAGAAAAGTTGTCACCCATTCACACCAGCGTTATTGTTTGCGAAGAAAAACCTAGCGTAAAAATTCAAGGTAACGGCACAAAGCTCATCCCGTCTTTTGAGCCTTGTGTACTTCGAACGAATCCTAATTATGTTAATACCACAATACCTAAATCTACGGAAGAAACGGAGAATGGCATTGTTGACCATGTCTACAATAAAATATACATCGCCACCCAAGGCTGTCTATCGACTACAATATATCCATTTTGGTCGATGATATGGCAAGAAGACGTTCGTATTATTATAATGACTACCAAGGAAATTGAGCGCGGAAAGGTCAAATGCGAGCGGTACTGGCCAGAATTGAATAAGACAGAAGTCTTCAAAAAATTTACAGTGTACAATGAATTTGAATCATCTACTCCAGATTATACATTGAGACGCTTTGTAGTCACGAAAAAGGAAGAAGGCAGCGTCAAAAGAACTATTTATCATTTCCACTTCACGGCGTGGCCAGACCACGGCGTCCCGTCGGAACCGGGAAGGGTGCTGAATATACTGTTAGATGTTAATTATAGGTTACAGCAGATAATGACCGGGGCGGATCCTCCGGCGCAGGCCGTCGTATGCGTCCATTGTTCTGCGGGCATCGGTAGGACCGGGACGTTTATAGTCATCGATATGATTCTAGATCAAATAAGAAAAGAGGGATTCGACTGTGAAATCGACATCCATCGTACTGTTCAAATGGTGCGAGACCAGCGATCTGGTATGGTGCAAAACGAGGCACAGTACAAGTTTATTTATATGGCCGTTTTAGAGTTTATCGAAACAGAAAAACAGAGGATCGGTCTTGGACCTGAACCGAGTCAGGACTCTCCTCGTGTGAGATCGCACCCTGTACCTTTTTTATGAATCGCGCTAAAAGTACGAAGAAATTTTTATCGAAAGCTTTATCCCGTGGAAAATTGTAGAAGGTTGCATATATTCTAAATAATTCTAATTAATGTTCCCTTATCCACTAATTTAACACACGCTCGCTGAAATGACGACTTATTATACAGTGTTAATATTTTTATTGAATTTTAACCATGTATTAAACTGTAAGATTCTACTTCAATAGTGTATGATATGTAGAGATTTTTATATAGATCAAGCATAAGAGAAAATTAAGCGGAATTCCTTAAAGTCGACCAACGATATTTTGATTTTTCGATGGAAATTTTTTAACAATTTTTTTCACATTAAACCAACATCACAGAAGTGTATCATATTAGGCACTGTTGAAATAGGATATTTAAGTGTATGGTGGTTAGCTATGATTTAATTTCTAAAAAACTAGAAAATAGGTGACTCGTAGAGTATTTCAAAATCGTAAGTTTTTATTTCATATGGGCCATTGCAGGCACTTTTAAAAAGTTAAGGATCTAGGTGCACGGTTCCAAAGTGGATCGCGCATACTTATATATTTATTTTTAAAGATTTTATTGAAAAACACGCAATGTACCTATTTGTATACCATATCATTTCATTTCAATGGAATTACAATTTTATTAATATGAAAATATTACGGGATTTAGGATTTTAATAATAAATTAACTTATATTCATAGAACAAATCTATAAAAATTACGTTGCGGAAAATCCCTTTGTTGACATGAATTGTATAAGATTTCTCGCTCTACTTATATAATTATGAGGAATAATAGTTTTAACAATAACGAATGAATGAATGAACTTAAGGAATTTAAATATCAATGCAGACGAAATTAAAAGATTTTTACAGGTATAACATTTTTTTTTTTAATTAAATGAATTTTCATTTTATGCACACTAAAATTTGTAATTACCTAGCATTCTGTATAATAATTTGTATATTTACTCGATGTTAAATACCTGTTTATTTTAATTGACGGCCCGATTTAACCCCCGGATATGTTGTTTTGTCGGTCCCGGCTGACGTGACGTGAAGTTATTTTTAAGCCAAACCCCTTCAGCCTATAAGGCTCGGCCCGTATTATAAGGGAAAGTGGAAAGAACTTAACGGCCTAGCAAGTGTAAAGAACAATGCAAGTATGGCCCAAAAATCTTAACTGAATGCTGCAATGTAACGCTCACAATCGAAACCTATAGTGATCGATAGATGGTGCACGAAGAAACTTTAAGATTCCAGACGAAAAAAATCAAACAAATTAATCTGAGTCTTTGTAATAAGATCTATCAATTACCAAAGGTTTAATTTAGGTAAAAAGTTTAGTTTGGACTAAATTTCTATCAAGGATTTTCATTGTTCTTTACAGTACATATAATTTTATTCTAGTATAGTCGAATCCACTAATCCCTTATAAAGTATCCTGTTATGAAACTAAGACAGCATGCATGGCATGTGAATAGAATAACCTTTCCTAGAGCGTGGTTGGTTACGATAAAATAATATTTTACGCGTCCAGGATAAGTTGAAGGAAAACTAATTAACATGGTTAAGTATTGGAAATACGAAATGAAGTAATTTTAGTATTGTGTAAGCGGATTTATGTACGAAGCTAAGATGCGACGCGACATGACACGGCCATTCTGTATAATCACAGGACCTAATCTTTATCTACTTGAACAAGACGTAGGTAGTTTAAGTAACTACTTTTAATCGTTCTCTCGCCGTGGCATATCGCATCGCGCTTTGTTTGAAGCTTGTAAGAGAAAATAATAATTGTTGTTAATTAAAAACTATTAAGTTAGTTGTATACGGCGACCTGAATAATTTATCACACTGTTGCTTTAATTTTGCACTACACGAAAGTCAGGAGATTGGCTTACACGTGATCTCGAATTGGAGTTTGAATTGAAAAATAAAGTTTTTTATAGTTTGACCGTTTAGTATGTCTATTGAACGTTTATGATATAAATGTAGTCAGGTTTACGCGACGCTTATCATAATAAATAATAAACACTAATTAACTCAGCACGTACCGGATACTGGTATGTATTTACCGTTCAATGTGTATTTAAACATTTTGGTGCCTTAATTTCCAGAGCTCATGAATATATCATCTAGGTAAACAATAAGATTTAAAAAAACCGACGAAATGGTTCTTCATAATAACATAGTTTGCAATACAAGTATGATGAGCGTCGCATAGACAGAATACCTAAGTTGATAAAATAAATGTTCATTACAGCTAAACATAATGTCCTCCTCCTATAGGAGAATCAAATTGTACACAGGTTGCATGCACGATGTTTAGGCTCTAGTACACAATAGCTTATGGTTTCGTCTATTACACCATTCGCATACAAGACATAAATTAAGTTAAACAATTAAAATGTAGAGCTAAATCCGATATTGTAGGTTCGTTAAAACTTTGCTATCATTTACCATTGTGCACTAGAGCCATTAGATTTAGGTACTTGTAGATATAATACATATTTAATGCAATTATACTGAAGTTGTATTAAGATTATTTTAATAATTATTAAGTAGGTAGATCGACATACGAAATGCTAAAAATCAAGGTATGTGTTTCTCATACACTCTTTAAAAAAACAGTGCAATCTTTTTATATTTCAGCAGTCGATATTTAGAGAATAGGTGTTTGTTTTTCTATAAATGATACCTGATGTTCAAGAAAGTTTGGTTAATAGTGACTGTTTAGTATAATTTAATTGCTATTATATTTTTATGTGTGAAAGAATATAATAAAATTACTTTCCTATTTTCTTTATTAATGAAGCCGACCCGTGTAAATTAATAGTCAAAGCCAGTTGTACTTTGATTATTAAACAAACCAAAGCCTGTTACATTATAAAGAAAAACTGAGTCACACATTCGAACAAAACAAATCTTACTACAACTTTTACCAAACAGTCCCTAACATATTAAGCTAGTAATGTATTTCAAAACTTATATTCTTGTCAAAACTTGTAATCGGAGGTGCTTTTTATGTGAAATATTTGATCGTAATGACATGGTGCGTTAATTTTGTTTTTATTTTTGTTTGTACGCGTAGATTACGTAGTACGTATGTATATGTAGGCAAATTCAAGCAGTGATAATGTTACTTTATTTCTATGAATAGAATTCGGTGTAATAATTAATGTAGGGATTAGTGTGTGTATCTAGTATAAAACTTACGCTATAAGACACTTTATTTAAACAACGATTATAAAATATTAACGCACATTTTCTAATATTTTGATTGTATATAATGTCCTTTAGTTTGTGCCTCATTCAGCATTAATTCAATTTACATATTCCAGCATTCCTTTATCTGGAATCCACGAAAGATGAAATATATATATAAGTGCCTAATTATTTCAATTTTAAAAATGCCCGATATTAATTATTGTACATCTACTTATTCAGTATGAGAAAACAAGCGCCATTTTATTTTACTTGGCCTGTGCCCGTTACGTTAGCTAAAAATAAGGGTAATCTGTGATAGGGGCAACACTCATTCAAGAAAACTTCACATTTCTCCTTTTAATTATTGTCATGCTATGTACGTACCTATATGCCTAACGAACTTGGGTGAATATCCGTGAGTGTTTCTTTCTATATATGTATTTTATCTCTATATATATTTATTGACATAATTATATTTAAAAACGGCTATATTGCAGCAACGATGTTTTTCATTACCAATATTGTCGCACAAAAGCAATCTAAAAATATGTTTTATTGTAAGAATAAATGATAAAATAAAATGTTAATAATAACAAATTAATTCGTCTTATATCGATGTTTTAGTGTACCTAGTACGCGAATTATAAATATTTTATTCAGACCTTAATAAGGGCTTAAATATGTAATTAACAAATTATCACTGCTTGAATGATTCAGAGCTATTATTATGTTGTTGGCATTTTATTTAAACTATTATTCCAATTTGTGAAACTGAACTAAAGTAATGCGCATGAAGGTAGAGGAAAAAGTTTTATCGTCTGATAAAAATATATGTTGTGTTTTATTGTATACTATCAATAAAATGTGATACTGACTGTGTGCTCGTTTTTATCTTTCCTTTAATAGCAATAGGTATATTGTAGGTATAACCTACCTATGCATTATTAAAACTACACTAAATCGAGTACAGTAAATACAATTATAAGTAGATTATCTCTATTTACAGACCGAATAGATAGAACCAACGACGACGACATCAGTGCCTATGCGCATCTGCCTAACTAATAAACTATAAGTATATATAAAAAAAAAGATCAATAAGGAATTAAAATTGTATGACAAAATTTATAATCTCCGTCTGAAATATTTGTCAGTTAAAAAATTGAACTGTTTAGGTATTTATACATATAGTTGAGAGTGGTAAATGCTGTGTGTTAATACTCGGGTCGGTACAGGATACTAAATGTGATGTAAATCGATGTCTCACTATGGATATCACAAAATAGCTCAATCAATCGTAAGAATTATAAAGCACGTTCGTCGTCCATTATTCAGAGTGTAAGTTTTTTCGACAAACTCGGTTTAACGCATCGAACGCATTCGGCCGCTCCGATTGGTCCGTTTCGTGCTCTCCTCCAATACGAGCGCCGAACGCGTTCGATGCGTTAAATCGAGTTTGTCAAAAGAAACTTACACTAGGGCCTCAGTACCCAAATCGTTAGCCCGTATTTCATTGCAATAAGAGCTAGTTTCGGTTATATTCTCTCTGGTCGCGACATGATGACTATGCAAAACCGAACTTTTGTCAACGGAATAAGGTTGTTTTTTCTGATAAAATATGACCACTTGGGCTTCAGACGTATATCTTACGCTGGCTGTACAGGACGATCCTTTTGAAATTTGAATATTGTGCATTCCTCCAGAAATTACCATAGTTAAACCCCTAGTAGATTTATTACAGGAACTAAGCAAAGTTTGAACAAAAAATAATAAATACTTTATTCAGTTTTATATATCTCTATTACTTACACGAAAAGAAGTTTTAGGCTAAGGGCGGGTTAACATTGGTAGAGTGTGCAGTCTATACAGGCAGGGCAGACAGATAGAATACCGTTTAGATTACCGATAGAATATTCCTCAATGAGAAATGACACAATGGATTGATTTTAAAATCAGCTGTTCTACAAGACTACCTTCTTTACCAGTATGAACATGCCCTAATCTCTTCCTCGGGCATATTAAGTCCAGAGTTTTTATGCAAAAATCTAGGTATTTTTAGGCTGTTGCTTTGGCAGAGCAACTGTAAGTCAATATATTATTTTAAGCAAATCCTGCTTAGTCATCATTGTTAACTTGAATTTCTTCAATACCATCACTTTCTGTAACAAGCGCTCTTTCTAGGATGACGCGTCCTTCTTTGTATCTGGAAAGAAAATAATAAATCCAGTGTAGAAACCCAGAAGATGCATAAGGTACATGCAGTAGCTGTACAAAGCACTACAGTGAATTAACCGATTCACTGCTAAATACTCAAGGTGACTTAATTTTAAGGTCTTGCACTACAATCCATGTTAATTTGACAGTTTCAACATGAGATTTAATTAAGTGTGAGAAACATTTGAGAATTTCGCAGTAAATAAATTTTGATTTTGGACTAACAAAATTTTAAATATTCTTTTGTACAATATACACCTTTGGTTTTCCTCGGTGGCAAATTCATATACCCATCCAAGCTTTGTTCCACAGTTCTTACAAGAGACATCACGCACCATGTGTCGGCCTGTCAGCATCACACGGTCCTGCACTTCCGAATATACTAGATTCACCACCTTGTGGAATAAGAAGGCTCGACCTGGAAAAATTATGACATATCCTAATTAATATAAGTTTATTTAACTTTTCTGTGGATTTCACAGCAATATGAAAAATAACATAAAGAATTATTATTAGGTGTTTTGAAATCTTGAAATAATAATTATAACAGCAACATTTTCAGAAGAGGCCCGTGTGGAACAGTATGTGCCGAATTATTATAACTAAATTGCAGCCTACAAATTATTATATTGAATATAGACAATATAGCCAGTACATTAAAATATAAAAACATTCTACTTATGCAATTTATCTGAGAGGATATTTAGTTACCTAATGATTTACAAAAAAAAAGGTCAGAGGGTCGTCTTAATGCGTAAATCCCAATTTCTCCAATCAAAGTTAATTTACAAGTACATAGTAGGGTAAAGAAGTAGGAATTGCTATAACATACCTGTAGCTCCCGTAAATCGTGTGCTAATCAACTCGGAACGATTTGTCAGGTTCACATCGCAAGATGCACAAGAGAATAAACGAGTACCACCGATATGATCGAGGAATATTTTGCCCATTTTTGTAAAATAAGTTTTCAAAACAATCACAAAGGCAATTTACTTTCACTCAGCTGACAATCTGACATGACATGACATTTATCGATAATTCGACATGGACATCAAACAACTCGTTCTAAAATCCACAAATATTCTTAGTTACAGATTTTAATAGATTTTCAGATTTAAGATTATTAGTTTAATACTCGGCGTTCCTGAAGATTCTGTTTTGTACTGAACTAAAAATTTCGTTATATTGTCATGTACAAAACAAAAATCAAACATCTTGACGCAGACTATACGTAGACACTTTAGGTAGAAATCATTTCTGAACTGACTGAACATTATTTCAATTTTCGAGTTGTATTCGGTAATTTTCAAGGAATGCTAAACAGGAATATTACATTGTATGCCAAATATATAAATAATCCCAGAATGTAAATATAAACAATTTAATATTATAGACTTTTTCGACTTTCACACAATGATTTATTTGTCCGTTTCCAAGGCAACAGTGTCTTTTCACTTTCACATGAACTATGAATTTTATAAAAAAAAGTAAACACAGTTACGTCTGTTATTTTATTTTTACAAAATTAAAATAGATATAATTCATGACTAGTTATTATGGAAGGAATGAAAGAAGAAGCCATACATCATACAGCATTAAAACTAGCCGAAGAAATAAAAAATCTTTCAATTTACAAATCATTCTATAGTGATGTGCAGGTACGTATATTACGACAACAGGCTTTAATTTTAGGAACCTAACATAAGTATGTGAAGTCCTTACTGTTTATATTTGAAATAAAGTTGCCTGATTGCCGCATGCAACTATAACTAGCAATCTAAAATTATTTTTATTTTTATTGTTAGTTTAATAATAAATAGGTAATTCAACCCAAATATTGCTTACGATTATTATACACTTGACGATCTAGAAATTAAATTTACACTTAAACTCGAGAGCCGGAAGTACCCTACGTGTAAGATTCATGAGCATTCATCACGATAAAAATAATCCCTGCTTATCACGCAACTTTTATAGGCTTTAAAAATACTTTATTTTCCTTTGTGTTTAGAAATTAGTGTCGTCTCCAAATGTAAAAAAGGAAGATTTCAAACAAACATTACAGCAAGCTATGAAGGAAAAGGGGTTAGACACTAAGCTGAGGAACACTGTTTTTCACTGGGTTAGGACACAGAGTAAACAAAATGTAAGTTTACCTTATCTACCCTATCTTTATAAATAAGTGCCTATTTACAAAATAAATTTTAGGTAGAATAAAAAGTACCGTCGCGTCGGCCTCATCAGCCTGCAAACTTTAATCTTTAGCTATATAAGTAATACGCCTGGCAAACGGTTCGGTAATTCAAATTCACGCAAATCATAAAAATTGACAGGGTTCATCGTTGACGGTTTAATCATTGAAGGCAACACCATACCTAGCATATATTATGATCTCTTTTGATCCGTTGGGCACCTTTTCGATACGCACTGAAATATAGAGGATGGCCAATTCGGCTGAATATTACGAGAGACCAAGATTCAGTCTCATAAAAGTTTTTCTATAAAACTTTATTATAAGCTATGTAAAGGATTTTAGTAAATTCTGATTTAACATTTCTTTTTTTCACAGAAATTAGATCCATTAACATCATTATTAAAAGCAAGTGCTCAATGGGAGAAGAGAATTCATAAATCGTTAAATTCAATGTGCACAGACCTAGAAACATCATTAGCGAAAATTAGACCTCAAAGTGAACAAGAAGAATTATCCGAAAAATGGAATGAACTTAGTACTTATAATTTAGGTAATTTTTATTTATAGAACAGCCTATTAAGATAAGACTGGTCTTATATAAAAACAAGTTTTCAATAAGAACATTTTTTCAGACCTCTCAAAATACAGACCAGTTTATGCGCCAAAAGATTTTTTGGAAGTATTGTTAACGTTATCCGGCTATGTTCCTTATACGAGAGAGTGAGTGTCTTCAAAATACGAAAAAATAAACGCACTAACGCCATAGTTAATATTATTTATTATTTACAGAGATGAACCCAAGTGGGAGTTTGCACATTTACCAATTCAAGTGAAGACACTTGACCAGTTAGTAAGTATCAAAGTATAGTATGACTGATATAAATATCCAGCTAATTGATGCTTTTTGGGCGTGCCACAGGGTGATATTTTGGGTCCCGTTCAAAATTTACGAGATTCTCAGGTCAGATACTCAAAATCATTGCAAACTCAAATATTGTCTTCTCTCACATTATTTTCAGCGAAAAGTCTTCCCGGAATGGTCAAACGGCGAACCTCTTTTAGGAGTTAATGCAAACATGCCGAGTACAGTGCCAGGCTTTACTACGCTGGAGGCGGAGCGCATTAGCCTGGGCGAGCGAGTAGCAGCCCTAGGCTATGCGCCTGTTGTTCAGGAATACTTGAAGAAGGGAAGTCCACAGTGCCTCCGTGCGAAGCTATGGTCGCAAGTGTTGGGCTCAGACGTAAAACCTCAGGTATGTTAACATACTCACCCCTTATAGATTATTGTCCAAAACTTCCTAATTTGTTACTAAACTTTTAGCAATCGACGTATTTCGCTCAACTGAAGAAAAACGTCCTGGAGGTAGATTTAATGATAGACAAGCTTATATTCAAAGACGTGCAGTTGACAGCTTCTAACGATGACCAGTATTTTGTATTTGAAGATTTATTGTATCAGGTAATTAATTTTTTTCTACAAATTTATTCTTACATAGTAGATAACTTTACTTTTAGTCAATCTTGGCAGATGTTGGAATTTATTCATTTATTTTTATTCCTACCTTACGCCTATTACTAAGTCTTCTCGGTGTAAGGTCCTTTGTGCCGAATAACTGAACTAAACATCTACAGATACCAATTTAAGTGCTTACATTTTCCGCAGGTGATGTTATGTTTCTCCCGAGATATAGAAATTATGCAGCATCTGAAAGGTAGCATCGGCAACCCACCTACCGTCACCATCAAAGGCAAACAGACTTCAGCGGAAAGTGTCACCGTGTTCCCGCCGAGTGGAATCATACCCTTTCATGGCTTCACTATGTATGGTAAGATTTAGCAACTATCTACTTTAGGAAAACCGAAAAATTTTACTTGATTTTTTTATTTAAAAGTCATGACTTATTTCGTAGTGCACTGTTGTACGTATATGCTTAGAGTATTGAAGGCATCCCTTAGGTCGGCGAACAACATAAAAAGGAGTTCTCGGCCTCATATACCTACTACTCTGTAGCTAACGCAATGCGAAGATCTTATATGATCATAAAAATCATGAAACGTCATCAACAGATGACGTCATGTTACAGGTGATAAAATCTGTGACAACACATACATAGCATCATGCTCGCATTCCCCGGACTAAGCAAAGGCGTACTTAACAACAACACAGTTACAAACTGGGTTGCTACTACTAATTTCAGAAAATCAACACTTCCCAATCTAGAAAACGAACCCTCAAAGCCTATTCAAACGTCTTTACAATTTTCAGCGACTCCATTCTGCTATTTGTATGACGATCCATTACAACTTTACTATACGTTTCGAGCATTCTACATACGGTACTGGCATCGGTTGCACTATATATCGACACATCCACAGGTAAATATGACCCCACTTACCAATTGATTTTGTTTATATATATGAATAATGTGATGTTACGACTAAAAATGTATGAAGAGAAGCATTTTAACCATACATTTTATGATGTTTAAGCATGCCATCATTAATTTATTAGTAGAGGGGTGTATATTTTTGTATTTTTATTGGATAAGTTTTCAATAACCTACAAAATCTTAATTATTCTTTTGAATACTTCTTGAAGACGTATTTGAAAGATATGTACACTGATTGTAATGTTTTCGTTTTATTTCAGGGTATAGTATCATTGTGCCTTTTATACGAAAGGCTTTTAGAAGCAAATGAACCTTTATTGTGGATACACTTTAGGAATATCAATATTAATCCGTAAGTTATCAATTAACTCAAGTTAAATTTAATAACAAAGCTATATATAGTTCACAATAACATTATATCCATTGCCTTTTCAGTATCAGAGTGGTGTTCAAATGGTTGATGCGAGCGTTCAGTGGGCATCTACCGCCCGATCAATTACTACTTCTCTGGGATGCCATACTAGGCTACGATTGCTTAGAAATCCTACCATTATTAGCGCTGGCAATACTTAGCTTTAGAAAGGAGAATATATTCCAAGTGAATACATTGCAAAACGTGGACGCTGTATTGGCGGATCTGTCTACTATATCTGTAATACCATTGTTACAATTAGCGTTAATGAAAGCCTGAGTGTGATGTCTTGCGCATATGTGACAAAGGATTGCTCAAAGCTAAAACACAAGCTAATTTGTCAAGGACAGAAAGCTATTTGCGAGGGATAAAAATGTATTTAAAATGGAAATAAACCAAGTTACCACTTTTAATTGACTTGATAATACGTGGTCTGCGCAAAATCGCGGCGTTCATTAGCTTTGTACTGATAGTTACAGGAAACCCGCGTTGATTTCGCTCGAGCCCTCACCATAGCTATAGCGAGCTAAAGTCGGCCTGGTATGTTTAGCCGATACTGAAAGCCATATCTACAGCTTTACGGCATATGACATAGACATTACGAAAAAATCTATGTTTAAAAAGACGCATAATTTTCATAGTTTGTGAAGATTTTGTACATAATAAATATGTATATTTTAGACAAATATTTTTAGTGCAAATTGAAAACAAAAATTATATTTTTCAGTTAGAGTTAATTTTATAACTTTCAAAAGGATTTTATATATGTCATATTTATATTCGCTTCAGTTTTACATATGCGCAAGACGTTACATTGTTTTATAGTGTTTTTTATATTAGTCGTTTTTTTTAATTTTGTAGACGGAGTTTTTAAATTAAAAAAAGAAAGTACAAAGTGTTACCTCAGTAAATTTATTTTTTCTTACACACAACACACCAGTTACCCTCTTCATAGAAACTGTCCTCGATTGTAAAACTTGCTTCTTTACATAATTCGTCTAGTTCATTTTCTTCAAAGACATGGTAATATCTCAGTAAAGTATTCTCCGGTTGACTTGCTAGCTTATTTTCGGTGACTTTCCTCAGTTTCCAAGGTACAAGCAAGTCTTTATGTTTGAATTGAGTTCTGTTTTCGTGCACCGGGAGGTTGACACCCCCAACTGTCAGTTGAGTTTCAGCCTGGGTATCATTTAACTGGTCTTGTTTGTTTTTACAAAGGTAGTTTGATTTTGTTTGATCTTTCGCCCAGACGGTGATAAGGGCACGGCCATCTTTTCGTAGTAAACGGTGTATAGTTGAGACGGCCTGTAATCTCCTCGCCTGGAAGAGAATTTAAATACATAATGTAGGACATGTACAATCCAATGCCATAAAACATTATTCGACACGCAAGAAAACAGGTGAGTGAGAGATTCAAGATTAGGAATACCAAAAAACTCCTGTTTTAACCGCACACTCTGCCCCACTGACTTCATTATACTAGTGACATTAACAAACGATTTGTCGGCACGGTTGGCGCAGCGGCTGTGCCTGTGGCATGCTGTGCTAGTTTTCACGGGTTCGATACCCACACGAAACACATATTTGCATGATCTACAGATAGTTGTTTCGGGTCTAGTTGTGTGTATGTGACATGTATGTTTGTTAACTGTACTCACGATACAGGAACAATAGAAGGAGGGGCAATGATATTTTAAAAAATCTTACCTTGCTACTAAAGTGGTGTATAACAGCTATACAAATAACGACATCGGCTGCCCCATCCTTCAGCATGGCATGCAGCAGATCTAGCCGCACACAATCTGCCCCGCTGACGTCACGTATGTGCTGCTTACATTCCGATAGCAATCCTGCGCTTCGCTCGCCTGCTATCTGTAACACAATTAAATTTTTCTGTTATATTTCTCCCTGAAAATTAAGCAGCTGAATAAAGTTCTTTCAGCGCTTTCTACGACACTCAAGAGGATAGTATTAAATTGTCTCTGTTGTTTAGACTTACACAAATCGTTAAGTACTCCTACCCATTACTAGGCTCCTACCTATTACTGCACCAATAATAAATTCTGAAATCTTATGTGGTAAATAGTTTTCATTCTAAAAATTCAGTAAAACTTAATCTCTTGCTTATATTTTTGCGTTATCACAATCACACAATAAGTATGTCAATGGCAATGAAAAACTATGACGTCACGCCTTTGAATTCCAAATTTTTTTTAGAACAAAATGTCCTTTTTGACAGTTCATAAAAAGTAACTCAGATGACTAGTAGTCATCTACCGTATTATATTATAAGAGAACAGGATGGTAAATAATGGTCTAAATAAATTATTCCTTGCTGGCATCTGGAATAACATGACAAACTAACCTGCACAATATCATCCCTCTTCAATATATTCTTTCCATTCCCACATCCTAAGTCCATCACCACACTGCCAGGGACAACTCCCTGCATGAACTGAACTACCTTAGGCCATGGCTTGTGTCGTGTAGTACTGAAATGACCCGCAATTTGTTCATATACCTATGAAATAAACAAAATTTGTTATTATGTATATATTTGGCAGTCAGGCATTTCTTGTATAAAATAACATAAGTCTGTGTTTTCTGTATTCCCCGAAGTGTTAGGTTACACCTACATTCCACTGATAGCATTATTAAGTCCCATGTAATAGGGAGTCAACTTATTTCCATTTACCGGACTTCATTCCAAACTCCGGGTTGCTACTGAGAATTTTCTAACAGCAAAATCCGAACATCGAACCCGCGATCTCACATTCCCACAATCTCACTACCTCAAAGAAGCAGTACATACATAGGTAGTTATTATAATTACCTGATGTACATGTAATTCTTCTAAGTTAGAAGCTATTTCATCTTCTAGACTATCAGGTGAAATCTTCTCAATACTGTCACAGAGAGTCTTGTACCTGCATTCACAAGGACCACTTCTAGTCCAACGGAATGTCAGTGATATACGAATCCCTCTTGGTACAGTGTCACTCGTTATCACTTTCACTTTATGTGAGTTTTCTGAACGCTGTTCAATGATGGGATCCCACATACGAGGTTGTATGCCATGCTGCCAGTCATATCTGAAAAGAGAAAAAAGTTTGATTAGCTTGTGATTGTTAAATACTTTGTTGTGTTGTGTTACCTCCATAGGCAAAAAAGCATGATCTGTGAAAGCATATCAATGTTAAGGTAATTTAGTTATGTAAATTAAGAATGTGGGTTTCAAAGAACACCAAAATAATGGAGACACCATTGATATAGGTAATTATGTTGATTATTTTTGTGTAGGGTCACATAAATAATAGGTATATGGAATAGAACTAATAGAAGGGAAAAAACAAAATGCAATATAAAGAAAGTGTTTTGTAACATGATTCCAACTTAGGCTAGGATAGGGTTGCCATTCCCAACTTTTGAAAACCAGGATTTGAAAGTGAAAATGCCAGGACATTTCGGTTTAAAAACAGGAAGCAGTATAAAAAAAGGGTCAATGAAACTCAATGAATAGCAATTACAATGTTTTATGAAATTATCTTCTATTAAATTATATGATATAAGAAATTAAATTAAGGATTAAATTATAAAATAACGCGATGATTAAACATAAGGTTCGAGGCAATATCGTTGGTTCGAGGCATAAGTTACGCGCGGATACGAGGACTCTTTAAAAAACCCAGGACACTCCAAAAAGCAGGACATGTCCTGGGAAAACAGGATGGGTGGCAACCCTAGGCTAGGATTAACTCCAGGAAGTTAATAAATACGAATGTTATTCAAAAAGCAAGCAGCTTTCAATACATTTTTAAAATTAATTATTGTGACAAAAGCTCCTCTTCCTTGGAAGATAACTCTAATAATTCACCTGGCCTCATCTTGCATAACAAGTAGAGATCTTGCCTGAACTAAAACAGGAACATATTTTCCACTGTGATGTTTCCAGTCCATAACTACATCAGAACCAAGGGAAAGGGACAGAATTGTGTCCCCAAAGGGACTGTGCTTATCCACATGAGATGGTATGCCTGAAAACAGATGGATTTTGTGAGAAATAAACTAAAATTTTGCTAATCGCTTTAGGCTCAATCTAGGATTTACTATAACATGACATCGCACCTGTATCCCCTAAAGGTTAAGCAGAGGAAGTGCTATTGTCCACCCACATTCCACTTATGCTGTTATTTAGTCCCATGTTGGTATGGGAACAGTGTCAGACTCAGTGCTGCTACTCAGAATTTCAATGCAGAAAAACCCAATAGTACCTTTGCTTGACCTGGAATCACACCCATGACCTCATACTAAACAGTTGCACTTGCGACCACTAGACCTATGAGGCAGACTAGATTAAGTAAGATTTATCTTCTATCATTTCAATGCCTGAAAGTTTCTACTTAGTACTTACTCAGGAAAGAGGATTCTTTGGGATAGCAAAATAGCTATAAAATCCTGCTATACCTTTGGCTAGAATATTAATATTTAGTCACTCAAACATTAATGAAGTTTTATTGTTTTAAATCAAATATCCTTTCTTTGCCAGTTATTAGGAAATGCTGCAATTTATAATTATTATTCATAATAATTACAAATAAGTGGAAAGATTGTACGGAGCTTTTTGCTCACCAGTGGCTAAGTATGTGTATATTTATATACATATAGTATATTTATAGTAAAATAGTATTAACCTTGTCCAGGACAATATTTATTGACTGTCAATTGATGTGGTACACCAACATCATATCCCTGTTGTTGTAACCTCTTCCAAATAACATCACATTCAACAGGTATTTTCTCTATTAGTGGGTTGTTTAGATCGACATCATTGCTGCCATACCTAAACTCATACCCAAAATGTCTTACTTGACGGTTTTTTAAAGTACTTGTTTCTGTATTCCAGTCAAACAGTTCTATGAATTGTTTTTCTTCTTCTTTGGTAATAAATTCATCCAGTAATAGAAGTCCTTTGGGATTCGCATGTGGGTATACAATTTCTGTATTTGGAACTGAAAAATTAATAATATTACTTAACACTAACCCAGCTTTCGTAATTTAGTACTTATAAGCTACATGACAAAATTATAATTGTATAGCTGTAGACTAGACCGAAAAAATTGAATATTTACCATTTTCTACAAAGTTCATGTAAAGTGGGGTTCCATTTTCATCAGCTTTTGCTTTACCATTAAAAGCATTATAAAAAATATTTGCGTTATCAGTTATGTCGAAAACCAGGAAAGAATGCGTCTCCCCCTTCTCTGCAATAAACTTGGGCAGAGGTATGCTATAACCATTATCTGTAATTAATCGGAATATAGCATCTTTCTCTAGTCCCGTGGCTTGTCCTGCATTGCATAGTACTATATTCTGGAAAAGATCAATATTTGAGTATTTTTAATAGACCATTTTCTCAAATTATCAAGAAAATGTGAACATACCGGTCCAGGTATATCGGTACATATTATTCCCTTAGAACTTCTCAATCGAGCAGCAAATCTTTTCCTCTTACGTTCTGTTTTCTTTTCTTCATCCATTATATGACATCAATTTTAGAAATAAAAATAAATATTGTATTTTCTTATAATTCCGTGACCATCTGATAACCAACCAATAGAGTTGCCCATCGATAGTCGACTATCGCTAAACTATCGATAGTCCATCGATAGTTGACGTCATAACAATAGTATCGATAGCCTATCGATGGTATCGATATTATCGATAGCATCGATACTATCGATAGTATGATACAGGGCAATAATATTGATGTACAAAAATAGTTCCGATAGTATCGATAGTATCGATACTATCGGAACTAATACTTTCGAATACCAGCATATGTTTAGAAGTAATACTATCGATAGTATTGATAGTATCGATAGCTTACACTATCGATAGTTTTGATAGTTTTTTTGATTTAATACAACGATACTATCGATAATATCGATAGTATCGGTACTATTACTTTAAAAAAATCAATACTATCGATACTATTGATAGTATTATCATGTAATAGTATCGATCCTATCGATACCATTGCTTCCAATCAATAGTATTAGTTCATTTGTGATATCGATAATATCGATGGTATCGATAGTATCGATACTATCGATAGCACCATCGATATTGTTACTAGTTTTCGAGGTCATCTATCGATAGCGAAACTATCGATAGTTGGGCAACTCTGCCAACCAACATTGATCTCAGAATCTGATAAGAATGCTAACTTGCTTGACAATGACAATGACAGTAAGTTGACACTTCACAATTGACGTGACAGAGGATTTTGACGTCTATAAGAGCAGTGTGACCATGGAAATATCGTAAAATCGTGAATAACGACATAGAATTTATTATTTCCGTGAACAACGAAGATATTTTGTTTTGACACCGCGTATGTGAAAAATAGTATTGTAACTTTTCAAGAGAGTGAAAAAACTGTTTTACATAGACACCCAGTACAATATCATTTTATATTAATTTCATTTTACGAGTTTCCATTGGAAGATGCATCGAGATATAAGTACTGTACGTTAGTACTTATATCTCGATGGGAAGATGCTAGTTTTTGACTGGCTGAAACAACGCGTCAACGTGCATGTTAGAACTTCAACGACGATATTATTTCCATGAGTGTGACCACCACCGTGATATGGCAATCAACAGGTCTAAAGCAAACTTATCCGTGCATGTTGCCTTTAACAGAATCACAGGCGTTGTTATTTTAAAACTTTAGAAACGATTATCTTAGATATTCCACGGAATTAGAATTTGTTTTTTTTTTGTACTAATTAAATATATATTACATTACATATTATTATCAAACTATTTCTGGGTGCTATTTTGGCATAGTTGACAAAAAAATGAAAACTATTTGAATTAAATGTTGCATTTATTCATGTTAGATCCATGTTTCAGCAATGCGGTAAAGCTTAATAAATACTGTTTTACAGATATGATGCTTTGAAATTTATAGAAATTATATTACTATTCGAAAAAAACAGGTTTTCTGAATATCGGTGTCTAAAATATTATGACGTATTTCTTCACTCAAAATGTCCGATCACAAAGGATTATTGAACACTGTGAGCCAGGATAAAGCTTTAGAGTAATTTTCGTATATATTGATTTCAATTATTTGCAACACTGTGTAAGAAATTGGCAATGATATTATGTCAATTTGACAATTGATGCCTCAACTTGTGTATGTCTGTAATTTTGTGGAGCGCTATTTGAAAACAGTAAAATAATTTTGTGTCAAGTTAGTATTACTGGAGCTTAATTGGATAATGGGAACTCAGAAAAAGGTAACTGTTATTTAACAATATAGTGTAAACAATTTGTTGTCTTGTTACTTCATCTTTACATCTTGTAACCTAAATTGTTTCAGGAAAACCGTAAAAGGAACCAAAAACTTATAATCTGCATGGCTTCGGACTTCTTTTATCCGAATAGGGGTGGAGTTGAAGAGCACATTTACAATTTGTCACAGTGTTTAATTAAGCGAGGGCACAAAGTAGTTATAATAACCCATGCTTACGGTGAACGTGTGGGAATACGGTATCTTACGTCTGGCCTTAAAGTATATCACTTACCTATTACAGTGTTTTACGCGCAGTGTGTCCTCCCGACCATGATTTCCAACATAGCTTTGATAAGATACATTTTGATTAGAGAGCGTATTCAGATTGTTCATGGACATTCAGCATTCAGTGTCTTATGCCATGAAGTGTCAATTATAGGTAAATTAATGGGTTTAAAAACAGTATTTACAGATCACAGCTTATTTGGTTTTGCTGACACATCAGCTGTTTTGACCAACAAATATCTACAGATGTGTTTATGTGAGTGTGACCATTGTATTTGTGTGTCACACACTGGCAAAGAAAATACTGTGCTCAGAGCCAAAGTAAAAGCACATAAAGTTTCTGTTATTCCAAATGCTGTTGATGCTTACAGTTTTACTCCAGATCCAAGTAAAAGAGACCCCAATGTAATCACAATAGTTATTGTATCAAGGCTTGTGTATAGAAAAGGTGTTGATCTAATGGCTGCTGTAATAGCTGACATGTGTCCCAGATATCCAAGATTGAGATTTATAATAGGTGGAGATGGTCCCAAAATGTGGCTGTTACAAGAAGTAAGAGAAAGAAAGTGTTTGCAACACTGTGTCACCATTTTAGGAAGTCTCAATCATTCTGAAGTTAGAAATGTGTTAGTAAAAGGTGACATATTTTTGAATACTTCACTAACTGAAGCTTATTGCATGGCAATAGTAGAGGCTGCCTCATGTGGATTGAAGGTGGTCTCAACCAAAGTTGGTGGAATCCCTGAAGTGTTGCCTGAGAGCATGATTTACCTGACAGAACCAAATATTAATGGTTTAGTCCAAGGAATAGAACGAGCTATGAGAGACATAGATAAAGGCAATATACTATGTCCTTTTGAATGTAATAGAAAGATAAGGAAAATGTACAATTGGATGGATATTACAAGGAGGACTGAGATTATATATAATAAGATAGCAATGAATAGAGATAAGCCCCTAGGTTTACAACTACGAAACTACCTCACATGTGGTGTTTGGCCATTTCTATTAGTGATAAGTTTAATGTATTTGTTACTGAAACTGACTGAAAAAATATACAAAAGAAAACATATTGATATTGCAAGGGATTTGAAGTTATAGTATCTAATTTGTGTTTATTTATTAATTTTATTGTTATTACACGTAAGAAGAAATGAAATCTTGCATTGAAGTTATGAAAAGTCTCTATCAGGATAGCAGAAATTTATTTAAGTTAGTAGGTAACAAGTGGTGTAACTAGATAGATAAATTATTATGTGAACATTTTACCAAAGAATTGAACAAGTATTTATTTTGGAATGATATTTATTAACATTATGACAAAAAAATAAAAACACGATGGCTTAACTAGTCCTAATAATAGTTCGCCATAATGATTTAATACATTATACGATACAATATAAAATGAATAATTAACACTTCTATTATGGTTGTTATTACATTCCAGTATTATTTAACAGCAGTGAAACAACTTTATATTAATATATCTTCCTAAATGATTATAATGAAATGTGATTTTTATATACCGAGACTGATGATTAGGTACAATTTTTTGTAGTAATTTAACACATACATCTTCACTGACAATTCATGCTCTGTGAACAAAATAAATAAGTTATACTATTGTATTATTTTATAGTTATTATGAATCAAATATATATTTTAATATGTGTAAGTTTTCTTTCCAATTTTATTTTGTTGATGCAATAATGATAAAAATAATATGTATAATATTCTCATTAATCCACTAAACACTAGTATAATCTAAATAATTAATAATATTCCTCTTTAATTTACAGGTTTCACTATTTCACAACTCTATCTTTGATCACTAGATCTATAAGACATTTCCTCTCTCTCTTTTCTTGACCACAATAATATAATCTGTGTGGTTAGCATTCTTTAACTTCTTTCAAAATACTCAATTTTATGTACATGTGTATTGGATACTTAACACGAGAAACTTACACTTTAGTAGTACGGGGTGGGTGCTTAGGTTGCACTCCAGACTGTTTCAACTGCAGTACAATGGACCTAAGTCGCGCAACGTCACGGCCGCGCCTAGGCCCGAAGTCACAGAGCTCGGCAACGCGCGCCCACTCGTTACCGTCTTCCACGGTGCCTTCTGAACCACGTGCCAAAGCTTTCTCGGCATTCCTATTTCAAACATTAATTATTTATATTAATTCATAATGTGCCTTATTCTCAAACTGTGAATGTGTTACTTATATGTTATACCAATGTAATATGATTTAATGGACATGGGTGTAATTTTCCCCATCAATATTAAGATATTTTTGTTATGATATTTGTGTTTTACTAAATTATATAATATTTACGAAAATGTTTGTCGTTTTAAATATTCATGAATATGACAGAACACTGACTGTAGGAGAAACCTTTATTCTTACATAATTATATAATAGAACAAGATATTATTACAACATCATCCCTCTCTTAGTACCAACACCTATCACTGACAAAACGAAATGTTCAACACATTATTGGACATAATTATAAAATGACTGCAGAATGTACACATGTTTACCTGGAACCACCACCAGGGAAACCAGATTAGTCAGTTTTAGTTTATACTTCAGACATACTCACTTAGCCGACTCCCTGACCGCATTGAAAAGAAAAGAGTCCAATTAGTTATGTTTGGTCATGCAGATTTTACTAACAAAGGAAATATCAGACTATAATTGTGATAAAAAGTTATTGACATAATTTTCAGTGACATTTGGAAATGAATTCAATGACCCAACATAGTGATATATAGATATCATCAAACCAGTGGAATTGCTGTAAGCTATGTTGTAAGGACTATCTATATTCTTAAGTTAAGAAATAATAATTTACATCCTCAGAAGTAAATAAGTTGCCATAGATTTTAGAAAGAAACTATGTGAGGGTATTTTGTAGAAAAAAAATGCTTATACCAAATACTAGTTAATGGGAGTCATACATAATTATAAAAATATTATAAATTATATACAATATTCTAGGTACAAAAAATACATAGCTCTCTCTGCTAACTCTGTAAATTAAGTACTTTTGTTTGATGAAACATACCTGTTGGCTGCCTTAGTCTTAGATATTTGCTCTTCATGAGTTTTGTACCAGTCCTCCAGCTCCTTCTTGGCTATTTTCAGCATTTCCTCTTTTTTCTTTTCTTCCTCAGCATCTAAGTTAATAGAATAACAATTTTTAAAGTGTGGTTGTAACACTAGCATTACATAATTGTATTCTAAGAAGTAAGTCTTCAGTGTCCAATTTATTCCAAACGAGAACTGACTCTTAAGAATCTTTTGTTCATGAATTAGTCAGAATACACATCAAGTCTATTGCTATTTCAAGCAATCCACATCATTTTACCTTTTAACCCGCAGGTAATAATTAGATGTTATGTATACCAAGACTACAGGGTCATTACCTAGCTTAGGCACCAGTCTCCCACAATAGATTGCACTATCTACCTGAACAATTATTCTTTGTAAAACTATATTGTGGTGAGAAAATAAAGAAATAATTATTATTGAAAAAAAAAATGTGTTTACTTCCTAAAGGGGTTATAATTAAAGTTTACCTTTCTCCTCCAGTCTCTGTTTCTGTTCCTCACGCCAGGCCTTTATTTTCTCAGGTTCTTCTCTCTCCTGTTTGAACACAGATGTCTGGATTGGCTCATCATCTAGAAGTCCATTTGAGTCAAAGGCTGAGGCACTTGGGACTTCTGTAAAGAGAGATTGATTAATCAGACATGTTACATGATCATTTTTCGGCAATATGTAATAGAAAATTTAACAAATCAATATGTGGACTGAAGATATATTTTAGGCATATATTTGATACATTTTTTCTATGAGCTCATGCGACGATGCACTTGCATTGTTCAAAGTATTGATTTTACGTAATTCCAGTATTATAACGCAATATTCACTATACTAATTCGTTGAGTTTAAGTACGGAATATGCTACTTACCCACAAAATCATCTAAGCCGTTTGTGGAGGATATAATAGGGGGCGGAGCACTAGTTTCCAACTCATCTTCGAGCCCTGCTAACTGATTCTGTTCGCGAGCTAAGAATTCTGCTGCAGGGTCAACTTCGGGTTGGACGAAATTGTCGCCGAAATCATCCATTATAGAAATAATTAATCAAGAACACTCAACGAAATTAAACGTAGAAATGAAGAGCTTCAATTTGATTACTTGATTAGCAAAGACAATGAAGTTAATACACAAAGCATAGAGCGAGTGAGATGAAAACTCTTTGACAGTGACACGATGACAACTCACTGTACCGCAACAGACAGCAATCGATTTCGGATTTTATTTGATTGAGATAAGGTCTAAATATAAATATCAATGATATTCTTATATGTGATTCATACTTTTTATATGTAGCAACACAAGCACAACAATCAAAATTTTGTTGTCTATGTCTACCACAGGTACTACCACTTAGGGATGGCGATTCTTTCCGAAAAAGATCGATTTTTAAATCGATTGGAATCGTAACCTGATAAATTAATTCACAAAAAAATCTAGTTCTAAAAGATCGATTTCTAGAAAATCGATATTTTTTGAAGTCTGCATTTACAATGTAAATATAAATCTATTTTATGAAAGATACCAGAATAAACGATCTCTTATCAGTAAAATCAGGCTAAATAATCATTGTAGCGGTGGTCGTTGCACAACTTAAACGTTATTGAAACGAGCTATCGTCATAATAACGGTTAGCAGGTTATTTGAAAAACCTGCTAACCTGCTAACCTGCTAACCTGCTAATCTGCTAACATGCTAACGCTAAAGTAGCTAACATCCAAAGAATCCGATAGACAGTTGCGTTTCGTTATCCAATGAAATGGAAGTGCATCAATGAAGCTAAAAAAAAAAAAAGTCATCAAAACTTCACGGAGTCGTTCATTAGTCGACAGAGACGACAACGAACAACAATTCGGGAAATTTGAGTAAATAGGGAAGCTAGAGCATCAGTGAAAGCTAAAAAAAAAAGGTCATTAATCCTCGCCAAGAGACAACAACGACAATTCGGGAATTTTGAGTAAATAGGTATATATAGTATATATAATAACCGTTATTGATATCCGATAGACAGTTGCGTTTCGTTATCCAAAAAAGATGCTACAGCCCACCGCTAAATCATTGTAATTAGTATCCATATGTGTTGCCAGCTTTAGGTATAAAATGTCCTATTTTTCAATTAAAATATTCACAATGTAAATAATGAAATTTATACCATAAGGGATGCTTCGGTATCCGTAAATATATATTTATTTATTAGAAGTATCTCGTTCATTTGTGATTTCGTCTATGATCGATCGAATTAACTTTTATCATACTGATTTCTTAGATTTTTTGATGATTATTACAAAAGATTCTGTACCTTTTATATGTAAAAGAAAGAATTTCACTATCAGCTATGACACAGATACATGTGAAGCTTATAAAAGCGTGTTAAAAAGATAAGTTATGATTTGGTGTGTTAACTGTTTTTGTTTATTAAGTAAAAAATAAACGATTCAGGTTCTGAGGCCCTAGTGTAAGTTTCTTTCGACCAACTCAATTTACTAACTACATCGAACGCGTTCGGCCTCTGTATCATCGTTTTATTTAAAAGATTATTTTGTCGTGTCGGCACGAGCTATCGCACATGCTGTAGTGGAAAGATTAACCTGTGCACAATGGTGGTGTCAAGGCTGACTGCTCAGGATGCGCCAGACAATCTCGGGTATGGGCATTTGGGGAAGATCCTGGAAATAATTAACCTATTTCATCTAATACCCTAAAATAGAAGAGCGCAGTTATTGTGGCAACATTAAACGCACACATTGACATAATATCTCTAATAGGGATGTTACGGAGCTTCGACTCCGATTCCGATATGTCGGAACCTCTGATTAAAATTACACCTCCGAATCCGGCTCCGATTCCGATATATCAAAACGGAGGTATACATCGGAGTTACAAGTTATGACTTGCTATCGCTGCAGCGCTACCGAGCGCTATTAACGTGACGCTGTCAACTGACGGAGTATACATATGTGTTCTGTACAACTGAAGAAACGAAGAGTGAATGAGTTGCGACAAGTTTCTTCTTTCTTATTTATTTACATTTTACATTCGTAGATTTGTTCCGACTCCGACTCCGATTCACCTCCGACTCCGCGGAGGTCACTACGAGAACCTCCGACTCCGATTCCGCCTCCGATAAATCTACCTCCGTAACATCCCTAATCTCTAATATGTCTCGGTCGCGGTTAGACAGTGCCTTAGTCTATTGGTTTATCTGTCTACGCAATCAACAAATACAAAAAGCCAAAGATTACAAACGTAACTTCTTTTTAATTTTTATTAAAAAGAGGCGAAGGAAACTAAGCTCACAGCCATCTCGCGAGTTTTTTAGTAATTAGCCCTTTAACCGCCACATTCAACTAATTTTAAATAATTTTATGGTTTTTACCAAAACAGAAAAATTGAATGTCGATTTTCGAGGGTGAAATATCGATTCAGTACTACATATCGATTTAAAAATCGATTTTTTTGGCCAGAGAAATCGGTTCTTCTATTAATCGTTCTCAGATCGCCATCCCTACTACCACTGAAAATATAAATGTCAAAAATATAACCTAACCTCAACATCTGGTTTACAGTAGTAAAACAAAAACATTACATAAAATGAATTTATATGTGAGATCGAAGTTTTTACGGCCAAACCTGATAAGTTCTTTATTACGATTTTCGACCTCACCAGCTGAAGTCGTTGAGCAGAATGAGCAAGTGGTGATAGATGATGAGGAGGCTCTGGCGCGAGAGGCTGAGATTGAACGCAAGAGAAACATTTCTAGGCTGACACCGGCTCATCATAATCTTGTGAACGGGCGACGACCGTACGAAGAACCGAAAAGTTTGGCTCACCTGACTGTTAAATACAATAGAAAGATGTATGGAAAGTACGGCAGTGCGAGTGGTGTTAATCCAAGTAATTATTAATTTTATTTACGTTCATTAACTCAACCGAATGACTGGGATATATCCTTTATTCCACAGGATATCCCGATTAGGGATGTTACGGAGGTGGATTTATCGGAGGCGGAATCGGAGTCGGAGGTTCTCGTAGTGACCTCCGCGGAGTCGGAGGTGAATCGGAGTCGGAGTCGGAGCAAATCTACGAATGTAAAATATAAATAAATAAAAATGAAGAAACTTGTCGTAACTCGTTCACTCTTCGTTCATCAGTTGCAAAGAACACATATACTCCGTCAGTTGTCAGTGTCACGTAGAAAGCGCTCAGTAGCGCTGCAGCGATAGCAAGTCATAACTTGTAACTCCGATATATACCTCCGTTTTGATATATCGGAACCGGATCCGGATTCGGAGGTGTAATTTTAATCGGAGGTTCCGACATATCGGATTCGGAGTCGAAGCTCCGTAACATCCCTAATCCCGATATTGGCCTTGACGAACAAAAGTTATATCACTTGTTGACTTAGAATTATTTTAAATTGATTTTACCAAATAAGTTGGTTACCTAGCAAATGAAGACTTGTTACCTATTGCCAAAACAGGCAATCGTCGTGAAAGTTCGTGTTATAAAGAACCCTGTTCTTCTACTAAGGGCAGATTTTTCAATAAGCTACCTCAGGCTACCTCAGATCAGTCATTTTTCTGATAAATTTCTAATTTAAAACTATCAGTGAGACAAATTTTATCCATGCATTGAAATATAAAGCCCAAATCTTGTCTCATCTTTAAAAATGAATACATTTCCAGGCATATGCTTTCCAACAAGGGAAGACATACAAGAGAAAATAGAGTATGAAGCTGTAGCCTACCCATACACAATAAAGGAGATGATGGAGACAGCTGCAGCGAGAAGGAGAGAGGAACAACAGAAGATTGAACAAAGGGACAGAGAAATTGCTGCCAAGTTTGCCAAGTTGGAGCAATGGAAGAAAGAACTTAATGATAAGGTTGCCAAGAAAACTGCTGAGGCTAACGCTGCTAAGGTAAGATTTAATAAGAAGATTATCAAACACAAAAACAACTATACCTAGCCCTATGTCATCCAGACTTTCAGATGTATCACAAATAATAGATTTCAATTTACTTCAATATTACACTCTAAACTTCATTGTAATACAAAAACTAAAAAAATATAACATCTTATTATTCCAGGAAAAGAAAGAAAGGTTAGTAGAAGAAGTGAGAAGACACTTTGGTTTCAAGCTGGACCCTCGTGATGAGAGGTTCCAAGAGATGCTGGCTAGAAGAGAGAAGGAACAAAAGAAGTTAGAGAGAATAGCCAGGAAAGAAGCCAAAGAGAAAATGATGATTGCTAAATTACAGCAGAAGAATGTAGAACTTGGAGACGCAACAAAGTGAATAGGTTAGTTGATTAATGATGTAATGTATTGTTAGTGTAATAAACTGTTAATATAAATTGAAATGGTAATCTTTTAATGTTTTGTGAAGAAAATGTATGGATGCACCTTGCATGTATGTTGTAGCAGAAAGTGGTGGGAAGTTTGTAGTATATATTCTGTAGTTGCTATGACCAAGTGTGATCTCAGCAAGGAATTCTACATACATATAAAGCAGCAAATCATTTTAATACACAGCATTTTACAATTGGGCTG
The DNA here is from genome assembly GCA_947562105.1 of Shargacucullia verbasci. NCBI lineage: Eukaryota > Metazoa > Arthropoda > Insecta > Lepidoptera > Noctuidae > Shargacucullia > Shargacucullia verbasci. The sequence goes on along the minus strand of OX387286.1, from coordinate 2,925,959 downwards.
CACATAATATACAGAATTTTACAATTGGGCTACACAAAACGAGAATTCTTGTCACTCATCGCTAGTTGCTAGCTAGTAATGTCACACAAAGTAATGTTGTTATGAAAATTAAACCAAAAACAACAATCAATTTGTTTAATCGTACATAAAACATGTTGTTCATAAATAAATAACTAAAAAACTTGAGTCACGAGCTGTCTTCATCCGAGGACGAATAGAGAGCTTCCCGCGGATTGATGACGATGGCTGGATGTACGGAGCGCTGCGTGATCTGTGGCGAACATATCAGCGTGTCTGAGTCGCTCACCACACTACTGCAGGGGCTGCTCTGCTCGTATAAGTTGTTCTGTGAATGAATAACACTTGAATTAACAGTGTTGGGCCCTGGGCTCTATTCAGTCAGTAGGTTTTCTTTTTAGGGAATTCCCAGATCGGAGTTTTACAGTGACAATAGGCTCGCATATATGTAATGTATATGATTGAAAAATATAATATAATGTATATGATTAAAATTGAATATAGGCCTGACTTTATGCATACAAATAACAGTACTTTAGAAAACCTCGGTCTGTTACTAGCTGAGATAAAGCTGTGTATTCAGTAAGCCAAGTTACCTCAGCCCACCAATGGACCAAATTGGACTATTTAAGGTCAAGAATATAGTTACAAAGATTTATTACTCTTACTTTTTTAACTTTCGTTTGCATCGAAATCATATCTTCCAACGTATTTGATTCGTCGCAATGCGAGTTCCTCGTGTCGCCTATTTGTCTTTCAATCATTTCTGGTTTCTGGAACATTTGAAAGCATACAAATAGGTAATTAAGGCCGTCAGGGCCTTGATCGAAATAGTTTATGTTGATTGATCAAAGTCAAAATGTTTTAATTGCTCGATACTCATATTTTTTCAATTAATAATGTTTGACTTCTATCAATGATCGATTGATTTGGTAACACTCCAAAAGAGCATTGGTCTCCAATTACAGGTCAACCTATGTCGGTTTTGTAGATTCACCATCATTGTAGAGGCATTAGCTTGAATTGGGCCGAGTTAAATGTCAAAATTAACTAACCATGTCGACGGTGTCCCTTCGCTGTTTGTCACCCAACATATGCGCGGACTTAGTCATCTTGTTGACCTTCATATTTTCGGCTATCTTCTGATGTGAACTCTGCGCCCTCTTAGGTATAATGTTAACTCGCAAGTCTCCAGAATATTGCGTCTCTTCCTCTGTAATATCCTCTATCGTATGCTGCTCTCGAAGTGGGAGTTTCTCTATTGACGCCTCGTGGAGACATTGTCTGGGAATGTTGAGAAAACGAACGTAATTTGATGATGAAGCAATGCATGTTTATGCATGGTACCTAATTTATAAAACTGTGATTAATTGTTGCGCAGTCATCAGGAAGCTTCTTTAGCAGTGTACGTTTACGGGCTAAATAGAATGGTGGTCTCAAAACCAGATCATTAACCCTTTCAGTTATTTAAGAAAAGGTTTCCCGCATACAAAGCAGGGCTTGCCGCGGTTAGTTCGTGACCATTTTTCACACATCAAGACCTTTGACAATCGTTACGGGTGTCAGCAGCCACAAAACCAATTTAACCGGGTATCAGTGTCTCCCAGTAATTGGGTGGCGGAGGTCAAATGGCGGTTGTTCCGTGTAAAATAGTGATAATTAGCCACAACCGGTTGGACTGGAAGCCGACCCCAATGTAGTTGGGAAAACACTAGGCAGATGATGACATATGTCTATCCCGTAATTGGTTTGGTGTACAAACTAGAACGAAACTAACCCGTAGCACTGGTTATTCTTAATGAACGCGTATATATCCTTGAAGGCCTGTTGTATGTATGAGAGCGTGGTCTGGTCGATGGGCACAGAACTCGCAGAGCCGGAACTACTTGATAAGTCGCCCGATCTTGAACTGGCCTCGAAGGAATGTTCTGATCCTGGGCAGAGAGAAAAAACCGTGATTTTTAGTGCTCGACTTTTTACAAGTGGGTTTGGGTCTCCTATGTATTTTTGGGACACGACAAAATAGAGTACTTCATTGAAAATAAGCTCCTACTCTCTACTCATATTGAGCAGAAGGCTTGATCGGGAACTTTTCCTGATGACGCTGTACAGTTAGCTCACAGTCGTATATACTGTTGTTTAAGCTATTTGATCCGAACATTCGATCCAAATTCATTATCTGTAGATTCAACTCAAGAGCTGATGTTAGTTGATATTACCTGAAGACGGCGCACAGTTAGCCCATAGTCGTATCTGTTGTTGTTTGAGCTGTTTCATCTGGTTCACCAGCTGTAGATTCAACTCTTCAAGCTGTTGTCTGTGCGAGATCTCCTCTTGAAGCTGTTCCTCTAGTAACTCCGCGTAGTCTCTGACAACACAGTGATGTCAGGTTAAGGATTAAAAGTTAAGGCTCAAAAGCACGTTCAGCTCTGCTTAGGAAGGGAGAGTCTTCTCAAAAGGAGACTGGCTCAGACCAAGTGGTTGGGTGGCATGGTTGTCTAGGTAATTCATTACTTAAGATAACTTGACTTAAACATATAATCAGTTACTCACTTATCTTTCTTCACAGGATTAGTCTTGTTAGCATATTTCGTGGGTGCATTTCTTACGTTAGGCACTGCGCGGTCTTTTGTTACTCCGTTTCTGTCAAAATTATAAAAAAATGGTGGTCAAACTCGTAATAAGGGTCTCACGAAACTGATCTAATCCGATATGCTATCAGAAACCTGGTTTTATTAGAAATTACTAACTTGGATGCAACTGATTTTAGCATTTTATCACTTGAAGACCCACTGACGCTGGCAAGCCATGAAAACTGAAAGAAACATGAATTATGGTTAAAAGACCGAATAACCACGTGTCGTAATAATATACGGACGCAGATGAAAACAAAAACAACTGTGAACTAAGTCGAGAATCAGGTTCCACCTAGGGTACCTACGAATCAGAAAGCAGAATGCTCATACCAAATCTTGTCTCACTGTATTTTCGGTCTCTGGTTGATACGTGAGACAAAACAGGTCGCTATCTTTCCGCACATAAAAAAAATGTGTCTACCGTTTCTTCACATAAATCCTGACACGTACCAATCAAATATAGGTCCTGAATTCGAATAGGACGTAGAGCGAAAAAGCTTATCGACTACAAAAATCTGTTTCACCAACCTTTCCTTCCGTCCCTCTTTCATGTTCCCGAAGTGTTGACCGTACTTTTGACAGCGACTCACTTGTTACGTCTATATTATTCCTCATATCTAAAACTACAAGCGTCGTGTTTGACGTCATCATCTGTTGGACGGCGACCGCCGTGCTCTCTGTTATACCACAGTTTTGGATGTCCAGCGCTGGAAAGCAAAGACGGCTTATGAGAAATCAGATCTAGGGCATTTTGAAAGACCTATAGGAAAGGTAGCAAGTTATGATTGTAGCATTGGTACCACTAAAAAAAGAATATCAAGCTAGCTACCTAAGTAGCTGGGATGGATAGAATGCGGAAGACCGGTGATGTCGCGTAAGTTGATTGGGTAAGATTGCTGCAAAATACAATGAGCATATGCTAATTTATATGATGACGCATAATATCTCCAATAGAGAATATACCTAATCATTACGTTTCAGCCGTGGCCCTATAGTCATTTCTTAAGACCATTTTGCAATTCGCGGTAATTATAACTGAGAAAACACTCTGACCTTTAATCCACAAATCATCAGAGAGTACTTCTAGTAGTTTGGCAACTCCCGCGTCGCCAAATTGTGGGTTGGCGCACACGGTGATTCTGCGCAGGCCTGCCATCGCGTCTAGCTCGGGCAGTCTGTACCGGAGTGTGTGCGTCCAGTTCTCACTGTATCTGTGGATCTTCTGATACTGAACGGGATAAAATGTGTAACTTTTAGCATGTTATATTTTAGTACCTATAAGTCAACCGAAGTCGTAGCAAAACTCTTTTCGAGCAAATAATAAGCTAAGCTGTAGGATAACCAGTTTTATAGGTAACCAAATCAGGGTTCGTCTCAAAGATGCAATAGCATCAATCTTTCTGACACTGACGGACTTTTGTTTCTGCAATTTTATGCATATTATTTATAAACTAGCTTCCGCCCGCAGCTTCACCCGTGTGGATTAGGCACCCGTGCATTTATTCGAATCAAAAAGCAGCAAATAACCTTCTTCAATAAATATATAAGTATAACTCTATCGGTTTACGCGGCGCACGCCAGTAAAGCTCCCAGTCGGCGTGATTTTTTTCCGGATTCTTCAATAATCATCCTCATATTTAAGTCGATTTACACAAAACCTTAACGAATTATACACCTAAACCTTCCTCATGAATCACTCTGTCTATTGGTGATAACCGTATGAAAATCCGTGCAGTAGTTTTTGAGTTAATCGCGGACAGGCAGACGCGGCGGGGGACTTTGTTTTATAATATGTAAGGATTACCTTAACCAAATCGGCGATATACCCAGCGCCGAGGGGCGTCAGCTCGCAACCTGACAAGTCCAATGTTAAGATGTTGGGGAGACACCTGATGGACTTGCAGATGGCCAGGCATCCCGCGTCACCGATCAGACAACGGGGCAAGTGTATGTGTTGTAGAGAATTATTCGCTAATAAGGCCTACAAAAGAAGAACATCTAGAAAGAGTAGGAAAATTGATTTAAGGAATCTGGTTGAGCTGAATTTGTATACACCATAGTACTTAACATGTTCGTAGATTTCGTGCTATTGCTTCTGGTTCTTAAGGACACGAAGCATTGTGGGGACTCCACCCTCCTCAGACTCACTCTATGAGATGCAAGCTTGAAAGGACCGTTAAGCCAAAATGCTATTGTCAACATCGCTGTTGTAATTAAATAAAATCGTCTTACCTCACACAAAGGATTTAAATACGGTATTCTCATAGGAAGTCCCTCTAAGAGTAAGCAAGTCAACAGTGTCGTATTAGAGAGTAGCTGCGCTGTCGCCTCCACTAAATTACTTAGCATGAAGTTTGTGAGTATCACACATCGCTTGTTGACGGTTTTCGCTAGTCTCTCGCAGTCTATGTGTTCTAATACTGTGGTTAGAAGAATTAAAATATGAAGATTGGAAAGGCACCAATTAAAAAATAACAATGGCACAAATCTTCATCATCGCATCGGACGAAATACACGAAAGCAGAAAATAAGTTCCGTATAATAAGCATGAACGTGATGCCTAGGTACCTATCACATTCATGGGCGTAGATCGGTCGTAACTCAACAAAATATTTGAAAACTATATCCGAAATCTGTGCTGGCTGGTTTTGAGCCCACTGAAACTCTGCCTCTAACACGGAATTCACCGGTATCATTCAATATCTTCTTCTTATTTAAGAGCCTGGCTCTTGTCGATGAAGTTCTTTCCTTTTTTCTCTCTCCAGTGCGGTCTCCTTTATCTCTTTATACGACATGACGGCACGATTGAAAACAGAAGAGGAAAGATAATAGGCCATCTTATACGACATGACAGTTAAAAACATAATTGAAGGAAAGATAGAAGGAACGAGAGTCACAGGAAGACAAAGGAGCCAAATAAAGAAAAAGGTTGCCGTCATTCAACATCGTGAGATTATAAAAGTTGCTGACCGAAGTCCGTTTCTAGTGCAAAGATTATTCTAAACTCTTATCAGTGTCTATTAAAGATAGTATCTAGCCATAGGATTAGCTAGGTTATCGACTTATTGACCTATCGATAGTGTCCTTAGTAATAACCTCGGATATTTAACATTTCTTAGACTTAAGTTTGAACTCAAGTCGCTTAAACTCGGATAAACTGTGTGTCGGACACAGTTACTTCGAAAATAATTTAGATTTTTAATAAGTATTTTAAAGGATATCAAATAACTCACTATTTCTGACAAAAGAGATACTAAAACCATACGAAATTACCAGCACATAATCCGAGTTGTATAAAAAATTACCTGTTTTGACTTGCTGTCGACACTTTATAGAAACTGAATGCAGGCTCAAATCACAGCTGAGTGCATTTAAAATAGGTGGCCAGTCCGCATATTTGATTCTATCCACGCAGAAGTCCAACACCTTGCCGTTGCCAGACGGTATGACATTGTTCAAAGGCGTGAGGTTCTGCAACTTGCAACACTTCAAATAACATTGATGAAATATTCGGCTACTTTTCGCATCGCTCCCTTTTCCGACCATATTCAAAAAACAAGTAAAAAAACATTCAATCACAAATAATACCGTGCAAAACGGCGCGGTTGTTTTCTCGTAATATCGTTAAAATCTTTGCAAATAAATATGTATTTTGATGAATAATTGCTCAAAAATATAGTAAGAGGCCGGTTTGAAATTAGAACATACATGACATTGACAGCGATATACTTTTTCATGTCTTGTGGTTTTGTTACGACCGGTAACTCTACACGTCAATATGTGACGTGTGATTTACTAACCGCCTCATTACTGTGGGCTGCAACCGCGGCTATCAAGAGTTCCACTCCGTTATTTTGCATCTGGTGTTTCAGTCGGGAAGTCAAGGAAGTCAGGAGCTCAATAGGCTCGTCCTATGTCGCATAGGACCTATAGGAAAACTTTGATTCTACCTACTACTTATTTCTGCCTTACCACTAGAATTATTTTGTATTTTACTTCAGTAGTTTTTGGACTCTGAACTTAATTTACAAATCATGGTGGTCCTATCCGAAACATGTTCTTTTGTATTGCCAATATCAAACATTTCACTACGCCTGGATTCAAGAAACCATAATTAAAACAGAACAATAATTTTAAGTGTTTTATTTTAAAAAATATTTGTGACAGTTGTTTATAGAAACTTCCGCTGACATAACTCAGTCACCAAAGAGCAAAATATCTGATTAATCTTTCCAAATCAATATAATGATATCAAACTGAAATATTAAAAACTTGTAAAAATTCTAAACCACATACACAATTGATCTTTGACCGTCGATTTAAATTTTTATCTTAATATTCTAATAATAGAGACGAAATTTGTTTGACACACGTCATTTCGTTGCGGAAGTAATTACCAATCAGATATTTTATCAAGGGCGAGACCGCCTAGAAACTTCTAACCAAACTATTTACAAATAAAATCTAATTACCAGACGATAACATGTATGTAAATAACAATCAATACTTTATAAAACCTCTTCTATTTCATATCACGTTACAATGTAACTCTAACCTGGTTACAATATACCAATATTTTTGATATGAAATTGTAAGAGACAAATGGGGTAACACATGGTAACATTGTTAAGGCACTTTTATTTTTACACCACTGTTATCAACAAGTCTTAAAACAATAAAATCCACTAGAACATTTCCTTTAAAAATCGTTAAGTCACATGTAAAGGTTAAGAGAGCTAAAATAGTATGTCCAGTGAACAAAGACTGTTTGGTATATCTTTTTATAATGCAGTTATCGACTAATAACATTTGATATTTAAATTATTAAACTAACCCTTATAAGAAGATAATAACTTTCAATAATCATGATATCACATTAGAGTTATAAACGATGTGATGAATTGAAAATCATAAACTTAGTTTGAAAGCAGACTGGTAACACAGGATATAATTAGAAAAGAACAAAGTCAATTTTGTAATATCACTGAAATTTAATTATTAAAACTTGCAACACTAATAGATCATAGCAACACAATATGTAGCCGATAGATGGCGTCGGTTTAGCTTCAGGAGGGTTTAAATTGTTTTCTCAGTTCACCACACCAATAATATATTAAAATAAATTAAACTAAAATAATTGCACTGTCACCGATAATGCGATAATATTCTTTGTATTGAGTCATACAATCAGAAAATTTTAAACGATCAGAACGCGTCCTAATTGTACTGGGAATTGAAACATATTTGGATATGATATTACTGATATTAACAATAAACACATAGTATTATAGATCGTTCTATTAGTTGGTAGCTCTCGCAGGTCACGACATGGACGTTGGCAGTTGGGCCCACAAATGTACATTCCGCTCAATGAGATTTCGAGATCGACGCTCGGAGTTTCTCTTTATATTACAAAATTATTCGGAGAAACGCTGGAATGATTGACGTAACTTGCAGCATCAACAAGTTAAAATAGTAGGACTTGCCTTGTCTACCGAAGGACCGAGGGCCGTTAGAAAACAATTCGTTTTTGAATTCAGATCAGAGCAAGTACTGTTAATTTAATAGTGAATTATCAGTTTTCAAATGATAAAATACGCGAGAATTTAAATGTATGACCAATAAGAATATATTCGTATAGTATTAATATTTCTAGCCTTTTCAAATAATACCTAGAGTAAACAGCTAATAAATATAAACATTTTTTGTTGTTTTTTCGTTTATTTGCATTATAACGAGATCAGTACTGTGTTCAGTACATTTTTAAGCCAGGATGACTTCTAATTTATACACTTATAGATGAATTTAGCCTCGCAGACAAGATGTTTAGCAAATATTTCCGGAAATGAGATTATAATTCGATAACAGATGGAACTTTTACATTTCAAATGGTATAGTATAAGAATAAGACTAAGCAAAAGTGGGTGCTAGAAGTCGTTAAAAAGGTAGCTGAGCTTGCTTGGAGATTGCACCTAAGAGAGAGCCCTATGTTCGGCAGTGAACCGTGATAGCCCAAGTTGAGTGATTGAAAAATGAATCAACAAATGTGGCTATCATAGACCATATTCTCTTTTGCTGAAATTACGATCCAAAGTCATCCTATCCAATCAAATCAAATCAAAAAAGCAATCGTCCAGAAATCACATTGCAAAACATTTTGTATCGCAGTTTATAATAACGTTGTTGATTTTGTGACCATTGGATTGATCAATCACTGGCTTTATGCTGCTACATTATATAGAAACGTGATCATATCGTGTCCATAGAGCTGTTTATCTCTGTTCACGTCTAGCTGCGTGCGCTTGAAGATGGGATAAATAAAATACAGAATACTAGCGCCGTTTTGTAGGCCAAAGAGTGAGCTAAACCGTCAGGGTTTAAAAATAAGTTATTTCTTGTTATCTCCTTCTTATCAACGTAGACAGACACAAATTGCGACTCTAGTAGGCCTAACACGAATATTTTAACGTATATAAACGTATCCGGATCGTTAATATTAGTGAATTTTGAATGGAAAATATAACTGTCCTATATGTTACCCATATGGTGTGATGTTATCGTTCGGCGACTGTTTGTTTATTTTATATTGTAAACTGTTTTATGAATATTTAAATAAAATAAACTTGCAACAGATACGCTGTATTGAAAATATTTGACGATTTTTTGTTTTTAATCTTAAATAAATCGCCTTTTGTTACTTTTCTTACTATTTTACTTAAATTTGCAAAAAATTCGAACTAAAAATTATTATTTTATCAGGTAGGTTGTTTCGTCGGCATGACAACGACATAATTTTTAGGTATACCCCCTATACAAAGTATTTGATGAGTCATCGATTTTGCTGACGCGGGCCGAAATCTGCGGACCACCTACGAAGGTCGCGCCGTTCCGCCATTTTGGCAATTTGACAGCTGCCACAAGAGAGGATATGATTTTGTTTTAATTTTATGCGTGACGCACATTTTTTATCATACTTTGATATGAAAAAAGCCTTCAAGTCAGAAAAATATAAAGTTCCAAACGAGTATTTCCAATTCGAAATTCTCGCACGTTAACGGTTTACGATACCAGACGTGTAAACATTCATGCTAGGCCGACGAGTCACAAAAGCACGACACTGAATGCAAAATGTATGCAAGTAAAGAGCGTCCACGAGTGACGAATCATGAAATTGTCTGGCGCACCATGGGCAGGCCGGGCGTGCTAAGAGAGGGTAAGCAGAAAATTTGAAAAGCTTTACTTATCAAAAATACCTACAGCATATTGGTATTGGTTCGTCGTCTTGTCGATTAAATAATTATGTATGTGATTTGCCACCTCAAATATCTTATAATAAATATTTATCTGAGCTATGTAGGGTAGGCAATGTCTTTTTGTCTTTATGAACCGCACGCCACTGGTCAGCCTCAATACCACGATTGCTGACTGGCTAATCTTGCCACTACGGAATAAGCGGCTTCCATGTGATAGATCCTGCCGACTCGATAAAAGAAGACACTCAATCAAATTAGTTGGGCAACGAGATGCGATAACTTACGTCATAATTTCGAGTAACCATTGTTTGATTGTCACATTACTTGTCTTTGCGTTTTTTGTCTCATCTTATCTTGTACGTAACACAGGCAGAATGTGTGAAGCAATTTATAATGACTCATGCCCTTCTGGCTTAGAACTGTTGTCGTGTTCAATTTCCGTAACAGAGCACACAATCACGCAACTAAGCCGTGGGTCTAATTTCATTAATCTAATACAGATATAAACTGTAAATTCAGTGTCCGATACCATGTTACTATCAACTAATTTTATATAATAATAAAAGCGGTTGCCATATCAGATATGATCACATTTCTTGTATAATGTATTAGTTCAAAAGATTTTAGAATGAGTAAATGGTAGGCTAAATCTAGATAGTTGACTAAGTACAGATAATTGACTAACCTTTTGACCACCCGTCCATGCGTATGAGTGCTTGCGTCAACTATATAATATGTATATGGCGATTTTAGAAATTCGACCTACACGCCTGTTTACCCGCTCCAGTCTTTTGTTCTCAATAAACTTTTACTAAACTGGCTATAACTATTTACAAGTCCACAAAACATTTTTTTACAGATCATAGACACGTACTTTAATGAAGAGTAAGAAAACTTTTAAGTGTGTCCCCGAAAGGAGTTCAAAGTTTATATTTACGGTTAATCTGTGGTCAAAAGGTTGGGTCAACTTGACTTGAGCCAGCAGATGACTAAAACTAAGCTAGCTCGATATAAGGCCCTCTTCGATCCGACTCGGGCTGGTCTCCGTCGCTATCAGAGGCTGACAAAGATCTCCGCACGTTCCACTCACTCTCGGGATCAGAGAATATGTTCCTGTCGGCTAAGGCGTCGTCGTCCATCGCCTCCATGTCCAGATCGTCTGAGGAAAGGAAATAGATATTTATAATAAGTCATAATTAATTAAAGATTCTTGAACATACGTTACTCGATATAAACCGAATTCAGTCGTTATCAACCAAAAATGCAGACACAAAATACACTTACTTTTGGGCAGTGATGAAATGAAGAATGCTATGAGGATCTGAGGATGAAAGATGGTTTGCATGATGATTGATGAATGAGATGGTTATCTTCAAACATGATTCAAGGGATTACAAGAAGGAAAGTTAGTAAACAAATGTTGTTACTAGATGTGGTGCATATTATATACGATTTGAATGATTGAGTAAATAGATCCTTATTATATGTTGATTGGGTTTAAAATTGTTCACCAGTTAGTTCAGCATTTGGTTAAAGCCATCATCATCATCAACAACTTCTTCAAAAGCCTAAATACCTTATTTTTGTAGGAGGCTTGTCAGCGGAGGACAGTCATTTGATATAGAGGAATAATAACCGTAATCTGTAAGACGTTTTGTTTACGTGCACGACGGACACACCAGTGTATGACGTCATGTATATCTCATCATTCAATGCGAGACAATAATAAATACTACCCGTGGGCAATAAGCTCGTCGCTACAGTTGTCGATCTCGAGCTGCTTGATGACGTCACGCTCCATGGGCTAATGAACCTCGTCAGTGTGTGTGATGTCACATACATACATATATCTTCGTGCGAGACAATGAATACTGAACGTTGTCAGAAATAAGCTCGTCGCCGAGTTGTCGAACTCGAGCTGCTTGATGACGCCACGCTCCATAGGCTAGTGTACCACGTCAGTGTGTGTAATGTTACATAAATATCTTTGTGCAAGACAACAATGAATACTGACCGATGTCGGCAATAACCTCGTCGCTGCACTTGTTGTCGACCTCTAGCTGCTTGATGACGTCACGCTCCATGGGATAATGAACCTCGTCAGTGTGTTTGATGTCACATACATTAATCTTCGTGCGAGACAACAATGAATTCTGACCGTTGTCAGAAATAAGCTCGTCGCCGAGTTGTCGAACTCGAGCTGCGTGATGAAGTCACGCTCCATAGGCTAGTGTACCACGACAGTGAGTGTGATGTTACATAAATATCTTTGTGCAAGACAACAATGAATACTGACCGTTGTCAGAAATAAGCTCGTCGCTGCACTTGTTGTCGAACTCGAGCTGCATGATGACGTCACGCTCCATAGGCTAATGTACCACGTCAGTGTGTGTGATGTCACATACATATATCTTCGTGCGAGACAATGAATACTGACCGTTGTCAGAAATAAGCTCGTCGCCTAGTTGTCGAATTCGAGCTGCTTGATGACGTCACGCTCCATAGGCTAATGTACCACGTCAGTGTGTGTGATGTTACATACATATATCTTCGTGCGAGACAATGAATACTGACCGTTGTCGGCAAAGAGTTCGTCGATGCAGTTATTGTCGACCTCTAGCTGCTTGATGACGTCACGCTCCATCGGCTAATGTACCACGTCAGTGTGTGTGATGTCACATACATATATCTTCGTGCGAGACAATGAATACTGACCGTTGTCAGAAATAAGCTCGTCGCCGAGTTGTCGAACTCGAGCTGCTTGATGACGTCACGCTCCATGGTCTAATGAACCTCGTCTTTATTTTATTTTCGTGCAAGACAACAATGAGTACTAACCGTTGTCGGCAATAAGCTCGTCGCTCCAGTCGTTGTCGAACTCGAGCTGCTTGTTCACATCACGCTCCGTGGGTGACTGTACCGCGTCGGTATCTGCATCTGTCACGTCGTATATCTCCGTCATTTTCATCTGGAATAATTGTATTTTTATTTAGAATATTTTTATACTATAAAAGTATTATATAAGGCAAGTAGCAGCTAAACGTATTATTCAATTCATCCAAAATATTTGAATAGACAAAGAGCCCTTGTTCAACTGTTTATTCAGTATATTAGTACCGGCCTCATTGGTCTAGTGGCCGCAAGCGCGACAGCTGAGCGTGAGGCCCTGGGTTCCATTCCCCGGTCAGACAAAGTGTTATAGAGTTTTTCTGTATGGAAATTCTTAGTAGCAACACGGGGTCTGGAACTGTTCCCGGTAGATGCCAAAAGGCTCGTTCCCTATTACATAGAACTCACACCTGTGCCTACCCCTTCGGTACAGGCGTGATGCTATGTACATATTATGTAGTACCTACATTGAATGCCAACACACTGATTAAAGTATGACAACATGGGATTAATCACGTCACGAACGATATTTTAAAAATTGCTCAAGATGTGTCGACAATTTCCTTTTGTGTAAATGAATCCAATTGTTTTTTAAAAACAAGTTTGCTCTCTCCGCTTCACCACAATGAGAAATGTGGCCATTGTATTCTTAAATGAATGTTAATTAAACAGTCAATAATTTCAAATCTTTACAATTCAATGTGAAATAATTGTATTCCAAGGAGTACAATCTAGAGACGGCCTAATTTGCGTACATCGCGATAAATGTTCTTTATTATTATTATATCATATAGCATCACGCCTGTATTTCCCGAAGAATTAGGCAGAGGTGTATAATTCTACACCCACATTTCGCCGATGCCGTTATTGAGTCCCATGTAATAGGGGGCAAGCCTATCGCCATCTACCGAGCCGACTCCCAGACTCCGTGCTGCTACTGAGAATTTTTATACAAAAAAAACCAATACCACTGCCCGTCCTGGGAATCGATCCCAGGACCTCACGCTCAGCAGACGCACTTCGACCACTAGACCAATGATGCAGTCCTATATTATTATTACGTAGATAAATTATACTTTGTCATCTACAACAAACTGTTTGTATTAGTTCTAAATGTAAAATTATAAACGTGACGATCAGAACTCGGATTACCATCTATGAAGTAATAAAACAGGACAGAACAGAACTTAGTTGAGAAAAGTCGTTCCACAATGGATGCGTAAAGGCGGGCGTTACATAGTTCTCAATGCCTGCACTCAACAACAGACTTGCCGGAAAAATTAAAACAAATGAAAGTGGAAAAGCTTCAGAAACCGATAAAATAAAAATAAAATATGATTTCTTCATAATAGTTAAAAACATTCACACAAACGGCAAACGGCAAGTTAAACGTCTTTAACGAACAAAAGTTTAACGTAAATCTTGCTTTGTTAGAAGTGTTGTTACCCTAATAAATATCGCGAATAAACAAAGACACCGCTATCATATTTACGGTCGTAGCGAACGATACGAACTATTACTCATGGATAGAACGAAGTTCGAATACGATAAAATTCTGTAAACACGACAATACTCTTGACTATCGAGAAGAACCAGCAAGAGACTACATGGTTACTCTTTTAAAATATCATTCGTGTAACATATTCAAAAGCGGTTTATTTAAAAGTCAACGTCTAGATCTCATCGCTGAATTGTCGATGTCGCAAGTCTTACTATATAATTTATTCTGTGGTATTGTCCCGTAAATGAGAACTACCCGCTACCCACCGAGTAGCTTCGCGTGAGCGGTTCAGTACCCTACATAACTTCAATACAATAAGAGGTCATAGAGATGTGAAAATGTTGTCACATTCATATAAAACAATATTTTAATTCCTTATTGCCTGTTTTTCCTTTAATTTACGTATTTACAGTATTTATTGCACTGATTACGTGAACCGTATCTACTGAAAATAAATTTCGGGTTTAATAAAGCTTATTTAGTCAGTTGCATATCAGATAATATAATTTATGAACATTAATACCCAATCAAGATGCATAAAAATATTTTTTATCTTCTTTCATCATATATTTTTAATTTATTTCGTTAGATACATTAAAAACATTATGAAATAATTTGCAAAGCTGCATATTTAGCTTCTTACTTTAAATAAAATATAAGACTTTTGAAAAATCTAATTAATATTTTCACTATGTTCTAAGAATGTGGACCCATAATGCTTAGTCGAAAAACAAGCACCAAGCATGGAGATTTCTGCGTCTAGGCTATTACTGAATGTTGTTAGTAGATATTTATTATTAAAAAAAAAAAAAAAAAACTAATCTTCTAACAAGAATAGACAATTGCGACATCATCTAATAATTAAAAAGTAAACAAACTGGACATGTTTAGATTTTTTTCTCCCTTATGATAATCACCGATAACCCCGTGTGTGCGGTCTCCTTATGTCGCACGATGCTCGCGTCATCGCTCCCGCGTACGCCATTGGCCGCTGATAGCGCGGGTCAAGTATGCTAATTAGATTCTCTCGAGATATTTGCCGGCGGAAAGTTGGCACGTTTTATTATGGGGTAGTAAGATTTTTAAGAAGAATTATGTATGTAAGTTATTCAGATATAAAACCACTTATAGGATGATACCTTTACTATCATGGATGTATTGTAATAGCAGTTAGGGGGGTTGAGCCCAATCTTTTACTGTGTGTAATATATGTGTCCTTATTAAGGGCCACGCCCACCTCGATCGGAACCAATTTATCGTGTATTTTGATAAACCCTTTAGGGTCAAATTCCTCATATCGCATTTAACGCATGTAGACCGTTCATCAGAATTACGAGTGATTAATAATTAGGTATGAAAGAGATTGCCTCATCGGTATAGTGGTCACAAAAGCGACCGGGTCGGGCAGTGTCATTGGATTTTTCTGTACGGAAAATTTTAGTATCAGCACGGAGTTTGGAATCGTGCCCGGTAGATAGAAATAGGCTCCCCCCTATTACATGGGACTCATTCAGCATCAGCAAAATGTGGGTGTACAATAGTACACTTCTGCCTTATCTTTGGAGAATACAGGCGTGATGCTATGTTATGTTAAGTCACTTTTCTAACTAGATCATCTATGTGTAATAGAAAATTTTCGGATCCTAGGAACGACTCGCCACAATAATAAAGATGAATTAGATTCAGGTAAAAATTGAAGATTAATGTAAGTAAATATAAAATCTGAGTTCTAAAAGTCCCCAAGTACTATGTGAACTATGAATTTAGGGATTCTCGAAACTGAATCTTGCATCTGAGAATGTTATGGCCAAGTCTCTCAAGTCGGATTTCAACCAAGAAGGCCAAACAACTCCCGCCTTTTTTATCTTGTTTAGAAACGTAATTACTGACCTTATTTTCACCATCCAGATAATAGTAGGCGAGCAGGGCTTCGTTGTGTGACGTCACATTCAGAATATGCTCGAACGTGTCCACATCGTCGTGTGTCGTGCGCATGTCGCCGTATGTGATGCGGAACTCGCTTGCACGCCTGACAAACGAGAAAGTATAAATTACAATCAAGCAGATTGCTTTTAACATTGTTAATGTAGTCTTTGGACAACTTCTAGCGATCGCAAGAGTCGTTTAAGATGGGCAGTCGCCTTTATCTGTACTCTGATGATATCCTTCATTAATCATTTATCTTCCAGCCCAGTGCAGTGATAATAAGAATGAATATTATATTCTTAGGATTCTTCCTTTGGTTGCTCCACCGTCAAGAGCTAAGCTCCTAAATTAAAGAAGAATAAGGATTCTTCCTACTTTATCGGGAAGAAAGATTGAGAGACCAATCAAGTGAATCAACTCATTGTTAGAAAGTGGACATATGCCTCTCCCAAATTGCACCAGCATTTATAGTCTTTCCCTTTCTACAAAATATAACTAAGACTACTAAATGCTAACCTAAGTACAATTGCCAAAAGTGTAGCCAACCATGAACGAGTTTCAAGCTACAGGATATTGGGACATGGCGGGCCTTTCAGGATGAAAACCATTATGTTACAAAATTTAACGAGGTCAATTACCAACACAGTAAAATCGGTATCGACTTCGATCTATCGCCGAGCGCGATTTCAAATATCTCCGTGTTATTTTGTTTTTATCAAAAGAGGTTACAGTTCATTTTACTTTGTATGATATGTTGATTGTTATTTATTTTTTATTTAAATACCTACGTAGACTCCCGCAACCTATTTATGCAGTTTTATCTCGGTTTATTTTTACTATAATATAAATTATTAATACCTATTTTGTCAATGAGTGCGCAAAGCCAAGTTTATAGTTAATCAGAGGCCCTAGTGTAAGTTTCGTTCGACAAACTATATTTAACGCATCGAACGCGTTCGGCGCTCCGATTGATCCGTTTCGTGCTCTCCACCAATTAGAACGCCGAACGCGTTCGATGCGTTAAATCGAGTTGGTCAAAAGAAACTTACACTAGGGTCTCAGATTACAAAAAGTCACAGTATGTTTTAGGGTTATATTTTCACTCTTTCGAAGGGTTTGTTCTCACGGAATAGTTAAGAGAACTTAACATTATCGTAGTGCAACTAATCGCATGATTATCGGCTTAATATATCTTCTTAGTCAGTGCTGTTTACCGATAAGTGATAATGCTGAAAGTTAATCCACTGGATTATAATACAAGTGACGTAATTTTACTGACCTTCATCGTGGCAAATGACTACTTTTGTATTGCACTTAAAATTATTTCTAGGCCTAATTTTACTCATTAAAGAGATTGCACTCGGAAAGGAGTGTATGAACACCAAACCTTACAATAGATATTGATACAAATACAATATATTGGGGCACTTCTTCAGTAAAATCAAAAAACATCTAAGATGTATATTAGAACAGTTTAAATTGTGGACACATCCTGAATATTCCAGATCAATGGTATCCCTACTGAGTAACGAATGCTATTTTTTATCATAGCTCCTGTTTTTTTCTGTTACTTAAGTTATATCTACAAGCCATCATTAAGCACAAGTAAACGAACCCAATAGACTATTAAATAAAATGTATTATTTTCTTTTGTTTTCAGATAACTACACTGACGATATTATAATGACTTTTAAATTGTTTCAGATAGATATACTTTTTTTTTTACGAAACGCAAAATAGCTTATGATGGTGTCACAGCTTTTGTGATATGTTTTTATGCACGAGAGGTCACCATCACTTCATCATTACAGATCAACGACGGTGAAGTAACAAAACACTATAAAAAAGCTCTTTTCATGCTCTTGTACTAAGAAGATTAATTATATTGTAGTCAGACATATCATTATTTTTTAATTTCTTTTAAATTTACTTACAATAATTGTCTGTGGCATTTGACATTCTATACAATTCGCTTAATATTAGTAATACAATTCAATATATAAGCTCTAATAGGCAGATGTATGAATTTTTTTATTTAGACTTTTTTATAATTTGTATGCCATAAAAAATCGGATGGCAAATGTTCTGGATATAGCCTCATGCGTGTTTTTATAAGACGTATGTAACTACTTTTATTACAAATTAATCATTTGAATTAGGACACAGTAAAACTTTATCTTCTAAAAAATAGTGAAAATTTTCACATTTGTCACCAAAGACGTAATTCGAAGGAGTTGGATATTTGTAATTAATTCAGAATTTAAACAAAATACATACAGGTGCATTTCCCTCTAATTAGAAATATGACCTTGTTTGTATATAAAAATACATATGTTACGCAGTACCAGTACGTTATTTATTGCGCAAGCTAGTAATATAGAAGCGACAATAACAAAAGTAGTTTGTGTTGTGTAGTGTTGACCCGGGTACGTCTTAAAACTGCGGCCAAACACCGGAGGACGGGCAGCAGCGTCCTCTCACTAATCGGTGAGCCACTGCGATCCCCAAGCCGCCTGCCAAGCGTGGGGATTATGGCAAACCCCCCCTTGAGGGAGGCCTTCGTTCAGCAGTGGACGTCTTCTGGCTGATGATGATGATGATGATGATGAATAACAAAAGTCACGTTTTTCTTCTATTGGTTCATTTCACGTGCATTTCGTTTAGAACTGCTTCATTGGTCTAGTGTTCGCAAGTGCGAATGCTGAACGTGAGCTTTTGGGTTCGATTCTAGGGGTTTGGAAATGTGCCCAGTTGATAGCAACAGGCTCGTCCCCTATTATATAGAACTTATGTGGGTGCAAAAAAATACACCTCTGCCTAACCCTTCGGGGATACAGGCGTGGTGGTGTTATGTTATATAGTTTATAAACCGTTTACGTTGAAGATCCCCCCTAAGGTAGAGATTAATATTATCTGGTACGATACATAGATATTTGAATACGGACATAGATATTGGATGAATATTTTTTTCGCAAACTGCGCAAAACCTTATCATTTTTGATATAAAACACGCAAATTGTAGTGATAATGATGTTATTGCATAAGAGCGTTTACGCCGCGCGGTGGCGAGCGAAATTAGGTATTTACAGCGCTCGACCGCTCACCCGCTTGTGTGTGTGCGTGCGGACTGTGAGGAGGCAATGCTTAAAGCGCGCGCTGGCGATGTTGATCCTTTTTGCCTTTTTGGTATTTTTTAGTTTATTATAATTTATTTTGTATTGTAGTTTTTAGTATTTTTTTATTCACATGAGCTAATATTTATTAGTACCTAGATATTACGATATATTTTCATAATACGATAATATCGACACCGGAAATATGAATTAATATAAGGGACAAATTGTCGAAAATTAGTTAAATATACAGTTTTACTCAGAAAATTCCGCTCTATCGATTGGTATATTTATTTTTAATTTTTGAGATCTTTAAAAAAATATAAATAATAAGGCAATTGCATGGTATGATTATAAATACTCATGCAGAGATACAACAAATTCAACCTTAAATCCAATCAGCAAGCTTCAAATTTGTATATTACATACGTTTAGCGTAACTCTAAAACCGAAATAAAATAGTTATACAAAGGTATTATACCCTAAATAATTACAAAACTTAATAGCCTTTACATTAAATTTAAACATGATTTAAAGATTTTTCTGATAATAAATTGCCTTAATCGCTGATGAAAATAATTTTTCCCTTACAGTAATGGCTATACCTGAAACTAAAAGAGTTATTGAAATCCTGTTTTATAGGAAAAATAGAGCGCAAAAATATAACAATAATGGTATATTTACTATTATGATACCATTAAAGTTGAAAGAAATACAAGGTTTTATCCATTTTTTTTTAAAGTTTTTTGCGATTTCCTATAACTTGCATTTTGTCCCTTACAATAATTCATATTTCCGGTGGCGAATTATTATATCAATAATCAAGATACAAATTGTGTACATTATTTATTATTTTATTTATTTTCCCGAATAAACAAAAAGCTCTTTGTTTCCCAGACCTGATTAAATTAATA
Organism: Shargacucullia verbasci; assembly: GCA_947562105.1. Taxonomy (NCBI): domain Eukaryota; kingdom Metazoa; phylum Arthropoda; class Insecta; order Lepidoptera; family Noctuidae; genus Shargacucullia; species Shargacucullia verbasci. The sequence continues at coordinate 2,905,709 of OX387286.1, read as the reverse complement.
CAAATTCCTAAACTCAAACACGGTGGATATAGTTTCTAAAAGCACCTCACAACCTCATCATCAGGTTATCGGCACTATACTAAATCAAACAAACCTAAAAACCGTAGTTCTAATGTAAACAATAACCGAGGTCCTGTAATCACCTCCCATCATCATCAGGTCATCGGCAGCAGTTAGGATAAGAGTACCTATCGAGACAAAAGAAACAAGCTTATACACGGTGGTTCTATTATGAATAGTAACCGAGTTCCTGTAAACACCTCCCATCATCATCATCATCATCAGGTCATCAGCATTAGTTGGGATAAAAGGACCTATCGAGACAAATGAAATAAGCCTAAACACGATGGTTCTACTATAAACAGTAACCGAGTTCTTGTAAACACCTCCCATCATCTTCATCATCATCAGGTCATCGGCACTAGTTAGGATAAAAGTACCTATCCAGACAAATTAAACAAGTCTAAACACGGTGGTTCTACTATAAACAGTAACCGAGTTCCTGTAATCACCTTTCATCATCGTCATCATTATCATCAGGTCATTAGCAATAGGATAAAAGTACCTATGGAGACAAATTAAACAAGCCTAAACACGATGGTTCTATTATAAACAGTAACCGAGTTCCTGTAAACACTTCCCATCATCATCAGCATCATCAGGGCATCAGCACTAGTTAGGATAAAAGTACGGATCGAGACAAATGAAACAAACCTAAACACGGTGGTTCTACTATAAACCGTTACCGAGTTCCTGTAACCTTCAGGATCCATCATCAGGTCTTCGATGCCATCGGCTCCACCATCATGTCTCCTCACCAAGAAGTATAAGAGGACTATGAACAATTATTGTACAAATTTTCATAAAAAGTCGTCAAAAATAATTCAACTGTTTACTTCTACCCAAAGTATCAATATGTTTTGGACTAGATTTATTCCAATTTATTTATTCAGGATCGTAATATTTTCGTCGAAAAAACGGAGCGCAGAGCGACATGTCCTTACCCTAGAAAGCCTCGGCGGGCACTGATCTCGCGCCGAGTTGCGGGTCAGTTTATATGGTACTTTTAAAAATTATTTTAAAAATAGTTTTATAATTTTTGAATAATTTTTTTTTGCCTTATTGTTAAGGACATATTCTAGTAATGTAAAAAAAATATAATATGTAATTTAGCCATAATTAAGTTTGTCAAAATTGGCCTTGAAAATGCCTAAAAATATATCATTTACGCAATGTTGTTTCGTAATTTACTTTAGAATAATAATAATTATTAAAAATGTTGTCTACTAGATTTGTATACCAGTATATATGTATTCTAAAAACCGTTATTATTTGCTTTTATTTCATATACTTTGCCAGGTATCGAAGGATGAAGTAGTCATGTTTCGTAAATTTTACGAAACATGGTGTCAAACAATAGCCCTAGTATATATAATTATTAAAAAAATAAAAATGTTTTGTATTAGATTTGTTCTTTACAAAATTTCCTATTAAATGGACAGCAATTTTGATATATGATCCATACAATTTAACGAAGTAATTTCAGGATGAAAAATGCCAATAACGGACTGTACGGCGTAAAGGCTCATAATGTCTAATCCGATATTTTTAATAGGCTGTATGTTTATTGGTTACTTGCGATTTGTTGGTTATTTAATTGCGCGCAAGATAAAGTAGATATGTAGGTATGTTGAAAGGGGTTATTAAAAAGTCGTTAGAAAAGTAAGGAAGCAGTATGTTACCTAACTGTGCTAAAAACTAGCGAGATTAGTCTATGGAATTTGCTTACAACACTGATGACTTTTGTCACATAAAATTTTGCATGTCAAGCTCATTTGTTAGGAAACAAAATTGCATTTATATTTTGAACCAAAATTGTAGTATGACTTTAATTTCAATGACAATAATTCCTGAACACATTAAATCTTATACTGTGAAAACTGAGTACTGAGTATGTTGATGACATTCTGTGCAAACTGAGCCTGAGTACACTAAGTACAACATATTACCGTGGGAAACCACTTTTCTACAACAATACTGAACAATTTAAGCGATCACATTTCAAACAAATAAACAATAATTATTTAGAGTAATACTTTTATCAGTGGTGATACCATACTTGGCCGAACATCTACGAACTCGAGAAATGGGCCACTCGGATAACAGTCTTTGTCACTTTATCGGCGCAGGCGCAGTGTCAATCAAAACAGCTGTGCTCCCTTTGTTAACATAATGAAGTAATAACGTTTGATGAATTATTTGCTTATTAAATCGAGTCACGCCCGTATTTCATGTCCGCTTGAAAAAATATTTGATTTTATTTTCTCAGGGGAGAGGTTTTTTGACTACAGATTTTCAATATTATCCTTGATATATGTAATTGAAGGTAAATACAATTAATAAATTCAAAGAAACACAAATTCATACAGAGAAGCGTAGTCGAAACTCTTGGAGGCCGATTCTACTTACTTAACTACATTTTAGATAAGAAATCCATCCAAAAGTCGTTGATCGATCAATCACAGTTAAGTTTAGTTTGTGGAATCGGCCCCCTGGACTGAATGCCAATCCTTGGCTTGGAGTAAAACTTAGCAGAGCACCGGAAAATTCCTTATTCCTTAACGAACAGACCAAAGCAAGGGTAGGTACTAACTACTTACTACTACTTAACACAAGCTTTCAGCTTTCTCTTCATTTCTAATTATACACCAAGAATGTAAGATAATGTTCATAAATAACTTGGAATGTACCGACATGACCTCTGGGACAAAGCACTAAATGATATAGATATATGTATAGCAACTATATAGTAATATCTTATTATGTATCCTACCTTGATAAAGTAAATTAAAAATTATAGAACGGTAAATCGCGAGTCAATTTTTCATAAGCCCCTTGCAGCTTGCGGTGGTCCCCTAGGGTCTATGTCAGGGGTGGCCAACCAGTCGATCGCTGCTATTAGTCCAGTCGATCGTGGCAAGGTAAAAAAAAATTTATCTTTAATATTTGATGTGAATATATGTATATATGTGAAGAAGTACTGATTATCAGTAAACAGTAGATCTTGAGTCTTATCAAGTTGGCCACCCCAGGTCTATATGATCTACTTTGAGAATCAATCTTTATAACTCATTTTGATCAATGTGCTTCTTTATTTATTTTTTATCATTACCCCTCACTATGAATAATTCCTGTATCGCGGGTGCGTTTACAAACACATATTATTCACGTACACAAAGACCCAGACCCGAAACGGCTATCTGTAGATCATATAAATATTTGTTCTGTACGGGCATCGAATCCGCGACACGTAGCGCAGCAGACGATTTTTGAACCACTACGCCAACCGTGCCGTCAAAAGATTAGGAATTTAGTTCCTAATTTACATTCCTTTATAATACCAGAAAGGTGTACATTATTGTATCAAACAATTTAGTAACTGAAACTGATAAATAGAGTCTGACTATTCATAAGCGATTAAATAGCTGTTTATAAAAGAAAAAAATCATTTGTCTCATTACTGGTGATATAATATGATATTAAAATACTAAAATAATATCTGAATAACCGAAACGTAACGTACAGAAGATTAGATTTACCCTCCAACTACTGCGCTACCGACAGGATATGTTTAGAGGACAGATTGATGAGCAACATGTTATTAGTAAACAAAATGGGAGCTAGCTCTCCGGAAATACATGACGCTTTAATCATACCTATCCTTAGTATCCATTATCAACATAATATTACATCATTTATTGCAACACTAAATCCGGTTGCAGATAAACACTAAAATATGTTTACTACAAGTTTTCATTCACGTGTCGATACATACTTAATTGCGGATAAAAGTATGTAAAGCCGGCAAAAACCTTGTAACACGTCACACCACGCGATGCGAAAAACGCGCGCTAATAGCCTGTATTTCAGCATGACTTGGGCTGAATTTTGCAAAGCGGCCAATGCCTACGCGTTGTGTGTGATAAGTCTGTCGGGGACTTTATTCGCGTTTATCTTCGCAATTAAAGCTTATTAGTAAAGCCACCTGATACAAAATCATGTTATATTGTCGGTGGAGAATCATTACTGAAATTTTGTAAATATTATGGCATCCAAAAAATAGTGCGATTGTGGTGTTAAAACAACAAAATAAATAAGAAGTAATAATATTATTTACACGATGCAACTACGCACTTAAGAGATTTATCTGGCCTATTTAGTCAACTCATTAGAATTTATATACATATAAACAAAGCATTACATACGCCTCGATGGTTACCCTTGAAGGGTTAGGTATGTGTATTAAATAGCTACTTACATACATTTGCCGATATGATTCCCATGTAGTAGTGGGCGAGTATATCGCCATCAACCTGCTACCAATGAGAACCTTACAGAAAAACCCTCAAACCGTTTTTCAACATCGACTTTTCTCGATCGGGAATCGAGTAAGATTTCACGACGGATAAATAAAATATATAATATGCATAAATAAATGCAAACATGACGTAAAATAAATAAGCTTGTTCTCGTAATGTAAATTATAAATATAGACCACAGAATCTTTGACGTCATAACAAAAAATTAAGACATTTAAATCAAACGGACATAAGTAGGATCTATTATAGGTCTACTAGACAAACGACGAATAATACAGAAGTTCATCAACTCATCCTATCATTATCAGTCAATCATATTTGTGGATGAAATAACACAAAGTCAAGTTTAACTATTGAAGGTCGAAGATTAGATTAAAGCGATACTGCTACCTATAATTATTATATAGGAAACCGGATTTAAGAATTATTAATTAAATATTTATTTATTACTAGCAACCCGCCACCTTCACACGGGAGCAATTAACTATAATGAAGAAAATGAAAAGTGCGCTTATTCATACAAAAATACCATCCGAACCGACTATTCCGGTGGATTCACATACATTTTACAAATCTTGCCCTGACAATTACGAACAAAACAAAAAAACAGCCAAGTCGGTCGAGCCAATATCAAGTGATGATTTTATTTTTATTTATATAGATTGAAAATTGCATGGTATTGTTTTACTTGAAAGCGTCTCCATACAGTTAAACTAAAAGAAATCTATCTATCTCATAAAACAGAACATTCTGTTATTCATTCATGAAATCGTTTGAACATGATCTGTAAGACTTGAGAACAAAGGATGTTTAATTTTGTTAAATTCTTTAATAAATCTTTCTTACCTACTGTATATTATATTATAACACGGTTAAACGTATCAAGTACACTGATATAAAACACACGATTGTTATTTTTAGCTTATGTACATGTATACATGAGAGAAGAAATTGACTAAAATCAACAAATAGTCCAAACCATTGCACACTTGTTCTAAAAAGGTTTTGCACAGAGGTTACATAAGTAATGGCCGATTCAGAAAAGATTCTCCGTTTTACCCCTGTCGTTGAACAATGTCGAAGTGATTATAAGCGAATGAAATTACGAGTAGGAAAATAAAATTAAAAATCGTGCCACAAACCTTCTGTCCAGCTGCCTCCCATCATTAGCGTCCATCTTGGTATCCATGGTCAGCTTGTAGTATATCCTGGCGGCGGCCTCAGACCGGTCGTGTGTGGAATACATGAAACCGTGGAGCTGCTGGAGCGTGCTGAGGCTCAGCTTCCACAGCGACTTGCTCATCTTCGGAGTACATGTGACAAATCTGGGGAAAAGAACTACCGTTATTTGCGAAAATTTTAAGGGCCGAAATTGATCAGTGTACCTATTAAATTGATTTCTGACAAACACGGATTAAGTAGTGAAATTTTAATTTATGGTATCTGATATTACTAATCACGTGTCAGTTAGCATGTTTTGTTTTATAGATAATTATTACATCATACATCTATTACGATTTTGATAATTTTCAGCAACTTCTGCAAAAACGTGATACTTATAATTGTTTTGTTTAATACGAGTATATACATAATTAGTATCTAATTAAAAGGGCCGCCTCTAGCCCACGTAGCGCCCGGGTGCAAAAAATACGATGGCGCCCTCTATCTAGTAGACACGCGATCAAAATTCTTACTAGCTTCCGTCCGCGACTTCGCCCGCTTCGATTTCTCCTGTGTCTAGAATATTATGACGCATTACTTGCTTAGCTTCACTCAAAATGTCCGGTCACAAAAGATTATTGAACGCTGTGCCTCGCCACAGTAAGGTCAACGAAACATTCCTAAAGGTCAAATCGTCTGATTGCACCAATAATTATATGATAAAAAATTATCACTATCTTACAAGTGCCTATCGATTGTGTATTATATTACTATTCTAAATTTTTTAATAAAACAAAATTTAAATAAAATGTATCAACTGATTACTGATACAGAAGTAACACAATGTACACAAAGCAGGATGTTATTGTAGGTCAATAGAAGAATCTAGTGGGTATTAGCTTTTACACAATAACAGGAAATATCATAAGTGCGGACAAAGCGCTTTATCAGCTGTAATTTTCAATAAAACTTAGGCTGATAAGTCTAGTTCGAGGTCAAAATGTTCATCAACTTTCATTATCTTTGTTGTATTCTTTGTTTGAAACGCTATATCAATTGGAATGTCATCTTCAACCATAGAGCGAGTGACATACTGTATTTAGGACCAAAAGTGCGGGCTACGGGGGACATGGGGGTGACAGAATATTGGGCTGGATTGTCATTCAACCGAACTCTAGCACCTACCCCACCAAACTATCACATTAAAAGCTGGTGGCACCAATATTATGGTTGGAAATTCCTGGTGGTCTGGGTCCACCATTCGCTAGAAGCTATACTTTTTGTTGGTCTAAAAAAACATGATATGTCATAGACAAAAGAAAAGCGTTACGAATTTATGATAATCGAACCTTTTCAATAACATTGGTCCATGTAATTACATTTCATTGCGGTGTGTCAAAAGCAATAGCCGTTTTAAATAATCCTATCTTTGTATTAAGAACATCATATTATGTGTTCATATTTATAACTATCAACGCATTTCTTATCTAAACCAAAGACAGTTGAACAAATACTAGCTTACAGAAATAGCTTTATCAATTTCTGGCCCACGATTACAATAAATTATCTGTTCAGCAATATTTTACTTTCTGGTATTATATAATAATGGATTAGTAAATATCAATTAAATATCAAAACAACAGTATTCAGAATGCAATCAAATGTTCAGCCTTTAACACAGAGTTTCATATCGATGTAGTCTAAGAGAATGTGGCGAAAAATGGACGTGGTTTGTAGCAAAATGGGTCCTAAAACTAAAAGAAGTGTTGCCAGATCAGCGGCTTGATGTATAGATGATATCGCAACATTACAAGACTTTTAAAGATTAGTACATTGATCAGCAGTGGAAAATACTAAAATATATCCAATTAATAATCACAATAGAAGAGATGACTAAGCGTCTAAGCTTGCGTAAGTACACCCTCGAGCCTTGCTTGTGTCCCATACACGCTATTTAATTAGATGATGTCTAAATATTGTTGTGAATGCCTCATTTGTCTTCCGCTAGGCTAAAACCTGCATATGGCAACCTGGATACACCCCTATGGACCAAGGGCATTGAACTAACAGAAAATTAACTACACATTTAATCGCTGATACTGGCATGAATAATCCTGAGTTTATTACTGGCTAAGTACAAAAGAATAACTAAGTAGGTATCTTTATGATTTACATAGGTAATATACATATATCAGAATATAAATATTTTCAATTGCGTCTTACATGCTCACAAAATTATACAAAACAATTTATTAAGATAAATAAATCACCAACATAAAAGTTCTTAGCATTTTAAGGCGTGAAAATAAGTAATCGGGTCAATTATCGACATTGACCCAGTAAAAAAAACAATAAGTAAGATGAAGACGCAATACAGATAAACTAAATGTTATTGTAGTATGGTACTGGTTGCGTAAAAATATATTTGCGTCACTACTAGGTTAGATATGTCACCCTGATTATAGTTATGACGTCAACAAGATGCAATGGTAACATTATCTAGAAGATACGTTTACTATGGGTAGAATTGTGATGATGAAATGATAAACAAGTGAAAGGTAGAAATTGAGAAGCAATATTAAAACAAAAGCTACATAACCACTAGGAACATGGCAGGACTGAGATTCTGACTCAATTGTACACTTTCGAAGACACGAAGTCCCAAATAAGTAAATAATAAAAACTAGATACAGAGAAAACTGTACCATTATTAAACATAACTAAAACATATAAGACAGCTCTGAAGCTTTTGAAATTTTAAATATTGCAAATCCACCACCTTAAAACGAACATCAAAGAACTATGATTGTACCGAGGCAGTTGACACCCTGAGCCTTTCCTTCATCACACACCTTTATATATAAGTATACAATACAACACAAGCCAGAAGTTCTATGATCTAACTCCGTCTCAACCAAAATACGATACGATTACAATGGATCTTTGTTTATTAGCTGTAAGCACGGTCGCCAAACTTCGACTTTGACGTAATTACCCCGTGGAACCTCTGGTTTGTGTTGTACTATACCGTTGTAAATTTATGATTTCATCAAGCAAATAGCTGGGTACGTCCATGCAAAGAACTACACTACGACAGACACAACCCTTCCACCGTCTAGAAACAGAAGAACTAACCTAGTCATAAAGTTGTTGTGGCGAATACACCTCTTTCTACGGACCAGGACATTGCCAGCAACTTTGAACTGAACCGCATGCGTCTCTACTTTATCGCCCACACAGCTAAAAAGCGTTTGATGTGTTAGTCACAGAAGCAGGATTATGATTCATGGGAGTAATGCTCAGGAAACAAGGTATACTAACTTAAATGTAGGTACACAATCTAAGAAATACAAGGCCCATTTCAGCAAGGAGATGTATGGAAATAAACAACGTACCTATTTGTTTCCAACAGTAAAGTGCTTTTATGGACCTAACGGGCAATCAAGATAAGCTGAAACTTGAAATGGTGCAAAAGATATTCGCGCCTTAGTGGTAGGTGATCCATGTTTGTCTATTGTTACATATGTACATAGATGGAAATCAGTTCTAGAGTAAGAGAGTGAGTTAAACGCGTTATTGGTAAGAAAACGAGGAATTTCGTTCTCCGTTTCAAACAAAAAATATTTTCTACATATTATTCCGCTTTTTCTAAAGGACGAAAAATAACTTAGGCATCTAGTCTCCGATTACTGGTTCACTTGTTTACAATTCTCAATACCACATCTGTGTAGGTATTTAAAATGTTACGATGCGATACCTAGGCTGTATTAATTATATTATATATTATTATATTTATATGCAATTGCATATTTCCTCACAAAATGTCCTTGACACGGTTACTTCAACCGTGTAGGATATTAAAATATGTAACACGTGCTAAAATTGGCACACAACGATATGATGCTACTGCCTATGTATAGTTATTTAGATATACATACATAATGTTAAAAATATAAAATTAGTATTAATAAATAATGCTTAAATATTTTTATCCGTGATACAGTAATGCATGTAATCAATGATTACAGGCTCTATGGGTTTAAAGAAATCATTCTTTAAACGCATAGTACCTAGCTTTGGATAGGTGGAACGCTTGCCTCCCATGTAGGGATATACGCATAGGTTTGAACCCGCCTCTGACTTTCGAATTCATATACGAATCAGAATTGATATAACTGTGTTAACGGTGAAGGAACCCTGAACAACGTGAGGAAACCTGCAGACCAGAGACGTGTCCATATCGTTTTCGATTGTGTGCGTAGTCCGACAACCCGCAACAAGCCAGCGTAATGGACTTAGGTGTAACCGTTCTAAATCGGAGGCTTGTGCTTTGGGACAGTAATAGGTTGGATTATCGTCGTTGGTATCGACGTTTTATTCCTTAGCAATCTGAGATTGTCATATTGTTGACTACGAGGGGAGCGATTGCGCCATCCACAGTAAGCGTCATTCGAATGAACTATCCAATTGGACACCATAAGGAAGTTATTACATCAAAGTATCGCCTAAATTCAACATATTTTCTATCCAATATTGTTTTATGTATACTTATACTAACATTACATAAATTGTGTTTATTATCAAGTCAGTGTCTTTACAAATTGGCTTACTACGCGGGTGACAATACATTTATCTTTGTTATAATAAACGGACTATTAACACGACATTGTAATAAACTATAGCAATATCATAATATTGCTATCGGAGTAAATACATGCCGCTATAATAATAATATTGTATTTATTAATATTTTGTGGAGAGAATGAAATAAAATTAATGTAATTGTATTCGAGGAAAGCTAAATGGGACTACATTTTAATCGTTAAGTTTCAGACTTTAAAAACGCTAGGAGGAATCAAGATTCTAAATATTTATTTGTGGTCTCTTAAATTTCTTATCAAATTTAAAAACGTATTTTGTATGTCAATTTAAGTAGCAGTTTAATAATAATTTACTGCTCGTATAAAGGATACATTTCTTTAAACATTTCCTTAATACTACCTTTATATTAAAAATAAATTATTAGATCGTTTAATATGAACGAAATAAATGTCTATCCTGTGAACTCAACACTAAGTTGAGCCTGTTTCGTGGAGTCCAAGAATTATTGTATTAATAGCTATCGTTACTGGATTCTATACGTAATTATCATTAGATATAAAATTCTACATAAATCAAACAAAGATTAGAGTTTGGCATTGCCATCGGTTGCAAATCGAGGAAAGTTACGTATGCAAATAAAATAAACTGGACCAAGTAAAGTTGTTGCGTGCGCATAAGGGCAGTCAACTAAAACATGGATATTGAGACCGGAAAACAACTTTCTCTTTTCGCAAAAGGGTTGAGATAATTCGCCACCTATGTTTCAAAGTAGAAATTACATGGTGAGAGCTAAGCTTTAAGCATTTTTAAGGTGAGAGAGACTACATTTAAATGACTTAATATAACGCAAAGAAAATCGCAAAAAAAAATCTCAAATACTGTATATTAAAGAGAATTACCGCACTTTTGAAAACCTAAAACTTTAAGCAGTGTGCAGCTTAACGCGGTTTCAACAGCCATGTGCTAGGCCGACCATAGAACCATTGTTGTACTACCATATTTATAATCATAAGAGACCCCAAAATTAGACCAATAATTTGCAACGGGAAACCATAATACGTTAATTGAAGACAAGAAGGTCAATAATCGATGTCAACTTTCGAGAGTAAAGGAGGCAACAAGTTTCTCTATGTGCAATCAGGGGTCACTTAACATGGAAAAGTATGACATAAGATTTTGTGTGTCAGTGTGGACATGGTGTTAATAAATAAAATACTCACTTGGTGAATGTTGCATACATAATGTCGATAGGCACTCTGTATGGAAGTGTGAGGAGCGTCAGATATCTCATGGCCCTCTGTCTCATCACCCAGTTGACGATACCGTTGTTCGCTGAGTCGATTGCGTTTTGGAATATAGTCATCACTGTGTCGGGAAGGTCGTCTACTAAAGCGTCCTAAAATTTACCTGAGTTTTAAAAATCGTCTTTGTCTATATAATTATAAAGTATTCATTAGTGTATATACATTTGTGATTTAAGCTATACAATGGTACAAATAGACCCGACGCGGCGACCCGAAGCCCCGATCCAAGGCATTTCCTGACAATTTTATTTTTCTCCTTTTTTTTATAACGTTGTCCCACACTAGAAATAATTCCTGTATCGTGGGTGCGTTTACAAACACATATATTCACATACACAAAGATCCTTGGATTGGATCCATCCTCCAATTTACTTGGTTTGATGTATACTTAGAAACTATGGGTAGATTTTTGCTTCGAGTCGGGTCTTTATTCACCTTTTTTAAGTGAAAGCGGTTGGAATATATTTTGCATATTTCATGGTAAAGAAAGACCTAAATGTGAGTTTCACAAATTTGCATTGATAAACCTTATCAATTTATTAGTCGAATACAATTATGATACGATAAAATCATAGGTATTAAAGGTTTATACCCTGTACTAACCTGTCGATGTGTTTTGCATTCTTCACAATCTGGATCGTACTCATACGTCGTATCATCTAGCACATCTTGCAGTTGGAAAGTGGACTGTACTGCAAGACACCTTGTGCAAGATATCATGTTATTTCTCTGCAAGAACCTGAGCGCATCGTCGAATCCTTGCTTGCACATATTGCTCAAAACTTCAGGTTTCGGCGGGAAAAGGATGCGGGCGAACCTGTTCATGTTTTGTTTTGATAGTTCTATACTTGTGTTTGCCAGGTTTACCTGTTGAGGAGTATTGGAGTCTGTATTCACAATAAAAAAATATCCCTTCTAGGAATCCCTAAATCGTGGTTAACACACAAACTAATCTAATATCTGTATGCGTATCAAGTATCTTTAAACGGCAAAAATATTGTCCGATGCGGTGATCGAACTCGTGAACTTGAGGACGAAGGCCGAAGTTACTACATAACACCTACGTCATAAACGTTGATGTCACATAACAATTTCAGAATCATTCTGGGTTTCTGACCCACGCATTCGTGTCATGCACCAGATACACTGGATATATGTACATAATTAAACATTTTAAGTATACAGAAGGATTTGAGTATCAAGTTATTTTGTATTTGTTTCTATAATATAATTTTAATCTTTCCGAATAGGAAGACGTCTCCTTACAATAGCTGTATAATGATGATAAAAAGCATACAGTATTATAATTTTGATTGTATCAAATACTATAAAATTTTTAATCATTAGGGTTTCACTTCAACTAGGATATCTCCTGTATCATGGGATAACATTTACAAACATACCATCTGTAAGTCATACAAATATTTGTTTCGTGCGGGAATCGAACTCGCGACACGTGGCGTAGAAACCAAATCGCCAACCGTACCGTAATCGGTCAATGTCATTCTCATGCATAGTAACGTTTCTATTCCTTAGTGATCGGAGACTGCCACTGTGCCATTCATACTGAAGATACACTCATACTTATTTCAAAACTACTTACGTGAAATAACTGAGAGCTCAAATCTCTGGGACATATATCGCTTTCTCCACAGAAGGGACTGACAGTTATTGTATTTTCGTCCAGTACAGGCAGATTGTCGCTGAAGCCGCCATCCATGTACCTGATGCCGTGGAACCGCGGCGGCAGCAGCCCAGAAAATACTGGCACGAAACATGACGCTAACAGCGCCTAAGGGTGCAACAGAAGAATAAGAACATAAATAATGTTTTCGAAATCATAAAGAGTTTTTAAAGTGGCTATAATAGTTCAGCCAATTGTTTCGCTAGGTTCGAAATTTACGAATATCGTGTTGGTGTGACTATTAGACCTTCATTCATACATATATGCAAAGTTCATCGGTGAGAAGTGCTGCAACAAATAGGGCTAGTATCAGTACCCTCTTGTGGCCTTAATGGCCTCAACTCTGCTCCTGTGTACCTTACCAAAATTGCTAGCTAGGCCTATGATCCTCTTGACGTAATCAAGGTATTTTTACAATACTCGATATCGAAATCGGACAAACGCTAAACTTCACAATCCGGAAGCAAAGTGATTCACTTTGCTTCCGGATTGTGAAGTTTCACTTAGTTAGTTCAGTCACTTAGTTCCGATTACGAAAACGCGAGCATTATAAATTCATTGCGAAAATTGCGAGTTTATTCAAATTATTACTGTCCAAACAATTACTTGACATACATTTATCTAAACGCAGAAAGTCTTATTGCGTGAAGAAATCTCGTTTGACATAGAAAAAAACATTTTATAAGGAAGTATACTGTTGCCAAGCTATTGACATCAGCGATTGCGTTCGCGGGCTCACGAAACAACAATCTTACAAACTATTTAGTAAACAAGAGGAATGTTTACGCATGTGCAAATGATGAATAGATAGTTAATTATTGAAGCTTACCTGTAGTAGGTCTTCTCTTGTCGGGAATTCACTGACAATGACGTTTTTACCATCGTAAACCCTAGTTAGGGAAATGTGGAGCTTGCCACTGACGATTTTGTGGACGTCGTGGGGCAGATACTTCTGCATGCCTTCGAGGAGGACATTCTGAATGTTGAAGGAAGGGCTGAACGGCCCGAGGGAGCCTGCCCTCGCTTCGCTCACTACCCTCAGTACATCGGTTGTGATTTCACCTAATAAAATATATGCTCATGTTATTAATGTTAAAAAGACGTTTGGCTAACGTCGGTGTATCGTCTTAGGTGTGGAATTACAGGCGCTAATCTAAGTCAATCTATTAGTGCCCGCCATACACTAAAATTCTATTATCAACAAATCTATGATTATTCATCATCATCATCATCAGCCAGAAGACGTCCACTGCTGAACGAAGGCCTCCCTCGAGGGGGGGGTTTGCCATAGTCCCCACGCTTGGCAGGCGGCTTGGGATCGCAGTGGCTCACCGATTAATGAGAGGACGCTGCTGCCCGTCCTCCGGTGTCTGGCCGCAGTTTTAAGATGTACCCGGGTCATGTGATTATTAACAATAAGTATTTATCAACAAACAAAGGTAATAAGACAAATCAGCGACCCTGATAATTGTTTGGAGAATTATCCATAAAAAGACTTACTTTTGAGGAATTGGGTAATATGAAATACTTGCTGTTGCCTGCGACTTTGATGTGTGTATTGTGTATTTATTATCTAATTAGAGGTTTCATTATTTAACAAGCCTATGACCTAATACAGATCCTAAACTACTGTAAGTAAAATTTCATTACAATTGGTTCAGTGGTTTAAATGTGATGAGGTAACAAACAGACAGTTACTCTCGCATTTATAATAGAGTACTTAGATAAACTATAGCAAGTCTAATAAATAAGGCATTATTCATACTATAATGGTCATGTTGGTTATGATTAATAGCTAACCAGTGGTTATATTTGAAACCACCATGATTCACACCGACCTAGGGTGGTATAATACTAGTATTAATGCCATACCATTGCAGTGTGTGTGTGTGTTGTGTAGGTAATAGTAATGGGTTTATGTGTATAATTATTGTTTACAAGGTCAAACAGAAGTTCTCAGTACCTACATATGAAAAAAATAAAATAATCCAGGTCTAGTATTAAGTATCAAATTAACCAAAAAACGCATTACAAGAAGCTTTCAGGTTTATTTAATGGCTTTTACTATGAATCAGAAAATCTGCCAATTAAATCAACATTTTTTTATATAATAAAAGTACTCTATTTTTTAAGTTTGAAAATCAACAATAATTCAGACAATCATTTAACTTGTTTTTATCAGAATTTATCATTTTGGCATCATTACATATTCAAGCTAGCCTGTTTTTTTTTTGTCTTTGCCATACTTCCTGAAATTGTGTTGACAAAGATATTTTAAGAAAACCAATTCTTAATCTCTATATTTATTTAAGCCTTTTTTATATTGCAATAATTGAAGCATAATCTTATTTTTCTCTACTGTTAACATGAAATATTAATATATTACTGTTTTCAAATAGATAATTTATGCACAAATGCAAGCTTAACTCAAAAATGAGTTGTCTTATGGCAAAGCTGTATTATTATTAGTATTTCTCTAATACAGAGAATTGATGTTTAGGACAGAAATCAGAGATCTTTATGAAAGACTACCAACTATAATACATATGTATGTAAGTATGGTAGCTGTATATGTACACAAAGTCAGTATAGCTTACGCTAGCAATAGTATTGTGGCCTTGTCACATCATCTTCATTTACAGTGTGATGACTAATTTATATTGTTGTTGATTTTGCAAAACAAGTAGATTATATAAAATGTGGTATGATTTGCATATCATGTTTTTATTCATTGTGTTATATGTAAGAAAATTTATTATTTGTGTATGCTGCATTGTTTGTACTGAATTCTATACTTTTCGATAATTATCTGAG
Source organism: Shargacucullia verbasci (assembly GCA_947562105.1). Lineage (NCBI taxonomy): Eukaryota > Metazoa > Arthropoda > Insecta > Lepidoptera > Noctuidae > Shargacucullia > Shargacucullia verbasci. The sequence continues at coordinate 2,889,765 of OX387286.1, read as the reverse complement.
TTATTTAGTATTATAATATATTCATATATTTTATGATTGTTACTTTGCAAATTTGCTACACCAATATGTTTAGTATAAGTTATGTTCTGCAAGTCTTGAATATACAATTATTATTATTGTAGAAATTATGTAATAGAAATTTAATTGGACATCATGAAACAGTCTGACTGTTTAGCAGTATGTAAAGATGCAACTACTAAAAACTTTTTGCAAAATCTTATCTCAGTTTAATTATTCATGTAGCTAGGTTTTTTTTCAAAACGAAACGCAAATTAAAATCTGTAGAGAATTATAGCCGCATGGTTAATTAAAAAAAAAACAGGGCAGTTATATTACCAATAGGCAGGTCACATAGCAGGCAGCAAGCTGACAGGGCGCCAAAAGAGGCGCCAGATATTTTGCCTAACAACAAATGAGGCGCGTACTTCTTGAAACACACTGCAACACCAACATGGTAGATACCAAGGAAACCACAACCCGCGAACGATAAGTTCATTATTCACCTAAAATAATCACCACCAAACTAAAAACACAATTTATTAATTATTTATTACACACCAAACGATGTATCCAATATGTTCATATGAATTAGGTCGACACACTCAAAAACTTTATCACTGCGAGTGAATTATAATTAAATCTTATTGATTAGATTAGTGTAATCACAGATAACTTTAATCGTATGCTCAATAATAATATCGAACTGCCTTCAAAAGACACCTATCGCGAAAGAGAAACTCGTGAAACTACGGAAATAAACAAGAAAGACGTAAATAAGACATTTCGTCGACAAATCGTTCGTTGACGATTGTTATTTTCCCGTTATGAGTTATGACATAAAATTCCACAGATATAAAATCATAAAGGTGTCGCCGTACTCACCCCGTTCAAAAACATCGCGACGCGAGCTCTGACATGCAACAACTGACGTAGTGCAACTTGCCACATATTTTTTATATCTACAGGTAAGTAGTTAAATAAGAAAGAAAGAAGTTGAAAAGGGTCCCCCGATTTCTTTCTTTTCTTAATGTTTTTTTGAAGAATAATTCAGATAAAAATTGAATCAAATATGGCTGCGTGTGGTCAGCTCATGGAAATAATATGTTCTCTTGGGTCAGCTTCTTTTATTTCCAGAGCTGAAAGAACAACAAAAAACTACTATATCAACGTCACTTCTTGCTGTCATACATTCTTCATTCTTGCCATAGATAAAGAATTCTTGCTATCCATATTATACCTAATCTAAGCCATATCGCCATCTGTTGTTTTGTCTCTATTGCTGTCTGAATTTCATTGACTTGACAAGTTGACAGTTTGATTGTTTTCATTTATTTTGGGAATATTGTGTGTAATGTTGTTACAATGACTCGTCATGCAAGAAATTGTACTGCTGGTGCCGTATACACGTACCATGAAAAGAAAAAAGATGCCGCTGCCTCCGGATACGGCACGCAAAGCGAAAGACTCGGGAAGGACTCTGTAAAGAGCTTCGACTGCTGTAGTCTAACTTTACAGCCTTGTAGGAACCCTGTGATCACGAAAGACGGCTACTTATTCGATAAGGAAGCTATATTAGAATACATCATTACTAAGAAAAACGAATACACACGCAAGTTGAAAAAGTATGACAAACAGTTAAAGAAAGAGGAGTCTGAAAAGGCAGAGTTGGCAGCAGCTGAAAAAGAGGCAAACTTGATCAAATTCATGAACAGAGAAAAGAATATCTCCAGCAATAAGCAACTGGCAGATGGCGGGCCATCTTCATCATCTGTATCAAATCTTGCTAATGGCAAAGCTAAGGAACTGCCAAGTTTCTGGGTGCCATCTCAGCTGCCAGATGCCAAGATTTCAAAAATCGAAAAGCCTGACCCTACAGTATACTGCCCTATAAGTGGAAAGCCATTAAAAATGAAAGACTTGATTGAAGTAAAATGGACCTTAGTGAATGATCCTGATGATAAGAAGTCATTAATTGCCAAAGAGAACAGATACATGTGTCCTGTAACTCATGATATATTGAGCAATGCTGTACCTTGTGCTGTTATCAGGTGAAGTTCTAGAAACAGTCAATGTTGAAAATATTTTGCTGTCTACTCTTATTATCTTCCATTTCTATAGCTACATACATTATAATGGGGGGGAAAAGTCATTACAATAATCATCAGCAGCTTAGCCTGTCACTGTCACTGTGATTTTCTTCTCCTGAGTAGCACTTCATCTCTAAGTTGCTTTTCTCGACTATTATGTCCCCAAATATTATGTTCCCAAATAATCCAATCAAACATCTAACTTCCTGCAGGACAACCGGCCATGTGGTGACTATGGAATGTGTCGAGAAGATCATCAAGAAAGACTGGATGCACCCACTCACTGGTGACAAGTTAAAGGAGAAAGACCTAATAATAGTGCAGAGGGGTGGAACTGGCTATGCTTCAACCAATCAGAACTTGGAAGGGAAGAATGAAAGACCAGTGCTACAAGCTTAGATTAAGTTTCAGATCAGAGAAATGACCATAAGTACATAACATCATGCCTCAGATAGAAAGTACGGAATCCTAAGATATAAGAAAAACTTCACAAATATTGTCATTTCAATATCATTACTGTACTAAAACCTTTTAATGAAGAGCTAATTCATAACAATCAATAGTTGTGTGTATATATTTCCTGAATTTGAATCACTGAATGCAGTGTCTCATTTTTAGAACACAGAAGAACTGTGCAGCCCTGCAGCTCTTAAACTCTTATTCACAGCTGACACCTACCTTAGGAAAAGTTTAAAGTGGCTTATTCTAAATATGCCTGGAATAGCTAATTATATTTTCTATGAATTAATGTAGTTTATAGCTTTGTCAGGGGTTTGAGAAAGTCTATTATTTTTGTATGAGAATTTTTGATTCTGCTATGCAATAGTTTAACTAAACTGATGTATATTTTCCAATCATAATTAAGTAAAACTTAGGTTCTGTTTGTGTTTAAAAGGATCATGAAAACTGTTGACTTAAAAAATAGATTATTTCTTTGTTACAGAATTTTATTTATGTATAAATATCATAAAGAAAATTGTACCCTCAGGATATTTTAGTAGAAATACTACATATTTTGTTACTAATTATAAGTTAACAAATAACTTGCATGTGGAATCAACTTCAAGATATAATTGCTATGGATATTCCTGTGCTTTTTCACTTCATTTCATTTTAATGAATATAAATAAAAAAAATTGACTGTAAGTACAAATCTATTATTTCTCAAAAAAATATACTTAATATAATTCTTCTAATAAGTCCTTAATATGTATATTGTTCTTATTCTTATTATAGATTATACTATGAATTGTGAAATGTGAACAGATCCAACTGGAAGTCCACACCATTATTTCTAATCTCAGTCTCTGGGTATAAGTCATTACCTAATGTTTCTAAAAAGTTTAATACTGATTCACCTTGGTTCGACAGAAGGCGATTGTCTGACGAGTCTAATGAAGGCATGTCATCACAATGATTCATATTTTTATGTGAATCTAATGACTTATCATCACCATCTCTGACATGTAATAACGCTGGCTCAATCAAACTGTTGGACTTTGTAAAACCATCCTCTGATTTGTCACTTGTACTAATAATCCAATCTTTCAGATCAGGGTCGATTACGCCTGATGACTTACATGATAGATCTACATCATCTTTAAAGAGGTCATGTAAACTATTAGAATTTGAAATAGTCACATGTAAACTATCATTCGAATTTGGTAGATGTAAACTGTCATTTAGACTTGGTATAGTCAAATGTAAATTACTTGGTGAATGTGGCATATCTACATGTAAATCATTATTAGAATTTGTCATACTAACGTGTAGACTGTTGTCAGAATGAGGTATGGGAACATGTAAACTATTATTAGAACTTTGTACACTACCGTGAAGCCTATCTTCAGAATTAGGCATAGTAGCATGAAGCCTGTTGTCAGAATGAGGCATATCAACATGTAAACTATGATTTGAATTTGAAATAGAATCATGTAGTCTGTTGTCTATGATGTTTAGCTTGTTATCTATGCTTGGCATACTAACATGTAGCCTGTTATCAGAATTTTGCATTCCAACATGTAAACTATGACTTGAGTTAGATGCTATAACTTGTTCATCATTATTTGAACTAGGCATATCCACATCATGTAGGCATTTTTGAGAGTTTGGCATACTAACATGTAAACCATTATTCAAATTTGGTATTGTAACATGTAAACTGTTACTGGAATTTGGAACAGTAATATGTATGTTGTCTGAATTTGGTATACTGACATGCATGTTTTCTGGGTCTGATAGATGTAACCTGTTTTCAGGATTTGGAATGGAAATATGAAGATTGTTATTAGCACTTGTCGGCAATGGAACGTGTTTGTCGCGAACCTTATTATTCATTTCTAACGAACGAATAACTGGTACATCAAAATTGCTCATTTTACTAGGGCAAATCTGGAATTTACGGAAAAAAGTTGAGGATGATTTTATTGGTGATGATCGGATGTCGAAGTGAGCGCTGTGGAATTGCACATAATTGTTTTTTGGTTTACTGTGCTCCGATATAAGGATGTTATCCTTTTGAGGCTCCGTCACTGACTGACAGTTGCATTCTTCTGTATTTTCTAATAGTTTTGATACGTTATCTTCGGGAATAATATCTGCTGTATTCGTATTATTTTCGGGAATAATACCTGCAGTATTTTTAACATTATTTTCTTCTTTAGGAAATATAATATCCTCTGTTCCCAATTCAATGAGAGTGTCACCCTCAGATTTAAGTCTCATTTTCTTAGCACTTTGTTCGTGAGTTTTCTGTTTAAGCTTCCAAATCCTCTTGCTGACGGTAGGCCATTTTGCCACAGAATTGATTCTTGCACAATTCTCAGTTTCGTTTTCCAAATTTGTTTCGTCTGCATACTTCAGTAAATGTTGACTTGGTTTATTTTGATCTTTACTGAACTGAGTGACCTTTGGAGGATTATGGATACAGAATCCATTTTTATCTTTGACACAATTTAAGGCATCTGCATCAATTTTGTATTTTCCAGGATTCATGCCAAATAGTCTGTAAAAATTAATTTAAATATTAGGAGTATGAAAAATAAACCAGCTTTGTAAAAAAAAAAAAATGTGTTTCTTCACCTGCCAATATCATCATTGATTGTGCAAGATTGTCCCTCAGTGCCATCAACCTTCTTCAATAAACATGGTAGTAATGACTTCAGTTTAACAATGAGTTGCTCCAACTGCTGTATAAATATGTTAGTTTTATCTCCTTCAGAACCGCTCTTGATGATTGCCAGTAAACAATGGAATAAATTGGAATGAACTTTTGCAGGTATGTGTGTGGGATGGTTTTCATAATGTTTTTGCAGGCGGTATAAACTAGCAAAATCCTGAAAAGAAGTAATAATAGAAATACATAATTGCTCACAAGTAAATAAATATATCATATTCTTACAGTACTTAAAACTCCTTTGCTGGCACTAGGTCCATACAACATTAACGCATTTAAAAATATAAATAATAGGCAATTAATATATTTCTTACGGCTGAGCACTGGAAGCAAGTGACAATAGTTCCACTTTTCTTTTTAGTCTTCTGTGGTGAGTCTTCAGTTAATATCTGCTTCGGTAGTTTTACTTTCCTACCACTTCTTGTGACCTTAGCCTGGAAAAAAGTTATCATTTAGCTAGGCTAGGTTGGAGTTGCAGTCTCTCATGATTATGAGTGATGTTGTACTATAAGATCGTGTTTTATAGGCCTTGTAATATCAACATCAGTAAATGACTTATTATTTTTAAATTAAAGAAAAATAAAATACCTCCGCAGGTGGCTCAACTTCTTCTTCAATAACTTCTTTTGGAATTGGTGCTTCTTTCGGTATTACTGGCTTGACAACTTTTTCTTCTACCCTCTTGGGAATTTTTGTATGATTCTTTTTGTCCTTTATGAATATTTTCTTTTTAGCAACAACTGTCAAATCTTTTGGTGAGACAACCCTAAAAATGTAATCAATACATAGGAAACAGTATCTAAATTTATTTTGATAATCTTATCCACCAATCATGACTCCAGCAACCATGAGAAGTAAATAGTGGGTGCGGAGTTCCCATGACCATATGCATAAAAACTGACTAGTAATCAGCTACTTTTCTTCCTGCACTTCGCCAGTTATTTTAAATGAGTCAGCAAATGGGCATGAGCACCCACAGGATATTTTTAAAGCCGCCGCCTCTGTCAACCTGAGCTGAACCCTAGGTCTACAACACGAGCCACATAAACACAGCCTTTATGAATCAAAATCTTTATTTTTTTAAAACATGTAACAAATGCAAAAACAGTTGTTACACCAGAGAGAAGTTATCGGTGGTGGTCGTGTAAAGTGATGTTCACCCGTGGCATTACATCATAATGCAACATTTATAAGGTGATAATATTATCACCTTATAAATACCTTGGTATATACTAAACACCACTGGCTAGGTTATACATTACAAATACTCTACATATTTCACCAGATTATTAAAAATATATCAGGATCATTTATTTCCCATAAAGAGTGTCTGTTTAATTAATATGAGGAAATAGGGGGTATTTAATGATGTCATGTTTAAAGAAATAACAGGTCGGCACTTACTTATAAATATATTTTGTGTTAGTAACTGGATCATAAGTAGGTTCAGGTGCTGTTTTGTCTGGGTCATTGAACATTTTCAGTGCTTGGTTTACCATCTTTATCTGTTCATCACTCAAGTGATTTAAACTGGAATAGTAATTAAACAATATTAATATTTTATATCATTTTATCACACACTCATTTGTCATCATAATTTATTGTTGTAATCAGGGTTAGCTGAGTCAAATCACTATCACAAATAATAGCCACTGGAAAATATAAATAAAAAAGATAATGTATCCTTTAGTTAATAAAGAGCTACAGATAATGTAAAAGGTCTGAACCATCATCACCATATTTCTATGAGAGTTTCTTGATATAGTGAAACATCTATATTCATGAAGTGAATTAACACTTCAAATACTAACCTGCTTACATTTAAAAGTGCTACTCTGTGCATCAAGACAAACCATAGTGCATTTCGCTCATAGTTAAAAATAATAGCAAGCAAAGGCTAGCAAGCTTGCAACTATAGTGACAATAAAAATCATATTCATTTACCTATGATAAGTCTCTCCTAATTTTATTAATTGCACTGACGTATGTTTGGATTGAGTAGGGCTTGGTGTACTGTAAATAAAAAATTATAATTGAAAACACTTCTTATGACAACATAACATAAATAATGTTAAGGAAATTTATTTGTTTTCAGCTTACTTTTCTTTTGGCTTAATCTTTGGCAGCACTTTCTCAGGCCGATGTCTGATGATCGGAACCTCTTTGAGTTTCACTATCTTTCTATCAATATCTATTTTTGGTACTGTGTTAACTGGATGGTGATTTACTGGTACTGGGTTACATGTTGTAGTTGTAGAGGTAGTAGTAATGTTAGGCTTCAAAATAATGTTATCAATTACATATTGTTTATTTATGTTATCATTTTTCGGCAACAAAAAACTGGCGAGTTTCAAATTGTTTCGAATCAGAACGCCTTCCTTTTTCTTGATCGCATTAGCTCTTACACCGGCATCGGTATTTATTAATCCATTCTCAATATTTCCACTGTTTTCGTAAAATGTTTTCAGGTTATTGCTCACGGGTTTGGGTTGTTCCAAGGTACTTGGAGTTAAGACGTAAGTATTTGCCTGCAAACATGAACATCAGTGTTATTAAATATTAACTGAAATAGTTGTGAATACAACAACAGAGATAATGATAATACCTGAGTGGCGCCAGGATCTTGTATCAAGTAAATCGGTGCGTACTGACAGTTGTTCACGATAATACCTTCTACAGAAGTATTCATATTTTATATAAAAAGACTTATTTATAATTAAACATTACATTTAATATATTTTTGTATGAACTTATGAGAATTCCCTAATAAAAATATATTACCACCGCGACGTTGACAATGTTGACATAAATCTTTTGAGGGATACCATACTTAAATTGATTAAGCTACTAGTCGATTAGAACCAAAGAGTATAAAATAATTATATTCTACCATGATGGGACGGGTCGGGTCGGTCATCTCTGGCTCGCGGGGAGTCGGTATTGTAAGGAAAAAAAAACCTAGATCACAAAAATATCAGCGGTGGTAAAATGGTAGAGCAAGCTGCTACGTGTGCCTATCTTGATTTTTGTTTTGAGGTAATGGGATCTGAAGTTAAGAGAACTATGCAAAGTTATTTCAAGGTACACTAAGGCTGAGATCCATAAAGCGTACTTGCACTTTACTCGCCCTTCACTTATGTAACACTTAGCTAAGTGTCAAAAGTAGCTTTTTATAAGTTAGTATCGAATAAATACTTACTTCTTTTTATTAATTATAAATTATCAATGGTTAGTCATGGACAATAATTGGCTACTTGACAGTTTTCGGAAAAATATTTTATAATTTACGTTGGTTTATTTTATACCTCTTACAATTATATTTTTCTCAAAAAAACGTTATTTATAAGAAAAAAAAAAAAATTTTTATTCATTAATTTGAAATTCGCGCGAAAACGGCTGGTCACGTGACATTTGTTAGCTGTGACGTCATATTTCAATAAACAGAACAAACTAACTACGACTCTAATACTTAAGCATAGTTTGAGAGGAAAGTTTACAGCTTTTTTGCTTGATATTCTATTCCGTAGTGAATAGGAAACTGTTAAAATATTTGGATGAATGTGTTATTATTGCATGTGCACTGATTAACCTACAGAATGGTATAATTGAAAATACATGATTTGCTAAGATTAAATTCTTTTATTTGGGATTATTATAAACTAATGAATAAACATTTTTCTTCCAAAAAAAAACTAATTTATAGAATAAATGTGTGTTTCATCATCTATACATATAATCAAATTATAACAGGCCGATGTCTGTACATTATAGATATTGGAGAAAAACTAATATGGGGTCTTTATTAAAGCAACAGAATTTTTGTCTGTATGTTTATACACACATCACACAAAAACCACTGCATGGTATTCAATGCAGTTTTCAACGACCTTATTGCTAGAGGTCTAACTTAAAATATAGGTTCCATTTTATTAGATTCTAAATTCCATGTGTATGAGATTGTGGGCAAAAGCTAGTATTTTAATAATATTCTATGATAACAGTTATTTTCAGGATTGAATCTGTAACTCAAATAGTGCGATGAAAGCAACTGAACCACGTCATCTTCATAATCAGGTTGATGTTTTAAAATTTGAGAATTCTGCAAATTCCTTTTTGTACTCTCTCCTAAAAAGTCGCACAATACACTATCATCTTGTTGGGTACATATGGAACTAGTATTGTTACCAATTTCTTTGATTCATGTACTTCAGGGTACTGCCCACTTTAGACAGTTTTGATTTCTTCCAGTAACATTTAGTGGCAATACAAAACGGCTCCTCAATTCTTCTGTGAGTCCACATTAAGAAAGCCACTGTATGTTTGCAGCACCTTTTGTAGGCAGGGCAGTAAGCACACTGGACACTGTACTACTCCTTTCTTTTCATCGATGACCATGGGCACCAAGTATGGCTGTGGACGAACCTCATGTTCAGGACAAACTTTGCATTTTACCACACACAAATTTGCCTCCCTCTTTAGTTGGACACATCCTATAGCGTCATCACCAAACGATTGTCGCGAAGATCTGAAATTATAAACATAACCTTTAAGTAATTTAAAAGATTTTCATAAAATTTTGACTATTTGTCCTAAGAATTATACATATCAACTTTTACAAATAAATTGTATAATTACTTTGTTTATTTCGATACTTACACGAAGTTTTTGCATTCCGAAACTCGGCAGAGCAAAGTCAGGATTACACGCAAAGAATTTTGCGACCATATAAATCAATCGACTTTAGGCAGATTTGCACTATCAGTTTATGTATAGCTTCACTCCAATTCGTGAAACCTCTCACAAGCACAAATTGAAATATTTAAGGGTTAATTTTCTCAAATCTCAGCAAACCACAAACGATAAAACACATGACGTTTTATTTTGTAAAATGTGACGTCACATGACACTCAATCATGGCCGCCCGCGTTTCGGTTCTTGTAATCCATAGATAAAAAAACTCAAATTTATTTTTGAAAAATAAAATATTTACAATTTATTTTAAAGCAAAAAAAAATATTGTATAATTATTGTTAACCTAAAAGCTACCATATCAGACATATTTCATATTTTATCGTTACAACTGTCAAATAGCCAAATATTAATAAAACCGCTTCATTTATCCAGGGTCTAGTTTGTTATCTCCACCCGTAACCACGAAAGTTAGAAAATAGTTTAGAATACCTAAAATATTGATTGGGCAGGTTTAAATGTAATTATGACGAAATTGATGATGAAAATAAAAACATGATTTGTTCAGTAATGTAGTTTATTACCTGTATCAATAAATGTTTTCCACAAGTAAATAAGGATAAGTATAGCTACACACCTATACCTAATCTATACATATAAATAAAATTGGAGTGTCTGTTTGTAATATTGAAATAACCGTTTTTTACTACATGCATATGAATATGTATACGGTACATACACAAAAATAACATTTTTTTTAATTTTGTCTGTCTGTCTGTCTGTTTGTATAGGCTAATCTCTGAAATGGCTGGACCGATTTTGACGGGACTTTTATTGGCAGGTAGCTGATCTAGTAAGGAGTAACTTAGGCTACTTTTATTTTAGAAAAATTCGTTTATTTTAGAAAAAAATAGGGTTAAGTGCATTTGGTCTCACTAAAAAATACATTGTTAAATTCCGACATCCACGCGAACGAAGTCGCGGGCACAGCTAGTCATCCATAAAATTTATATTTTTTTGACAACAGGGAATTAAGCATACCTACCTAAGTTTATTCCTAGTTCTTACAGTTAAAAGTTTCTTCATTTCCTACGGAATCCCTAGATCTACCTATAACTAATATATTCCAACGGAAGAGTATAGATTTTTCCAGAAGAATATATTTTCGTCATCATTTACACTTCGAACTGTTAAATTATTCCCTATGTCGACGTAGTTCATAGCCGCGATGTCAAACTTAGGCCAGTTTACTTTGAATGATGAATCCGGAGTGGGGTTCCTGAAAGTAATATTATTTAATATGAAATTATCTACTTGTGCCATAAAATGTTAAAGTGGATCATATTATCCGAAAATTTATTAAAACGTAATCTTACCCGTATTTAACGAAGTTTGTGAAGAGCGTCGTGACTTGTTCTATGAGTTCAAATTCCCGACTGCTTCTATCCAAAGGTATATTTTGTGATTTTGGATCAAACAAGTAGATCAAATCATCCATGTGACTAGCGCCAGTTACTCCGTATTCTGCACCTTGTAAACCATATATGTTTCTGCTAGACATACTTGAAAACTGATAGAGATATCTTTTAGTGTTCCCAACCACAGGCAAGTCCACAAAATATTGAATAACGTCATAAACAAAGGCAGCATAGTTGGCATAGGTAACGAATTCATTTATCGAGTTTATATCAATACTTTTGTTTCCAAAATAATAATTTCGAATTTTATCAGATATATCCAAAAGGGTATGAGGCGGATAATAGTTAGCAATTTTTCTTGAAACGAAGATTTCTGGGTATCTGCTGTAACTTTCTAAAAGTTCCGTTGCGATGACTTGGATTCCTACGAGCACCTCTTGATTAGTGTAACCGAATAAAATATCTGCTTCATTTTTATACTTAATTTGACCAAAACTGTTCATTGTCATGAAACTATCTTCGCCGTCATGGTTTTCAAAAACAGGCACGAAAGGATACATGTTAAACATGTTTTGGACTATCCCTTCAGATGCTAAAACGTATGGATTTGTATTTACCAGTTTATCCACCGTCACGTTTTGAAGATAAGTGAGGAGTTCGTCGGGGTTTTTAGTTTCTAATCCAAGTTGTTTTCCAAAAACTAATGCACGCCGTACTGGCTGAAAAGCCAAAGACCAATCACAGTACGGGGAACCACTCATCACAATGGCTCTATGAAACAAGCCTTTTGACATAGGAGAAGTAAGGTGTAAACTAACAGAAGCGCCGCCCGCGCTTTGGCCCATTATAGTAACATTGTCAGGATCGCCACCGAAATTTTTGATATTACTTTGTACCCACTTTAAAGCTGAAACTTGATCCTTCATTCCTGCGTTTCCTGGTACATCTTCAGTACCCAGGCATAAGAAACCTAATGCATCTAATCTATAATTAAATGTCACAACCGTTACATTTTTTCTGACAAGTAAATCTGGTCCGTAATAATCAACGTTCCCTGATCCACTTTTGTAGGCTCCTCCATGAATAAATACCATTACTGGCAGAAGAGTCTCAGGGGTCAAATTTGGCGAATATACATTGATAAACAAACAGTCTTCATCGCCAGGAATATAAGTGTTCGCGAGGATATCAAATTGAGGACACACCGAGCCATGTTGCTTTGCGTCTCTAACTCCATTCCATGCTACCGCAGGCCGCGGTGACTGAAAACAATACGTTTATGTAAATACAAAAAACATGATACAATAAATTGCAGACTGTCTGCACATATGAGAAACAGCTGGTCAAACGAACAACCTACTTAATACGGCCTAACTAAAAAAAGATCTCTACGCCTCACAGCAATATGACATTTGGGCAGAGCTACAACTCGACATCAATTATTGATACAATAACTTCATTTTAGTATATATCTTTTTTTTTTTAATAACTTTGTCCCACACTATATCAATTTGTACTTAGTACATACAGGAAGGCGTAAGATTTTGGGTCAATAAGGACGATATGCAAAATTTTAAAGCGTCCTATTTGTGCCGTAGTTTCAAGCAAAGAACGGATGTGTTCTCTCCTCTTCATGACAGCATGCTCCTGTACGACACAGGCAAATTGACAAATCTTATAAAAACTTGCTTAAATACCTTAAATCTCAATGGTCCAATCGGCGGTTCGGCATAAGGAATGCCTTTGAAACTGTAGTACTGTCCGTCCTGAGTGACCAAATCAATTAGTTCGCCTTCTAAGCAGCCTTGTTCGACCTCTACTTGAACGCTACAACTTGCCACGTTTTTTAGTAGGCTGTAAATACGACAGGAAACAGATTTTATTACAAAGACAACGATTTAATATATGTAGACACAGTTGTGTTTGATGTTGGATTTCTAGAAAAAAAAATATTCCTAGTTACTTAATTAAGATACCTGATGACAAATTAAACTCCTTAACACAAAAATAACGAATCTACATTCAATGCGTTAAAAATGAGCATCATACTCACAAAAGAAATATCAGATGTCTTATTACTTCCATTTTGATATACCTAGTTAAGTTGCGCACAATGAAACAGTCGGGTAGGCAATGCGTCGACTAGTACAATAAAGTCAACACTGCACAAGAACAACAAACATCAAGGCATACGTGTATCAGTGACTATTCTAGCAAAAATAAATATTTCAAGTTCACTTACGTTTTTTTATTTTTTTCAATCTCAAAAGTAACATTCGACTGGTAAGTTGGTAACTCTTAATAAAAATAAACAATGAATACGTAGAATACATACATAAACCTGTTTTTAAAAACAGGCTTAGCATCATAAAAGATGAATAGAATTGGATGTGGAATAGAATTAAATCGACTGTATCAAATCCCCCGAGCTCTTCTGAAAAGCCGCAAAAGCTTCCTTTATATAGACAAACCGTCGACGACGGAACATCTATCACCAGTCGTGAACTTCAAACATGAAAGGAACCTTCTCTCTGATTCTATCAGCTCGGAGGTATAGCTTCCGCCAGAACATGATTTGTCTCGGCCAGTGTAGAGGTGTAATCTAAACCAAGTCCGCTTAGATTAATTGTTATGGGTTGAACCTGTGCAAACGGGGGTGCAAATAAAATCAGCCTACCGACATACAGTCCACTGTTAGAGTTAGGCCTTTCTTATTTTGGCCGTTGTTGGTCCTTTCCCTTGGTAAACATAATATATGGTGGAATATTAATGTCGTAGTATGAAGTTCAAATTATATCATTATGCATACCTACTGTTATATAAGTTGTGTTATATACTGTAATATACTGTTATATAAGTTATGCGCAGTGGATGAAACGTTACTTTAACATAAAACAAATTTTCACACAACAGTTTTTATTCCACTCGTGAATATAACCTATTGTTGAGTTTACAAGTTATAGGTAATAAATAATACATTATTATAAGTTGTATCATCATCATCATCAGCCAGAAGACGTCCACTGCTGAACGAAGGCCTTTCTTCCCCATCGGTTGTCCGATGTACTTCGAGTGATGTGGCTACTTTTTTTTTTTACCTTTGGTAATGCTCATGCATTCCCGCCGCCCTGGGGAAGGCGACGGGTGATGTCGGACTTTTACCGACTAAAACCACACGGTGTTCTGTAGCGCCGGAGATACGGGATTGTCTCGCGCATTCAGCGCACCCCCGGCAGCGAGTAATGTGGCCTGCCCATTGCTATTTCAGCTTGCAAATCCTGAGAGCTATGTCGGTGACCTTGGTTCTTTGGCGAATATATTCGTTCCGAATTTTATCGCGGAGAGAGACTTCAAGCATAGCTCTCTCCATTGCCCGCTGTGTGACTCTGAGCCTCTAAGAGGCCAACAGTTAACAATAAGTTGTATAAAAGTCATTCATCATAATAGAAAACATAATGAATACAGCCAAGTTTTCTATAAGTGGTGTTTATTTTTTTATGGCTAGAATGCTGGTCCTGAGGTCTTGAGTTCGATAAAATATGGAATTTTTTAGTAGCAACTTGGAGTTTGGAATTATAACTCGGTAAATGGTAACAGACCCGCCACTTATTAGGTACATGGCCATGTACCTAATTATTGATTCCCATGCATGGGAATCAATAATGATGTCGGCAAAATGTGGGAGTACACAAACAGAGCTCTGCCTAACCTTTCGAGGAATATGTTAATATGTGTGTGTTTTAGTTTTGCATCGGATAAAGAATCCAAGCTACCGGCTAGGGCGGCCAGGGTGATTTCAATGGTTGTGTCAAAGGGTCAAGAGGGCGGAATTTCTAAAAATATTAAGTAATTGTGAAGAAAATATATTGATATAGTAAGGTGTTTTGATGCCTCGCGTTCTCAGATGCAATGGGCTGTGCGTTCCTTGTGCCGTACTGCCGTGCAGCGCCCGCCCGCCGCGCCGTGTCAATAAAAAACATTTAAAATTGGCGCCGACAAGATAAGTTGTGACCATGGTGTTGGTGTGACAAGCTACAACTATAAAAAATAATTTAATTCCCCCATAGACATATGTGTTTATAATAATAGTTTTGATTGTAAGTTAATGCTATTACAATGCAAAACAAAATTGTACTGTTACACAGGGTAAAATATGTACTGGAGACTGGATCCTTTTTTATTGGCTTTGGTCTACAGCATCATAGACTGTGGAGTTTGCCACCATAGACTAACATAACCTCTTTCTTTATCCGTCAAGCTTTGTAACACAAGGTGATTATCATGAAAAATATCTAAAATATAGTTAAATACAAATAAATCTTAATTTATTGTGCTTTAAAGCACGATCTAAAATTGTAGTAGTGTAATATATAACAGTTTTTATATTTTCAAGTTTTCCCAATATTCGAAATTAGAACTCCACGTGTTGTGTGGCGGTCGGTGATAGCAAGTTGGTTTTGTTTCAGGCACAAAAATGACGAACTCCAAGGGTTACCGTCGTGGCACCAGGGACTTGTTCGCCCGCAGGTTCCGCACCCATGGAACTATCCCCCTTTCCACGTACATGAAAGTGTACAAAGTTGGCGATATCGTTGACATTAGGGTGAGTACCTTGACGAACGGACTCTAATTCTGTATTGAATCAGTATATGTTTAATCAACGCTGTAATTTTGCTCCGACCAATTATACTTATCCAAAATTATGTTTTATAAAGTTGATCTGATAGTGTATTCAAAACAACTTGACCATCCTTGGTAACAAGCACGCAAAGATTGTTTGTATGTATGTAATTGGTGTGAGTTCCAAATGACATGTTATATTCTTTCTAGGAGTCATTTCAGCATTTGTAGGTTTTCAAGTTTCAGATATCATAATGTAAAAATATTGTTTTAGGGTAATGGTGCAGTCCAGAAGGGTATGCCACACAAAGTCTACCACGGAAAGACTGGCCGCGTCTACAACGTCACACAGCACGCTCTTGGTGTCATTGTAAACAAGCGTGTCCGCGGAAGGATCCTACCCAAGCGCATCAATGTCCGCGTTGAGCACATCAAGCACTCCAAGTGCAGACAAGACTTCCTCAAGAGGGTGAAGGAAAATGAGAGGCTCCTGAAGGAAGCCAAGGCTGCTGGCAAAATCGCCAACCTGAAGAGACAACCTCAAGGACCTAAGCCTGCACACATTGTTAGTGGTACTGAGGCACCAGTGTTACTGGCCCCCATTCCCTATGAGTTTGTAGCTTAAAAATGAAAATAAATTATTTCTAAGGATGTTGGAATTTTATTTATCAGTATTGCACACATTACACCCTTTTCCGTGTTATACCATAGAAGAATATAGCTGTTATTTTGTTAACTACAACTTGGATTAATTTGTTGCATTATGAATTTAAATGTGCCACTATTTCTTTTTTTTTTTCCACTTTCCATTGATATGACACAAATCTATGTACAAATTCTGTCTCCAGTAGCCACTATTTTAATTTTGCAGACCAGAGAAATTTGTTATAACCGGTATTTGTATGGCTCTTACAGCATTAGGCCCAGGTATTTTTAACGAAGTGTAATCGAACTCCACTATTGATTACCATAACATGGGGTAGATTTCACTAACGAAACTGAGACGATGAACGAGTTTTGGGCGTTTTTCTTAACTAAAAACTGCCTAATTGTCGATGATCGGTTGCATTTCGATTTTCGTAATCGTGAAATCATCAAGTGAAGTCATCAACCACATCGGATTTGACTGGACTAAAATATTACAAGTTAGTGACGGGCAACAGCGCATTTTATCGAATAGTTTTTTTTTTCATGTCTCATTGTAGACACCAGGGTGCAACGTAAAACGCCAAAATTCTGTCGGACTTCAAGTTACTAAGACAGAAACCTGATATCAAAAACTAGACCTGATGTATGTAGAAACGTTTCCTTTTGATACCTCTCATACAATGATAAGGTAATGAAAAACAATTCACGCGGGGAAGGATCACAACGTTTTATTTTGAAATGAAATATATTTACAACTGTATGACCATTAAAAAGATGAATAATATATATAATCAATGATTGGAATTAAAAGATTTCTCAATAATTATATGCCTTTTCAACTTTAACAAATGTGGCATGATAACATGATTTATTATAATCACTATCTTAAATAATTTAAATTACTAAAATTAATTGAATAAACTTAACAACTAGCATCTCTAGATTGATAAAATAATATATATCCTGTTTCTGACGATTTCTGTATATCAGAAGTTAGGCCGTAGAAGTCTTCTATAGCTGAGGCATCAATTTTCTGTAACGGGAGAAACACCACGTTAGTAAATCCCAAACAAAAAATAACATCGTGCACGGGTTACATTTGAATTTTAATGGCACCTACTCCATTTATATCCAGCCAACCATTAGTGATACAAATTATGAACTGATGATATATGCTACAATAGACCGTCATAGGAAACTCGACGCATAGGAAAATCTTATGATCCAAGTCTTATGAGCCATAATTGTAGTGACTTGGACCATAAGATTTTCAAATAAGATATAATATATAAGACATAAGATTTCTTGTTTCAGATGTGCAAAGGCGTGTTTCGAAAGAGACTAATACTATTTTGTAACTTTCTCCACTCAGTCAAACGGCGTCGCGGCACACTTTTCAATTGCCCAAAACAGAACAGCTTAGAAATTAAAGGGAGAATTTTGCCCAGCAGTGAAATACGACAGGCTCACAGTAGCAGTTTCAGTGGCCATAACTGAAACGATGTGAGGGATGTGATAATTATTTAGTGCTATATAAATGGATCCATGTATACTCACATCTACCATATCATCATCAAATAGCAGCCAGAAGCCGTGGCTCTTCACAATACTGATGTAGTGTCCCCGGTTGGGTCCGGAGCCGCAGTGCACGACCACAGCCACTAGGTCGTACAACCGGTCCGGGTTCACCGCGTCGTCAGACTGCAAGGGGAAATGCTACTTTATTTATTAAACTTGCATAGCATAGCTGAATAATATGTGTAGTATTGGGTAATTATTCCAAATTGGAAATGTACGAGTTTAGAGTTTATATTATACTACTTCTTATGTCGCAGACAGGAATTCTCGACGATACGTTTAGCGCAGTGGCTAAGCGATTAGCTTTCTACCCTACATGTCGCGGGTTCGATCCCCGCACGGAACAAATATTTGTATGATCTACAGATAGTTGTTTCGGGTCTGGTTGTGTGTGCATGTGGCGTGTATGTTTGTAAACTGTACCCACGATACAGGAGAAATCCTAGTGTAGGGAATGGTTTTTTTTTAAATAGGAACCTTTAGTCATTTAGTTTAGCGTACTTAGGTATCGTTACTAGAGAGTGCAATATTACTGGTAGTCTTAGATTCAGGCATATGACTGAACACGACTATTTAATGTAACTCCAAGATACGAGTGCGCATGTATACGTTAGGCACGCAACATGAACCAACGTGTAGAGGCATGCACGTATGTAAAGCCATGCGTAAATCCGAATCACAATGCGCATATGTCATTGGTTTCCCCAGTTATGTTCGTAGTCGTCATGGCGGAATACGTCAAAGAGGAAATCATCACCATCACTGGCTGTATAGTGTTCTTTGTTACAAAAAATTGAGAACTGGATGACAAACGTGATCAGCTGAAAAACTGACCGCCTTCTAACCTTACGTACAACTTTGTGGATGGTACCCTGACGTGTCCACAGTGCGCAGGGATTTTTTCAGCCAATATAGGGTATATCAGCCATTACCCAATGAGAGGAATTCACTCATGCTCTCAAAATTAGAAGTCTAATTGCTGTAACCATCATCGGTTTGGAGAATATACATATAGGTAGAGTGTTCTTGCACAGTTGTCGATTTATATTTCATCTTTATTTAAGTACAATTTAAATCTAATGACATAATATAGCGTGTCCTTTTGCCCATAGCTGGACAAGTATGAAAACTTCTGAATGGTTTCAACATAAAAAAAAGATCTATGGAACTCACCGTATTAAACAACCTCAACTCCAAAGGGAATACGACTCGATGCGACACCTTGATATGCCTGTTGTACTGTTCCATGTACTTAAACCTCTTAAGGTGTAACGCTAGTATGAGCGGGAGTTTCTTCACTCTCATACGTTTTTGCGCCTCCTGATAGCTGCTACAGTTGTCACACTTGAATTTGTTGTCATTGCATAGCGTTTCTGTGTCGCTGAAGCATTTTAGACAGTGTGTTATGCTTGTGTTTTGGCCGACGTCTACCTGTGAAGAGGAATAGGTTTATAATGTCCGATTTGGGGGCATTGGGTGCTATGCAAATAGACTAAATTTATTAAGGTGTTATAGGATTTATTATGAGCTGAATAAATAACTGTATCTCAAAGTACAAAACCTTATGAGGAAGGGCATCGGCGCAAATATATGACAGCAAAAAGTTCGCTCCACCGTGCTCCTTTCGGTATCTACGGTTCCACCCTTAATGGAGGTTTTTGTTTTTACGTTTCAAGGATTTATATTGATTTACGAATGTTCGTCTATAGTTACATACCTACATTGACCCCTTTGGTTGGCCTATCTATAGCTATACCACTGTCAGTAACAATTTGAGGTGCATTAAAGCTTAGCTATTATTATAATATTCACCTGTTTGATTCCGTGAGTTCAAATGAAACATGCTACGATAATTTTATATCCGCACGCAATAACAAATCGTACATTATTATTATAGTTGTAAAGGCGGATACACATTGTTTGCAGGGGGACGACGACCTTAGTACATACACAAAGTGTATATCCGTCAATGTCTCATAGGAAGGCTATTACTTTGAGAGAAAGTTTATTTCGGACTTCTCTGGTCAAAATCGGACCAACGATCATAGACAGCACGATAACTTGTACAAGTAACTTGGCTTTCTATTTCCGCCGCGTACGAAACCATGCATTGTATTCGGGCGACAGAGGGTCGGCGTATGTTGAAGCGAGAGGCGCGGAGAGACACATTATCTGTCTTGTTATACGGTAGAGCAATGAGATAGGTTCATATATCTAAAGAACTGATGAGGACATAAAAAATGTCGTTTTTAATACATTTTAAGTTTTCTATATCCTGTTAAATTATATCTTGTAGCAAAATTGTTCAAACCAACCTGTAAATCAAAAAAATTCTCGTCCTTGCTACTAACAGTCTCACAGTTGAGACACCTGGTTTCACTGGTGAGGGTCCCCTGGAATATCTCGTGCACCCACGTCGGCTCGGCGTTCTGAGGCGCGGTCCCGTTGCACGTAACGTTCTCGCCAGACGCATTCTTTTGTACTTTCAGTGTGCTTTGATTGCGTTCAGCTGAAATTTATTTACAGTTTTAGAAGTAGGAGATTGCATATCGTCTGGCGCACCCTGGGCGGTCAGCCTCGATACTAACATTGCTTACTGGTTAAGTTTTTTGGAATGGCATGGGCAACTACATATGATATGATAGCTTGGGCTGACATGACAGAGGAAACCAGTCTCTTGTCTCTGTTAACTGATGGATAATATGGAGCTTTTAGTAGACCTTTACCAATAATATGATTACAGAATCGTTTCTTAACTGGGGGGTTGCGACCTCCGGGTGATCGTGAAGAAAAGTTCAAGCTACAGGTTAATGATACCACATAATAACATTACAATATACCTAAGTACTGCCATAAATAGGAAAACAAACAGTTTTGTAATTGTTACCTTATTTATTTACTACATGTCACATCTTCACATTTAATTTCCAATAATATTGTAACAAATTAATGTTTATTAATTATTTACCAAATTAAGGTATGAGGTACAGTCAGCAATATAAGTTGATGAACTTTTAATTTATTATTTTAACATATTGGTCACCTACTTTTATCGATTACTGTACTATGATACATACTCATTACAGTCATTACATTGTGCCAAAATGAAAAATTCCAATATGAGGTTTTACCATAGGTATAGTTATGAATTAAATATTGGTCAATTTTACCAGTTTCATAAATGCTGAGTCAGATTATGTGGAAAATTTGTTTTATTCACTGAGTTTTGGTTATTTTGTTTTAAATAAATGATTCAATTAAAGAGTAAAAGAACTGTGACTTACCTAAAATAATTTCATTTATATGATTGATTAGAAAGTTGAGGAATTCATGGGCATCTTGCTGCATATAATTATCAAACTCTTCTGTAATATAAACAGAAATTAAAGCCTAAGGCTGTGTCCATGCAGAGTTGGTGCGTTACGTGAGGACACCAAACACTGATGATATAAGGAGCAGGCTAGACAAAAGGGTACCAAAAGGCATTTTATCTGAGTTAAAATTGGCGTTTTTCATATACATCTCTAGCACCTGACGGTAAATACTGGTCATAAGTTTTGGGCAGCACACTGAGCAGCACTCTCTGTTTGCATGAGCATGGCTAAAGAGAGAGCCATGCACTATTATTAAGTTTTTTTATAAAGATTAACATACGATACAGGCTTATGGTAAACAATGGCCCACTTTGGTCACACATTTACATAGAACCAATGAATTACTAACACAATGATGGAGTTTATAAATGGCTCAAAGAAGTGTTGTGTCCAATTCAAGAATTAGAGCCATCAAATTCATTATTATAGCACCATATTTACCCACTGCTGAGCTAAGATCTCCCTTCACTTGTTCTATTTGTTAAAGTATGGTTCATTAACTAATATAAAAAAAAATTGAAGCCTTCTATAATCAACCTTACCTTTTTCTTTTCTCAACCTAGCAATAAACTTCTTAGGCGCTATGGAACCCACTTTCTTCTTTTGTGTAGCAATGCTATAAAATAAGTCTGCGAGGCATGTTAGAAGGGTTTCCTTAGTTCTCTTGTTCTTAGCTTTATACTCTAGCACCTTCTCTCTGAATGGGCGGCAGAAATACAATGCTTGCAACACTGAGTTACTATAACATGTATTGCCAAACTGAAAAAATATTTTAGGTAAGGTCTATTGTAGATAACCTAAGAATTTACACCTCACTTTGGTATTACTAACCATAACTCTACATAATAGTAAAATGACACTTCAATTAATATGATGTTTAAAATTAAGATATTGTGAGTTGGTTTAAATACATACAAATTAAATTATAATAAATAAAATTAGATTTATAAGGCTAAAATGACACTTCAATCTGATTAGCAAACAGTATTTCTTTAATCAGCATAGCAACATGGAATAGTTCCCGTTGATGTTGTCAATAGATAAGAAAAAATATATATATTACTCACATGATAATGCAATAACTCTATAAATCTATATTAACTAAAAGACTACTGATTTAAGGTTTTCATTGTGAAATATTAAACATATTGGAGGTTAAGTAATTGAGCAATACATTATCTAATACCTCTGTGGCAGAAGATTTATTTTATATTCCGGATATATCATAGCTGTCTTGTATGCTATACATGTTGTTAGAAAATTTAATAATTATACATCAATTACTTACATTAACTAAACCAAAATAATGTTCATTCGGTGGGAACTGCTCTGACCCGATATCTCTTTCTAGTTGTGATATATTTGCGCCCTGAAATAACGATGAATGCACCACATCTTATAAAATGATCACATAAAAATGCCGACATTGATCGAACGTTACAAAAGTATAAGATACACTTTCGCGTTTACGTACTTAGAAAGTATGACTTCAAAACTAACACCTCAACCCATTCCTCAAATTTGGATTGTAATTAGCTGATTAATTTACATATAATTAAACATGCATTTATCTCACCATTCTATGTTGGAAATTAAGGCCGAGATCCTGACATATTGACATTTGCAATTCTGTTTTAGCAACTTATAGCCTGAATACGTGGTTGTCACAGCCAATTATTGTTGATTCACAAATGCGCTGCACTTATTTCTAGAAACATAATTGGAATTTCTTTTGGAAATGGGCAAAATAAGCACAACAGTTACGATTATGACATAACCACAGACATTACATTTTTTTGTGCGGTTCGTCAATTTTTGGACAGGCAAGAGGGGGTGATCCATACAGCCATGAAGACCTAGGTTATAGCCACAGACAAGTAGCGAATCAGAGAATAGAAAATAGAGTAGGTTGTTTTATTTAAATCAATTAAGAGGGTATATTTTGGATAGGAATTTGCATGATACTGCTTAGAGCAACAAATTAGGAATACGAACGATCGTTTTTTTTTCATATTGGACAGCGGGAAAATTTCATTTTTAGTATTGGTAACATTTTTCAAAGTCAAAATTGACAGTGCAAACTTTAGTTTCAGAACACAGCTTAATACATGCTGTTTTCTGAAACTAAAGTTTTAATGTGAATTATTATACATTTATATTTAATAGAAAATTTGTACTAAATAAAACTTTACACATTTTTAGAAAATATATTAAACATGGTTTTATATGACTAACAACGCATAATTTGTCGCGTTAATAAATCATGATTTTTGTTATCAGTCATAAATTATTTCCAATATTTAGTTTTTGAACACACGCCAATCACAGCCTCTGTCCTCTCAACTTTCATCTCGTTTATTCCCTCCTCCCGACCCACCCACTCGGCCGGCTCCCGCGATTCGGCTCCGATAATTTCATCCCGATTGTTTTATCTTTTCGGGAACGAGGAAGTTTACGTGGTTTTGTTGACGTGGCGGAATCCTACGGGTACGTATTTCAGCGCTGAAAACTGAGAAGCTATTCATTAGAACAGGCAATTTATCTGTTATAAACTGTGTAATTAAAGAAATCTTATTAGTCTTGTGTTGTGTTTCAATCAGAGAACGTTTTGTGGTATTGTTTTAACAGATAGAAATGCTGAGATCGTTGTTCGTTGCTTTGGCGGTGTCGGCGGTGTTTGCCGGGGTGCCAACTCCTGAGGAGTCCAAGCGGCTTATGGACCGCCTCTCGGAGACCGAACATTTTAAAAATGAACATCACAACAAGCAGTTTGATCATGATGCCTTTTTGGGCGAAGATCAGGCAAAGACATTCGATCAGCTTCCGCCCGAGGAGAGTAAGAGAAGATTGGGGTATGTAAAAATACCAACTTATTCTCTAAAATCTAGAATATTCTCTTTTGATTCCATTATTAAATAATTGTTTAGGTGTTTGTGCATTTCTTTTCTCGTTATTTTCAAATAAATAGGCAATTATCATTCTGAATTGTAATTTATTAATAAGAGTACAGATATACAATTAGGCACTGATAGGTAGATATCTGCAATAGATGATAATACTGTAAATCTTATACAGTGCTTAACTTCTTATAATTTATGAAGCATCAGCAGACTTCCTACATCTGGTGTAATGTATACGCTTTTACAATAAGCTTCCCAATGATATACGTAATTTAACATTAAAGAAGTTCAAAATTGTAATTAAATCTAAACTTTGTAAAAAAGGATACTATAAAATTTCGGACTATTTAGATGACAAAAACGCTTGGGATTGAGCCGCTCTTTAGCCTTTCCTTTTTTTTTTTTTTTATATATACAAATTTTGCCATTAATTATTATATTATTTACTTCATTATTTTGTTATTGTAATGTCGTTTAAATTGAAATTATTTCTTATATATAACCGCTATACATTGTAAATGTGAGTGAGATCTAGGCTGAGCGCTCTTCATTTCATTAATTCTCACGATAACTGATGCATGCTTGCACTCTGTTGCGACAGGTTAGCTCAAATAGTTATGGCACTTTCTTCAAAAGGCTATTCCACCCTATATTTGTCTCACATAAACCTTTACATCAATACAATCTGTCTGGACTTTAAAATAGACTTTGACCCCTGAGTTTGTTTCGGCGTTTCTTCTCAGGGATAGTCATAGGAAATGCCGACGCCATCTAGTTTAAAAAAGACGTGTAAAAGTGATTGAAAAATCCTAATTGCAAAATAAATAATTTCATTTCATTTCATTTCATTTCATTTCATTTCATTTCATTTGGAACAATATGAATGTCTGTGTGTACTTGCATGCCCCATTGTGTAAATAACACAATAGATCTTGTGTAGGATTCAGCAAACTAACAAAAACTGAATGTTATTTCTTCTATTCATCTCTTGATTGATCTCATATTTATTTAAACTAAAAAATAAAAAAAGTCTCAAGTATTTTTCTAGATTGAATAGAATTTTAAGCAGTAGGATATCTAGAATAATTCCTTTACCCTTGAAACAAAACAAAATCCATCAAAATATGTTACTAAATAAAATTATGTAATATAATTATTATGTGGTACATATTACATCATAATATATTATACTAGGTAATTCTAATAAGTACTAGAAAAACAGCAATTCTATTAATTTCCTGCATCTTGAGATTATCTCAGTGTGTCAATGATCCCGCCCACACAAACTATGTGGGTTAGTTTAACTAGCAGATAACACCATATTATCTGTGTATACAGACAGTTATTTTTAAAACAGTATTTAAAGGCCTGTATTTTCAATGCCCATATAAAATGATATCTTGCTGTTATGAACAGTTTTTATATGGACTTGTCAGAGCAATAATTTATGAGGTTTATCCAGCTATTGAAAAATCAGCCATACATGTCTTGAATAATGCTTCTTTTCATACATATTCAAACTTTCAAATACAAATTCAAATTTTTTATTGCATTCATGTGTAGTATAATATATGTTACCTACCAATATAAAACTTAATTACAGTTGTTGATTTTTCTCTCATATTATTATTAATTGATTAAAATATTTATCCAATAAGAATGGGGAAACAAGAAAATAATACAGTCTATGATATACTGAGAATTTTTGACGACACAGTTGGAACAGTGGTTAAGCGAACAACTGCTGAGCTACTTGTCGCGGGTTCGATTCCCGCACGAAACATCTACAATACTAGTGCTACTGGTACGAATCTATTTGTACCAGACAGAGGTTCTACTTCGAACTAGAAAAGTTAAAAAAAATATACTAATTTCGGTAATGCATTTTTTTTGCGTGTTCTATTATCATTTTTGATTAAATTAAAACGGTATAATATGCGCCTAGAATTGTTTCATAAACCTGCTAAATAAACAAAACCCAATTATATACAGCAAGAATTATTTTTAGTATTTTGACCACCAAGGACATGAAAATTTTTACGTTTTTTTTTTTAAAATAAAGTATACTAAATTTATACATGGGAGTTCTACTTGTGCATTTGTAGTGCATTATTGAGTAGAAATATTCAATAAAAAGCGGACGTCACTCTTTTGGGGTTCAAAAAATATTGTGCATAATTGGTATACACAGTACCAAAATCGTGTCGCTACATCAGACGTCTATCGCAACATAACACACATACATAAGTATAGCGGTCTGTAAAACGTCGTGTTCCCAAGTGACCTAGTGAGCATTCTCTATGACTGACACTACACTGGTTGAAAGGAAACATCGCCAATAGAGCACATAATATGCATGCATGCACACATTGATCTTTATATGGTCATGCATATTTGCATGAAACAAGTACCTATTTATACTTGATTAGCATATAATAGGTTTTTAGCAGCATGCTATGTTCGTTGATAAGTTATATCGTAATAATTAATGATAAAAGAGGCAAATTCATAGAGTTAAAAAATTGCATTAATTGTAAAGTTATAATATTTTGTTCATGTAATGAACGCTTCATCTTTATTCAAAGAGTTCAATGTAGTAAATCGAATTTGTCGAAAGAAACTTCCACTAGGGCTTCTGAGCGTAGTTGATGTTACTATTACAACTTACGATAGAAATCTGAAAGGGGACCAATTTTTGCGCCATTCGACACAGGTCTTTTTGATTAGATGTATACATTTTTACTAAAATCTAGACTGCAACCAACCACTGTTGCATTTGGAATGTAAAGGTATTTCTAAATTGAGAATGCTCATAAATCGATAGTCTGTTCAGGTTCCAATGTAAACATCACTGGCGGTAAACAAAAAAGAATGTTGGTTTGAAGCATTAAAAAAAATATTTATTTGAAATCTGAAAAGGCGGCAAATATTTTTTGGCGTACCTACTTTACATATATTGCGTCATACAATATCAAATCATATCACTACATATTATAAAACAAAGTCCCCCGCCGCGTCTGTCTGTTTTTTAGCGAGAAACTCAAAAACTACTGAACGGAATTTCATGCGGTTTTCACCAATAGACAAAGTGATTCATGAGGAAGGTTTAGGTGTATAATTCATTAAGGTTTTGTGTAAATTGGCTGATATGTCGATGATAGTTGAAGATGTCGGAAAAAATCCTTGCCGACTGGGAGTAAATGCTTGACGTAACGTACTATATTTCAAAGGATTGTTTAAAACTTTGGATAAAAATTTAGCACAATCGCATCCAAGGATAATTGGATTGAAACATTTTATACACACATTCTCTCGCAAACACATAAAAAGTTCATCTATCTGAGATCACTGACCTCTTTATCAGGCGTAACAGTGACTAATTTAATTAATGGCTCTCAACTCTTCTAGAATCATCGTGGACAAGATTGACGGCGACAAGGACGGGTTTGTGACACTAGTGGAACTGAAGGACTGGATCAGGTACACCCAGAAGCGGTACATCAACGAGGATGTCGACAGGCACTGGAGACAGCATAACCCTAACAATGATGAACTTATTCCTTGGGAGGTTAGATTCTTATCATAATTACATATTTTATTTTGCATTTTAAGTGTATCCTGTTAAGTGATGTTGCTGGGCGCCGTGTGTGTTTTAAGGAATTAATTATTGTCATGTCTTGTACTTTGATGACGTTGTTGGTACCATATGTGATAATGTGCTGATAAACTATCACCAATTCACAGTCCCACTAGGATTCTGTTGATCTTATAATGATTAATATTTGTATTGCGCGGGGATTCAAAAGTCTACCACAGACGTTTAACTGCTGCTTTGTATTTGTTTCGGGATTCGTGTCTGCGACCTAAAGTATGAAAAATCGACGGGGTAGCGCTCCGCTACTGCTTTTTCTAGCCATAATTGGTATACTAAAATTATTTATTTCTTTGCAACACAGACATACAGAAAAAACGTGTACGGCTTCATGGATGAAATGGATGCCAAGGAACTCAAGATGCCCAACAGTGAAGGATTCACATACACCAACCTGCTGAAGAGAGATCGCAGGAGGTGGACTTATGCTGGTAAGTCTTTCTCCGTCATATCTATTTACATCTGTGCTATTAATAAACAGGTTGACTAAAGCGTCAACACATTACAATATCGTCTTATTATTTCAAGCGTGCACAGATGTATGCAGTTAACAATTACTATGTAAAATGTGTACTTAAAGGTAGGTACGCCTAGATCATTATTGTATGAAAATAATAAATCAATTGAACAAATAAGGCCATTGTTGTGCCTGTAGGCGGCACCGACATCGCTATTTTGATTGTAAGAGCGAGTGTTCAATACGGTACGTCATAATTATGGTGCGTATCTTGATAAAAACTAATGTGCAATTTGTTTTTTTTTTTGGGGTGCAATTGTTTTAGAACTCTTCTTTGTATACGGCTCCAAATATCTCCGTATTTATACTTTATTTTATTTTGGCATAAAAACAGTATAATGAAAATAAAACTACATATTACAAAACAAAGTCCCCCGCCGCGTTTGCTACTGAACGGATTTTCATGCGGCTTTCACCAATAGACAGAGTGATTCACGAGGAAAGTTTAGGTATATAATTCGTTAGGTTTTGTGTAAATTGGCTGAAATATGACGATGATGATGATAGTTGAAGATGTCGGAAAAAATTATGCCGACTGGGAGCGTTACTGGCGTGCGCCGAGTAAATGCTTTACGTAACAGGCTGATACGACATAACAACAGAAAAAAATGCAGGCGTATATGCTACCCGTGCGAAGTCTGGGCGGGTCTCTAGTCTTAATTAAAAGGTGTACTTATCATACTACCAACACCATTATCCACTTATTACTATTTTGTTATTCATGCTACTAAGAGGGCTTCTGTAATAGTCACGATTGGACCGCGCGCGGATCGAACCTTCGTCAGGGCCTTTAACCGCTGCGCCAATTGGAGCCTTGATTAATAAATAAAAATAAATAAATTCAACCTATTATTGTCACACTGCTGGGCAAGTGTCTGTCTCACAATGATAAGGGTTAGGCCTTAGTAAATCACGCTGACTCGGTGCGGGTTGGCGGACGACACACACCATCAAGAACTTTATAACTGTGTGCAGGTTTCGGACCGGTTTTGAACTAAGACCCTCCTACATGGAAGGCAAGCGTTCAACCGCTAGACTATCCCTGCCTTGATTACGTAAGAAAAATCTAACAGCAGTAACGGCTCACAATTACTGTATCCCTTTCTCGCTTACATATTTTTTCATAAGCGGATACGGAAGGGCATTAATTACGGTTTGGTTCTTATTTGACAGCAGACTATTCGTTCAGATAACGTTTCAGAACACAGGAATTATATTCACGTCATTGTCTTGACCTTCAGATGCCGATCTGAACGATGCCCTGAACCACACGGAGTTCGCTGCGTTCTTACACCCTGAGGACCACCCCGAGATGAGGGATGTTGTGGTGCTTGAGACTATGGAGGACATTGATAAGGACAAGGTATAACTTATTTATTTGTGCCTTCTAGAACGGTCTTCGAATAGGAATTGCTTTAATCGAAATAGCTGAAAAGTTTATGTAAAAGGCGAAAACGGCAACTCCACAACTCAATACGGTAGATGACTACTAGTCATTTGAGTTACTTTTTATGAACTGTCAAAAACGACATTTTGTACTAAAAATGTTTGGAATACAAAAGCGTGACGTCATAGTTTTGCATTGCCATTTAGATACTTATTGTGTGATTATGAAAACGCCAAAGATAAGTAAGAGATTAAGTTTTACTAGAAGGAAAACTATTTACCAAACAAGATTTCAGAATTTATTTTTGATCTAGCCTATTGAGGAGTCGTATTTTTATACAGTATACTTTTTTTTAATTCCCACAATAACCTCCTTATTAAATAGACGTTGTATATATGTAGTTATGTTATGAATTGATTTCATTTCAGCGTTTTTAGAAGACGAATAAAGATAGAATCACTTCTGAAATATTACTTAGATCTAAAAACTGTTATGATGACGTGGTGTCTCTGTATTGCAGGACGGCAAAGTGTCTCTGGACGAGTACATCGGCGACATGTACAAGCCCGAGGACGGAGAAGAGGAAGACGAGCCTGACTGGGTCAAGCAGGAGAGGGAACAGTTCCATGGTTACAGGTCAGTTGAACATATTTATATGTTTTGCATACCATTGGAATCTCTCGAGTTTCCTAGCTCACAGTAGTATAGGTGACGATTCAGAAAGTGTCTAGTAGCCTAAATATGACATTGTTTTTTGCGGAGCTGAAAAACTGTTCAACGGTAAAGGACGAAACCGGCATATTTTAAAACTGACAATTTTAGGACTCAACACTTAATGGATTCAGCCACGTATCGGGAATTTTGGCTTCGTTCAAAGCTAACAGGTACAATCGGTGCCCTCATTACCTGACCCTAGAATTTATCATATAAATTCTAGGGGAGTCAGGTAATGTAGGGCACCGACTGTACATCGGATATACAAATGCAAAATCTAAAAAATAATATAGTCTAATAACCGTTTCAATCGAAAAACAATGAAAAATTTCAAAGCTCATCTTGAACTACTCTAAATGATTTGCTGTTCCTAGCGCATAGGCGTTCGTAATAACACAGCCATTCACATTGATACACAAATCATGTCAGTTAGCAAGTGGGCGACAACCGCGGCCACTATAATATCAATTTAGCTCCATTGTACACTCGGCGTCACAAAAATCGCACCTCTTTAAGAATTCCCTTCAAAGTCGTTTTAACCCTATTAATCAATGGTAGACATATGACTATAGGGTATCATTGGAAAGGTAATTTATTTAAATTTCAGAATAAATCAATAGATTTGGTTTTTTGTTTACCAGGGAATAAAAAAAGCAAAGTAATGCAAATGATTAACAAGTTAAATTTTATTTTATCAGCAAAAATTACAACAAA
This sequence comes from Shargacucullia verbasci, assembly GCA_947562105.1. NCBI lineage: Eukaryota > Metazoa > Arthropoda > Insecta > Lepidoptera > Noctuidae > Shargacucullia > Shargacucullia verbasci. Next base: position 2,858,292 of record OX387286.1, on the reverse strand, counting down.
ATCCTTAAAAACAACTTAAAACCTAGTGTTACCCCCCCCTAGCCCTGATGACTGCTTCCATGCGTTCTCTCATGGACCTAATTAATGTGACAACAGTCTCTTGAGGAATGTTGTCCCATTCTGTAACGACGGCATCTTGGAGGTCTTGGAGAGTGGTAGGGGCAGGATCACGTGCCCGTACTAGCCGTTTCAGTTCATCCCAAAGGTGCTCAATAGGGTTCAGGTCTGGACTTCGCGCCGGCCAGCGCATAACAGGGATCCCAACTTCTTGCAGGTAGTCTCTTACAATTAAAGCGGTGTGACAGCGGGCGTTATCGTGCATTAACGTGAACCCACTGCCAACAAAACCCGCATAAGGGACAACCTGCTCCTCCAAGATCTCTGTTATGTACCGAGGAGCAGTCAGCGATCCTTGCCCGCGAGCACTTCCAGTCCGAGAAACACACACAAGGTTCGTTTTGCCGTCGATTGACATGCCGCCCCAGAACATGCACGAGCCACCCCCGTATTCCACTGTCTCTTGAATACAGGCTTGTGCGAATCGTTCCCCTTGCCTCCTGTACACTCTTCGACGCCTGTCGTTGCAGAAAAGACACACCCTCGTCTCATCCGAGAAGAGCACAGCCCTCCATTGGTCTATTGTCCAATCCACATGGTCACGGGCAAATTGCAACCGGTCTCTCCTATGCTGTGCAGTCAATTTTGGCCCTGTAGCAGCCCTGTGAGCTGCAATTTTCTTCTCCCGCATTCTTCTCCTAATCGTGGAGACGCTTACAGAAGTTCTGCGAGCTGATCGCAGTTGTTGTTGCAGCTCAACAGCATTGGAGAACCGATTACGTAAAGACGTCGAAACAATGAAGCGATCGTCTCTTTCGGATGTGCACCGTTGTCTTCCAGATCCACGTCTTCGGATATAGCCACCAGTCTCTTGGAAGCGTTGGAACACTCGTCGAACGGAAAAACGACTCAAGTTCAGTTGCCGAGCAACATCACATTGCCGCATCCCTGATTGCAGTAGTGCAATGACTTGAGCGGCTTCATCTGCAGTGGTATCCATCTTCTGGGGTATTTTTCTTGCTGTAGCTGTTCACGTGTGTTCACTTCAAAGGTTGAATAGCGAATGACTCACATTTAACCCGGGTCGCCCGTTTTATGCCCTTGTAGGGAGGTGCAATTAGTGGCCGTTGTAATGCGTATTTTGACAACATTTTTTTAACGTTACTTGCTAATGACATCTGTTGTGTTTAGGAATTCTAACTGTTGTTAATTTAAAGGTCGTTAAACATACTTTCAATTGATACCAATATTAATTGGGTTTAATGTATTCGTTGCTGGCGGGATATGCTTGAAACTTATTTTCGAAGAGGTGCGATTTTTGTGACGCCGAGTGTATATATTGACTGAACATTTGGGCCGGCCAGTTACCATGCATTTGATATTGTTACTCGACTTTCCATGACAATGAGAGGCCACTGGTTAAATGCCGTGGTGACAGTGGTTTGACGGCTTTTAGCGCAGTGGCTAAGAAGATTTCTGCGTTAAGTGTGGCGGGTTCGATTCTCACACGGAATAAATATTTGTATGTCATACTAACACAACGATCCCTAATCCTGCGATGATGGCAAATTTTATAGAATCCAGTGATGTTAGTTACACCAGTTCTTGGTATTCTTAGATTCATTTTTTTCAAAGTGCCTTTAATTAAGCATAACATAGCCCTTTTGATTGCTATTATACGCGTAACGCTGTAGGCGATATATACCTACCTAATTAATTCACCACGTAATTAATTATTCATAGGCGACATTTCCATTATCGATTAGCGTTGTGTTAAAATTGGATTTGGTTAAAATTGGTTTTATGATAATTAACTGACTTATTAGTTTAGTAATCAAATGCGCAGGTTTTAAGCTGCCGGTTTGATTTCCGGGTCGGGCACTGTTCTTGGGATTTTGTGTTAAAATTCTCTGTAGCAGTTCGTAGTTTAGAACTGTGCTTGGATGGATGGCAATGGGGGCTGCCCACGATTACGTGTGACTCAATAACGGCTTCGGCAACCTATGAGTGCACAACACATTACCCCCAATTTCCACCACAACACGGTCCTTTTCCTTCTGCATCCAGTCTATACCTAATAACCCACCCATAGAGTATTGCAATACAACTAAATAACATACATTTTGTTCAACAGAGACACAAACAAAGACGGCTTCATGGATGAGAACGAAGTGAAAGACTGGATCGCTCCGCCAGAATTCGACCACGCGGAAGCTGAAGCAAGGCACCTAGTCTTCGAAGCAGACACGGACGCCGATGAAAAGCTAACTAAAGACGAGATTCTAGACAAATACGACCTGTTTGTAGGGTCCCAGGCGACGGACTTTGGTGAAGCACTCGCCCGCCATGATGAATTTTAGGTTAAGTAACAAGTATTACTCAAGAACGTTGTTTAAGTAAGGACTAATGTTTAAGCTATGAAAAGCAGCCTCAGCTTCTTCGTAATAAGGCCTCGTCTTCCATACTTTTTGTTGGTATAAAGTAATCAGGCTAAATAAACGTATAACGTATGATAGTCATTTCATAACGTTTTATATTGAGAACTAAACCGCATTCGTTTTAATTTCCTATCAAAGATCTTATGTCAATGCAGTAAGGATTGATTTTGCCTGGTCAGTTTGGAGTGAACAAGGTGATTTTACCCAGACTATGAAAAGGCAGCAAAAACACGTCACGTGTGCTTTAGATTAAGGATAAATCAAGTTTATTTCTTCCTTCATCATATAGCGACTTTCCCACACCAGTCGTTGCCTATAAAATAAATTATAGTTTAAAAATGCGGTGTACTTTATAATCAGCAGCTAAAATTATAATTTAAGGAAAGTCAATTAAGCAATGTTTATGAGTAATAAACTAATAATTGAGTAATTTGTAGCTATGTGATAAAATATTTTTAGAGGCTGGCAACACATTCGGATCAGATAATAAACATGGAAAAGTTTATAAGCCAGTTTTTTAAAACTTCAATAAGGAGTATAATTTTGCACAAATCTTACTTTATTATTGAATAATTTTCTTTTTATCAGTGCCTATATTATAGAATCTCTCTGTGTGGCAAAAATGAAAATATTTTCAATCGAATAACTTAGATTTAAGTTTCTTAGTTTCTAATAACAAGACCAAAGTTATGTTCCAGTTATAAATAATGAAATTTTATTGATCTAGAATATTTTCGGAATCTTATTTTGTGAATTTCATTGATATATTTTACTTATATATTTTTACAGTATATTCTTGCATTTATTATTATACGTAATGTTTTATTTTTTATAATTAGTATTTTTAATATAGGCTAAAAGAAATGCAGAATTGTTGCCTATTTCTTAAAGTTGTGTCGACGATGAAACAAGTTTTATGAACAATAATAAAAAGCTACCATAACGGTAGAAAATGAATTTCTGGTAACTAAATTGTGAATGTGTGAACATTACATCCACAATAAGAGAAGGCAAATCGAAAACGAAATATTTTAATTGCAATCCAGACTGTTAATTAAACGACTTTGTAGTAATAATAATTGGTATGTCATACATAATGAGATTTAGTTTTTTAATTGCAATCTGCATTTTTATTACCCTGTACTATAAGTGATTGGTACTTATTAATGTTATGTGAAAAGTGTTGCTGAATATGCAATTCGCTAGTGGTTTGAAACAATAATTATTCACGAAATTTCTTCAATAGTGTGTTCAAAGTACCGTTGTTCTGCCATATGTACAATAATGTATTAACTTAGTAACAACAGCTTTTATTCATATTGAAATAAATAATTTTTCAAATTATATACCTACTCAGTTGTTTAATTTAATGCTTGTAACGCCTAATTAGCGTCCTCTCACTAATCGGTGAGCCACTGCGATCCCCAAGCCGCCTGCCAAGCGTGGGGATTATGGCAAACCCCCCCTTGAGGGAGGCCTTCGTTCAGCAGTGGACGTCTTCTGGCTGATGATGATGATGATGAACGCCTAATTTTGTGTCCTAAAAATTACGCATTTACAGTAAATATAATAAACTTGATATATTTTAGTAGAATTTACCACCTCAAGAGGATCTTCAAGATCTATTTTTGAAGGCTACTTAAATCTTTTACACAGTTCCAATTCAAATATACTTGAAACTTTTATTCGTGTAGGCCATAAAAGGGACTTTCAAATCTAGTAGCTAAATAAAAAAATAATAAAAAAATGGGTTTATATAATCAAAAAAGAATTTCGAATTTTGAGATGATTTGAAGAATTTTGAAATTTACGGAATGATCGCGTAACAAACATACAAAAAAAAAAACATGAACCTCCACCTTTTTTGAAGTCGGTTAAAAACTGAATTCATAGCGCTATCTTGTAGTAGAAAGTTGGTTCTGCCGGTCTGACGAATATATTATGACATTATCGAGTTGCTCGATTATAATCTGCTGCACCACTGCAGCATATAGGGCTCTCCCAACTTGTGCATTGAGATCCACGTAGACAAGTGTGCAATCTAAAATTGTTCTCACGACATAGCATCACGTCTGTATCCTAGAAGGGTTAGTCAGAGGTGTACTATTGTAATCGTACATCCATATTTCGCCGATGCCGTTATTGAGTCTCATGGAGTGCGAGCCTATTGCCATCTACGAGGCAGAGTTCCTGACTCTGTGCTACTGAGAATATCTATACAGAAAAACCAGATAATATTGCCCGACCTCGGAATCGAATACTGGATATCAAGCAGACTAGTGGCGCTTGCGACTGCTAGACCAAAGTGGCAGTAAGTCATATGCAAATTTTAATCCCATACATTTTCTTGGCTTCACTGTTCGCGTAGAATGATTTTTCTTACAAACTGAAAGATCTATTCCACCCCTTGGGTGTTGAATTTTGGCGTAAACAAGGGTGTAGGCGTCTAGGTGCAAGGGGTAGGTTTCGTAAAGGGATATGAAACCAAGTGGTAAATTTCAAGTAGGTATATACGCTTTAGTCGGGTCGTTTTAAACGAAAACATTTACTTAATTACAATTGCTATTACAGATATCTTATTTCATATATTTTTTTTTTGGTTTTAACATAATATATGTTGAACACAACCTGGAGTACCTATTGGAGTCGCCTTTCTATCAAACAAATAAAATATCCTGTGCGCCTCAACGTTCAGAATTATAGTTTCTTTGACCCGTCACCATAACATTCATGGAAGTACGTATGGCCGTCGTATTTTTTTTATGCACATAATTAGTACGATTGGGTAGATACGTAGGTTATCAATTTAGGTATGATTAAATAACACACCAATGTACATAAGCAAGTATGATGTCATGCAATTATTATATAACTAGCTTCCCCCCGCGCCTTCCCCCCGCTTGGATTAGTCACGCGTGCATTTTTTCGAGTCAAAAAGTAGCCTAAAACCTTCTTCAATAATACGGATATAAGTATAAGTATGTATTGGTTTACGCGGCGCATGCATGTAAAGCTCTCAATCGGCTTGATTTTTTCTGACATCTTCAACAATCATCTTCATATTTCAGCCAATTTACACAAAACCTTAACGAATTATACACTTAAACCTTCCTCATGAATTACTCTGTCTATTGGTGAAAACCGCATAAAAATCTGTTCAGTAGTTTTTGAGTTTATCGCGAACAGACAGATAGACAGACGCGGCGGGGGACTTTGTTTTATAATATATGATGATGGCATGGGCAAGTAAAGACGTCTCGACTTGTATTACATAGTTATGCTATTCGCGTTAGATTCGCGATTTCCATGTGGTTCTATAACATTGAAATTCAGATCCAGCATCATAATTGGAAGCAAGTACATAGGTAATTTCAAGCAAGTACATAAGTGTTTCATGCGTGGACTGGTGTTCAACACTCCAACAGTTAATATTTTAAATAGTCTAGACTGCCATCAGTAGTGCCCTTCATCTGAGACAGCCTATTAAACTTCAACTAAAAACATTCTCATACATTAATGAGTACTTCTAAATAACTACCAGAATGCTGCGTTTAAAGTCGTTGAGTATTTTATCAAGCGTGCACCGTGCCGTGCGCGGCTAATTAATTGATCAGTATGGCGGGGCCAACCATCCGAATAGCCAATGTTATTTTAATGTAGGCCTCATGTGCTGGGGGAATATCCTATTATTAGGGTGTTATTTGGGGAATTAATTAACATTTAACAGTCAAATTAAAACGATGAATGGGACTTGAGCTATCTGTTAGTGCTAATTAAGCAGGATTATGGGACTATTACATCAATATACGTATTAAGGACCATAATAAAAAAGGTAAAACTACGTATAAGTCCTTCATAATTACGTGCATATTGGATACCTGATATAGAACACTGCTAACACTTATGGAAAGGAAAATAGGTCTGTACGTAACTAAACTCCAGAAATATATTGGGTATCACGAATAAGGTAATTATACCTTTAATTCACCTACATAAATTACTTGGTACAATATATTATTGTAAGGCAGGATATTCATTACCTCTGCGTGTTCATCGGGCCGGTAACTATCGATGTTTTCTGCCCATTTCCCTCACTTCACGTCAAGTCGACTGCGCCGCCGCACTCGACCTCATCGCTGATTCGATGCATACGTACTTGCATGTTGAATGCTGTTGGTACTTCTACCTGGTATACCCACGATAATATTACCCTTTTCAAGTGGAAATTACCATACCTACTTAGTTGTATAGTACGTATGGATAGATGTTACCCATTGTCCCAGTTATGTTTACGCAAATAAGGGGAATGGTCCATATTATAATAAGTCGAGTCAAGTATTTTGGAAACTTAAACTTTTTTCATCCCACCATCTCGGAAAGAGTATTTTTGCTCTTCGATATCTGAGTGCAAAAGCCGTTTTTATCCGCTAGAGGATAAAGTAAAATTGAATTTGGAACATCGTGTGCACTAAGTTTGTGAATTCAAAACACCATTAAACCTATTTACTTCTACCTCCATGGTGCCGAATTTATCATATAACCTTTTTTAATTTGTTAAAAACTCAGACTCGGAACCTTCTTGGTGTACTTTTTTTTTTAATTTGCTTTGCGCGCGCCCTTTTCTTTTCACGTCATATTGTTAAAACCTATTAAAAACAAGAAACTTGAAAACAAGTGAAAAACCTAAAATGAGTGATTCTAGCGACGAGGAAGTTTATTTGACGCCAACAGAATTGACTGAAACTGTTAATAATGCGCAAATGAGCTTTCTCCCTCAACAATCACGCGAGAAGTATTTGAAACAGTACGATATGTTTAACACGTGGCGACTAGGTAAAGGAGCAAAAACTTTCTCAGAAAACGTTTTGCTGGCATATTTTATTGAATTATCCGAGACCAAGAAATCAAGCACTCTATGGAGTATGTATTCAATGCTAAAAGCAACAATTAAGATGAAAAAAGACATACATATCGACACCTATAACATTACAGTACCTAACAAAAATATTACACTCAACATAAGTAACTGTAGCAACGTTACTTTCAATTTTTCTTAATTATACCTAAGTGTTATTTGTTATAACTTAAAGATCATTCTGTAATACTTACCTATCATAATGTAGTAGTTAATACCTAAATTGAAATAAAAGTATCTTGTGATTGTAAATGTTTTTTATTTTTGCATTTAGTCATTTCCTCGCTGAGGTGGGATGAAAAGTTACGTGTTGCACTCGAGTGCATAGATTTTTCACCTCGTGCTCTTTTGATTCCCTCGCTAACGCTCAGGATTCTAAGTTTTGAATCACTCGCTGCGCTCGTGATTCAATTTTAGAATCCTTCGCTTGCTCGGTCATCAAAATTGAGCACGCGGTTAAAAAGCAACTTTGCACTCTTGTATAACAAATAACTATTATCTGCTTTTTTTGTGGTAGATACACATACTTATTCCTATAACGAATATGGAAATTTCCGCGTATAATACCACCCAACGTTTACCGCTTGAAAATTCAACGTCTATAATGAAACAAAAAATATTAGTCAATTTCCATACATCAGCCCGTGATTCCGCAACAAACGTCAGAAAGCCCGAGAGACATCGAAGTCCCAACGAAGACGTTCCACAATTATTTGCTTTACAAATGCAAATTACAAGTGCTGAAAATTTACGCGCACGACTACGTACCCAATATTCAGTCGCGTATTTTCGCCTCGCCGTAAAAGCAACCGCGTTCTCCTTACATATTTTTGCATACTTATATTGTGACAGTAATACCTCGGTTCATATAAGATGGCGAATTTGTATGATAATTTTCATTTTGCATTCACTCCGGTTATTCTTCTTCGCGGTATGTTGTGGATAGCGCTCCTGGGAAATTCAGCGGTTTTGTCGCGTACCGCAGATACATGGCCACTGGAAAGGCCCGCTATTAATGTCGTTTACTTTGTTTAATAGCCGATGCGGTCAGCTAAACTGCTATTTTGGTACACAAATGAGTGTTTGGTTGAAACCTCTAAATAACTTTTTCGTATCTGAAACTTTTACGCGCCATCGGGTGATTTAAGCTCACACGAATTGTAATTTACCCTCAAAACGAGTTTCTAACTAAATGCGGTTATTGTTTTGCTCGAAATATTATTTGCACAAAAACGGAGCCTATATATGTGTTGCATTTAGTGAAAGTTTTTACATTAGCCGACAACGATAAAGCTATGTCTGCCGCAGTGACAAAAACTATTGATGAGACTAGAAATACCTACGTCGTAGCTGTGATCTACGAAGAATCCGAGATGTGTAAAAATCGAAGCAGCAGGCATTACTGTATTGCTACGAATTGTTAGCTACGTCGAACAGAACTAGGTTCGGCGGAATTGAACTTTGATAATAAAAGAGAGTTATAAATTATTTAACCATGACTCTTAATCGAATTCTTTACAGGAAAACATAACGATATTTATTTTAACATGCCATATCCAGTCAGATTCACTGATGCTATTGAGCCAAGTAATTGTCATCTTGGCGGGCGGTTCCCCGTATCAATATCAGTAAATATGTGAGGCTTAACTAGACAAGCCTGTCGAAGATGCCCTGTGAGGGTACGTGAGGATGTGTTCCCAGTAAAGTATTATTTGTACTGGGATCTACGGCATTTCGGGACAATATTTTGCCGTCTGGAAATAGAGCTCTTTTCTTATTGTTTGCTCAGTTTCTGTTACATCATTCGTTCACCTTCCCCTAGTGAATGGTGATCGCGTCGTAAATAGCGAACGAGGTGAATACGGGTTCATCTAGACGTTTTTGAATAACTGAGTTCAATAACTTTATAATAGGTACCCAAACTTTCCTACTTTATAATAAAATAGCATTTAGGTACTCGTATTTTTGTTCGGAGGAATGAAAATGAAATTTAGCATTATTTCAAAACTCTGTACACATTATATCTTGATAACTAGTAGATATAATGTGTACAAGCCACATTTACGCTTTGCCGCCGAATTTTCACCCACAATACTGCTCTTTAATTAGTACAGCTTAATGAAATTTCCCAGTAATGTTAAATATTTGCCTCGCTTGAAGGATTTTAAAACATTCTGTTGTAATTTTGTTTATCTCATTTCTGATTTATATAATAATAAAGCTTGTTGCTCCGTATATTTTCTCTTGGTGTTTAATTAAGTAAGCGATAAACATTGACTTTCGTAAGTTGTCATTTGCAGAAAATGTTCCAATATTATTTGTGACAGTTTCCGTGCAATAAATTGTTTCAGTTTATTTTGTTTCTAAGAAATTGTATGCAATACCGAACGATTTTACTGCAAAATATTTCGTGCCGCTTTTTGCATATATTGCAAGCGATGATGATTTAAACACATAGTTGTTAGATTGAAGCAAAAATAAGAAAATACAATACGGTATATAAAATAAGAAAAATCAATACGACCTTTTTGGCCTTGGTTACGATTATAATAAAAAATTACTTTTTATTAGTGTGACAGAAACAAAGAAATAACTTACTAAACGTAAACTACTTAATATTTTATGAGAAACAAACAAAACGCACCGACTCTAGCTATAAATTATAAAAAAACGTTCGTTGCGTGAGCTAACGAAATCACTTCAGCCAAACAAGTTTCGTCTAAGTTTTAATTCCACCGAGCATACTTAAGTAAACAGCTGTAGAAAGTACGTAAAACTTGTCGGGGGCAGGCACGGCCGGCCAGATATTATGTATGTCAAACAACATCCGCCATGGGACCGACTCGAGGACGCTCAAGTTTTTCACAATTTTTGGGCTTAATCTCACAAAGAGGGAAAGTTCGGAACTCATTAGAGCGAGAGGGAGCGGAACACCTCGCGCGACAAATTAAATTTAATTCAGCCGTAATCAAGACGTTTTTCCATGAGGCCGGGTCCCGCGACCCTGATTTAGATTCCATGCCACCGCCGTCTGTTTGTCTCGATGGTCAAGTGCCAATTAGATTTCAGTGTTCGTTACCAACTTTGACAAATGAATTACTTGATTATGATTGAATTATTTTCACTTGATTTTAAAGTTTTACGTGTATTTAATTAATTTATTTATTTTCATTATTGGTCCCGCTAGCGTTGTGGCTTCGCAGTTGGAAAATCTCATTTATCGTCGGAAAATATTTATCTGCAAATAATAATGATGAAACATAAAATAACATTTACTAACAAATGTTTTATTTAACATCGATATGAAATTTATTTTTAATTAAACGTTGATTACTTCTTTATATGTATTTTTTTACTCGCTTCATTATGTAGACCATTTAAAAACCCCACGTTTTAAATGGTCTATTTAAAGTATTAAGCAACACCAGCTACTAATAAACCATTACGTTGAAAGTGAACTCCGAAATGTAAAACGATCTTAATTACAGGTTCTGTAACATTTATATACGTATAATGGTTTTTATAGAACAATTATATAGATTGGCAAACTTTACCAATCAGATATAAATCGAAACCGCTACGATTCGTTTGTGTTTCGTTGAAAAACAATTGGCAGCCATGTTGTATACTCGTTTAACTATATTTTTGTGTACGTTTAGAATTCAGTGACTGCACGCAGTTACATGCTGCGTGCTTTTGACTGTTATGAATCATGAATGATAATGTTCAGTAGTTTCAGACTTTGATTTATTAAAAATCTCTACTTTTTAACGCAAGCAAATTATTTTGTTGCCAGGTTCATTCAATCAGCGTCTAAATGTGCAGGTAACATATATAAAACGGATGCATTTTTTAAATAATAATGTGTCATGCCAAGTATTATTGCTCATACATTAACTCAGGTGCACGTTGGTAGTCCGACGATTGGCTTGTACGCGTCAAAAGTAGGTAATGAGCAGTCCGAAGCCTATATTTCTATGGTAAATCAGCCAGTCTTTCTTGACTGGTATCTATCTATTTGTCCAAGGAGGGAAAAAGTCCACCCAAATTACAGGAACAATACTAATCAAAATCAATCTACCATTTCTAACGCAATAATGACCGAAATATGGGGCGGTATAGTAATTTTTTTAAGATATATTTCACTCATAATTATTGAAATAAATACGAAGTAAATAAGTACAGCTGGTTAAATGGATCCATTAGTAATTATGCCACGCTCACATCATAGATTGCTTCATGATGATCAGAACTAACCAAGTAGATTATCTGATATACATCGACGTAGCCAGACGTTATGCACTTAATTGGTCATTCATTTAATTAGCCAACGGTCCAGTTGCTCTAAGCACTCTAGCAGTTCTAATTGAGCGATCTCTCCGTTCGGGAGTTCTAGGTCATGCTGGAGTCTATATTTAGGTCTCGTGGGTGGTCTGGTACTGCTTTCGCGTCTAATGTTACCAAGGCTTTGTTTTTGCGGTAAAAGCGATAATTTGTAGCTAGATTTTAGAAGACATATGCTGTTTATTTTTAATTAACAAATGGCTGAAGTTGAGTCTTAATGTATGTTATTGTCTTTTGTATGTTTCTTAAGAATGGTATATTAATACTTAGGTATACTTAGGTATATCTTTCCTTCCTACAGGACCCACACATCGGTTATCCTTGATTTACGCCTTGATAACTTACAACATGTACCTACCTAAATACAATAAAATTGTACGAACCAATAATGCTCATACAGCAAAAGTACTGTTATACACACCTAATCAATATTTACTTAAATTCAGTCGTAACTAAAGCTCCGTCACGCGCGAATTTGCAGATCGACAATTAATACGTAAAGTGCGGCTCATATAACTAAAAATAAATGTTTCCACAAAGAAACTCTTAACCTTAACAGTGGTTTGTTCTCTGTAACTCAATTACTTACTACCTACAACAAGTACTGGGGTAACCCGTCAACGACGAGAATAGCCCAACAAAAATATTCTGATTTGTAACTCCAATTTAAACTACTCCGTAACTTTTACATGATGGCTTATTCCCAGATGCAATATTTTTTCGCGTGTGAGTTTTGAAAACGCTCTCGTAAGTTAATTATTCAATCTATTGGAGCGTATTGCTGTGTGCAGTGTGCAGTCACCTGGGGGCGTTGGGCACAAACAGTACACACGGGTATATTAAATAATTTGATCGTCTTTCGGTCACTTTTAGTTGAATAAAACTGGCAGTTGCGTTTTGGTTACTGTTTCTGATATAATTGGTTTGTTTTTGTATAGCTTGTCAATACATCTTTATAGCGTAAGATTCGAACTTTTAATCAGCTTTAACAATATGGAGATATCGAAGCGAGAAGTTTTCAGTTCATCGTCGTTCGATCAACTGAAGTACAAGACACCATAAATACCAGCTTATGTCCGTGTTTACACACCTGTCTCTTTCACAACAAAATAAAAAAGAACTCGTTTCTCAACCCTCTCAGCTCTGCTTAAGTTCTATAAAACGTCTTCGTTCAAATGTGCAAACATTTTCTAGGCAAAGCAGTACTTTTCATCCACTTAAGGAGATTCCTGTGCTCGAGTTTAGCACTGGAGTTACAAAACTAAACAGCGTGTCTTCTGAAACGACACCCTAAGTAGGTTTTGTCTGAGAAGTTTGTACTTAGTCGACGAACAAATTAAGATGTTTAGTTCCGTTCTCAAAGTCAAACTGTCAATTACTGGGGTGATACAACGTTCATTATAAAGCTGACATTGTAATTTTGTAAATTGATAGATGAGGCTGTGATGTTCCCGGAATGACATGGGCACTCTTACCTCTTCATAGCCTTCAGTATCGTACTAGAAGACACTGGTGCCCATTTTTAGAAGATGATGTCTTGGTCACCTCACCCACAAGAGAGAGAGGTGGTATTTTAATGAATAATCAAACTTTTTTGTAATAACATCAAAGCAGAAACATACGAAGCAACCTCTCAAGTAATACCTGCCAAGTTTTAAACCTTTTCCAACCCTTACATACTTTACGAACAAAATAATCCTCAATACCCTTCTAAGATTTTATTAGTTTGTCTTAAAAGGAGTATCCTCTTTTAAGACCTTTGCCCAATTTCTTTAAAGTGATCCTGGTTATCCGTGTGGAATAAATTCTTATCCAGCATAATGTAGGCAATACGTAGCCCATGAGAGGGAGGTGGGGCAATTTCTTGCCGCAGTACAAAGGGAGGGCATGGATGGAATTTAGATTAAAAATGATCCTAACAGAAGTGCAATGTTTCGTGAAATGTTACGTCGATCGATTTAATTTATTCGCCTTTGCTGTACACGCTGAGATTTTAATGGATTTTGAGCGGTGGCGTGTATTTTCTATAATATCAAGGTAAGATAGAAATTCTTAAAGTAAATAAAACGTTGCTTTCAGTTTGCAGTTCAAATAATACTTGTTTCTCCGGATAGTTTTCTTAAGAGGTGTCTTGTTAATTGTGTATACTTTTTTTCCATAAATATTAGTATAATTTGTAGAGGAAACTGCTCTCAGTATTATCTAACATAACCTAAGATAACAGTCTGGTTAATTAAACTAAACATCTAAAATCCGACTTTAGCCCTTCCAGCAACAAAATTTATGAATTGCGGCTCCCAGCCCATTCAAGGCTATAAATATCCTATAAAGTCCACTATATTCGAGTTTATAGAATATTTTGAGGATGTAGCAAATTTGGTTGAAGACGTTCTGACGATTGCATCAAGGCGTTATTAGTTGAAACAAGCTAAGCAAAGAGGCGGAATGAAGACAGCTTATACTCAGCAGTTGATCTGGTCTGAATAGAGAGAGGTTATGTATGTACGCAGTTGTGGAGTTTGTGTCGTCTGTGTGCATATGTGTTTGGAGAAAGTTCTTGAAGCTCCCACTGCGTTACCTTCTTAATGCATATTAATTTCTTAAGTTGCGAACGGTCGCTATCGGCCGCAAAACAATAAATGTTCCTTGCTAATATTTTTTGAGTTACACAGCGGTTTTGACATCATTATCTCTATATATAATATCATTCATGGGGGTTTCGTTGTGGCAGGGATTGACTTTCTGCATTACGTATCGCGGGTTCGATCCCCTTACAGTACGAATATTTATATTCCCTTTAGTAGTTAGGGTTTGCGTCTATGTTATGGACAAATCATCTGTAAACTGTACCTATTATAGAGAAGAGATAATAGTGCAGGCAAAGTTAAAAAATAAACAAAACAAAATACGAAAACTAAAGCTTACTAGAATTACTTTATTTTGACTCAAAAAAGTGACGATCTGAAACTAATAGATATTTTCCAGACAAAAGTAATAACCGAAAATGTATTTATCTTGATCCAGCCCTTTTTAAATCATAGCAATTTTTGTGTTCTTTTTTCTACTTTCCGCTAAAAATATCCACACTCTAAAAAACTTGTATCACGAAATACACTAGCGGGCGCGGTGTGCAATTACTTAATCATTTATATTAATTAACGAGGATAACGTTAAGTGGTAGAAGCAATCGTGTAATGGAGTTTCGGTGTAGCTTGCCGTCGCTATGGGCGTCGGAGATAAATACCTGGACAGGACAGTGCCTCACCGACGAGTATGGTGGCGTCATTAAGGCTTTACGTGTGAAATAGGTTTGCAAGTTCATTTAGTAGACATTTTGATAATACGTCATGCATTTTTAGATTTGTAACTGCTGAAAAGTGCCAAGGTTCAATTTTTGAGAATATAACGTCCAAATTGAGTCCGGCTGGATCTCTATTCAGCCTGAACATGAACCAGTATATTCATAATTTCAGTCTCTATATTTCAATTTGGGCGTATTTTATATACAAGACTATCATTCCGTACTGTCTCATTTGTCCCCAAAAACATCATACAAAACAGACACTACTTTTTCGAAGGACCACTCATATTTTGTTTACCCCATCAAGTGTGCTATGCATGCGAACACACGTAGCCCAATAACAAACAGTCCACTACATTTACCATTTTCATCTGTCCGCGTTATTAAATTTGGCGACGCGTCATGTTTTCACGACAAAAGGTAAGGTAGTAAGGTTGTCTAACAAATTCGAGTGGGGATCTCAACACGATTGCGTCATTTGAGCCGATGCTCGGAAAATTATTATGCTGTGTTTGGGGCAGCGGGACTGAGCTGACACTGTATAGTACTCGGTGATATTTGACGGGGGAAATTGCGTAACGGGAAAGAGCGAGATGATGCCGTTGTTTATTTTCAACTGTGATGGGAGTAGATCGGATCACAATAAATACCTATGCAGAATACTTTCTATATATGTACTTTGTGAAAGTTTAGCGAGTATGTAGTAAATAATTAAATTGTTTTCACTACTTGTGTACTTACTACTTGTACGATGTCTCCGTTTCTCGTCGAATTAGAGTTGTAGTTCCGACTTAAAAAGTCTCGGCCTTGCCCAAGGTCGTTTGACATAGTACTTTGTCTAAACACCTTTAGTTTGTTTTCATAACTTGTGAGAAAAAGGTTGGTTCACACCTGTCGTGCGTGTCTCCAAACACTTCACATGGTGCGGGCAAATCTTTAATAATATTTCACACCTTATTTGCAACTTTTGGAACTTCCGTTTGGTAAGGCCTCAGGGATTTTTGCAATCAAATTATAAATGTCTTATTTTTAATCCTATCTTACCTACATATCTTTATACGCAAAACAACTTAGCTTATCCCAATTTCATGTTTCTTTTATAAAGTACAAACACTTATAGGTACTTAAAAAATCTTATATTCAGCTGAGGACAAAAGCTAGTCTTACTATGAATACAAAATAAATAAATAGGTACTTAGTGAAGTCTAGCTTATTCCTAACATAATGACAATGGTAATGATAATCAAGTAAACATTTACGGACTTACCCTCAAGAAGTCCACCCATTTGGGAGATATGCCAGAACACATAGAAAATAATGGTCGATTTGCCTTACTATCGCAAGTAATCTGTCCAAGTACTGCCTAATACGTATTAATAGAGCTAATAATAGTAATATGAAGCTATTTAAGCAATAGTGGTGTCCTGAAAGTTAGGAATCCAATCAAACTATATGATCTTCCAAGTTGGTTGCCGCGATTAGTGTTGTATATTGGGTAGTTTGTATAATTATGTTATTGGGATCAAGAAGTTGTCGGGTGGTCGTGATTTCATTTTCACCCCCGTCTTTCTATTGGATGTCCGTTTTTACAAGGGTTTGTCATGGTCCTTTGAGTCGCAGTCCTCGGTCAAGTTAAGAGGCTTTTTCAGGAGTTATGTGTGTGGTTACTGGTCTCATTTGCAAACTCTTAATGTGTCGCTCTTGTTCGAGCAAGGTCACAACTTTAAGGGATCGTATTATAAAGCTTTTAACCTTGATTGACAAGGGCTAATACATAAAAAGGATACTGAAGTAAGGTTTAGAGTTTTATAAAAATCAACAACCGGTTTTAGTGTTTCCCTGACAAAGGTAGTTTAGATTTTAAACAAAATTCACTGTGCATTCATATTATAGGTCGGGGATTCGACACACGCGTATACATTTTTAAATCTGTTGTTTCGATATCTGTGAATGACTATACCAAAAAAGAAATATCAAAACATTCCGTATCTTAATTCAGTTTGAAAATGAAAACTGTTGCATACTAAGAGATATACATACGCATATAATTTGACGGCACGGTTGCCGCAGTGGCAGAGATCGACTGCTGCGCCACGTGTCGCGGGTTCGGATACCGCTCGGAATAAATTTGTATGATCTACAGATAGTTGTTTCGGGTCTCGGTTTTGTGTATGTGAATATATGTGTTTGTAAACGCACCCACGATACAGAAATTATTGAGAGTATGGCAACTTTAAAAAAAAATGAACAATATATTGTTTTATTTATAATGTAGGCCATTCAACATCTCTAAAAGTTTAAGATATAATACGTTTTTTATGTACTCGTTGGAACTTACTTTGTTACTAACTGAAGTTGCAGTAATCAATATATAAATACGTGAAGCAAAAACTTGGACCCCTTTTTACGAAAATTACGCGGACGAAGGAGTATGAAATTTGGCACAGTTAAAGTTTATATGGAGAAGGAGTGCAGTAAGCTAATTTTTATTTAATATGCATTATAAATACATTAAAAAATATAAAAAAAACCTTACACACATTACCATGCGTTTGACACACACATTGTTTTCGTTCATTGATTTGATTTGATTTACTGCCAATGTCAAATGTCAAATCAATGTCGCTCGCAACTGTAGTAATAGAATAAAATTAAAAATAAAATATATGCAATGACTACAGAAGTATATAATCTTTGACAAAAGAACCTCAATAATGATGAAACTTAAAAATGTATACGGTTGAATTTCGGCCGCTAGGCGACCACAAGTAAGTATAATAACGACTTATTAATTAATATTTCCTCCAAAGTCCTTATTCCAGTGGCTTCTTCCCTTGAGGTCTCAAAACAATTATCAGCACAAAATTTTAATAGAAATTGCGTCGAATCCAACTTTTATATCGGCTCTACGAATCCGTGACCTTACGTTGAGAAGCAATCAAATACTAATTTCGCTCAGACAATGACGGAAAATTAGAAATGAATTCGTGCGTTAAATGTCAACCATTTTGAATGAGTTTTAGGCGAGCGATCGATGGTAATAAAACTAAATGGCTTGATAATCGCTCGCGGGGGCCAAAGGGAAAGATTTTTCGCGAGGTTTTATCTCTTTGATTTGGCTTTTGATATAAAATCGACATTGCTGACTTTCGGGAAAGCTATTTCGAATCGTGATTGGGTATTGCCGCGATTGAGTTTGGCGTAACAAGGAATGGGTATCGAAGCGAATTATGTGTATA
This sequence comes from Shargacucullia verbasci, assembly GCA_947562105.1. NCBI lineage: Eukaryota > Metazoa > Arthropoda > Insecta > Lepidoptera > Noctuidae > Shargacucullia > Shargacucullia verbasci. The sequence goes on along the minus strand of OX387286.1, from coordinate 2,839,998 downwards.
TAAAATTATTTTGAAAGCGGAAAATTACGAGAGTTTTCCACCAATCTATTTACTGTGTTGAGGTTGATTGTGTGTATTCATTCGAGCTTATAAAATTGAATCAAACGTTAGACTTTTTTTTTTGTGTAATATACCTCTTATTAAAAGACCAAACCTCTTGAAGAATTTACCGACACTTAAGGCAGTTTAAAGCCAGTAAAAGCTCGTCTAAGTTATTAGTACTTGTGGTTGGGTGAGCACTTTATTTTGGGATATAAGTTTAACCCAACGAATGTCGACTAAATTCAGAAATTATTCTGTATATTAGACCGTTATCCAAGCAGCAACATGCATCGGATGTTTGATGATGTTTGTCATGCCTATCGACCGGTCTGGGCTTTTGTCTAGCAGTTGTACTGTCTTTGTGAATAGCTAATGCGTCAGTGTTGTTTGTTTCAATGCAAGGTAGACTATATACTGTTGTTTTTATGTTATAATAGGGATAGGCAGTCCGCCAATCATCTTTGCATTTGTCGTCGAAAATTTGGTGGGGCCACAAAAATGTTGACGATTTGCATTTCTAAAATGCTATCAGATTCCACAAATCTTGATTTTGGTATTAACGAGTCGTTTCTCATGGTCATTTACTCCAACAAACGTAAGTATATTAGTTCGAATCTCAAAATAGAATTTCTAACGAATTATGCAAGCTCGTTACGGCAAAGGAACATAAATGTATTTACGTCACTAGCAATGAAGGTGTAAGGCTGAACGTAAGTTACATTTGCTTGTCGGGCCTGATTAAACTTTATTGAGCAACGTTCTACCGGTGACAACCCTTTGTTCTAATTCCGGATATCAGCACCAACTTTATATTTGCTCTCACAATCATCTCTATCACAATGTTATAAAGCTGATTCTCGTTTAACTCGTGGTATGTGCCTGTTGGTCACAAGTGTACGTTCGCTTCAAACAATTACGGGCCACGCTCTAATTTTACTATCTGACGCCCCTGCCGGGTCCAATCTAAAAAATTTGCTCTTGGAAAAACTGTAATTCGATTTGGAGAAATGACCCTTTTTGAATTTTGCTTTGTTACGTATGTGTGTGCGTCAGCATGATGTGACACCGATTTTTTTTTGTCGAAAAATAAAGTGCTAACTATGTCACTGACTGTTTTGGATTTTTGCTTGATCACTTCTACATATTATGATATATTCCCAGTTCATTCATAGTTCGCGTTTGCCAACAGTACAGGGTGATGTTAAAATATAGTGCTAACTTCGTATTTATGAAACGGATAATAAAATTATGTTAGTACTAAAAGGTGTTATTTTTATTACGCTTTATAATAAAATAAAATAAAATATGTATGTATCTTTTTTTTTTTTTTTTTTTTTTTTTTTTTTTTTTTTTTTTTTTTTTTGTATGTATGTATTTATATTCTTACCTAGAAATTGAAACTCGATCCTTTAAGACTGTAGTCGTGTTTTACCAATAACATGATAGAAAAAAGTAAACTTTTGTATTAGCTATGCAAATGGGTAACTATAGTGCTCAGTGGCAATAGAACTACTTATGCACCATTTCTTGTTAGTCTAGAAGTTAAGTTGTTTCCTAACTTTTAAGCGGTACTTAACGTCCTAGCTTACAAACCCATTTCGTAGAATCGCATTTCTATTTTAAAAGTGCGAATAGTACTAGTTGTGAATGAACAAAACATTTTGAAATAAGAGTATGCACTTAAATATAGAGGTAAATATACAATAATCCCATAAATATACAAAGCAAAGATTACAGAAGAAACACTTCACGCAATGTTGTAAAACAACTGCAATTTGTGACCGATTTTAGGTAAACATATTCCTGTCTTGATTACATAAGAAAAATCTGATAGTAACTACGACTTACAAACAGTGCATTATCTTTTCACTTATATATTTATTTTTACCGAATGGCTGTTTATTAGTGAAAGATACTGTCCGATTTTTCTGACGTCAAAAGTAAGGAACTTCAGGTTATATACAACGGCGTGGGTTAGCGGGGTGAGTGCGCTGGCGTATACCGCTGTGTCACGTGTTTGGCTATACGCCGATGGCAAGCGCGGATGATAAATTCAATCAGTTAAAGAATTTTTAAATATTATTAGGACAGAATATAACATGGTATTAAAATTATTACAATCGGTTCTGTTATTGAGTCGGAACAAACTACTTTTAGGTTTAGTATATGCTACAAATAATGTTGTATATATGTCTGCTGAATTATTGTGACACCCGTCTTTGCTACTACCGCGTATCTTACCGCTCCCGACAAGTGTTCTATATTTGAGCCAAGAGTACTGCCATCCACTCTGCTCTAAAACGAAACATATTTTGCAAAGTTTGACATCTTGGCTTAGTGCTATTTTAACTTAGTGACATTGATATCTGTATTCCATATGACAATCCTTATGACACCTTCTTACTTTGCGGAAATGGTCACGTCTCTAGATACAAGTTTCATCTTAGCCAGTCATATAAGTATGGCGGATAATAGGCCGTATTAAATCCTAGATAAAAAGGCTTCTCTCAAAGCCATTGTGTAATCTGAGCCCATATTATAGGCGAACTTTGTGTATGTTCCTCATTTTACTCGTAATATAGGGAATGTTATACATGCATTAGGTAGCCTGTTTATTTGTTGATTAAGTTTGTCTTTTGGGTTGTTTATATGTGATACGCTGGAACATGATTATACGTGCAATTGTATACGATTACGTAGTCTTGGCAACGAGGAATATCAAAGAGTATGCCGTATGGTAAGGTACTCTAAACAAAGCAACTATACATACAGTAATTTTTCAGGTGGGCGTGGATGGCCAAATCCGAAACTATAAGGAATAGCGAAAAATACGTTGAATAATAATTGAATAAACAATATTTCTAGTCAGGAATCGTACCGAACCCGAAATCGAAAATTCATTTTGGAAAAAAAAACCACACGCTGTATTATTATACCATCCGATAGTGTCGCTAATAAGGATCAAATTCCATTCAAATTAAACCTTCCTTATGAATCACTCCGTTCATTGGTGAAAACCATAAGTATGAAAATCCGTTCAGTAGTTTTTGAGTTTATTGCGTCGCGCGTAGACAGATAGACGCGGCGGGGGGACTTTCTTTTATAATATGTAGTGATGACTGAAGATGAATTATCAACAATCTGATAAGCTTAGGTACTTTAAAAGGTTTCTGGCTGAGTTCTATCTGTAGAAATATCGTCGTTGGCTGTTTCATCTGAAAGTCTTATTTTTACCTAATAAATAGACAATGCATTAAATTAACTTTAAAGAAAGTTAAAAAACGTAGGGACACTTGGGTAGAGAGACGTTCGGACTTGTTTTGATAGTATAGTAAATTTTTCTGGTAAAGGTGACAACGCTGTCCACCATTAGTTTAGGGTATTTAGGCTGACTATTTGGAGGGATCTGTGGGTTTCCTTATTGATCAGCGTCAGGAAAGGTTAATCAAAATCGCTTTGTTTGATAGTTCGTGTACACATACATCATTGTCTTTTTATAGGTCTCTCAATTTTCCTTACGATTTTTTGCTTCATCGTTCAAGCAAGTAATACTTTATTTTGCTCAATGCATTAAATTCGATTGGTCACACGTGTGGGTCGGGATCGAAGTCAAACCTTCCTGCATCGAAAAAAAGCGTCTAACCATTATGCTATCACTGCTGAATTATTATTTGTCAAGTAGGTACAAAATGGGTGCTGCTTTCAGATCAATATTGCAACGAAAGTTAAACCAACAAGTTTCCAATAAATTCTAAAGGAAACATTACTCGGTAATTACCGCATTCCGCAATCGCGAAAAAGACAGTTTGATAGTCGAAAGCTCACAATATTGCAAAGTTTTCCCATACTTTAATAATTGCGTCGCAATGGCAGTTGTTCAATTAGTTTGCCAGTCTCGATAGGACATTCCAACACTGGATAAAGTTCTCACGATTCTCCATTATAAAGTCTTTAAGAAACGGGACCAGATAAAATTTAATTTCAATATCTTTTCTGACATTATAGAGATTTACTTGGCGCTTGTACTGTAAGAGCTTTAATGCAAATTGTGGATTAATACGCCACATCAATCTCGTTTGAAGCATGTTTTTTTTTAAATAATGATGCTAGGTTGTTTCGAAATTCTTCTTATGTTGTGTCGGCTCGAGTATAATCGTTCGTACCGTTGTGGAAATATTAGCCAGTCAGCCATGGTGGTATCGAGGCTGACTAGCCAGTGTGTGCCAGACGATCTCAGGTTTCGTCACTTTGTGGAGGCGATGTCTTTCCATCCCACTTCACTTTCGTTTGAATACCTATTCTAAATTTAATTATTAGAATGATTTAAAGTTTTCGAGAAAACGACGAGTTCATAGAACAAGTAATCGTTTGGGCCTATTCTGAATCGCCAACGTTGCCTTGTATTCCCAGAATGGACCAAAGAGTATACCTAATTTAAGGTTCGTCTGACTGGCTGAGGTTTTGTTACTTGTTATTTATCTATGTTCAAGAATAAATAATTCAAAGCTTAATTAACAATGATTGTTGTATTCCTCAATGTATGCAATCTGGCCGGAGATTTATAACTATAAGATCATATTTGGGACCCTGTCGGGCACGGAAAATTAGGAGAAACTGAAATTATGTGTTTGTAAGCCATCGGTAAACAATAGAATATTTACATTACACCTTTAAAAATTCACCTAAACTTAAAGAAAAATTCTGTAAAAAATAAAAATATACAAGCCACGGAAGTTGTCAGGGATTGAAATTATCAAGTAATTTAATAAAGCCAGGCGATAAGTTGAGGCGGGCCCACGTCGGCCACTCAGATAAAAGCGAATAAGTTTAAACGAGAAAAGTTGGCAAGATAGCGCTGTGGACAGCCGACCGCCCGACTGCCGAGTGCCGAGAGCCGAGCCAGCGGACCCTTGACGGCGCTGTCACTTTCATTTCGACAATTGCCACAGTTTTTACTGATGTTAGGATTGTTCCGTCTGGTCTGTGTGACTGTGGGGTTTAGAACTCTATCTTCTTGAATGATTTTTGAAGGATATTTTGGTTAGGTAGTGTTAGGTCTATATAAATAAGTAGGTTATAACTTGAAATGTACACGTTGATATTTTACGAAGCGTGAAAAGGGGTACAATACTTCTTATTTCCCGATGATTCTGACGAATTTCACTGGCACTAGCCACGGGTAATGTAGTATATTATTTTTAACCACGATCAGACTGCAGTGACGGCATGTCATCTTCGTGAAGCAGGGGTTTCTTCACTTACCCTCGCTTGGTATAAAAGACGAAAAGAACGTCAATTTAAAGAAATTTTTGTTCAAGTCATATTGTAAGTATTTCTTTGGTCTCAATTTGGTTTAGTTTTGTTGTTTTTATTGAGGTTATTGTTTCATACAAATACTGAATTGTGCTGTGTTTTCTTAGGATATATTATATATTATGGTGTATACGTATTCTGAAGTCCGTTCACGAATATGTTCGAGCCCAATGACCACAGTTCGAACTGTCCAAATTGGCTACCATTTGTACAAGTATAACATTTTCTTGTTTTAGGCTTTCCATTTCATACAAATCCGAACTCCGGTAGAGCATAGCCTGTTGAATTGTTCGGCTGTAACTATTATACAGGGTGAACCAACGGTCCCAAGTGGCATCACCACACAAGACCTGTAACGTACACTACATTGAATGTGATTCGCTCACGTGTGCCTCACATTGTTTGCATTGCTACAAACGGCGCGATACAATTTGAATATAATATTATCTGTATTGGTATTTACAATAACAGAATATGTACGGCTTTTGGTAAACTGATCAAGCCGATATTCTGTATTAGGCAGACGAAAATCGAGCCTTTGTTGAAGTTGATATCAGTTGCATAAGTCTGATTATGATAATGATGAAGAGCCTATTTAGATACAAACTATATGAAGTTAAATTATAAAGTTTATATCCTCAGCTTTGTTAAGTAATCAAAACTAAACAGGCGAGAACCCATACACTCCCCAAGTTACTTCAGCAAACGTTTATACTTTTAATAAACCTTAACCGCGATACTTCCATCACTCGAGCTCGTTAAAACATCACGAAATTATTAACTTACATCACTTAATACTTAATAAGTACAGTCGACCGGTAATTAAGTATGTATAAGGCTTGGCGCAGACATGATACTAAACTTAAGTCACTGAATATTTTTCATCTACATATATGTATATTGACGTCTCATTATGATTTTCAAATTTCAGCAGTTGTTGCATTTAAAATCATATGTTTTTTTGGACTACATCAATGCAGGGTTTATGACGATTAATATCTGCATTTTTAATAGTGACTAGAAATTGTGTGAACTTGTCAATTGCACGCATAATGCTCTCAAAAAGCGACTAGAAATATGATTTGTTATAGAGTTACTCTCTCTCCCTCGCTGTCTGTCGATGACGATTTGTTTCCGAATTCTAGTCGCTGATCGTCGATGCTAAAAGTATCATGTATGCGCCGAGCCCTAGTTGAGGAGCGATCGAGACGCATCAATACTCAAGACGGCAGGCCCTGGGGACCTAAGTTGAATACTTGCTGAAGTTAAGGCTCGGGAAACTTGTTGATAAGTGAGAAAAGTGGTGTAGCGATGTAGGGGAAAAACGTAATAGGATTTATTTGCGAATGTAAGACACGTTTGTCTCTGACATTTAAGTTTATTCTTTTGTTTTATTGTGGTTTCCATAAATAGACCAAATGTTTTCGTATCTACAGATGGCCACAGTCTTTAGGCTTTTAAAGATGAACCATTTCTTACAAAAAAATGTAAAAATGTTTACGTTTTTCAAGATTCAGAATTTTCTTTTGACACGTAGTAGCTTTCCAGAGAGACAAAACCGTCAAATAACCTGATATGATCTTTAGATGATAAGATAGTAAGATATTGTCTCATCTTTTGTGCGCTATTCCATTGAAAGTAAAAGTAAAGTATGAAGTAGAATAGAAATGGGATTCATACGGATTCTTTGTGTGATACTAAAGTGGTATCAGAAGAAGATTAAATAACTGTTAAATAAATGTCAACGAAATGTGTTCGACATTGAAATATAAAAGATACATTATTATATTTTGACGACACGGTTGGCCCCATTATCCATATTATCATAGCTATACCTGGTTGTTATCTACATATAGTAAGTTTAAAACCTTCCTTCCTTCTTCTGTTACAGTTTCATTTCAGAATTATTGCTTCATTGGTGTAGTGATCATGAGCCCAACTGCTGAGCTTGAGGTTTGATCTCGGGTCGGGCGTGTTATTGGGTTTTCCCGATAGACAATAGTCAGTAGCAGTCCAGAGTTTGGAATTGTGCCCGTTAGATGGCAATAGTCTTGCTCCCTATAGAATAAAATCGTCGAAATTTGGTTGTACAACAGTACATCTCTGCTTAACCCTTCGGGAAATACAGCGTGATATTATGTGGACGACGTCAATTTTTTGAAATCCTCACATTATTTGCTACATGTTCATTTGGCTCGTTCGATTTATCCGTGCGATCCAATTCACGCTATTGCTGGCGATAGATTGGAAGGCGTTTGACAGGATTTAGAAGCTTTTATCTTCCCCACCACTGAATTACTCTGAGCCGATGGGCACAAAGGCGTACTAGTATCTGCACCTGTTTGTGGCATCGAGCGAGTGATCGGCATTTATACCGTGAAGTTTCGATGTCCAATTCGTATAGGTAAAGATAGAATGCATACGTAAAATTGAATAGAAACTTAGAACGAAATAAATGTTACGTGAATATGTAAAATATAGTGAAAAATATAGTTCGAAAATAACTATATACAAGATGCTAACTTCTAAAGAAACGTGCGCAATAGTCTGTTTTAAACACAACGGCGAAACATTTCATACATATATACGAACAAACAAACACAACAAACCGAGCACACACTGTACCATTTTACGCAACATTATACAATTTGAATGCACAAAAACAATCCCTTCTATTTATCTCAAGTTGATTTGTCCCGCACCTCCTTTATTTGTTCAGCTCGCGAGTTTTCTTTGACAAATCTCATGCGATGGCTCAGTAAATACGCTCACAAGAAAGGGTTCCTCCTTTCGCACTTTGGAAGTTTGTTCACTGAACGACTTAGACCATTCTAGCTTAGTGCGTGTTACAGCCTCAATATCGCGGCCCCTAATGGAACAAAGCAGTTCTTTATTATTTAGCTTTCGAAATTATGTTTGCTTATTTAACTTTGGTTAGGATTTTGTGCGATATAGACCTTTTTATGTTGTAATAGAGATTGTTTTTTATTGTATGGGTAGTTGTTGGCTGAACGAGTACTAAAAATATTCGAATAAACAATATTTCAAACATGGAGTCGTTTGTCACCATTTGAGTTCATATTTTTGTTTGATAAATGTTATCTGTAGTGATAAAGTATTTTTGTGATTTTATGGACTTTGGAATTTTGCCTAATAGATGGCAATAGGCTTGCCACCTATTTAAGGGTTCTTATTAACGGCACCGGCGAATTGTGGGTGTACGGTCAGTGCAAAAATATATACACACGTAGCGAAATTCAAACGCTTATTCTTTGAATCTAAGTATGTATTCGTTAAAATCATAAAATTTAAATGTGAATGTATTTTTATGTATTCGCAGAAGCTATGTGTAAAATTGATCAAGATTTCAATCACCATTTCGTTTGAAAATCGCCTTTGAATTTCATTAAATGTTATCTTATTCTTAGTTATCTTATTGATGCTGACTGTATAAGAGCACGCATCTGCCCACCCCTTCGGGGAACACTGGCGTGGTGATAGTTACGTTATATCACAGTGCAATGCAATTAACCTAACTCCATATCAAAAGCTACGCTCGCTAGCAAAACACAGCAATAAAATAACCTTACTCACACATTATGAAGCAGTAATAGCTTCGTAATTAGGGTGTCAGTACGAATGCGATAATCGTTAATACGAACGGCTATCGGTGTTTGCCGACTGTTTCCTTAATTTCCGTTTAATTTTAAAAGGAGTATAGGAGGAAAATGTCTTTGTAATATGAGCTTTGTTAATTAGTTTATAAGGTTATATATTAGATCGTGAAAGAGTCAATGTGTAAGACTAATATTATTTTAACATGAATGTTGCCGCTTATGTCGTTAAATAAGAAGTGAAGAGGATCGTTTTAGTACCTACAGTCGAAAAAAGATAACTAGATGGTTGGTTCAGTGGCTAAGTGATTGGCTTTCTGCACTAGGTGTCGCGGGTTCGATTCTCGCAATTAAAAAATATTAGTATGATCTACAGATAGTTGTTTCGTGACTAGTTTTGTGTGCATGTAGTACCCACGATACAGGAGGAATGGTAGTGAGGGGAAAACGTTTTTTATAAAGAAAAAAAAAAAAACAGGTCTTTATGACATTTTTTAAAACTTACCATGGAGTTCTCAAATTAGGTTTTATATAAATAAAATATTATTCGAATACATACTTAATATCCTAAGCAAACGTCATCACAATCTTCTGGAATTGTGTCCAAGGTGAAAAGACGTTAATTGCTCTAGAATACTATCTACAAAAAGAAAACACCACGTAAGCTTTCAATTACGGCACTCAATTTTCTATTTGACAATTAACGAAAAGAATAAAAAATAAATTGCTGACTTTTCTTGTTTAGCTTTTTAAGCAGAAGTTGATTCGCATGCTATCTACAACCTATATAGCATCACGCCTGTATTATCCGAAGGGTTAGGCAGAAGTGTACTACTGCATACGCACATTTCGCAGATGCTGTTATTGAGTCCCATGTAATAGGGGACGAGCCTATTACCATCAACCGGGTACAGTTCCAGACTGCGTGCTGCTACTTTGAATATCAATACAGAAAAACCCAATAACACTGCTCGACCCGAGAACCGAACCCAGGATCTCATGCTCGGCAGTCACGTTTGCGACCACTACACCAACGAGGCAGTACTTACAACCTATATATATATATATATATATATATATATATTACGCTTACAAAGCGTAACCAAGAGCGAATTAGAAATAATTTGTCCATGTTACGATGGACGGGTAACACGAACAAAGGGCCAAACAAATGAGAATTTAGGTCGATAAATTTTAATCAAAACACGTCGAGCCGACTCCAACAAATGAAGTTATGGTTTGCTGTTTACGTGCCATCCTTGATAGATAAATGAAGCTATATCGGCATCATACATATCGCTCTGATCTATATGTATACATACACCTTTCACGTGATGTAGTAAGCAGAAGGCAAAAACTATAACTTCGATGGTTGCAGACTAGAGATAGATATTGTAACAGGTGTTTGAGGAAAGATTAGTCAGACAGCAACGATGGTGACTAATCAGTGTGCTATTACGCTGGAGGGCTGTTATGGCTGGTGTGATTTTATTTCTTCTTTTTTTAACATTGCTAGGATTTCTCCTGTGTCGTGGATACAGTTTACAAACATACATGTCACATGCCCAAACAACCAGACCCGAAACAACTATCTGTAGATCATACAAATATTTGTTCCGTGCGGGAATCGAACCCGCGACACCTAGCGCAGCAGTCGATCTCTCAGCCACTGTGCTAATCCGTCAACGCCTTCTAGACTGATGATACCAATACTCTATTGGCATATGTAATGAAATGATTTATTTTGCAATTAGGATTTTTTCAAACACTTATAAAGGTGATTTTGAAAAATTACTACGAGACACGTCTTCACACCTCTTCGAAGCCTAAACAAACTCCAGGATCATCAGTATCAGTGTCAGATTAAACAAGTGCGGGGCCCGTAGCAAATTCTATTGAGCCCTTGATGCATATGGGCTCAAGTATAAAGTGACTTTTTGTAGAACTTGTGCGTTTACCAAATGAAATTCTGTGTTTTATTTTCGCCAACTAAACAATCGGTTACTGTCTGGTGTGGATTGTCTTAGTCGGAAAACAGGTGTAACGTTTCACGTTTTTGTGATTACAAGTAAATTCAATCGCAACAAAAACATTTTCATGTAAATGTTGCTAAGACGAGACCATATGGCTCGCACTGTCAAAAGTTATCAGATCTCATGTAGAGCCAAGCTTCTAACTCTACACGCCCTAATTTCACAAACCTACACACCAGGCACTACACCTTAGTCAAAATATGTGGCTTCGCCGTTTCGTTACTACAAGAACTGTGTGTATAACAGAACAGTAAGGAACAGTGAATAAATATTCACCTTCGCCCAAATAAATATTCGCCCATGTGACGATAGCGAAACGGCCTAAGGGTAAGTTTAAAATATCCTTTTTTTCAGCTGAAGATGAACGTTTTGCGGAATTAAATGATTGAAGTAACTACATAAGATTAAGTACAAAATCGTCATAAGTCATAGGTAGGCAGGTATCAACAACTTTATCTGATCAACAATATTCTATATTCTGATCAACAATATTCCTCAACAAACATATGGTACATTTTTCAAATCCGATTCCACCTAACGACGATCTTCGGAATAGTGTATATTCACAACAATTCAACCTGCTATTTCTCCTCTAATAGTTATAGTGAGCGCATAGTTAAGGCGCTGCCCAAACGTAGGACACCGTAAACCGAAGTTTTTTGTCGCACAATTCGGCGTGATGGTACATCTTACAAGCCAGAAAAAAATGGAGTGTATTGTCAAGTGTTCAAAGGAAAGACTTATTAAAAAATATTTTATAAAAATAAAATAGTATCATGATAAAAAAATCGTAAAACAGAGCTCAAAAAATATTTTTCGTCGCATAATTCTCAAAATTTTGAGCGTAAACTATCATATTTTATGTAATAATAATAAAGGGAATTCAATCAACTAAAGAAATACCTAAAAATTATGCCACTGAGCCGTGGATTTATTTTTTAATTTAATTAAAACTGCAATTTTACTTTTATTTTGGTGGTCGTTCGATTCAACTGACATCAAACGATTGCTATTTTGAACCTTATTTGTTGCCGCGATGCGCTCCTTCTTCACTCCCCTCAATTACCTAAAATATATCTTCATACAGCGCCTTAATACGTGTGCTCCCGCAACTTCACTTACGGCTAAAGGTTCGCTATGCAATATTTAATACGCTGCAATATTCCCAGATTTATTGAATTTCCGAGCAAACTGCGCTGTAATGAAGGAGCCGGGATTCTACATTATGACTTCCATTACTTTGGTCTTTTTAAACTTTTAATATCACTATGATTTTAATAACAGTTTAGTGTTTGAGTTTGTCGGCTTTTATTAGTTTTATATGTGTGGGTTTAGTGGACTGTTTTTATACGGCACCCGCCGACAAACTGCTACGCAGTTTGGTGGGTTCAAAAGATTTGTCTAAATTGTTTGATCGTAAATAAACGATTATTATTATTATATTTCGAAGCGTTGAGTTTCGTTACATTAGTTGAACTACACAATATAAGAGGCAAAGTCCACTTATTAAGAAACTTCTACTAACCTACCTGTTATATTTTTCAATATTATACATATGTATGTATGTATAGTTTACTCAGCTTTTATTTCTAAAAATATACCTTTAAATTTGCATAATTGTATTAAGGAGCGAGCATATTGCCATCTACCGGGCACTATTCCAAACTTCAAGCAGCTAACGAGAATTTTCTAAAAAAAATCGACTAATACTTTTCCCGGCCTGTACGGTACGGTACTCGAGCTTGCGACAGTTAGACCAATACAGTACTTACTAGATCAATTTGACATTGAGCATTTCATTTTGTTAGTCAATAATCCGAAAATCTTTACAAGTGCAGCGAGTTTCTACGTGAATATAAAACACCTAGAGACTTGAGTAATTCGTGTCTTAGAGTGTTCGAAAGTCTACCTACTTGCTACAATTTATACACTAAGGAAATCCGGCAGTAAGGATGACTAAACGGTTCAACTTTATCGCTCAAGTTCTTTAGTGCAGTCGTTTTATAAGTTTCTGTGTCAAGGTAAGTAGGAAGAATGATACAACGATGCAACAATTCATTGTATATGGAGGGAGAATGATGGTCGACTGGTGATTTGTACTAGCCTGTACCGGTAGTCTTGTATTGCAGATATAACATAGCATCACGCCTGTATTCCCCGAAAGGATAAACAGAGGTGTACTGTAACACATACATTTCGGCTATGTTAGTTATATTTTTTATTTGGGAATGCATAGAATGAAGAGTTATCTAAAATATACTGGCAGGTCATCATCTGCCTAGCCTTTTTCCAACTACATTGGGGTCGGCTTCCAATCTAACCGGTTGCGGCTGAATATCAGTATTTTACACGGAGCGACTGCCATCTGACATTCACCACCCAATTACTGGGAGATACTGATAGGTACTCTAAGGTTAGACTGGTTGTCAGACTTTTTGGGCTGCTGACACTCGTAACCACTGTAATAGTTTTTCATAAGACACCCGGGACCAACTGCTTAACGTGCTTTCCGAGGCACGGAGGGGTCTTGATGTGTGAAAAATGGTCACCCATCCAAGGACTGACGGCGACAAGTGCTTCTTAACCTCACAGATCGATCAATCTGCGTGGTAGCTATGTAGCTACGAACCCCTCATATACAAGCAGGTATTAGAGTAAAATAAATTGTACGCTGCTTTTGGTGGTTATTTTTTTAAACTCGAATATAACCCTTTTCGGCTCGGAACTCGCAATCGACAGGACCCCAGGATCCCAGGACAAAGCCTAGCTTAGGGCCACTAGACCGATAAATTTAAATGAAGTTGAGTTTCGATGTGTTGTTGATGTTTCTGACGTAAGGTGGTTAATTCATTGCAAAAGCGTACATACACGGTACTAGCCCACTGGTTATGTCTAAAAAAAAAATTAATAAGCTACCAGAAACCATTAAAGATGAAAAAAAAAAATCAACATATTCACACATAAATTAAAAAAGTTACTATTAGATAAATTTTATTACAGTATAAAGGAATATTTAAACGACAAATTCATATAATTTATTTATGCAATATGTATAAATAATTATAATCATATAACTATTAGATTTAAGTTAAATACAGTACTTCTTCTCTCCTACTTTGCTGTGCCCGACAGGGTCCACAATTGTTTCTTATTATGAATTTTACCACCTAAGTACATACATTGTGGAACGCAATAAATATATTGATTATTGAGTCTTGAAAAGATTTATATATGTGCAATTGGTACAGGAAACGAAACATATATTTTCACAATCCAATAACATTCGTGGACAATCATCGAGTTCAGCTGCGTTACATTGGGATTATTCTAGTCTATTGCACTCTATGTTTACACGTAGTGATGCAAACAGCTTGTTCTCTTTCTTAGATACTGTGTGTGTGTGTGTGAATTTAATTCGTTACATTTCGTATATATTTTACTCTTTGATTGTTTTGTTTCTAATACTATACTATACCTTATAAGATATTGTTTAGATTTATGTGTATATTTCGTTTATAGGTACTTTGATAAGAACAATACTCACAAATAATTCTCCATATTGAGGTGTGTTTTCATATTAAGCCCTTTAATTTAGAGCTATAATGAGAATAATATTCGATATTACATTAATTATCAATTTGATTATCAAAAGGCCATTCTCAAACAAGATCACTGGTATTAATGAGCCTATATATTGCCAAAATAACCTTATTATGTTGCTGTTATTATAGGACATTTTCGATTGAAAGTTAGTAGGCTATTTTTTATTGATTTAAACTACCTTATTGGTCCAGTGGTCGCAAGAGCGACTGCTGAGCGTGAGGTCCTGGGTTAGGTTCCTGGGTCAGGCAAAGTGTTATTGGGTTTTTCTGTATGGCAATTCTCAGTAGCAGCACGGAGTCTAAAACTGTACCCGATAGATGGCAATAGGCTCGCCGCTTATTACATGAGACTCAATACACTTTTTCCTAACCCTTCGAGAAATTTAAGCGCGTTGTTATGTTTAATTTCCCAAAAAAATGTTTACTTTAGGCGTACTACCCTACGATCAATACAATGATACTCCACAAGGCACCTATCACATCACTATTCGATAAACAGCGCGTTTCGTGGGTCTGTTCGTTCGACGAGTGGAATCGAATTCGCACAGTACATTTGGCAAACATTGAATTAGCATATTGTATCCCGGCGTGCGTTCCACCCGATTATATAATCCGACCCCCCGATTATAACCTGTTCGCAGACGGATTGAATGTACGATTACTGTTTGACAGACTCATGTTTGGTTTATCGATTTTGCGCGACTGTTTCGTTTTGTTTTGTCAGAGTAGTGATGTGGGTTTGGCAATTGACTTCGTATGTCATAATGTGGATTGTTTCATTCCCGTGGAATGTCGATACAGACAAGTGTATTTCAGATTCATTTTCTAAGGTAGACAATTGTTTGGTTACGTTTAAAATTTGATCTTGATGAATTTTCCACACCTATATAATTATTCTTTAACTAGCTGTGACTCTAACCTCGCCTGGGTATAGGATATAACAGATACATAGATATTGCTCACATTACGCAAAAAATAAGTTATGTATTTATTATAAGAATTAAGAAGCGCTACAATGAAACTCTCATAAAAATCAGTCTCTAGTTTTTAAGTTACAAACGTTCAGACAGAGAGACAGACAAATAGACAATTAGAATTTAATTAGAATTTAATTACTTATATCTCTCATAACGACCAACCTTGGCCCAAAGTAGATCAAAATTGCCTATTCTCTTAACAAAACACCTTCATCCTTTTACAAACACCCAGTGAAGCCTGGTCATCACATTTACTCCCTGAACACGCCATTGTAAAATACTACATTTTACAAAATAGTAACAGTGAGAAGGAGCTGGGTTTCTCTAATACCCCTTTATAGATTTAACAGTATAAAGGCGTTTTTACGAGGGCTCTGCAGACTAAGATATATATAGCTCTTCGTCTAAGATTGTAAACTTTAAACCCGAAGAAGTATTTAAAGGTGGCTGTAACTAGCGGGAAACTCATTCGGCTTTTAGTGAAGATGCAATTTTTTGCCACTTTGTTATTTCTTTTAAAAACTATCTGTTAAGAAAGTAGGTTATAAGAAGGCCCCCTTTTAGAGGTATCTATTACTTCAGAAGATGAGAATTTGTTGCCTTTTTCTTTATGTATTTTTTTCAATTTTTGATCGACTGTTGTCGCGGTCTTGATTTTTTCTAATATCATGGCTACGTACAGTTTAAAACATAGGTACACACACCGTGACCCATACACCGGACCTACTATCTATAGATCAAAAAAATTTGTTCCTTTGCGAGATGGTTCGCGCAGTGGCTAAGCGATTAGCTTTCTGCGCTACGTGTCGCGGGTTCGGTACAGATAGTTGTTTCGGATCTGGTTATGTGTGCATGTGACATGTATGTTTAAACTGTATCCATGATACATAATATCTTCAAACTTGACTTCGTGAATGCTGTTATTAGAGTATAGAAGGACGCCGCTTCTAATCTTCTCAGAATTACCGCTTAATCTTTTACTTTTATCTCCACGAGAATATTGACCTATTTTCCGAGAACCTTATTAAGTTTACCAAGTTTGACGTGTAACACAACCCTGAATAGCGTCTGTTTTTCAAGTTGTACTCGAACTATGACGCTTTATGATTTCCATTCTGCCCGTGACAAGCTATCGATTACTCGATTTTCCCTTCAATTTGGCATAGATTTCGGTGAAATTCCAGAGCATGATTTTTAGTGCTGGGTCAAACGAAATTGCCAAAAGGAATAGCGTTGGACCAAAATTTCGCACCCTACCGTTCGACAAGATTTTTTAGTATGCAGATGACTTGAAATAGGTTTTTCAAGCGTAGAGTTCCAATTTTGCGACTTTTTTTTTAACGTTCCATGTGTAGTATGTGTGACTTTTTAACTTTAAGTTGTACCTTCTTTAATTTTAAATGGCTTATTGCGATAACTGTGTTATTGCAGTGGTTTTGCATGAACATATATCAAATAATGGCTATGGTAAACCTTAACTGTGATATAAAATGTAGGAATAAAAAGTTTACCTGATTTACACAAACTGCATTGTTTTCATATCATTGTCATTACTGATTACTTAGGTCAAAATGGCGCCTGCTGAGCATTAAGTCCTAGGTTCGTTGCCCTGGTCGGGTAAACGATGATTCTTTTAGAAAATTCTTAGCATTAGCCCGGAGTTTAGAGTTGTTTCCGGAGTTTGCTAGATGGCAATAGCCTCGCCCCCTATTATATGGGACTTAAGAACCGCATCGTTTAAATGTGGGTGTACAATAATACACCTCTGCCTAACTCTTTCGGGAAAACAGGCGTGATGTTATGTATATATCACAACTTAATTTTATACGAGCCTTCTCAATGATTTAGTTCATTTTTCATTCTAACTCAAGAATACACAAATAATTTTGTCGGTAGAATTAACTCAAAAATGTCACGAACATACCCCTACCGTAAATTCCCGCGCCACGACTTTATGTGACTACGAGTGGGACGAGTAAGCCCCTACAAATAACGTCTAAATAACTTCAGACTCAACTTAAGTGCGGCTGTAGTTTCCTTATATCGCAGAAGAATTATGCTTGATTTACTCACGAAACTAATGTACATATCTGTGTCCTTAGACTGCTTTATTGGTGTAGTGGTCGCAAGTGGGACTGCTCAGCGTGAGGTTCTGGGTTTTTGTGAATGGAAATTCTGATTAGCAGCACGGAGTCAGAAACAGTGCCTGGTAGGTGGGAATAGGCTCACCCCTTATTACATGGATGGGACTCAATACCGGGATTGGGGAAATGTGGGTGTACAGTACATCTTCTGTCTAACCTTTCGTGGAATACCTATATTCCCCACAGATACATACGTACCTGTATCCTATTCGAATTTTTACATACTGCATAAACATAAAAGTATGAGAAGGAGAAAGAATTCAAATAGATAATGCTATTAAGCGCATTAAGTAAAAAATTCTGCATACAAATTTCTCGTATATTCCCGCGCAATGACATCATGAGACTGCGAGCGGGAAGAGTAACAAATAACCCTAAACTCAACTTACCAGCGGCTGTAGTTTCTTTATATGGCAGAATAATTATACAATGTCTCGTAAACATAATCGTATTAGAATTTCGACTTTATTACTATGATACATAGTATGAATTTATTTATATAATGTTGTTGGTAGAATTAACTCAAAAATTCCACGTTCTCGTATATTCCCGCGCAGTGATGTGACTGCGAGAGCGACGAGTAAGCAACAACAAATAACGCGTCATAATAACTCCAGACTCAACAGTATTTATGTCGAAGAAATTCCTTTTACTTATACGAGAAAAGTATTTGTATGTCATTCTTGTTAATTTATGCATCAATCGGTTAAGTCTCGTGATCGAAACTCGGTTTAAAAGTTTTAACCAGTTTCATAAAGTTTCAGTTTTAATCATCTTTTGTATAGCAGGCTTAAAACTTATTTTTTTTATGTATTAGCTTTAAAATCTGTTGAACGCTGTATAGATTTTATTTGGAAGGCTTTAATGTTTCAGTTTCAATATTTATTCTTAACAGCTCTTTTTACAGGTCTTAAACCTAATACGATGGTGTGGCTTCTAAATACACATACACAGTTGCACACTAATATTAAGATATGAAGTTGGGTGATTTTTCTGTTTCCTGCGATTATAATATTATATTAAAAAAAAAACTCTGTTCAAAATGTCCTATGGTTCTAACTTGACAACATTCACGACACATCATAACAATAATATATAGCAGTAAATTAGCCGGTCTTCAGATTTCTAGACATATTTTTGATTTAATTTTTCGTGTAATATTATAAGAATGGGTATGACACGCGCCTCCCATAAATTCCTGTGCAGCGCGGTGGCGCCCCGCTGGTGCTCGGTAATTGCGCGTAGCACCGCCCCAGCTCCATCGACAAACCTCATTTGCAGGAGTGGTACTAAACATCACTACTAGGGGTTCACGACTGTAAAATTAAAAAATAAGACAGTAAAAAATGTGCTGTGAAGTTGAGAATTATAGAATCATTGAAAGATAACTTACCACTTTTTTGTCTTGGTCAATTGGCTTTTACCCTGATTTCAAATACGTTTTTAAATTTCCAAGGATGAATATTTTTCAAGGGGCACAAAACAATAAAATAAAAAATAAAAAAATAATAATAAAAATATGTGTTTAACTTAAACACATGCAGAAAACATTTCATAACACTACACAGTACAGCCTTTCTTTTATCCATTATTAAAATTTGAAAAAGCAGTGCGTATTTTTTTTTTTGCTCACAAAGCTATCAATTTATTTTGTACACAATCGGTTTGCGCTTTCTTAAATCACTAAATTCGAGACTTTGTAGTTAGAGCTCCAGCCCTTCCCACTGCCGGTAACACACTCAGCCAATTTATATCGCGAGAGGGCAATTACCAACGTTTTCCGTCGTTTTCGGCGCCTAAACGTCATTTGGCGAAATTATTTCGTCGGCGGCCGAATCGCCTCGGGCAGGTGATAAGCACTAGTGATGGGAATGTCCTTCCAGAATTTGATTCGAAGCAATTGGTAGGGGACGATTGGTAACACTTACTGCTTGTGTAGTGCGTGAATTTTGATATAGTGCTGTGAAGGACTGAATAGAATTAAGGGGGTTTATTCTAAAGGTCAGCCGGTGATTTGTTTCTATGATTTTCAATTAAGCACTGATAAAACGTTTGACAAAATGGAAATTGAGAGACGTTTTGAAATTCGTTACTGTATATAAATTTATATTTAAAAAGGGGCAATCAATAATAATCACAAAAATCAGATAACATTATTTTTTAATTCGGGCTTGCATTTCTTAATACCTTTACTTAATTTTGGATTTATAGAAATGGATCATGACCTTAGATCTTTTTGTACTGTTCTGAATGAGTGCACGATGTTCTGAAAGAAATGAAAGGCCTGATTGAAATACATCAAACGCAAATGTTAGTAGAATAAGCCTTTTTCTTGTACCATTTAAAAGTAAAGATATCTCTGTTATTGAATAGTCTGTAACATTATCAAACCGATTATAGCTATGGAAATTGCATTTCGAATTGCAGACGTATTATTATCTTAATACAACCCCTCAGGCTTCAGAATCTAATTACCCAAATTCTGGCAACACAGAGTTATTAAGTATAATGAAATCATTTCACTGGTAACACTTTTCTATATATATGTATAGTATAGTAGGACTGTACGTGCTATAATACGGTAAGTTTTGAAAAGATATACAGAATACAACATTTAACTT
This sequence comes from Shargacucullia verbasci, assembly GCA_947562105.1. Classification (NCBI taxonomy): domain Eukaryota; kingdom Metazoa; phylum Arthropoda; class Insecta; order Lepidoptera; family Noctuidae; genus Shargacucullia; species Shargacucullia verbasci. Next base: position 2,819,652 of record OX387286.1, on the reverse strand, counting down.
CAAATAATGAACTTTAACTTTTAATAGATAGCTAGATAGAATTGTTTTTATTTCAATTAAACCTAATACAGGCACTTATGAAACGCTATAGGACTCTAGTTGCACGGTTCCAAAAAGTTGGTCCTATGGAGAAGAACCGGCTAGAAACTCCATGGATACTCTTTTAAAGTCTCGTTTAACAATCTTACCATGTACATAATGTGGAAAAAGTATGAGAAAACAATGTAGGTTTCGTCAAATAAGTACTAAATACAACTTTAACATAAAGTCTGTAAATAAAAATATAAATAAAAGTATTAAGAATACCCCTACACTGTGCTCACATTTACAATGGATAGCCATCAGTAACTAGCGTAAGATTACATTATATATATGTATATATAATGTAATCTATATATAAAGAAATTTATTATCAAAGATTAGATTAAAAATGTATTTCATCTATGTTTTCAACATGTAGCTGCGCTTATAATAGCTTAATTAAGCTGTTAGAAGTTTAAGTTTACTTAACGCCTTACAGACGTTAAAGTCTTAGTTAAGTGAAAGTTAAGACCCAAGCAAGTAAAATTATGTAGGTAGATACGCCGGCTACAGTGTAAAGTTTTTTAAGTAAATATTTTTAATTAATATTTCTCGTTATTTATGGTGACCAGAAGAAGTAACAATTATTTATTATATAATATGATGTTGTAAACAAAAGTGGCTTATATATGTTTGGAAAAATTGTATCAGAACTGTTCTGAAATATATCGTTTGAAAGTAAGTGATGAACTCTTAAAAAAATAAAACCATTCGAGTCATTAAGCTCGTCATCTTTCCACCTAATTACTGGGATAACCAGACGTCCCAAACCTAGACGTATTGTCAAAATTTTGGGCTTCTGAGTACACGCGACAATTTGTTTTAAAACCTTGCCCCCCACTATGAATAATTCCTGTGTCGTGGGTGCGTTTACAAACACATATATTCACATACACAAACACCAAGACCCGAAACAATTATCTGTAGATCATACAAATATTTGTTCCGTGCGGGGATCGAATCCGCGACACTTAGCGCAGAAAGCTAATCGCTTAGCCACTTCGCCAACCGTGTCGTCAAATCGTCGTCGTGTAAATATGTTAAACGGTATCGCTTGCATTATCAATTACATATATCGAAATAATCAACAAGGCTATCAATATTAAACTCCTTTCAATCCAAAACTAAACCAACAACACAGTTGATAAATTAATACACCATGTATAATCAAACGAGACGGCTTCGATTCCTCTAATGGATATTAACTATGAGCTATTTGTAATTCATAAAGGTGGGTGCACACCTCCTATCCACATATTAGCTGATCAATTAGTCGCAACGCGTTCGTCGTACGGCGGTGCAGATTGTATTTACTTGAGGTAACGAGTAGTTAGTTAATACTGTTTGAACTTACTGATTATGTGATATGTAGACTGTATTATGTTTAGATAATTTTGTGTAAGTCTTTGCAAGACAAAGGGTTTTACTAAAGACTTATGAAGCCTTACGTGTAAACAAACATACGTTTAACTTAAAAACAATAGTTTAATATAAACGTTTATATTTAATAACGGATGCGTTTAGTTACTTATCGGTGAAATAAACCAGAATATATTATTACATTATGTCTAGGGACATTGTCTCTCTGCCAATTATCGAAAATTATCAAAAATACTTAAAAACTGTGATTGTAGTCATGACAATGATTGTAGGGTTGTCAGACGATAATACTAATTATATCGATTATTATTATTATTACATTAAATAGATCGAGTGGACGATCTTTTACTACACAAATAAATCTAAAAATAACTTCATAAGATTTACGATTTCGCGACAAAGCTGTGAAGACAAATACAATTATTACTGTGAAGCGAAAGTAGCGCAGTTCCAATTAAATTAGGACGTGAGAGCGTCAGCAGTAAAACTATGTACATTGTTGCTTTAGTTAAAACTATTTTGATTCCAGCTTGATCTCCAGTTTCAATTTTGTGTTTGTTACGTTACACTGTATGAACTTATTGTTTTACACATATTTAGAACCGTTTTCATCGATAGCCATGACTGTGACAATATAAAATTAAAACAGCTGTTTAGTGCTAATGTATTTGTTGGTGCAATTGGGCCTTAAAGTTTTATGTCAGTCTCTTTAAATTGGTATCTGGGAATATGTAGCTCTGTCCGTTGGTATAGTATAACATTTCTTTGCTCCATTTTTTTAATGATAAAAAATAATATAGCAGATATATAGCATACTTGTACACCCACTTTTTGCCGATGTTTTTAAGTCCTATAGAATAGGGGGCGTGCATATTGACTGCATAATAAAATAGCATCTACCAGCCGCAATCCCAAATTTTGGACTGATACAGAGAGATTTAGGAAATCCCATTAACATTTTGCTCCACCTGATAATCAAACCAAAGAATGAACGAATGCTTAGTAGCTGCGTATTCGCAAGTTTGTTTTCAAAAATCCTGAAATAAAATCTTTCTCCCCTCCTCCTTAATTAAGATACGATATTATTGATAATTAGGGGACGATGAAGCTGACATACCTTTGAAACGTAAAAGCCTCCAAATAAATAAAAATAAAAAAGCAGCTGCGCATGCGACCACTAGACCGAAAAAAAAAAGAATCTGATTCCATTTTAGAGTCGACTTAAGGTATGTCAGAACAACACTTCGTTTTAAATAAATATGTACTACATTATAGTGCGAGAAAAAATCAGAACAATTCTAAATTAAGAAGATAAATCTCACAACGAAACAAATTAAGTTAGTTCCATTTATCACTCTTTTGTTCGAACTCTTTTGAACATATTTGAATGAGCTTGTTTATATTCACAAGGCCTTAATTAGCAGTTCTAACGAAGTATCAACAGTTCAAGGTCGCAGTCTGTTCGCCCTCACGACCGACCCTAAAACAAATACGAATATAATACCACTGGTAAACATTGAGTTAATTAAAATTTATCGCAGAACAAACGAAAAATTTGTCATTGCTAAGAATGGGTAAGTTTGTAAAACATGCTAGAATGGCCAAGTATGTTACGTGAAAAACGAGACCCAAAAATTTGCAATTTGGTTCGGGTTTCATATGATATTAAATTATTAGAAAAAATCCGTGCCTCGGAATGCACGTAAAGCCGTTGGTCCTGCGCCTGATTCCTCTCCGGTCGTGTCGGATTGCCGTACCATCGGACTATGAGAGTGAAGGAATAGAGAGAGCACCTGTGTTTGCGTACACACTTGTGCTCTATAATATCTTCTGCGTAGTTGGCTAATCTCCGGTGAGATTGGCCGCCGTGACTGAAACCGGTCAGGAGGACATTATTATTATTAGAAAAAATAATACTTTCATTAAAGTCAATATCACAAAAGCCAAATCGTGGCAATACAAACTTTTGTCACAGAAACAAAGTTCACGGATATATTAAACGGGAATGTCGCTAAAAAAGCTGACTTCCTAGCAACAGTAACATCGGGATTAGAGTTTAAATAAACGTAAAACGTTTCTAATGAAGTCGCGGGCAACTGATGGATGCAAGTGGCGGAATGTCGTTCGATGTGGTGGTCTAAGGCCTTCCTTCAGCAGTGGACGTCTGATGAAACGTAAAACATTTGTGCAAGTATTCTTCTTGTTTTTTTTTTTCTAAATAAAACTTTACTAAGTTTCGTTTCTAGTAACGGAGATTATATTCGTTTTGCAAATGAAGCAAATTATATTGACTTGACACTTATTTTGAACAAATATAAGGACAAGGCGGGATTCATAATCACATAATCCAAAACGGAACGTAACCGTACGTAAACGCATCCACGATACAGAAATTATTTCTAGGGAGGGCAACGTTTTTTTTTAGAACGAAAGTCCTAATAATTAAGTCTTGATTTTATATTGCATTCTGTTTTTAGTTCAGAAGTATAGTCACCTCATTCGATTCAGACAACGCGGCAGGCGGCGTAGTAGGTGAAATCATTGAAGTCAAGTGGTATACTAAGGTATAAATTATTATTTATTAACCAGACAACCCTTTGGTTTAATAAATACAAGCGTCAAAAGCGGTACAGCAAAAAGAAATTAAAAAAAAATATACCAGAGAGCCGTAGCTTTACCTCTCGCTAGGTAAAAAGCAGGCACCAGTCGCACTTAGCTGCCATGCTGACAGTAATTAGTTTAAAACGTTTTCCAGTGTCGCCTTAATTTTATCACTTTGCTGTTTCAAGAAGTGCATTCGCACAGCTGTCTCTTCAGCTGATGAAGCGAGCTCCACAGAGTACCAAAAGTTAAGAGTGCATATCACTTAGCCAACATGCCGCTCGGAATTCCGAAGTAAGTTTAACTTTAAACTTGGAAGTTGAGTGCAAGTTTATTTATACTTTATAGTGCTGTACTGTAATTTAGATGCTTTTGTTTTTGTATGTGATTGTTTTTTTCGTTTGGTTGTGTGAGTTTTGGGTTGTGTGTTAAAGTAAGAAAAGTAATTTTTTATCAAGATTTATTTGTTTATATTTTTTCGAGTGATGTAGTCTTTTGTTTTCCAAACCTGTCTTTTGACACTGATGTATGTATTTGCTGTGAAATATTACGAATACTTCTTTGTTCGTGTTTTGTTTAAAAATACTTTATCTCTGTCTTTTAGTTTTAAGTGGTTATTTTCATTTATTACTTTTTGCACTTTGCTGATTATGTCATCAGTCACTTACAAAACACATTTATCAACATATTATTAATCTCAGTCTGCCTAAAATAGTTGACTACTATTCTCTTTGACTAAAACCTAATTCCAGCCAGCGCCGTACGACATCAGCTTTATTATAAACCATTAGTCATATCTAGATTCGTGCCTGACCATTCATTTGGGCGAAGGGCTGAGGGCCAATAACAGTATATCATGGCATTCACGGCGCCCTCTTGCGGTCTCTAGCGTAGTTGTATCTTAGCTGGGAGCAGGCGTATATCAACCCTAGGACCGTATTCGGTGAATCATTGTTGATGACTACACATTTATTGTAAGTGGTTTAGGGTTGCCCCCAGTATATTGTTTTAACGGTTGATGTTTGAAATTTTGATATTACAGGCTGGTCAGTTTAGGGTTGCTTAATTATATTGGTTTTCTGTGAAATTGTATTCAATATACTTGAATGTGGCCGTACAATTTAAGGGGTTAAGTGATTTATGTGTAGCCTACTCATATTTCGATCAAATCAGTTTTTTATCTTTCCTACTGCCTCATTGGCCTTGGTTGCAAGTACGACTGCTGAGCGTGAGGTCGAAAGTATTCTTGGGTTTTTCTGTATGATAATTCTCAGTAGCAGCCCATGCTACTGCCCTCTACAGCTCTAGCAGTAGGCTCACCCCCTATTACATGAGACTCAATAACGATATTTACCTAAACCTTCGGGGAATACTGTGATGCTATGTTATGATTTTTATCTTTATAAAAATAATTAGTTATTGGAATTTGCTTTCGAGACATATCAACATTCATTCAAATAACTATTTAAGTGTTTGTTCACACGGTTCTAGTCATCATATATTAAAAAAACATTTACATGCACTCTATGTAAGAATTGATACATGTAAATGAGTCTCAAATCAGTAAAAAAAAAAAACATAACCCTCAACATACTCTCATACTCAATACATTGTATTTACTTTTACAAAATCTATGTAGGTTAATTGGTGGCGTTCCAATTATTTCATTACTTTTAAAAGCCAGTAATTAACTAAATCTGATAACTATAAAATCAACGTTGATAAGCGGACTGTAGTTAGATACACGAACCCGTTGTGTTACTTTATGTTGTTAACTAAAAGCTAATACTGTTTTAATTATAATTACCATTGGTTTGGTAAACTGGTGTGTTGAAATATCAAAGAACGCATTAAGCGAAGTTTGATTTCTGAATAAGATACAAATATACTTCGTTTTAAGTGAGATTTTTACATTGCGTATTATTTTACTTAATATTTAAACTGTAGGTTTCAGTTTTAATTTAATAAATTGAGAAAGAAATATTAAACCCGACTTGAGTAAGTAATACTGATCGTATATGGTGACGTGAATATCGGTATGTAATTATTCAAAAATCTTTAAAATTAATAAGGAGCATGATTGTGTAAAACATCGTGTCAACCCTTAAATGTCCAGTGCTCGACACGGTCATCGCTTGAAATTGCCGTATTCACCATGGTTGGCAAACAAATTGGTGATCGCATTGTTGCTTTTCAAATAGGAGTAGCTGACATCATGATATTAAAAATATTCAGTCAGGTAGTATTAATTTTGTAGTAAACCTTTAAACTCGTCCGCTTTGTAAATGAAACATAATATATTTGTCTATCGAACCCTCTAGGAGTCAAGTTGAGAGGTCGGTTCAGTGTCGGGCGGAACCTCCAGCCACTTCAGTTCATGTAACCTTTGAGTCACGGCGTAGCGCACAGCTACGGCGTAGAGGCGTAGCTACGATGTAGCAGTAATTCGATATCTTGTTGAAATCTCGCTGGAATTGTAATTACTCTAACGGAGCGAGTGTAGATTTCAGTTGTTAGAGATAGCCTGTATAATGTATAGATCCAGTTCTATTTTTTTACTTTGTCTAAGAGGCGACTAGAGAATATTCTACAGACATAAGACATAACAGAGATTAATGATAATTATCAGACACATAGGCATTACTAGTAGATAATATATTTCGAGTAAGACAACGATTTTTTTTAATTTTTAATAGGATTATCCATCGAGATGTCTATGAAACAGCAACATGATCGCGAAACAGTAGTAAGGTGTGAACACACGCTGAGTCATCAGTTTAAATATGTACCGGCTCGGTGTAAAAATAAATTCTCAACGCGTAGCTAGAGTCTACGTCTTTATTACTAGAAATCATGCGACGTCACTTAATCGCGAGTTGCAACAAGCTATATTTAACATACATACATACATGGTACACAAATTACTTGTTTGTGCTTCAAGATTTCTAACTTTAGTACCTATAAGAAGTACGAATAAGAAATTTCGAGAAATTCTGAAACAAAACTTGAACAAACATTTCGAGACAGAGAAAGTCCCTTTAAGTAGTCTTATTTAAATAAAATCTTGTTTTGTATACTTCATCTCAACAAGATATTAAGTGCTGTGTAGAAGATTCTGTAGGCGTGAAAGATGTTTGATACTAGTTTTATAATCAGTTGTATATTTCAAGTGGAAATCTTGATTCCTCATAATCAATCTAGCTTTATCCAAGTACGGTAGGGTCAGATACCAGTCGAACCAAATGAAACTGAATAAAAGTATTTGAAATGGAGCGACTGCCACCCGACCTCCGCAACCCAATTACATAATACGGGGTTCATATTTCTACATGTTATTAATTGGAATATTATCTGTGATGAGTTAATCATTGCTAATTTCCATCATTATGAGACATCAGTGTCAGAGGGGTAGATCAATACTATAACAAATTATACAGAACCATTAAAAGTCGCGAACTATGGCAGAACCTTTCACTCCACAATTTTAATTTCCCATTCAGTTCCTAGAAATCGGTTGAAAAAGGAAGTATCTCGAGCTGGCCTGCAGGTTCATGCAGGAAAAAACAACAGCGTAATATCGCATGACACGCCTACGCTTACGTAGGTTATATAAAATTTTAATTGAATACGAAGAACGGCGTTTGGGACGCTTTTAATTTTTTCCGTGATGCAAAATATTCGGGGCGCGTCACGGTGAAGTGAACCTACGATACGCATAGTATGTATGCTCGTACATAAGCCTGAATTTTTGTGCGTTATGACATTTTTGCCTAAATGACATTCTTGTATTTTCAGCTTTTGTTTTTGTAAATTAAAATGCCTCCTTTAATAGAATGGTCTGACAACATTTACGATTATTGTGATTTTGCGAAATATTTTTGTTATTCGCTTGTGTTCTTTTTTTTTTGTAATTTTTAGTCCTGGCATGCTAACAAAGTAATAGCTATAGTTTTATGAAAACACTGATTGTGGAAGTTTTAAAATAAATATAGCCCAACTCTAATGCATTTATAATTTTGCTAAGGGAAAATCATCTGTATCTGGGGAGCTTTTATGTATATCTTTTTATTCGACTGTATCTAACAATTGTCTATACGCCACTACATCTGCTTTACATCTCCTTATGTTGGTCTACATATTCATTCTTGGCCGTCTTCTCTTTCGTTTTGCCTCCAGTTGTCCTTCTATTATGTTTGTTAAAAATGTATAATGTCTTATTAAATGTCGAATCACTCTTCTCCTTTTCTCTATTTGATTCAAAATTTGCCGCGTACCTAGCACTTAAATTGAAGAGAGAGAGAGAGAGAGAGTATCTAATAATATATCCAAAACCCGTGTTTGTGATCTTTATTTCACGTGTGTTGCAGTACAGTAAAACAATTTGTAAAGCGAACGAGGACCCGGGGACTAATATAGAGTGAAAAGTTTCCACTAATAAAGATTACACCATATGACTCCCGCTCGGCAGAGATGTAATTTTAACTGATTTATGAACGTTGTGGACTTTGTGTGTGTTCTACTATGTTTGTTAATGTTTTGATTTTAGGTACGGAAATTACAGTGTTGAGGTTCATAATGGTATTATGGTTTTGGGGCGGTTTAAGCGTGTAAAAAAATGAGGGACCCTTTCTTTCTCCTGGGATTTCAATAAGTTATACTCATTGCCCTTGTAACAATATGGTGTGATCGCAAATCTGTCGGCAACTGTGATGTTTTGAATATCGGTCTATTAGATTAAACGCCATATTTAAAACTGACTGGCTGACAAGATAAGATACTAGTTAACCTGTTGTGTTTATGCTTAATGAAACAGTGCAAACGACTTTTTTGTTACTATAATGAACCCAAATTAAAACGTTTAGGTATCGAAAAATATATAACATTACGATATTTCCATGAATCTGAAAAGATAATTAAGCTGCCCACAAAAACAACATCCAGTTTCCATTTTCTCCATACACATGACACGACTGTCATTCCAAGTTAATAAACAGTGATGACGTCATTTCATGCCATACAATGGAAAACAGGCACAACGCAGTTTCGGACATTGTTGGCGCGTTGTTGTGACTGCTGTTCAGTGACGTCATGCATATTGCATTGATGCCACGCGACTATAACGGGATGTTTTCAATAATGTCCTTTGATCCGCAAATGAAAATATGGGGCGTATCTGTCTGTCATGGCAAGTCGTTTTAATGGACTACGTTGCTTTTGGTTGTTGTCGTGACGTAGATAGGCAGGGTACATTTATACATTAACATAATGCATTTCAGTCGTTTAGTGGACTTAGCTTATAGGTTAATTGTTCTACAGTATGAGTATTAGCTACGAGACTTCATCCTGACACAATAATTATGACACAATATGATTATGTAAAAGAGAATTAAAGCTAGCAAAATCTCGACAATACGCTAAGGAAACAATCTTAGATTTAGAAAGAAATTGAAACCTCTTGATTATAAAATAAGGTTTATACCTATGGATTAGTTTTAAACGTTTGAGCCAGTTTTTAAACATAAACAACTTAGTCAAGTACTAAGTTGGCGGTTTTGGCTCGAAGGTCTTAAACTGATCTAGAGGTAAACCTATTTTTGTTATAAAACCGATAATGTTTATAGATGTTGTAAAATGTTATCTTCTTAACAAAAATAACTCATAATTTTATTTAATAAACACGAGTAATCTTAACTTTAGACATAAATGAAATGGTGCAAGATAACTTATCATAATTTCTTCTTTCTCCGTCTTAATTCAAGTAAGTTTTAATATGCACAACGCTCGCGTGTGCCGTAATTTGAGGTTATTAATTGTGATAAAGTTTAAACAGAATACAAGTCGTCATATAGGTGAGTAGCAGAAGTGTTGTGTAGGTTAGGGTTCGATTTATATTGGCGAGTAAATTTGTCAAGGAAACAAGCGTCTGTCTTTGATGGTGTTTATTAGCAACTAACATTAAAAATATCCATACATCATATTTAATACGATCGGCGGCTAGCTACTTACTACTATAATGAAACGTGGACTGTATGTTTGTTTGTTTGTACAACTATAAATCTATAAAAAATGCTTCAACAAGAAGGTTTACTCTGAAAATATTATATTAAAAAAAGCGTAAGACGGTTGCGCAGCGATTCTGAACGCTATTCAAAAGCAAAAGGACCTAACACTTATTCACATTTTCAATAAGTAACTTTTGACTTTACCTTTATTTCAATAAAGGTGCGCACATCGCGTATGTTCACTTTACGTACGTATTTACCGGTACTGAAGTCCAGTAAAGTCAAGTCAAGTAGTGTAAGTTTCTTTTGACAAATTCGATTTACTACATCGAACGCGTTCGGTGTTCCGATTGGTCCGTTTCGTGCTTTCCACCAATAGGAGCGCCGAACGCGTTCGATGTAGAAAATCGAATTTGACAAAAGAAACTTACACTAGGGATACTGTTTATCTGATAAGTTTTAAGCTAAATTTGAAGTTTACATATCCTGTCAGATTTTAGATGCAGTATGCTCATTTCGTATTTCTAATAATATTGTAATCTATGGAGTACTTACAAAATGTCTGCATGCAAGGACACATGCACAATTGGAACTTTATCGTACGGAAGATCCGCCAAAGTAAGGAAAATAGAGTAAAGATAAAAACGTCTAAGTTGTCTCAAGTTCTACTCAGTTTTGCGTTTTATATCAAATACCATTTCACGTGATTGCGTTTCCTTACTTTTCTGCTTCAATTGCCATCCATTCAGTGATTTTATGGCTTTGTCTGTTTTGCACAGTGCATCCAATGTTGTGAAACTTATCGAGTCTTTTTACATGCTGAGTCACTTGTTCTTAAGCTATCTTTATCAATCATCATTTCATTTCATAAACTAGATCAGATCATCTCGAAAAATATTCTCTTTTTCCATTTCCCGTTCATCACTATTGTTCTAATGGTGGAGGAAAATATGGTGAGGAAACAAATTTCTCAAAAAATCGAATACTTGTGACATCTATCAATCAGTACTGGGCCCGAGTTGACTTACGGTCTACTCTCTCTCCCAGAGAGGAAACTTGAGTCCCAGCTGTGGGACAAATAATGAAGTACCTACTACTCTTTATCTTCCCGAACTGTAGAATTTGTAGAATTCGGTTGACAACTGTTTTTTGTTTTTTTTTACACTAGCAATTATTCCTGTGTCGTGGGTGCGTTTACAAACACAAATATTCACATGGACATACACCCAGACCCGAAATAACTACTTGTAGATAATACAAATATTTGATTTGTGCGGGAATCGAACCCGCAACACGTAGCGCAGCAGTCGGTCGTTCAACCATTGCGCCAACCGTGTCTGTGGTGATAACGGCTATAGTCTCACAACCGTTCATTCATTAATTATTATGGTGGTTTGGGGAGACACGTGGTGATGATGACGTGTAAAGTTAATATTCAGCAGTCAAATGTTTGACAGATACTCTGGAGATTTTTAAGTTGGATTGTTCAATGTGGCTCTTATAAGCCTATTAGCCTACTAATGTATGTGAATCTTCTGGTACTTATTTGTATTGCGGACCTTCTCCCTCAGTGCAACGAGTAATATCACATTACTGCAGACACAAGTTAGTTACATAAATTAATTAATAGATCGTGTGGATGCATAATTTAACTTAACTGTATTTATTTCGCATCGTGTAGTGTATTTATCTTATGAGAGAACTAATATGAATACCGCTGCTTTGTTACTTCTAATTAGCGTAAATATGGTTCAAAGTAAATTGTCTTAGATTTTAAGTTTGTAGAATGAATATGACTATCTCATTTGTCTAGTGGTTGGAAGTACGGCTGCTGAAAGAACGTACAAAAAAAAAAAATAGAACGCCGAAAAATACCAATTTTAATTTAGTATTGGTACAAAACTCACATGTAACTAAAATTATATATATTTACTTATAATAAATCTGTAGAGAGGTCAATTCTGTACATGAAATATATTTTCAAAATAACTATCAGGGGGTTAGTGATCGATACTGATGCCAAAAATGCAATCAGTAAAATTTTTGTCTGTCTGTCTGTATGTTCCTTATAGAAACAAAAACTACTCGACGGATTTTAACGAAACTTGGTACAATTATTCTTCATACTTAGGTTATAGTATACTTTTCATCACGCTACAATCAATAGGAGCAGAGCAGTGAAGGGAAATGTTGGGAAAACGGGAGAAGTTACTCCATTTTTTAAGCTTCCGTCGCGTGTGCATCCATAATGGTTAAAGCTACATAGAAATCATATACGAAAGTTAATCTGTCTGTTACATCAAAACCATTCAACCGTGAGGAAGGACATACGCTACTTTTTTACGAAAAACGACTGAAACGCGGACGAAGTCGCGGGCAAAAGCTAGTAATTAATAAATTTCTTGTCTCCCCTAACTCTGAACTAAAACATGATACAGATACAAATTGTGTACAAAATTCGACGTTACAATATTTAGTGCACATTTGGCTTTAACGAAACTTTCCGCCCATTTGTTTGATACGAATGCAAAGTGAATTGGCCAAAAACACTGCAGAAGCAGTTGTGTGTAGTTTAAAATTCTCCGTTTCGTCCCAATGGGTCTTGTTCCTTGTTATTTACAAAAATTAGCTTACTGTACAATTGCGTACATAATGTACATATGTATGTGTTGTGTTTTGTTTTTTATTAGCTGTATTCTGGAGTTTTTACAGGGTATGTAGAATTTAGGTTATATTTAAATGCTCAATTATTGTACTTAGTACATACAATGGGCACTGTAAAAATTAAGTAGAAACTTTTCTTTGGTTACTCTAGTGTATTGGTGATATAATTTGTATATCTGTGCCAAATTTCATTCAGATCCGTTCAGCCGTTCTAGCACGAAAGAGTAACAAAGATCCATCCATCTATCGTCATAAACTTTCACATTTATAATATTAGTAGGATATAACTTAATAGGTAGCTCTTTAAAATGTACCTTCCATAAACTCTCTAATGGTATAATAACATTTCTCTTTAACTTAATTTTTAATATATTTATCGTTTTACTGTCATTTATGTAGGAGAACACGCGAAGCATTTAATCATCCTAATAATCTTAGACTTGACGATCAACTGACACCATATTTAAGCTTCATCTGGGAATATAATAAAAATAAATCCAGCCCCTTTTTGGTGACAATAATACGCTTGTCAGAATAAGAAAGGTTTCGGTGTAAGCCCGCCACGATGTTGGTGTTGGTTGGTAGATTACACACACCATTGATGGCTTTAAGGAGCTGTCTCAAGTGAGAAAGTGTCTTCACGCATCCTGAGATGATTATGAGAAATTATAGAGCTCATATCTCCCAATCGTATTAAGAGAATACAGTATAATACACACGATAACTTTACGTAGGTACTTCTACAGGATCGGTATTACTCTGCGTCTGCCATGTCCATACGTCAGTGTAATCTGTATTTAGTGTCGAGCACTAATCCACTCGTATCGAATTATCTCTTATCTCCATCCGTAGTAAGCCTGCCATGCGAATACCGACGTAAGCTCGCGAGGGTTATGTCAGGCGCAGTAACTTACGCCTATACGATGTATGTGTGCGTTGGTGTGTGGTAAAGAATTGTGTGTAATTTTGTGTCAGTGGTTAACATAGTTTAATTGTTTGGAAAGAGCCTTCGTGCGTTACGATACATAAGTAGGTACGTCTCGCGTTTTTAGTTAGGATGCATATAATTAATTAATAAATAATTTCAACCCATTACTGCCCTACTACTGGGCAAGGGTCTCTTCTCAGAATGAAATGGGTTAAGCTTAGTCTACTACGCTGGCCTGGTGCGGGTCGGCGGACTACACACACCGGCAAGAACTATATGGAGGCCACTCAGGTGTGCAGGTTTCCTCACGATGTTTTGCTTCACCGTAAATGCAAGTGATAATCAAATTCTGATCCGCACATGATTCCGAAAAGTCAGAGTTAGGATCCATACTGACTGCTTAATCTTTTCACCATGGCATGAGCGATTCTTAGGTAAGATATTTTTAAAGAAAGGAAGGAGATATGTTAAAAAGAGGAGTTATATCAAGTATAATGAGTATCAAAGTACTTAGAGTGCAAAGAAAGAGCCTCCACAAGTGATAAGACTTGAGTTCTTCGGGCACACCCTGGACAGTAAGCTTCGACACCACCATTGCTGACTGGCAAATTTTTCCACTAAGCTACGACATGAGCGATTCCCATGTGATAGCTCGTGCTTATTCAAAAGAAGAACAGTACATTTTCAAGAAATACTTTGTAACCACCTTTAAGAAGATAATATTTTCACCGCAGCCATTGCGTCAGATTTTAACCTAATCCCGCGAACTCCTGCATTATAATTCGATTTCAAAGTTTTTCCTAAGGTTGGCAGTTTGTGTCGTAACTTGTAAGTTTCTTCTGGAAAAATCTTAAGAAAACTCTTATGACAATTCATATTACGATAATCGTTTACGATGTTCTTTCTGAAAAGACTAGATTTGCAGCTGAGAGGATGTTCTATTGAGTTAGTTGTTGGTATATTAGATTTTATCACAGGCGCCATCTTCATACTTCCATATACGGCACTGAAATCCTTACTCGGGAGATTGTTACTCGGATATGGTATTTTAATTCCAGCACATTCGGATCGCGGGTCCCTCCCACAAAATACGAGTGGCGTTGGGGCGCAATAAAAGTAAATATGCCGAGTACCGACGGATACTGTAACGGTGATCGTAAAATTGAACAGTATTCAGTGTAGGTACCGCGTGCTGCGCTGGTACTCCGAACGCGTAAATACAAACGAAGATTTTTATTGCTATGACGTAAGGTTGTTGAAAAAATGTCGTAGAACTTCTTTCTGTACTAACAATCAAGGTCAATGTTCAAAAACCAGCTGACTGGCTATCACCGTGGCTACCGGCGAGCAAGCTTCGGTAGACAAGATGTATATAAATACCCATGGGCCATGGCCTGGCGTGGATGTTTATTCATTGCTAGTCTCTTTCATGATAAGTATATAATAGATAATTAATATATAGAGTATTCTTTATTGTACAAAGATATAGTTAGGTATATAAGCTACTTAAAATAGCCACTTAGAAGTTGGTATATCACAGAATCAGACACGCCCGTGTCACGTCCACATTACGTCAGGGACACGTCCACTCAGCTCGTCTTAGCTTAGTACACAAATCTTTTGGTAAGCCGAAAATGTTCAGTCTCCATAAATCATATACTTGACATCAAACATTGTGATGCCTCCGCAAATAATCCCGCACTCCATCGTTAACGGTACTAGAGAGTAATGCGACATAATTCCCTTAAAACCTAATGTTCGTTGTACCAACTGGTACCACTCCTTAAGGCGCAGGCGTGAACGTTTAACTGCCGTCTGTTTATGCTAATACTCCACTGATTCGAATACTTCCATGAAATATATACGACATAGTAATCGTCGCGTGAGACTGGTGACTTGAGATTTCTGTTAACTTTAATACAACATTTCTTTGTGAAATGTGGTTTTAATTTGTTTCGTTAGTGTTTGTTTTTACTTAGATTCGATGATAGTTCTGCAGTTAATTAGACTGGAAGCTGACTTCAACAATTCTTGGGAAACGATAATGATTTATTTCTCTCTTAGTGAAGTGAAAAATAAAAGTCTAATGAAAGTAAGATGGGTTGAATAACAGCACTATTTGTAAACTATTAAATCAGCGCGCACCAGTGAGCGCTTAAAAGCGCTCGCAATTTAGGGAAATATAATTATAATAATAGGTAAAATGTTTGGTGGAATGTAGAAAACTTTTCTTTTACGCGTAACTGTCTCTCTCGTGTTTCATTTAGTTTTACGCCAATAATGACTAACTCCAGAGATCTTTGGGACATTCTGAACGCAAGACCTGAACAAAACTAAATATTTTTATCTAAACGTCCTCTGGCTTTCACAGTTACCGCTTGTAGTCAAACTCTTAGCTTATATATCTGTATGAATATTTTTTTATAGTCTGCACTGGATCTTAAAAGTTCATTAATTCGATATTCATCTTCGGTTTGGTTACCGTCCAGTATAATAAAGATTGTTGTCTTAAACTATGCTCTTAATATTTTTATTATCAAACATGACTTTACGTAAATGAATATTTTCATAGATGCTGTCTGTTTTGTGAGGCGCCTAACAGCAGCACCATTGATCAGGGGTGTCGTGCGCACCGGCCAGCACCGCCTCATATTGCAGGTGTAGGTGACAAGAATGCTATAAATAACCCGCAGCCCTAAATATTAAGCCGCGTATTCTGCCCACACCAGATTTAGACTTCATAAAAACATTTTTTATTTTTTGCTTGCCTGTTTATAGAACCTACGATCAAGCAAGAGTTGTATATTTAGAAAAAACCAAATTAATAAATTTGCTATTTAGCGGGATTTGTCGTGTGGTAACCAAATACATTTGACACTTGTTTACCTTACAAATCGGAGTAAGCAACAACGAAATAATATTATTTATAGCTTTCAAAATTTTCCATTATTACCAAAATTTATGGGAAATGTATCGTGAACTGTCAAGTTTAGAGAACTCTTATTTGCCCATTTCAAATTAAATAACATTGGATTTTCAACCTTATAACGAGAAAATAAGGATGTTTTAGAATTTAAGTAAGTGTATAAAGTTGGATGGGTAAAATGAAATCTGGTGTGGAGTAACTTGAAACAATAGCATCAAGTTTCAAGCAACAGATGTTAAGAGACTAATGAAATAAGGAACGATATCAAAGATATTGTTACAGAAACTAGCTTTTTAAAAATTATGATACGAAAAACAAATTAATCTTGTGGTTAATCGTTAGTAGGTATTCATGCAGAAAGCAGTTTTAATATTTATTCCAATGATTGCAACAATATTAAAGAAAATTTGGAAATAAAAAAAAACAATTGAATTCTTGAAATTATTAAATAGAATTGTTTTTATTTTATTTATATCAGGAACTTTAAAAACGTTAATAAACTCTTGTTGCTAATGTTTTTTTTA
Organism: Shargacucullia verbasci; assembly: GCA_947562105.1. Taxonomy (NCBI): domain Eukaryota; kingdom Metazoa; phylum Arthropoda; class Insecta; order Lepidoptera; family Noctuidae; genus Shargacucullia; species Shargacucullia verbasci. The sequence continues at coordinate 2,802,546 of OX387286.1, read as the reverse complement.
CTTTGTACTCAAAACAATATAAACCGTTGATCGAATAACTAGGTTTTCGAACAACGGATTTTATCGTTTGCTTTAGGTTACCTGACCTAAAATTGCTTCGTGGGTTCCCCTTGTCTGATGGCTTCTTGTCTTTTTAAGGGTGGCATTGGAGTGAAGAACTGAACAATGCCTATGCATATAATACAAAAACAATATTTTGTATAAACAAAATGAAAAGATTGTATCTCGAAAAGCCCAAACTTGCTCCACCGTACCCGCTTGTAAATTCGGGTCGTCTACAGTTAGAACCGAAGTCTGAATCACAAAACGTAGAAATACAGTCTCTATTTCTTGATCCATAAGGTGTTGGTGAGTGGCATGATAAATGTTGCAGATATCTAAGCAAACATACACTGTGGTTCCAAATTGTTGCGGTTTCCGACGCTCCGTTCGTGTGTTTGTTTGTATACAGTAAACATAACACACAATTGTCGCTGATTTGTTTGTCTGTCGATAGTTGTGGTAATTGCTTTGACCCTACAATGGAGATGGACTTATAATATAGTATTTTATAATATATATTTTTATACTTACAGGATTTCGTGCTTATTTATAAAATTAAATATATTTTTATTGGGTTATTCTTCTTTTGGAGTTCAGTGTCTCCCTATTTTTTCCCAAACGATGTTGGATGTCGGCCCCCGGTTTAACCAAACCGGGGGCCAGTATAATTTACATCAGTATTGATATCGGTTTACGGGACAATGGCCATCTGACTACCACCAATTACTAGTCTGACTCGACAAACTGATCGCCAATTTGTCAAATAATAATTGTAATACAAGATGTGTAACACGTGTGGATTCATGGTTTATCAGTTAGGATGACTGATCAATCGACTGAGGATCAATAAAATTACGTGGAACAATAAGAAGTGAGTAGCCACAGTTTATGCTGCCAACGGAAATCGTGTTAAAAGTTTTTTTTTATTGGAATTTTGATTTCACTTCTAATAATTTTCCGTTCCTTGAGGAGAAGTGGGCAGTAAAGACAAGAAATTAAATAACACGTCAGCATACACCATAAACCTTTAAATCGGTTTACCCTTCATGAATTTTAAATGCGTAAATTGGGACATAATTGACGCGGTTTACCGTTACGCCATATTAGTAACGGTTAACGCTGCCGTAGACCACAACATTGTTGTGTGTTTGAAATCGCTTCAATTCCAAATTAAATACATATTTTGCGAACTTTCCATAAGTTTTGTTTTTGTTTGTTTCTGTAGCTGTGTTTAATTGTGGCTTAAACTTTTACACGATTTTCGGTTGAGCATTGGTGATACTGAGGTGGTTTTGTTGATAAAATTTACTTTTAAATGTTTTCGGTAATATCTTTCAGAGATATTTTACTGATTCTTGGTCCTACACATCCACATTTCAATAGCCGCTTGATTTTAAAGATTGATATATGTAACTATAAAAACGATAAGTGCTCTATCGATGGACGAAGTACTGAGATTTTCAGCTGTAATTAAAATGCATACTTAAATGAACTTCATTGTATTTATTTTAGTCTCACTCGTATGAAAATTAGATCAAATTTTCATGTCATTTAGACGAATCCAATTTCTTCCTAACTCAAAAGGACTTGATCAGAGATTACATGTATATCCAGGTATAAAGGTAAAGTCACTACAGGCGAACTTATTCAATATACGGAGGCCGTCCCATTGGTCGGATCCCTGATACCTACTCGAGGGCAATTAAACGTTCTTCCTGTGCCTTAGGCTACCGACAAATCACTTTTCAGACTCCCCTTAAATTTCATGTTAAATATACACAGTGTAGCAAAATATTGATGAAAATATTTCAAAAATAGCAGTGGATATATTTTTATATTTGGCGTTTTTTAGTGTATGTCGAGTGCTGGTAGGGTGACCAAACTAGATAAGCCAGAGCCCAGGGTGTAACATCCATAAAATTACATACAGGAGGGGACGGTCGCGACGGGCCAGTTATCGAATCACTTCGGAATGCATAGGATATTTTGCGCTTGTACAACGTTGTGATCGCTTAATCAATTTCATGGTAATTGCCTGGGGTTGTTTCGTAAAACTTCATATAATGTTCTGCAGTTTTGAAACAATTATTTTGTCATTCATCAAACACTTGTTGAGAAACATACATCTTATTTTCCTGTTATCATGGTCAAGTTAAATTGTGAGCGGAACTGAAACTACTAAATCATAATTTCTATTCATTATTGTTCGTATGTCTGTGCGTCACACCTTAATATTATTCCAAGCACCGTCTGACATGGCTTTAGCAATGCTTTTATCCCCATCCACGAACAAAGCTATAATTTAATGAAAGACTGACTGAGAAGAGTATAAACAAGAAGAAAAAGAAAACGCTCGTTAAGCATAATGCTTTTAAACCCCTTCGAGTCGTCCATTTGCACAGAGTACTGAGTTTACAAATAAAGAGAAATCAAAATGAATAGTTTATGCAAATCCTATGAGCACTTCTTGAGTGAACAACAATAAAGACAAATGTGTTTTTGTTGAGAAAACCAATATACTTGTAGAAACTGTACGGCTTAAAGATTGCAACGGAACGGAAAATTGAGCTGGGATTACATGCAACAATGGTGTATCTTTTTTGTTGTAATTCTGTTTAATTTATACGAAGCCTTGATCCGATAGTGTCCACTGATTCTTAATAAAGATTAGGACAGCATTTACACAATACGTCTGAGTGACGAAACCTGAGATTGTCTGGAGCACCCAAAGTAGTTACCATTGCTGACTGGCTAATCTATGATCAACTTCCATGTGATGGCTTATGCTGACATGATGTTTAAGGGATTTATGTCAACTTGTCGAAAATGATTATCTTGGTACTAAGCATATTACCAGCATCAAAATCATCATCATCAGCACGTTGTGACTTAGACATAGATATACATGTGTTTACAATACAAAAAGTAGGTACTCTTCTAAAGTGAAGCATGAATATCATCATCATCGATTTCAGATTTTATATTTTTTTAACTAAGTGTAGTAGTTATAAGCGCGAATTCTACGTGTGACGTCCTGGGTTGGTGACAGTGGGGTTGTTTGTACAGAAATTCTCAGTAGCAGCACTGAGTTTGTCTCGAGGTTTGTCCCCTATTAAATGAGACTCAATATCGGTGAATTTTAGCTGTACAATATTACACCTCTCCCTAACCCTTCAAGGAATACCGGCGTGGTCTTATATGATGTGTTCTCTTTCTACTTTATGTTCCATTTGGGTTTGCTAAAATCAATTTCACTATATTTTTTTAAAATATTCCGTTTTCTTTTGTTTTTTTCATCACATTATGGGATTCTGTTCCGACATCTGGTGCAGTGATAGTGAACAAGAATAGTCCCAACGGAGCACGGTGGCGGAACGTCCCCTAAATCGTTATAACTTCAATATTTCTAATGGCGCACGATCCAATCTCTTGCAATGGCCTCACTGTCGTACTCGTTATGACGATACAGCTGTGGTGTAATCTATTTTTTATTCAACGACAGTAGCAAATATTATTTTATATTTGAATATATCTTTTGCAAAACGCATGTTTTGTTTATATTGTCTTGTTAAACAGAAAGAGTGGCCGTTATATAAGATGTAAGAATACCTGAAAGAAGCTTATAAGAGAATAAAAAGTAACGTTTTTCAAATAATATTTTATTTCTCACTTATAAATAAATAAGTTTACAAAAACAGCCATACGATACTCATAAAACAGTTGGCTTATCAAACGTATACACACAAATTCTCGTGTATCTCTTCTGCTGTTTTAAGGCACTCGAAGAAAAATATGAATAGTTATAATGATATACTTTAATCTCCAAGATAGGAAGGAAACACCTCACCTCACTGTCAACATAACATAATCCATTGCCGATGTTTAAAAAATCTGTTTTATATCTGTCACTGGTTTGGCTGATGGATTTAATTATGGTTCTTGGGTGTCTGTTTGCGCAGATTTAGTTATAACAGACTTGGATGTTTTATCTTGCTTCTTGTTGGGCAAGGCTAAGCAAGATAAGCCGTTAACTGAAAATAAAAAACAATGGCAAGTTTAGCATTTAGCTAAGTTGCCAAGCATAATAGCGAAAGGTCTTCCTCTTTTTTGGGACACGTTGTTCAGAAGAAGATTACGATGACTAATAATTCTAAAGCTCTCAAATGTCCTTTAAGCAAAAAATACATGCGCGTATGTTAATTTATATTTTTAATAGATTATTTATCAACTAAAATAGGGAGAAAATAGTTCTTTTAATCGTTTGAACGTAAAAATAATTAATCATTTAGACTAAGATGATTATTTTAACTATATATAATAGAATAAAATAGAATAGAAGTCTTTATTTCATGTAAACCAAATTCAGGCACTTATGAAATGTCGAGACTCTAGGCGCACGATTCCAAATAGTAGGTTTGGAGAAAACTGGCAAGAAACTCCATAAAACCATAAAATTATTATTATATTTTAATGTTAAAACATTTAAACATCGAGAAAACAGCGAAACTGTTATTGGCATATACAAAGGTACTTTGACGTCACGACCATTGGTCACATTTCGACAGTTTGAAATAACTCCGTATGTTCTGCAATTCATTTTAATTTAAAAAATCCTTAAATTTGATAAAGTAATATACTAGTACACTTACCAAGAAGAAGACCTCCAAAGAGGTAAAAACCAGCTCCACAGTTGATGTCCAGAAACAAGCCGATTAGATTGGATCCTACCATAGCACCGATATGTCCCAACATCGATGACAAGCAAACAGCCATGGTCCTGAATACAAATGAATATAAATATAATTTCAATGGGAACTATTTTACAATACTAGCTTCTTCTCGCAGCTTAACCAGTGTGGATTACGCCTTATCAAAAGGCAACCTACAACTTTCTTCAATAAATAGGCTATAAAATGGAAAAAACATTTTTTCAAATCAGACTGGTAGTTCCAGATATTACTGCGTTCAAACAAACAATCTCTTCAGCTTTATATTGTTAGTATAGATAGCTACACGTGATACCTGCGGCTTAATGTGACGCTGACCATCCCGCGGTAGCCGTGGTGTTTTCGGAATAAAAGATATGTTAATACAGGGTATAAGCTATCTCCATTCCAAATTTCAACCAAATTCGTTTAGTAGTTTTTGCGTGAAAGAGTAACAAACTTGCATACATCCAAACATCCTCACAAACTTGCGCGTTTATAATATTAGTAGAATTTAGGAAACAGTTTTAAATTTACCGTATAAAAATATTAGTATACTTCATATTCAATTGTAAACGTCACATGTACAATAAATGACCCTATATATTATTCGGATTTCACTGACAACGTTTTAATAATTTAATAATAAACTTCAAACGGGATATTTATCACGATTTCTATTTGTATTATGTTTCCGATATTTCGGTACTGTTACAAGTGTTAAGTTCTATAAATAGTGTTAGTGAGCATTTTAGTTTAAAACATATGTTTTTATAAAGGTTCATAAAGTGGAATTCCACGTGAAAATATTTTTGGCCACCAAAATGTGACTTTTCATTTTTGTTTCAACATTACTTTTAATATCTTCTATAACTTGTGTATGATGTCGTCTCACGTCCCATTAACTGACCTAAACTTAGTAGGGAACACCTCCACAGTAACAGCGTTCATGAGTCCAACACAGGCGCCAGACATTAGGAACATCGAAAAGAGTCCAACTGCAACATACTGGTTGTATACCAAATTGGCACAAAATCCGCACATTCCAGTGATGCAGAGGAACACAACGAGGATAATCTTCTTCCCTACGTAGTCCACGATGACTCCGACGATGATATACAAAAAACAGAACACAAGGGCTATGTAGACGGAGCGCTCGAAGGTAACCGCGTAGATAGTCTCGTTGCATACGAACTGAAAAAGAAAAGAAAATACTTTCAAATAATAATACTTGTCTGGTCTTTGTGAAGTGTTATAAAATTCTAAAGATATATGTCATAAAATCGAAGTAGTGTTATAATGAAATAAATTTATTTGGAAGCGAAAAATAAGGCAAATAAAAAAAAAATATGGTTTTACTAACCGTGGTGCTATTCAAAGCATCAGCAGTAGTTTTGCTTCGCGTCATATCGATGACATCACAGATCTTCATACTAATACTATTATGGCTAGCTAATGAATTTAAAATCAACGGAAACCAGACATAGAATCCATGACTCCTGCAACACAAATTCAGATTATACCACTTACCTCTATTAATCAAGTAAGCTGGACTGGCTATACTTGACAAAATGTTTATTACTTGTCTATTAAAATTACCTTATTTGAATGTTCAATATAGCCAGTCCAGCGTTTAATAGAAGTCAGTATATTATAATTATTCAGAAAAAATGTGGTTTATGGTTAGTTGGCTATCAAACCCTCATTTTATTAAACACTAAAATCCTTAAAACCTTTTTAGATACATACGCTGCAAATATTCCGAATTGGACGAAGCAGGAGAGACAAATCCATGGAAGTAGCGGTAACTGGAAGATTGGCAAAGTTTGCTCTTTCATAGAGGCTAGCACAGAGGCTATACCTTTATCATTGTTCAACTTTGTGATTTGGTTTTCGATCAGTGATTTTACCTACAAAAAGTTTCATTTAGGATCGATTATTTGTGAGGGTTTAACAGAGTATTGAATCAGATAACCTAAAATCTTTAATTGTTTATTGAGAATTTGAAAATATCTCAAATACTTACTGGAAATCTATCTTTAGATATTAGGCTGTTAATTTTGTAGATGGTTTTCACAACTTCCAATGAGTCCTTGTGGTGACCATTAGCGTATAGAAATTTGGGGCTTTCTGGTGCAAAAAATAAGAAAACAGTGGCAATTGCAAAGGGTATTGTGTAAGACACCACTAGTAGACGCCAGGAAGAGTACGAAATATCCAAGAATCTGATGTGGTACGAGAAGTCATAAGGTAGAATCAACCAAGCAAGACCTGGAAAAAAAGTATGAATTTGTTAAGGTGAAAATATTGTTACAATAACTATAATGACTAAAATATACTTACCTGGTAAAACAACGACACCAATTCCACTGAAAAACGATCCGAATGCGATCATTTTGTCTCTATGGCGATCGTTGTTGAATTCTGCGAGATATGTGTAGGCTACGGCCGAGGGTCCTGTCATACTGTGAATTTTAATATGTATGTAGACTCAATAAACCGGCATGAAAGAGTGTGACATGAGATATTAGCGAAGTGGCAAAACAAAATGTTTAAGTAAAGAATCATCAATGATTACTGTTGAAACTTACAAAACGGCAGAGATGAACTGTAGAATGGCAAATGATACCAGGTTTGGTGCAAAACTTGCGAAGATTGATACAATAAAAGATATAAATATGGAAATCAACATGGTTGGCCTTCTTCCTTGAGTGTCCGCTAACCATCCCCAGAAATATGACGACAATATTAGAGCTGAAAAAGTTAAAAATCTTTATATGAATACTTTGACCGTTAATGTTGACTGGTTTAATATTGAGAAGAACAACATATACGTAGGGTTCGATTACCTAATGATAAGAAAGGAAAGTGACTGTGTCTCTAGACCAAGTTTGTCTACGGGTTTTAAGCAACACATATTGTATGTAGTTCAGACATAGTATAATGCCTGTATTTCTCGAAAGATCAGCGAGATGTTTAATAAAGAACACCAATATTTAAAAATGGTAATTGTATTTGAGAGCTTTATATAGGTAAATTACTATTACAAGTAGTCAATTTAAAACAATATTGACCTGTGAACGGTAAAGCCGTGAGCCATCCTTTCTGTTGCGTAGTGAGTTCCAAGTCACATTGTGCAGCTGGTAGGACATAGCCCAGGGCTAAAGATTGCATGGTCACTCCCATCAGTATCAGGCTACACATTAGCATATGCAAGATGTTGTAGATGCCAAATCCTATAAACAACAAAATAGTTTTGATTCTAGAATTTCATGAACAATATATTCATTCTAAAGCTTCGTGTCTTATTGTTTTGACTAGAATATGAGTCTATTTCATCATTACTCGAAACGGTCCTGATGTAAGTCTTATCTTAACATTTTGTTCTTAACGAAGTTGCTAAGTAGTTGCTGCGACTAATTGCAGATTCGATTCGCACACGGAACAATATAATAATGTCAGGCAGTTCAGAACTATGTGTGTAGGTAGGATTTAAACCCTTAATAAATCACTTTAAATCGCTTTACATTGTAGTTTATTTAAAAGCATTAATTTAAATAGAGTTTAAAGTGATTTCAATCTAAATCAAATAACTGTCGAAAAAGTTTGTCTATCTTATAAAGATTTGCGGTGGGATACCGTTGCCTTTGAAAGTTCTTGAACAGAAGATAACGAAGGTCAAACTTTCAATTTAAATTAACGCTTATTTCTTCGTCATTAGTAAATAGCTCTGTTAATTTCAATGGGAAAATGACACCTAGATGGGTATCTAGTACGAACCATATTATCATTGATCAATCAAATATTTTCACTTGAGAACAAAATATAGAATAATATAATTAGCGTAAAGCAAATCTAATTAATTTTCAGTATTTTCACTTTGTGTGTATATCTTTATAACCTTCCTATATAATAATTCATCATAATCCTTTCGTATTTTTAAATAGGAGCTCACGCATGCGCAAGCATGTCTTATAAATCCTTTAATCTGAGCTGCGCATAAATAAATGACAATGTATGCTTTTATTTTCCTCTAGTGTTGAGTTGATAAGCCTTATTGGCGACAAAAAGGGAACTTTGTTATCTATGTGTCTAAATTATTACTACACTTTTGACTATAAATATTCTTAATCCCACACTTAGAGGGCAAACATTTCTGTGTACTATATATTTTATTAAGATACCCGATGCAGGCTTAGTTTGTAAGGTATGAGTGGGCGTGTGCTATCGTCATCATCAATATTTTATTTTTTACCACCTATAAAATTGCGACGCTCGCAGTAATTTACTTAGGTTCCATCAGTTATTTATATATTTTGCACCAGCCATGTTGGATATGTCTATATTTGTAGGCAACACTTACCAATAACTCAATTTTTAACGCCGGTTTAGGACCACAGGCGATAAAATGTATCGATAGGTCGATATCGTTGGATTTACTCTGGTTATTAGGTTAGTTAGAAAGTTGCCTTTTTATTTTATTTTAATAAAGTGTTGTTTGATGTTCACAGTAGCCGTGTTAAATATCACCGCAAACATTTTTGTTTTAAGTTTGATATTTCAAGTAATTTCAAAGTACTTGTTACTTTTAATTTATACTAGCGACTCGCCCCGGCTTCGCACGGGTAGCAGAGCATATACGCTTTCATTTTTTTCCGTCGTATCAGCCTGTTACGTCGAGCATTTACTCGGTGCACGCCAGTAAAGCTCCCAGTCCTCATGATTTTTTCCGACATCTTCAACTATCATCGTCATATTTCAGCCAATTTACACAAAATCTTAACAAATTATACACCTAAACCTTCTTCATGAACCACTCTGTCTATTGGTGAAAACTGCATGAAAATCCGTTCAGCAGTTTTTGAGTTTATCGCGAACAGACAGACAGACGCGGCGGGGGACTTTGTTTTATAATATGTATTGACTATATATTATAGCATAGACAACCGTGGAGTTTACCTGATAACAGCATGGCGTCATCGAGTGTCGCTGTTATTTTATCACATTTTCCGTCACCTTGCTCCATTGCACCTATTGCTTGTATCTGAAAAAGTTAAACGTATCGAAATATCACATTCAAAATTGTAGGTCGCTCCATATACGATTGTACCAACATAAAATAGTAATAATGATGCAATGTTTTTAGTGTTTATCAATTTTGTTTCTGTTCTGTTTCGTCTTGTTTCGAAAACCATTTGAAAGCGCTTCAAGCACTGTTTAAGCATTCGTGTGATTGAAATCAATGTATGTCTTTGTAAAATATAGTATTTAGAAAAAAAAAATAACAATATAGGTATATATATATATATATAATCTTACCATGTCTTTTGAATTAAAATACGAAACTAGGCGAATGAAAAATTTGAAAATTAATTTATAAAATAAAGTAAGTAGATTAACAACATTAGATAACACACTCTTACTGTTTGTTGGAAATTAATCAAATCACCTTTTAAACAAAAAAAAAAAATGAATATCGTTCCATCCGTTTAGGAGTTGAGATGGCTCAGACAGACACACAGATACACACGCTAAATTTATAACCTCTTTCTTTGCGTCGGGGGTTAAAAATACAAATCTTCGTCAGTTTCTTTAAACTTTATTCACTTTTTAAGATATACTATTATAGACACACATTAAACACAAACGTCTCACGTCTACGTTAACTGAATTCATGATAACTTTCGTTTTCAGAAACCGGCTGAAGCCTAATGTTTTATTCATTTTCTTTTTTTTAATAGGGCATAGATATCTTTAATGTTATTCTTTTTTTAATCAGGTCTTATTTGAACGTTTCTTAACAATTGCATAAATGTAATTATGTAATTTTATGTATTCGCTAAGTGCTGGTTTAGGGGTTGCATAAAACGAATATATATATATATATATATATATATATATATATATATATATATATACATTATATATATATATACATATATATACATATATATATATATATACATTATATATATATACATATATATATACATTGAAATATATATATATATATATTTCAATGTACTTTGTATTATACCGACTTATAATAAACATAATTAAGTTAGTTAGATACACTTTCTTTTACAAATGTTAGGTGTCGCGGGTTCGATTTCCGTACGAAACAAATTTTTGTATGATCTACAGATGGTTTTTTCGGGTCTGGGTCTTTGTGTATGTGAATATATGTTTTTGTAAATGCACCTACGAAACAGGAATAAATATAAGCGTAGGGCACGTTTAAGAAAAAATGTAAATGCGTCAACATTTTATTAAACAATAAATTCTTCTGTAAATCATAAATGCCTAAGTTAAGTGCAATGCGATGTGTAGAACTATAGATATTGACCCAGAGTAATGTAATTTAATTCGCAGATAAATTGTATTATGATTGTCTTGTATAATTAGCATTCTATTTTAATCAGTATATATTCGTCGCGTTTGTCTGTCTGTCTGTTCGCAATATACTCAAAAATTACTGAACGGATTTTCATGCGGTTTTCACTAATAGACAAAGTGATTTATGAAGAAGGTTTAAGTGTATAATTCGTTAAAGTTTTGTGTAAATTGGCTGAAATATGACGATAATAGTTGAAGATGTTTGAAAAAATCATGCTGACTGGGAGCGTTACTAGCGTGTGCCGAGTAAATGCTCGACGTAAAAGGCACGACACTATAACATAAAAAAATGAAGGCGTATATGCTCTGCTACCCGTGCGAAGCCGGGGCGGGTCGCTAGTGGAATAATAAATTAAAAAACACAAATCATACACCACAGAGGATACTTCAAACAGGTCTCTTCAATGTTGACTAACTGTTTACTTATATAATAACGTACATAATATATTAATGGTACTATTTTTATAATATATAAAAAATGTACAATTCGTACAAATTCATGTTTGATTAAGTCAGTGGTCAAAATTGAATTACTCATATAAGACAAAGATAAAGATATATTTATTGCCTAACTATTTATAAAGTTCTTTTATTGAAAACATATGTTTTAGGCTCATGTTGGATATGCAAAAATATAAAAAAAAAAGTAAAATAACTACTTTACTCACATTATGTTTTACCAAAAAACTAATGCAGATTATAAAATACATTATCAATTGACATCTTTTTTTAGACTCATATATTATGTCTGGTTGTACATATATACGCAATAAAATAACCTTATTGACGCTTACTTGTCTCAAATAAACATTTTGTATCAGCTGGCTCTAATCCCGTATCCCGTAATCCCGTAATCTTTTTTCTATGATAGTTTGCTGATTTCTCCACTTTTTGTAATTAATTATAAGTATGTAGAATTGTGTAACTTTATCGACTAGTGGAATGATCCATTCGGAACAATAATGACCTTCTTTGATAAATTAGTTTCAAAATTAGGAATATTTATCTACTTATATTGGTGACTATACAAGGGATACTATAAATAGTATACAACTGTTGGAGAACTCCAAACTTAATAATAATAATGGAATAATTTCCATGTAACAACTAAATACATTTTTCTAAAATCAATTTCCTTTGACCTGAAAATATTAATTTTTCTTGTAACTTTTTGATATAATATGAAATAGTGAACAACATTTTTTTGATAAAATATTCTCATTGATTCAATCAATCAGGCCACTTTAATTCGACTGGTGACTCGATAATACTTCAAGAATCATTATAGGTGTATGGCGACACCATATTAATTCGCCAACGTATAAAGCTTCAGCATCAGCCATATTGTAAAACGCACACGTCCCGACGTCTCGACCGATTCTCCAATACACCTCATATTGAAATTGTTCCTAACTCATACGGAAGCATAACATGTTCCTGACAGACCAGATAAAGGCCACGCCACGTGACTAGAACGAAACAAAGCACTAGAGGTTCCCTATGTTTGATATTCCGCAAGTGCCTGCCCGCCGTATATCGTACTTGCACACAAAAGTTTACAATCGAATTTAATCGATGCGAGAATCCTGATGTTCGGGATTCTTGTAGAGGTTTTCATTGTGTGGTTTCTTGATAGAAATTAGACATTCAATATTATCGTTACGCGTAACCTTCAGATTTTTATAAGTACCACGATTTTGATATCACTATTGGTGCCAACGACTTCGTCTATGTTGATTTCCATACTAATTTATGCAGGGACATAATATACAGGGACTTGTACTTCCCTCGTGGTTGGTTTCATTGAATGAATTGTGATTTTAAGAAACCAACCATGATTTGAAAACTCGGCAATAAACTCGGCTATACATATACCTACTTGTATTTAAGGTTTTCTGACTGCCTCATTGGTCTGGTGGTCGCAAGCGCGACTGCTTGCGGTCCTGGGTTCGATTCTCGGGTCGGGCAAAGTGGTTTTTCTGTATGGAAATTCTTAGTAGCACTGACAGTAGTAGACTGGAACTGTGCTCGGTTCATGGCAATAGGTTTGCCCCCTATTAAAAAATGTCCTTCTGACGGTCACGGCGGCCAATCTCATCGGAGATTAGCCAACTACGCACGAGATATTATAGAGCACAAGTGTGTGTGCAAACACAGGTGCTCTCTCTATTCCTTCACTCTCATAGTCCGATGGGACGCCAATCCGACACGACCGAAGAGAGAGGCACGGTGTATATTTAGATATATCCAAGACCCAGATCCGAAACATGTATCCGTATCTGTAGATCATACAAATATTTGTTCCGTGCGGGAATCAAACCCGCGACACGTAGCTCAGCAGTCGATCTCTCAATCACTATTACATGGGACTCAATAATGGCATCGGCGAAATATGGGTGTACAAATACTACACTTCTGCCTAACCCTTTGGGGAATACAGGTGTGATGCTATTTATGTACATATTTCCTAGAATTCAAATCAGTAAACAAAATCTTTATAATCTTCAAGCTAATCCAACTTTATTCCTAATCGGATCCTGTAACAAAACACGAAACGGGTAAACATTCGCGTAGCTAATACGTGCGCTATCGCTTCTTCACAATAATCAAACCTAATTCGGAATTCACGGGCACAACCGAGTGTTGTATGTATTGCGCGACTGCTCGATATTTCGCGTCACGCCCGCAATATGTGTCGCGGGACTTAAGTCCTGTGCTCACTGGTGTCTGTTGTGTCGTGTGCCGTGTATCGATTTGTGTCAAGATTTTGATGTTATAATTGAGATATTTGTTGCAGAGTAAGTGATTCGCTATGTATTCGGCCAATGGGTGGTCAGCTAATTAGGAACGCCAGTACGTACATTTAGGATCTAATTAGCTGACCAGATATATGAATTAGAAACGTGTTTATCAGAATATAAGCAACTTTTAGGATCCTAGGATAGGACTAGGTCGGTAAGACTAATAATAGGTAGTTTAAAATATGTTTTTAATATATTTTTCTAAAATTAACTATGTAGTTATTCCTTCATTACCGCTGGAACACAGGCATAAAAAAACTGAAATATAATAGTTATTCTCCAACATTTTCATCTTATCTACAAAAAGTAAACATTTTACAAAAAAAAAATGTCACCAGCACTTCAGTGCGTGCGTAACTCAAAACAACCTTGATCGAAGAGCGTAGGCGACGCAGGGAACATTGAATATCCGCTACGCGTTTGGGAGCCTATTACGTGAAACGCGTACGCCGATAGTCTTCCATCTCAAGATATACCAACGTGTCGAACTACGGAAAATAGTCGTAAATTCTACGTATATCTGGATGAAAAAACTGTATACATCTAGCGAGTCGACGCTATTGAAAGATTGTGGTTTTGAAGATAGGTGCCCCGGGAAATAGAGTGTCTTGCGTTAGGAATATATGACGCGTATTTTAAAGGGAAGATACGAAAATTGTTCCTAGCACTCGTTTTTAGTTTGTCTGTCGAGTTCACTTCGGTTTATGGTAGATGTAAAATGAAGATTCACTAAAGTTATTTCCAGAATCAAAAGAATCATATTTTTTTTTTATATTCTTTCATGCTAGTTATTTACCCGTCAAAAGCAAAGTAGACACAGTAAAAAAGGTAGGGTCTCGGACAAATGTTTACATACTAATAAAACGTTACATTAATTTAAGTTAAACAGGAAACAACAATATAAAACTTTAACTGACAAATGAAGCTACTAAACAAACTAAAACACGCTGTCTCCTTCGACAGACGTATCAACTACACACGACTCACGAAGCGAGCCAATAAGGCAATTGGTGCAACATGCCGCTCACGTAGCTAATATTGTTTAGGGGATAATACTTTTACCTGCCAACGAAATTATGTTGTGTCCCCATTGATATATAAAACCCCAAGATGTATACTATATAAGTACATGTTCAGCAACCGAAAAATGTTAGAGAAATAAACGCTCTTGAAGCAAATATTTATCTCTATTTAGTTTCATCTCGTTTCAACGCGCGATCATTCAAGTATGTTAAAATTTTCGTAATACAACCTTAGTGCAATAATATATAACTTTCACATTTATAATATTAGTAGGATTTAGTCTAGGCATACTACCCAGTTTTTGAGCAAAAATGAGCATTTACGCGTTTGTTTTTTACTAGAAGTATTTGAAAGCAGAATGCAGCCAACGATCGCGAAATGCTCACAAAATATTTTTGCGACAGAAAGTCGTTAGTGTACGTTGGAATTGTCGGAAAGTTAACATTACCATTGTAGTTGCAAAACGATTTATGAGGAATTGACGTCACTGATATTCGAAACTGTGTATCTTGATCTTTTAAATCATTGCATGTCCCCCATCAAATTAACGACGTACCGTCTCTTGGTGGCTGGAGGGTTTATTGGAGCAACTTAGGATCTCTTGCAGGTAAAAAGTGTCAATTTAGAAGGTTAAAATACTTTTTTTTCTTGTATCAGTAATTTCTTTGTTTAGTTTGTCTGTTAGATATTGTAAAGCGGTACGATCATTGATTCTTTGACGCCTATTAAGACTTTTTTTATAATTTTTTTTTTGTACTAATATGTTTAGTGTAATAAATTAAGTATACATACCTATATGTTTTAAAAGTAAATTTGTCATAATTTGACTCCGAGTTTATTGGTAAGGGTTATATCTATAGACTCTACAGATAACTACAGTTTGCCAGTTCAAAATCAAATTGTCTTAAAACCGTCTATACCAATCATCGCAAACACAATGTTCAGATTTAATTAAACGCCACCTTTAAATGGATCTCCCTGTTATTTGCTTAACCCGGGAACAAACTACCCTTCGAATTAGTATTCCGCGCATTTCCTCCTGTTACGGCGGTAAACAATACGACAGTCGTCTGTTTGTTCCCAATAATGTTTAATTTATTGGTAACCGTATTTATATTATCTGTTCTTGATTTAAAATTGGGTTAGTTATGAGCTTGAGAATTTAACGAATGAAGAATCTTGGGTTTACACCTAGGCGAAATGAATCATTTAAACTTGGAACAAGATGAAATTACGAGTCCATGTTGTGTTGTGTTTGACATATTATTTTTTGTTTTGCACATTTCACATAAAGCTTGGACAAACGAAAGGCGTATAGTGCCGTTATTTTCATTGTAGAGCTCGTCGTTTTAATAAACAAAAGAGAGAGGGGGAGCACGTTTTCGATTTGTGCTGTATTTACGATACAAATATTAGTTGAGATTTTTGGTAGAGAGGTTTCATGCAAGGGAGTGAATTTTATGCGGAGAGACGTTGTTTAGAATTGTTCAAAATTAAAACCACTTGATGTTAAAGTGTACGATGGCAATCTAAAAGATACAATATCTGGTAGATTGCCATTGCCACCATATCAGAGGATAGGGCGAGAAGGCGTCGCGACATACCACGAAGGGGATGGCGGGACGAGCTATACAAATTAAATAAAAAATGGTTCACAGTGGCTCTAGACCGTAAGGTCTGGAAATGATGAGGGAAGTTTTTTTCCAGAAGTGGGATGATGCAGGCTAACAGTAACTTTAATAGATGTTCAGTTTTATTCCTTTTTAAAAAAAATCTTGCTTTTAAAGAAACTTTACCCCACACTAGGAATTATTCCTATACAGTGAGTGCATTTAGAAACACAAATATTCAAATTGACATACACATAACTATCTGTATCTATATCATGCAAATATTTTTCAGGGCGGGAATCAAACCCGCTACCCGTAGCGCAGCAGTCAATCTCTCAACCAGTGCGCCAACCGTTATATCTGAGTATTTGCGCTTTTGAATATTTGTAAACACACCCACGGTTCAGGAATTATATATAGTGCAACTTTAATAAAAAAACGAATGTGTGTGAGAGTGAGGTGAGGAGTATAATAAATGACGAATTTTGATTTTAAGACAAGACTACTGCTGATCACGAAAGTGAGAATACAGTATTAAAATGAAGCCACCAGATGTCATCAAGTATCAGTACATTGGTTACACCATTGTTGCTAATTCAATCACCTTACGAAAACCACTTACCGTTTCCATTAACTTTCTGAAGGCAAACCTGATATGTATGAATAAGAATTGATATAAAAACCCGTTCATTTTGAGAAGTGCAGACGTTCGTGCGTGCCCTTTGATCTGAGAATACATCTCGGCTAAATATTGAATACGTGATACAAATGTGGGATGTATCTGTTTGGGGATGTATCTTCAAGGTTTACAGTTTCATAACCAAACAGGCCATCACGCTTCTCTTCCCCGAAGGGTTAGGCAGAGGTGCTTTTCTGTTTTATTCGTTGCACCTCACTAACTTTTCTGCGGTATCGTGGGTACAGTTTTTTTTTTAATACTTTCCCCGTGCCCCACACGTTAATCCTGTATCTTGGGTGCCTGGTGCGTTTACAAACACAAATATTCACATGGACATACACCCAGACCCGAAAAAGTATCTGTAGATCATACAAATATTTGTTCCGTGCGGGAATCGAACCTGCGACACGTAGCGTAACGGTCGATCACTCAACCATTGCGCCAACCGTGCCGTCAAAAGATACACAATTATTTGGGGATCATACAAATATGTGTTCCATGCGGGAATTGAATCCATGACATGTAGTACAGAAAGCTAATCGCTTAGCCATTGCGCTAGCAGTGTTGTTAAAGTGTTTTGGCGATGCCGTTTTTGAATCTTATATAAAAGGTGTGTGGTGAGTCTACTGCCATCTACCGAGCACAGTTCTAAAAGAAGAGCTGCTACTAAGAATTTCCATAAAAGAAAACCCAATAACACTTTCTCTGCGCATCGAACATAGGACCATTTGTTATTTAGAAAAAAAAAAATCTTTAATACATGGACACCAAGCCCAGGTATTTATGAAATTTCAAGACTAGGGGCACGGTTCCAAATAGAGAAGAGTTGGCCCTATGGAGAAGAACTGGCAAAAAACTCCGTAATACCATAATATTTATTTATTTATATTATTTATATCTTAAACATATATCTACCATAACAGGTAACAAATCTAATACGATAGAGAAGCTAACATTAAAACATCACAAAGAAAGAAAATATTTTTATATATCTCACGCTCACCAAGCGCTTAAGGTAAAAAAACCTATGGGCACCTTCGAGTATCTATGAGTAGCTTCTATCTTTCAATCATAACTGTTGTTAACAAGGAACTGTAGTTATTTGACAGGACCAAATATCTATCATTCTTTTCCCACGTGTTTTATAGGAGTAAATTGGTAAAAACAAATCAACACCAATGATAACGCTGCTGAACGCAACGTTCAACTGATTCATGCTAGTGACATTATTTCATACACACACACACACACACACACACACACACACACACACATACGTAATTGTATATACTGTGTACTGAAATTAATTCGCGTGAACTCCACAACCTCGTGAAATCCGTTTATTTGGTATGATATATTACTTGTGTTAGTTCTACTATGTGTATTAAGCACTGCTTGGGATGCCAAGATTGTGCTCGGCAAACTGACTAATTTGTGCTAGATTTGTTTTAATGAGTTGTGTACACTAATGTAATGTTCCACGTTGGACAAATAAACGATTAAAGTGTTATCTATGTGTTAGCATCAGAAACAATAAAGTCTACTTTACATAGTCGGGTGAAGTGAAGAGTGGAGTGAAGGAAGCAGCCTCTAAAAGTGACGAAACCTTTGGCAATCATTCTAAATACCAACAATGCTGATTGATACATTCTTTCTAATACGGCAGGAGCGATTCCATGTGATGTGCCGTCTTTTTATTCTACCCAAACAACACGATTGAAAAAGAAGACGGCACGATTGGTGCAGTGCTTGAGAGATCGTCTGCTGCGCCACGTGTCGCGTGTTTGATTCCCGCAAGGAACAAATATTTGTATGATCTACAGTTAGTTGTTTCGGGTCTGGGTGTTTGTGTATGTGAATTATGTGTTTGTAAACGCATTGACGATACAGGAATTACTCACGTTTAAAAAAAAATGATGTGGGAACATATCTCATGTAATAGGGGGCGAGTTTTATTTTAAGATTTGAAGTAGGAATACGTGCTACAAATGCCTTTGATTCTGCACAAGTTTCCAATAGGGCGTCGGATTGTTTTACACCTATTCAGATATTATATATAAAATTTATGTCATCGTCTGTCTAGTTTTTTCTCAACTGGGTTGGAATCGGCTCCCAGTCTAACCAGATACGGCATTTACTGGTAGACACTGATACTATAAGGTAAGACTGGTTGTCAGACGTTTTTTGGGCTGCTGTAACGACTGTCATAGGTATTCGTATGATACTCGAGACACACTGCTTAATATGTTTATTGAGGTACGCAGGTGTCTCGATGTGAGAAGAACGGTCACCCATCCAAGCACTGACCGCAGCAAGTGCTGCTTAACCTCGCAGATCGACTGATCTACGCCGTAGGCATGTCACACAAGAGCCTCCTAGACACGAAACTTATGTGATACAGAAATAACATCTAAAAAGAAAATATTTTGCAAAGTAGGTAACCTACTCTTAAGCATTTTATCTTGAGGCAAGTTACAAATACGCTATAAAGTCTATTATCTCAGTGTCAGAGTCAATGTCCGCCATGATGTACTCATCTCGTGGGAAATTTGTTCTGTCTACGCCATACTTAAGTTTTATACTTTATTGTTTCATACAATAAAATTGTTTCGGGATCAAGTTTCTCCGCTGAATTTCAAGTTGTTATTAGTATTAACATTTTGAGTATCTCGTTTAAGAATACTATGAAAAGTTTTTAGATGGCAATCTTATTGTTCTCTATAGGATAAGCAGTTATGCGTTGATAGAATTAATTTGTGAAATTGACGTGTCTTTGAAGTGTAAAGAGGGGAGTGTGAGAGTTAGTCCTTCACTTGCCAACATGTGAAGTATCATTATCTACTTATTATTTTGTATTTATGTACACAATTTAAAGCCCCATATCTTGTCCAGTTCACTTCTGTTCATCCTATGGTTACCTGGAAGAGATCGCTGATTGCGATAAGTCCGCCCATTGTACATGCTCATTGTAATTTTTATGTATATGTTTTTGAACTGTGTCGTGTGCAATAAAGCGTATATCTATCTATCTATCTATTTGTGAAGTAATATAAATATCGATACGAAAAGTAATAATAATATCATTAAGTATAACCTCTTTGTTAGTTTGTCTTGCTTGCTATCTTTATCAGCTTTTCCACCTTTTTCCGTATTTTAGAAGAGTATTCGAAGTATGCATACATTTACATGTAGAATCACAACTGTATTCCCCAGGCAGGAAGGGTCAGGCAGAGAAGTAATATTGTACACCATCATTTCTCCGATACCCTTATTGAGTCCCATGTAATAGGCGAACCTATTGCCATCTACCGGGCACAGTTCCATACTCCGTGCTGTTACTGAGAATATCCATACAGAAAAACCCAATAATACTTTGTCCGACTCGGGAATCGGACCCAGTACCTCACGTTCAGCAGTCGCACTTGCAACCACTAGACCATTGAGGCAGTCAGTTCGAAAGATACGTATAAGCAATTTATCTGTTGTAAATCATTTCTTTGGTGATAATGAACATCTTTTTTTCTATGTAGATTCAGAATTAAAAAAATATATTATACAATATTATATATTAAAAGATCTTTGTTTGTATCTAAAAGTTGACAGTATTACTAGTATCGCTTCAGGTATTAACAAAAAAAATTTTAAATTACAATACGCAATATGTAAATAAAAAGGTGTACATTTTCCTTTGTCTGTTTATTCGTTCAGTCTTTCTTTTCGTTTGACGGGGGCTCAGATAATGGGTCTTTAAAAGACCAAAAAGCGGATTAGGCATTACGGCTCCCGGCCCTCGTTCCGTGCGATATACATGGAGAAGTCGTTTTGTCTGTCTATTTAGGTTGGAAAAGCATTGGTTTTTTCAGATATATTTTATATAATTGTGGGGATAATTTCACTGTTAAACCTTGTGTAGTTTATTTAGTTCCTAGTATCGAATATACGAGGAATAGCACCTGTATTCCGTCTTCCTACACCAAAATCTTAGCTTCTTAAGGCGTTCAGCAGACGATGAACAGACACACGACAGTAGTCAGGTAATTACTTTCGAGGACGACAGTTTGTGGTGCAGATTCGGAAGGCCTAAAGATTCAGTGGGGGTAGACAGAAACTAGTGAGTCCTGCGCACCTGACCTTTTTGAAGGATATCACCAATAAGGTCCTGGCATTTCCACTAAAAACCGCGTTATAAGTCTTTTTCGTTATTCGCCTTTCATCCATCCTCCCTACATGACCAAACCAACGAAGCATACTTGTCTCTATCCTTGTCACTACATCTTCTTTCAGACCGAAACGATCTCTTATCACGCTATTTCTTAATCTGTCATTCAAAGTTACACCGCACATACTTCGCAAGGAACGCATTTCCACTGCATTATATGTATATATATATTTAACATGCTACTGTTTCGTATACTATAACTTTTAACTAATTTACTCTTAGTAATTAAATCTTCTTAAAAACTGAAAAGTCAATCATAGAAGATTCAATACGTAAACGTACGTCAGGAACTTATAAATTTAATCTATTTCACTGCTTCACAGTACTAAGTTTTAAAATCTGAAGTTCTACTAAATATAAATCAGAATCACACAAAATATTATTAAATAAACAAGCGTCGCTGTTGCATCGACCAAGCTATGACATTATGTTTTATAGCTTTTATTTGATATTATCCTTCTGAGCCGAGGTCGGCTACTAATGCTGCTTTTCATGTTGCTAACGAACCCGTACTTTATGGACGTCCATGTATGAAGTAATAAAAGGAAACTATCCCTGCACAGCCTTGTTTGAGGATTTCAATCTTTTTGTTCGGAACTAATTTTCATGGGACTTAGCGAGTTTGATGTTGGATTTTAAACTGGAGCTTTTGTGGAAAGTAGAGATGCACGATGAATAGGCTGTTTGTTTTACTTTTAATTTTATAAAGTAGTTTGCGATATACTATCGTGTGTATTTTTTATTTAATATTGAAACTGTTACTATTGAAACTTTCAGCTTCTACATTGTTTATGTGCGAACAGTTAGTTAGTTCTATTGATGCCGTGATATTTATTTTACAAAAACATTAGCAATACGAATTGCATATGCCTGTTGACCCCTCTAATTTAATACTATTTTTGTAGGAGTAGGTACACGAAATTTGAACTCTCCACATGACGTTCGCTAGTCCGACGATTCAATCGTTGCGGTTATTTTACCTTACGTTTTTACCTGTAAAATAATATACCACAAACGGATAAATGTTCGAAACTTTCAATCGCCTTAATCTTTTTTTTTTTATATCTTTATTTAGTTTGGGGTTTTTATCCATAAGGATACGCCAACCCCATCATGCCTTAGATCTTAATCTTATAAGCAATGATTATTTGCATTTAGTACATAAAAAAATAACAGTTTCAAGGATATTATATGTTACTTTTGGGGTAGTACCTAACGTAAAATAATAGTTATTTTTCTTTCTTCCACACTCAGGTGGTGAAGCAGATGGTACACGTAATAAGGTATGACATTGCAAGAAGATTTTGCTACGTTGACAGTCACTAAAGCACGGTTGTATTTATGACCTATACTTGTGATTTTATTTTCTGTGATTATAATGGGATCCGTGTTTATTGAGGTGTATCATATAGGCATTAAATTAATGGTTACATCCTGTAAAATAATCAAGAACGAAGCAATACTATAAGCTTTATGTAATAATCAAAAGCCACTCATAACATTCTGCACTCTAAAAATGATTTAAGTTGTTTTAAGAAACACGGTGTTTTAACAAACATGTTGATACGTAAAAGTGATCCTATAAGCTCTGTTAAAGCATAAGAAAAGTTTAACCATTCAAACAGAAAACAAGTAACAGAGCAAACATCAAATTTTAAACATATTAATATTACATTTTAACTAAATTCGATCTTAAAGGGGTGTTGGAATTTTCCCAAGAACGCTTACTTAGACAAAATTCGAGATTCTCTCACTTTTTCGCTGGAAATCGTAATAAGTTTTCGTATGCATAAATGGACCTCATTCGGGAGTGTTGTAACAATGGGAATTTCTCTTCCGACCGGGGATTCTTTATTTTTCTCGTCTCCCGGCTTTCATTTCACTTGCAAATGTTTCATTCTTTATGAATTTACCGCGACTCTTAGGGAGAAAAAAAGGTTTTCCGGAATCAAACTTGTACAAATATTTGAAGTGAAAAGTTTTGTAACTGATTTTTTTTCGTGTCGGCTCAATTTCTTATTGAGGGCTTGTAATAACGTTTTAAGGGTTCATTTGTGATACATTATATGGACCTTTAGTCTATAATAGATTATACATATAAGAAGTGACTCAAATATATAAGAGCCCTGCTTTAACGAAATGCGAATGTACGACAGTAGGTACAAATCTGTCTAACAGTTCGGGGAATTCAAGCGCGATGGTATGTTAATGTCATATTAAAGTACACCTCTTTGACCGGCTACTATTAGAGCTACGTAAATAGCTAT
This sequence comes from Shargacucullia verbasci, assembly GCA_947562105.1. Classification (NCBI taxonomy): domain Eukaryota; kingdom Metazoa; phylum Arthropoda; class Insecta; order Lepidoptera; family Noctuidae; genus Shargacucullia; species Shargacucullia verbasci. The sequence goes on along the minus strand of OX387286.1, from coordinate 2,778,803 downwards.
ATAATTCCACCCTGTATGAAACAGCGTGTCAGATGTGGTAGTTTCACAACAGTGTCTTTTGGTTCGCTTGTTATACAGGGTTGTTATACCGGATTCATAAAGCGAATCCACTTATTCAGCTCAATTACGCAATCGCGTTATTTCGTGTCACAGTCAGCTTTCGGTCGAATGAGCTCAAAATGTGAAACAGTTAACATATTTCATCGTGATAAATCTGATTAGTATTTATATGGAACGAATGAATTTGCGTGTAAATTGAAAAGCGAATAAATTGTTTAATGGTGTAATAAAACTGTAGATGACTGTTTATGAGTATATAATAACTGAATAGAATTTAATAACTGCCTCATTGGTCTACAGGTCGCATGCGCTGCTGACCATGAAATGAACTGAAATTTTCAGAAGTAGCTGGAGTTTGGAATCGTGGTACTTAATAGTTCTGTAGATACCGATTCGACGGCACCATTAGCGCATTGGCTAAGCGATTAGCTTTTTGCACTACGTGTCGCAGGTTTCATTCCGTGGAACAAATATTTGTATGATATGTATTTATAGATAGTTGTTTCAGATCCGGGTGTCTTTGCATGCGACATTTATGTTTATAAACTGCACCCACGATACAGGAAAAATCCTATTGTGGGGCAACGTTTCTTTTTATTATAATAGCCTACCCTATGTTGGCAATCTAAAAAGCAACTTAACTATAGGTACATAATTTAATACTGGTACAGGTCACAGAATTTTTTACATAACAAAACAGTTTAAATCTACATTATACTGTACTTCCACAAAACATTTGATAAAAATCTTCCACTATAAAGTATCTAAGTGAAAACTAACCAAATTCCGGAGCGAGAGCACAATTTTATAAATCCATCGAAACGATACTTTAAAGCGTTTCTTGTACGTTAGGTGGACCGGGATGGTAGTGTAGACAAGGCTTTAGGAAATTAGATTCGCGTCGCAGTCGAGGCACGTGGCCACCGATCTCGCTGGACGGATAGTTATAACGCCACTACTTTAACTTTAGACTTAGGACTGTTTACAGTTCATTAGTGCTAGTGATTAGTAATTAGCTGGTTTTGTAGCCATGTGTTTCTTATGTATTTCTTCGTTTCTTTTGTCGATGATCGTCAGCTATCAGACACCGTTTGCGTGACGTTTCTAGCTTTTTTTTTCTTTATACAGCACTGACATTAGTGTTTCAATGAAATTAAGAATTGTGTGTATATTTTTGATTACGAGATAAGAATTACTAAGATTTAAATTCTGCTATTTCATTCAAGTATTATAGGGGATTTTCTGAAACTCTTAGTAGCAACCTGGACTTTGGCAATTCTGGCAAATTCACCAATGCATTGGTTTATTATATTTTTATGGTTTATTGCCATTGCAATGGCTCATATTCCTTAGAACTTAATAACGGGAAGTAATCTTCGGGAATACAGGCATGAAAATGTTTGTACAAATAAAATAAAATTATCCATCATGAAAAATATTTGTCCAAGTCCACAGTTTAAACATTGCTAATACGTTACAAGTTGGCTATTTGCGCGAGCGAGGCGACCTGGAAACTTAAACAAGCTCTTTGTCCCGTCCTTGTCCAGCTGCTAACAGTTCACTTCACTAACAAATCACACGTAGTATTCTGAACAAAAGAACTCCTGTAACACTGTTTGGTACCAATCAGTTCCAAAACGGAACTGTTCCGACATTATACGTTCCTGATTTATTGCTAGTAGATTTCTAACGGGCTATTTCAAGTATCTAGGGAATGGGGGAAGGTAACGAGTGTGTCAAGCCTCCAATTTTAGAGGTACGTTCTGTAGGAGAATAGTTTGTTCTCAATAGTGAGTGTTTTTTATTTGCGGTAGACCTTATTATCATCGGCCTATGGACTAATGTTCTAACAGATCTCCTCTGTGAGAGATGAATTGAACTAGGAGTGAGGTATTGGGAGATTTACACATCTTTTCTGTTTAATCTTTCTGGGAATCGTCATACAGTAGTGGAAAGATCAGAGAACAGTCAGTAATGGTGGTATCGGGGTGACTGTCCAAGGTGGGTCTGACGATCTCAGGTGTCGACATTCGTGGAGGCTCTTTAAGGAAACGTGAAATCAGCTTTAATTTATTGGACCTACTTGCCATTTTAATCAGTTCTGTTATACAATAATTTATATTGAAATATTTCTTCATCCTTTGTAATAAATTTGCTTAGCTACACAATAAAATGGAGCACCTTTTGACCTCACCCTCAGTGGGTCAGTAGTCTGTCTACGTTATTGTATTTATAGCAATATAAAAATATAAATAAGTACGTTATACCTACTTATATTGACCTTGGCACCTTTTTCTCAAATCTGGGCTTTAATCCTTTTACTAGGTTCAAAGGATCGTCTGGATGTGTTGTCAGTCAGTTTGAGGCTAACAAAGAGCTTCTCACTATTTGTGTTCAGAATACCCTAGAAATGGAATTGATCAGACGGGTTGATGAAACGTACCTTTCGATTGAGTTCACAATTTAGATTGAGATACGGTCACCTTAGCTTAGCTAGGTCTAATTTTAGAATGTCTTAGGAAAATTAAAAGCTGGTCTCAAATCATGAAGAATGAAGATACTCGTAGATTATGATAATAATTAATCTTTTATTAAGTCCATTGTTCTGCGGGAGGATTTATCTATAAATAATTTTATATTTATAAATTAAATTATGTTCTTTGGCAAACATATCTCTTGAACGGCTGGACCAATATGGCTATTTTTTTTATGTTCCTATTATTATCCGAATAAGGTTTTAAGTGAAAGACAGATTGGAAAAGTTGGCCGGAAAATTGGACATGCAGACGAAGTTTCGGGACCAGCTGGTATTTTTATGAAGAAAATCAAAACCTAACTGAAGACACTGCAATGATCTGATCACTACTATATCATGATATGGAACTAGTTACATTTTAAAAATGTGTGCTAAGTAAATGTACCTATTTCCAGTCACTGTGATATTCAGAACGAATCGTGATATTTAAAGGTGGTCAATGATTGTGATTTTTTTTAATATCTTCCTGACCGAATTACGATCACGGCGGCCATCTCACCGGTGATTAGCCAACTACGCGAGTGATATTATAGAGCACAAGTGTCTGTGCAAACACAAATGTGATCTCTATTCCTTCATTCTCATAGTCCGATAGGACGGCAATCCGAGACGGTCGGAGAGGGATCAAGCGCAGGACCAACAGCTTTACGTCCTTTCCGAGACATGAAGCTGTGATAAACGTGAGATGTGCGAAAAAAAATGATACATTCTAGGGGGGTCAGGTAATGTAGGGCACCGACTGTTCATAATTTACGATAAGTCAAAGGCTTTGGGTTTGAACTTGAGACCTCCGACTTGCCGGTCAACGGTCACTACCACTAGGCTATCACTGCAAATTTGTGTGATTGATTGTGAATATAAACATGGTCTAAAAATACTCAATACTCAAAAAATTGTATGTAAGCAACAATATAGTTCAACGACTAAAATCTTTGGTGTTGCGATCGAGAGATAGTGAGTTCGACACAGCACAAGAATATTTAGCTTAGTTAACCATGCATCTTATACTCCGAAAATACTTTTTTTTTTGCCTTGCCTCAAATCACAAGCACCAAACCAAAACCACATCCTGACTCTGAACTGCTATCTGTAAGATCTATATGGGAATCGAACCTGCAACTGATAACGTAGCAGTTGATAGCTCAACCACGCCAACCGTCAATTTCATGTCATAATAACGTCTGTGATATCCCAAACAACAAACACTCAGCTCAATAAATCTCGGATAACATTTTCATATTCATGAAGCATAACGAAATCTTTTATGACTAAAGTTTAAAAATCTCACTCGGGCTAACTTCGCCTCTTGAGCTTCTTAACTTTATGCGGTGCCTAGACAGTTTTACAGACTATTAGTTTAATAGTTTAAACCTTAATACATAATCCTTGTGTATTTTATGATCGTAATGAGGAGCTGGAAAACAGGTGCAGTTTTGTAGTAATTTCCTGTAAATAAACAGGAGATTAATTTTTAATCGTGGAGTTAAAGTTATCCTTTTAAACGGAGGATTCTTGCTATATTCTGGAAGTTTGCAAGAGAGTATAGAATAAAAAGCTGCAGAATATCTTGTTGCAATAAAGTTATGCAGAAGCAGGTCGACAATGCATTTGTAATCATTGGTCCTTGGCTTGTGATCAGTTACCTAACATCAGCAGCGGCGTGCACAGAGTTTTTATACAGGGTAGGCAGAAAATTTTAAACGCTTACGTACCAATGATACCTACTGAATGTTAGTATTGGTTCGTCGTCTTGTCGATTAAATAATGATGTATGTGATTGGCCACCTCAAATATCTTCTAATAAATATTTATCTGAATTATGTAGGGTAGACAGTGTTTTTTTGTCTTTATGCACCGCACGCCATTGACCATCAGGGGACCTCGTTCGCTCGTTTCTAATTAAAACCTGCTAGTTTTTTGATTAATAAACACAAAAGGTTACAAGATTTACAGCCACGTATTGGAACTTTTCTGTTTAATCTTAACGTAACATCACGCCTGTATTTATCGAAGGGTTAGGCAGAGGAGTACTATGATACACCCACATTTCGCCGATACCGTTATTGAGTATATCGCCGGTACCATGTAATAGGGATGAGTTTATTGCCATCTGCCGGGCACAGTTCAAGACTCCGTGCAGCTATTGAAAATGGGATAAAACGATACCCGGCCGGGGAATCGAACCACTACACCAATGAGGCAGTCTGTTTAATCTTATTAGACAACAGCGGTGAATGGTATTCTAAGGCTAACAACACTACCCGTAACTAAACGAGTATTACAGGTGCGTATAATACGAGTGGGTATCAATAATATCCAACCAATAATATGGCTTTGAGCCAATGCAATTCGCATGCATTGCCATTGCTACCATTTAAAGCACCGTTTATCCCATAAGTGGGGCAATTGTGAGCAATACATGAAATATGAATGCGTATTGCCAAGTTATTGTATAGTCCTAGCTTAGAATAGGTCACTTCATTTCTTGGATGTCATATGAATGGAATAATATATCCCTTGTAGGTTCGTGGCTAGAGTAGCGCTAGCGTGGATACAGAACGTGAGGTCATAGGTTTGAATTACGAAACGGGCAAAGTGTTATATTTTTTTTTTTAGAGAAATCTCAGTACCTGCCAGAAGTTTCGATTTGTGGCTTTGGCGAGCTAATTACAGGACATAATAACGGCATCCGCGAATAGTGACTGTACTGCCTAACACTCAGATAATACAGGCGTGATACTAGCCTATCATTCTTTGCATCTGTTTTGCGTAATTTTGATCAATATTAATAAAAATTTAAATTATTTATTTCAGGACTATCAATCTCCCATATATGTACATACATCGTTATAATAATAAAAAAATAAAAATAAAAAATAAAACAAACACAATAATATGTAATTTACAGTCATGGAAACACCGGATTAGGAATGATATACATGCGTCAGTGTCTATTATCCCCGCAATGAGTTGCAGGAAGCTATTGGGACTGCCCCGCGACGCATCAGGGACGCTATTCTTTTGCGATGTATAGCTGTAAAGCCATCCACTTGTGTATCTGCGAACATTCCTGATGCGCCGCAAAAGCGTGGCAACCCCGTCAACATTCTGAATGCGTTATTGGTATGTATAATTATGTCCTTTGAAAAGATATCATATATAAAAAAAAATATACAAAAGAATTCCAAACTTCAGATTATAACACACAAAATAAATAAGAAATAAAATACTGGCAGAAATAAACAAACGAAACCCTATACAAAAGAAAACAGAAAAGCTTTCAGTACCTATAAAACAAAGTTGCCGCGTCTGTTTGTCTGAACGCGATAAACTCAAAAACTACTGAACGGATTTTCATACGGTTTTCACCAATGGATGGAATGATTCATAAGGAAGGTTTAAATGTATAATTCATTAAGGTTTTGTGTAAATTGGTTGAAATATAATGATGATTGTTGAATATGTCGAAAAAAGTCATGCCGACTGGGAGCTTTACTGGCCTGCGCCGCGTATACCAATAGAGTTATATACACTGATATGACACTACGACATAAAAAAAAATGTAGGCATATATGCTCTGCTACCCGTGCGAAGCCGGGCGGGTCGCTAGTGGTATTATAAACGAAAATTGTCAATGGATTTTAAAGTCATGATTGCACTATACTCTGTACGATAATCCATCATTGAGATAGTGAACAAAAAGTGATTTATTGCCCAGCGTCGTTGGCCGTTTTAAATTTTAAACAGCCAAGTTTAGCTTCGTCCTGCTGGTTTGCTTGTCTTTTAAAAGTTAATTTGGCTGAGTTTACATGAAATTTCTGATAATTTTATCACAGTCTACGATAGGCGGATAGATAAATTGATTATGGCTCATATGGTGAAATATGATTATGGTATCATATGGTGGATATGATTATGGTGAAATCAAATTGAATTCCGTGCAATTACGACACATTTTTAATGAGCGCTTGCCATATTTTGTTGTAGTGCAATACTCATAATTTGATTATAGGTATTTGGCACCAAATTTACATGTTTTTACAAATTCTATTGACTTATTATTCATTAATAGTTATTACTGAATCATCAGGCAACTGTGGCTAATTATAGTGTTATAAAAATTATATTAAAGAAAATACATTAATGGTTTGGTCATAAAATAATTATACCTACTTTTAATGTACAAGCAGTAAATAATATTTTAGTTAAAATATTAATACATTAGACAAACTTGCTTAGGGGTATTTTAGACGAGTAATTTGATAGATAATGACAAATATGACTGCCTCATGGTCTAGTGGTCGTAAGCGCGACTGCTGACCATATCCTAGGTTCAATTCCCGGGTCGAGCAGTGTTATTGGGTTTTTCTGTATGGAAATTCTCAATGGCAGCACGGAGTCTGAAACTGTGCCCGGTAATAGCGATAGGCTCGCCCCCTATTACATGGGACTCAATAAAAGCATCGGCGAAAAGTCGATGTTACAATATATCTTTGCTTAACTCTTCGGGGAATACAGGCGTGATGCTTTGTTATTTTATGCTATGTTATAATGACAAATTCTAATTAGTCTGACATAATAACAGTACTTACATTAATTTGTTCTAACAAAGAGACTAATTTTGCTAATAACAGAACAAACTCTTCTGTATCCATCGTAATCCACAATAATAATGTCCTCCTGACCGATTTCGGTCACGGCGGCCAGTCTCACCGGAGATTAGCCAACTACGCAGGAGATATTATAGAGCACAAGTGTGTGCGCAAACACAGGTGCTTTCCCTATTCCTTCACTCTCATAGTCCGATGGGACGGCAATCCGACACGACCGGAGAGAGATCAGGCGCAGGACCAACGGCTTTACGTGCTTTCCGAGGCACGGTGTGTATTTACATACAAGAAGACCCAGACCCGAAACAAATATCTGTAGATTATACAAATATTTGTTCCGTGCGGTAATCGCACCCGCGATACGTAGCTCAGCAGTCGATCTCTCAACCACTGCGCCAACCGTGTCAGTAATCCATGATATTAGTGATACAAAGCACTCTAATATATCATTAGTACTAAGTGATGTGTTAATGTTCTCCAATAACACATGTTTGAAATTCAACTGGACATGACAATTATCTCATTGACAGCATCGTTTCAAAATATACATTATCATATATCTTAATTTTTAAATGCATGTGCTCTATAGTTTCAGACTGGAATTCGACACTAAAATATTTAATTTAAGTGAACGATGAATGTTTAAATCTATCTCTTGGATGGAGAACATATCGGTTTATGACGCAATTGGTCGCAGTGGGTAAGCGATTGTCTTTCTACGCTACATGCCACGGGTTCGATCTCCGAATGGGACAAAATATTTGTATGCCCTTCATATAGTTGTTCAGGTTCTGATTCTGAGGGAGATTTTTGTCTGCATTTTGTATCCACGATACAAGAGACATTATAGTGCAGGGCAACGTTAAAAATATTGTATTTCTGGGTCCGCATAAGAAGCATTTCGCCCCAATAACTTTGAAGCTTTGAAGCACCGAAAAAAATAATACCAAAGTATAGGTATTTTCAGGATAATTGAATAAAACAATTTTAAAAGTACGTACGGGTATAAGTCTTCAAGCCATTTCATATGATTCATTTTCATATTTTTGTTAAGTCAAACAATTACACAAAGAATATTTATCATACACATTTGTATGGATTATCGTGAATCATTGTAGCCGTAACTTGTTATAATTTATCGGTCGATGTCAGCAGGTGCGTTCCACACTGTACCAATATTTTATTCTTTAATAGTTTTTGTTGAACGCTTGCCTTCCATGCAGGAGGGTCTAAGTTCGAACCCGGCCCGTACCTCTGACTTTTCGGAATCATGTGCGGATCAGAATTTGATTATCACTTGCGTTTACGGCGAAGGAAAACATCGTGAGGAAACCTGCACACCTGAGAGGGCTCCATAAAGTTCTTGACGGTTTGTGTAGTCCGCCAACCCGCACCGGGCCAGCGTGGTGGACTAAGGTGTAACCCTTCTCGTTCTGAGAAGAGACCCTTGCCCAGCAGTGGGACAGTAATGGGTTGAATTTAAATAGTTTTTGTTATTGTATTATTATATTGTAGTCACGACTCGACTGTTTTGTACCTACAAAAACATGGCCGTCTAATTAGACGTTAATTAGATATCTACTCTACCAAATGATGCAAACTTTAGACGGTTTCACATTGACGTAAAATAAGAATCTATTAGACATCTTGTTCTCAGTGTGTACACTTTCATTGCGTGCAATATTCATCTTCAAGAGGTAGTCTATCAAGGCTTGAATATTGTAGTCTTTAAAAAAATGGGTGCAAGATGCATAAGGACTGCTTTACTTTCGAACCCCGCATGCGCGTGATCCGCCAGCCACTGAATGATGCGATTTAATTCACTTCTATGTTATCGGCTCTTAGGGTACAGAGAATGAGTGCGACCAACTTGATAGCCAATAGCACTGACGGAGGACACTATATCCCATTTTTTTGTACATTGGAGTACTACAGACTGTTGGAATGTAGAGCGCGTAATTACAAGCCTTTAACAATCAATATAAAGCCTTTTAAACATTTTAACAAGAACCTAATACGATGGAAATTGGAAAACAACTTCGAGAGGCATTAATTTTCTTCTTAACAAATTGCAAGTTTCAAACTAGACCGGAGTATGGTTTTCTAAATAAAGGGATCTTGGCCCAACTTAATTATGATACCTAAATAAATACAGTCTTGTTGAACTTTTTGACGTTGTTTTCAGTTTTCGTCTCGTCCAGAAGCTATTGTGTTTGAATATTAAAAAGAATTATGTAAGCGGGGCAGCTTTACAAGAAAAAAGCTCAATATTATTAGTATAGTAACGCATTGAATTGAAATGGGTTAAACCCATACATTTAGTTGGCATATCTATGCAACGCAACTATGTCAACGATCGAGTAAAGTAAATTACTTTCTGCGTACAAGGGGTGGAAAATTTGTTGGCTAATGTTCAACAATGGATGTATGCTGGAGTCATTTGGAATGAACCCATCCATTTATACTTGCAAACTTTTGCAAAACAAATAGTCCCACAAGGAACGCACCATCGGGACGGCTATATGCAATAATTCAGTGTAAATTGCTCGTCGGCGTGTTGTACATTACAGCGCGACATCCACTGACGGGCCGTTGTTCGGTCGGCTATTGTTTGACTCTCATGGTTGGAATGACCGACGAATTGCACATTTCTGGTCCTCTTTTGTATGATATCGATGATATTATTTAAATCAATTTTGTATCCTTTTGTTCGGGGATATTGAAGAAGAATAATGTTCCTTAGGTACTACTTAATTAGGTACACAAAAATGTGCATTGGTTGATGGCGGTTTTAAATCTCACGTGATTGCTCAGCGATCTACTTAGGTAGGTAGCTTATTGCTATTTACCAGAGAAAATTCTTAGTGTAACCATTCTACCAAAAAATCCATTTTATATATTTTTTTATCTTGGATTGAGATGCCATTTCATTATAGAGCTATGGCATTGTGAATCAATTGCATTCCTTTGCTTGCATTTCAAGATCGAAGGTGAGATACAGGGTGAGAAAAGGGTGTGACTTGTATTGAGACACGTTCATATAGCTCTGCAAGGATTTATCCACGTAAAGTGTCAGTATACTTCAAATTCTTCACCTGATTTACCTAAACCGTTTACGATGTGTCCGCGGGAGCAACCCGGAAGCTCACATAAAAGACTGTAATAAATTCAATTGAACGAGTGTCGCCCGCAGACATAACTCGCCGTCCTGGCCCGCCCGTTTTCACCCGATTCCCTTGCAACAGATTTCTTTAAAGAAGATTGCTAAAGGAACTTTAAAACGGCGGTAGTCGTTTGTATAAAACTTTACTTTCGCGTTATTTCTCGTTTCCTTGCGGGTGGTAAATCTAGCGATGTGTTGGTGACAGGCTATCTGTTCAGGGGATTTATTTTTAATAACTACGGTGTTGCTTGTTTGCTTATTCTGGATATTTTTGCAGTAGCAGCTCTAGGTAGTGTAATTATTCTGAAAGATTGTGAAATTACGTTTAATTATAAAGTTGTTGGCTACTTAATTTATAAATTGCTGATTTCATATTAAACTAATTTCGTTTTTTCTCGGAGCTGGCTTGAAAACACATAGACAGCTTCGGTTCGGTTAAAAAGTGACAGCAACAAGACAGTCACGCGACAGCAGTCTCAATGATGGCCAATACATATATGACACAAAAATTACGTTTAAAAGTAGGTATCGCGCGATCTACACCTGTAGCAAACTGATTGCTACATCGGTAATTAGGCCGCCGGAGTGTACCTACTGGAGACTACTACCTAGAGACCCGGGTACGTCTTAAAACTGCGGCCAGACACCGGAGGACGGGCAGCAGCGTCCTCTCACTAATCGGTGAGCTACTGCGATCCCCAAGCCGCCTGCCAAGCGTGGGGATTATGGCAACCCGCCCCTTGGGGGAGGCTTCCGTTCAGCAGTGGACGTCTTCTGGCTGATGATGATGAGTGTACCTACTCGTGTTCTTATAGTCCGTCCACTATTTTAGATGTTGAAGTCTTTATGAGACTAGCGCTGTCGAGTAAAATTTGCATGTTCTTCTGTATCATTTTGCTTCCCTAAATAGTAAGTACCTACCAGGCTAGTCGTTCGATGTGGTAAGGGGAGGCCTTCGTTCAGCAGTGGACGTCTTCTGGCTGATGATGATGATGATGCAGGTATTTTCCTACTCTGTTTTTTTTAATATAGTGAGCAACTTAACGCTCGATTGCTAACACGCTTACCAGTTAATGCTCGCAAAATAGGAAGGAGTGACATTATTTAAACGAATTGATGAAATCTTTTATTTTGAAAAACGGACTGATATTGGTCTGGAGAAATTTGGTGAAATATCGATCTTAAAAATGATAGCACTGAGTGGGGTTTTCAGTGCTATTCACGAAGCAACTGACATAAATATTGACATGCACCCCTTAAGAAATCAGGTTTTCCATTTTCCTTCAATATAGGAGGAATACTAGTGTAGGGCATTTGTTTAGAATATGGCTATATTATGTACTGCCTCACTGGTTTAGTGGTTGCTAGCGCAGGTCCTGAATTCGATCTCCAGATCAGGCATATTATTATTGGGTTTTTCTATTCGAAAATTTTCTGTACACCTTTGCCTAACTCTTCTGGGAATACAGTCAGACAGTGTGATGACGTCATAATAACATAAACAGTTATGTAACTGTTGCAAGTTTCTAAAATCCAAAACTTGTACGTAAATATGTTCTGGATCAAAGCCAATGGACTCCATAAAATAACTAATTAGGGCGACTAATTACCGGTTATGGCCGGTTCAGGCGCACGTGACGCCAATCGATCACCGGCAAATGTTGACGTTGGCTTACCTACTGTAGGTAACCGAAGGTAGCATAGGTACCTACTGCTAATGAGATGTAGCTAATTTCGCTAATGATTTGATTTGATTTATGTTTAGGAAAGATCAGAATTAGATTGTCACTTGTATTAATGGTGAAAGAAAACACTGTAACGAGATCTGTACACCTGAGAGGGCCCAAAAATGTTTTTGGTGGTGTGTAGTCCGCCAAAACAAACCAGGCCACCGTGGTGGACTGAGGCATTTATTCTATTCAAATTGAGAAGTGGCCTATGCTATGTATTTATACAATTTTATTTCATTGACTGCCTAATTAGTCTAGTGGCCGCAAGCGCGACTGCTGAGCGTGAGGTCCTGGGTTTGATTCCCGGGCCGGGCAAAGTGTTATGGGGTTTTTCTGGATGAAAATTCTCAGTAGCAGCACGGTGTCTGAAACTATGCCCGGTAGATGGAAATAGGCTTGCCCCCTATTACATGGGACACAATAACGGCGTCGGCGAAATGTGGGTGTATAGTTGTACACCTCTGCTCAACTCTTCGGGGAATAGAGGCGTGATGCTATGTAATTGTAATGTATGTTTTATTTCATGTTTGAATTGAAATGTGTTAATGTTTTGTATGTTAGAAATGAATAGAAATACTTTTTTATTGTACACAAGTATAGACTAGCGTAAGCGAAATTCTAAGTCTATGGTATAGACAGTATGAACTTTTTTGACGTCAATCAAAATACGTAAAAATAGTATTGTTTTGATAGGATTTTAAATCAAAATATTATGCCTTCGTTTTATTTATTTTACAATCAATACGGCACAAGATTTCAACATAAATCTGATACTGAACTGAAAAGTGTTTTGGTTTTTTCAGTTAAATAATATTATTATTATGTAATTGAACGTAAAAACACACCTTCCAATGTACTTACATCCTATACAAAGGACTGTCTGGTCAAGACCGCAAACAAACACAATAGTCTTAGTATAAATAGTTATAAACTTAACATTTGCAAAGATAAACCTAACAGTAAACGGTTTTACCTAAGTTCGTGTTAGGTAAGTTTGTTCAATTCGGGTTAAAGGTCTTCCGGTTCGCCCACGGGTAATTTGAGAATGAGCTTCAAGCTTGCAAGTCTGTGAGGTGGGCAGAGTTGAGTCGAATTTTGAAGAGATTAACAAGAAAGATTTCTAATTGAATTTTTTAATTACATTCTTCTTTCGGGTCGGTGAACTATCACACGGGAATCTTTCATGCCGTAGGTTGTAGAAAGACTTGTTAGGCGTCATTTGTTTAATTTATCTCGATAAATGGTGTTTGTATATAGTTCCATTAATGAGATGCATCGTATTATTTCTTTAAAAAAAAAACTAAAATTGTTTTTAGCTATTACCAGCAGTGTTCGGTTTTTAAAAACGCCTGCATCAAATTCTATAGCAATGCTATTAAATACTGCTATTAACTATATTATTTTATCAGGACTTTTGACTTACAGTACTTTTTTCTTTCACGTTGCTGCTCATTCATCATTCATTTCATATTCATATATTCTCCTGTGTCAACTCAGGACAAACCTGGCAGTTGATATTATAGATACATTAAGTATTAGTGTATTATACGTCCTTCTAGAGGATGCCCTAGGAGGACATAATTATACGGACCTTATTGGTGATATTCTTCAAAAAGATCAGTTGCTCAGTAACCACAACCGGCGTTCATGTATGAAACGATGCATGAATGAAGGTGAACCAAAAGGGTTATGTGTAAGGATCGTAGCACGTGGCGTTCCGTAGTTTCTGCCTACCCCCACGGGAAAAAGGCGTGACTTTATGTATGTAAGTATCTAAGTATTAGTATATTTGTGGTTGGTACATACTTTGGTTAGTTTTCAGTAAGGGCTTTTGTCATAGTACACTGTTAATTCACAAGCACCTTCTGTAGGTATTGAAATCTTGGTTTACTGGTATCTTTACGGTTCCTGGTGTCACTGTTTGAGTGATTAAGTGGCTGTCGCTCATTTGTCTCGATTGAAGCCGCAACCATTAGTAATTGGTAATGCACAATTAATTCAATACAATATTAATGTGCAGAGATCAGCTTTGAGCGATTAAAGATCATAATACTTGGGGCCATATGTGATTGTTATTAAAGATTGTCATGTTGCAATAGAGATGTTAGATTTAACTGTGGAAATAGGATGCCTTGATACCTAATCGGCATAAGAAGGGGAATATTTTAACTTTTTGCTTTTTTGTAAGACATTCCGAAACCATCATTCATCATCATCTGCCTAGCCTTTCCCCAACCACATTGGGGTCAGCTTCCAATCTAATCGGTTGCAGCTGAATATCAGTATTTTACACAAAGCGACTGCCTTCTGACCTCCGCCATCCAGTAACTGGGAGACAATGATACTCTATAAAGTTACACTGGTTGTCAGACTTTAGGGCTACTGACACCCGTAACGACTGTCATAGGTTCGGATCACCCGGGACCAACTGTTCAACGAGTTTTCCGAGGAATGGAGGGGTCTCGATATGTGAAAAATGGTCACCCATCCAAAGTCTGACCGCGTCAAGCGCTGCTTAACTTCGCAGATCGACGAAACCGCGTGGTAACTATGTAGCTATAAGCCCCTCTCGATTCCGAAAATATCATTATTCACCTAAAAATGGCATATCTCCCTTCAGCACTCGTGATGTAGATATAGCAGGGATTATGCGGGAATTCTCTGCACGCTCGAGATCGTGCAGTTCCGCGGGATTAATATTCCCGGAGTGCTCAACTATCATAATTCCGAAACAGGAATATCAAGAGGCGGCGCCACAAATCTTGAGGTTGCGGCTTGCTGCATTTACATACTTGCTCTGTTGCACTGCGATTGTGCTGCGATTGTTCAGTGTGATGCGCGTTTAATTAATTAACCATCAGATAACCGAATAACCGTTTTGCTATCCAACGCCTGTGTTTAGAGGACGCTTGAAATGGTTTTATGTTTGGGAATGTTTATTATGATTGTTTCGTGTTTGTTTTGCATTTAATGAAATGTAGCTTTACGCGTTCCAGTGGGGCTTAGGAGACCATTCATGTGAGTTGATGAGATGGGTTATGCGATAGCAAAGTAATCGAAAAAAAAAAGAGTGAACTTAACAACATACGCCTATATTTCCTGGATTAATACTTATGTAGAACCATATTTCGCAGATGCCGTTATTGAGTCCCATCTAAAAGAAGCGGATTCTATTGCTACCTACCGGTTTCCAAGTTCCGTGCTTTTACTCCTAATTTCATACAGAAAAACGCTTTGACCGACTCGGAAATCTTACGCAGGACTTCACACTCAGTAGTCTTGCTTGCATCCATTAGACTAATAAGGTTATAAACCATTTTCATCCTACCTTAGATCCGTGAACTCCTCGATAGATTGGGCTTGAGTAGGATCTTCGAGAATAAGTGAAGTAATACCCTTTGCACGTTCCCATGGGGAGGACAAAAATAAGTATAATTTCCCCCTAATTCCCGATTACCATAATTTCAGTAAAACAAAGGGATTGACACGATCCCTCCTTAATATACGCATGTCTTGTTAATTTTAATCCTTTATTATCATACTGCGTGATTAGAGAACGACAAAAAAGGGCAAAGGGTCATGATTCGGGTTTAATCAGAGGACAACGCGTCCCCGTGGGGCCTATTGACCCCTGGCTGTTAATGAAGGATCGCTTCCGTCGCCTCTAGCATCTTTGTCACTGTGTTGTGAGTGAGTACTGATGCAAGTTAGCGATGATCGCGATTTTTTCTTTATTTGTGACATGTATGAGTGATAGCGAGTTCTACAAAAGATGAATGCCATTATATAGTCTTACAAAGAATTATGTATACCGAGTGACTAGGGTGTTCACTGTGAGTGTTCTTTGACCTCAATCATCGTTACAAAAATGGATTTTTGGATGAATAATGAAATTTGGTTGGATGAATGAAAATGAAGCTACTCTTGAAAAGCTGGGTTTTACAAATTTTAAGGAAGTACCTCCTGAAACTTGCTGTCTCAGAAATTTTAATATTAATATACACCTGCCTTATATAGACTACCTCATTGGATTAGTGGTCGCAAACGTGGTTGCTGAGCGTGAGGTCCTGGGTTCGATTTCGGGCAAAGTGTGGGTTTTTCTGTATGAACATTCTCAGTAGCAGCCCGGAGTCTGAGCCTGTGCCCGGTTGATGGCAATAAGCTCGTCCTCTATTACGTGGGACTCAATAACGGTATCGGCGAAATGTGGGTGTATTATAGCAGGTACACCTCTGTTTAACCCTTCGGCTAATATTTATATTATGCTATGATTCGTTATACCTATACACCCGTTGTCGTGTGTGAAATAACGCAAAGCAGACACAATAGAAAATCTATTGTGTTTCGCTTCGTTACCGGGCGCGGTCTTAGGGAAGTGAAGTGAAGCAGTATTAATAAATGATACGCTGTAGCTAAAATACAAGTCACTTATTTATTATAATCGCTGTGTTTCCTACACTTGTGTCGCTTGCATTCGAATCGTTTGTGTTGTAATTGCGGCTTATTGCGGGCGGTGCGTGTAAGGACAATTTAACGGGCCTGATTGGACGTTACCGTCAAACATTTACTAATAATAAACAATCGGTCTCTGTAGATACTTCTTTTGATGTGATTTGGGATTTAAGTAGTAGTTGTACATATTTTTCGGTTTAGAACGCATGACTGTTATAAAAATGTCTAGACCATTTCATAGCAGAATTTACTAATCAATTGCAATGTTATTTTTAATGAAAGCTGATTCTTGAAGCAACTGACTGTTGCTCTTGTTTCCCGTTCTGTTGTTTTCCGCATATAATAATTGTTTTTTTCATGGGCCGATGTTATTTTGTCGGAGTCGTAGGCTCAACCACTTTAATGCTTAGCACCATAAAAAAATCTTCAAAATAACTGTAGACCAAAGGTTGCTGCTTTATTTTTGTTTACGTTGCCTTCACTATAACGAACGGCTGAACGGATCTGTATGAAATTTGGCACAGATATAGATTATAGTCTGGAATAGCACATAGGCTAATTTTTATCCCGGAAAATGTACGGGTTCGTAAACCACGTGGGTAAAGCCGCGGGCGGAAGCTAGTAGTTTTGTATGAATGTGAAACAGTGTAAACGGATAGGCAATTTCTTGTGAAATCTGGGCTGTGAAACAAGGTGTACCATGTTTGTAGGCGATGGACTAACTTGTTAAGCGTGGGCTTTCCACATGGGAACCATTGGTGCATGTTCTTGGTCACTAATGATACTCCACAGTAAACACACTATTATTTCTCCACATGATTGCAACTAGCAAACATAGGTAGGTTACCTTAACCTTTAATTAGCTAGATTTACAGTTATCTTGGTCGTACACAACACCAATGTGTAATGCAATGGGTGCCATTTCAATATAGCGCTAGGCTGTACACGGACACGCTGAACCTCCTACTACATGCTGACTGCGCAGAGACCAGCACACTTACAGCTATCAACTAAAAAACGTCTTCTTCCCCGTTTCCGAATAATCCAAATATTCTAGTGGAGCCATTAATATGCAGTGTGGGTTCATCAAAGTAACTTTGTTTAATATTGAAAGAAGCCATATGCGATTCAGGATCACACTACGGTGTGTTTACGACGTCACTAACACGAGCACCTACGTGTATTTCAGAACGTCGTGTCTACAGAAAGTTACTTTAATATCTAAAAATAAAGCCAGTGGTTTTAATCTGTAGAAAAATGGCCACCTCTTCATAATACTACGTTACTAGAATTCATCTTTCTAACAATAAGTTTTCATTAAACAAGTTTTCACCAGCGATCATTGTGCGCTTGAAGGTTTATAATTAGATTTCTGTTATTGTATTTTCATTCAGAAGAAATGAAAGAATAACTTAGTTATTATAACTAGTCTAATAGTTTCGTTTTTATTGTTAGAGACGAAGATACAGTTCAAACTTGTTAAATATAGGTAAGTCAATAGGCTCGCCACCTTTTGGATGGGATATATTAATGGTATCGGTGAAATTTCGGCATACAATAGTAAACCTGTTCCTAATCTTTAGAGAAATACAAGTATCATACTAAGATATGCCTACATTATTGTACATTTTATTTCCATCCAAATCCTTCTAACACATTCATTTCTTAAATAATCACTATATTAAAAATGCTTAGACTTCCCTTATAGCACAATTCTCAATATTATCTTCATGAAACTTCCCAATGACACTCTGACACTTGCGACTTTTCAATTCAAATTAAACTGTCTTACAAATCATGTTTATATCGCGTCGTGCATAACAAAACGCTATATACAAGGAACTTCGTTCACCGCCAAAAGTTCGTTTAATTAAATCTTTAGCGATTTCAAAACATCTGGTCCTAGGAGGCGCGCGCAAATTTTCCTTTTGCGGTTTTCGTTCGTACTTTTTGGTCCTAACCCCAAATTAGGGTTAATTTGTAAAATCTTAGTGACAACTTCGTTTGCAATGTTGACTTTTGAAGTGATATAGCTAAATTGAGTTCGGATTTTCTAAACTGAGATCTGTAATCAACTGTGGTTGGGGATAACTCGCTGATTGCGTCAATTAGTAATTTGGCTGAAAATTTTGACGACAGCTTCGAGAAAGTTGTTGCTAAGACAATTATTTGTTCTATTAGGAACATGGTGTTGAATATTGGATAACAACAGTCTCGTAAGTAATGGTGCCGTCATAATTATTACCAAGTATTTTTAATGGCAAACATTGGACATTCATAAAATAATGACGACTCCTGAAGCAACCGAAGTAAAGTTACCATCCTGCAATTTGCTCATCAGTCTTCATAACAAAGGAACTTGTATCTATCACTAAATCGATACATTCATAAAACAGTAGTAGATAATGAACTGTGTTATCTTGATTCACAATAATACATTTCGCATGTTTAGAAAAGATGTTATCAATTTACAAAATGTCAAAGTACTCCATACTGTGATTTTGCACCAACATATCAGATCACATTTGCAGTTGAAAGTCAGCCTTATGAATATTGGATTATGGAGTATAAAGGATGGAAATGAAAGTTAGTTTTAGATTCAAGTTGGCGAGCAAATATCGTGAGGCGTTACGGTCCTTTCCGAGTGTAATGGTTAGAATGACAAAGATAGTTCCGTAGAGCAAACAAAATATAAAGGTTTCAAACCTTCAACGAACGTGACTCTCAGAAGTTGGTATTTAATTGTAAAATGCACGTCAGTGTAGTAGATCCAATAATATCGGTGACCAATTTTGTTGTTACCTAGTATTTAGTCGGTCATCAACGAATTCTGATCGTCCATTCATATACTTTCTTTTGTTCATTGTTTTTTTTTTTTTTTTTGGCCAGCCACTAAAATAATCTGTATGTATTCTGATATTTTCCATTCTTCCTAAACTTCAATAACATGATCTCTCTGCGTTTGTCTCATCTATGCTAATGACTGAGTCAAAGAATTGCAGCGTTTGTGAACGTACGCTAGTTGCACAAACATTTCGCTTATTGCGACTGTTAGTTGGCACTCGCGTTCCACTGTGATCACTTACGCTGCGATCAAACGTTTTGTGAACTGTATTGCAAACAGAATTGTTATTAGGGAAGAGAACAACGTTGAAATAATTAACACCTGTCTTTAGAGAGTTTATAGGTACTAGGAGGACAGGAAATATCAAATATTTGTTGTTTACTTGAGGTTTTTCTTTGATGCTTTCTTGTCCAATATTTTCTTATCGTAGCATCACGGGGAATCATTTCAAGTTTACTTGAGGCAACGAGCTTACTTGAGTCGATTTTATAAATCAGCAATATTCCAAACTGATATATGTACAAACATTAAAAAGGTTGTTACCTGTAGTCAACCCTTGTGACTTTTGGAGTAATATCAAAATTTTCCAGCGTTTTCAAAGTGATTGAACGTAGCCGATCCAAATCAGGTGTGCACCAAATTAGTGACACTTCATTTAGTTATTGATTAATCCTTCAACAAATGATCCAATATTTGCCTCGGTGATTTCAGTTAGATTTTACACAGAAAGCTTTATTATCTTTACTTACCTTTGAAATACAACTACTGTACCGCGTTTAATAACAGAGTACCAAGAACTATTGCGCAAATTCTGTAGAGCTTTGAAGTAATAACTTCTAGCACAATTATGACTGAGTTTCTCTTCAGTAATTTCATACTGGGGGGACAAAAAAAGACTTCAGTAATTTCATACTGGGGGGATGGGGGTTTTTGCTTTGTAATTATTATAAAGATGGGAATGTTTATTAGATAATTTGAAATTAAAAATTTATTAACTGTACTGTGTACTGACCGACATATTACAGCACAGGCTGGACGTAAAAATATACACAGACATGATAATATTAGATACGGTATCAATAAGAACAAAATAAAATGCTCTAGAAGGGCAACAAAAACGCGAACCGTATAACGAGGACCTTATCCATTTGCAAAACTATCTCTTAAAAACTTTAGTAACTAAACTAGAAAAGGTCCCTGGTGTCATTTTAAAAAACTGTGTTGGTTTACCGGTACTTATGTATTCTCACAAGGACCCATTTTCGAACTTATACGTATGTACATAATTATGCCAAATGTGGCGCTTTAACTCCTCTGTAGGTAATTTTCGTGAGTGATATTCATGATTTTAACGTAAATACGCTTTTACCACGGTTAAAATTCTTCGCATTATAAAAAACTAACTGTTAATTGCATTAGATTTTGCTTGGGATAAATTAATTATCGCGACAAAGTAAGAGCAAGCAACTATTTGACTGATAATAAAATTATGATATACAGTATTCGCGTTGTGACCATATAATGGTCTCCCAGGATCGTTCCACCCTGCACATGTTCGTCAGTGGACACTAACGGTTACGGTAACAACTCGCTACAATTAAACCTTAGTTCAATTCCATAATTAAAATAATTTTAAGATAAAATGTTGCAATAAGGTGTCTCGACGCGGACGATTTCATTTCAATTTTAATAAAACCTGTCATTAGCGGAATTGTTTGCCATATTATAATGGGTTTTCAGTTAACCATTAACATGCCAGCCATTCAATTTTGAACACTATTTTCTGTGCAATAGATATGAAATTTCATTTTGGGATATTAATTGTAAATTTTCACAATGAGAATTAAATAGGAAACAGGCAGATTGTGAAATGGAAATTTTTGACGCTCACTCTCAATGATGTGTTGGTGTGAATCTGTGACAATATTAATTTACGTATTTAATCTGTTTCAACTTATACCAGGATACTGATTTGTAAATAATAGGGGAACTAATTTACATATAATAGACGAATAATCAGTATTTCGATGGTCTATCAATTTGTATCAACCAACATATTTCAAATACTAATATTATTTTAATGTACTGCTAAATTAAATTTTCTAATTTAGATATATATGTTTCGGGAAATTGATTTTGGAATTTGTTGTGGCTTTAAACAAGTAATTTTATCGGTTACAGCGGCGATTTGCATTTATACAGTCGAACAAATAAAGGGTTACCAGATATAAATTATGTATTTTTAGTCAATGATATGGATACAGTTGATTAATATATTATTGGATTAATAGACGATAGTACGAGTTTTTCACGATCTTGATGGTCATTACCGTTAAGTCAAAAATGTATAAAAATATCGTGCGCGCGCATTTGAGTAAACTCTCGTAAATGCGCGCAAATTCTTTGAATCTTGCTGTAACATAACAAAACATATGTAGTATCACGCCTGTTTTCCCCGAAGGGTTAGGTAGACTTGTACTATTCTACACCTACATTTCGCAGATGCCGTCATTGAGTCCCATGTAATAGGGGGCGAGCCTATTGCCATCTACTGGACGCAGTTCCAGACACCTTGCTGCTACTGAAAATTTCCATACAGAAAAACCCAGTAAAACTTTGCCCGGCCTGGGAATCGAACTCAGGACCTCACACTCAGCAGTCGCGCTTGCAATCTCTAGATTAATCAGGCAGTTGCTTGAGGCTTCCTATAACATGGTGAATAAATATGCCAGAAAGACCTACATCTGTCACATCTGCGAAGACTACCAACCAGTTCACAAGTCAACAAAGAATTTACATGCAACGATAAAGAAGAAGACAATTCTTAAAAGACACATTGATATTCACTTGAGACCAAACTCAGCGGTTGTATCGCTCGTTGCTCCCATTCATGATTCAAGAAGGGTGAATATGTTTCCACTCATACCTACATTATAAACAAAGCACCACTTCTGGCCACACTCACTTAACGCCTATTTCTGCCTCGCAAATCGAAAATAAAAAAGTACACTGCCAGTTTATCGGAACCATCGGGACTCGATATATCACCCCTTTTCACCTTAAACTGTTAAGAAACATGGAACACGAGGGGAGGTCAGGTTTAAATGGCCGCGAGTGTATAAGACGTGGAATTCGAAAAATTCAATTTCCTAACTGTGAATTTAGTAGAGAATGTAAGAAATAACCGGCTGTGTGTCGGAATACTCCCGGGGGACACATGGGGAATGTAAAACATAGAGAAAGGAGAGAAATTACACGTGTTCCTACTAGTATGTGCCTATCTTTATCTTTTTAACATTACTTATACGGTGCGATACGTGTGGATAATCTTTGTTTTATATTTAACACATAACATAGCATCACGCCTATATTCCCCTAAGGGTTAGGCAGAGGTGTACTATTACACACCCACATTTCGCCGATGCCGTTTTTAGCATCATGTAATAGGGGGCGAGCCTATTGCTATCTATCGGGGACAGTTCTAGTTTCCGTGCTGCTACTGAGAATTTCCATACAGAAAAACCCAATAACGCGTTGTTCCCAGGTCGGACCTGGGAATCGAACCCAGGACCTCCCGCTCAGCGATTGTGTTTGGAATCATTAGACCAATGAGGCAGATCCTCTTATGATACTCATTTTGTTTAATATAAGTAGAGGTATATTTTATTGCATTTTGATGAATGCAATAAAATATTGGCATTACGCCTTTTAGGAGTATTTGGCAATTGCCATCTTGTGATAGTTGAAAGGAAATTACTCACTACTTTCTATGTAAAAAAGTCGTGTTTTTTTTTCGTACAAATTCTGTTAATGAGTAGCAAACGATTTGTGCACTGATAGATGCTTCCTTAGTATGGTTGATATAGTGTCATTGTGTGTCGTATATGTGTTTCACACCTGAAGGGTTCTTCCTTAAAGGCCCGAAGGAGATGGAGTCGTGTAGGTCAAAGTCAAAGTCAAAGTTTTTTATTTCAGGTAGGCCTTTTCAGACACTTTTAAAAAGTCGAGATTCTAGGCGCACGGTTCCAAAGGGGGTAGATCCTATGGAGAAGAGACCGGCAAGAAACTCCATGGATACTCTTTTCAAAAAACAAAAAGCTATTTTCCAATCCAAATCTTAAATTGCATGTTGCATTATATAAGAAAAATAAAAACGTTACTTACATAATGAGGTAATATAAGACAATACTCTAACTCACCTCATTGACGTAGAAGACTGAGGACTGAGAGAAGAACTTAAGCACAAATGAAACCGCAGCTGAGGTAATCACTTGAACTGGATCTCAAATTCCAAGACCTAATGGATGACTGATGAGGACACTTGATCGATTAAAAGCCAATTATGATTATTAAAATGTAAAAGCCTCATTAGTCTAGTGTTTGAAAGCGCGGTTGCTGATTGTGCGATCTCCGAGTCCGGTGTTTGAAATTTTGTTCGCTAGATGGCAATAGGCTCACTATTATATGGAACTTCATAACGGTATTATCCTCAAAATGTATGTACAGAATACACTTTTGCCTAATCTTCAGGAAAACAGACGAGATGCTATATTTCTATGTAATGTATGTGTGAAATTGCTTGAACATTTTTCTGCAGCAAGCCAACCCTTAACTTTTGATGGCACGCGCGTGGGAGTGTGTGCATAGGAGTTTGTGTGCGTATCCTTGGTGTTTGTGAGACAAATTCTAATTGAATACGTGAACAGCATTCAAGTTTATACCATAAAGAACTTTCTCCTGTAGAATGGTTTAGGCTGAAGATCAATTGCTTTTGAGACGTAATGTCGTCTCTATGGAAATCGTATTCGCTTGATCCAATACTTGGAAAACACTCCAATTTATTCATTCGTCTCAGGAAACTATAGCCATAATCGATTTCACGTAATTGTCATTTTCATCATCAGCCCGTAAACGTTCAACATGTGTCTTCTTATGATTGGCTGGCTTTACTAGGTTTCCCATTAGAATCATAGAAATGCTGTTATCATCCTCGGCTAAAGAGAAGGGCTCATGCTTCTTCTTGAGGTCAGTGCACCTAAAAAGGTCGTGTTTAGTAATAAAATTCATCTATGAATCTCCACAATAAACATATGATTATTGAATAAATATGAACCTTTTGTGAATAATATTGAAAGTTGAGAATTACTTGGACATTCGTAGTTTAATCATTTTATAATTCATATAATGCGTCCTTTTATGAGAACATTGTGAGTTGTATACCTCATGTTCATACAGTTATAACTGCCTAGTCATGGATCTAGTAGTCATAAGCTCGATCGCTGAGCGTGAGGTCCTGGGTTCGATTCCTGGGTCGAGCAGTGTGCAGTCGCAGTCGTGCATTGGGTTGTTTTGTATAGAAATTCTTAATAGCAGCGTGGAGTTTGGAACTGTGCCCAGTAGATGGCAATAGGCTCGCCCCCTATTATATGGGACTCAATAACGGCATCGGGGAAATGTGGATGTAGTAGACCTCTGGCTAATCTTTCGGGGAATTCAGTCATGATGCTATATTATGGTATGTTAAGGATTATATTATTAAGGTAGGCTGCACCTTAGAAAATGATTATCCAGCAATTAAATCTTCAAAAAACAAAACTAAAATTCTATAAATCTTAAAAACAATTATCACGAAACAAAATAAATATCTATAAGAACGTATACGTGATCCAACGGCACCCAATTCCCGGGGTAGTGTTTGAATTAAACATAAAATATAATAGTCCATTTAGACATGGTGCGAGGGCACTATCGCAGGACGTTACTGTTATGTCCACATTAGCCGACAACACTTTAAGGTCGATGTCTCACTGACAGCAGAGAGGATTATAGAACATAACACTTGAATTTACAGTACTTTCTCACGACCGCTCATCGTCGTGATCGTTAGGTCCGTATTCAACAGTATGTTCATATAATGTGCTTACAGTTTATACTGATACGGTCACCACACAGACCATGGCATCATTATCTGCCTAGCCTTTTCCCATCTGACTTTCGCCGTCCAATTACTAGAAGAAACTGATACTCTAAGGTTAGACTGGTTGTCAGATTTTTGGGCTGCTGATTCCCGTAACGACTGTCATAGGTCTTTATATGACACTAGGGACCAACTGTTTAACGAGGCTACGCTTTCCGAGGCATGGAGGGGTCTCGATGTGTGGAAAATGGTCATCTATCCAAGGACGGTCCACGGCAAAGGCTGCTTAACCTCGCAGATCGATAGATAGATCTATGTATTTTCGTACGCCTCAATGTGTAATGACGATAAATTTTATCTACATATTAAGTAAGTAATATTGACTAAAACAAAGTGTAACATTTCCTTGATAGGAGACGTTTTCGCGATAAAATTGGTAAGTAAAACCACCAGAGCAAAAAACAAAAAAATCAAATTGGAGGAGTAATAACTAAAATTTTTTACGCATAATAATATCAGTCTACAGTTGCACGTATTGGACCAGCCATATTTATTTATGCGTCAAGAACAAGATGTGTATGTGTGATGTGTAGTCGTCGCTTGCAGTGACACCTCGTCCTTACCTAACCACGGGAGCACGGAAATACTTTATGCACTTAACACGTATTATAGTAGAAATAAAAATAAAACCACCATATAATATCAGAAACATTATATTATTCGATAAGAAAGAGCAAGTAGCTTCATTAAGAGTTTAAAAATAAATAAAATTTAAAGTTTGAACAACGTAGTACAAGCATTTCGTTTCGGTTTTAGGTATCAAAATATTATATACTACTTAATACTTTGAAAACTAAGAGTAAGTGTGGTAGGTGACCTATGATGTAGACTGTACCAGATATACGATAAATGGAGCGTGGCGTTAAGCGTCGGGGTAGGTCGATGACATCAGAAAATGGCGGAGGCCTAAATACCAATGACATTAGCCGCGCAAATAAGCAATGACTCCGCAGTACTTTTTAAAAACTTTACCACTATGATTACTTTAATCCTATTGTGGGTGTAGTTAACAGACAATCTCACATACACTCACACATAGACTCGGAACAGTATCGTCTGTAACAAACACTTCTTCTGTGTGGTCATTAAATCCGCGAATCATAGTAGACAAAGCCTATTACTAAACCAATGCACTAATCTGGTGCTACCGTGCACAGCGCAGAATGTATCAAAGAGAAGAAAGAGTCCTGATACCCCATCAATATTTTGACACATATAACATAACTATGTTCTTTTATCATAAATTCTGACTGTTAGAATGCCGTAGCGTCAGTTGATATCCGGCATGGCACACACTTGTACTGCCTATAAATATCTGTTTCGGAACCTGAATGTTTGTGTATGTCATTTGTAAGTATAATTGCAACCCCGACACAGGATATCCTCGTGAGTAGTGTACAGCGTTTATTTTATTTTAGTTCTACTTTTACTACTTTAGTATGCAGTGATAACCGAGTGGTGAAACGCCTGCTTTCCATTCGGGAATGTCTGAGTTCGATACCGGCCCACGCCTCTGATTTTTTTTATTACATGCGGCACAGGCGGACTGGGTTTTGACACCTATTGGATATCTGCAAATTATTGCTATAGGTAGAGGAACCAAACTCCATCAAAGATATTTCATCTCAGGGTGCATCAGCAATACGTATGTATTAATGTTCCAAATATAAAGTTTCTCTTTAACAGAGTACCAGTAAAAATTGCGTAATTTTTGAACGTATTATCCTAAAACCACTCAGAGAACACCACACCGCAATGAATCCTTACGAAAGGGTTTAAAAATGGCCGGCTTATTAACATATATCAGGCGTGTACACGAGCCCTTTGCAAGTCCCACCCTTGGCGGGCACCCGTTGAATACAAATTCGCCAAACTCTTATCTCATAATACCAATGCATTTGTTGTACCACCCTCGTGAATTTTAAGACTTTAAATTTATAATTATTATGCAAACTAGAGATGCCCGCGGCGTGGTGGTGTGATGGTTGATTGAAGGTTATTGAATTGACTCTTGAGGTGGGGTCTTGGTGTGAGTTTAAATTAACTGCAGTCTGCAGATATGTCCACATGATTGGTTTGAAAAAGCAAAAGAAAGTAATCGTTAAAAATACCGGGACTTTGAGTTTAAGTGTGTTGGATTCTGGACTTTGGGTTTAAGTTCTATTGTGGTAGATAAGAAGCCTTCATTTGAACCTTCTAGTCATCTATCTGCTAAAACCTATGCTGTTACTGGCGAGGCAGTCGCTTCGCGTAAAAGGAGTTACCAAACACCGATGTCTACTCCTTGCTACACTCACAGTAAGACCATATTCTAGCTACATAGTATGACCATTCTACACAGTAAATCCAAGAAAATCCTTTCCCTTTCCGTCCAAGGCCGTAGGTATAATGTCTTATTAAGTTCATGTGCACATAAAAAGTAATATCGGACATAGATTATTACGTTTAGAACATGTTCTTAGTTAGGAGTGTCGCGTGAATGCAATGTAAGTTGACGATGAAGTCTGATAATTTAATTGAGACTTATTTATTCTCCTAGACTTATTTAGACTTCAAACTGCCTTATTGGTGTAGTGGTAGTATGCGCAGCTGTTGATAGAGAGGTTCTGGTTTCGATTTCCTGTTCTGGAAGTGTGGTTAGATTTTTTCAAAGGAAATTCTCTGTAGCCCCAATATCTTGGAATTGTCTCCAGTAGATGGCGATATGCTCGTCTCCTCATTCCATGGAACTTAATATCGGCCTCAGCATAATATGAGTACATCTAAAGTAGTACATTACACCTCTTCCCGATGTTATAAGTATTTATTCCTCGATACAAAAAATGATTGACGCGTACCGTTGGGTTTTTATTATTTTTCACAAACATCCCTGTTTTTCTTTTTCAAACCACTAACTTTAAGACAGAGATTAATTTCGGTGCTATCAAGAGCAATCATTCATTGTCAGGTATGGAAATTAAATTCTCAGTGTTGCCAAACTGGTCATGCAAAAACAAAAGGGATTTTCAAATAATCCCAGACAATGACGTCATATTACCCGATAGTAATACTAGTTGGTGACAAAAGCGGAGAACGCATGTATTCATTACGTATTCCCCTAAGTAAACATGGCTTGTTCAATATTAGGCTGAGAACATATGGCTCGGTGTAAGACGTGTTTTATTAAACGCGGAGCATAAGTAAGCGTCGTTCACGCATTTTAAGCATTGCCATATACGGCCGAACCTTCTCAAGCGTTCGTTTTTACTCGCTTAGCTTGTTTTATATTGTGCCTTTATAAATTAAATATGTTTACGGTTTTCCTGTGTGTTCTTGAACTGAGATAAAATACATTATATGGTATTTTGTTTGTTTTTTATTATTATTATCTGAATTATTTTTTTGATGGTGTATTGTTGTACGATAGAGATTGTTCAGTCTTTCTATGAGTGGTATAACTTAGCATGATATTTCAAAAGTGTTTCAAAATCTTGCTTGAATATATAATCTGAAAACAGGTATGAATTCATAACACAACATAGCATCACGCCTCTATTTCCAGAGGTGTACTATTGTACGCCGACATTTCGTCGATATTGTTATTAACTCCCATGTAATAGGGGGCGACGCTATTGCCATCCATCGGGCACAGTTCCAGACTCCGTGCTGCTACTGAGAATTTCCAGACAGAAAAACACAATAGCATTGCCCGACCCGGAAATCGAACACAGGACCTCACGCTCAGCAGTCACGCTTGCGACCACTAGACTAATGAGGCAGGTATTAATTCTTACGTGGTAATTCGCAAACAATCTGCCATTGTTAATCAGATTATGGCAAAGTTGATGAAAAATAAAATATTTTAGTTCTATCCTCACGCTGTATCACTATCAAACGTTAAATTTTTTTTTTTTTTTTTTTTTTTTTTAAACTTTGCCCCACACTAGGAATAATTCCTGTATCGTGGGTGCGTTTACAAACACATATATTCACATACACAAACGCCCAGACCCGAAACAATTATCTGTAGATCATACAAATATTTGTTCCGTGCGGGGATCGAACCCGCGACACTTAGCGCAGAAAGCTAATCGCTTAGCCACTACGCCAACCGTGTCGTCAAATCTAGTAAATCTGAACACGTATCCACTGAATTACTTAAATAAAACTAAATATGGAGCGCTGGCGACATGAATGCCTGAAAATACAAGCGTTAGATTTGTCCTTTGCCATTTGTTTTTTAATAATAAATGCGAGACTAGAATTTCAATATATGAAGAAGGTCCGTTGTGTATGTGCGACAGTCTGGACTTATATGCAAGTAGTTGCGCCATCTTTTGCATATATAAAGTGACTGCTTTCAATGTATGCCAAATATTTTGAATGTATTTATTATGTACATTGGCTCATTTTTTTGTTGTGTTTGTAATTGTCAAGACAAGGTTTGTATGAGAGAAAATTTGTGGAAAATCTACCAGAAACGACGCAAATTTGGATGGTATTTTTGTATGAAGTACATTTTATTCATTAGTAAATTACACCCGTGCGAAGCCGGGGCGGGTTGCTAGTATTATATAATTCTTCTGTACGTGTGTTTGTTGCTTAACTCCTAAACGGCTGGACCGATTTGGATGAAATTTTGTGTGTATATTTCAATGGGTTCCTAGATGGTCTGAAAACACAATTGGACTCGATAGGTGGCGCTTCGATCGAGTCCTAAAACAGGTTCGGGCAGGACCACGTCTGACGGGTCCGCTAGTATACATATAGATATATTTCTTCTGCACGTGTGTATGTCACTGAACTCTTCCTAAACGGCTGAAACGATTTTGATGACATTTTTTGTGTGTGTTTGTGTGGATCCCTGGATGGTTTAGATTCACAATTGGACCCGGTGGATGGCGCTGCGATCGAGTTTTACGTTCGGGCAGGACAACGTCTATCGGTTCCGCTAGTATAAAATATATTTAATGCGCTCATTAGTCTAGTCGCTAGTACAACTGCTGAGCGTGAAGTCTTACGTTCGATTCCCGGTGCAGTGTTATTTTTCTGTATGGAAATTCTCAGTAGCAGCACGGAGTCTGGAACTATGCCCGGTAGATGGCAATAGGCTCGCTCCCTACTGCATGGGACTCGATACCGGTATTGGCCGAATGTGGGTGTACAATAGTAATCCTGCTATGTTATTCAATATATATTTTCAGGCTAAAAATTGTGGTGAACCTAGTTTTAGTCCATAAAAGTGCCAAAGGTTTTTAGAATTCAGATTAATGTTATGTGTCCTAGCTTTACGTACTATGTATTTAACCTTTCAATAGTCCGAATAAAGTACCTCATTAATTTAATTTAAAATAATCAGATGCAAATGTACCTGCAAATGATACAAACTGGATTTTAGTCAATTAGAAGTCTAGGTATAGTCTACCTTAAATGATTACAAGCAATATTAGGAGACTGCCTGCTTCATTGGTGATGACATTTTTTGTGTGTTTGAGTGGATCCCTGGATGGTTTAGATTCTCAATTGGACCCGCAGCCTGATTACCGATGTAGCGACAGGCGTAGATCGCGCGATAGCTTCTGTCAAACGTCACTTTTGTGACATATAATGTATTGGCTGACAGTGAAATTGCTGTTGCGTGGCTATCGCGTTGCTGTCGCTTTTTTACGTAATTAGGCTGCCGGTGGATGGCGCTGCGATCGAGTTCTGCTGTCGGGCAGGACAACATCTGTCAGGTCTGCAAGTATTTAATATATTTAATGCACTCATTGGTGTAGTGGTCGCAAGGGCGACTGATAAGCGTGAGGTCCTGGGTTCGATTCCTGGGTCGGGCAAAGTGTTATGGGGTTTTCTGTATAGAATTTCTCAGTAGCAGCACGGAGTTTGGAACTGTGTCCGGTTGATGGCAATAAACTCGCCCCCTATTGCATGGGACTAGCATCGGCGAAATGTGGGTGCACAATTGTACACCTCTGCCTAATCTTTCGGGGATAAAGGCGTGTTATTATGCTATAAGAAGGAATTATATTTAAGGTCAAATTACTGCAGTCCCAAACAACGCAACCTGATGTTTTATCTTGAAAAGTTGTTGTTGAGATATGTTCAAGGTAGTCTTATTTTCTTGTCTTATTCCCTAATGTTTATATTTATAACTAGCATCCGCGCACGGCTTCGCCCGCGTGGTTTACGAACCCGTACATTTTTCCGGGATAAAAAGTAGCCTATGTGCTATTCCAGACTATAATCTCTGTGCCAAATTTCATCCAGATCCGTTCAGCCGTTCTGGCGTGAAAGAGTAACAAAGATCCATCCATCCATCCATCCTCACAAACTTTTGCATTTATAATAACTAGCTTCCGCACGCGGCTTCGCCCGCGTGGTTTACGAACCCGTACATTTTCCCGGGATTAAAAGTAGCCTATGTGCTATTCCAGACTATAATCTATCTCTGTGCCAAATTTTATCCAGATCCGTTCTCCGTTCTGGCGTGAAAGAGTAACAAAGATCCATCCATCCATCCATCCATCCTCACAAACTTTCACATTTATAATATTATAGTAGGAAGGATTAGTACGATAGGATAGCATAGGAAGTAGGATAGGATAGGATAGGATAGGATTAGTAGGATTAGTAGGATTTATGTTGTCTTATTTAAACAACTGTGATTGCTTGTTTAAGTAAAACTTTTATAATATTGTTATCAATTTGAAATTTTCAACTTAAGAAATATTGGGCCATAACTGTAAAGTGTTATCATGTTTTACTTTGTGAATGTTGGTTATCCTGAAATTGGCGTATTTATAAGTTCGAGGCTATTTATGTTATAGATACTTGAGATATATTTTATAAATAAGCTGTGGGGTAAACCTTTATTGATACATAATTACGGCATGGTTAACGCAGTGGCTAAGTGATAAGTTTTTTGCGCTAGATGTCGCAAAAAATATTTGTATGATCTACAGGTAGATGTTTAGGGTTTGATTGTGTGTGTATGAGCCATGTGTGTGAGAAATGCTAAAGAATCATTAGTAAGGGGTCCAGCAAACGACTGACCGATCATCAACACAACAGTTTAGTCGTAATAAAAACCTTCGGAAACTTAATGTTATAAGCGGCATTCTTACATACATTCTAAATTCACACATACGTCTCGAAAACCTCTGCCTAAACCTTGATGATACTTGCATGATAATTATAAAGCTATCGCTTATTCTATTCAAAACCTAATATGTTGTGTGATGTGCAAACTCTGCCCCATTAACAACATGAAGTCAAAACAATTAACGTTGGCAACACAATCTTCACTTACACTTAACGACAGTTAACAAAGCAGTAATTCTTTCATTTCATATGAACGTGAAGGTCGGTGTCCGCCATGATTGTTTAATTGAAAGTGAATTATAATTACTACCGCGTGAATACCAATAGACAATTAAGTCACTGATTATGTGGATTACGTAAAATGTAAGTGTATGGAAATATTTATGAAAGTGAAAAGTTATTTAATATTGTACTTTAATGGTTATGATATTATTTATTTATTTCTTCGTTTATTCTGATGTTAACAACGTAATGTGCCTGCCAATAGTTCTTTCGTTTTTTATTATAGAAAGTGCGTATTGGCAATTCTCATACGTTGATGTTAGCAAGACAGCAAAACCCGTTTTTTTTACCATTAGTTAGTATCCAGTTATAGTTATAGTTAGTTAGTTATAGTTATCCAGTAGGATTACTAGGATTTATGTAGTCATGTACATGTACAAGTATACATGTACATGTACAAGTATACGGCCCACCTGATGGTAAGCTGTTACCGTAACCAATGATATGCCGGGTTCCCTACATAGTGGTTGAGCTTAGCGATGCTAACGCATGCATCATGCTTGTGAACGGGTGCCGTCTACCGGAATTGGTCAGTCACTAGCTACAGCAGTATACATACCTTCTTGAAGAAAATAAAGAATTTTGTATTTTTGGTCAACTTGTAAATGCCATGGCAATCTTATTATGGATTTTTTTTCCTAGTATTTTATTTCACACATTAAATTACATTATTCTCGCATTCTCTTACTACAACAGTGTACCAGATAAAGAGTGTAAGATATATTATTTTAAAAGAGTTTTCATGGAGTTTCTTGCCGGTTCTTCTCCATAGGACCTACTATTTGGAACCGTGCACCTGGAGTCTCGACATTTCATAAGTGACAGTAATTGGTTTACATGAAATAGAGATAATATATTCTTTTCTATTATGGACGCTTGCAATACCGAGGGGCATAAATTGCGCGTAGCCGACCCTGTAAAAATCTTTTCACACACTGTTTGAAGAACCCCATGTTTTCTCTCATGTCTCTTAGGGGAATCTCCGTGGGGAGCTGATTCGAAAACCTGGAAAGATACTCCTCTGATGCACGGTACAAGACCACGTATGTGCGGATGAATTCCCCGCCGATAGCAAGAAGCATTGTAGAAATTAAATCTATTACAGAAATTCTCGAAGAAATACAAACTCGACGAAAATAAGACACATCCACTTCTTGTAGTGATCAGTGTAGATAAAAGAATTCGTGAAAATAATACTCTTGTATTATTTTCGCGAATCCTTTTTTCTTGTATTTAACTGTATTGTTCCTATATATTTTATCAAGGGCCAAGATACTGAGTCTTGGCTTCTGACCCGTGGTCGATATTGTTAGCAACTATTAAACTGAGAGAAATAGCCTTCACTAACTTACTCTATCTAGTACCCTTCTGCCGAGTTCCTGTATACGCCAACGATATAGAAACACTAGATGGAGATCAGTTATATTTTAAAGATGATGAGGAAGTCAATAGAAATAATGGATTGCCCAAGAGGTTTTTGGTAGCGGATATCAAAAGCCACTGGTCTGTGTAATCTGCTGTTTCTATATGAACATAATTACAACGGGCTCTATTGAAGGTGCTTTCATCTGAATGGTTTGCATAAGATTTTTTACTTATGTCATATGTTTTAATAATTATGTCAGACGTAAAAAATCTTATGTGACATCTTCAATAACCCCATTATATTATTATTATTTTTTTTCTTATCCCCATAAGGTGACAAGGACTCAGACCGGTTCCTGTCAGCACCGGCTTCCGAAGTAGCTACGGACCTCCCGAACCAGATAGGAAATAAACAATAAAATTTGTCTAACAATATTAGTTGTTATACTTTCTCGAAAAATACGGACTGACTGACTTTCAAACACAATATATACAATTTAATTTCTCGAAGCAAATAAATAAAATCAAATATTTTTTTTTCATCGTGAGAATTTGCCATAAAATCTATGGCTGCAATACCATATTTTACCC
Organism: Shargacucullia verbasci; assembly: GCA_947562105.1. Classification (NCBI taxonomy): domain Eukaryota; kingdom Metazoa; phylum Arthropoda; class Insecta; order Lepidoptera; family Noctuidae; genus Shargacucullia; species Shargacucullia verbasci. The sequence goes on along the minus strand of OX387286.1, from coordinate 2,744,112 downwards.
TTTAGAACAATATTTTATAGAGTTGGCACGAGCTATCGCTTGGAGGTTGTTCATGCCGTAGTGGAAAGATAACCCAGTCAGCAATGATGGTTTCGAGGTTGACTGCCCAGGTTACGCCAGACGATCTGTGGCGGCTATTCCCTTGAACGATGAAAAATATTCCGGCCCTACTTAACTCTAAAATTCTTGTCTCCTCAGTTGTCTTTACATCGACGTAGCTATCCACTACGTGAAGCTGCGTTGTTCCAGTAGTTAGTTGGTACTCCAACGGTCTTTACTTCTAACGCGAGTTAGTTGTGAAGCCAGCTTGCTACATTCACGTGATCAGTCCAGTAACGTAACGTGTTAAATTGAGTTACACGTTCGTAAGAGATGGAATGTATGTGAATAATTTGCTATTGGACCTTTGAAATATCGGCCAAATAGTATTAACAATGTTGATTTTCTCTCTGCTATGTCCGTTTGTATACTTTATGGCTTCCGTCTCCTGTCATTGTTAAATACTTTTAATGTATATGAATTGTTACATATATAATAGGTCTTGCAATCATATAATTCTATAATGTAAATTTTAATTGAGGATTTGCTGTTGCATTCGCTCTGGTTGATCATCTTTGTCCTAAAGGTTATTTAATGAAGTATGTAGGTGTAGCACGAACTTTTCTCATGTTTTCACTTATATTTTCACATTGGATTTTGAGAGTTAATGTTTGTAAGAAGCAACGAGAAAATGCACATTACTGCTGCTAATATAATGCTACGTAAAATAATGTACAAGGGTTGAGATCACTTATGCCACAACTTTGTGTAGAATGAATGAAGTTATTCTCATACTATGCCTTCCTTAATTGCATAACGTGAATTTCATAGCTACTTTCATTATAATACCATAATGACAACGCCAAAACGAGGTTATGCAACGGCCTTTCAAAGCCATACAAAGTAGGCCACATTAACTGCACACGCTTGAAGTTAATTTATTTACCTTTTGTTTTATTGTTTCGTCAAACAAAAGCTTGGTTATAAGTTATTTTTTCCGGATCACATAAATTGTAAGAATCGGTTATGAGCCTTGACCTTACGTGGTTTAAATAACATCTTAGGAAGTATTATTCCCTATCTAAGACATAGGTTTAGACTAGACTAGACTTTAAGAAGTTTGTATAAGCAAGAATTCTCGTTCGTATTCTTGCTAATTAATATACGATCTACTTTTATAAAAAATGAAAAAAGTAAGGAATAATTTGACGATACGGTTGCCGCAGCGGCTAAGCGATTAGCTTTCTGCACTTCAGGGTTCTGTTCTGGGTTCGATTTCCGCACGGAACCAGTATTTGTATATATATATAGGATAAATCTTAAGGTGAGGCAATATGAAAACAAAAAAGATAAATGAAATACGTATGTATTTATGGAATGAGTTAGTAAGCAAGAAATATGTCAAAGATTAATATGTATATTCCTTCATGATATCAGTCCCACTGCTGTAGACCTCCAAACGTACCTATAAAAATTTGCCTAATAAGTCGTAAATATTGCAGTGTTATTATTGTTTCACCATGTGCGGTAGTTAGAACAAGTTTCCGAAGGCCCACGTTGCAAATTATCTACACTTTCGCAACTGACCAGAAATTCTGGCCCAGGGGTCCTATTTCGAACTACTAACTATCGGTGCTAGAGAAAAAGAGATGATGCTATATACTATGTATAGCCTTGTCTCTCTCTTGGAAGGGAATAGTGATAGTTTCAGAATTACAAAGTTGTCTTAGGTCTTTGACTCGAACTTATTAAAGGAGATTTATTTGGAAATCACTCGGTTTCTGCGCGTAGCAACACTGGAATATTTGTCAAGTTAAAGTTTGGTTGGTTTTCCTCTATAAAATAGGGACAAGTAAGTTTCTGTGGAACTACAGCCAAGCATTTTGATACTGTATCGTAGTTTTTCCTTAATTATTTTAAGTTTGGCAAAAATTACTAAGTACTTTTCGTCGCTCGGTGGACTTTCGTGGACAAGCAGTCCTTACAAAGTCGTATATTTAACGTCGGTTGAAGGGTGATCTAGGCAAATTGAAATAAGATGATAATAGCAACAAATAATATAACAGTTCTTTTTACAACGGCCATTAAGAAACCTATGCTCAACAATCAAATGGACGACCTGTAAAACGTACAACTAAATAACCCACTACTGTTCCACTGTCAAGTAAGGGTCTCTTTTCAGAATGAGAAGGGTTAGGCTTTAGTCCACCACGCTGGTCCGTTGCGGGTTTGCGAACTGCACACATCTTCAAAAACTTTACGGAGCCTTCTCAGTTGTGCAGGGTTCTTCACGATGTTTGCCTTCACCGTAAACGCAAGTGATAATCAAATTTTAATCCGCACATGATTCCGAAAAGTCAGAGGTGTAGGCCGGGTTTGAACTTAGGCCTTTCTGCATGGATGGCAAACATTCAACCGCTAGGCTATCATATATTTTATCAGAAACTTAAAACTATTTCATTATAATTTAAATTGATTGTAAACTAATCATATTTAGCCATCTAAGTTCTTGTATGATTTCAAAGTCCTTCAGCTTGCATGACCACACTTAGTTTATAATTATTATGCTAAATTGATATTTACTAAATAGGATCCCTTTACAACTTTAGCACTTAGCTCAACTAAATTATTCTAAAGCGATTTTGTTAGCATAAGTTTGTGTTTTAGCTTCAAATTAATGCTAAAAACTTATGGCCCTTGTGGTTTGGGGATAATGTATGTACTTTGATAGAGGTTCAATGACTTTAAAGAGAAATGTATGAAGTTACTATTATTTTATATAGAGATTTACGAGATATACAATTAGAATATTCAGTTTTAGTTTCATCAAACTAATTCAAGCTGAGATGCAGTATGTTATACTCCCGTCCACACATATCGCTATATTATCCCTTAGAATGAAAGTGACCTAACTCAAAATTTTGGTTTTGCTAAACTGAGCTTAAAACTATATATGTATAAATATATACTTTTTGAAGACTTTCTTGATAATTTTCTACAAATTGCATTTTTTGACTTATTACACTTTAATTCTGAGGGTGCGATATATGCAGGTGCAGAAGGTGTGCGGAATATTATGTAACATGCCACTCAAACCGATTCTTGACATGCGTTTCGCGGATCTTCAGGAGTAAATAACAATGACGTAAACCACACATCCATTCCAGCCTCACCTTTTACAATATAAACTGGCTGTCTTCCGCAGTTATGTTCATCGTTACTAATGATATTTTATTGAAGTATCAATAAATTCTCTTTAGTTAATCTTATATAAGCATGTGTTCGTCTGCATTAACTGCATGTGTTTGGGTACCTACATACAACGGTTTTGAGTAGATATTTTCCGTACCAAAGTTTATTTCAAGTTTAATATAATCTGTTTGATCAGCAGAATATTGCTGTGTTTTAATTCAATATCTTTATGAAAATTGTCTCACGTGTGAGTAAATTTAAAATCCAGATACAGAAAAAACATTCAATAATAAGACCGGCATTGTAATTCAATATTTTATTACTCTTCATTATTATTCGAATTCCAGGATTCACGTATTTCATTTAATTGCAACGGCCAAAGTGATCGAATCACATGATTTCGTTGCTGTGCAATTAAATATTTAAAATATCATTATTGTGAAATGCTTTATACATTCCTCAAGGGAACTATGTGTTTACGAGATAAGAGTAATGTATGTTGTCGGAAAATAAGCAGTCTCTCACTATTATTTTTTTACATCATCCCATTGAGTATAATAAATATTCACATTTTAATTTCGTAAAATTATTTTGGTGAATGTGCATAACGATAATCAATGCTGATTTACATTACTATATGATCTCGATACTGAATCACCCTAGATCGAGAAAAAGTGTAAAATGTTTTATAAAAGCTCTCGTAAGAGAAATCGAAATATTATAAAATGGGGGAAGCCTGATTAATAATGATGATACGGTTCGTGTAGTGTTGTTGTTTAAATAAAATGTCAAACATTAGAATTAGGAATTAACACAGCGGGAACAATTAAGTCGGCACGTCGGGAAACCCGCGGGCAGCGCTCGCGCAGCGGCCCGTGAAAAACCGAAAGCGTTTGTTATCAAATGATTTTCTAATAGCGGTAACGTTATAATTATTATGTTATGTGCGCTATGTTCGGTTTGGTGTTCTGCTATTAGTTTGTTTTTGTTGAGTTAATTGTAGAGCTTCATTGGTTACAAAAATGATTGCCGTATTTTACTTACTTTCTTATGATTAGATCATCATCATACCTGTCCATCCGTAAGCGGCTCATGCTGATATTGGGCCTACATGTCCATAATTTTCAGTAAAACAATGTACTATATAATTAATTTTAATAAATAAATGTACCTAATATATAAGTCATTAAAGTCCATTTTAATGAATATCAGGGTTAAGTGCAGTTTCTAATATGTTCCGCAAACGTTCATTCGCAAGTTATTATGTGTAATTATGTTCTGCGCGATCTAGGATGTACTATCAATAGCAATATGATGCGGCACGTATCGTTATTCATCTGATGATAATATATTGTGTGTTTTGTGAGTATACAATAGTTGTTTTTCACTTCCTTTGGATGTCATACGTTGCATAAGAGAGAGTATTTTTATTTTGGTTTATTTTTTTACATATGTTTGTGATCAAGTAAATGATGATAAATGATAGTTATTAGGTGATATGTTTTGTTAGCGCAGTGAGAAGCGCTTCTCCTTTAGAGATATGGTCATAATAATGCTAAAATGGTTTAGTTATTTGAACATGGAGATTCAGGACTAATCAGGTATTAATAGGCAAAATACAAATTAGGTTTCATATTATTTTTTCTCAATCATTTTATCATTTGAATTAAGTATCTAAAAGTCAATAAAATATAAAACAACTTTTGCAAGCGAGTGTATGTGTAACACTAAACTTGTCAGGATATTTCGCAATGTGTTGAGAATTATGTTCGATCGGCGCTTGCGCAAAGGTTATCGATAACCTATGATAAAAACGAATTTTCTACTTATTACTAGGTAACTCATCCGCGAACATAATAATGAACCATTTACATTATTACTGGCAATTACATATATCTAAACTTGGATATTTGATAATATAATTACGATGATATTTTTTGGAAACAAGTCGGAAGAGTTAAAACAGCAATTTTATTAAATGAATAAAACGTTACATTCCTAAATTACTGAAAAAATACTCAAGACATCACGTACCACAGAAATAAATGTCAAATGGACTCAAAAAACAATACATACATAAAGTCACGCCTTTTTCCCATGGGGGTAGGCAGAAATTACGGAATGCCACGTGCTACGATCCTTACATAACCCTTTTTCTTTATCTACATTCATGCATTGTTTCATACATGAACGCCGGTTGTGGGTACTGCGCACCTGAAATTTTTGAAGGACATCACCAATAGAGTCCGGATATGAAAACAAATGAATTGCAATAAATTAAAATACAGTACACCAACCAATAAACGTTTTACAAAGCCGTCAGATACCGGCAACCGAGAATAATAGATTTTCTATTGTGTCTAGTTCTACCTATGTGTCATGACGGGCTAAAAATTCATTTTTCATACTTCACTGTACCATACGTTAGTTTTGGCCAAATATTCCATCGGATCCACTATCCCCATTTGTCGGCTTTCACAGTCAGAATAAACAATTTTGTCTTAATCCAATGAAAGTTTAATTTTTTTTTGGGTGTACAAAAAAATCAATCACAAAGTGGCGGTGCGGCCGAAACGACACGAGTTTTCAGCGGCGGTCAAAAAAATCCTTTTAAATCGACAAACTAATTCCACTGATGTGTTCCGAATATATATGGGTTGCTGGTAATATTTTTCTGGGCGTTATTGTTTTAAAAAAAGGCTGGGCTTGTCTTTTGTTTGTTAATTAGTGACTTGCGGATTTAGGTTAAGAACAACTTTATTTCTCATAAGAATTACATAGATAATTCACTTACTGAGAAACACACTAAAATTAAGATTTATAATTGGAGCGCACAGATTATGTGGGTACACAGATAAATAATAACATAAACTCGATCGTAAGTTTAACAAACCACAACATGGATTAAGTTTGATTTTTACTAGATGTGACATTGATGGCATAGTCTGTTATTAGCAGGTTTTTTACCATTTTGTATTCAGTTTATTGTCTTATTTATACATTTTTGGTACATACATGATTTAAAATTATGTTGTTATTATGGATTTAAGGTTATGTTGGATATTAAAAAATATGATGTTCATTGGGTTGAAATGATTTTTATTGTTTTATGTATCTATGGAGATCCGGGATTCGAAGCGAAGCTCTGCGGTAATCAACCTGCTTAGCTAATGAGTTGACTAATGATATAAACTTCTATATATATATATATTACTTAAACTTCAAAGATTTTTTTTACACATCCTCATATGTGCAATTCGAATTACTTACAATTTCGCGTGTTAGTTCTCATTTTAAATTGGAAATATTTTTATCATGGTACGTTCACAAGTAAACATTACTTCTTTCTATAATTTTGTGTTTTTTTTAAAGTTATATAAGTGCAAAATTTATTAGCTTTTGAGTTACTTTACAGTAGATTTCATACACGAAATAATTAAATTAAATTTTAATTATATCACTATCAGTACGCGTGAAATATTTTGCGAGAGCACGAGACCATTATTATTGTTTACAATAACGTGGCATATTTTCACAAACTGAGTACAATTTAAATTTTCATAGGCACAAAACTCATCATCATCTGCCTAGCCTTTATTACAAAACTCGTATCTATTAAATTCATGACGATGCATACTTGTAAATACTGACAGTTGTGTCTTTACGTAGGAAGTATTTACACCCAGATATGTTCAATGAACATTCAAGAGTAATTGAGACAAGAGGTCAATCTATATATAAATAAGTAGGTAAGTACTTGCCAGTTGTCAGACAGCTTGCAGACGATGTAAAAAAACAATGTTATGTTGTCTGAGCTCTGGGCTCAAATATGATCTAGATCGATGTTGAAGTATGACCAACTGTGGCGAAATTTTGTTCCGACGTCACCAACTCTGCATACACTTAAACCGCCATAAATCAAATCTGCAATACTTACCATTAATTCATAGGTCTTTGGCCGCTCGACTGTTTCATAAACTTCCACCCTACCACGCCACTCTTTAGTGGGGCGACCACCTATGCACCTTCATTTAGTTGGAGCTACACTCGCGCGCAGTCCGTTCATTTTAAAAGTATTATACTAGTTACCAAAATGTGTGGGGAAATGGGCAAAGCGGTGCTGAGGGCGCTCACGGGAGCGCTCCTATGTGGCCTGGTGTCTGATGCCGCGTATTTGCAAGTAAGTTGGGATGAACATCCTTACAATGGCGTGGGAATTTGTCGTCGTTACATTTACTTTTTTTTCTATGACCTTGATCGGGTATGTAGCATATTCTTGGAGTCGCGGGTTCGATTCCCGTTTCGGAATATTTTATAGTTCCTTCCAAGGAATCATTTGGAAGGATTAAAAAATATGATACTATCTCCGTGTAGTGCAGCTACAGAAATTACTTCGACCACACAGATGAATAATAAAATCATCGGGAACATTAACAGACGGGTTGGTGTATGTAGTGACAGAGTGAAGGATGCCGATTGTTTCTATATTCTCTAAAATTTCTTTTTATTATTATAAGAAAAAAAAAACATTGCCCCACACTTGGCTTTCTCCTGTATCGTGGGAACAGTTTACAAACATACATGTCACATACACACACTTACAGACCCGAAACAACTATCTGTAGATAATACAAATTAGTGTTCCGTGCGGGAATCGAACCCGCGACACGAAACGTAGAAAGCTATTCGCTTAGCCGCTGCGCCGACTGTGTCATCATGGTTTAGACCTTCGTTGGCTGTATTTTGGTTCTCATGTTCTTTAATAACGCTTTCTGATAGGTTAGGGTATTTTTTTACCAGGTATACTCAAAAAATTACCTAACTTTCGGTGCAAGACCGACAAGGGAGTGGTCTATGTGTCAAGGGGAAAATGTTCTAAAAGGGCTTATGTGTCCCTAGATTTAACAACATAGGGGTAATAGCCGTCGCGATTACGACACGTGGCCGCCAAACAAACACATATTGTTGGCCAAACATCTGGCCGAGTCAATAATATTGTTTGCAAAGGCCGCTGTGATTCTGTTTGCTTTCGGCCATCTCGTTGTTTTTCGGTTGACTTTGTTATTTTTTGGTGAAGCAGTAAAGTGAAGTTACTGGACGTTCTTCTGTTGATTTAAGATATATTTCCGGTATTAATTTTATGATGATCAGGCATCTGGAAACACACACTTTGCGAGAATAATATAACACAATAAAGAGTTGTAGGAATTATTTTTATTCAGATTGTAGCTAGTATATTATAATATATGCAGCATCACGCTCCTATTCCCGAAGGGTTAAGCAGAGTTGTACTTATGTACACCCACATTTCGCTGATGCTGTTATTAAGACCCATGTAAGACTAAGGCAGTGAGCCTTTTGCCATCAATTGGCCACAATTTCAAATTCCGTGCTGCTACTGAGAACTTCTAATGAAAAAAAACCAATCACACTTTGCTCGACCCGAGAATCGAACCCACTCAGCAGTCACGCTCCACGAGTGAGACATATTTTTATTGTTGTTTTATGAAGCTGTATACTACAATGATAATAGGGTCAGTTGTTTGATTAACGACAAGATGTACATCTGGCTAGGACGCTCCATCAGCTATGTATGGTGATTTTCTAACTGTAGATTGACAGGTGTGACGGTAATTTATAATTATGTACACAAATCACATTTGCGGTTCTCCCGCGGCATAAGTTAAGTCGATTGGCGGCACGGGCTATAACGAAATTTCCTTTTAACGCAATCGCCATCAGCAATATTTCATATAAACATGCAAATGGGTCCATAATAACGTTTCAAACTTCTAAATATCTGCATAGTTCAAAGAGGAAGTTTGTTACAAATGTTTAAAGTACAGATATTACAATAAAAGGGTGGACTTGCGACCTTAAATATCTAGTTGCTATAACTCGGGGCCTCATAAGGGAATGCTAACTTTTGCAATTTTCCTTTCAACTGGGTTCCCAGGAGGCCTTCAAAGGAGAATTACTGTTGGTTAAATTTACTCTCATTTTCGTCGGAAAGTCTGAGGAAGGCCTGTTTTTTAGTTTTATTTCTTTGATCAAGCCTCTCAAAGTGGAAATTGTTTGAAACTTGGTTCGGCCTAAGAATTGGTATTCAGGAGTAATTTTGCAAATTCGCACCTTCTGGTGTTGCTGTTGTAATTTTTTTCTGTTTAACTTAACACTTACGTTTTTATTGAGTTTGATTACAATTTCTATCTGGCTACGGTGGTAGTACTAATCAGATCTACATATAGTAGTATTCTGAATAAAGTAAATATATTATGTATTCTTATTTATTAATTGATTTTCCTAATTAATTATGAACCCCTAGTACCAAATTGTTTTGTTAAACTAAATTAGATTTCAGTGTTTAATAAAGTTCGTTGTAATTTAAAAAAAATTGCAAGCTTTAATAATAAAAAAGAACTGTTGTTTCTTTCACGTTTCATTTAAAGGGCAATATTGTGCAAAAATTAAACATTTAAAGTAAGAGGTAAATAAAACTAGTGAAGACTGCACCAAACATAATTATGGGTTCCGTAACGAAATTCTTTGAAATAGAATAAATAATTGTCTGAATTGATGTCTGTCTTTTTGGTTCATTGGTCGCAACCGGGGTTGCTAAACGTGAGGTTCTGATTTCGAAAATACATAACAAGTAATACAACATGACATATATAGGTGAATTTTTCAAGTGGGCATGGATGACCAAATCCGAAACTATAAGGAATAGCGACAAATACTCAAAGGAGTCTCGAGCTCGATCTTAACGAAAACTAAAACTGCATCATTGGAGTTTGGAAGAAACAATATTACTAGCCAGGCATCGAAACAGTTGATTATGAAAAAGCACATGCTGTATTATTCCGCCATCCGATAGTATTGCTAATCAGGATAAAATTCTGGGAAGTCATGACATATGGCAAACTAAACAAACAAATGGAAAGATTTCTATTTTTAAGATTACCCGTCAATATGTGACCGACGACAAAATAGAACATGAATAAATTACAAGTTTATCACGGAATTCTAAAAACAAGGGATTAAAATCTAATATAAGAGCTCATAGTAATAAAATCTTTAAGAAGAAAGTTCCGAGTCTCGCAACTTTGAAATTAAACGTTGAATGGAGAACACGTTTTAAAATATCTGAATAACTAAAAAATAGCCAACTCCTGTGAGACTAGCCGTCGGAGAATGAAATCACTTTTATAATTGTTACATTTTTTCTTTTCATTAATTTTATTTCGTTTTTCTCAGTGTGCAGTCCCATAACAATATTTCGTTTTGATTTAACTTTAATGACTTTTAATTAATGTAACAATGAGAGGAGAGGTTTTCAAGAGCTAGCATCATGTTTTTAATCACGTTCACAAAGTCGGTCGTGGTTGCTACCACAACTAGAAAATTATTGTAGAAATCTCGTATTCCTTATTTTATTAGTATTTACAATACAACAGTGTTCTGACCAGCAATCAGTTATGAACAGTCAGCGAAATGAGTAGACTCTTGTAATAATATGTTACAAAAAGAAAATTCGTATTTAAATTCATAAAATGTATACATTAATCAGTTTCAAAGCTGACTGTACAAGCCATAAATAGTTACATATTGAATAACAAGCAAACGATACGAATATACATCGAATAATTCGTGACAGTCAGATTAGCAGGTCGACAATAGAATCCGTTATCGTGAATAAGCTTAGTAGATATAAATAACAGTTAATATAAGTGATAGTAATAAGTAATTTAAATTGATCGTAAATGCAGACTTATTGAATATTATATACAAGATAATATAAGTAGCCCGGTAACGTGACACACAAGAAAATTGACAATCGTCAATGACAGAAAACTGTTCCTGGAACTGTTACGGAATAATTTTGTAATACCAGAATTTGTTATCTAGGAAGCTGGGCACACGGCATTGCAAAATGTTCTAAGTGAGAGGCGGTTAGACTTGCCCACAAATAATATTGTAACCTCTCTCTGAAGCAAATAATGTAGATTCAATTTATATCAGCTGTAAGTTTTCCTTTTTAAATTAAAATAACTTACAAAAACTTAATTAGTGTTGTTGAAGTAACATATAAAGATGTTCTTGAGTCTTAAGTATTAAACATTTTTTTATTTGTTTGCACACTTTATATTATATTTGAGTGGAAAGAGGCAAGTGACGAAAGGTAAAATTATCTAGCATATCCTGGATATCCCCAAGCCGCCTGCCAATCGTGGGGATTATGGCAAACCCCCCATTGAGGGAGGCCTTCGTTCAGCAGTGGATGTCTTCTGGCTGATAATGATCCTGGATATCAGCCTCGACAACACTGCTAACAAGCAATTTTTTTTTTCACTAGCTTTTTCCGTATTATATCTCAAATTGAAGGTTTATTGTAAACTATTATTTAGAAAAAAGTAAGCATCTAGCCATGGAATTACCGATACTTTCACCATAAGATCAACCCACGTTTGGAACCGTGCACATACATTCTCAACGTTTTGAAAGTGACTGCAAAGGCCCTGTTGAAATAAATGATGATGACTCTTCAGAAACAATAGACTGTCTAAGAAACTGTATGTGCTTTTACTAATGACTGGAATATTAACCCTTCAAGTAAAACAGTACGGCATTATACACCAGAAAAATAGGACGGTAGAATGACGAAGAAAAAGTACGTAAAACAAGCACCCCTAATAAATTACATGTACAGTATTTTTCTTCATACAAAAACATTTATGACTTTTTACTCCTTCATTACTGTTAATTAACATAAAACACAATACTATTAAGGTCCGCAATAAAAACAAAAACAGAGTCTGCTCTACAAATAAGGCTATTTAGTGTGTTTTTAGTGAACAAGGGCAATAACATAGCGATCAGATAACGTTTTCAGAAGGACCTTATTTGTTATGACCGTGTGAAAAGTAGTTACGACGCTTTTTACGTTAATCGAGTAACAGTGTCTATGTGGAAGTTATAAGACCAAGTGATCTTTATAGGGAGGGTAAAGTGTCATATATTTACAATCTCGTTATTAGAAAATATACCTACGTAAGAATTTTTTTTCATTGCAACACGCTTATTTTCATACATTTCGCCGATGCTGTTATTAAACTCCATGTGGCCGAGGCTATTGCCATCTACTGGGCACAGTTCTAAACTCCGAGCTGCAACTGAGAATTTCCATACAGAAAAACACAATAACACTATGCCTGACCCGCAGCCTAATTACGTAATAAAGCGACAGCAACGCGATAGCCACGCGACAGCAATCTCACTGTCAGCCAATACATTATATGTCACAAAAATGACGTTTGACAGAAGTTATCGCGCGATCAACGCTTGTCGCTACATCGGTGATTAGGCTGCCGGGAATCCGAATTCCCACAGCTGGGACTCAGTGGGCGCTGCCTTTGACGCCTGATCTACTTAGGTTGCAACAAATATTAAGGTTGTATAGTAACACATTAGTAAAAGGATTTGACCAATAAATATCTGCGTAGATCATTCGAGCGCTTGCACTTTCGGTGCTACTGCGCAACTCCGGGCGTCCGTGACAAGACGGGCGGGCGCATGCGTGCAATCCCCTCTCACCGGCGCACGAGCGCGGAACTGTGATGAAATGAACACGCTTGAGCTTAGATTGTACTTATCGCAGTTAACTACTGTTTGGTTTAGATCTTGATCTTGTTAATTGGTTTATTAAATTAGTTATCCATGTTTAATCGATTTGGCACTTTTGATTTTGAAACGAATGTATTATTGAGACTTGTAGGCCCTTATTGATCATATTTCAATTTAGGTTATAGTGCTAATCAATATATAGAATTAATGTTCAGGTGTGATAGTATTTTATTGATGCAGTTTTTGAATCGTTGTGGTTGAGAAAGCATTTATGGGTTTAGCTTGTTACTTTTAAGTGAGAGACCAACAATAAAGCTAGGCAGTTAAATAATATGAAGTTCTCTGATATACATTGCATTAAGTTTTAATAAAAAAGAGCTAGTGTTTAAATATTATGTTGTAACATTGATTTTTGTAGCTAATTTAAATTACAGATAATTTTTCGATAAAGACAATTAAGAATTAAGATCTTGGATCAAGAAGTTATTGAGGAGATAGAAAAGTGGATAGGATATTTTTTTTAAGTATAACCATGACTGCCTCATTGGTCTAGTGGTTTGAGTCCCGGGTCGGGCAAAGTATATGATACATTTTCAGGAGCCAAGAGGTTTTAATTGTGGCTCGTAAATTGCAATGGCCTCAGTCACATGGGATCTAATAACGGCATCGGCGAAATTCAGGTCTGTGTACAATGGTGTGTGTAAAACACTTCTAAGTAATCCTTCTGTGTTACAGTCTTTTTTTGTTTTTTTTTTTTAAATAACCGAAAATGTTGACCGGTGTTACTTTCGCCGCTCGACCTCAATAACACCAGTTAACAATAACTATGACAGTTAAATCGAACTACTTATATAACATAGTACACTTACGTGTTGTAAGGCGCGGGTAAAAACCGGATCGGTGTCACGGCCGGCCGTTGATGTGGCTCTTGACTTATGTATGTGACGTTATGTAATAGCAATTACGTTCAGTTCTTATCAATCAATCTTTTTGATTTTTAGAAACATAACATAACATAGGATTACGCCTCTATTCCCCGAAGGGCTAGGCCGATGTGTACTATTGTAGACCCACATTTCGCTGATACGTTATTAAGCTCCATGTAATAGGGAGCGAGCCTATTGCCATCCTGGTAGGGTTCCAGAATCCGTGCTGCTAATGAAAATTTCCATTACTACCGTCCCGGGAATCGAACTCAGGACCTCACCTTAGTAGGCACGCTTGCGACCATTTGACGAGTCGAGCAAAGTGTTATAGGGTTTTACTGTATGGAAATTTTTAGTAGCAGTACGGAGTTTGGAACTGTGCCCGGTAGATGGCAATAGGCTCGCACCCTATAACATGAGACTCAATAACTGCATCGGCGAAATGTGGGTGTAGAATAGTACACCTCTGTCTACCTTCGGGGAATACAGGCGTGATGCTATACAAGAGGTTTTGTTTAAAAATATTACTTTCCACACTTAAGCCGAGTAATGTGCACATTAACTTTACTCGCCCGTTAAAGTGATTAAGTATGTAATAGTGTAGTTAGACGGCGCGATTCCGTGACACAGGACTCTTATTTCTTTGTGTAATGTATGTCAACAATGTAAAGCCCTGCACCAGCTTCTGTGTGAAGGAGTGTCAAAAGTAGATTGACAGACAGTTGTGTATCCTGTACCTCTATTATGAATTTTTTACTATTTACTTTCATAGTAAATGTAAATTTTCATGCAAGCGATTTTAGTTCTTAACTTGGTTACATTAGGGATTAGAGTCACTAACATGACATCTCTATAATATAGTAAATAGTAAATCGAAACTTAACTATGACACTTATGTCACATAAGCGACTCTAATCCCTAATGTAACCGGGTTAAGAACTAAAATCGCTATCATGAAAATTTCCTATGATAGTAAATAGTAAGAAAACCCGTGATAGCGGTACTGTACTGTGATAGATAGATAGATATACGCTTTATTGCACACAACACAGTTATTCAAAAACATACACATAAAAATTATAATTAGCTTGTACAATGGGCGGCTTTATCGCAATCAGCGACCTCTTCCAGGCAATTGTACCGTGTGTAATGGTTTAAACTCTGTATCTACCTACTCACTTAGGTCTGTTTACACAAGCTTTATAAGTGTCAGGTAAATAATATGTGACGTTTTGTATGAAAGTTTGACCATGGTAATGTTAACAACTTTGTGAAAAGGCTATTGTACTGTACAGCTTTTAAGCCTTATCACCATCGTGTAAAGATTATATTGGCTTGCCTCCAGGATATAACTAAGTAGATCCTCTAATATAAATATTTTTTTCCAGCAATACGATCCGTATGAAACCCATTATGAGCAAGCAGTGGTCCGCCCGAAGCCACTCCGAGAGCACGAGAAGCCTCAAGACCTCCGCAATGTCCCCGGCACCCCAGGAGTAGACTTCCCGATATACCACTCAGTCCCAGATACCAGCTTCTCTTGCGACCACGTGCCAGTTAGGCCTGGCATGTATGCCAACGTTGAGACTGGATGCCAGGTAACTTTTTTTCATGGTTAGTTATTTTGACGTGATACACGTGACCATATATGCATTAAACTTAACTATAGCTAATATTGTATATTTTGATTTTAAAATCTTTCTTTGTACTTCGTTCTCACATTTTATATTTTTTGAACTTAATATTAGCCATACAATACTGTAATATGCATATATTCTGTAACATTTTATACGTATCAATGTTGGTTTACTAAATAAAAAAAAAACAAACATCTACCAGCATTGAAAGCGTATGTTTCTGTTACTTAGTTCACAGTTTTCAAAAACATGGCAATACAAGTTGTTGAAGAAAACCCGTTACAAATCTCCAGAGTCAAACTTCCAAACAAATTCTGTAAAGACAATAAACTGTAGGAGAACTTTAAATCCGAAAATACGGAACATTGTAAAATATTCTAGGAATGCTTTCAAATGAAATGAATGGCTAGAAACCCATTCAAGTAATAATAATTCAGTCACAACATCAGTCAATTGGGCTTAATTACCGCTTCAGGCAATGTATCGCCGCAATTGATGATAGTTTGATTATGATTGCTGAGTAATAATCCGATTATTCCAACAATGCAAAGGGAAAATTGTATTTACTAATTCCATTCTTCATCAGGGAAAAAAAGCTTTAATCAACTTACTTAAACATTTTATATTTTATGGTAAAACATTTACGAAGCGCGAATTAAAATGCGCTTCACATTTGTGACTCCATATTTCTTCGGTAAATTCATTAAAGCTGTGTTGGAGTTTCGTGATGGCGAGTGGCGATCATTAAATCGCGTTACACAATATATTTGTTCAACCACGCTGGGAATATTGAATTTAGTTTAGTACCATACTATACAACTGTAAGGATTACGGAGTGAATGAGCTAGTTCTCATCTCACATAAGACAACCATGTTATGCTTATCAGCAAAGAGGAACAAAACTAGCTTCTTAATCTTGTTGTTCATATGAAATGAAAAACTAGAATTTTAAAAGATTTTAGATCATCAAGTGAGTGTTGTGGCGCAATTTGAGAGAGTTAAATGTGGGTACCGATATGGTGAGTCGATTTGATTGTTCACTTGAATCATGGCAAACCAACCTTTGAAGAGTGAGGAATAGAATACCTCGCTGTTGCTCTAATCATTGCAAGCGCGACAGCTGAGTATGAGGGCAAAGTGTTATTGAGTTTTACTGTATGTAATTTCTCAGTAACAGCACGGAGTCTAGCACTGTGCTCGGTAGATGATCATAGACTTCCCCTGATTACATGGGACTCAATAACGGCATAGGCGAAATGTGAAAGTACAATAGTACTTTATCTTTAGAAGAATAAAGGCGTATTAAGTGGTGAATAATATAATTTGGTAGTGAATGGCTCCTGCTGACTTAGTAAATAGGACCGTGAATATATGGAATTAACGGCTCGATTAGGTGACGCTAAGTCTAATGATAGATGGGATGGCGTGAAGATTGAAGCGCTGAATCCTACGGATAATAGTTAGACTGATTTATAGCATGTCCTCTATGTTATTAGGAATATTGCACATCGGAGACTAAGCGCTTCAGTTAAGCGGTTGAGAGTCCTTTTGTTAAGTTATGGCTATCGTACGAGAGGTTCTGCACCTAAGAATAATTAGGGAATCGGTATTTAATTGTAACGTTGTATATGTTACTTAAGGTCTTAAATATATCCAATAATAAATAATTGATGATCAAACTTGGTGTTCAAAAGGAGCAATTATGTTTGAAAAAAAGAAACAGAAAAAAGTACACGTAACACATAACATAGCATCAAGCCTATACATCCACAAGGGTTAGGCAGATGTGTACTATTTATTGTACACCCACATTTAGCCGATACCGTTATTGAGTCACATGTAATAGGGGGGCGAGCTTTTTACAATCCACCGGGCACAGTTCCAGACTCTGTGCTGCTATTGAGAATTTCCATATAGAAAAACTCAAAAACACTTTGCCCGGGAATCGAGCCCAGGACCTCACGCTCAGCAGTCACGCTTGCGACCGTTAGATCAAAGAAGCAATAAGTAATTATAATAGTAATAAGAACACATTACTCTATATGTTTATTGTCGACTATTTCTAAGATGTACACCTATTATATCTATATCAATACCATCTGCATTATATGTTCCACTCAAATTCACCTCAAAGGATAACTTGTATAAAGCATTGCTTTAAAGCGCTGTAACTAATCAAGCATTAACTAGATACCTGATATTGCTATGATCACAAAGCTATCACCTGCATCGCTTTTGCAGCTAATATGCTTATTAAGCGTCTTGAGACGGCGCTCAATATTTTAGACGTATATACATGTTCTTAGAAACACGTTGTTCGGAATATCGAAATTATTTATAACCGTAATATTGGATGCGTCTTCTGCTTGTGGGTTGCTACCTAATTGTTGTTTTCATATTTCTCAATACGTATGTGAAACTGCCTTTTAAATTTTGATATTTTATATTATGTAAATTTTTAATACGTTTTCTGTTCGATGGTAGATACCTATGTTGAAGTAAACACTTTAATATTCTCCTTTGACGCCCGTCTTAACTCCATTCCTATTTATCTTAGTGTAGAATATTTTTAATTATAAAGTTGGGTATTTAAGTTATAAGTTTATAATCCGTATTTCTAAACCTTTATAGGTACCAATCATATTACTTTCCTGCTTATTTAATAATTACGTAAAACAATGTAAACCGACTTTCTAATTTAAACGTACTAACTTATTAATTGGGATTCCATTGAATAACAAAAATGGGTCACGAAAGGACTCAACGACATGTGACTAAGGGTAAAGTTGTTTACTTTTATATCTTTTGTTTTGTCGCGACCTAAGATCGTGGAAATAAAATAGATATGTTACAGAAGCGTCACAATAGTAGTATACAAGAGACGTCTTTTAAAAAAAGACAGAGAATATTGGCATAATCAATCACCAATACTAGCAACAACGCTGTTGGTAACTTATAGAAGAATGGTGTTGATATACGACCTTACACAGTTGCTTTTTACATTCACGAGTGAAAAGAGGACGGTATTTCCTCTGATTCGGTAACCATCAAATTCGAGAACACAATAATCAAAAATTACGAATTTCAAAAGAGGTAGCATATCTATCTATCTTGCTTCTAAGATCCGAGGTCGCTGCCTTTACTTAAAGGTCTCACATATGTGCTTAAATGGCAACGTATTGTTTTGTTTAGGCCATAGGTACGTATGAGAAATTGAATATTCAAGTTTGCAAAACTGATTTAAAAATCAGAAGAAAGGTTAATTTGTAGGTCACTAAAGCAATCAAAATTCATTAGAACAGAAGATAAAAAATAAACTTAATTGGGAATTCAATTATCTGATTGAAAAACTGTTTAACTTTGGAAATACATTATTTCCTGTTGTAGGTTTATTTACACCATTATAAATGTGAAAGTTACTCTGTCCGTCTGTTTGTTACGAAATCACGACTAAAATATTGAACTGATCGTTGTGAAATTTTATGAAGAGGCAGCTTGGGTCGTGAAGGACATCGGCTTATTTTACTATTACATCCAGACACTAATTAGATAATAAAAGCAAAATATGCAGAGGAAGTCGCAGTCGACACGTTGTATGCAGTCATATTATTAAGGCTAATCTCTTAATTCCAAATTCACATTAAAGCTATTAACATATTAATATAGGCAAATCATCATCATCAGCCAGAAGACGTCCACTGCTGAACGAAGGCCTCCCCCAGGGGAGGGGGGGTGCCATAATCCTCACGCTTGGCAAGCGGCTTGAGGATCGCAGTGACTCACCAATTAGTGAGAGGACGCTGCTGCCCGTCCTCCGGTGTCTGGCCGCAGTTTTAGGACGTACCCGGGTCCAATATAGGCGAATAGCGCATTTAAAACATATATTTTGTAAGATACAATATATTAGCCTTTCCCAATACATTAAACAAAACAGGATCAAAACACTAAACCAGAACAGAATTAAGCAATACACTCGGAGCAAATATTCGATCAAGAATATATGTTCACTTTATTTCATCGCAACTTTTCTCATCTAGACCATGTGCTGTCGACCGATTTATGATGCAAGATACAGTTGCTATCGCCTGTGCAATCTGTGTGCGCAACTCACTATCCGACGAGCTGGATTTATATTACAGCTTCTCAAAGTATTAACTTGTACGAGATTATTTTGTTTGAAAATCTATTTTTTTTGAAGAGACAGGTAAACTTGATTTTGGTATATTTTGTTTCCAACGTTAGGCTTATTAATAGTTTTCAACTGTGCTTATTGGATAGATCGTTATAGATATTGAGTTGAACTGATATTTGAACACTAGATGGCAGGACCTTTCATTCAGAATTCCCATTGGGCTTGTTTTGAAATTACTATGAGTAAGTATTCTGTTGTTAACTTGCAATCATTTTAGTTATTTTCAGATATTTTTTTAATTTTGATTATCATAAAGTTTTTAGTCGTTTAACCAAACTCCAAAATTGATAGTAATTATGTTGTACAGTCAGCATCAAAAAGACGTAAACTGGTAGCGAAATTCAAAGTTGTTTTAGATTAAATGTTTTAGATAGAGAAATTCTGATTGTAATCTTGACCAATTTCATATATAGTATCTGTGGATAGAGAATGATACATAGTCATTCAAATTTTATGATTTTAACCAATAAGCGTTTGAATTTCGCTACGTGTATACATCTTTTTGATACTGACTCTACATCAGCGCAGTCATATCGTTATGATTGTCCCATTTCACTAAATTGAATAAGTTTGAGCGTATTTTCGTAGTAGTAGTAACTCTAAGTAACCTTAAAGGACTCGAGTCTGGGCCGGTATTTCCAATTCATTATTTGAATCACGTAATAATTCACCACAAAATAATATTACTTTCCAACTACGTTTCACCGTGAAAAAATGCCGTCATTTCCAACAGTGTTTGCCTAAATAATTGCTCCAAAATCTTGGGCAGTTACGTCAAGTTATTCAAGTTAATTTTGTTTAACGGTACTTTGTAAAAATGATTAAGTTTTACTTAAGTAACGAAACCTTAACAATGTTAATAGAACATAATTAATTTAATAATGTTGTTCTATTTATACCTATATAATTAACTAAACTCTGGAACTGAGATAAAAGTTATCTTTAGGACTAAGTCCAAAGCATTTAGCTATTTTAAACACAACTTGTAAGATATCGTCTGTCATTAGAAAATTTTCTCAAATGTTTTGAAGATAAAAATGTTCTCCATCTATTTATACAAAAGGTACTGATTATTTTTGAATTCTGTAGCAAAAATATTAATAAATGATCCACGCCTTAAGTATTACTGCCCATCACCTATACAGTGTGGGTTGTAAAAAGCAAGAGGCTTAATATATCACAGACCAAAATAATAATTATGCTGTTGCTCCGTTTTTCTCCAGAAACTAATCATGTAACTTGATTTGGATAATAATAAAACAAAGAAGGAAAATAAATGTTCTCAATTTTTATTCAACTTTTTTTGTTCTATTTATAGGCCTACCACGTGTGCCACGACGGTCGCGAGGGTCAGCAAGGAGCTTCGTTCCTCTGCACCAACGGGACGCTCTTTGACCAAGCCAAGTTCGCGTGTGACTGGTGGTACAATGTCGACTGTTCCAAGGCCATTGTGCTTTACAAGTTTGTATAATTTTTTGTTTCATGTTAAGAAGTATAAGATCAGTGGCATAATCAAAAAAATGTCTTACACTCAGTACTGCTTTGGATGATGACAAAATACGGTTTTTATAAAAGACTTTTTGTAGCTAGGTCTAAGGGCTGTGAACTTTGATTTAAAAAAAAAAACGTTAAATGTTGCAAAGGATTTTGAGGCCTTTTTGAGCCTTGACTTCTGTGGACTAAAGTGGCTTTCTAGATTTTTTATTATTACAGCTTCTCGTTGTTTTGCGTGGCACAGAAATCTAGACAATAAGTTAATAAAAATGCTATCTACAATATTTTGCATACGAAATGTGTGTCGCCAGTTTGCAGCAGACATTTTTGCAAATATGTAAAATAAATTGAACTTAATTCTGTGCAAAAACGTCACATTTTTCCACGCGCACTCTATGATTTGTTGTATTCGAGTACTCATAGATTGCTCAGTGACAAGGTAACCTTTATTACTTGTATTGACTTATTAATTAGATTTGTGTGATCTTTACTCACCAGTTGACATTACTACGACGTAAACTAATTTTATAATCCCTAACAATACTATAGATATATGCAGATATAACAGTACCAATATCAATGTTAATTACGTTATACTGAAACCACTAGTCAGCAAATTTTGATCATAGCCGAATGCCCAAAGATCGTTCACTGGGGCGTTGTCTGTACAGCCAAGCCTGTGTCCATTGTAAGTTCGCCAAAATACGTTCTAAATCAATTATGGAGACATTGTGAACTATTAAAATATTTCGGTCTTTATCAAAAATGTGGCTTAAAATTCTATATGCTGATAATCTTTTGGCAATTTCTTTTTATTCATCTTGCTAGTAGAATGAACATAAAGTTAGATTTCTTGGTTGATGTCGGACTTACCTAGATGGTCTCATAAACTGATGGACTTTGACTTTGGGTCTTCCATTTCAGACAAACTTATACTCAGCTATTAAACATATTTCAGGTTGAACGCAGATCCTTACCACAACCCATTCGTACCAAAACCGAAACCAGAAGAAGAGGCTCATCAAGGAATTTACTACAGGAAGGTTTAAGCAGAGAAGAGAAACAAAAACTTGTCATTATTGTAGAAAATAGCACTTAATTCGGTTAAATAGTGAGAACCCATCGAAGAAAATTAAGAAATAAGAAATTTAAAACAATCTTTAACCATAGGGTTTCCTAAAAATCTCATTCAAATTTCTACTTAACGCTTATAGAAATGAAGCTCTCTTTTCTTAGACGCTTAAACATTATATTCTGATACAATAATTTTAGAAATTTATTATATAAAACACATTTTCATAAAAATATCATTCATTGTTTCTGTACTGTAAAATATAATTTTATCACGCTATATTAAGTTCATTGATATTTGGAAGGCCACTTGCGTGCGATAAGATTGGGTCTAGGGCAGCCATATTTAAAAGTAAATCATGAAACTTTTGAAAGTCAAGTCTTATTTGTACTACTTTTGGTTCTAAGTTTATGAAAAGAAAGAAAATAAAATTGTTAATTTGCATATTTTTCGAATTTGTATAATGCTTTCAAGTGTGTGAAATAGACGGCACAATATTTTTGTGATGGATTTATGTAGGTATATCAAGGATTTTTAATCAATATCCCAATTTAAATATTACGTGCTTTTCTTTTTACTTTTATATAATAATTCAGTCAGAGTCAGTTCTAGATTGTCTAATAAATGAGGTTTGCATTAGTGGATACCTACTGTGAGGCAGCTATGCTGCTTTCCCTCATTTAGCACAGGCGTGACAAGCGTAGTATTGAATGATTGATTAATAAACACGTTAAATTAATACATAGTTCTTTCGCGAAAATCATTTTATTGTGAAAACTGAACCCGCCATTAAAAAAAGTCATTGAACCTAATGCTTTTATGTGTTGCTATTATGTATTGATTCTACTTACAAATACGTATATTATTATTAAAGCATTTTTTTGGTTCTAATGTAATGTCATCTTAAATTTTCTTGTCGTGCCTCGCATCGCTCAAAAAGGCATTCAAAGCTATTGTTCTACGGAAATAATTTTCTTTCGATTTGTAAAGAAAATTAACTATAAGTAGGTAATCATATTATGGCAACCCTGTTCCCAATATTATGGTACATAGTTTTGTATATAAGAAGAATGACAGACAAAGAAAAATAATCATTTTAGTAATAGTGTTCTCGTAGTATAACTTCATAACATATTCATGCTTTCATCTTTTTTCATTAGTTTAAAGAAAATTCAACTTTGGTAGATAAGAATATTTTTGTAACATATTTTTCTAGAATTAAAACATCTACTTTCTTATTTAAAT
Source organism: Shargacucullia verbasci (assembly GCA_947562105.1). Lineage (NCBI taxonomy): Eukaryota > Metazoa > Arthropoda > Insecta > Lepidoptera > Noctuidae > Shargacucullia > Shargacucullia verbasci. The sequence goes on along the minus strand of OX387286.1, from coordinate 2,720,694 downwards.
GAGTGTTTTGATTCAATTACGTTAACAGAAGCGTTGGCATCGTCTCGTCTTAGAATGTACAGTAGTTGGCGAAACAATACAGGTTGGCCAAGATATATTTTCTTTGATTCGGAGATGAAAAACAAATGAGAATGAAGCTGAAGAAGAATTAGTTACCTTTCTTCCCAAGAATCTTCTAGAAGATATAGAGTATTCATTTCTTTTATTTAATATTTTATTTAATAACATTACAACACGGAAGATATTATAATGAATTAGGTTCCTAATTAAGTCACGAACGGTAGCCAGTACTCGCAAATAATAAATTTTATGTAGTGTCTACTTTACGTCACTGAATGGGTTAAATAGCAGCCATTAACAAACACTTACATCTTTATGTAAATGTTCACGAGAAGTATTTCTTGTTGTTTCCTACATATAAGACCAAAGTGTAGAAAGCCCAATAATTATTGGTCTTTGTATTCGTATTTGTTTTTATAAGCCCGTATTCTCTTACTGCAGGGCAAATGCCTGCCTACTCTATTTTCACTTCTCTCTACAACTGATATGGACCAGTCTTTATTCAAGGAGCATACATGTTCTTCTATCGACACAAGGTATCACACGGTAACCGCTCAAGTCGCAATGAAAAGATGAGCTAGTGGTATCGAGACTGGCGCCAGTCGGTTTTCGTCACTCGTGGATGCTCTTTCCTTGCACGAACATGTTAATTATAATACACATGTTAATTATTCGCTGTACACAGGTAATACGCTTGACGTGAAATATTGAGTTAATTTAGATATGTCAAGTATAAATTACACTGGACATGGTAACCTGACGCTTGATTGAATGGTCAACAAAACTATACTAATGGTCTAATTACCAATAGGTATTGTAGAGGTTTTATGCAGAAGCCATAGGCTCATCTGCATTAAGACTGGCTGGTGTAAAAGGAACAAACATTCAAATGAGTGACTTAGAGATGAGTGTGACGTGTAGTGGAAAGATGTTTAGAATTATTATGGAGATTTATAATTTAACGCTGAACTTGGACGGCCACGGTGCCGAATATATCAATATTGCAGATTGCCTTGCCTTTAATTTATAGATCCCGTTATAGTATATATTGTATTATATGTTTACAATATATTGTTATTAATGTGTTTTATATCTTCATTGGTCTAGTGGTCTGTACCGCTAAGCATGATGTCCTGGGTTCGATTCCTGGGCCGGACAGTGTTTTTGGGTTCTTCTGTATTGAAATTCTCAGTAGAATTATGGATTCTGTAACTGTGCCCGATAGATTGCAATAGGCCCTTTGAAATGTAGGAGTATTATATTACACCTCTAACTATCACTTCGAAGAATACAGGTGTGATGTTTTTTAAGTTGTAAGCTCCTGGACGGTCAAGGGTTTTCTCAATGACGGTCTAAAAAAGGTCTATATAAATATACCTGGCCTATTTAAAAGATACCTGGTCTTATAAAACTATTCATCCAGAAAAAAAAGGAAAAAGTCATAACCGTAAGAATAAAAATTAACCGTTACTACCCGAAGAATATCCTACAACGTCAGGCGTTCGTTCAGTAATTGACAGCGGAACAATGGCCTGATAACGTCGACGTAACTGGGAATAAATAAGAGTAGCCCTCCGATACAGACGGATGAACGTCAGTGATGTATGATGTTCTTTGTTTTATTCTTGTTTACGAGAATACAATTTCCATATTTATTTTTAGGGGAAAATCTTGTGAAAATTTCTAGGGGAAAATATATGTACCTATTCGGTAAGTACCTAGAATAAAGCTTACTAAGGGCCCGACAATAAGTTCCATGTTAATTGAATTCTTAAAGACTGATTTATAAATATTTGGATAAACCAATTTTATTTCGTTATTTGTATGTGAACAAAATGTGCTCACCACGTACTTACTGGAATAATTATTTTTTTTGATAATTCATTCAAACATTTATTCATATTTGTTACATTGTCTTTTTATAATATGGAATGTGTAACTGTTTATTTTCCCTAATAAAAAAAAAAACAAAAAAAAAACCTCTGTTAAGTTATTCCTCGGAGATGTTCTGTTCTAATTTCGAATTGACAGCTAGATAAATTTTATCAGTGTATTGAAAAATCATGCCTATGTTTTTTAGTTCAATAAATATCCGCTAATCAAATCAAAAATCATTAACTCTGGTGCTAGTGAGAGTCCAATCTGACATTAAACAAATACCGATCGATCTGAATTACATAATTCTAAATTTAAATGTCACGTCGGACCCTTCTTTGCTGTAGGTTTCATATAGGATGAAGCAATGTTTTCCTTTGCCTATAATAGTATTTAAAAAAATACAATTGCATTCGTTCATTTATACGTTCTCGGTATCAAAGATAATGGCCCTTATTTTCTTGTGGATTGATTCATTCTCTCATTCATTGAGAAATTATAAACTGGAAATTGAGTGTTCATGGCATAATCTAGAGACTTTGGAAGTAGAATGTTCTTTTTTCCGAACTAAATTGTGTAGTGGACATGATTGTGTATTGTGTTTACAAGGAAAACAAATATTTAACCTACTTACAAAGGTTAGTGAAAATTGCATTATGTCTATTATGGTTATGTTTGTGTGAACATTTATCGGGCAGCAAATACGGCGATCGGCAATCATCTCGTGTAGTAAACTCTTTCTCGGTTATTGAAGTATTATTATTTATGTCAACGAATAAAACAATATCCGAAACGGGTTTGTTACAAACGGCTAGGCACACATTTTGTTACACTAACAGTCGAATAGTCGACGGTTTCGAAACATCTGTTGATAGAAACGTTACCGTTAACAGTTTAAGGAGCTTCACACACAGATCGTGGTGTCGAGCGCGGCACCGCGGTGGCGACTGCGGCTGCTGAATTGAACTATTTACGGTCTGCAATTACACCGCGTTTGGTGTGCGTTGTCTCCTATAGATGCATTCAAAATTCGGCAGTCGCGGTAGTAGCTCCGCTCCATACCGAAAACTGTGTGTGGTGCTCCTATCTCGTCAAGGGTGACGAAGTAGACACTAGAAAATCTCAGAGAGAAGAAAATGTTTAACCTTGTATAGAAAAATTCATAATATCCCCAAAAATAAAATACGGTAGATACGTAAATATGTTTACCAAAAAAAAACTCTTAACAGTAACTTATTGTTTAATTTTTCCAGAGAACTTGCCTCTTTCACACCAAGTTTTTCGGGATCCTCAAATTATATGCTATCAACTCCATAATTTTCAATTTTCCACGACCGTTTGAAGTATAAATTATTCGTAATTTAACAACTTCCTTGTAAAGAAAAGTCGAGGCTTCTAAGCAAAATTATATTAAGGGTTTTTAAGAAAGCATGAACACTTTGGATGAAAGCATAAAACCGGCGTAACATCGGAAAGTGTGGGAAAATAAGGGTTTTTAGCGAAAAATAGGGAAATGGAAGCGTTAAAACGTATTCCCATTACATTAAGGTAATCTGTATAGGACGCAATTCAAAATGGGGTACTTTCGCAGAAGGACGTATTTTGTCTTTGTAATTATTTCACAAACTCACCATAGTAACTGACAACGCCTTTACGCGTTGGGAAAAGAATTGACAAAAAAAATTACAGGTAAATTTAAATAAAATTTAGGTATTTTAATTAAAATTGGTACAGTACAGCAAAATATAGATTTTCGAGGCTACAACAGAACCATGTAATAATTAACTCATTGTTTTGATAATACTGTCCATTATGTTACATTTTATAATATACAAACAAGAATTAAAAAAACACTCTTTTAAACAAAGACCTCATTAGCAGTGTACATGTCCCCCGTTGGCGAAACGCCGTAACTGTTGGAGTTTTAACAAATTTAATTTTATTTATTATCATTTTGACTGCTCTTGTTTGGTGCAAGCTCACAATTTGAACGTTAACAAGCGAATTTTAATGAAAAGCCTACGGCGCGTTTTGTGGCCGCGTTCAATAGTTGACGCGATTGTAATTTGCGAAATAATGAAAAGTCCGCGTATCTTTTTCTTCGTTAGAGATCCTGTATACTTGTTCTTTAGAGTTAGAAACATAAATATTAGATATTTATAATGAAGATTAAACCCGTGTGTAGAAAAAACAGGTCACTCAACATTTATCTAAATCCTGAATAACTTGTATACCTAATCATTGTCATTCATTAAATGCTTAAAATATATTAAGTGAGTGTCAGGTAGGCCTGTATTCCCTGAAGAGTCAGGCAGGGGTGTATGAACACTCACATTTCGCCTATTAGTGGTTACTGAGTAGGCTAACCTATTGCCGTCTACCGGGCACGGTTCCAGACTTTTTTCTATAAAGAAAAACTCAATCACATTGCCCCACCCGTGAATCAAACCCTCATGCTCACCAGTCGCGCTTGTGACCACTAGACCAACGAGGCAGTCATATATTAATTATTAATATATATTCGTTTTTATATTTTAATAAAATAGTATTTAATAAGCTCAAATAATTTGTGGACTATAAAACATCGATTTATGTCAATATATTTCAATGTACTTTAACTTTTAATTTTCATTAAAATATACATATATTTAACTGACAGTTCATTTAGTGGGTTAAATTTACCATATAAAATATTTCACTTTATGTTGCGTCGATTTCTAATCGTTTATAAAGTATCGTCGTATGTGCAACATGCCTCTTCGAAACTTTACAGGAATATCGGCTCGTCCAATTTAATATGATACCTTGAGATTCTCTCGTAAATAGGGTTGATTCCATACAAGACAATACAAATATTCTCTCCCTATTTGTTCATAGAAATAGAATTGGTCCTTTCGATCGCAATAAATGTTGAATCAAACTAGGTTTTTTTGGGGTCTAGGAAAACGAGTTATCTACATAATTATCCATTCGTTACAGTTCGAGATGTCACTCGCTGATATAATTAACCGTGAGTTTCAATAAGGATCGTCTGCATGTATGAATATCAAGTTACCTGAAAGCAAGTTAAAAATTTCGGTTACGAAATAAGATATATGTATTTTTTAACCAAAAACTGCTACATAACTCTACTTTATGCGTAGACGTTCACTCGGAAGGCCATATTTTTTTAATACCAGCCACTAAATTCGCCGTTGTGTTAGTCGCTGTGGACGCGCCTTCTGGATATTAGCAATGCGCTGCGCGTGCGCCACTCACCACCATGTCTGGTCACAATACTACCGTGTATAATTCTACACATACTACAATACGAAGTAGCGCTTTAACAGATGATATTCCTGACTTAAGATACCTAGACTTTGTTGTTGAGAACTCCAATCTGAAAATCAAACCTTTCACTCAGCAAATGCGCGTGCGAATACTAGACAAAGGAGACAGTTTAAAAAAAAAGTCGAAATGTGCGCATCGATTATTTTGATTCAATTGGTATTAAATGTTAGATCTCGACACTTTATTAGTATCACATCATCCCTACTCATAACTCCGATACAATCCGAGATCCTGCTGCGGAGGGGTCTTAGTAAACTGGTAACGTGAGCCCACGTCAGACACATGTCGCTTACGCTCGCCTCCGAGGCTTTATTGCAAAACTATAAGAGTGGCGTTAGCGCTGTGGCGGAATAGATAACTCTGTTTGTAGGTAATGGAGAAAAGGATGAAATAATAAAACTTGTAAAGAAAAGGAACAGTGCATTATCAAAGCGCTTTTTTAAATTGTCTGCCATACCGTTATTTAAGAACGTAGACGGTTTCATTCAGGAACATTGGCCAACATATTGTTAGTTTGAGACACTGTGTTTTCATCGAGAGTTTGTATAGGAAGATATTTGATTTTTATGTTCAAAGTCTGACCAAATTAATCCACTACTGAACACGATAATAAAGTCCGTGTTTATCCGGTTGTATGTGACCAAAAACTTTACAATTATTAACGTAATTTCCAACCGGATTCCAGCGCATATTTTTTTTAAAACGACCGAAAATTTAAAATTGAATTACTGAATTGCTACCCAAAACCATCCAAGAAGAAGAAAAACAAATAGTTCAGTTAAAAATCCACGAATTTTCGTATTAACTGTTAACAGAATTAAATTAATATTGGAAAAACTGTATCCCACCCTTCAGAGAGGAAGAGTACTCAGATGGGAAGCTTTTCAATTAATTAAATTAAATTTTTGCCACGCGTCGATAGACATCTTTTCATTTGTAAATTTCGATAGACACTCGTTAAAGCTTAAATTCGTTAATTAAATTATTGGATCGTGATAGTTCTGTATATTCGTACTTACCCGTATTTCCGAATTGGTATGGCGTTTCTACGATTCTAGAGGTTGCTATAGGATTTATGATATTCTATTAGTATCTGTGTTTAGTGTATTTTTACAAGTACGATCGCTTGTAAGAAAAATTTATTGAAAGTGTAATACAATGAAATTGCAGTTTTACACATGATTTATAGGAAGCCTGCCGATCATACTGTTCTAACTTGAAGAATATTAAGCCTCAGATTAACATGGAAACAGCCGGTCTTCATTTTTCGGTTCTCTTCTATACAGGTATCACAGATTTCGTTTCTCAGACTTTTTCTAGTTCTTTGCTCCTTTGTTCACTTCATACATAAATATCAAGCAAAAAGATTACCCTTGTTTTTATGGCTACATTTCTATACAATTTTAACACATCAATACTTAATGTTCTCAGCAAATTAGACATAAATGAAACGTTGTAATACCCCAAGTCGCGGCTGAACGACCCTGCTGGGTGTTGTAAAACAGCAGTTATGGGCCCTCAACAAATCCCGCTACGGATTCATAATGCTCTTGTAAATTAAATATGAAACCAGGTATTAAATATGGAACCAGGTATTAGGTTATGCGGCGGAACAGCTGCTCATTATAAACAGATGGATTTACTGCTTTTTTTAGGGATGTATTAGGTGTGACTTTGTGGAGATAAAAATGTGAAAAATAATTAGGGTTTCGTCGCTGAGAGATTTGGAGTTTCTTATAAGTCAAGTCTACGCTCATCATAGAAGAATATAATAAAAATAAATAAAAATAATGTATCTCTGCACGTTTTATTGGAAAATACTTGATTTTCCGAGTTTCACTCCAGTTTGGCGTTCGTGAATATAAATAAATGTTCTTCGTTTTTGGCAAAAATAAGTTTGATATGTGAAATATTGCGACTGAACACTGTGTTTCAACGCATGGATTTGGCAAAAATGTTAGTTCCAAATTTTAAATTCAATGCAGATTAATATAAAGCCGGTTGGCCGTTCTTCACTGAGGAGCGAGTGCCAAAGGGTAAATAGTGCATGTTTGTGTTTGGTGAATAATAATACATACCAAGAAATATAGAGACGCTAATGGATATACCATGCAAGTTTTAAGTTCACGTTTATAGTGATGATATGATTCGAAAATTTAGCTTTCGGTGTTATGTATCGTGGGTTCGATTTCCGCACGCATATATTTGTATGATATACAGCTAGTTGTAGCTACGTTTTGGGTCTGGGTATATGTAGTTGTATGTGACATTTATGTTTGTAAACTGTACTCACAATACCATGTACTCACATGGTATGGTGTAATGTTTGAAAAAAGAACACAGCTGGAAGCTTCCTTTCAGACGAATAATGTGCGTTGACGCACCGCGTAAGTCTTTCCGTGCGAAACTTTTTCTGTATATGTTAAATGACAAACGTATCTACGCATCGGGACCGTGAGAACAGAGCTCTAAAACATAAATATACGTTACCCAATATCTTTCGGCCAATTGATTATTTCCTGCTCCCCCAATCCCCGTGGGACTTCGGCTATTGTCGGGAAACTACAGCACCACACAGTTTATCTTACGAAGACCCATAAAAATAGGGGATGAACCAAACAACTCCATAACGTCTTACCAAATGAATAGTCTGTGGAGACTCATAAATAAGGCCGAGACTACACTAGCACCAGATAAACGGGGATCTATTGAGCTTATATAGCACTTAGTGCGCGTTGAGGTATAGTCCTGCCCTTATAGTCAGGATTTATGATACACCTGTGGGTACGTTGCTTAGTTTGCCGTTTGATTGTGTTTAGTTTAAGGCGGTTAAGAATTCACTACATTCTTAGCCGTCAAAATATTTCTTTAAGTTTCCCTACATATCAAAGCAAATTTTCACAAACAATGCGAGTTTAGAACTCCAGAACATTCGTTTACAGAACCACGTACAAGCTAGCACAAGCAAAAAATTACGACGAATACTAAATTCTTTCTACTATACATTGTCTATAGAAAATCAATGTCTTCTTGGTTAAGAATCAAACAGAGAAAAGTTTCTAGACCCTACAATCCTTAACTTTAACCACAGTACAAACTTCATTGCTCGATTTAGCCAACTGTGAATGTATTTATATAAAATCTCGGTACAATAATATCGTAAAGTCAGCAACATAAGTTGATTAACGGTTGAGTTTCTAAAAAGATTACATATTTCCTAGTTCTTAATAATATTTACATGATATATAGCATTTAGCCTTCGTTCAGCAGTGGACGTCTTCTGGCTGATGATGATGATGATAATGATATAGCATTTAGACTATAAGTACTAATCACAAAACAAATAAAATTCTTATCGCATTTGATATAGTTAACAAAATTGTATATCTCTACTTTTGTTGCAGACCGTACCAAAACTTTCCGGCTTCCTTACCCCCTTCAGTTACGCTTGCTTACGCTTATAGAACCGTTAGCGGCAGTATGTGCAACCCTGGAACAGGACAGTCGTTACATACAAACTTCATGCTGATAAAGTTAATGTGATCTAAGGCCTAATAAACCGCTCAAAACATGGCGTTTGGGAGCCATTCACATGAATCGCTGTCGAAACAAAAACATCATATCAATTTCATACATGACCACGAGCCATTTCTACTGAAAAAATAATTAAAATAAATGAACTTTTGTACTGGTTGGGACATTGTGTGAATTTAAGATAAAACTGTTCTGTAAACAAATCAGTATTTCAAGGTCGATTTCATCCATTTTAGAGACTGTTTAATTATAGGCTTATTGCTTTACTGTCTCTTTTCTCCTCGTAGAATGTAAAGTGCGTAGCTACTACTGCTAATGCCTTGTAATAGGAATTTATGTCCAGCATTAAAAGTGTAATGTGCAGTGAATCCTACTTGCATTAAAAATCTTTTGTCTTCTTCTTCTTTAAGCTTTCAGCTCTTCTCGGAGCAATCGCCACTGCTCCTTATTCACTACTTTTGTTTTGACTTATTAATATGACTTAACTCTTAATTTCTTCTTCATTTGTTGTACAAAGTATCTCGCACTGGCCTTCCCCTGCCGGTCTTTCATTATTTTTTTAAGAAAATTTGAGAAGAAATCTTTGCGTATATAGTATAGTAGCCTATCATGTTATAGTTTTCAAAAGTGCAGATATTATTTAGAAGTTCTCCAACAAACCTCAGACACAGCGTATCCATAACATAGAATTAAGCGATTATTTCAAATGAAGCACAATATACGGTGGTGAATTGAAGAGACTTCAGTCTGTACAATACGTATATTAATAGAGGCGCTTAATCCCACCGCATTATACCGTGGCTCGATTGTGGAGCTCTTGGCGATAATTACTTCAAAGTCTTTTATCTACACGCCCAGCATAGCTTGGGAGGTGGAGAAGTAGGGGATTAGAATACAAAAAGAGAAGAGAAAAGAGAGTAGGAAGGCCTTTAGCCTGCAGTTGGACAATACCGGCTTATAATAATTTAAGTAGAAGCTTAGTCCAACCAGACCTATATGGAATACTGATTCCAGGAGTAGACATAAAGAGATATACTATAAATATCACTTTGATAATAATAATAATATATTCTTGTTTGAATTCAGTCAATGCAATTACTAGGATGGTATCGATGCTGTGAATGCTTTCAATGATTCTCCTTTGAGAATATTTTGTCAGAGAGATTACGTTTTGATAACATGGGAATAACAGGAATCTAATCAACTATCAATTTGTTGATTTATCTGTGGAATTTGGAGTACATAGGTACTTTGTTTCTTCCCAATAAGTACCTACAACCAACAGTTTGGTACTTAGAACAATGGCTTCATTCACGTTACATAACAAAGAACTGATTCAGTCGCAAGCGTGGCTGTTGAGCGTGCTGGGTTTTTTTCCCGGATCGGAAAAAGTGTTACCTATAGGTTTTTTTTTGTAAAAAATTCTTTGTAGCATCCTGGAATTTAAGTGGAACTCAATAACGGCATTGACGTAATTTAGGAGTACAATAGTAAAACTCTGCCTAACCCATCGGGGAATACAGTCAGGATGCTATATAGTTTAAATAATTTGCAAATCTTCTTACAAAGAATTCAACCGCTATCACTCAACAACTGTACTACAAAGTTACAGGAGTAAAGCGTATTAATTTAGCAGAATGCCGCTAAGAGGATGATCTGCGGTAATTAGGGGTGCACATTGAGAACAGACTGGGTGTCAGGAACTGTTACTCTAAGATGCGGTTATAATGTACACTTGATGTAGATATCTCTTAATTGTTATGCATTGTTAGAAGATTATAATGTTGGTACAAAGATGGAGGAATTTAAGGATTTTCTTCTGATTAAATTTTAAAAGAAAGTTTCAAATAAATTATCATAATCTGTCATGATTAAGATCAAACTGTTTATCGGCACGTTTGGCGCGGTAGTTGAGAGATCGATTACTGCGCTACGTGTCGCGGGTTTAGTTCCCGCACATACATGTCACATGCACAAACAACCAGACCCGAAACAACTATCTGTAGATCATACAAATATTTTTTCCATGCGGGGATCGAACCCGCGACACGTAGCGCAGAAAGCTAATCGCTTAACCACTGCGCCAACCGTGTCGTCGAAGAAGATATATACCGAAACCTTTATTCAGGGTTTCGGTATATGTCTATGTGTTTTTAAACGCACAGGAATTATACCTAGTGTGGGGCAACGTTTTAACAAACAAAGTCAAAAGACAAACTAACGCATTGGGTGTTCTCTAGTATCGGAGACCAAGACACGTTTTGGGTCGCTGAGCCAACGGAGTAAGTAATCTATCATGTTTTGCAATACAACTGAAAAAGAACAATATTATAATATAATATAAAATATTGGGTTTTATACCTCTAATAAAAACTGCGTGCCTTGCAGTCCGTTGGCAGTTATTATCCATTTTCACATGGTGTCAAACAATTATCATTACGTGATATTTCAAACAAAAGAACAATGATCCTTCAACTTCTTTTTCAAACGTTTTGAATTGGTGTTCTCCTTATCCCCTAAAAGTAGAGGGAAAACTAATTTTCGGTTGCTTCATAAATGTGTTTGTGTTTTTCGAGTAAGGTAATTTTGTTTAGAATTCCGTAACAAAGTAAGTATAAGCGCATGATCTAATAGATATCGTAAAACGTGAATGAAGTTTTATGCAACAGTACCCCTAGTGTAAGTTTCTTTTGACAAATTCGATTTACTACATCGAACGCGTGGTGGAGAGCAAGAAACGGACCAATCGGAGCGCCGAACGTGTTCGATGTAGTAAATCGAATTTGTCATAAGAAACTTATGACTAAATCTATGAGAATAATCAACCTAACATAAGATAGCATCACACCTGTATTCCCCGAGGGGTTAGGCAAAGGTTTACTATCGTACATTCATATTACACCGATGCCGTTATTTAGTCCCATGTAATAGGGGGCGAGCTTATTGTCATCTACTCTACCGGACACAGTTCCAGACTTCGTGCTGCTATTGAGAATTTCCATACAAAAGAACCCAATTACACTTTGCCTGAATCGGAAATCGCACCGAGGACCTAACGCTTAGCAGTCGCTTGCGACCATTAAACCAAAGAGGCTGTCAACCTAATTAGTTTTATTTTGGTACAAAAACAATGCTAATAAAAATACAGCGTTGTAATTACGTAGATACGAAATGGACGTTGGAAATACTTTGGATTGGATATATTACAGTTTCAATATCATATGAATTTACAAAATATTTGAGCTACATGACAGACTTAAATATAAAAAAAAACTCCAAGTAAAATGTTCCACAATTACAATTGACATAGAAATCACGTTTTCATAGCGATTACTTCATTATTCCGTCCGGTTCGTTTCGACGCTTCAATTAATTCAATTATACCAATTTTAATTAAGAAAATTAAGGCGTAGATCGTAATAATATTGTATTTTAATTACTTGAATGGCAAAACGCGAATCTCTATAATGACTGTTCACATTCAAAAGTACGAATTATCAAGTATTTTCTGTTAATTGAATCGTAATATCCTAATTTTGTCCATTACAAGCCGTCATTTTCATGGGTTCGCTGAAAAATTAATTATTCTTCTCTTTTATGTGTAACATTTCTTAAATATGGCATTACAATATCAATAATTATATTTTATTCTGTTCATGGTTTTCAGGTAAAATCTACCAGATTTTACCTGAAAACCACATTGGTCTTGTATGCGAAAATAGATCTTATCGTTTGTGACGTACACATTTAACCCTAGATAAAGTGGTAAAGATATTCCTTGTGTGGCTTTATGTATTACAAGAAGCCACAAATCTAACCGAGGCGTATTGTTAGGCTTTAGTAGTGGCAAAATAATGACAACGTACTATCTTCATTACACAATATTTTTCATCTGCCTAGCCTTTTCCTAACTACATTGGGTTCGGCTTCCAATCTAACAGGTTGCGGCTGAATATCAGTATTTTACACGGAGCGACTGCCTTTTGACCTCTGCCACCCAGTAACTGGGAGATACTGATACTCTAAGGTTAGACTGGTTATCAGACTTTTTCGGCTACTGACATCCGTAACGACTGTCATAGGTCTTCGTATTGCACCCGGGACCATCTGCTTAGCATGCTTTCCGAGGCGTGGAGGGGTATCGATATGTGAAAAATGATCACCCATCCAAGGACTGATCGCATCAAGCGCTGCTTAACCTCGCAGACCGACCGATCTGCGCGGTAGCTATGTATTAGCTACAAGCTCCACATCATTACACATTATTATTATTTTTACCATTTTCTTTGATGTATATACATTAAACAATACTTTATCTATATATCTATCTTATTCATAGAAAGCTTTGTTAATATAAAAAGCACATAAATTTTTCCGTCCAATATTTTACATCTACACCAAATAGTCGACAGTTAAACACACCACTCAAACGTACAATGTGAACAATACCTTCAACCGGATTCACCAAAAATAGTTGGAAACTTGGACAGAAAACAGTTGGTATTTAAAATTAATTTCAACTGTAAGTTTAGCAGTCTAGCTTCGTGAGACCGAATGGTGGACAGAAATTATACTAGCAATAATGTAGACTTCAGCGCTATGAGGAAACAATAGGTACAGAAGGTCAAGCTTGCACATGATATTATCATCATCATCAGCCAGAAGACGTCCACTGCCGAACGAAGGCCTCCCCCAAGGGGGAGGGGCGTTTGCCATAATCCCCACGCTTGGCAGGCGGAATGGGGATCGCAGTGGCTCACCGATTAGTGAGAGGAAGCTACTGCCCGTCCTCCGGTGTCTGGCCGCAGTTTTAAGACGTACCCGGGTCAATGCACATGATATACCGAAGCCTAATGAAACAAAACTTTTTAAAAAACTATATGGCGCAGGGTGGTACTTATAAGTTACCGCAAATATCCATACTTTACTCAGTTTTTTTCTTGATATGCCACTAACATTTTCTTTTTTGAATATATTCGTTTGCGGTGGTTTGTACTTACAACCGGTGACGTGACATAGGACATGTTTTACTCATGGAAAAATAAGCCTTCTGTATTATTTATGTAGTGTCACCATGGCGAACGGACTGAGAGTTAATTTCGGCCCCTTTTAGAATTTTTCTCTGGTTGTATTTTTTGTGCTGATGGACGGGACGTAGCGTGGGAGTCTATGAAAGTTTAAATTGGCTGCCAATCTGTTCATAGTTCGCCACAGTTTAGAATAGAAAGGATTGTGATATGAACTCGAGAAATGTATGGTCAGGTGGCATTCGACGGTCTATATAAATTCTTAATTTGGTCTTTATTTTCCATTTACTCCACAATCTCTGTTCGTACAATAATTTATTGAACTCATTATTTAACATACGGGATTATTTTAATGCTGCATGGTACAGCCAAATACCGTATATTAGATGCTTGGACACAAAGACCAAAAGTTGTGGGGTTGATTTAGATGATAAGAAGTAAGTCTCACAAAAATATATTTAGTTAGCATAAAAAACAACTTCAACAATTACATCCTTAATTCTGACAGTTCTTTTATTTTGAGTATAACTATAAAATTCAGAAACGTATAATATCTTTGGATGAATATTAAAGAAAAATGTTAAACGTGTTGTTTGTTAAGTGATACACTACGATGTGCATTGTATTGTATATATTCCTTTTGTCCGACAACACTTGTATCAGGTGTAAGTTCCACACAATAGTTGAAAACGTAGGATTTGAACTCACGACAGATCTATAGTAAACGCCTTAGTCGATGTTGCATAAGGAGCTCTCTGTGTAGACGTTTGTGCGAATCCAAATAATTTGAATTAAAGGATTTTTTTGGAACAGACAGACATAGGATAGGAAGGTAAAGAAAATATGTACCTAATCAATATACGAAGTAAGAGACGAAAACTGACAATAGACCAAAAACATGTCAGCAAAGCAATTGCACTCCGCCGCAGAATAGTTAGAAAATGGTGAAGAATAAAATGACGTAATTTTGAAAGGGTTAATGTCCATTTGAAATCAGTCAGTCTAACAAATAGCGACTGAATATCAGTATTTTACACGGAACGACTGCCAGCTGACCTCGTGATACTCGGTTAAGGTTAGACTAGTTGTCAGACTATTTGGCCTGCTGAATCCACTAAGGACTGTCATAAGTAGGTATTTGTATGGTCTTGACGTTTGGAAAATTGTCACTCATCCCAGGAACGACCTTAGCAAAAACTGCTTATCCTCGCAGATCCACTGGTTTGTGCGGTAGTTATGTAGCTACGAGCGTTACAGCAGATTTATCAAGATTATGGCTTCTTGATATGATATTGGAACCTTTACATGACTGAAGACTATAAAAATAAAAACTAGTCATTATAAAGTCTCATTATCACAAACAAACAACAAAACAATCCAATCAACGATATACATTTCAAGCGGCTCGCAATCAAACACTTACTTGGCGTACAACGGGAAATGGAACTTTTGAAAGAAATCAAGTAGTCTGCCAACTTCCCACTTTAGCGTTAACAAGAAAACTATTAGCAATTATCAGTTGCCCGGCGTTTCAATCAATTTACAAGTCGAAAACAAGGCGCTTCAGTAAATAGTATCGCAAAACTTCGTGTGCACACCATCAAATCTTTATTGTATTTGTATTAGAGTTCATTTTCGAATTACGGAGTGTTTCGTGTTAGTTTGGCACAGTAACGATATGGTTTAAGACGTGACAGCGGGCAATTTCATACATTTGCGTTTATGTTTGCTTTTAAAATTGGAATTATAAGACTGGCACAATACACGCCTTGCATTAATTGTTCCACTTTGAGTCTTTACATTAAGATTGTCATTACGTTCAGAAAAAAATTGTGTAGAAAAAAAAAAGAACTTCTAGAACAAAAAACCTGTCTTTTTCAGGGCTATTAGAATCGTCGTATAAATTATCATGAAACCGAGCATAATATGTTTATAATTATTTATATGCTACGTCTTGCTGCCTTTTCGTGTAAATACAGCTGCTGAGCATGAGGTCCTGGGTTTGATGCTCAGGTCGGGCGCTGATATTGAGATTTGCTGAAATTTTTAGTGGGATCGCGAAGTTTAGAATTGTGCCCAGTAGACGACAATAAGGTTGCTTAATAACGTCATCGGCAAAGTATTGGAGTAGGTACACATCTGTCTAACCCTTCTGGGAATACAGGCTTGATGCTATGTGAGGAAACTAGTCGCGAACTATTGTGCTAAGATTTTCATTGATATCAATCTAACAGGACTTGACAAGACTAAATATATTCCATCCTGTTTTCTTGTTTTCTGTTAGAAAAGGACATAGTAAGACTATTATATATTTAGCACCATTATCATACTTTCATCCTTTAATTTCAATGCTGAGAAACTTCTTTACTGTTCAATAGTTTTAGTACCATTACACGTTATGGCTTATTTTATTTTGCTTCTGGTTATTTATGTTAGTACCAAAAAGTGAAATATGGTGTTGTGCATTTTCTGCAGCGTAAGCTTTTAGTTGGATATTAGTCAGTGATCGATTGGCTTCCGCTGTTCGTAGTTGCGCGTTGCCGGGACTTCATGATCAGCGCATTGTGCACGTAGACGGCGTCTGAGAATTAAAGATTTATGTATTAGAACACTTTGAAAACCACTTATTCCGAAGTCGATGTTGTAATATTTTATTTGGGAGAAACTAACACATTATGGGAACAATGTTTCTGTAGTGATGTTTAGATTCTGTTTTATGACACAACGTAAAGCGCTATAGGAGCGAAGTGACATTAAATCCTGAATCGCGCTATGAGAGTTTGCAACGATCTGACAGATATACGAATGTCCAATGTCAATCAATATTGACGTTGGACATTCGTATATCTGTCTGATGCCCAATGGCTTCGGTATGCCAGGTTAACCTTGCCTGAACCTTGCCTGAACAGATACTTTGGTAGTAAGGGCGATCGTTTTCACCATAAATAATTCTGGTTAGTTAAGTATGAACTTTGAAACGTGTTTCATAATTGTGTATTCCCCGCAATAAGCCTGAAAAGATGGTCAGAAAGTAATTCAAGACTTACTACAAGTGGTTATTATTAAATAACAGTGTTATTAAAGATGACATCAGAGCTAAGTTAATTTTGTGTTTGATCCATTGTAATAAAGTTGATGGACTTTTGCACCTACAAACATCTGCTACCATATTTAGCTGATGATACCTTTTTATTCCTGTCAGGGACATGAAGCGGTATTTTAGAATTAAAACTGTTGGTTATCATTATCATCATCCAAAGCCTGACTTCACCCACTGCTGGATTTTGTCTTTAAAAGCGCCAATTTCTACGCTAATACTGCGGGTACGTTTGATTAACTATCTGTCTGTTCGGTAGTCATGAATCCCCTGAACTATTTTTATCATAATAATAATGAATTTATATTTATTTAGGTAATCGTCAGAGATGGCGTGACGAACTGGATGCCTTTATTAAAAACTGGCCAGATATATACAGCACGGGATTTCGAGAAATGCAGAAAAGGGAGGGAGGCTTTTGCTTAGGAGTGAGACAGCATAGGCTTTTAATAATAAAATAAAAATAATCGTCACGGCACGGCAGGTTTTGGTTATGATACCAATGTTGAATAACCGAATATATCTCTTATAGCTATGGTTTCATTTACTATATTAGCGATATAAGTAGTAATAATACCCACAGCTGCTCCCCTAACACTCAACGCACTAACATCACTGGCTGATGGTACCCTAGTATTAGATTAGGGAACATGACGCGAACCCTCCTGTTTTTCCTGTCGGTTAGGCTTGTGATTGGGCTGTCATGAACGATCGATTCTGGCGCGACTCCGTGACGAATGAGTGACGGAATGTTACGGGTGGTAACAGACGTGCGATTGGGAGGTAGGCTGGAGTTTTTCTTTTGTTTTTTGTTAGGTTGGTATTTTTCGAGAGGTTTGATATTTGAAAATGGAAATAGCAGTTAAAAATAAGAAGACCGTTCGCTATTCATATTGAATCACGTAATTCATTAAATTTTATGATAACTATTTCTTCAATATATTCCTGATTTTCTATTTAACCAGGTTTCATGTACAGTCCAATCTGCTTACAGTGCTCCCAATCATTTAAGGTAATAAATAGGTCACCTGGTATGTTTGCAGCTTAATGACCGTTGCCATTTGACCTAACGCTGATGTTAATTAACCAGGGTGGTACTCAAAGGGACGTGCTTTGGGAAAACTAATTTCTGATTCATATAAAAATTAAGGGTTCGATTGGGCAGATACTCGAATCTTCTACAAGTTTCATTTACCATTACAATTCTAAGTAAGAATAGTTGTGTTTCGAGTGAAAGTTACCAGGTTGTGTAAATCAAAACCTAAGGGATTTCAATGTAACTCTTGGGTCTCCCAAAATTATGGATGATGGCTTTGAAGATTGCACACCGCTCATAAGCACATAATGGACCTCCAAAAATATATGGCACTAGCTTACAATTGAGAAGTTTCAAGCTATCAGTTAAGAAGACTGCTATTGTATGAAAGAAGCTCACATAACATAGAGATCTTAATAAAACAGCCCGTCTGCAATCTCCAGCTATGCATCATTTTCGACAGGGGATTCGATTCATACGCGGATATTGAGGAGTGACAGAATTTTGAAGGAATGGAAATCAAATTTAGGGGTTTAAGTTAGTTGATACATGTAATAAGTGATCAGACATTGGGAAATGACAAGAGTAATGTGTTTGGGGGGCGGCTTAATGCTATTTCACTTTAGCCCTTTTACTTTTTTATTGAAGCAGAGCATTCTGGTAACTTTCTGTACGTATATTTAATTTTTGTAAAAAATATAGAACCTGTAAAACAATCTAAATAACTTTTAGATTTTCAAGAGGCTATAAAAGAAATATTAAATTATTAGATACAATTTCGCCCATTTTATCAATGATCTTGAAAAAACATATGGTACCAATAAATCTTTTATCGTTTTAATCCTGTCTTGTTTGGCACCACCACGTATACATATAAAAAAAACTATTGATAAAAATTGCTAAACAATTTCGTATCATTGAACATTGGAGATATTGGCTGGTCATCCTTCTGTCAATAAGTGAGATGACGAGGCAATATATTCTCGAAACTATTTGACCTTCCTTTCACGACCTGGACATTTACCAACAAAGTGACAGGATCACAATATACTACAGGTACATGACCCAAATTCAAATTCGTTCCACGCCGGTCGTTTTCATGTAACACATTTATTGAAACCATAGATTTAGAATGTAAAAGATGAACAATGACAGCTTGTAGGAGATACCGAAAAATAATATGCATATGTGTTAGTGACTGATATGTCACATGAAAATAGGGTTGTGTATTTTCATTGTTAATATAGTATAGTATCGATAGATTAATCTTGCTCTAAAGTATAGAGTTATATACGCTATTAATTAAATCCTCTTATTATAAATTAATAAACACATGAAATCATTTTACTTGTGAAAATACAATGGGTATTACAAAATATAATAATAATTTTAAGATGATGTTGTACAGATAAATACGGTACAAAGATTTAACCTTGTGCTATCCACTAGTCACAGTTTTGTGCACTGATAATGGTAAAGTAATGTATGATATTACCATAGCTAGTTTAATAATTAATTAGCACGGGCGGTGAAGCGAAATCAATTCATACAAATAAATAAAATTGAAGTGTCTGTTTGTAATGTCAAAATAACAGCTTTTTACTAAACGCATATGAAAATATATACGGTAGGCACTTAACACAAAACACACGTCACACGTTTTGTCGACACGGTTAGCATAGCGGCTAAGCGAATATCTTTCTGCGCTAAGTGTCGCGGGTTCGATCCCCGCACGGAACAAATATTTGTATGATCTACAGATAATTGTTTCGGGTCTGGGTGTTTGTGTGCATGTGAATATATGTGTTTGTAAACGCACCCACGATACAGGAATTATTCTTAATGTGGGGCAACGTTTTTTAAAAAACAAAACAACAAACAAACAAACACCAAAAAAAAAACGATTTTTTAAATTTTTGTCTATCTGTCTGTTTGATCTGGCTAATCTCCGAAACGGCTAGTCCGATGTCGACGGGGCTTTCACTGGCAGATAGCTGATGTTATAAGGAGTAACGCAGACTACTTTTATTTCGGAAAAAGAATTATGCTCCACGCTAAAAATTGCACGAGTTCGTAATACACGCAGGCGAAGCAGCGGGCGGAAGCTAGTTATTTTATAATCAGATATAAATCTATCGACTTTTTATCGATATTCGTGAAGTCATTTCTACAGTCAACCCTAGCGTAAACATACATTTTAATATTTACACTAAATATTATTTATTTCTTGTTTTACCTACAAAATATTACCACGTATCGGAAGAGAGTGTAATATACTATAGTAAAATTTGTTTTCTCGGCGAATTAATACTAGTACGTACACAAAATATGGTTTCAAAACGTACGACGAAAAAATTACATTTACCTGTGAAACGTGTACTTATTTGAATTATTTCTCTTTGTCATGTTACAATTGGCAAAAGAACATGACATTATAACTGCCTAAATTTCACTTATCGCCAATAATTGCACGATTAATTTATAAATTAATAAAATATATTTGACATTAAAGCAAGGGCAAGGATAGGTAACGATCCTTCAAAAAAAATTGTATCATACTGACATTGACATCTGTCTCTTTCTTTCTCGGGTAGTGTTCATATTAAAACGATATCTCTTTTCCACGCTTTGTTGGTCTTTTAGCGTAAGCGAAATTCTAAGTCTATGATTGAAACAGTACAATCATTGACTCATTGGTTTAGTGGTCGCAAGCGCGACTGCTGAGCGTGAGGTCCTGGGTTCGATTCCCGGTTCGGGCAGTGAAATGAAATGAAATGAAATTATTTATTTTGCAATTAGGATTTTTCAATCACTTTTACACGTCTTTTTTAAACTAGATGGCGTCGGCATTTCCTATGACTATCCCTGAGAAGAAACGCCGAAACAAACTCAGGGGTCAAAGTCTATTTTAAAGTCCAGACAGATTGTAATGATGTAAAGGTTTATGTGAGACAAATATAGGGTGGAATAGCCTTTTGAAGAAAGTGCCATAACTATTTGAGCTAACCTGTCGCAACAGAGTGCAAGCATGCATCACTTATCGTGAGAATTAATGAACTGAAGAGCGCTCAGCCTAGATCTCACTCACATTTACAATGTATAGCGGTTATATATAAGAAATAATTTCAATTTAAACGACATTACAATATCAATATAATGAAGTAAATAATATAATAATTAATGGCAAAAATTGTATATAAAAAAAAAGGAAAGGCAAAAGAGCGGCTCAAGCGGCGTTTTTGTCATCTAAATAGTCCGAAATTTTATAGTATCCTTTTTTACAAAGTTTAGATTTAATTACAATTTTTAACTTCTTTAATGTTAAATTACGTATATCATTGGGAAGCTTATTGTAAAAGCGTATACATTGTCCCATGAACGAGTTGCTTATTCTGTGGAGGCGCGTAGCATGTACAGCAAGGTTGTGTTTATTCCTAGTGTTCAAAGAATGAGTATCAGACAGTTTGATAAAGTTCGAAATATTTTTATAAACATATATTAAATTTTCAAAAATATATTGTGATGCTGTTGTTGTGTTTATATAGTGTTATTTGGCTTTTGTGTATGGAAGTTCTCTGTAACAGTACGGAGTTCACCGAGTGTTCGGTGTACGGAGTTCTCTATTACATGGAACTCAATAACAGCATCAGCAAAATTTGGGTGTACAATAGTACACCTCTGCCTAACCCTTTGGGGAATACATGCGTGATGCTATGTTACAAACATTGTCACATAATTCTATCGAAACGACATACATATTAATTGCAAGTACATATCAATATTAAAGTGACGCCGAACAGTTGAATGGGTGCAAGCATGGTCGCGGGTGACGTCTTGACTTTATAATGTAGTTCAAGTTACGAGCTTTACATTTGGGCTAGAAGAAGGGAGGATCAACACAAGAAAAATAATCTTTATCTCTTAAACCAAAGATATAAAATTGGTTGTATACGCAATATTTTTTATAGTGGTCTTTAAACAGTGAATGTAGAACGTCCTATCAATGTATTTTATTTTGACCAGTATTCTACTGAAACTGAAAGTAGACAGCCACTATAATAAGACTGGTTGAGATAAGTGTACCTCTATTATGAGTTTTTGACTATTTACTTTCATGGTAAATGTAAATTTTTATGCAAGCGATTTTAGTTCTTAACTTGGTTACATTAGGGATTAGAGGCGCTTATGTGACATATGTGTCATAGTTAAGTTTTGATTTACTATTTACGATATTATAGAGATGTCATGTTAGCGACTCTAATCCCTAATGAACCCAAGTTAAGAACTAAAATCGCTTGCATAAAAATTTACATTTACTATGAAAGTAAATAGTGAAAAACTCATAATAGAGGTACTGATTCCTATTTATTCATAAGCATCTACTATTGAATTTAGAGCTGAATAGAAATATTTTGTTTGGGTTCTTCTCCGCAATTTTATAATCATGGCTGTATTTCTTTTTTACTGAGTTTCAACTTTTTTTGGTTGTATTTATTGGTCTTAGTAAGACCATTTTTACTTACTTACTTACTTCCTACTAATCCTACTAATGTTGATAAATGTGAAAGTTTGTGAGGATGGATGGATGGATGGATTTTTGTTACTCTCTCATGCCAGAACGGCTGAACGGATTTGGATGAAATTTGGTACAGAGATAGATTATAGTCTGATACTTTTCATCCCGAAAAATGTACGGATTCGTAATCCACGCGGGCGAAGCCGCGAGTGGAAGCTAGTTTATTCATATTTTTCTTATTTCTTCAGTCGTTAGTTTTTGGCCTCAACTTTAAACAAATAAATATAATAAACAAAAGCTCTAAAAATCGCGTCCTCTCCTCAGTTGAAGTCGTGCAACTTCGACAGGTAGTCGTATGTCTGGTGCAGGCGGCTTCAATAATTTTATGCATGAAATTTGCTTCACGCGGGCGTGTATTTAGTTTAACAGACAGGCGACGTGTGTTGGCTTTACTTTGGTGTTACTTTGGCTTTGATATTTCCACTCTCATCTTGAGTTTTGCTTGCAACTTGAAATTAATATGTTTGTTTGCTGGGGAGTACCAACTGTATTTGCAGGGGAGTAACTTAAAGTGAAAATAATTAAAAGTGTTGATATTGTAAGTTTTTTAATATGTTATGTGGTTTTTTTACTTGTCATGTAGTACTGATTGACTCAGGCATATTCCAAAAAAAGAAAGAATGTCATCATGTCGGTGACAATGCTATTAATATGACACCACTATGTAATACCAACAGACTTTTTAATTATCTTAATAATTACTCTGAAATTTGAATTGATTTTGGTCTATACATTGCCCTCAAATTGAAACGGAATTCTAAAGGAGCCTGGAATTGGCAATAAATGACGACAGGCTACCTGGCAGGCTACAGGCTATCATTAGGACCTAATAACGCCCTTGATCAAGTGCGAGTTTATGCAGGCACAACATTACCACGTTTAGATGTTGCTTTGTCTGCGTTCTTCTGTGCGAAGGGAAATTTAATAAAAATTCATTTAATAAAAAGTTAAAATCATATTTAATACAAAACTCCTTTTACTCAGTTCTAGAATATTTCGAAAGAAAGAAATAAATTTATTGAAAAATTATTGATGTTTCCCACCGTAACAACCGATGTACAAAATAAACGAGATTAATTTCTTAAAACATAAAATAAATGAACGAAAAATAATATCTATTACCTACCTATTATTATAAATTAATTATTAAAATGCATGTCAACAAATTATGTGATATTATTATGTTGCTGTACCCTTACTGGGTTTCATGTTGAATCTTATTTTAAAATGTAACATCTATGTAACACATGAATGCACAATAAAGAACTTGAACTTGAACATGAAATTGTCAGAAAAACTGTACAAACTCACTTCAATTTTTTTTAAAGATTGTTAAGAATCCATGTGACTTCTAACGGTGGTAACTGTACTGCTAAATAAACCTGAGAGGAATCTTAGATTATGTATGTTATATTATTTGTGTGTTTGTCACATATTTGGTTGTAATGTGAGTTGCACTTTTGATTATTACATTTAGCCAGACAGAAGTAGGTTCATTGTATTGACAGAGTTGTTGATATCTACGCATAGCTATCGAGATAAAAATATTATTATACCGTGAAACTATTTCTTTTATACGATTTATTAAATAACATTTTTTTTAAACAAAATACTTTTATCCTTGCTACTTAGACATCGTTCCGACCCGAGCTTAACGCGGTAACATAATTTTTTGTTCGATTTGCTGATAGATCCGGAAATCGAGTGGCGAGTTCAAGAATTTCATGCCGTTGAAAATTTCTGTAATCTAAACAGAAATGGGAATGCTCGTGCGAAAATTACTTTATGTTCCAACGGATTGAGGACACAAACTAAGATTTCTTGTTAGGAAGAGGTGGAAAAGGATTCATAATGATGGAATTTCCTTGCTAGTGTTGTTGACTCGGGTACGTCTTAAAACTGCGGCCAGACACCGGAGGACGGGCAGCAGCGTCCTCTCACAAATCGGTGAGCCACTGCGATCCCCAAGCCGCCTGCCAAGCGTGGGGATTATGGCAAACCCCCCTTGAGGGAGGCCTTCGTTCAGCAGTGGACGTCTTATAGCTGATGATGTGATGATGTGTGATGTTGTTGCAGGCTTTTAAAATGGGAAGCCATGTTGCCTATGCCTATTATCTAATTATATATCACTAAAGTTTTGCTATAGAAACACAGGTAAGTGTTCGGTGTACCAAAGTCAGATCTTTTGAATTGATGATACAATTCCTTATCGGCCTTGGCAAATGGCTGAATGCTAGTAAGTTAGATGATTATGTCCATTTGGTTAATGTTAAGGAGACTCGTTCTTAACAGTGACAGCTAAGAAGTGAAAGACTCTCGTCAACAGCTGTATATTATAATACATATGCAGTTTAGACTTTTCTAGAAATATTTAATTTAGTTTTTGGTTTCAGTTTATACAAGATTCACGCAGCAACACAGTCCTAACGCATATAGCGGTTCTTAAAGTTTTCAATGGTACATAGCTTTTTTAAAATTGTTATTAGTCTGCAAGACTTCGAAATAACAAATAAATAAATATATAATTCAGAGAAAACTTTCAGTCAAAAGTCAATTTGATACGGTTTTTTTTATACCAAAGTTTTTTATATAATAGATTTAGCAGCATGAGTCAGCTATATCTATTTAGAGTTTTAAAACACTAGAAACATGTCACCTCGAATGTTTTATAGGTACACATTTGATTCTGAGACCGCTATT
This sequence comes from Shargacucullia verbasci, assembly GCA_947562105.1. Lineage (NCBI taxonomy): Eukaryota > Metazoa > Arthropoda > Insecta > Lepidoptera > Noctuidae > Shargacucullia > Shargacucullia verbasci. The sequence goes on along the minus strand of OX387286.1, from coordinate 2,695,459 downwards.
AGTTAACGAGGAGAAAAGAATGCGAAGATAAAGTGGGTCTAACTGGACGATTGAAATTTATGTCTATCCAAGTATTTGTGCGCGTGAAACTCAGATTTTCCTAACATCCCTCGGGAACTATTTGCGCTTTGCTTCTAAGAGAATCTGCATTTAAAATTCCAGCGAAACCCATTAATTCTTCTTTCGATTTTCCAAGCTTTTGTGTTTGCTGTTTGAACATTTAATTATGTCTTTAGAGTTGGATTTTAGCATTCTCCTCATTGGTCTAGCGTTCGCCTGTGTGGCTAACAAAACGGTGTCCTGGGTTCAATGTGCCAACCGTGCCGTAGGTTTGATTCTCGCACAGTTTGAATATTGGTATGGTTTACAAATTGTATTCCTGAGACCGGTGTACGATATGTCAGGAAACTTTACCCACAGTGATTGAGATATCCCGGTCTGGAATTTATAAAAATAGCATTACGTGGAAATGCCGTCTAGGTTTAAACTGAGTCCGATGAAAAATGAAAACTTACACTACAGAAAGTACTTCTGTTTAACCCTGCTGCTTTTCTTCTAGGCACTGCACCATTTCGGTCGTGAAGTTATACAAGCAAACAACCAGGTTATTCCCCTCGGCTATATCTTGCTCTTCAATTCACGTTAAGGCACAGAGGGGCCGTCATGTACATGCAAATCTCTCATTAGCATTCATGTGTTATGTCGCGAATTTCTAACAAATTAATGAGGATAGAATATTTTCGAGTACACAGGTGACTTATTTGTGTCAGCATTAAAAGAAAGCCATGCCAGCTTGTAAGCAGACCAAAGAGTTTGTTCCAAATAGTTTGTTGTGTAAAATGATAAAATAGCCGATGTGAGCTTCTAAATGATTGGAAGGAAAATATCACTATCACTATACATTATAAAACAAAGTCCCCCGCCGCGTCGGGACCAATGTCGGGTCGTCGAAGCGGGATTGCTTAGGGTAAAGTCATGGGTCCGATTCAAAGCTTTGGAAAGTGTTTTATCACATTACACATAACATAACACCACGCCCATATTCCCCGAAGGGTTAGGCAGAGGTGCACTATTGTACACCCACATTTCGCTGATGCTTATTGAGTCCCATGTAATAGGGGGCGAGCCTATTGCCATCTACCCAGCACAGTTCCAGATTTCGGGCTGCTACTGAGTGTTTCCATACTGAAAAACCCAATAACACTTTGCCCGACCCGGGAATCGATCCCAGGACCTCATGCTTAGAGTCGCGCTTGCGACCACTAGACCAATGAAGCAGTGTTTCATTACGGCTTGTAAAAGTAAAGTACACTTTTACGCGCTGTACGCTTTGAATTTGGATTCGTGCCTAGTAGATGGGAATAGAGGTTATTTTAGGTTAGAGGCCCAAGAGACTGACAGACGACTATTATACTTATTACAGCCTTCGGAACGATTCCCTTAGCTAGGTGTATTCCGCCTTCTGTTTGGCTTGTCGTATCCGAATTCTGTTGATGTAGCACATCACTCTAATAACAAAGCTATATATCCATGCGTACGTACATAATTGTAATTACATAACGTATGTTCATTCAGCTGTTGTCAACGAGGCACCTAATTACAATGTATATCAACGTAATTCACACGAGCAGTGTCCTATAATTTTAGTTTACTCATTAATACGGGAGAAATATAGCCTATGAGAAGGCTAGATTTTATGTAGTTATGTTGGTAAGTTCTGTTTGACTTTTGATTTTAAAACATTTAATAACCATAGAATATATGTTGTTCTTTATTATTTCTTTTTATGGGAATTCAATTTGGTTTTCTGTACTAGGGGCACTAGAAAGCGAAAGGGTTAATGAGGTTTACTCTTCCTCAACCATAATATGAGTTAGACCTATATAGTCTAATACGGCTATGGAAATAGACGTATGGTCTAACTCATATTTCTATGAGGGTTTCACTTTTCTCCTGGGAAACATCAAAGTTTTACGTAACTGTACATGAAGGCGATATTAATAGCCCGACACTATGCTCAGTTTTATAGTCGCGATTGGTTCGTTTTGAGATAAGATAACATTCAACTGCTTCAAAACTAGCAATAATTTAGCTGTAGTAACCATGTTTGAAATTTACTTAAGATTTGTACTTTTTACATCTGGATAGATGAATTTACAGCCAGTTAAACCAAAAATACAATGTTCGTTTTGTCATAGTTGTTTTAATTATGAACCTGTAATGAAGTGGTGGATAAGTGTGTTGAGTAGTGAACATTGGTCTTTCGAGCCGGATCTGTATGTTCATGTAACACTATTTCTTTGAACTGTACTGGATCTCTATTTTTAATACATATGGAAATAGTGGTTTAATTAAACTGTATCGGATCTCTATTTTTAATACATATGGAAATAGTGGTTTCTGGTCCAGACTAGAAGCCTATTTATCAAAATATTTATTATTATAACATGTGGAAATCAAACAAGTTGTCGTTATTTTTTTTTTAGCCATCACGTTACCCGGCTTCATACTATGTAAATTAAACGATTCCTTATTTGACCATTGTAACCTTATCTGTTGAAAGACAGTGAATTTTACAATCTTGCATGGGATGACAAACAGCTGGTACCAACTTAGCTTAAAGACTGCCAATGTTATGGTGTCCGCTGGCGCATACTAATAACATTCAAGCATAACAACGTATCTCCGCTTAATATTCTAGTTTGGGTTAATTCATGGACGTCAATATTTTGGTAAGGAGATGAATTATACTGATACATGATGAACAGGGTTGTTGCTATGGTATTACAAAAGATGTTGGTACACTTGTGTTTTGTCGGACTGTTACTCGTTTAAAGTATGTCTCATGAATTTATTATTGAACTATGTAGAGAAGAATAAATCGTTGCTAATATCGTTCCCGTTTCTCTGGTTTTGTAAGTGGGAACAATATGTTGTTTTAGTCACAAAGACTTTCATATAACCCGTCACCTGGGTCAACGGGAATGCATGATCCAAATCAACTCAAAACTTAAAAAAAAAAGGTCACACAAAGATTTTCGTCGGTGCGGTAATCAAAACCGCTACCAGTAGCACAAAATCCAATCACTGCGCCAACTGTGCTGTTGAATGAGAAAGCTGATCACCTAAATACTTAATCTATCGGAATAGATATGGTAGGTCATTTGTCACCGAAAGCCACATGGTATTGATTGATTAACTTCATGTCTAAATCTTTCCATGGAAATTACCATTTTCTTATTTTACAAGTTTAAAGATCATGTATTGTAAAGGTACGGTACCTTTACAATACATGATCTTTAAACTTGTACCACAAACGAATAACCATATTGTATTAGCATGATTGCTTCAGTTATTAGCATTTATTTAGGTTCGCCTCGTTACTGAGCGCGTCCCTTGAATATTCTATTGAGGTAAAATATACTGTGTGTGAAATATGTGAATAAGAAATTGAGATACAGCCGAGGATATGACTTATTTAGTGCTCGTTCATTTGGTTTGATCGATGATACATCTACAGCTTTATTTGTGTCGAAAGAAAACATACTTATGTTACAATAATGGATGTACTAATTATGAAAATAGAATATTATCACGCCTTTTAATTCTTGGCGAAAATAGGTCATTAGGATAATAGCAAAATAACAACAGAGTCCACATGAACCCATTTTCTTTAGTAAGAAAGTCGGTTTCATATAGTTAGATAGAAAGGTTGTACGGATAAAAGTATTCATATAAATGTTAAATGCATTAGGTATGTACAAGTGGAAAAAATGAGGGAGGGAAAGGACCTAACAGTAACTTCTACTGAAAGGAAACATTATTAAAAAGTAAAACACCTAATAAATAGAGTAAAATTTTCCTCCAATATATCAGGTAGTAACTTTTATCCGTTTTTCCACCTTGTATAAAATAGGTTCATAATATATCTATTAAAACAACTTACATGAAAGAATTAGTGCTCACAAATGAGCTCGGAATGGTTAGCTTAAACATTAGTTGCGAAAACGCTGTAGTAAAGGATTTTTTTAAGACCAAATAATTCCTAGTATATCGAATAATCATAGGAGACGAACTAATAACCCAGTGTACCGAGAAATCGAATAAATCGATATAAAACTTCTAAAGGTATTCAAACAAATCACTTAGAGAATTTTTCCTACTCAAGACTCCATTTTCCTTAGGTAAGGATCGCTGTAGCCGATAAGAGGGATCGACGGTAATACTTCTAATTCTACCGAAAATTCTTCTTTCAATATTCTCGACCATAAGGTGCGGGCTATCTGATTGGGTCAGTATACTGAAAGGCATAAGATTGGTATTACATTTTAGGGCGTTTTAGGACCCCAATTTTCGGTAGGTTGATTCTTGATTTCTATTATAGTTTAGAGCCTAAGCCAACATAAGCGTTCTGAAGGGGCGATGGGCAGCTGTTTTACTTTTTGGAAAAGTAGGTAGTATGCTTCAGCCGTTATGTATATACGTGCATGAAGGACTGTTTATGTTCTGAAGGTTGTGCCAAATGTTGTAGTCCAAATGTTTAGGTTTACTACAGTTATGGTAAAGTCCGGAAACGCTTCTTTGTTTCTTTTTCAATATTGCAGTTGTAAAAGCAAAACAATTTTAAATAAAATATCCAACTGGAAGCTTGCCATCTTTCCCACAGCCATTTTATGCCTCATAATGAAAATTAAATTTTAACAGAACCACCCAAAACCGAAGGCCCATTACCGAAACAGTATCAGTCGTCAATTGCCCGAACAAAGTTCGCCAATTAACCGCACTCCACAATAACCATGAATATCGGCAAAAAATTCTGTTGCGGCGCGATTAAACTCGCGGCCGTTACACGAAACGTCCATTATCAACGAAGGCATAGCCGCATTATAACGACTGTCTAACCGTTAAATAATTTTATTTTTAACTCGCGACTCAGATAAAAATGCTTGTAACTTTAAATGGGAAAACTTCCTTTTGCTGAGCAATGAAAAGGCGTCATTACTGCGCCATGGATTGATACAAAGGGGAGAAAATCAGAGGGTAAGCATATCCTACATTAGTTGTTTACGATTAGGACCAAATTGTAACATTCAGGCTATTTGAATAGGATAGCGGGTATGTAACAGATGTAAAGGATTCTGGTATTGAAATTCTGTATTAAAAGGTGTGATTTGGGGATGAAAAGAAGGCATTGAAAATAAAAGCTGCTCGAAAAGTTCACGTTATTGAAAAAAATTGGTTGTTTGGGCATTTTTTGGTAATGGAAGGCATCCTGACTCAGTTTTGAACATTTTGATGTGGTTTATACTCTGCACTGCAATGGGACAGCCCCTTTATTGCCGAAGTCGTAAGAAACAATGTTGTTAACCCTGAAATGATTGTAACGTCAGTTATTTCATTAGAATGAGCAACAGCATTCAACTTGGTAATTAACGTTATACCGCGGCGATAAGCTCCAATTAATTAGTTTATTGGTCTTTGGAGGCGGTTTTAGGGATATTTGTGTTGCTGAGCTCTATCTTGGTTTGAACTCCGGGTCGGACATTATGATTGGGTTTTTCTATATAGAAATTCTCACTAGCAGTGAAACGTGGGTGCACAATAATACTTACATCTCTGCCTAACCCTTCGGGGAATACAGGCGTGATGCTATGTATGTTATGTGTTTAGTTTGTTTTGGTGCAGTAGACTAAGATAAGCTGTTTTGTTCAATATATTCTAGGTGTTGAGCGATACGAATTTTACTATAAGAGTAATACCGCTAGGGTTACTTTCATTGTTTCAAAGATACATAATACCTAAAAAAATATCGCTACGTAATGTATAAATTAAACTTATTCTGTAGCCGAATTTTGTAGCAAAAACTGTTTATTGTTGTTTACAAAAAGTCGATTTAGCAATTAACTTCCCAAATTGCGTACTAACAACCCTATTGGACTTGAGCCAGATTTTTGCTAAATTTTTAAAAAGAGTTGTCTATTTTGTTACGAACTTTATTACGTAATACAGAAAAATATAATATCATCAAGCTTGTATTCCCCGAAAGGTAGGCAGCAGTATATTGGCTGTATTCCCACTATTGTAGATGCTGTTATTAAGTTCAATTCAATTCCAATCTTCGATCTGCTGCTGAAGATGTCCTCACATACAAATTCTGTTATTTACTCTTTGTAGGACCTGAGATTCCAATCCAGGATGTCACGTTTAACTGCATCACTAGATCAAGAACCAAAGTGTTCTCAATAATCACGTTAAAACGATTTTAATTTATTCTAATTTTAATTACTAGACTGCCTCATTCGTCTAGTCAGGACCTGGGTGAGATTACCGGGTCGGGCAAAGTATTATTGGGTATTTCTGTATAGAAATTCTCAGTAGCAGCACAAAGTTTGGATCTGGGCCCGGCAGATGGTAATAGGCTCGCCCTCAACCGACAAACTCAATAATGGCATCGGCAACATTTGAGTGTACAACAACACCTCTGCCTATCCAAATACGTTTAAAAATTTAAAGATATTTTGTAACTTTTTTTTTGTAAGAATGATTTCAGTACTCCTTTTTTGTGTAAGGTACTAAAGGCTGTTTTCACCAACGACTGCCTCACTAACAACTTTAAGGATTTTTCTAAATGGATTTTCAGTCATCGGTGAGAAGAATGAATTTCCGTTCCCATTTACTAGGAACTTGTTGATGAGTTTGCCATGGGTTATTTTCTGCTAAGATCTACGTATGGTTGTATAGTGAACAAGTAGAATCATAAGTGGGTCAATGATCTATTCTTTTATCTTTTCAAAAAACACAAAGAAACTAGAGTAAGAAATCTAATTTTTCTGAGCTATTTAGAAATATCTGTGATTTTTTTTGTTAATTCCTAAGTAGGTTAGCGATTACTCCACCGAAACACTACTTTAGTGCTGTAAACTTTGCTCCTTCGAGTTAGAATATGACAAGATGAAAAATACACACAAGTTTACATTACATATATTTTTAGAAGTTTTAATATTCATGGTGTGGAGGACTATACCCTTGTATACAAATCGGTAAAGTCGAAAAGCTCTTATTACTTAAATAAAAATACATTTATATCTTGGTTCCTCCTAAGTATAGCTACTTGGTATCCACAAGTAACTTTCAATTGTTTCCGGCAAAAAACAATTGAGCGCAAGAATAGGAGATCTTAAAAAATATGACTTTCTAAACTAATCAACATCTGGTCCCCTGTAACTGCAGCACGTCGGCAATCAGAGCTTAAATAATTACCGTGGCTTAGCAAACTCTGCCTCGGTCAGGTGGACCGGGCTCCTGTGGTGAATTAATCACGAAGGCTGCTGAGTCAACTACTGCCTAATTGGTGTTCCTCCCTTGACAATCGAGTCATCAAAGTGGTCAAACACGACGTGTTTGCTCAGTTCGCAGCTTCAGCGTAATGATGTAATATTTAATTTAGGTGCACGGAAATGACGCTGAATATTGTAAGGTGTTCGTGGAAGTTGGTAGTAGTTTGACGCAAGTTGTGGTTGGGGAATGAGATTGCGGTTTGTTCTGCTCCCTTTTTCACTCGCAGTTACAACTTTACAATGCAAGTAAGAAGGACGCAGGTGATTAAATAATAGATAGACCCTTTATTTATGAGAGAATACAATATTTACTAACACTTTAAGACATATAAAGTATTTACGAACCCTTTTTAAAATCACAGTCTGCTATCTATTTTATTTTTCATTGCATTCAATGCATGCAAATGCAATTTTAGGACACGCAAAAACTTGTAATACTACCAGTATTCATGTCTTAAACATTTCTAAAGACTGAATCCATACTACACATATAGTATACTCATGTTTTTCTACACGATACACTAAGAAAGTAAGCGTTTGATACCCGAAAATCAATGGGTCCATTAACGAACATCACCCACTATTTCCTTTGAGTTCGGTCAGGAGGCTAATGCAGGCCGGCCCTTAAAAGATTGACCCGTGTAACAAGATATAGGGTAGCTAATGCTCACTGTGGGATGTGAGGGAGGAATTCAGTCGAATCATTTCATTGGTCATGGCAAATAGTGTTTTTGTCTATTTGACCCTTTGGTCGTATTGGAATATAGGTATAAAAATGGTTGTGTGGCCATCTTTTTGCGGATGATGTTGTTTTGTTTTTAAACTTCGTATGATGATTTTCACTCTTAAAAAGTATTGCTGTCATATTATTTTAAGTAATATAAAATATTATTATATTCCGTTCCAAACTGATGTCTTAATTAATGTATGCCGTTAAAATTTAGATTCTCAAGATTTTTAGTTTTATTAACTACAGTTATAATAGCAAATAATACTGTGACTTGGAAAGTAGGTACAGTCAGCTTCAAAAGCTGTATACACGTAGCGAAATTCAAAAGCGAGTTTTAAAGGAAACTGATTGAAATCTGATCAATTTCATACAGTCATAGTATGTGCTACATAAAAATAACCGAAACTTTTCTAAGAATAACCGTTTAATGTTTGCTACGTGTATACATCTTTTGAGGCTGACTGTATCTGAGCGATCTGAAATTACCTCCTAATAATATTGTTCATCAAAAATTCAAAATAAAAAAAGAAAATTCAAAATTCTTTTATTCAAAGTTGACTATACTACTAGTATTTTATGAACGTCAGATATAATATTATGGACAGAACTAATTCGCCCGCCCTTGACAGCTTAAAAGGCTCAGGTACATTAAAAGTTTTACGAAGTTATTAATGCATTCACAAAACCGCCAACATTGCCTCCTATAGGCATTTTTTACTATTTTTCGCTTCTAAAGTTTCCGTAGTAACTTTTGTTTTTCCGAAACAAACCACTTTGCCGTGCAAAGTATATCATAATGCCCAAAAATGTGCGAACACCCGTCGGCTTCCAAATCCGTTGAGTGGTTTCACAGATTTGCCGCGTCGAAACATTTTTCTCTTTGATATGTTAATATCTGATGCAAATTTCGTTGATCTGAGGTATGAGAAACCTAGAATATAAACCCAAATATAGTTCTAACGTAAGGTGACTTTATTTAGTTATAGAATAATAATAATGTCCTCCTGACCGATTTCGGTCACGGCGGCCAATCTCACTGGAGATTAGCCAACTACGCAGGAGATATTATAGAGCACAAGTGTATGCGCAAACACAGGTGCTCTCTGTTCCTTCACTCTCATAGTCCGATGGGACGGCAATCCGACACGTCCGGAGAGAGATCAGGTGCAGGACCAACAGCTTTACGTGCTTTCCGAGGCACGGTGTGTATTTACATACACGAAGATCCAACCCCGAAACAACTATTTGTAGATCATACAAATATTTGTTCCGTGCGGGAATCGAACCCGCGACACGTAGCGCAGCAGTCGATCTCTCAACCACTGCGCCAACCGTGCCGTGAATAGAGTCATAGCCATAGAATAATAGACTGTGTTCAGCTCGCTTTTTTTTTTTTCAGTTTCTCGGTATGAATATTTTTTGCTCTGCCCTTTACGAGGTTTCTAGTGACATGTAATTTTTTCTAATTTAGTTTCGATTTTTACCCGCTAAGATATGAATAACAGACAGAAGATTTGGCACTTATTCTTAGATTAATATTTTCATGAATATACATTTTTCTAACATTGGTGTATAAAAATAAAGTTTGGCTATCCATCACGCAATATTCTTCATAAAATTCTCCGTAATATTGTGAAACGAATGTAAGAAACACGGAAACGACGTTCAAGATATTAAAAAAGACACAATTTCTGTGTCTCCTAAGTACTATCTTTTATTCACTACCTGAAGGAGCTTTTAACTGTTCTCTGCATCACAATAAATATGTAAAATCCATCATCGCCAACAATCTGGTGACGTAAATTCATCATAATCATAATAAAGTATCTATTTTTATACGTCTCAATAAATAATGTTTGATTTACCAGCTTTTTGTAGGAAAACGGACCTTATTGTCGTTGATATAAGAGTTATGGTGACAGTAGGGTTGAGTTGGGGTTTGTGTCATGGTGTAATTGAATCATCCATCAACGCCGCTCGTGGATTCACCTGCCGCAAGAAGGATTGATTATTGACAGATATTCTGCACAAATTTGTTTATCAAAACGTGTTGGTATAAAAACAACATTTTGAACAGCAATTAGGTTTCAGCTTTATAAAGCAAAGCGTTTTTGTTTTGATTTTTTAATACAGTTTTGTTCTGTTTTATTTGGCATATTTATTGAGAGATATAAATGTGTTTATAACTATTGTACTATTCATAGTTCCACAAAACCGTGCAATCGGTTTGACTGTGGGATCTTAGTCTCTAAACATATACGTGTAGATATATTAAGGCACAGTAGTGTAGTAAGCATGGTAACAAATGATTTGATCGTTCAGTAGTGGCACTGATATTATTACCAATGAGATGATATCAACTCCACTGAACATCACAATCTTATTGGAACTATGTTGAGGCACCTCCATAAAAGCAATTACCCAAGATTGTATGGGTATTCAATAAAATCATACTAATATTACCAATCTACCTGTTAAGCTTAATAATAAGAACATCTCTTAGAATCATACTGTGACCACTAAAGAGGAAAGTCCATTCAACATCAAAGCCATCTAGTTTCTATCATATATACTGAATTACTCAGTCTCATATATTAGATAAATGTATGTGGAAAACGAATTTCAGGTTTTATTACTTTCTATATTTTTAATCTGTTAATATCATCTCCCGAAAAACCAACAAAACACCGAAAAGTGTAAGCGTGAAATAAGTAAAAAAGTTAAAACACTGTAGCGGAAGATCGCTATAATAAATAGACCAACGATATTGGGGAACAAAGTATACAATAACGCATTAGCACGGTAAAATGTTTGCCCAGTGAGCTTAGGAATAAAACCCGTGTACACTGAGCAAGCGTTGATATAAAACTTCTAGACGCAAAAAGCATCTGCAAAAATGTGCACAAAAGGTGCACACATGTAAATATTTCTTGTCGACTTAATAAAAACGGGCGCGATTTTTTACTTTCAATAAGTAAAACTGATCATTATTTATCTACAATTAGTGATACTTTTTTAAGTGTATCTTGCTTGAATTGGATATCTTGAATTTTATATCAAAGGCTGTGGGCAACGTGTTATTGAAAATCCGTTGAAAACTGCTTTGTACTAGTGTATACTGTGTGAGTGAATTCCACTGCTGTTGAGAATGCTTTTAGACGCAAAGCCTATCTGTATAAATCCCCAGCGGACGCTGTAGACGTGTACAGGAGGTTGCAAAAAAGAGTGTGGTTTAAAATATGAATCTGGTGATATTCATATATATTAGAATACTGCTTCTATTACTGGTTAAACAGAATGAGAAAGAATTCTTTAATTACATCAATTATAAGAATTCGAAATAGAAGTAGCTTAACCCTCTTCGAAGAATTAGTACTAGAATCAGTAGCCAAACGGATGATCTAAGTAGCTGAAAGATAAAAAAACGAAAGAAGGCCGAGTTTATTTTTATGACCTATATAATGGTTTATTGACAATGTATTAACAAAAATAGTGTAATGGATATTCATTATTCATATACTAACTCTTTCTCTGTCTAGTCGGCGCGAGAGAATCGCTCACGACTTAGTTGAAAGATTAGCCAGTCAGAAATGGTTGTACAGAGGGTCAAGGAAACTTGTCTCGTCACTCATAGAGACTTTCCCTGCACCGAGGTCGAGTAAATAGTCTATTGGAAATGCGAGCTATGACGCCAAAACAAACGAAAGCTAAGTAATTATTACTGTCTGACTCTAGAAGACAAAGATTAACATCCATACTTAGTTAAGACATTACCAGACGAACATATGTATGTTTCGCTACTCATACTGAGAGATCTCATAAAAGACTTTCCATGCACGCCAATGTCAAATAGTTAAGAAGCCAAAACAAATGAAAGCTAAAGTAATCAATTGTTTCTGTCTCCCTCCAAGACAAAGATTAACACCCATACTTAGTTAAGATATTATCAAAAATCCTCATCATGGATCATGAAGTAGTAAATTAAGGTGACTCCAGCCCTGTGCCCGGGCGCAGATAAAATAAGTTGAAATGGGAAAAGTTCCATTAGGTTATGAAATGAAAAGATCACGGTTATCTCACAGGAGCATACTACTTTTGAATTATGTCCAACTTCCTGCGATTGTCTTAGATGGCTTATTCGGAAATGAGAACTGTGTCGTCATGATATAGAATTGGTAAGCTACGATTTTCCTTATGAAGTTGTGGTTGAATGAGTTGTGATGTTTCTTTATATCATAGGGAATTTTTTCCAACCATATGGAACTACACCGGTTCGATATAATATCATAAAGTATAAGGTGATTTAGACTTTAAGGCTGAACTGTTCTGTAAAATTTTGCTTGGATTCATCAATTCAGGATTTTTTGACGTCAATATGTTATACACATTTATTTAAAGCAAATGTAGTGGTACTAGAATTTATTTCTAAGCTTTTCTAAATTCGGCTATTATACTTCACTGATGTACGTAATATCATAAGCACTCGATTATATCTTCAGACAAGATTTATTATTCTATTCATAATATGATCATATTCACTTAAACATCACGTTTCAATTTAAATATGCGTGTGTTTTAGATTTTTATATTTTTTATTGCCATATCGTATTAACATTGCTTCACCTTAACAGAATCCGGCGACACTTAAAATTATAACGGTCCTTTTCTGCATTACGAAATTAAAATTCGCTGAGCAAACCTCCACAGGACTTGCGTATAAATAAAAGATTTCACTTGCAATTTGCGAACTCCAGAATCCTTCCCTAATTATATTATCTTCTGAGCACTTTCTGGTGGCGTTAAGAGTCGACGTTGTTTTTAATTAGCCGTTTTGAAATGTGTTTTTGTAGTCGGTCCAACTTGTTTCGGAAATAACGGTCAGTTTACAAAGTAGTCTTTGAAAGTTATTGAGATAAGTCGCGTATTCGTATCGTAATCTTTTTTATATTGTATACTAGCTGTGCCCGCGACTTCGTTCGCGTGGATGTCGGAACTTAACAATGTATTTTTTCTAAAATAAAAGTAGCCTAAGTTACTCCTTATTACATCAGCTACCTGTCAATAAAAGTCCCGTCAAAATCGGTCCAGCCATTTCAGAGATTAGCCTATACAAACAGACAGACAGACAAAAATTGTAAAAAAAAATATTTTGGTGTATGTACCGTATATATATTCATATGCATGTAGTAAAAAACGGTTATTTCAATATTACAAACAGACACTCCAATTTTATTTATATGTATAGATGTATAGAAGATTGTTTAGTCATGTGGTCGACTGAAATCATCATTTCCAATCTGTTACGTTGTTAAGTACGTTATATTATTAGTTTTCAACTTATACCTCTGAATGGCTCACGGCAAGAATGGGACCCCTCTCTATGCATACATAGCCAATCAGTGATATCATAAACATATTTTATGGGCGTGGATGCTGAAGTAACGTAGACGACCGATAAAATATTGGTCACTGATTTTTCTTGCACGACACGATGTATGTCTTACAGAAATCGGATTTGTCTGCCGACTGACCAGTTGTTATAGATATTAAATCATCTAGTTGGTGGCAGACTAAACGTGGTCAAATCGTAACGCAACCTACAAAAGAATTCTTCGTCAAAATGAATGAAATATTATACTTTTTTTCACAGTGCAATTTACAATAAGAATTTCCTCCATCTTTTCTCATTGTCATCTGACACGTCACCATCGGATCAGTAATCAAAGACACAAAAGGTTAAAATTAGTGGTGTCTTTAAAACGAAGGAAAAGAAAGGGTTCCCTTTGTGAATTAACAAGGGTCAAGAATTGAAGCTTGACTTACAAAGAAAGAGAACTTGGAATTCATACGGCTTTGTTTCTCGCGTTGATTTAGCAACCTATTGTAGCACAGAGGTGTAGATTTCTTAGAAGTAGATATTGTTAAGTAATGAGGAAATCAAAATTATTTTTTTATAACTTTTGTTTTCGAACCGATTCAAATTTAAAAGAAAATATATTTTTGTATGTGGTAGTTATTTATTTGAGCCTTTTGGCGTCGAAACGCTCTAGTCCATGACTAGAGTGTTTCGACGACGGTCTGAATGCACGTCTCTTTTTTAGAGACCCTGCTAAACGCTTGGTAGACAGTACACATGACCAAAGAGCTGGCCTGTTCTTTGGTCAAAGAATAAGCATTGCCATTCAACGTGGTAATGCTGTCAGTCTTCTGGGCACGCTACCAGTTGACAGCGATGTGGAGGAGTACTTTGACGCCTAAGTATTCGTTTAAGATAGATTTTAATTTTTGTTTTTATAAGGTTTAATTAATACATTAGCATAAGTAGTTCGTAAAATGAATACTTATATTAAATAGCAATTTATAAAAATTTTATATTTTATAAGTAACCTCATTGATTATTCATTTTTTTTGTATGTGTTTCCTTGGTAAGAAAAAACCTGTGCCCTTGTAAAAGGTTAATGGAATCTATGTGATTCGTGAAACATAAGAAAAAACCTTAGAAATTTAGTCTAAGCTGATAAATGACGGAAGATTTCAAGGAAATTAATAGGCAGAACAACTAGTAACGTACTCTTAGGCATCGGAGAAAATTTAGAAAAAGTCTAATTGCAAAACAACTGAAGAATTTAGAATACTGCTTATTCATAGTTGTTGACGTTCAAGGCGAAGCCGTTTTCTGTAGCGGTGCTCAACTGCTCACGCCTCATGAGTAAACACACGAACGTCTGAATGTCGTCACGTTCTTTATTTCACTCGCAAAAATTTGCTTGTACGCAGCGAAACAAAAATATTTTACGACGTATCTCGTACTAAAAATGTTTATGTTCTTATTACAATCGAAATGACGGGCGAGCACGGACGTTTTGCTAAAACATTGAATTTTTAACTTTACAGCGGTATCTTCGCGCATAGAACATTTTTAACCGCGTCCGCACGTTCGCGACGTGACTCTATCATAGTAGGGCGCTTTCACACTGAACGTGTTTAATGTACAAATTGGATGTTCCACGCTAACTGCAATATTCTAGAGATCTTAAAGTGTGATTTTTATGTGAGAGCGGTCGATTGGATAGAAATGTTGAGCAAATTACTTATTGGCTTGCTTGCTAATCGAACTTTTCGATTTAGAAAGTTCGATGAATGAGGTAACTCATCTGTATCTTTTTAACGCCAGAGTTTTTTGAGTTCGAGTCTGGAGCGTTATGCAATTATCTGCAATCGTATTTAAAGTGCCATGGTTTATATTCGTTACCATTACATAACATTCTGTGATTTGACCATCACTCTCTTTACCATGCACGGTCTATATGGTAATAAATACTCAGACTTAAATTACTGCTTATCACAATAATCTAAGAAACGAGACAAATATGATGGTGAGATCTAGCTTGATAAGCTGTGTTTTATCAATCTCAACATATTTTTGTCATCGTTTTTATTCGTAAATATGTTATTTAATTCAGCTTGTGTTTGTGCACGAAATAATATTATTACATTGATAAAAAGAGAGTAAAAAATAGACTGGACTCAGCAAAAAATATGGAAATGAAAAAACACCGATATTTTTAGCTTGCAGTTTAATTTAGTCTATAAATAGAGTAAATTAAGTTTTAAAATAAAGTAAATAAGAAAGAGCAAACTAAATCATATAATATCAATATTTACTCATTTTTAAGTTGATAATTATTGATTTTACTGAAATCTTACAGCCAATTAAATGGAAGTTTTTGTTCGACTATCTGTTTTTCCTAACTCCAAGAAAACTTTCTTCTTTTAGTACTTTTACTTTTATTCTTATAATTAATAATGGCATTGGTCGAATACAAACATATTGTAAACTAATATTACAAACAGAAATGCAACATGGACGACGCAAGCTAACATCTCAAGATACCCTGACCTACATTTTTCAACAGAAATTTTCTGCAACGTCATTCTGCTCACGACCTTACACGTTCTTGCATCCGAACGCCAGAATTACAGACCATCTGTACACGGGAGCTTGAATCGCGCAAATTCGCGCGCTTACAAAAATCCCTCACAATCAGTCCCTATTCAGTAGAGGTGACACATTGAGAGATACATGCAAAGTTTCAACGTGTTCATCCTCTATTTTAATTTGTTTATTCGCAGTTTTACGAACATTTATTGTCTTGTTTTCGCTTGCTCGGCTGTGGAGCGGTCTTTATAGGTTATTTCGTGGTTTTTTTTTGCAATCGTGTTTTGGCTAGCTGTGAAGTCTGGTGTATGGGAAAAGGAAAAAGAGCATAGGGATAGAGTGATGTTCTGTCAGTACGTATGTTACGTGTTCATAATACGGGAACACATATCTCTGGTTATAAGTGCCGTAAGAGAATACTATGGGATTGGACTAATCATGAGTATGAGCAGTAGTATCTGACCATTACGAAGATAAAGAAGATTGTGATAAAAACTGGTATATTTGGCAATATGACCGCTAGGACTTTATGTCTGGAACTCGTAAAATTATTGGGGTTTAACATCTTTTTGAACTAAATATTACGACCAAGATAAAGGAAGGTTTGTTATGGCGCTGGAATAAAATAAGTTTGTAAAAATATACAGGAAAATGCAATTTCATTATAAGAAGTCCGTAATCCACTTGTTTACGAGAAAAATGTTTTAGTGAAAATAAAAATCTATCGCGAGCGGGAAATGCTTGAAATCAATAAACGGATTACTCTGGCTTTTGCGGTTCAAGGCTCGATTTTATCGGAAAAACAAGAGTAACCAGTTTTCGTACCTATCAATGTATGTAGACAGCTAGCTGTTTTCATTCCTTCATACTGTTTGATACTAGTCGTTTTTAAATTTAGTTTTCTCGCTATAATAGTTGCCTCCGTTTTTATTTTCTTTTACCAAGAAATGTTTATTTTAAGTCATCTTCTCATTTATATACGGTTGGGTTTACGATTTTCCAGTGTATTACTTGTTGGTGATCCATTTGTTGACATTATCTTAGTATAGTTGTAGCGAAGTTAATTTATGGATTAAATTAATTTTGTCTTGTTTCTCTACCATAAAGTGTGTGTACCATGCGAATGCGGTGGATTTAGGCTTAACCCTTTTCATTCTGAGGAGAGACTTGAGCCTTGCAATGGTACAGTAATGAGCTGAATTTATATTTTATTGATTAATATCACAAATATTTTATTGATATCAATTTATGTTGTACTAGCGTCCGCCCGTGGCTTTGGTACATTTTTCCGGGATAAAAAGGCTATGCTTTTCAAATTTCATCCATGTAGATCTGTTCAACCATTCTGGTATGATTCAGGACCAAATATCCACCCATTCATCCATCCTCACAAACTTTCACATGTATTATATTAGTAGGAAGTAGAATAGGATAGGATTATTTTAGTTACACCCCAACCACTTATTTGTTGCAACAGGGAGTAGTTAGTATTCATTAACAATTAATTACATGGGCTTCTTTTATTTCTATTTCATCAAACACTAGGCGAACAGAAATAGAGAGGTGGTAATCTATAAGAATCCCAGTGAAACTTTCAACGAGAGTTATGTACTTGTCCGCACTACGTCACCATTAATACGTCACCGCGATGGATATACGACTTTAATATGTAGTTACAATCCTGTCGAAATGTTACTGGAAAAGGATAAATTCTTGTTTGAAATGATAGCCGTTAGAAGCGGTTAGAACGTCAAAATTCTCGCAGTCGGATAGTCGTAGTGTGCAATACTAATATTAACTTTGCGAGAAAGTTCGTTCTTGGAGTCTTAAAATTAGGTTACATTGTTGTCGTTACATCAAAACTTACTCAATATGAGACAGAATCGTAACATAGTTTTACCATCTTAGAAAACAATTAGTTACACAGGAGCACTACATACCAAGTTGTTGTCCATGAACTCATAAACGTCTGCCAGGCCACCCGAAAACATTCATTAAACTGTTTGAATTCTATTGACGCCCACGCATTCAGAAAGGGCGACTTTTGAAAGTCAGAAAGCGTCAAACAATGAAAAATCTTTATTAGTTCCACGAAGAATTTACTTACTCATTAGTTTCCTAGCAATCGAACCGGCCCTTAAACAAGGAAAGCTCTCGACATTACGAGGCTCATAAAACCTGTTGTTCCTTCTAAAGACAAACAAAGGATTTAGCTAAAAGGTACTCTTTGGATTTATTGTCTTATGAAACATCAACTTTGCCGTAAACTTTTTGAACAATGATTAATGTTGTAACTTTGGTACGTATAGATGTTTTACATGCTGAGATTGTGGGAATGGAGAGTGGAACTGGAAGGTTATCTTCTTTTATTTTTACTGCCCGCAGGGTTGCACTTTATTCTTTTGCTTTTAGTCTTACAACATGTTGAAGTTTAATTGCATTGAATGAGGTAAGTCGAGGAATTGATTAGGGAAAGAGATACAGTGTACTGTGTACTGATCAATAAAATGATTACTTATTACTTAGCAGTAATATCTCTTATGACTATGCACAACTTATGTATGACTATGAATTATGGCTATGGACCCTTGTGCAACTCATTTAAAGTTTCCGTTTCAGAGTTAGATGAAAAGCAAGAGCATTATTTTTTAATAATTTTAAGTATATCAATTTTATATCAAATCAATAATTAATTGTCAATCCTCTTACTGTTGCTAAGCGATAACCAATTTTTCAAATATGGCTTAGATAATGGAAGTTGGTCACCATGGATTCAATTGAAATTTGAAGTGTATCATATTATTTAGAGACAGATATTGTATCTATAAAATTCAACACGTAAGATATCTATACCTAAACAGATTGATGTGTTGGACTATAATGATTGTAACTTCCAAATTAACACCTATATATACCACGAGAGCTGCTGACCCACTTACTTTATTACCTATTAACCTTACACGTATTCTATGATGCTGAATGAGCATTGAAGGGACCGCACACTTGACCAAGTAAGCAGGTTTTGAATCGTTAGTATAATTGGATGGATTACCAACAGATATCAGACTCTCACGGGAATATAGGTCAAATCAAATCAGCCTACAGGCCTAATCCTAATTACTTTTACTTGTTCTTGAACTTATAACATATATATTTTGACATTGATTTTCCAGTTTTTTTCAGCCAGAACAGTCTCACAGATATCCAATTCCTTATACGTTAAGACTATAGCTTAGCTAAAAGTTTTCATATAAAATGCGTTAACGTTTTTACCCCCCACTAAACATGAGCTGGGCACTAGACCCGGGTACGTCTTAAAACTGCGGCCAGACACAGGAGGACGGGCAGCAGCGTCCTCTCACTAATCGGTGAGCCACTGCCAAGCGTGGGGATTGTGCCCCCCCTCCCCCCTTGGGGGAGGCCTTCGTTCAGCAGTGGATGTCTTCTGGCTGATGATGAAAAATGAGCTGATTTTGCTGATTTTTTGATTTGATTTAAATGTTGTAAACACAAGTAAAAACTAGGTCGTAACGTTTTTGTTTTTTTGATATTGTTTAGAGATTGAGAAATAATGAACCCTCAAAATGCGTCTACTTATCTCGTGATAGTTATCAAATTAATCAAAATTTTTAAAGAAGCAATACTTGTCTACCTTGTTTATAATCGGACAAAACGATAGAAACCAAAATCAAATTAATTCGTTAAGATTTTGAGGTACTAAACGTTAACGCCCAAACACCTTTTTTGCGCGTATTCAAGACAATTTTGTCAGAAGCCGGCATCTAAATGATACTCATAAATGTACCTATGTATCTACTCTTTTCGAAACTAACGCTGTGCATTTGCAAAATCGTAAAAACTTTAACAAATTTCAGACTGTTTCCCGAACGGACATCCAAAATTGACCTTCTACCTAATTCTTTTTTGCCGTCGATTGTTTTTCCTGTCGATTAGAAGGAGCATGAAGTCATCAAGACCGGCGGCCATTTTGAACGTGACTCTCATACATGATCGTTGGAACTAACCAAGAGGCTAATATTACTTTGCGGATACGATAGTGATATAAAAAGGGCAATTTTGAGTATATTGTTATTGTCATGGCGGTGGTAAAAATTGATATTGTTTGGTTTGTTTTTTTTTTAGTACTGGAAGTCGCAGATAAATATAGTTTTATAGAGTGTTATTGTACCTATATAAGTCGTAATATTTAGTTGGCAAGTTAAAGAGTTTGTTACTTGTGTGTAAGCTTAGTTGGGTTTACATACATAACAACATAGCATCACGCCTGTACTCCCCGAAGCGTTAGGCAGAGCTGTACTATTGTACACCCACATTTCACCGATGCCGTTACGTTATTTAGTCAAATATAATAGGGGCGAGTCTATTGCCGTCTACCGGGCACAGTTCCGTGCTGCTACTGACAATTTCTATGAAGAAAAATCTAATAATATTGCCGGACCGGGACTCGAACCTCACGCTCAGCAGTCGCGATTGCGATCACTAGACCAATGAGGTAGTCAATAACATCCATAGTATCAGTAAAAAAAAAAACAAACTTAATCGTACGCACAATCTCAGTAATTTAATATTAACTGCTGTAAAAATGTAGTATTATCGAAGCGATAAGGTTTTATGTTATTTTTATCATGTACCTAACAAAGTGCTTTGTACTAAAACTTTTTCAGGCCCGAGCAGATAAAGGTTCATTTATGCCTTCTGTGAAAGCATGAAACCCTTAACTATTCACCTGATTATTTACGTTTAAGCTAAGAGTCAGCGCACATTTGCGATTGGTCTTAGATAAAACGTTAAATATTTCAGGTATTTCATTAGAAAAGTAGGCATTGTGAGCAGATAAATTTACTTTTTATAGGCTCGTATTTTAATTTCCATTCGAATGTAAATATTCGTCGGAAGTAAAATAAAAGAACATACAACAGAACATAAACCTTTCCATAAAGTAAATGACAACAAACAAATTTTCATGCGTGTATCAAATCAGTCTGGGGGTTAAAAAAATAGGAGCGTGTATGTAATTTTCTATCTAGCTTATAAAATAATATTGCTTTCAGGTGAATTAATTCAAAAATACATGCATTGTCATATTGTTCTGTATTCTATCAAACCGGGCATTCAACAATGCCTGATTAATATCTCAATACAGAATTCTAATTAGCACATAGTACTAATACTAAACGCAATACTAATATTGGATGTGTTCTGAACAAAAGACTATCAGTATTATTAATCACACGCATATTGCAGGACTTGCGGCGCTACTGCCCGTCATATGTACGGGTCTAATTAGTTAGATAAAGACAGTAGGATTTACTGTATTCTGGTGAGTTTGACATAATGTATGTGGAAACAAGATGTCTTGGGCTTCAAATACCTAAGTTTTCTCTATAAAAATTCCGTCATCTGTAGGCATAAGAAAGCTATGCAAAGAGCCTCCACGAGTGACGATAACTGAGATCGTCTGGCACACTCTGGGCAGTCAGCCTCGATACGACCATTGCTGACTGGCTAATCTTTCCCGCACATCAAAGGTGATTGTGGTAGCTCGTGTCACAACAGAAGCAGAAGCATAAAGCTTTTTACTGACAGTCCGTTGACACCTGTTTACCTGTCTAGGTTACACATGTTTTGACACACACACGAACATTTTAAATACAGAAAAGTCGTGAATTTTTTGTTGTTCAATTGTCGTTCAGTCTTACAATACTAGCCCGCCCTTATCCGTCCGAGTCACGCGTTCAATTTACTACCTCGCCACTCTCTCAAGATTTATTTACGATTAGTACATAGTGAACGCAACCCGGCCCGAATAGCAATCGTCCGATAGAATTCTCAACGAATTTGGCCTTCTTAATTTTATTTAACTCTATGAAAAATTTATACTAACAAGTATTTTTATGGTAAGTAGAGAGTTGGGGATTTACCATATATATGTGAGACGCTGTAGCTACGGATAAGCCATTAAATCATATGATTACTACGCCATTCGTACACATATTACGTATGGTTCGTATTCGTAAGTCACCACGATTTATGCATAATAATACTCTATGACTAAATATAATATTAATGTAATGTTTTTTACGAGTTGTTGAGTACTGACGTCCTTTAAGTCAACGTGGGGATTTACAACTGGATCCTAGAAGAAAAAATATAATTTGAACCAATAAAATATTTACTACGGACGTAGCTAATACCTGCTACGACAGCTACGGGTGCTACGTATTCACTTAGCATGCTGTTAACATGCGGTATGGTAGACAAACTTTTAGAATTATTTACAACTTTTATGTATTGAGGAATAATAAATTGCTCAAGTAGAATAATGACAGTACACTAAAAAATTACAAGCAGTCATTCGTAGAAGAAATCAGAAGCAGAGGTAGTAAAAACAATATTTTATATATATCACTTTCTACCGTAGAAAGTGATTTGTTCCGTCTACATAAATATCTATGCATAAGGTCAAGAGATCCAAAAATTTCAGAAGTCATCAAAGATAATATTTTTTCAGCTTACTGCAGATTATTTATAAAGGCTTGACGTTTATGTTTGTGAAACATAAAAGGTACAGCCATTAAATCCCCTTCATAAACCCAAAATCACAATCTCAAACACCTAATTCACCAAAATATTGTCAAATAGGGCTCAAGTGGCGATAAATTAACAAGATCCCGAAATAAACCTCTAAAAACTGAAGTTTACGAACGTAAATAAGGTTTACCTCAAAAACCGTGTCTCGAATAGAGAGGGCCACACGTTATCGCGAACTCGCTCCCGCCACCTGCTCCGTACCTTAAACTTGATATTTAATTAACAGTGAACGCCTTGTTCAGATACTAGATACGGCACGGAAGAAATTTTTTGCCATGGAACTTCCTTACTTTTTGTTCTTTTCATTCAAAAGACCAAAAGGTTTTCCAATGAAAAATCTACATTCTTGTTTATACTGGTGTCTTTATCCCTGAAGCACAGATAATATGAAGTAAAATTTTGTGGCTGTGAAGAAAGTATGATATGCCATTGAAAATGTAAGACTAGTCAACGTGGAAGATATGCAGTAAATCAAACCATGATAGAAGCCGAGACTTTTACCGACATGCAGAACAAGAAAATATAAAAGTGTGTGGGCAGAACGAAGATGGGGGCAGAAGATTCCACCAGAACACAAGAGAGGGCCACGCGTTATCGCTAACTCGCCCCCGCCACCTGCTCCTTGCCTTAAACTTGATATTTAATTATTAAACAGCGAACGGTTTGTTTAGTAACTAGAAGGTGCACGTTACGAGTACATAATCCCATATACATACTCGTGTTATAAGTAGTAATATATATCATTCCAAAATGAAAGTCAAACGCAGTTTCTATTGCTGACAGTTTTTTTTTTGTTATGTGGAAAGTTAGTCTAAGTAGAACAAGTGCTTGGGGCGGCACGTGTCCAAGATATCTAGATAGTAGTAGATAGTTCACAAGTCTATTGGAGTAGTTCAATTTGATGTTGATCAAAAGAATGAGGAGCGAGTCTGACAAAATCTAAATCAGCCATGAAAGTAATATTGACCACAATAATTTATAAATCTAACAACTTTACTAACTTTCTTATTTGGTCTAGATTTACAAGTCGGGTAAAATGTTCTAAGTTTTTCCTCTCACATCATTTAATAATGGCACACAATCGTACACAAGATGGCGCATGTGTAAGTCCGAGGCTATTTATGTTTTAGATACTTAAGGTATATTGTATAGCTACACAAGCTGTGCGCAAAGCTCTATTAATATATTAAATTAACCTTACACCTCAGCCTAACCCGTCGGGGAATTAGAATATGATGTTATGTAAATTTCTTTCATAGTCACTTCTAGCATAACTCAAATTCTTTACATCATTGTGGACGACGGAGGTACTCGTAGTCTTAGGTTCGCTCCCATAATTGTATTTAGTCAATTAGCATACGAAATTTCATTTAGGAGCGTTGGTAATTACTAAGGTTGCGCAGTAGCGTTATTAAAGGGTCTATTACGTTATGTAATGCTAAGATTTAATCGTCTTGCTCTTTTTGACGATCTTAACATGTCTGAGATTATCTTTGAAGTGTTTTTGAAGTTGTGATTGTGTTTTGTTTTAGTGTTACCTAACTAAGCTTAGGTTAGTTAGGTTCAGAGGTTACTTGAATTCTTTTTTGAAAGAGTAGCGACATCTGTGCATTATAACTTTTACAGTTACTAAGAATATTTTGGCATATCACGTTTTTTTTTTTTGCTTTTATATTGGATTTTATTTGACATGTGTGGCCACTTTTAGCGTTATAATTTAATAGAAAAAAGAGCAAAAAGTAAACTTGGAAAATTATTAAACACGTGCGGGACTGGAGCTCAACCTCTAGCGAAAAGTGCCATCTATTTCTGAACCGTCTTTTGTTTTAATTTTTTTTTCATAATTCATGTTTGTGACTTATATCTGTTGGTAAAGGATAAGTTGTATTTGTTTTTAATGAAACTGAATATATAATAAACGAGTTCTTAAAAAACTTATCCTTAAAGTGTGAAGTTCTTTCATAAAGTGTTACATGTTTTAAACTCTATGCATCTATATAATATTTTATATTACAATAAATAAAGCTAATTTTACAAAGGAAATGTATGTAAAAATAAGCAACGTGTTTGTTTTCAGTCTAGATACAACACAACATAATAAATAATAATAATGTCCTCCTGACCGTATTTCGGTCATGGCGGCCAATCTCACCGGAGATTAGCCAACTACGCTAGAAATATTATAGAGCACAATTGTGTGCCCAAAAACAGGTGCACACTCTATTCTTTCACCGTCATAGTCCGATGGGACGGCAATCCGACACGACCGGAGAGAAATCAGGCGCAGGACGAACGGCTTTACGTGCTTTCCAAGGCACGGTGTGTATTCACATACACAAAGACCCAGACCTGAAACAACTATCTGTAGATCATACAAATATTTGTACCGTGCGGGAATCGAACCCGCGACAGGTAGCGCAGCAGTCATATTGTATACGTACCATAACGGTCAATCAAAATGAACTGAAAGTTTACTTGAAGAAATTATTCAAATGACATTCCTTGGTAACCATTTTTGTCTATAAACGTAGTACATCTATTGGATGACACGCAGCAGATGGTCTACGCATACATATTGAGTTGTTTTTGATTCAGATTGGATTCAAATACCGTTTTATATGTATGCATCCATCATACATAACAGCTGACTCCGTCAAATCAAACGGTGCGCGGTGGCACGTCAGCAGTGATTTATTCAAACTGGATAAAAATAATATTTCTTTTTCTTCGTAATAGCAAGATGTTTTATGTGTATTGGAATTAAGAAAATAATGTATAATGTCTGCAGCGTCTGCTCGATGCTGGCGTGGTAAAAGCTGCAGGAGGATAAGTACATCAACATACATCAAGCCTTTATTCATCATCATCAAGCATGTATGTATATCATACATATTTTGTATTGTATTTATGTACACAGTTTAAAGCCCCATATCTTGTCCAGTTCACTTCTGTCCATCCTATGGTTGCCTGGAAGAGATCGCTAATTGCGATAAGGCCGCCCATTGTACATGCTTATTGTAATTTTTATGTATTTTGGACTGTGTCGTGTGTAATAAAGCGTATATCTATCTATCTATTAAGCCTGTATTCCCTGAAGGGTGAGGCAGAGGTCTACTATTATATACCCACATTTCGCCGATGCCGTTAGTCATATGTACATAATAGGGGCCGAGCCTATTACCATCCACTGGGCACAGTTCCAGACTCCGTGCTGCTATTGAGAATTTCCGTAGGGAAAAACCCAATAACACTGCCCGGCCCGGGAATCGAACCCAGGACCTCAGGTTCAGCAGTTACGCTTGGGACCATTAAACCAGTGAGGCAGTCAAATTTAACAAATTTAAATATTTTTTTTTCTTTGCGCGATAAAATCCGGAACGAGGATATTCGCCAAAGAACCAAGGTCACCGACATAGCTCTCAGGATTTGCAAGCTGAAGTGGCAATGGGCAGGCCACATCGCTCGAAGAACGGACAACCGATGGGGAAGAAAGGTTCTCGAGTGGCGACCACGAACCGGAAGACGCAGCGTAGGAAGGCCTCCTACTAGGTGGACCGACGACATTGTGAGAGTCGCGGGCAACCGTACCGACCACGAACCGGCAAGTGGCGGAATGTCGTTCGATGTGATGGTCTAAGGGGGAGGCGTTCGTTCAGCAGTGGACGTCTTCTGGCTGATGATGATGGTGATGAAATAATTTGGCTCAATCATCATCGACTCATCGACTGCTGGGCTATGTTTTAATTGCACAGAACAAATATTTGTATCATCTATCTAACAAATAGTTGTGTAACATGCTTATAGTTTATTTTTTATATATGTGCATTTTTAGCTAGTTACCGGTAAATAAATAAATTCAATGAAATTGTTCCGGGTCTACATGTTTTTACATGAGAATATTTGTGTATGTAAACGTCTTTATGATATGGGAAATATTCCTAGAGTTAGGTCAACTTCTTTTTTAAAACATTCCCTTTCACCACATTCTGTTACTCACCTAAATAAAATTTAACCCGTCTAATAAATCGTATCACAACCAACAAATTCATCTTAACACTGAACTAATCACGGTTTTGCAGATAACGGCAGGTAAAAACCCCGGGACTATCCATCATCCGACCTCCCAGGGGACCGCACCAATCATTCCAAATTGCTGTTAAATAACACACGAAGGGTCTCTCCGGTTATCGGATCAATCACAAATGCATAGAATAGTTTAGCCGTTTTGCCGCCGGCGTGTGCGCCCCTTGCAGGAAGTTTGCAGAGCGAGAAATGAGCGGACTGGAGTGGACTTGTTTGTTTTGGTTATTAGGTTTGTTTTGTGAGTGGTCTTTATTAACAACTGTTATTGAGGTGATATATTGTATGTTCTTTTTTGGTATTTGTGTAACTTTAGAAATAGAACAAAAAATCTTCTGATGGTCTGGTGTTTGTGAACCCACCTGCAGAGCGTGAAGTTCTTCGTCAAATTTTTGTAGGACAAAGAGTTATATGGTTTTTCTATTAAAAAATAATCAGTAGAAGCTCGGGATTGTGTCTAGTATAGGACAATAATATGGCCCCTAGTCTATGACACTTAATAACGGATACAATAACATGTCAGTATTGCTTCAATGTATATTTACACGTTTATGATTTGAACTTTTTGATACCCACTGCTAGACGGTTTTAGATTGACTGTCCAGTTAGTCTAGATGGCTAGACACGGGTTCTAACAAAGGCTGCTATTAATTGATGGAAATCAGTATCAAAAAAACATCTTCAGTAATCTAATTCTAAAATGCGGATTCCCAAACAGTTCTTGAAGCTGGTAGTATATTGATTAAAACACGCCATTCTATAGACAAAATAATACGACGCTCAATTTTATTGGTGGCCATTCATCACTTTCAGAAAGAAACCTACCTTACATAAGAATAAGCATAAAAAATCACCCTATGAAAATCTATCGCTGTGTTCAAGTTCATTATTAGGTTGTAAGGCAATGAAGCGGTTTCACACCACTATGACTATGCAAATGCTACGGCCCTCCATTATTGCAAATATTGGCGCTTCTATAAAGGTTTCTTATGACTCAATCAACGCTTAACTGGGGACAAATGTGATTTTCGAAGGGCGATAATGGATTTTTTATTGTTAGTTTGTTCACAAGTTGATGGGGTTTTTTCTTTAGATTTTGGTTGTGAGTTTTTATTGGACACAGAAGATGTTTCAGAATTGTTTAGCATTCAATTTTTTGAGAATTATATTCTAGTTATGAATAACATAATGAAATATTAAGGTCTCATCCATTTGTTTTTGTTTTCAAGAGTATATTTTTTCTTTTTTTTAACTTTGCCCCTCACTAGGATTTCTCCTGTGTCGTGGGTACAGTTTAATTATTAATAATTAACAGAACCTATTTGGCATATTAGTCTAGAAGTCGTAAGTAAGGGTGTTGAGTGTGAGATTCTGACGCTCTTAATTTCATTAATTCTCACGATAACTGATGCATGCTTGCACTCTGTTGCGACAGGTTAGCTCAAATAGTTATGGCACTTTCTTCAAAAGGCTATTCCACCCTATATTTGTCTCACATGAACCCTTACATCATTACAATCTGTCTGGACTTTAAAATAGACTTTGACCCCTGAGTTTGTTTCGGCGTTTCTTCTCAGGGATAGTCATAGGAAATGCCGACGCCATCTAGTTTAAAAAAGACGTGTAAAAGTGATTGAAAAATCCTAATTGCAAAATAAATAATTTCATTTCATTTCATTTCTGATTTCGACGTCAGACAAAGTGTTTTTGGGTTTTTCTGTTAGAAAAGTTTCAGTAGCAAATAAGAGCTTGAATTGTGCCTGGTAAATGGCAAAAGGCCCGCCCCTACAAACCATTGTATACCCTTTTACATTACATTATATAAATGTTCACACTCCAACTCAAACTCAAAACTTTTTTATTCGTGTAGGCCATAAACAGGCACTTACAAATCGTTTATCTAGTTCAAATATTCATTCCGCGGAGTAGAACCAGCGAAAAACTATAACTATATGGAAAAACGTGTAGGAACAATGTAGGTCACCGTCTGAACTGCCTTTGGAAGAAAGGACTAGTGCCATGACAGATTTGAGTGGACCTGTCCTTACAGACGGAACGCACGCTTCAGTAATCGTGGAGCTCAAACCTATTTTAGGGAACTCACCGACCCGACGCACGATACCACTAGATCTGCAGGACATTTGAGTAGGCCGCAACCTGTATTCATAGGCGTAATTCTATGTTAAGTGATTACGAACCTATCTGTTGGAACAGCTCACTGAATTTTCTTCTCATGTCGATGGTATATTCCCATAGAAGTGACCGATATTGCTTGTCGAAATATTTTTTAAAATACTCTTTCAACCACGTCTCAAATGTTTGTACATTGGAAATAACTAACGTGGTACTATTATGGCAATGCACAATCACTTGCCCTGGCTTGGAGCATTGCACACAATTTTCACATTCCGAACGGCACCCGGGCTGCCAGCTCACCTTAACTGGGATCCAATTAGTTCTACAGTGGCAGTTTGTAGTACTACAAGATTTCTGGAATGTTCTACTAGTGTTGTAAGATTGCTTGAGAACTGCTTGCCTGGTGAGGGACACGGACGTTTGTGAATGATTTCTTCATTTTCATGTTGCTATGACCACTTTGAAATTAATAGCAAACTGTTTTTCATAGCTATTAATATTTTCTTGGGTAGACGTTGTATGAGATATTTTATAGCAGAAGACGTAATGGCCCTGTTTGTATGACTTTTGAATTTAAATGGATGATTCTTAGAGATTTTTTAAGACACAGATACTTTAAGGTTAGACAATGTCAGACTTTTTGGGTTCCTGACACCGTATTGACTGTCATAGGTCTTTGTATGACAACCGGGCCCAACAGCTTAACGTGCTTTCGGAGGCACGGAGAGTTCTTTCAATGTGTAAAAATTGATTGACCTATCTGCGCAGTAGCTAAGTAGCTACGAACGAAAATAAAATATACTAAAAAGTATCGTGTATATGACATAATTATCGTAAAATATGAATGAAATATATAAAAATATACTGAAAATAAAGGAATCCTGATCTCTTTGCTTTTAATCAACATAAATATGTTAGGTGTTTGTCGCTAGATAGAATAGTAGATGGCGAGAATGGTAATACAGTTATCGAAATCACAGAATTTAGTATTACCTTTTATAACCTCAGGCAAGTATAGTTGGACCATAAGTCACGACCAAAGAAAGCAGATGCCATTGTAGCGACTAGTGGTGTAGCGACTTCAACTAATATGGTAAAAAGTAAACCACTATCTATCAAAGTGAAGCGACAACAGAAAATCCTGAATCGCATTATGAGAGTTTACATCGATTTTAACACATATACGAATGTCTGACGTTAATCATCGGGTTTCGTTCCGCCAGGATAATCACCTTGCCTAGTCGGCGAATCTTCCCTTTTCAATGGAGAAACACCATAGCTCGTTATCCAAACCACTTAATTATTACGTATAAACACAAATATTTAGTACAAAATATTATAGCATCCCAACTCCCAGAACACAAAATCGAGCAAAATTAACATGTATGTATGCAACGCAGTTTGTATGCAATTATACGACGACTGTACGACGAGGATGCTCGTACAATTACTGTACCTCGACTTGTCGTTATAATCATGAACCTTATGAAAGCCAAGGCTATGTAGATACATAACGCTAACTCTAATAGACTAGCAAACTAACCCCATAAAGTACATAAGCGCAAAGTGTCTAAGGTGTAAAAACAGTGAAACAAAAGAAAGAAAGAAAATACCCACTCAGCTTTAGAACTGCATTGTGTGCCTCAAAATCTGCGTCTAGAAGGACCAGTTCAGCAAAAAAAAAAAAAACTTTTAAATAAACGTTGCCACACCCTAGGATTTCTCCTGTGTCGTGGGTATAGTACAGTGACCATTGCGCCAACCGTGTCGTCAACATGCCAGACAACTAGTGATGAACCTAATTTGAATATTGCCATAAGTACTGATATTTATGACAGTCGTCGCGCGTAGTCAGAAACTCGAGAGTGATAATCAGTTGGTATCACTAAGCAATCAAATTGCCTCGCTCAGATGATCGCTCCGTACAAACTAGAGTTTTTTTTTATAAATTATACCCCGCACTAGAAATAATTCCTCTATCGTGGGTGCGTTTACAAACACATAATATTCACATACACAAAGACCCAGACCCAAAACAACTATGTATATGTAAATCATACAAATATTTGTTACGTGCGGAATTCGAACCCACGACACGTAGCGCAGTAGTCGATCTCTCGACCACTGCGTTAACCGTGTCGTGAAAATTAGTCATATTATATGAATAGGCTCCAATATGCTTAAAGGTTAGATATTCAGTCAGCATAATTTTTGTAATGAGGCTGAATGTGCATTGTACAGCGACAATTTTATTTGTAATAAACTATTAGTCAGTTATGAAATTGAAACCCTGACTTAACGGACAATTTTTAGTACTAATGGTTATCCCATTAATTGTCATAGTCAAAAGTGTACATGTCTTAAGCGTAAATTTGATTTTTTTTATGTAATAGAGCCCTGGGTGTATTTCCAAATAGGGCAATTTGATGAAGCCCTTTTCGTATCCCAACGCAATACTAGTGAACCTGCATAACCTAGCAAGAGAAAAATAAAATCCGGATTATTATCAAACCACAGATAGCGTTACTTAAACTTTCCCTGTTCATTAGCCTTTAAACATAGTTTAAATAAAAAACCACCAAACTTCAGCCTGAATAACAGCCATAAACAAGAGATCGTAAATCAAAGACCCGATTTCGTTGAGTGGTTATGAGAATTCTCCAACTTAGTCACGGAGAGCCAGTTACGTAAAATAATTTATTAACAACTTAATATTATTACGAACAATTCGCTTAAATCTTTTACGTTAATGAATAAAATCTGTATTTATTGCTTGGCGGCATTCCTTCAGGTTAATACAATTATCCAGGGAATGGGGGACTGGTTTTCGCATTAAATATGATTAAGAACTGGTTTTATTTCTAATGTTTTATTGTATCATATTATTAAATGGTTAAGCGGTTTGCGACTAAGGCGGATTTCACACTGGAAAGTGTCCCACTCCGGCCTGCGTTCGACGGAGCGTGATTTCTGTACAGGGACGCGTTGTCAGTGTGGTACATAATGCGTGATTTCATACAAACTTTGGTACTTAGAAACAACGCTAAAACGCTCCGGTGTGCATACCAGTGTGATATCCTCCTAAGTATTGGGCACCTCCTTGGGATCCCTGGGTGTAAAAATCAGTGATTATGAGATTATGTCATGAGGATTGGTGAGAGCATTTTTGTGCCGTAATTAGCATAACAATATTTCGAGAAAAATTATTGTTAAGGTTGCGGGCAACCGATGGATGCAAGTGGTGGAATGTCGTTGGATGTGGTGATGATGATGATGATGATGATGATGAATCCGTTTGCTACTACAAATCTAGCCCATTACTGATCCACTGCTGGGCAACATCCTTTCTCAGGATAACAAGAGTTTGAGACTTAGCTGACTACTTTGGCCTAGTGCTGGTTAGTAGACTACACTCACTACATATTTTGGAGTCCTCCCTCATTTGCGGTATTCCTCACGATGTTTTCCTTCACAGTTACTGAAGCGATAATAGAATTTTGATCCGCACTGAATTCGAGGCGCATGTTATTTTTCTTTTTTCCTGTTGACCCCTCGAATATGTTGGTGAAAGAAAACGTCAATCAGCTGAGTTTCAAACTAACGATCTGTCGCTCGCTTGGATTATTGTCGTTTTCACGATTATCTTGATTCAATGACTGATTCTTGTATTTTTATCTTCCGTGGGATTACTGCCAGCTGATATCCTTATTTCGCTTCAATTCTCACATCCGAAAATCTAAGTTTCAGAAATTCAGACTTTCCTAATATGCAGCGAGGCGTTGTTTGCGAGGTAATTTGAAGGGAGTTTCAAAGAAAATCATTGCAAATTGCGTGAGGGTGGCACATAATGAGTATATGCGGGCTGTTTGCACTGACGGAGTTTGTCCCACTGTTTGTTCTGCAAGAAACTGATTTGAATAAAATTTAGTCTGTAACTGTGGAATTTGTTTCCTTTTTCAAACAAAATAGTACTCTTTTAACATTTTGCAGGATAAGCAAAGTAATTTTGTGGGTGGAAACGCTTGGTTCAAATTTAAAAAAAAAACAATACTTATTCTTTTCTTGGAATAAAAAAACAAAACATTTTCATGATTATTTCATTTTTGGACAACATCATGGGTATTTCAATCAATACCTTGTAAATTTGACATACATAACATGGCATCACGCCTGTTTGCTGCGAAGGGTTAAGCAGAAGTGTACCATTGTACAACTGCTTACATTTCGATAAACTCGACCCTGCTACTGAGAATTTCTATACAGAATAAAAACCAATAACACCCCCCCCAATCCAGGCATCAAACTCAAGACCATTAGATTAATGATGACAGTTCAAGTATATTTAATAGGCACTAATCCTTTATCTTTTCCATGTCAGTTCACGGCGATTGTTAAGCTATTGTGTCTGTTTACCTAAACCAATATAATGTTCATTCGGTGGGAACTGCTCTGATCCGATATCTCTTTCTAGTTGTGATATATTTGCGCCCTGAAATAACTATGAATGCACCACATCTTATAAAATGATCACATAAAAATTATTATATTTTATATTAACTCCAAAACAAAACTAACTATAAAGCAAAAAATAAATATTTTATTATACAATATAGTAGTTGAAGAATACTGAAGTCGGTGCCAAGTAAAACAGAAAAGTAATATACCTTGCTGCTATAATAGCGACATTGAAACGAGTTCACATAAAAATTGGTGAGTGCGAAGCGAATTGTGCGTCGGACACGACAAATACACTTCGCCAATCGTGTCGGTTTATCATTGCACTGAGTACAGACAGACATAAATTCTAAAAACTGTTTTGGCTTCTGTTGCTCTAATAAGGACCCCCATATTAGTTTTTCTACAGTATCTATATCTACAGACATCGGTCTGTTGCAATTTTATTTTATGTATAGATTAGTATGTGTAATGGTTATTTATGAACAATAATTAAGTAACTTATAATATTAATTTAAATGCTTCATTTATCTGGTCCTAAGCAAGGCTTCCAGGTAGGATAGTGCTATCGGGTTTTTCAGTCATAAAAATTACCAGTAGCGCAGCGGCCCGGAATTTGGGATTGTAGTTACTATATGACAATAGGTTATTACATGGTGCACAACCCCCGCCTAATCAAATGCTTCGGGAAATACAGGCGTGATTCTACGTTATGATAAACTACTTTTAAAAATATATAATGATAATTCCTTCTAATTATGTCGCTCTCTGTACTTTAGTGGATACTTGCAATGTTCCATTTGAATCCTCAGAGGAGCTGAGAGATATATTTGTGATAAACTCATTGCTAAATGTTCTAAGTTTGAATCCCATTCAAACTTAGAACATTTAGCAATGAGTTTAGCATTTAGCATTAATGCCAAAATATGAGCGTTTGATTCGCTTGTTGGTTGCGTAGGTGTAATGCACAAACCTTCTTGGGGGATTCAATTTACAAGTCCCGTAATGTACCTACATATCTTATGCCTACCTAGCATCTTAAGCCAGCGATAGGTCGTCCGATAAGACGTATTATTTTATTATGTTTAGCTTTAGCTTTAGAAATTGCTAGAACGCCAAAACCCATCTTTAGGTTTACCTGAAACCCAGTTTGTCATCTGCACCTGTGACCATGAAAGTTGCAAATAGTTTAAAATACCTAGAATATTGATTGTGCAGGTGTAAATGTAGTTATGACGAAATTGATGATGTATAGAAATAATAACATGGTTTGTTCAGTAATGTAATTTATTACCTATAGCAATAAATGTTTTCCATAAGTAAATATGAAAAAGTATACCTACTATAATCATCCTTAATATTGTTGCAGCAATACTTAATTAGGCATACCTAAGTTTATTCCAAGTTGTTACTTTGATAGGTATGAACCTAGTAAAAGATTATTGATTTTCTACGGAATCCCTAGGTATACCTATAACTAATATATTCCAACGGAAGAGTACAGATTTTTCCAGAAGAATATATTTTCATCGTTATTTACACTTCGAACTGTTAAATTATTCCCTATGTCGACGTAGTTCATAGCCGCGATGTCAAACTCAGGCCAGTTTATTTTGAATGATGAATCCGGAGTAGGGTTCCTGAAATTAATATGATTTAATATGATTTAATATGGAATTATCTCCTTGTGCCATAAAATGTTAATGTGAATCATATTATAAGAGAATTTATTAAAACGTAATCTTACCCGTATTTAGCGAAGTTAGTGAAGAGCGTCGTGACTTGTTCTATGAGTTCAAATTCCCGACTGCTTTTATCCAAAGGTATATTTTGTGATTTTGGATCAAACAAGTAGATCAAATCATCCATGTGACTAGCGCCAGTTATTCCGTATTCTGCACCTTGTAAACCATATATGTTTCTGCTAGACATACTTGAAAACTGATAGAGATATCTTTTAGTGTTCCCAACTACAGGCAAGTCCACAAAATATTGAATGACGTCATAAATAAAGAAAGCATAGTTGGCATAGGTAACGAATTCATTTATCGAGTTTATATCAATACTTTTGTTTCCAAAATAATAATTTCGAATTTTATCAGATATATCCAAAAGGGTATGAGGCGGATAATAGTTAGCAATTTTTCTTGGAACGAAGATTTCTGGGTATCTGCTGTAACTTTCTAAAAGTTCCGTTGCGATGACTTGGATTCCCATGAGCACCTCTTGATTAGTGTGACCGAATAAAATATCTGCTTCATTTTTATACTTAATTTGACCAAAAGTGTTCATTGTCATGAAACTATCTTCGCCGTCATGGTTTTCAAAAACAGGCACGAAAGGATAAATGTTAAACATGTTTTGGACTATCCCTTCAGATGCTAAAACGTATGGATTTGTATTTACCAGTTTATCCACCGTCACGTTCTGAAGATAAGCGAGGAGTTCGTCGGGGTTTTTAGTGTCAAATCCAAGTTGTTTACCAAAAACGAATTCACGCCGTACTGGCTGAAAAGCCAAAGACCAATCACAGTACGGGGAACCACTCATCACAATGGCTCTATGAAACAAACCTTTTGACATAGGAGAAGTAAGGTGTAAACTAACAGAAGCGCCGCCCGCGCTCTGGCCCATTATAGTAACTTTGTCAGGATCGCCTCCGAAATTTTTGATATTACTTTGTACCCACTTTAAAGCTGCAACTTGATCTTTCATTCCTGCGTTTCCTGGTACATCTTCAGTGCCCAGGCATAAAAAACCTAATGCATCTAATCTATAATTAAATGTCACAACCGTTACATTTTTTCTGACAAGAAAATCTGGTCCGTAGGAATCAACGTTCCCTGATCCACTTTTGTAGGCTCCTCCATGAATATATACCATTACTGGCAGAAGAGTCTCAGGGGTCAAATTTGGCGAATATACATTGATAAACAAACAGTCTTCATCGCCAGGAATATAAGTGTTCGCGAGGACATCAAATTGAGGACACACCGAGCCATGTTGCTTTGTGTCTCTAACTCCATTCCATGCTACCGCAGGCCGCGGAGACTGAAAACAATACGTTTATGTAAATACAAAAAACATGATAATTATAATAAATTGCAGACTGTCTGCACATATAAGAAACAGCTGGTCAAACGATCAACAGCATACCTACTTAATTCGGCCTAATTAAAGAAAGACCTGTACGCCTCACTGCAAAATTTATTGATACAATTTGACGGCACGGTTAGCGCAGTGGCTAAGTCATTCGCTTTCTGCGCTAGGTTGCGCGGGTTCGATTCCCGCACGGAAAAAATACTTATGTAATCTACAGATAGTTGTTTCGTGTCTGGTTGTGTGTGCATGTGATATGTATTTTTGTAAACTGTAGTCACGATACAGGAGAAATCCTAGCGTGTTCGTTCTTTTTATAAAGACCAAAAAAAAAACCTACGAATTAAAGTCAGTAAAGTATATAATATAAATATGTATATACTCAGTGGGTATATACAAGAAAGGCGTAAGATTTTGGGTCACTAAGGGAAATAAGAATAATGTTGAAGCATTTCAAGCAAAGAATGGATGGGTTCTCTACTCTTCATTAGATTCTCTCTTTTGCATGAGTGGATCAGCAGCACCAACCTCTTGTATGACAAAGGCAAATTGACAAATCTCATAAAAACTTGCTTAAATACCTTAAATCTCAATGGTCCAATCGGTGGTTCGGCATAAGGAATACCTTTGAAACTGTAGTACTGTCCGTCCTGAGTGACCAAATCAAGTAGTTCGCCTTCTAAGTAGCCTTGTTCGACCTCTACTTGAATGCTACAACTTGCTAGGTTTTTTAGTAGACTGTAAATATGACAGGAAACATTTTATTACAAAGACAACGCCTTGATATAGACACAGTTGTGTTTGATGTTGGAATTTTTATAAATTGTAATATTGCTAGAAACTCATTTAAAATACCTAATGACCAATTCTAATATTCTCACAAAAATAACTAATCCACATTGAATGCATTAAAAATGAACATCACAAAAATTCCTATTATACTCACAAAAGAAATATCAGATGTCTTATTACTTCCATTTTGATATACCTAGTTAACTTCCGCACAATGAAACAGTCGGGTAGGCAATGCGTCGACTGGTATAATAAAGTCAACACCGCACAAGAACAAGAGACCAACAAACATTAAGGCATATTTGTACTGGTACGTGGCATGCTGAGCAAAAATAAATATCAAAAGTAATATTCGAGTATTAAGTTGGTAACTCTAATAAAAATAAACAACAAATTCGTACTCGTTTTTAAAAACGGGCTTAAAATCTTAATAGAATAATTGGGATCGCTAAATCGACTGTATTAAATCCCTCGAACCCGTCTGTAAAGCCGCAAAAGCTTCCTTCACATAGACAAACGTGAAAGGACCTTTCCTTTTGATTCTATCAGCCCGAAGGTACAGCTACCGCCAAAACATAATTTGTTTTGGCTGGTGTAGAGGTGTGATTTAGACTAAGTCCGCTTAGATTAGTTGTTATGGGTCGAACCTGTGCAAATGGGGGTGCAAATAAAATCAGCCTACCGACATACAGTCCACTATTGGATTATTCTTTTCCTATTTTGGCCGTTGTTGGTTCTTTCCCTCCTTGTTGTAACAACTTGTGCACTTGTTGCAATAATAATGTCGCAGTAGTTAAAATTATATCATGATTAGGTTTACAAACCCGTACATTTTTCAAGATTAAAAGCAGCCTACATCCCTCTTCAATAAATAGGCTATGACATGCAAAAAAAATCTTTATATTGGACTCGTAGTTCCAGACATTACCGCGTTCAAACAATCAAAAATCAAACAATCTCTTCAGCTTTATAATATTAGTATAGATAGCTCCACCCTGCGGTGTTACCCGCGGTAACAGTGTCGTTTCGAGATAAAAGGCAGCCTATATGTTAATCTAGGGTATAAGCTATCTCCATTCATTCAAAATTTCAATCAAATCCATTTATTAGTAATACCAATACTACATACATAATATGATGTAAGCTTTCTCTGTAGTAAAATCTGTTAGCAGTTAGTATAGATAGACTATAAATATGTAGGTATACAGAGGTAAAAAAAATCGCCCCCTATTTTACATTATTTAATCAACAACGCAGAAACATTCTTTATTTCTTACCAAAAATATAGATATATTATAATGAATATTTATATCCCTAACTTGAGAAATGATTGGTTCCCTATACAAATTTTCATCCCCTATTTCACCCTCTTCAAGTTTTATTTTCGCGACTAAAGTAGCCTATGTCCTTCTTCAATGTCCCATTCTCTGAACCAAAATTTATCAAAATTGGTTTAGCGGTTTAGGCGTGAAAACGTAACAGACAGAGTTACTTTCGCGGTAAATATTAGTTAGGATATAGTTTGGATTCACCTGTGTTTGATTCAGTGACTTCAAATAAAACACGCTACGCTAATTTTATATCCGCACGCAGTGTAACAAATCGTGCAGTATTATTGTTAATGGGTAAGGGCGGATTCAGACATTGGAGTGGGGGGACAACGACCCGCACCCTAATTACGTAAAAAAGCGACAGCAACGCGACAGCCATGCGACAGCAATCTCACTGTCAGCCAATACATTATATGACATAAAAATGACGTTTGACAGAAGCTATCGCGCGATCTACGCCTGTCGCTACATCGGTAATTAGGCTGCGGACCTTGGTACACAAAGTTTACCTACGTTTGTTCGAGTGTCCGATAGGAAGTGAGAGAAAGTTTGCTTCGGACTTTTTTGGTCAAAATTGGACTAACGATCAGAGACAGCACGATTACTTGTACAAGTAATTTGGCTTTCTGTTTCACTTTACACCCGCTCCGCAGCTACGGAGCCGTGTATGCGACGATGTACTGTATCCGGGCGACAGAGGTTGACGTATGTGGAAACGAGACGCGCGGAGTGACACATTATTTGTCTTGTAATACGGTAGAGCAATGAGATAGGTTCATATTTCTAAACAAATGATGAAGACTTTAAAAAATGGTTTTTAAATACATTTTAAGTTTTCTATATCCTGTTAAATTATTTCTTGTACAAAAACTTGTTGAAACTAAACTGTAAATAAAAAAAATCTCACAGTTGAGACACCAGGTCTTGACCAATTTTACACAGAGTATCTGTAGATACATAAAAATACATAGTCATTAAAATTTCATGATTTTAACCAAAAGTTCTCCAAGAACAAGCATTTGAATTTAACGTGTCATACATTTGACTGTACATATATGCTGACTATACATATCCATAGTTGGAACAAATTATAATTTACCGAAAGTTCAATAAGTCGCCTCTATACACACATGTATATACATACTCTATACATGTATTTAAGACATAATCAACGATATACTAGATAAACTATAAATCATACTGTGTGTTTATTCTCATACTGAATTCATTCCTTTAATAGGAAGTACAATACAAACAAATATTTTCTAATACACAAGGTGGGCATCGAAGCAGCTACACAAAGGCAAACTGTTGCAACTGTAAGTAATATTGTTCCCGTGAGCTACCTTCCAACAGGATGCAATTTAGGACTGCTGTCCACTGCGACTGTCAAATTTAAATGTACACATAGCACAGCATCACGCCTGTATTCCACGAAGGCTTAGGCAGAGACGCACCATTGTACATTTCGCCGATCCTGTTATTGAGTTCCATGTGCTAGAGGACGAGCCTATTGCCATATATCGGGCACAGTTCCGTGATGCTACTCAGAACTTCCATACCGAAAAACCCAATAACACGTTGCCCGATCCGGGTATCGAACACAGGACCTCACGCTTAGCAGTCGCCCTTATGACCACTAGACCAATGAGGCATTCAGTTCAAATGTGCATGAATAGATTTATTTTGTAGTTTTTATAACATATCATATCGTATCGCCTATCATAGCATATCGAAATTTGATCTTTATGAAAACAAATCTGAGTCCGATTTCAGGGTCTGATCTTTGAAGTGTCTTGCGCAGTTCTGCAATCTCAAAAGACGCCTGACTTTTGTATCACCTTTTTTATTTTCATATAAAGTCGTATCGAATATTATTAATACAATTTATGTACACAAAATAACGACACGCATGAAAAATATCATGAATACTATTTACTAAAATGTCCTGCAAAACCACCAGTTGCATGACGCAAGAATTTCTTGTTACATTAGTGGTACGCTACCTTAGCTTTTTACGCATCGTCTGTTGCTAGCCGGGAGCGGTCACTGCTACCCTATAGGATGTTTGCAACTCAAAGTGAGCACCCAAAAGGGTGCATCACCAACTGCACACGATGGGTATATTGGAATAAAGCAAATAAAGCCCTCGCTCCACTCTATATGCATGTAAATCGGCCCCGGGCCTCGATACCGAATACAGATTGAAACGAACGGCGGCTTAACATTTTTATTGGATACAACACGCGCTTGGCGGTTTTGCGCGGTATTTTTGTGTTGTACTGAAGTTGATGGTAATGGCTGTGAAAGACGACCGACCGCAGCCTAATTACGTAAAAAAGCGACAGCAACGTGACATCCACGCGACAGCAATCTCATATGACACAAAAATTACGTTTGACAGAAGCTATCGCGCGATCTACGCCTGTCGCTACATCGGTAATTAGGCTGCGTGCCAACGGTTTTCTACCGTTTAGAGATGATATTTGAATACATCATCAGCCAGAAGACGTCCACTGCTGAACGAAGGCCTCCTCCAAGGGAGGGATTTGCCATAATCCCCACGCTTGGCAGGCGGATTGGGGGATCGCAGTGGCTCACCGATTAGTGAGAGGACGCTGCTGCCCATCCTCCGGTGTCTGGCCGCAGTTTTAGGACGTACCCGGGTCATTTGAATACAATAGAACAGAATAGAATATCGTTTATTTTTTAGTATATGGTAATTACAGATGTTAAATTGTTGTATCATTGTTCAAACAAACAAAATTTGCGGTGTTTCACCGTGTTTCAATTTGATAAATGATCATTTTAAAATGCATCAGACGAATTTTAAGGATAAAAAAAAAATATTCAAAGTTCGAAGTCACTGTTCACTGTCATAGGCAAAAATATTCAAATAAGCTAACAATATAGAAAATAAAGCCACTCTGAATTTTGTTATTCTATCTTACAGTCCATCCCACGTCATCTGAACACAACACAAACACTCATTATCCTAAAATTCAATATATCAGAATGAATCGTACAAACAGACAACAAACACAGCCGATTGCATTGTATTTTGCATACAAGAACGGGAGATTTGTTAACTCTCTCGGAATGATCCAATATGCAAATGGTAGATATACGTTCGTAAGTTCGTACATACGCTGCATAGAGGAACAGTTTGTAAAAGAAAAACTGTTTCTACATATTGATGGGGTGACGAGTGATTTTGGATGCGTCTATGAGTGAAGAGTTGACGTTTTACGCAGAGTTTTTATTTCGACGTATTTATAAAAACGTACGTATTTGCAGAAGCATTTTGCTATCAAAAATAGTTTGTTCAAGGTGTGATGGTGTTGCATGTCTAATAATATGAAAATGTGATCAAAAAACATCAACAATAGATCATAACACGATTTTAAAACTTAACGAATACTATTTATAGTGAACAGATAGCAAAAAAAAAAAGCTAATCTAAGCTCGATTTCTAGAGATTATACGATAATATTCGTAATTCGCATTACGACGAAAACCAAACAAGCTCAACCATCCAATAATTATGTAAGCACATGGCTACAAAAAAAAAATCTAATTATTATTCAATAAATAAAGCTGCGGAACCATTACAAGTCCTCGCCGCCGCCATAATTAATTTAAGTTCGCTGTAATTATACAAAATGTAACTACAAGTAGTAACTAGTTACGAAGTATTCTTGTTATACCCTAGTCTAGTTTATTGTGTGCTCTGATAAATGTAGCGATATTAACGCTTAAGCTTCGATAAAGTGAGTTTAATAATGTTTGAATGGATAGAAGTTAAAAGGTGTTAGTTTTTGTGATGGTACTTTAGAATATATTGCTTGTGGCTTAATGGTTCGCCCAAATCGATCGCCCTGTGGGGTTATAAAATAATGGTTAAACGAGAGATATTAAGGCATTAGAAAGAAGGTATTCGGTTTTTTATCGTCTCAAAATATGTATAAAATAGGGCCATATAGGTAATTCTATGTTATTATGTAAAAATACGAATCTTTTTCTAATTATCAAAATTAAATTTACGGCCTTCTTTTTCCCTTCCTTTTATTATTACCTTTTGCACACTTTGCGACTATTGATATTTTAAGTATAGGTTTCTTTGTGATTTATTTTTATACCCATGTTATATTTAAACTTGAATTATCACCAGTCTTTGTCGCAGTCAGCTGATTGGTGTCAGATTTTCTAAGTCAATCTATACATATAATAAAATTATAACAGGTCGATGTCCGTACATTATAGATATTGAAAAAAAAAAAAAACTAATATAGGTAGTCTTTATTAGAGCAACAGAAGCCAAAACAATAGTTTTTAGAAGTTTTGTCCGTCTATCTATATGTTTGTATACGCATCACGCAAAAACTACTGCATAGAATTGAATGCAGTTTTCACCGATGTATTGTTAGAGGTCTAACTTAATATATACGCATTTTACCGCAGAAAAATATCAGATTCTAAATTCCACGCGTACGAATTCGCGGGCAAAAGCTAGTCTAGAATATAAATATGGCAAATCATACTTCAATGTGGCGGCCATAGGAACAGATAGAAATTCGTGATCATAACAACGTGTATAACGTAGGTTACACATATCCTTTTAGGCTAAACTGCCGCATTTCAGACTATTTACATCAGCCTCCCCGTGTGTGGCGCCCTTTATGTTCATTTTTTACACCCACAACGTACGCGACTAGCGCCGCTTATCAATTATGAAACATAATGGAACTAGTTAAACACCAATTAAAAAGTTCTAAATTGAGTTTGGAATATTTGCGAATTTTTTATTTTAATCTGAGTTTTAACTGAAACATTATGAATCCTGTTAAACAACCTTTCGACGCGGTCATTTTTATAGTTAAATCGATTTTCAAAAATCGTATTCGGTAGCCATTTTATAGCTACCGAATACACAGACAGAATTTTAATAACTAGTTAAGAACTTTTTTAATAGTTGAAACTACAAGTGTATCGAAGTTTTTAGAAAGTTTTTGATTTTTTTTTAATGAT
The DNA here is from genome assembly GCA_947562105.1 of Shargacucullia verbasci. NCBI lineage: Eukaryota > Metazoa > Arthropoda > Insecta > Lepidoptera > Noctuidae > Shargacucullia > Shargacucullia verbasci. The sequence continues at coordinate 2,651,920 of OX387286.1, read as the reverse complement.
TTATCTTCTCTTAGTCTCGATGAAATTACTTTTTGGAAATGTTTATCTTTTTAAAGTCTACAATGGTTTTTTTGATATAAAAGGTTTTAAAAATATGACTGATTAAACAAAAAACAAAATTTATGCTTTGATGGGTTGTTGCGCTGTTAGTTAATAGAGAATATTCTGGAATACAACATTTACACTTCTTAGAGGCCGTCTGATATGTGAAAAGGAATATATTAATTCTTTGACTAAGGAAATAACGTCATCGGATGTTATTCCGACAGTAACGTGTTAATCAGTAGTCAGTAACACGTAAAAAATAACATGTAAAAATTTTTCCTTAAAAATGACAGATCATCGCTAGACATAAGCATCATTTTCATGTCAAATATTGGGCCCTAAGGATACATGCTGTGACCACGAATGTTCATATATGAGGTCTGGTAGGAGGTTCATTTTTATTATTACGTTTAGGACTAATGATGAATCTTTCCTTTTTCTTTTGGAAAGAATAGTGCTCCAAATGAAAATAACAGGTAATTATATCATTAATAATAACAGGTAATTATATTATTATAACATTAATAATATTTGCAATATATTGCAAATATTATTAATCACAGTTACAATTTATCAAAAACTGATCAGTTTTTGATCAACTATTGGTCTGAATCATTATTCAATATTGGACTGATCAGTCCGAACTGTCATCTTTTTGATGTGCGTTGAATTATAATATATAATGGATATTTTAGTCTAAACTGTCCACCATTGGCATCCGATAAATCTGCTTATTTTATGCTCTGGCGACTACAAGAAAACATTTTTGTAGAAGGATGTTAACTATTATACCTGTGAGAAAATCGATGAAAATATACAGTTCAATAATAACATGCCCTGTTGATTATACAATATATTGTATTCCCCAAAGATCATTACTATTACCAATTTGATAATGAAACATTGTAAACATCATCTAATCACAAAACAACACAATACATTCCAGTAATTGTCAATACACACTACACAAGTACACACTGATAATCAAAATTCTATTGCTGTTGACCGTTATTAACAAAATTCATCAGAAATTCAAAAACCTGCCTACAGCTACATAAATACACGATATTTGTACAATAACACGGTCCCAAGCGAGTATCATGTTTGAGTGAATAAATTAGATCAACAATGGTACTGTTGTCGGAACGATCCCAAATGATCCGAGTCGTGATCATAGCTCCAAATTATATTAATGTTCGTTTGATTGCCGCGACACGGCAGCAACGACTGGGAATTAACGGAGGATCCCTTTGTACGATGTACCTTTGAGTATATCTGTGGTAGTATTGGGAATCAGTCATATAATTATTATTAAGAAGATATTAAGAAGATTGCCACGATTTCGGCCGCGTGTGAAACAGCTATTGTCTTAGTATCGAGTATCGAAATTATATTATTCCGGGAGTATAAATTATGTAAAAAAATGCCCACGATTTCGACGGTGTGAAATAGTCTATTGTCTTACTCGTAGTATCGAGTTTTTAATAATAAAAAATCCATGAATAAAAAATAAGAAATATTTATTTTAATAAAGATATAGGCGAATATTTGACATAATACTTGAGTAGTAGTGGAGTTTCTCAATTTTACTACGTTAGTTAAATAAGCCGATGAGATATTCCATCGGCCTATAACAACTAATACTCACAAGACAGACCCTATACCTTCGATGCTTCGTTCAAATGTTCTAGTGGTCGAGTTCCCAGACAATGAATTATTTTGTATATATTCGGGTCTTCAATATTAGCTATGGATTTATAATTTAAATCAGGAATATTTTACAACCATAAAGTTAATACAACCAGACATATTTTTTCTGACGGATCAATAATCTGACAGATGCTTTAATTAGTAAACTTTTTTACTAATTATCTGCCAGATTTGCTTACGAAATGTGGAGCACGAGTAACTATCATAAGTTATAGAATTCTCAGTTCACGTTCTATTTTTTAATTAAGACCTGTAAACACTACGCAGTTCTATATAATGGATAGCTATATAATTCTTGATTCGTTTTAACACAGTGGTGGACAGACAAACGGACCTGGCGTCGGGGATTGGCTGTTACTTTACAAAACAAGCCATTAACAAGTAGGAACACGTTTTCTTAAGTGTACATTAGCAGTTGCCAAAATATCTTAGCACATTACTCTTTTCTCTTGTTCATTTTGTACGAGACCCACTAATGCTTCTGGGACATTTTCTCGGTTGCTCTACTGTTAATCGCTTGGAACGAAGATTTTTGTGTGGATTTGAAGGTAGAACATAAATGTGGAAATGGATACTATGTTTCGAACTCGAGATTATTTGACTGTGTATAGTATTGTATCTACACTAATGAATGAATACATAAGTAGATGGTCACTCGTGCCCAGACACAATTTCTTTTGGTTTTTTTTTTTGTGTTACTTTTCTGTCGTCTGTATTCTTGAGCCATTACTAATGAATAACTAATTTAATTGATATTTATTTTCTTCTTTTTTATAAACGTTGCCCCACATCAACATCATATTTCTCCTATATCGTAGGTACAGTTTACAAATATACATATCACTTGCACATACAACCAAACCCGAAACAACTATCAGTAGATCATACAAATATTTGTTCTGTGCGGAGATCAAACTTGCGACACGTAGCTCAGAAAGCTAGTCGCTTAACCACTGCGCCAACCGAGTCGTTTTTTTTAAATATTTATTTTCTATTGTTGTCTTCTTTTCGTCACTTGAGGTGTTCAATATTATACTGCCCACTGATAAATAGCGAATCTATGGTTCAGGGGCATGATGACATTACTATACAAATAACCAGTGCGTTGAACCATTCAGTGTGTGTTTTGTGCAATATTAATCTGAAGCAGTCCAAATCGTCTTGTCTTTACGCTTGTGTTCAGCTGTGCACAGACGATAATGATGATTATCCACTAGATCAATTACTATCTCAATCCAAGCAAAGCTTCAGTCTAGTCGGCGAGCCATCCTAAGTTAGTCAGTTAGTTCCATGTGACAGGATCGTATATCTCAATTTGTTTTGATTTAGGGCCTACCGCAGGCTGGATACATTGAAATGCTCGCTGTTATACATATATAACAGTAATTCATAGTGTATGTAGTTATGTTAGAAATTTAATGATATCTGTGTTTGTTTGTTTTACTATTGCACAGATATACACTATTGCACTAATGCTGGCATAAGTTTAGTAGCTTTATAAAAAAAAGGCAGGTGACGTTTTTTTTTATTTCGTAGTGATTTGACTATTTTGTTTTATTTTAATCAGAAAGGTAAACGGTAAACAGCAAATTTCACATAGTGTATTGTTTTGTTGTTGGGTTAATAGCGATACCATTAACAATATAAGTTGTGAAAATAACAATACAAATTTGAGATTATGTTCAGGGTGACAAACACTGTAATCAATTGAATATTAATTACAATTAAACCATAAACGAAAACATAAATATGTAACAGTAAACATTTAAAACACGCTTATTACAAAACCACCATTAATTCCGTTCATTTCAAACAAAGGCTTATTTATAAGAAAAGTTTGAAGAAAGCAAAGCATTCCGGCCTTTCCCGGCTATCCTCGAAGTGGATTAATTAAATTAATTAATTGGAGGGGCATGATTACAAAAATATTAACTTTTGTTTCCATTCTATTTGTAATGAAATTGTACACAATGCTCGATGCTGGAGAGAAGGGAGAGAGATAAAATTATATTAGGACCCGAAATATTAAGCTGTAATAAACATACATTATAGGTGGTTTTTAAAGAGCAAATTACTTATGTATACTTATAATTAGGACTACCATGGTATATGGCTGTTCATATAACTACTGAATAGATTTGGACCAATTAAATTTCTGATTAGCCCATACTAAACTTAAATTCATTTTCATGACGATTTTTCTAGTCTTAACTCATTGGTATTTATTATGAAGATAAAACGAAAAATTTTAAATTCTTAATTTTGATGGTTCTCTTATTTTTGCATCGTCATGCAAAAAATATGGTAATTTTCATGTTTCGTTTCTCTTTCAACCGTTTTATTGAGAACTTCGTTCTGTAAACAAACTACCGCAATATCTCAAATCCTTCAAATTCCCATGAACGTCCCATGTCCCGTTTCAATTCCCCAAAAAACTAATAAATAGTGCGTCTCCTAACGTCTTCTTTAAAATATTTCGGATCATCTTGCGTCTCGGTTGTCGCGGCCGATGTAAAATACGCGCCTCGTGGGAAATTTATTTGCGGGAGATCCTAAGCCGGTATAACTTGTCTTCCTGTCCCTCATCGCGGTATTAGCTAGCTGATGTTGCTTTATGCTTTTATCATGAGCTGCTCGATAGTCCAGTGTGGTTCTGATTTCCCTAGACATTTTTGGCTTTGTTAAGTTTGGTTTTAAGGAGAGATAAACAAAGTTTTGATTGTCGGACGGGTTAATTGTATAATTGTTATAATTATAGTTTGTAACGTACCATAAATTAAAGTAGCTACTTTCAAGTTGTGTGTGTCAAAGACATGCAAAAACGGAAAGACGTGTCGGAGGAAATTGTAAGAAATGGCGTGTAATCTAGAAGAAGGAAATTAATCTCTTAACAAGTGGAACTCTTATAAAAAAGTATCAAAATTGAAGCGAATGGAAATTTATTTTAGTTTCTGAAATTAAAACTATAACTATGTAGTTTTAGGTTCACTGAGATAAATTACTTAGGAAATGATTTCTACGTAGAAAAGAAGAAAAAATTTAATTACTTCTATATTTTTGTTTTATTAAAAGAATAGTTTTACACGGTATCAATTACTTGATTAGGTAATGGTCACAAAAGCGAGCTTGTGCATTACTCTGCAGTCGCCTGCACAGTGTGACGTCTAATTGTGACGGTTCAATTCCCGGGTCAGGCAAAGGGCTACTGAGTTTTTCAGTATGGAAATTCTCAGTAGCAGTACGGAGTCTGGAACTGTGCCTGGTAGATGGTAATAGGCTCGCCCCCTATAATATGCGACTCATAACGGCATCGGTGAAATGTGGGTGTACAGTTCTGCCTAACCCTTCGGGGAATATAGGCGTGATGTTAAGTAAGACTATGTATGTATGGTATTCATTAGTAATAATCGAATATTCGTCTATAACACAAACTTACACAGCGAAATTACCTATATTTATACTAAAGATATAATACGTTCTTTGAGATCATTTTGTAATTACTTTCGTCCGGAACCTTCCGTTGGATATTTGATTATTACGTTTCCTCGTCCAATATTTTCACACCCAAACCGTTAAAAGTATCGGCGTCATGTTAGCATCCAATTCCAAATTTTCTGTACATGTGGCCATCAGAATTGATGCGGGCCTATCAGGAGCAGGTGGCGGCTCACGTCCAATTCACACGGGAGTGTATTGCGTCCAAAAGGATTGGATTGGTTGAAAAAAAAAGTCATTGTCCCACAACATGTGGCGTGGGAAATAACGTGCGATGCTTTCCCATACTTCTGCCAATTACTGTTGGAAAAGTGTAAGCTTGGCGATGATAAATGCACTGGTTATGGAAGGAAATTATGTGAAAACGTTACAGCTTACAGAATAATGATGTAACGTTTTATTGGTGCACTTTTTTTATAAATGTTCTTCTTAGTCTTGGTTGCTTGGTTTTTTTCTTGTCATAGAATTTGGGTATAATAAAAATAATAAATAATAAATTCAGCCCATTACTGTTCCACTGTTAGGCAAGGGCCTCTTTTCAGAATGAGAAGGGTTAGGCCTTAGTCCACCACGCTGGTCTGGTGCGGGTTGGCGGAATACATTCACCATTGAGAATTTTATGGAGCTGGAGCTGGAGCTATCAGGTGTGCAGGTTTCATCACGATATTTTCCTTCAACGTTAGCACAAGTGATTCTTAATCAAATTCTGATTCACACATGATTGCAAAAAGTCAGAGGTGCGGATCGGGTTTGAAATCGAACCCTCCTGCATAGAAGGCAGCGGCTAGGCTATCATTGCATTTTTTGAATTGGGGTAATGCTAAAGTTATACGCTTCTTAGCAATGTTAAATATTTTGGCTATGATTCAAAGTTTGATGGTCAAAGATTTTATATAAGGTTTATATTTATAATGCTTGGTTTTTTCAGTATAATGTTAATCACAAAGTTCAAACTAAAAGAAAAAAAAATATCTAATATAAAAAATGTTATTCAACAACCATGTAACTAAATTGGCTCCAAATATTTCATGTCTATTCTAGTTTGGTGAACTTTATAACGAGTCCCGCAATATGTGACGCAGGACTGTTGTCGTCCATTGTGAATACATAGCGTTTTATTTCGCGACTTTAAATTGGTACACTCAGTAGTAATATATTGCTTTTCTGGAGTTGTTTTGCTATTGAATTAAAGATTTAATTTAGTTAGCTATAAGGATCATATCGGTCTGACTCGCAAGAATAACGGCTTTCTCATCAATTTAGATTGAGAATTTGATATTAGCAGATTAAGCAACTTATTTATACCTAAAATTTGTATTGTCCAGAATTGCCCACGCAACCGATCAGGCCAGAACTGTCTATTTATGACAGGCCAAAAATAACGGCAGATATATACGCCATATTTAATGTTTACATCATTTCTGATGCCTTTTTTCAGTCGTGTATTGTTTGATGTTCATTGTTGACAGGATAACAGCAGTCAGGTTTTAATTAAAAAATAACAGTAATGAAATATATCAACATAATATGTGTTAATAGGTCACATGCTCTCGAACTGACTCTACTTCTTTATTTATTAAGACAAAGATCTTTAATTACGAATCTTTACTTTACCCACCTCGAGGGGTTCGTAGCAACATAGTTACGTTAAGCAACACACGGCTAGTCCTTTGATGGGTAACCGTTTTTCACACATCCAGATCCATGATGAATTGGAAAGCACGAAATTGACCTTAGAAGATCAGTGTCTCTTAGAAATTTGATGGCGGGAGTCACAAGACAGTCACTCCATGTAAAATACTGATATCCGCAATCAGTTAGACTGGGAACCGACCTCAATATAGTTAAGAAAAGGCTAGGCAGATGATGATACTTATAACTAACCTACGTAACAACATCTTGGGTGCATAATGTGTGGTGGTTGGGTTTGCTCATGGTGTGTTCTGATGTACCAACCTTAACATAGTATGTTAGCTTTGTTCCTATGAATAGGATAAAGTTTATCTTCCTCTTAGACTGACCACAGTTCTTATTGCACTAATTTTGTAAGCCCACGACGGTCCCCAAAAGATAACATGAGAAACTCCGTTGAAATAATACAATTATACCGACGTAGACACGCAATCCGTAATTTCATTCTCCATATGCGTTGACATTTCTATTTTTGATAACAGTCGTTCTTTATGCATTTGTTTTTCGATTCGATGATTTCGATGATTTCAGGTATTGTTTAGTTGTTTAGTTTTGGTACTAAATATTTTCACTCGTTTGAAAGGTACAGCATGTATTCGACTCTCGTATTTGTAATATTTGTTAGTTCAGCGAAAAGCGATAGCAGGACAACAGCTGGTTGGATGGTTTGTATACAAAACCGCGTTCGCTCGTCCCAAACTATATTTAATGGATGCAAGCAAATTGAATTTGATGGTGGTTTAAAAAGTGGCGACCGATCTGGCTTATACAGATGTTGGTGTTGCAAAACTTTATGCGAATGTCGATGTTTATTTGACAACCAATAACATAGACGACGCGGTCAGGTTTTCAAATTATCGTCGTCCTTAATATATTGGTTTCATAAACATGTGTCGCCGTGTTAAACCTAAACTTATTGAAATACTACGAAGAAAATTTGAAAAATTATTGACTTGAGCGGGACTTGAACTCGTGACCTTTGACCGACCTGTAGTACGGCTCACCAGAGGTCGTGGGTTCAACTTACACTGGTGTCAATCATTTTTCAAGTTTCTTTGTAGTATTACTACTCATATTATTAACTAAGTACTCGAAATAAAATTGTTCAACGTATTTTAAATTCGCTCAACTTTTATAATATGAATACTTACATTTTTACTGAGTTATTTAGCTGGAAGTCACAAGCGCGTGCTAAGTCGTATGTTCGTCGTAAGTAAGTTCGATCTCTGGGTCAGGCAGATGAATAAAATAAATACCTATATTTCATGTATTTTTCAAGTAAAGTTTTAGCTCATCTTGATTGACTGTTAAGGTTAACAAGGGCTCTACAGCGAAATCCTTACTGAAACTAAACAAGTACCTTATGAATATACATTTCTTTGCTAAAATATGTCTTATTTTGTCTATTCTTATACGACATAGAGGGGAAAATAACATGTAAACACATCATTAAATGGTTTATATTACTTTATTTAAAGACTAGATAAAACTTATCTTTGGAATGTTCAAAACAATTTTATACACATAAATAGATAATATACCTACTTATTTATACAACTTAACATTCATAAAGTTTGATAAGTTTTACTTATTATTAACGAGGCCTTTCAAAAAATACAATAAAAATAATGATAATGACCTCTTATCTAGTATAGGTGAGGCCGCTAACCTGTAGACCAGTGGTAGGCTTAGACCGTAACCCTTCTCTGCTGAGACTATTAGACTGTATACTTTATGTTTTAATTAAATATTTCTAAAACAATACATTGGTATACAAAATTGCTAATTATATTACTCTAAAAATATATTACAATAGTCTAAATGGATTACAAAATATATTCTCTCTAAAATATATTATTTGGACAACCGACATCTTATTATAAACTATACATAGAAACCTTTTCTAGTGTACGATACATACTTTGCATGTATTTTATGACAGCATTCAGGCTATTCTTATTTATCTTTATTTACAATTTTCCCTTAATTAGTTAATATTCTTCACGTTGTTTGCAACCTAAGTAAACAGATGACTAGTGATGTGAACACTAGTGCTGTAGATGAGACCATGGCGTCACCTAAAACAAAAAAGTATAATATCATTTCATTGATATATGCATGTGCAGTCGACGCATGTTTCCAAATGCGCGTCATTAGCGCTGCACGGCCCATTAAAACATCAACGGGCGCGACTGTATCGTGTTTTAGTTGCGTCTGATGTACATCAACTGTGCGTGAAAATCGTCGTGTGCAAAAGTTCTAGGGCAAAGCAAAACGGCCCGGGTGGTGGATTAGGCCGGAGCCCGCCGTGCTTAGAACAGGCCTAAGTTCGGTATTGAATAGTGGGAATATTAATAGGCTGTTGAAGGTTCACACATACTACTTATTATCTTTTTATCACTATAAAAATCTGGAAATAGAATATATTTATAAAACATTAATCAATATCGTGTTTTCCTGGTGTCCCTAGACAAGGTTTATGAATGCTTCAAAAATGACTACTAAAAACAAATATTTTTTATGTGGGTATTCTGTTTTTGCAGCGTGACCTAAAATAAGGAACTGATTATAATGTTTATGTTTTGGTCAAGTACTCTAAGCCTGCGTTTAAATAAAAGGCTTAAATATAATATCTTACCTGAATCTGGCGCTACCTGCTCAGAACTAGGGGTGTCAGACGAAGGAGGTGGAGGATCTGTCAACAAAAATCAATTATGCAATGTATTTATGGAATGAAGGCAGCTTCTGCGTGAAAAGTATTGGCTAAAAGGTCGTCGTCATTTCGAATTTTCACTGTCAAGTCAACTTTGGACGAATATTTTTCTAATCAGAATTGTTTTCGTAGTAGAACAGTAATTCATAATGGCTCATACCGGACCAACATAGTCCGATCAGACATTCTTATAGGCATTGTCAATTACGGAGAACCTATCTCTGCATTACAGCAGTAAAAAGATTGAAAAAACAAAAAGAAAGAAAAAGAAAAAAACTATTTATTGATGGCACCCATTACGATAAAAAACAAAAAAACAATAATCACTAACAGAAAAAACACACGGACAGTTATAATAATATTTTGGTGCCAACAATGGGACCTCTTGTTCAGTTATATGCTGCAATACGCATAATTAAGCAGTACTGCAGAGCTGTTTTTCAACTCGAGGCCAAAGGCAATACTAATATTAAGACAATTGAAGATAGATTAAAAAATCAACACTCACCTCTATAAAACAGATCTCTCTTCCTGCTATAATAGTTGGCGAGTGGGACCTGCATGTCGCATAGAATCTCTACGGTGGGGGGCAGAGCGTCTATCCTTACGACGGAACTCGTTAGGGCGGTGTAGCGGCCCTCGATGACTTTGATCGACGACTTGGCATTCAGAGGCCTGTGGATATATTTGTTTTTGATAAGTGTTGCGGAAGATATCCGTATCTTTGTTTTTGTATTTTCTAGCAAAATCCTTTCAGTGCCGCTGTCGGCCTGGTATTTGGCTATGTATTGTGATTTAGTAAGGCGTCCATTCTTGCGCTAGTTAGCAAGTTTAGACGTACTATAGCTTTTTTAACTTCGCCTCTCTCTAGTATTTCTCCCGTATCGTAGGTACTTAAAAAAAATATACAATACACACCCAGTCCCGGAACAACTATCTGTTAGTGTCACAAACATTTATTCTATATGGGAAACGAATACCCCACATAATTTACACGATTACTAGAGATAGGCTATAATCGATACTTCGAACAGTACTTCTATAATCCTGACATCAAACATACATTATAATCTTAAAAATAACTACAACATATTGCTTCTATAGACTCATACGAACATTATAAAGGGTAGCTATTTAAACCTTAATATTAATCCATCGTACCAGGCTCACAGAATGAAGGTAATACCAGTACGACAAACTAAATCCACTCGGGTGGGTATGTGATCGCAAGCCCGATGTCGGGGTTGTTAGCCAACTTTCGCCGAGCATCCAAATTATTCAGTCTAAAATTCTAAGGCGGACGAATATTTAGGGGGGTATATTGTGAAAGGGCACGTCAGAACAAAACTAGTAAAAATAGAAAAGGATATATCTTAAATATTTGAAGCAATATTATGTAATGCTGAAGAGTTCACTGGTAATCGAGAGGTAAAGAATTTAAATCTAAAATGTTAAATGTGTTTTATACAATCCGATTTAATATAATTTATATAAAAATGTGAAGTTAGTAAATAAGACACCATTTTTACGTACTAAAATAGATTTCTACCTAACGTCAATTGGCCCTTAGTCTATTCTGTCATTGCCAAAAGACAGTCTACTTGATTTGACATAGGCTGTTTCAATCCAACTACAAATAAGTGAAATCAACCAATCCATCCTAACATCTGTTCGAAAAATCCGGAAAGCAAACCTACTTCAGTCGAATAAAGCGCACCCTGTCGCAATATCCCACCTTATGTTTTTAGATTGAGGAACGTTCAAGTGATCGTATCCGGTATTATTCACGAACCAATCGGATGTCCGGAAGTTTCAGCCGTTGTGCCCCATTCCACCCAATTCATTGGAATTTATTTTCTACTATATCATATTGGAATGATTTTCTGTTTACAGGCTCCCTTTTTAATAAAACGGCAGCTATATTTGAATGAAAAGTTTTATTTGTCTGATAAATATAGAAGTGGTATATGTGTGGTATATGGCATTGAATAGTGTCTAGACTTTCTTATAATATCTCATGTTTTAGTTTATTTGCAGGTGTTGCTTAATATCTACGTTAATAATTATTGTATTGGGTTTTATTTCATAATTTAAATTAGTAGGATACTCATACACGGTGAATTATATTCACTATGGAATTCAAACATAACAATTCAACCTGATAATCACGTCTGCAATTTAAAGTATTAAAGTTACAACAATATTCACTCTTAGTTACTAACAAATTGGTACCGGACTTTTAAAAATCAACTAACATAAAGCTATCAATGAAAAAACAGCACTAATATGGTTCAATTTCACGTGACAACGGTCTCCAAACCTACCAGATTCTACAGCTTTTAATTAAATTAATTATCCCAAACTAAACTATCACCGATAGATACAAGCACAATTATATACTATTACTACACTATTCTAAACCTACCGACATAAACCTATCTAGAAAGCAGCACTAGAGGTTCAATTTAGCATGACATCGTAACTCAAGCCGTGTGACACATAACAGCTATGTGCAAACGAGGCTTTGAGTTTTGATCCTCCGTATCGATTGAAAAGGCTTTCATTAGATAGGATTATGTTCAAGTACGTGTGATGCTAGCATGATGTAAGTTAGAACAGTATTTTTGAAAGGATTTAGGTCAACAAAAGTATCTGAAACAATTTTAGTTACAAAAGTCTCTTGGATGCTGTTTTTTTCTCTATCGTGTTGGCATGGGCTCTCGTATCGCTCGCGCGTGTATTTTTTTATTCGTTGGTGACAATTTGTAGTTGTTTGATAGCTTGGCGGTTGAACACTTGCCTTTCATGCAAGGATTCTGAGTTTCAACCCAGGTCACATTTCTGACTTTTCGAATTTATATGCGTTAATGGTAAAAGGTAAATTCGAGATGAAACACCTAAAAGGGTTCTCTATGGTGTGTATAGTCCACCAATCTATACTAAGCCTTCTCATAGTAAGAGACCCATGCCCACCTGTGGACTGTGGCCCAGTTATCACGGTAGAAGGCAGACAGGCCAAATAGACGGAGATAATGAAGCTCTAAGAATCGTATTTCTTACATACCTGTTTCCAGCTAAGATGACGAGCTCTGGTTTAGGGAAGACACCTTCAACGGAGCAGATGATGTTCAAATATTCGTCGTCCAGCCTATCTTGGATCATGTCGAACTTCGTTTCGGGCACTGTAACATGTTTTTATTAGAATTTATTATTATTACATTGAAAGATAAACAGTGATGGTAGAATGCTTGCCTTCTATGCAGGAGATTCTGAATTCAAATCCAGCCAGTACCTATGACTGATTATACAAGGTGGATTTCTCAGGGAATTTCTCTAAACTGTGAGAAGTGTCACTTTCACAATTTTGTTTTTATATGAATTTGGGATAATTTTGAGTAACAAAAATTAGAAAAAAAAATCGTCTCTACATACATTTGAAATAAAATACTTATCATAGTCATGAAAAAGCACATACGTAATAAAAAAATCACATTTAATATTTAGCAGAATTTGTAACGCATCAGACGGATCCAAATAAATTTTATACCGGATTTGTGATTTGAATAATAAATGCGTTCGAAAAATACAAGCGATGGATTCGTATGAAATTGATTTTTAATTTTTCATCAAAGAATTATGAAATGCAATTTTCATCGATGAATTAGCTGTCCATGTGCGCGTGAGCTAGTGATGTTATAATTTATTCATACAATTTTAATTTACGCGTAGTAAAAGTAAAGTAATAAAATTACTGCTTTATTAACGATTCCCACGTCGACTCGACGGAAGAACTATCAGCTCAGAATTTTTTGTGGTTTGATGTACAATACCTTTCGGCCTAACCCCCTTCGATTATATAGGTTTGATGCTTTGTACAACATCATTAAGTTAAAAATAAACTCCTGCTCTTACCCTGACAGGTGACAAAAAGTACGACAATTTTCTTTTATCGAATTTTCTTAATCCGTGCACAACAAGCAAGAAACAAGAACGTATTTTCAATCGATACTTTTATTGCAAACTGTCCATAAACTCGTAGTTATTGGTAATGTAAATGTCGTTGGATTGCAGTGTTTATTCGCGAACGAATATGTTTTAGGAACACAATATCTACTGTCTACGATCACGCAAACGGTAATGGATACTGCTTCTGTTGTACAAAGATTAAGTTTGTGTGGAAAAGCAAGCGGAGAAAAGTTTTAATTATTGATCAAATCACCTATCATCATCAACTAATTTTATTTACTCTCTCTGTTCTGACGAAGACGTAATAAGAGAAGACGGTACAGCAAATCCATGCTAGTAAAAATGAGTTTCAGAGGGGAGACATCATCAGACATAAAAAATTACAGAAAACACCCTTCGCGACTGACGAAACCTGAGATGGTCTGGCGCACACAAGGCAATTAGCGTAGCCTACCACTGCTGACTGGCTAATCTTTATAACTACGGTATGAGCATTTTCCAAGTGGTAGGTCGTGCTGATTTAACAGAAGAAGCTTTAAATTTAAGGAACTCTATAAAGTCCATCGTCCTTCGCCGCTTCCAGTTCATTAAAATTACCATGAATTCAGTAGGTACTGTTGCTTCAAATATTGATGGATTTTCTAATATAAGCAAAACAGCCATTTGTATTCCATTAGCTTGCTTTCTTTGACTTCTAGTCCGCCGTACTTTGTCTGTAATATACTTAACTCAGCTTTTATTAAAAACTGAAGTTTTGCATTGAATTTCTACTTTAAGGTTTAAAGGAAAATGGTTGAATTTAATATTTCATCGCATATTCATTCCATTATTTTGCCTGAAGAAAACGAATAGTCTTTTCATTCTTAAAAAGAATCTAGAATTATAGACGTACAGAAAAAAATAATCATTTCGGGATGAAATATTATAAGTTTGACCAAATAGACATAATTCGTTGCGTAGACTTTTAGTTAGTTAATTAAAAAACGAACGATTTTAATTACTGTTGAGCCAGAGTTCATTAATTACAGGTCTTTCTCATTACTATTTATATTTTTTTAAATCAACCGATCTATCCGAGATGGAAACCTCACGTCAACATAAACACAAAATAAAGTACTGCACGTTTTAAAAATTCAATACAAAAATTCCTTTCAACAAAAAGGCAATAACAAAATTAGATAACAACGAAGTACAATACCCAAATCAACACCTAAAATAGGCTGCAAACTATATAATAATGAGTTCTCCGTCTGGATGCACCTGCAGATAAACTTGCGCGAAGTAATTTCCGTTTAGTTTCAGCTCAAAGCATATTGTTGCGGCCGCCATTTCAGTATTAATAGCGTTCGTTATTATGTATTGTGTGCTGTATTTCATTTGTGTGATGTCAATAATTAACTGGGTGTAACTTCCTGCTTCGATTTCATGAGAAATTGGTGAATTTTTATTGTTTACTTTTGATGTATGTATTTCGCTTTTTATTTTTCATTTTCAAAAGAGTATCCATGGAATTTCTTGCCGGTCTCTTCTCCATAGGACCAACCCACTTTTGGAACCGCGAAACTAGAATAATAACGTTTTAAAAGCGCCCGTAAAGGCCTTTGAAATAAAAACATTTGACTTTGACTATGACTTTGACATTGGTGCGTTGTCCATTTTTTTATTAGTATCAGAATTTGCTAAATGTTATGCCGAGTTTGAGACTGTAATATCATAAACCTTTTCGTTATGGTTTTGTTAGTTGCTGGTTCTTAGACGTTAAGGTTTTTTTAGGTAAATAATTAGTCAAGTGTGTGATTATTATTAGTTGGGAAGCCATAAAGAGATTGGAATAAAACTTTATTTGTACGTAGTTTCCGATACATTAGAAAATTTAAATTCTCATGTTCGAAATATTTTAAATTTTTTCTATGTTTTATGCTAGTAAATATTTTACTCACCGAATATAGTCATCGGCCGTGTCTTCTCGTCTTCTGCCAAGAACGTGGAAACCACGCAGGTGTAGTTGCCAGTCAGTTCTGGTATCGGTAATGTTATGTGAACAGCTCGGTGCTGCGTGTAGGGGTTGTTAGACACCTTGTATGATAGGTCCACCTGGATGTGATAGTTTATAATATATTATCACTGATAGAAAGAAAGAAAGAAAGAAAGAAAGAAAGAAATTGCGTTTAATATACTATTTTGAAGCCAAAAATGCCTCAGTTCAGCATAATATTAGATGGCAACATTAGGTGCCACCACCTGACGCTGATTTTCAGCTGCAAACCACGGGTGCCATACGCTCGAATGTCGCTTATATCATGTATGTACTTTTATAATTATTGAATTATAATTATTTTTTATAATATTATAATAATTTTATATATAAATATCAAAGTTGTTAAATTTTTCGTAATAAAACAAGATAAAAAAAATTAAATAAAAATTATTGAGTAATAGATTATTAAATTGGAAATTTGTTAAATTTAAAAATAAATATGGTAGTATAGAAATTGACGGTACAAAATAAAAATAAAAAGATTAAAATCCATAAATAACTCGTACCTACAACAACCACACCAAAGAAAGAAAGAAGGTCATAAAGTCAAGATATAATTATTGTATCAAAACGGAAGGATAATATATTATTGGTTTTGTTACTTACCCTATTTTTTAAAATCCCTAATGCTTGAGGCTTCTGTGGTGGAATCCATTGGTATACTGGCTGCGTCTTGTCCATATAAAACCATTTCACCACTAGACCAGTGACGTTGTTTGTAACGTAATCGCAGTCCAGTGTGACGGTGTCCTTAGTTCCGTATTGTATGATGTCAGGAACTCGGATGTTGATGATCCGCACTGATTGGACGCCTGAAACAATAATTATAAGTATTAATTTGAAACCAAAATCATGTCTTGGGATGAATTCTTTTGAAACATTTATTTGTCACAGACTTTATGGTGCACACTTCCCTAGAAACGTATTGAGTCAAGTCTTAAAGACTCCCAGGTTCTTGCTGTCAGAAAATAGACTTCGCCAAGGAGTTCCACTCCTTAGATCTAAAAGTCTGCTTTTGAAATAAAAGATTATTTCGCGAAAGCAATATGAAATGTGTGATGTACCACGTTGTTAACGTTACAAGTTTTAGTTACCAATTAGTTTTTACATGTCTATATATTGACTGAAATTTTATTCCACCAAAATTCTAGATGAGTCCATGTCAAGTGACATATGAATAATTTTGACAAAAAACCCAATTTTTCTCAACAAGCTCCCAAACACGATAACTGGACTGTGTCCCGGCTGGCTCAAATTCCGATGAGGCAGGACAAAAAATTAAAACATTCCGTGGTATTGGCAAAATCAATATTACCGGGAGAGTTTGCCGCAATACTCGAGGGACCTTCGCGCGTCAGTGGTCAAACCCGTTGGGTTTTATGAATACCTAGCCAATTGGTTCGGATGATCGGTAGGCACCTGTCATGTTGGATATTGACTTCAGGTGGCTGATATATATTGATTAAAATTATTTTATTCGCTTGCCATAGATTTTTAATTGGTTGTCACGGGAATTTATTTCACGTTTCTTTTGACAGTAGAATTGGATACATTTTTCTTCAATTTCATCTTCCTTTTTTTGTTCTATTTTGAGGATCCAGTGTGTTATTTAAGAATCTAATTCATTATTCAGGTTCAAATACAAGACAATAAAGTTTAGATGATAGTCTATATTTTTAACTGACATTATTTAAGTATTAAAGATCACGTATAAGTTTGAATTCATAATATGTCTGTTAACTTTCATTTCCAACCCGAACGGAACAAAGGCTAACAAAAATCAGTTCAACAGATATTTGTATAAAAGATTTTTATTTTTACCCAAAATAATCTGGCACAAAATTGAAGGGATTCCGGGAGGACGCATTAGGCTGCCGTTCTAGCGGAAACATCATATTATCGACGGAGGAATCCACCGGAATATTGTTTCGTGGTTTCCTATCAATTCCGGAGATGCCTTTGAGCTCCTCGCCCGTTTTTACGTCAAATATTTCAACGTTGTTATTATTGGAAACCGTTTTTGCTCTGTATTAACGAAATTATACGGAGTAAGAGAATTAATTTATTAAGGTCGGCGTAATTTGTATAAATCTCCACTGTGAAATTAATTTTAGGGAGCTTGAATCGATAATGTTCGGAACATTATGGTGTCTTTTGAAAGGGATATTATGTATCCATTTTAGATAAGTGCCTACTGTTTGACCTTTGGTGTCTTTTGCATTATTATTTGTCACACAATTTAAGTAATTCAATTGTTAGAAAGTTAGAGCATGTAGTCCATCGCAGGCACAGTCAGCATCAACAAGATGTATACTCTTAATGAAACTCAAAAGCGATTTTTAAAGAATATAGTGATAGAAATCTTGACCAATACATAAAAATACATAGTCACTTAAATTTTATGATTTTAATCAGTAGTTTTCCAAGAATTCGCTACGCGTATACATACCTATTTTTGATGCTGGCTGTAGATTACTGTTACGTTTTTTAATAATCATACAAAAGCAAAAAAAAAAAAACCAAATGGTACTAACATTACATCACAATAAAGTCACAAATCATAAATATGAAACGATCCAATCAGAAACAACAAAGAATATTGTTAACAAAGAACTCCCGCAAAATTCATAAATAAGGGTCCGATTGGTTTCACTTACATCACTCTCATGACAAACAAACAGTTTTATTAAAACTCGTCGTCAGTTCATTGGAGTGTGTGCACATCGCAGAAAGTCGCCGTCCGTCGCCATATTGCACGTGTTGCCGTCCACTCATGAATTTTGGTACTAGACCTATTTACTAGTTAAAATGTATCGTGTATACGCAATTGTGTGCACGCAATAATAATGCGTAAAATTAAGTGATTTTACGTTTATGAGATTTTAATGTAAATTAATTGAAGTGACTATACAGTTATAGTAAGCTTCACACAGTAAATTAATAGTACTAAATAGAATTTTTCGCTATAATATAGGTATATTACAAATATTTAAAATTACAATTGACTGCCTTATTGGTTTAATAGTCGCAAGCGCAACTGATGAGCGTGAAGTCCTGGATTTAATTCCCAGGGCGGGCAAAGTGTTATTAGTTGTTTTCTTTTTATATAGAAATTCTCAGTAGCAGCACGGAGTTTGGAATTGTGTCCAGTTGATGCCACTAGGCTCGCCCCCTATTATAAAGGACTTAACATGGGAATAACAGCATCGGCGAAACGTGTGAGCATATTAGTACACCTCTGCCTAACCATGAGATGTGATGCTATGTTAAAATTATAACTGACCTATAAATAAGTTATATACAAAATATCTATAAAACTAGGAATGTAGCAAAAAGGGTAAGAAATATTTGATGTTTACTAATGTCTGTCCGAAGGTATTTACGTTTGCCAGTTATTTCGCGTAGTGACGGATTTCAGGCTTTCAGTGCAACATATACACCGACGCTATATTACCTGAGTTAGTAACCCTGACAATAGTGCCATTGTGAACAGACGTACTCATTACACTATCTTCAATATTCTCCACAAAAGGAATTAAAAATATACGTTTGATATGAGTGGAACATGTCAAAGGATTTTTTTTTTTACTTTTTGTTTTAACAGTTGTTGTGGCGCGTAAGCCAAATTTTGGTTGTACAGAAAAGATTTTTATTTTGTCACTATTAGGTACACTGTATTTAGTTTACTTTTTTCAACGTCAAAGAGTTAATAAATTTATGATTTAATAATTAATACTATTATTTATCTTACCATTTAATTTCACCTATATGAGTAAAAAGCTATCAATAACGTTCTTTACAGCGCAATTTAAATTCAAAATAAGTTAATTTATGTGTATCACATCGATCCATCTCACAACATGACGCTCTCATGTTGTGAGATGGATCTTAGTACAAATAGCTTAGTACAAATATGTAGATTTATATTTTCTTAAGAGCTAGTGCACATTACAGACTAAACGGTCGGTGGAAAGTCATAAATAACAATGAATTCATACCATTATTGTCCCACTGCTGGGCAAGGGTCTCTTCTCGGAATTAGAAGGGTTAGGCCTTAGTTCACCACGCTGGCCCGGTGCGGGTTGGCGGACTACACACACCATCAAGAATTTTTCAGGTGTGAAAGTTTCTTTACGATGTTTTCATTCGCCGTAAATGCAAGCGATAATCAAATTCTGATCAACACATGATTCTGAAAAGTCAGAGGTGCGGGCCGGGTTTGAACTCAGACCTTCCTGCATGGAAGGCAAGCGTTCAACTGCTAGGCTATCAGTGCTTTTGTGGACAGTTGACCGATTTTATTTGGCAATTTGGTCGATGCCACGTCGATGGCATGGCAATCGGGTATATGTGTGCATTTTCATATCTTTGTGCCTATTAATCTGTAGTGATCGGTGATCCCAAATCGCCTTGTTTTGTCTTTTGTTTTGTATTGGTAGCTATCGAGAAAAACTATATAAAATATCAATGGAGGCACTATTTTCTAATTTACCACTTAGAAGTTCTTCAGAAGTCTATATAAAGTGCCAAGTCATCGTTGACAAGAGGTTTCGCCGCAAGAAATGAGTAAATTGCAATAAAAGACGCAATATAGGAGCAATATAGGCGACGTTCTTGGCACAATGCCACACTGACATTAAATTATGTCGCCTATAAGTGTGGGTATCGAGACTTGAATTCATAAGTTTAAATTCTATTCCCAATATGTGGATTGGACTGTATTATGTTTTGGTAGTGAAAAGCAGTATTATTAGTTTAGTTATCCTATCCTATCCTATAAATATTATAAATGTGAAAGTTTGTGAGGATGGATGGATGGATGGATATTTGTTACTCAATCACGCCAGAACGGCTGAACGGATCTGGATGAAATTTGACACAGAGATACATTATAGTCTGGAGTAGCACATAGGCACACTTATACACATACTTTTTATCCCGGAAAAATGTACGGGTTCGTAAACCACGCGGGCGATGCCGCGGGCGGACGCTAGTATTATATAAAATTATAATTTATATAAATAATGTCAGAACAGTAGCATCTGCTGTCTCCAAACCACAGGCATGACGCCGTAATAACAGCAAACAAATACATGTTTTGCAAGAAAGCCTCAACAAGTATTGCACAGGCCGTTGCTCCTGCGCATCGCTTGGTTGCCCACCCCCGTCACGGTGCGCAAGTATGTTAGTACAATTTATGTTTTTTATCGTGAAGATAAAATGTGTGGTCGTGTTTGTAGGAAAGTGTGGAATCAGCAGATATATTGCGTAGTTTAAGTTAATTCTTCTACTTTGATACAAAGTTCAATCTTTACCTATTTGCCTAACTTTAGAATTGCTTGGTTCTTACTAGTTAGTTACTAGTAGTACTAGGAATTAGTTTATTCTATTAACATATTCTTACTTAGGCCCATTTTCACCGACAATATAACAGATGTTTAAGACGAAATCATTCGTTTAACTCGAACTTTTCGTTAAGTGCACGGCCGTTTCTATTTTTAAAAACTGTTATATTGTTGGTGAACACGGCCCTTAGTCTGACTGGCAACTATTTCTTAATATTTAATTTGTGTCGTAATGGGAGACACTTTTGTAGAACAACAGAAGACTGCGGTATGCTAATTTGTAGTAATAAATCTTAGTGCTAAATATGGCCACACGTTCCTTAGATTTTTTAAGACAATATACGATAAACCCGTCCTCCTAGTATGACTTTGCAAATCAGGATGTCAGTGAAGTTGGTGGAATGCGCTCTGACACTAAACATTAATCTCAATGTTCTATGGTTTAACGCTTAAAATAATAATAATCATATAACTCCAGTAAAGTAAGCAGCTGTTTAATTGTTTTATGCCAAAGTTTAGTAGACCAATATTGTAAAGTAACAATGTATTATATCTTTGTAACAATTGCAATATAATTTGCGAGCTATTTGTCACTTGAGTCACTTTAATTGCATGTCACGTTCCCATTTATCCGAAGATCCGTTTAATAATTCGAATTCATTCATCGTGAATATTTAAACACGCACCTTCCGGCACGTGTTCTCGAATTAATCACATGTTGTTTGAAAGAAAGAGACAGGAATAATGGAACCCTCGTTTTTTTGCAGGTAAGAATGAGACGGGTATAGGACATCTGTATCGGAATCATCGGGTGTGACCGAATCGTGCGCACTCTAATAAACTGCTGATAGTAGCGATAGCGGGTAACTGTCGGCGTTTGGCGCTATATTGTTCTTAGGCCATTGTCTTTTGTTTTGTTCTTTTTTAAACTCGTATGAAGTGCTATTAGGTACATACGCGCTGAAATGTTGTATGGTTTCGTCTGACAGCGTACATATAAGGCTTAATGATGATTATGGTGCGGTAAAAGAAAACAATGGTTTTATTTTTATGTTTCGTGCTTTCCACCAATCGGAGCGCCGAACGCGTTCGATATATTAAATCGAATTTGTCGAAAGAAACTTACACTACTAATTACGAAAGAATCTTACTCTGTAAAGAAAATAACAAAAAATATTTTATTTAAAAAACCAAATGTTAATCTTTATAATACTTGCAGGCCTATTAAGTGCAATTAAAATCATAACTGTGGTAACAAAGAGAAAACTTAACATAATATTAATTATTTTAATTTTGTATTATTAATCAACTTTTCGATTTAGTACAAAAGACATTTTCATTTCTTATTATTCATAGAGTATAAAGATATGCATTCCACATTCACCAAATATTAAGTATAGGCTTCTTTTGCGGAAAGAATCATCGCATCCGCACGTGATCGAACAGCTAATGAGCGGATGTGTATCTATCTGCAAATAGTACTGGATGGGTTATTAGTCATCATCAGCCAGAAGACGTCCACTGCTGAACAGGGGGGGGGTTGCCATAATCCCCATGCTTGGCAGGCGGCTTGGGGATCGCAGTGGCTCACCGATTAGTGAGAGGACGCTGCTGCCTGTCCTCCGGTGTCTGGCCGCAGTTTCAGGACGTACCCGGGTCCAGGATATTGGTATGTTGTAATAACTTTATTGTTTTTATGGAGGAACAAGGTATGGTGTTCCTCTCGAGAGGGGCTTATAGCTACAAAGCCACGCAGATCGGTCGATATGCGAAGTTAGGCAGCGCTTGACGCGGTCAGTGATTAGATGGGTGACCATTTTTCACATATCGAGACCCCTCCGTGCCTCGGAAAGTGTGTTAAGCAGTTTGGCCCGGGCGTCATACGAAGACCTATGACAGTTGTTACGGGTGTCAGTAGCCCATAAAGTCTAACGATCAGACTAACCTTAGAGTATCAGTGTCTCCCAGTAATTGCATGGTGGAGGTCAGATGGCAATGTAATTGCGAAAAGGCTGGGCAGATGATTAGGTAAGGTGTTTCTCTATTTAAAAGGGAGAATCCTCTGACTAGGCAAGGTAAGTCTGGCGGGCCGAAGCCCGACGGTTGATGTCGGACATTCGTATAGGTATGTGGTATGTGCTCACATAGTGTGATTCAGGATATTCTGTTGTTACCTCACTACGACAGATGGTGCCTTACTTTTTGCCATGTTGCGAGTAGTCGTTATAGTTTTTATATTAAGTTAGGTTCCTAATTGATCTTCGGTTGTCTTGATTATTAATTCATTATGACACACGCGGCGCCCAACGTGACACAATAGATTTTGTATTGGTTGTCATTTATATCACTTGGCGGGTTAAAAATTTTACTAACTGAAAAACAAAACAAATTCTTTAGGATTAGTATAAGGCATAGGTAACTAATAACGACTATATACTCGTATTTTTTCCTATTTTTATAAACGTTGCCCCATCTTATGAATAATTTCTGTATCGTGGATGCATTTACAAACACAAATATTCATATGCACGAACACACAGACCTGTAACAACTATCAGTAGGTAATACAAATATTTGTTCCATGCTGGAATTAAACCCGCGACAAGCACTGTGTTAACCGTGCCATCAACTAACGATTGAATCGTCGCGTTTTATAATAACCCTATAAATAAAATTAAGAATGCACTGTATTAGTACGCTTTTACTTCTTTTGATCATTCCATAAAAAAGTGTGAAGGTGACACAAATATGATGTGTAGGCATTTGCGTGGCTTGGTACTGCGCGGAACATATAGGAGCCGTACTGGAAGCCTTACAAACGCAGCTTCTTCCGGAGACGCTCGGATGCGGTACAATGTGTGGTTGTTTTATTAATAAACAGCTGTTAACTTGCGTGTACTAATGTTGCGTGTAATATGGTTGTTATAACCATCTGAGAAAAGGTCCATAATATTTCTACTGTATTCAGTGGATGCACGATGTACATAAATTTAACGGTGAAAAATCGGTCAAAATCGCGATGTCGATATTATTATGTGTCAATTTGTGTCCAGGTGTGTCCAGATAACAAGAAGTAGTCAGCAAAGAACTTGCTGTGCAATGAGGATGATGAATAGATTGAACAAAATTAAACATTTCAATGTTAATGAAGTTTTAGTCTAAGTTTACACTAGGCTCTTGTGTACATTTCCATAAAAAAAGAACATCGGCATTGTAAAATCTGAGTAATATGTCTATTAAATACTTAAGTATACTTCTGATCACTACCATGAAAAATAAAAATTATCATTTAATTACTATACTACACGGCCCACGAGTCACGACCTGACGTGACGCCATGTTTTTTTTTTCTGGATTATTTAACACGAGCAGCGCGCGTAAGGCACGCGACTAAGACATGTGTTCACGGTCTGCTGGCTCAGTCTAAGGACAAAGGTGTTTGATCATAAAAAACAGGATACCCGCTCTTGCGCACATGCCTTTTTTGTCTATTAAGGGGCGAAGATATAGGAAGAAACTGGCAGGTTTTATTGTAGTTTTATGAGGTTCCAAGGTATTAAAGGTTAGTATTTGATATATACCCAGAGAAAAAATAACTTATTTGCAGGCCTTGTTTGCCTCGTACTATGAATTTTTATTTGAAAGTTTATGGTGCTTGGAAGCCATCAAAGCGGTACAGTCGACTAGCATAACCTTAGGATTCTTGATAGCCCCTGATTATTTCATGTTAGAAAATATTTATACCTGTCTTGTGTTGTGTAAGTTCTAGATACCTACGTCAATATTATAGATAGAAAAAATTTACTTACATATTAAAAAAAAAAAAACATTTTATTTATCCTTAAATTTCTGTTACAACGTATGCCTTTTCAAGAAATTGTTGAACTTATTCCCATTTTAACTCACTTTAATTCAAAGAACTGATCTACAGTACATTGTGAAATTCTAATAAAGCGACAAAAAAAGTTCACCATTTCACGCAAATCCTCACATTCTTTGTGAAATCGTTCATGAACCCGAACCGGGTCGAAGGCGGAACCATTAAATACACATCTAAAGAATCTTCAGTATCAAATTCCAAAGAATAATATAAAGTTTTCCGATGTGGAACATCGTGAAAGTGACTTGCTTAACGTTAATAGGGGTTCGACACTCCAATGTCAGTTTCGCCTTTGAATTTTTAAAGCCACTGAGTTAAAACTTTCTCATACATTAGGACGACCATGAATATTTAGCAATTTTACAGGCTTTCTTACAGATTCCGTTTGTGGTCTTATTTTCGTATTAGGGAGCAGCTAACTTACGCGACGCGCTTTTAAGAATTCAGGCGAAAGCTTATTTCGAGAGAGAACAAAAGGTTTTTTTCATTCGAAATAATGTAGTCGTAACTTTTGCAGGGGTTTTCAGATAGGATAAAATAAGTCTCTATGAGGATTTCTATTTTCAAATAACTTCTTTTACTTAAGCTATGTCATAATGTGTAAATGGTAAAGCTATAGTAACATACGTATTTCTGTTTTAATTCCTGCAATTAATGTATTGACGTAGTTGACCTAATTCCCAAGCTTAAATAGTAGAGAGGTTTTTATAACAAGTTTATACGTATATCTTGTTACCCAAGTAAAATAAAATAAAATTACACACATATTTGGCTACTCACACAATATTATGCACACTCAGATCTTGCAAAATCTTCTATGGACGGCATTTATGATGCGCATTATTATCTCAAACAAATGCTATCAATATTACAACTATTATCGACAGCAACTTTACAATCTACCTTTTTAAATTCCAAAGCTCTCTATCAAAGTTTGGTCACACTACCAAAGTAAGTCCCGAAAGGAAGCGAGTGACGAACTCCTTGGAACTTATCCGCTATGATTTGCATAACACGTGACAATGTTCCAACGTCAATCTCAGTTTGTACGTAGCCGTCAAAAGTTGCTCTCTCTGGTTTTAATAACTGATGAGGTAGCGGAGTAATACAAAACACGAATGCGAATTTATTATGAAGTATGATTAATAAATTAAACTGTTTAAACAAGGAACAGAAATATGTACGTTTTATTATCAACGTGAATTAAATCGCCATCGCTATAGATCACGTTTATTTTTTTGTAATTGATAAGGCACAGACTAATTTGACTGTAGAAAATATGTTGTAAAAACGAAATATAGTGCGATTAAAATTAGAAAGATAAAGTACTCGCCTTTTTAGATATTGCAATGGCGACTAAGATAGTACTGGCAGTTATTACAACTAACTATACATTAGTAAGACCTTATTACAATCATCAGTACCTTCTAAGTGTGACTATGCCTCATAAACAATCGTAAGTGATACTGAAAGAATAATATCAAATTCTCGAGAATATCCAGTCTTTGCCAGTTAAATATTATATGTTCTGATGAAGTATTACCTAAGGTGGCAGGCATCCAGCTTTGATAATATGATCCTAGATAATCCTAAGTAGGATAATCTTATTATTATTTATAACTTTGATGAAATGCCATATATACGATTATTTTAGAATACTCTTTTTTATAAACTGATTTATACATTAAAAGGTAGTAAAGCCTTCGAAGAATCCGAGTTGAATATTTAAGATGAAAAAAGCAGCAT
Organism: Shargacucullia verbasci; assembly: GCA_947562105.1. Lineage (NCBI taxonomy): Eukaryota > Metazoa > Arthropoda > Insecta > Lepidoptera > Noctuidae > Shargacucullia > Shargacucullia verbasci. The sequence continues at coordinate 2,625,290 of OX387286.1, read as the reverse complement.
TTGAAAAACATTTTTTTTTTCAACCTATTTATGCACTAAAATTGATATAGGACCAACTGTGGTACGAGAAATAGAAATAAAAAAAAACGAATATACATGTGGTATCCAGGTGTAAATTTAGGCTAAAAGGCTAAAAAATCTTTATTTATTATTGCTAACTGACAGAGTTTTGGCGATTGAGTCGCCTGTTTGTTTATTGGAACTGACGCGTGGTTTTCATTTTTAATTGAAGCTCAATCAAAAGTTGGTCCTAGTTTAACAATGGATTCCGGAAAAACGATCCAAAGTTGTTCGGGTTTAACATTTGCTTTCAATAACATGTGATTTCTGACTGCCAAAAAGTTTATTTATACGAATAATTCTTCGATCGTGTCGGCTGAGCTGCGGAATGAGAGTTGCTTATGGTGAGGTAAAAATATTTGCTTATGATCCGGGTATAAATAGAAATACAAGCTATGTATAAATAAAGCTGACTGTGCAATGTTCTAAGTATCACAATCTGATCCAGCAAGTCCTCTCTTGTCTGTTCCCTAGCAACGGCCTAATCCGAGGTTCGAGTCCCACCATGGTACGCCTTTAGCAGTGTTGCTTGATTTTATTTAATTTGCTCGGCTGGAGCCCCTTCTGGTCTCGCCATTAGCCCGGCTAAGCAGTGAAAGCTCCCTAAGGTAACTGCGAGAGACATGTGTCAAAAAAGAAAAGTCCTAAGTCCGAGCCCGAGTCGGGTAAAGTATTATTGGGTTTTCAGAAAATTTGCAGTAGCAGTGAGTAGTTTGGAATTACGCATGGTAGATGGTAGCAGGCTTACTGCTTATCACAAGAGATACGGCATCACGGTGTACAGTCGTCTCTGTCTAATCCTACGGGAAATACAGATGTTACATTATGAAACAAAAATAAAATTCTTTTTGTCATAAAACTCACAGTATCAATACATTCCTTGAATGGTTGATTGCTAAACCAATAAATACTTCATAGAAGAATCCATCAGAAAATTCACCGAAAATTAGGCAAGTATTTACTTTCACCATTTGACCTTCAGACCCTTAGGGAAATCAAGATGTCACATTATAATGTGAGGGGGATGCTGTCCATCCATGCGATATCCCTTAGTTGCTTCCAACGACTCCCATGGGAAGGGATAGGGTGCCCTCATCTCATTTGGGGAATACACGGCTAAATTGATATCTTCGTCAATCATAATCATCTGGTCCTTTTTCCAAGCAAGTTGCTTTCAGTGAAACCAAGTATGACGGTACGATTACCGCAGTGGCTAATCGATTGGCTTTCTGCGTAGGTCGTAGTTTCGATTCCCGGACGAATCAAATACTAGTATGTCTTACACATGTCTGGGCTCTAATTGCTTGTGTGATTTTGTTTCTATCTGTAATTTTATAAAACCATTGTCACCTACAAGTGTAGAATGAACGCCATTAAAATCCGTGAAAAGATTAATATGACCAAGCAAATTCAAAAAAAGTATATACTACTCTTCCTGGACTTTCTAAATACCATAATTTGAGAGGCCAAAAATAGTTGTATGAATGTTTAACCCTAAAATATCGTAATCAATACATATACGGTTAAAAAATTCGTCAGCACTTCGCTTTTCTTTACGTATTGACATTTTTTATCTTCGTTCATGTTTATGTACAACTGTGAAACACATCGGTACCGTGTCTTCACGGACTATTACTTTTATAGAGTAGGTTACATTTCAGACAGCATACCCGTTCATATCAGCACCGTTAAGAGGCGTACTCATATTAGTAGTAATGCCTTCTTCATTTTATCCTGTTTTCTCCGTTAATGTATTAGTTTTGGCTTCAAGACTTAAATAATTATTCTCCACTATTTTAGCTTCATCAGTATGTATAATGTCAGGTTTTGTTTTCTGACTACATGTTCTAGTTTATTATTCATCTTTAAATGTTAATTACCGCAGAAAAACTAATGGCGCGCTTTGCTCACCAGAGTACGTGTATAATAGAATAACTTTGAAATCATGAAAAAAAGCATTTCCATACCAAAGCGATTGTTTTTAAAATTTTCGATTTGGATCCATAATTAAAGTCATGTAGAATTCTGAGCAGAATGTCATTAAAATATTTCTAGTAATTACAAATTAGTATGTTAGTAACAATTATCTCTTCTATCAGCTTTTAAAACATCCAATCACAACGTATTGAGCCTCATTTTCATATTTACTTAGTAAGTAGAGATCAATTTATATCAAGACACAATCGTACTTTGCAGACACTCCCTGAAATTTTAATGTTTTTCTAAACGATGAAAATTTGGATAAAACAAGGATGATTAAAAACTAAGGTGGTATAATTCACTTATTTCTTACCCGGAAAACCCAAAACAATTCACGAAATCTCGCGTAACTCATATTAATGTGACAAAACATCACTTAACACGACAAGGGAAATCAAAAGCAAACGTCATTTATTCCGCACTAAACGAGCCAGTACATTAATTAGCGACGGTATTTAAAAGCGAGGTGTACATTGTTCGTGTAAGCGGTGCCACAGAATAATCAGGTGCAGAAGGCTAATCTTCGAATTCGAGAGACCGTCTATGAAGAACTGGTTCTTACAGTATCATTAGTTGATCAACAGGGAGCTATCATGATACCTTGTTCCAGACTCTAAGAATGCTGAGCCATAGCTCCTACATCCGACCTGCTTCCACAGAGGTTCTAACCTAGATAATATAAACTTCAGATTTAAAAGCCAAGTCTATTAGTAGTTAGTCCTAAATAAATTAAGGTCTTTTGTTTGTTTTCAAGGCCAGGCCTTATAAAATCATCTACAGTCTTAAAAAAGTTCAGAAGAAAAAAGCTGATTACGTCTTTTTTTTTGACGTATAAGGTGCTTGCACTTGTAATCGTGCATTGTATAAACTGTAGCTTCTGTACCTGTATAATCTGTGGCGTTATGCAGTCGAGCGGACTGAGCTCAAGGCATCTGCCGCACGCGACATGACGTTAATGTAAAACTCCATTAATGTTAAAGTTTATTCCACTGCTGGAATGAGCAGAATTCTGAAACAATTAAATTTGATGCCCGCCTTTGACTTGTTGAGATTTACTTGGGAAGGAATGGAGTACGGGCATTTGTTTGAATTGTCCGAGTTTATCGTTATGCTGGTTGAAACGAGAATAGGAGGAAAATGTAGTAGGGCAACTGTTTGTCATTTTACTTTACATAAATCATCAAGCATTTGAATTCAGGGGTTTTTGAAGCTTGTAAATTACGAGATTCTAAAATAAGCTACACACAATGCTATTATAAACTCAGGCTATGGATGCATTCGACCTCATAGTTAAAATAAAAGGAAACGGAAATGCGTTTGTCTTAGAAGTAGCTATTCAGTTTTGTTGAAGGCTCTTTCATAGTTAAATGTTGCTGAATACATTTTTAGTAGTTAATTGCAAGCCTTGGACTGTTGCGATGATTCAACGTCATACGCCTATACGTTTGTTACATACGATTTATACACCGTAAAGAAGAGAACGCCTGTTGTCATGACTGTAAGATGCAATATGAGAGAGGCACAGACAACCACGTACTCTGAATTAAAACTGCACATAGGTGGGATGTAATGTGTGGTAATGTAATGTTTCTTGGCACACTTAGCTGAGCTTTCGCGCCAGGTATTCAAGCATTTTTCCGCCCAAACAGTATGTTTATGCGAAGGTAGGCAAGGCAAGGCAAAACTGTCAGGTTTCTTATTCCAAAATCAAATGGTAATACGAAATTCCATGTCCCAAATACACGACGACAATGATTTATCATTATAGGCAACACTTACACGCTTCATAGATCGTGGCGCTCCCGGTATTTGGAATCCAATTATTTAGAATTCCACCTGTAGAAGCGCTTTACCCTGGATTGCGATATTCCAGAGTAAGTGGATTTTTCGGTAAGTCAACATCTTACTCGTAATTCACGCTTCCGCCACGCTTTGATTGCGAGGCGAATGAATAAATTAATGCGAACATCTCGTGGATTTGTTCGCATTCTTGTTCGAGATTGAGAAATTAACATTGTTTTGTTTTTCTCGTTTTCTTCTCTTGTAATAGGTAGGCACAGTTTCTTAATTAACGTGTTTTATTAAACAAACACCTGTGACCCGGGTAGGTCTGTGACCCGGGTACGTCTTAAAATTGCGGCCAGACACCGGAGGACGGGCAGCAGCGTCCTCTCACTAATCGGTGAGCCACTGCGATCCCCAAGCCGGCTGCCAAGCGTGGGGATTATGGCAACCCCCCCAAGGGGGGAGGCCTTCGTTCAGCAGTGGACGTCTTCCGGCTGATGATGATGATGATTACTCGGGTCAGTGTAGGTTAATGAAAAATAACAAATGAACATCATACATTTAGAATGTTCAAGTCCTTGATTGCATAAAAAACAAGTTAACCATACATGTCACCATACTCATAGCTTCATTATTCATTAAACGGCAACAGAAAGAGGACATTGTGACTCAACACAAAAAGCTTATTGTCTGTTAAATAAAGAATAAAGTGCCTTCTAAAGCTATGTATTAAGGGTAGTTTACCTTTCATTCAAATGTCATAGTAATAAGTGTCGTGACCATTTCACTACTATGGTTCTTTAATGACCATTTTAAGTATAGGTTAGGATTAAAAACCATTTTAAACGATTGACTGAGCCACTGGAATTTTAATGCGGTAATATTTAATTTAGTCTTTATTCAAGTAGAATAAAATGATAATTTTAATTTTTAATTTAATATAATATAATATCATAACGCCTGTATCCCCGCTATGCTATATCATAGGAAGTGATTGAATATAAAAATCAGCCATTGATATTCTTTCAAACTGCCTACCAAATACCTTTAACAATAAATTCTCGACATTAATGGCACATAACTCTTCGCGTTCCTTATTTGAAATTAAATAGTTGTCATATTATGACACGACGCGCACGATACGACTGCCGTTGCACTACTGGCATTGAATAATTCATTCGATAATTGGTGCTTCCTATTTCGTTCCACATTTGAATTTTATATTGCTCCGATGAAATTGCGGATTTAAACTCGAATGGAACTTAATGTTTGTTTGCGTGTTTGATTGTATCCATTTTATTTTAATTCGTGTATTTTTATTTATTTTCAACGCTAATTCAAAGGCTTAAATTTCAAAGTTAAATGTCGATGAAAAAAAAATGTATGTTTACTTTGCTGTCACAGGTGTTTATTAATCGCTTAAAAAGCACTAGGGAGTCGCTTCTTATTTTAACTTTTCTGATTA